>OX122895.1:16550556-17800556 GCA_944738655.2 Andrena hattorfiana | reverse complement strand
GAAGGCTGCGTTTGACTCGGTGGACAGGGGGTGCTGATAAAGGCGATGAGGAAGAGGGGGGTGAGGGAAGGGCTGGTGGAGAGGTGCGGAGAAGTGCTGCAGGAGACAGTGTGTAAGGTACGGGTGGGGGAGGAGGAAGGGGAAATGTTCTGGACAGCGAGGGGGGTGAGGCAAGGGTGTCCTCTAAGTCCAAGCCTGTTCACGCTGCTGATAGCAGACATGGACGAGGAGTTAGAGAAAGGAGGATGGGGGGAGTAAAACTAGGGGGGGAGGAAAAGATACACGCTAGCATATGCTGACGATGTGGCTGTGCTAGCGGAGGATGAGGAGGGGATGAGGGGAATGATAGGAAAGTTGGAGAAATATATGGATGGGAAGGGGCTACAGGTGAATGTGGAGACGACGAAGATAATGAGGTGTAGGAAGGGAGGGGGGAGGTGGAAAAAAATTAAATGGAGATGGAAGGGTAAAGAGCTGGAGGAGGTGAGGAGTTACAAATATCTAGGATACACGATAATGGGGGGGGGGGGTGGGGGGCAGGATGAGCATGTTGAGGAAAGAGCGAGGAAAGGGGCAGCGGTGATGGGGAAGGTGTGGGGGTTGGGGAAACGATTATTCGGGAAAGACTGGGGCAGAAGGATATGGTTATTCGATAGGTTGGTATGGGCGGTGGTGGGATATGGGGGTGGAAGGAGAGGGGGAAAATGGAAGCGCTGCAGGACAGGTTCTTGAAGTGGGTGTTGGGGGTGGATAGGGACACGCCAGGATATATGGTAAGGGAGGAGTTGAAAAGGGGGCTGTTGAGGGGTAGGGCAGGGATGAGGGCGTGGGGGTTTGAAAGAAAATTGGAAGAGGGAGAAGGAGGGGAGCTAGCGAGGTTGTGTTGGGAGGAGATGAAGGGGAGGTTTAAGAGGGGAAAGGTGTGGGAGGGGTGGGAAAAGGAAAGGGAACAGTTCTTCAGGGAAAGGGGGTGGACAGTTGAGGAGGTAGAAAGGGGAAGGGAAAGGGGGGAGGTAAGAGGTGAGGAGATAGTGGACAGGGAAAGGAAGATGCAGGAGGAGGAGAGGTGGAGGAAGATAGGGGAGTCGAATTATAACAAGTGGTATGGGAGGGTAAAGGGCCCGGGGATACCGGGATATTTGAAGAAGGGCTGGGGGGAGAGTAGATGGCAAAGGGTGGCCAAGTTTAGGTTGGGAAATGGAATGAGAGGGGGGAGGTATTGGAAGGAGGGGGAGAAAAGGAGGTGCAGGGTATGTGGCTGGGGTGAGGAGTCTTGGGAGCATGTGTGGGAGGTATGTATGGGGTGGGGAATAGAGAGGGGATGGCAAGAGATGGTGGACGAGGTTTTGGGGGAGGAGGGGCAGCGAGAGGAGTGGTTAAGAAGTTTAGAGGGAAGAAGGGAGGCGTGTGGAGGAAAAGAGGGGTGAGTGGTGAGGTGAATGAAGAGATGGGAGTGAAAGGGCGGCGAGTGGAAGCGGGGGTCCGGGAGGGGGAGAGGAGACGGGAGAGCGGACGAGCGAGCGAGCGAGCGATAAGGATAGATTATAGAGTAGAGTTAAGAATAGGTTAAGGTAGGAATAAGGAGGAGGAGCAGAAGTAGGATAAGGTAGATTTAAGTGATTATGTATGGGAAGATTATAACCCTTAGGGGATTAATAAAGTTTATATATATATATATATATATATATATATATATATATAATCCCATTTCTATCATCAAATCATATAACATTTTCTTTTAGGTTATATTGTTACGTTCGGAACGTAAAAATTTTTCTTTTTGATCGGAGTATGCATCAACAACGCCTAGCGTTATGGGAAACCCCTCGTTGATCATACTCCTGACCATTAATTAATAATATTTTTGATAGAACAAAAACCCCTTTTCTTGGAGCGTCGTCGCCTCGACGTATTGCCGTCCCGCGATAAAGATAAGGCGGTGCTGACGCAGCGGCGTTCTCACCGGAGAGTTGCGTTCGAAAGGACCAGTGGTTCTCCTGTTGTGCCGAATTCGTACTGTGTAAGCGGCAGGGGGATGTTTCAACAATGCCTCGCAGCATTGTGGGAGAACCCTCGTTGAGAACACCTCTGACCGTCGCGTTAAACATTGTAACATAATCAGTAACGGCTACAGCAGGAGAGCGTAGACTGGATCACTTCTTAGAAGAGTGACGGAATTGTATACTCTACATCCGGTGCAGGGAACCGCGCCTTCCCACGGTTTTGTCGCACGTTTCGGAGCATGTGTGAATTATTAATTAATTAGAAATTGTTTTTAAAATTTAAATACCTAACACAATTTCTGATAGTCCAATCGACTGTGGGATTCCCCTAGTCAGAAATTGTGTATATGAAATTATGATCATTGAGAGAGAGCCCTCAGCTGTGCGAGATTGTATGGTTTTCGAGATGTGGAGTGTCATGTTTTCCTGTGCATAATGTTCCGTAAAGATCGATCATATATTGAGTCGGGAATCTGATGGATGGACGTGAGCATACACACACACACCGCCTCGTTAAGTAGACGGGCCCATGGTAACGCGGCCGAGCGATAAAATGCAGCGTAAGCATTTTCGGTACGGACCCACTCTGGTCGCTGCCGAGAGCGTGAAGCTGCGACACTCTGTGACGGTAAATCGTGAGGTGCGTGTCATTGGGTCCGCGAAGTGTTTTAGAGATAGAGTTCTCCGGTCTACAGTGTAACCGCGTGGAAAGACTCAACTTTGCGAAACAATTCATTCTAATAACTTTGAAACATTAATTATATTAACTTTGCGAAACAATTCATTCTAATAACTTTGAAACATTAATTATATTAACTTTGCGAAACAATTCATTCTAATAACTTTGAAACTATTTATTCTAAACAAATATTCTATTAACTTCCGAATTAATTTATTCTGTTAACGATTTACTCTAAGATTTCAACGGATTTGCTCAATTAAAATTATTATTATTCAGTTTCACTTCATGATTCAACTCACGTCAATTCAAAACGATAATCAAGTGTGTGCGTGTTCGCGTTTCATCCTCTTTTCTGATTCAGGTTTATCGGCGACTCAGAATTATACAAGCTCCAAGGTTTTATCAGCGACAAGAAACTATTTGACCCTCAAAAGGGAAAATTAAAACATATTGTCATTTAGATTATTGTGACTGTCTGGTGAGTTGCACATCTTATCTCTTTCTGTACACGTTAATACATTGTTATAATCAATTCGTACCTAACGATAATTTCTGACAGTCAACGACTGTGGGATTCCCCTAGTCAGGAATTATACCGATTTATTCAGTTCTGTCAAATGTTTTACATCCATTAATTATTTAATCATTAAAACTTTATTTACCATCAAAATTCTATTCGTCAATTACCTATCTAATTCCATTGAAAAGACCCGTACGGGACTAGAGCACCAACGATCCCAAAATCTACCCCTTATCCTTCTGATAAGGTACATAGATATTAAAATTTAAAATAATTGACTGTTACGACTGCGGCGAGCTTCCTTGCTCTTCTCCAAAATAAACTCAGTAGCGCAAATTCTGATAGTCCAAAGACTGTGGGATACCCCTAATCTTAATTTGCGTATACCAATCGTGCCGCTCGAACACTAAAGGCCGCGGCACGTAACAATATTATATGTCAAGTAGCGACCAATCACTGTCGAACCGATCGGACGAGTACTGTCATGACCATGCCTGTAACTATATTTCTTCGTAGTCAACACATTTTTTGCATATTTTTATACATTCTTGATCTTTTTTTTTATAAACTATTTATTTTTAGATTATTAAGGGTTTTTAGTACTGATTTATATTAATTTCCATTTCAAATTTACTAAATTCACATTTACAATTCGTTATTTATGTAACACTCTTACTTAAGTGGCCAACCGTTGTACTCTTTACCTATTGTTATGTTTTTGGTTTAGCATAATGATAGTTTAATGTAAGACATAAGGAATGAAACATGAACAATAACAGTTAGAGGAATATAATCTCTAATGTATAGCAATCTTGTAATCTCGATACGTCTATTCGCAATGGCGTCTGACTCTTGAATGACAGCTAGGCAATCCGATCGATCGGATAGCCTTCTTCTCGCTCGTCTTTTTGCTTCTGTCGCGAGCAACAGCAGGTCTTGTATCCCATCCATACGGTGATCACAACAATATATATAGTATAATTTACACAGCGAGTTTATTCTATAATCTTAGCTTTTTTTACACGTTTTTATTTCAATTATCATTTAGTTTTTAGTGCTTTTTTGATCAAATTAAATAAAATCGTTAAATTTAATTTTTTTTATACATTATTATTATGTCAACAATAAAGAAATAATACATACAAACAAAACGAAAATATTTGATTAATATTTTTGTTCACTCAGTGGTGCAAAGAATAAGAAATAAATTGTGGATAACATAGAAGCTGAAAGAAAAATGTGAAAAATATCAGCTTCACTTGACAATAAGGTGTCTGGTAGGGAGAGTTATCACCTTAGCAATAAAATTTTTAAATATTTTACCAAAGTCTGAATTTGTTATATGATAGAACTAAAAGAGTCTTAAAATTAGTGTTATTTTAGTTTAGGGTTAGGTAATTTGACATTTTTAGCACCTGAACATTTTAAATGGCGTCGGCTTGTTTTCACGTTTAGGGTTTCCTTCCCTCGCACAATTTTGGCATGTTCTGATGTCGATATCCTCTGGAAAGGATTGAAAATATATACAGGGTGTCCCAAAAATGCTGCGGTTCCTTGAAGGGGGTGATTCAGGGGGTGATTGCAAACAACTTGTTCCTTTGCGAAAATTCTCTCCGAGGTTTCGTTACCGAGATATTAACAAAAAGCACCGACCAATCAGAGCGCGAGTCTGACGGCCGAGTTCCCGCGCTAGCGTGGCTATGCGCCGCGCCGTGACTGCGAACAAGCAACTCGGCACGCATCGAAGAAAATTTCGTAGAATGGCAAATGAAAAAGACGTAACAAATAAAATCGAACATGTTGTCATGGTTTGTTTGTTATTTAAAGTGAATAATGAATAATGGATAAATGGATGAAAATCACGTGTAACGTAAAAAGACGAATGCACAGTTTTTTTTTTAGAAGTTTCGAAAATAATAATTATTTGAAGTGGGAGGATAAGGAATACGTAAATTTCCTTGTGTTAATAACATAGCCACGAAAAGGTAACGTAACAGTAAATTAACGAAAAGTGATCGTAGTTCGTTATTGTGATAAAAATCCGTAATTCAGTAACGGCCAGCACTGTTGCTGATAACGAATAAGTCTGTTTAAAAAGCCCGAATAAATATTTTCGTAGGGAATTTTGAGAATTATCGCCGGAAATAAGCCATAGCTTGCGTTAAATTTAAAAATGAATGATCACCAATAAAGTAACTAAAACTCACCCTTGTCGGAAATTCACCTGCAGCGTGGAAACCTGTGTCACTGGGTCACTGAACCGATCCTGGTCATCGATGGACGAGCCCCGTGCACAGCTGGTCCCAGGTATACGACACTACCCAAAGTTAAGGGTCGCAATGTCAGGTGCATCCAGGTTAATGTACCGAATATTCACTTCACTACGCGGCTACTAACACTGAACACTTAATTTATTTTCCATGGAACGTGTTGTTCCTACGTTTTAAAAATTGGTGGCCCTGAAAAGGGCCGATTGTAATCAATTAAAAAATTGCTCCACGTGGCCACCGTTATTTTCTATGCACGCTTCAGCGCGGAGAATCAGCTGTCTTTGAACGCCCTGCAATGTTTGTGGCGTTATGTTGGCCACCGCCGCGTGAATGAGCGCAACTGCTTCCTCGGGGGTAGCCACCGGCTGACGATACACCTCATTCTGAAATGATTGTTGTACAAGAAATACGAAACGTAAGTAAAAAAAGAATACCTACAACAAGAATAATTAAAGAGTAACAACAATAATGAAATTACCTTCAGGTAGCCCCAGAAGAAAAAATCCAGCGGATTCATATCCGGTGACCGTGGGGGCCACGCAACGTGAGCCTCATCTTCACGGCCGCGGCCGATCCACCTGTCCTGAAAGGTTTCACCTAAATAGGCGCGCACATTCAACGGGTAATGTGGCCCAGCACCGTCGTGCTGGTAGTACATGTTCTGTCGGATCTCATATGGAATATCATCCATAAGATCCGGCAGAACATGTTCTAAAAAATATTTATACGCTGGGCCGTCCAGCCTGTCTGGCAGAATGTACGGCCCAACGATAAATTCGCCACAAATGCCGGCCCATAGGTTGATCGACCAACGGACTTGTGCTGCACGTGTACGAAGCGCTAGGGGATTTTCGTCGCTCCACACATGCATATTGTGGGAATTGAAGCATCCTTCCCTGTTGAAAAGTGCTTCATCCGTCCACAATATGTATTTGGTGAACGACGGATTCCTTTGCACTTCTCCCAACAGCCACCTGGAATAGTGAATCCGCTGGATGTAATCCCCAGGGTGCAAGTGTTGCACCCGTACATATTTGTACGGATGCAACATCCGATCCCTGAGAATTCGGTGCACCGTCGAGCAGCTGACACTAGAACAAAATGCAAAAACATCCACTATTAGATAACATTTTTTTTTTCTTAATTAATAATTACTGCAGTTATCTTGAACTGTGACTTACTTGAAGTGGCGGCTCAAGACGCGCACACTGGTCGTAGGATCGGCGTCAATGGCGTCGAGGATTCTCTCGACGGTGCCCAGATTTCGCGCGGCTGCGGGTCTGCCCACCTCGCTCCCTCGCGGCATCATGGACCCCGTCGAGAATAGCCTCGACGCTAAACGTCGAAATGTGTCTTCGCTTGGCGTTGGAATTTGCGGATATTCCAACGCAAATGCTCGTACAGCGGCACTTGCGTCCCCGTCGTTCCGGGCGTACACCCAGAACATCCTATAATACTCCTGTGTCGTGAACATTTCTCGGTCGGGATTGCTAGCTGACTGACAAGATTTTTTCCAAGTAACTTCCTCTACCCCCAAGTAGTTTCTCTCGTTCCATTATCAGTTAACCCCCACCAGGGCAAGGGGTTTTAGGTAAAAAGAAGCCATCACATTTTCGAAACACACGTGTTTTGCAGAAGTGCAACGGACGAACCATCGTACACTTTCACAAAAGCCCGCTCTCTGTCCTTTTACTGCCAATGTACCCATTGCTTCGAGATAGAAAACAGACACACACCACGTGTATCGGTTCGAAAGGGTCCGAAGGGAAAAGAAACAGAAACTCTTCGAGTTGGTATAAAGAAGAAGATTCATACTATTCCTGTTTCCACTTTCCGATACCCTGAGTTCACGTCTGCTACGAGTCATAAATTATCCAAAACTGTAGGAAACCGTTCTCTACCGCCGACTAGCGGGACAATACGATCATAAACCGTGACCCTGGCGAAATGCTTTGGCCGAGCAGCCTGATTAATTTCGGGGAATTAGAATTTAAAAAGTATTATTCAACATCAATACGCCTCGCGGAGAGACACAGGAAGAAAAGGGGTAGTCCGCTGACTGCGCGTAGTCCCGCCTGCGTCGTCCTCCCTACAAATTCGAAACAGATCCCTTATCTCTCGAGTATAAACACGCGCTCGAATTTCAAAACAAAAGCACGCGTCGACGTATTCCGTGCGAGAGACGGTGGGCTTGAAGTCCGATTGGACCTAATCTAACCAATCTGCCCTGCATCCCTCCCAAACGGCCACTGTCCCGAAGAGGTCCTCTTCGCAGCAATATCTCCTCCCCATGGCCCACATTCTCTCGCACGGAATACGTCGACGCGTGCTTTTGTTTTGAAATTCGAGCGCGTGTTTAGACACGAGAGATAAGCAGGCCCGATTGGCTACTTTGGGACCAATCGAACCTCAAGGCCCACCTTCTCTCGCACGAAATACGTCAATGACATCGAAAAGTCCTGCGCCCCGTCTCAGGTAAAGCAACCGCGCGCGATTGCAGTCACCTGACCGTACCGCTACAACACCATATTTCTTCAGTGAGGTCAAATAACAGGTCGACAGAAGAATCGCTGGAGAATTTTACTAACCCACTCTTGGCCAATGACACTGTTTTTATAATAATCAAATGTGTAAGTTCCAGCTTGTCCTTATCTTGATTATTTGTTGAAAAAGTGTCATTGCTCAATGGAAACCACGAGAAGGTGACCGTGGCGCACTGGTCTCGACCGTCGACTCAGAGAACAATACGGTCATAAAACACGACCTTCTTTAGACTACGTTGACGATCAACGCAGTTAGTTTTTACGACTGATTTTTCAACAAATAATCAAGATAAGGACAAGCTGGAACTGCTGCTGCCATTGCGATGGAACCATTGCTGCGAAGAGGACCTCTTCGGGACAGTGGCCGTTTGGGAGGGATGCAGGGCAGATTGGTTAGATTAGGTCCAATCGGACTTCAAGCCCACCGTCTCTCGCACGGAATACGTCGACGCGTGCTTTTGTTTTGAAATTCGAGCGCGTGTTTATACTCGAGAGATAAGGGATCTGTTTCGAATTTGTAGGGAGGACGACGCAGGCGGGACTACGCGCAGTCAGCGGACTACCCCTTTTCTTCCTGTGTCTCTCCGCGAGGCGTATTGATGTTGAATAATACTTTTTAAATTCTAATTCCCCGAAATTAATCAGGCTGCTCGGCCAAAGCATTTCGCCAGGGTCACGGTTTATGATCGTATTGTCCCGCTAGTCGGCGGTAGAGAACGGTTTCCTACAGTTTTGGATAATTTATGACTCGTAGCAGACGTGAACTCAGGGTATCGGAAAGTGGAAACAGGAATAGTATGAATCTTCTTCTTTATACCAACTCGAAGAGTTTCTGTTTCTTTTCCCTTCGGACCCTTTCGAACCGATACACGTGGTGTGTGTCTGTTTTCTATCTCGAAGCAATGGGTACATTGGCAGTAAAAGGACAGAGAGCGGGCTTTTGTGAAAGTGTACGATGGTTCGTCCGTTGCACTTCTGCAAAACACGTGTGTTTCGAAAATGTGATGGCTTCTTTTTACCTAAAACCCCTTGCCCTGGTGGGGGTTAACTGATAATGGAACGAGAGAAACTACTTGGGGGTAGAGGAAGTTACTTGGAAAAAATCTTGTCAGTCAGCTAGCAATCCCGACCGAGAAATGTTCACGACACAGGAGTATTATAGGATGTTCTGGGTGTACGCCCGGAACGACGGGGACGCAAGTGCCGCTGTACGAGCATTTGCGTTGGAATATCCGCAAATTCCAACGCCAAGCGAAGACACATTTCGACGTTTAGCGTCGAGGCTATTCTCGACGGGGTCCATGATGCCGCGAGGCAGCGAGGTGGGCAGACCCGCAGCCGCGCGAAATCTGGGCACCGTCGAGAGAATCCTCGACGCCATTGACGCCGATCCTACGACCAGTGTGCGCGTCTTGAGCCGCCACTTCAAGTAAGTCACAGTTCAAGATAACTGCAGTAATTATTAATTAAGAAAAAAAAAATGTTATCTAATAGTGGATGTTTTTGCATTTTGTTCTAGTGTCAGCTGCTCGACGGTGCACCGAATTCTCAGGGATCGGATGTTGCATCCGTACAAATATGTACGGGTGCAACACTTGCACCCTGGGGATTACATCCAGCGGATTCACTATTCCAGGTGGCTGTTGGGAGAAGTGCAAAGGAATCCGTCGTTCACCAAATACATATTGTGGACGGATGAAGCACTTTTCAACAGGGAAGGATGCTTCAATTCCCACAATATGCATGTGTGGAGCGACGAAAATCCCCTAGCGCTTCGTACACGTGCAGCACAAGTCCGTTGGTCGATCAACCTATGGGCCGGCATTTGTGGCGAATTTATCGTTGGGCCGTACATTCTGCCAGACAGGCTGGACGGCCCAGCGTATAAATATTTTTTAGAACATGTTCTGCCGGATCTTATGGATGATATTCCATATGAGATCCGACAGAACATGTACTACCAGCACGACGGTGCTGGGCCACATTACCCGTTGAATGTGCGCGCCTATTTAGGTGAAACCTTTCAGGACAGGTGGATCGGCCGCGGCCGTGAAGATGAGGCTCACGTTGCGTGGCCCCCACGGTCACCGGATATGAATCCGCTGGATTTTTTCTTCTGGGGCTACCTGAAGGTAATTTCATTATTGTTGTTACTCTTTAATTATTCTTGTTGTAGGTATTCTTTTTTTACTTACGTTTCGTATTTCTTGTACAACAATCATTTCAGAATGAGGTGTATCGTCAGCCGGTGGCTACCCCCGAGGAAGCAGTTGCGCTCATTCACGCGGCGGTGGCCAACATAACGCCACAAACATTGCAGGGCGTTCAAAGACAGCTGATTCTCCGCGCTGAAGCGTGCATAGAAAATAACGGTGGCCACGTGGAGCAATTTTTTAATTGATTACAATCGGCCCTTTTCAGGGCCACCAATTTTTAAAACGTAGGAACAACACGTTCCATGGAAAATAAATTAAGTGTTCAGTGTTAGTAGCCGCGTAGTGAAGTGAATATTCGGTACATTAACCTGGATGCACCTGACATTGCGACCCTTAACTTTGGGTAGTGTCGTATACCTGGGACCAGCTGTGCACGGGGCTCGTCCATCGATGACCAGGATCGGTTCAGTGACCCAGTGACACAGGTTTCCACGCTGCAGGTGAATTTCCGACAAGGGTGAGTTTTAGTTACTTTATTGGTGATCATTCATTTTTAAATTTAACGCAAGCTATGGCTTATTTCCGGCGATAATTCTCAAAATTCCCTACGAAAATATTTATTCGGGCTTTTTAAACAGACTTATTCGTTATCAGCAACAGTGCTGGCCGTTACTGAATTACGGATTTTTATCACAATAACGAACTACGATCACTTTTCGTTAATTTACTGTTACGTTACCTTTTCGTGGCTATGTTATTAACACAAGGAAATTTACGTATTCCTTATCCTCCCACTTCAAATAATTATTATTTTCGAAACTTCTAAAAAAAAAACTGTGCATTCGTCTTTTTACGTTACACGTGATTTTCATCCATTTATCCATTATTCATTATTCACTTTAAATAACAAACAAACCATGACAACATGTTCGATTTTATTTGTTACGTCTTTTTCATTTGCCATTCTACGAAATTTTCTTCGATGCGTGCCGAGTTGCTTGTTCGCAGTCACGGCGCGGCGCATAGCCACGCTAGCGCGGGAACTCGGCCGTCAGACTCGCGCTCTGATTGGTCGGTGCTTTTTGTTAATATCTCGGTAACGAAACCTCGGAGAGAATTTTCGCAAAGGAACAAGTTGTTTGCAATCACCCCCTGAATCACCCCCTTCAAGGAACCGCAGCATTTTTGGGACACCCTGTATATAGATATGTCATGTACTTATTATTATATAATAATGAAAATTTTAATTCCCATATTCCGTATTAGATATTCGTGAAAGTATTACTAATGGATTGGCAAGATTTTCCTCGTGAAAGTAAATTCAAAATTGATCTTATTTGAACTTAATAGTTTATTTAGCTTTTACGTATATAATATTATAAATATATACATATAAATTAGAAACTTGTATAACTTATTTAAAATGGAACATTTAGAATAAGGGATAAATATATACACAATGTTGGAAATTAAATGTAATAATAGAAGTGCTCGTACTCTAGCAAATTATATACTAATTTTTCTTACCGCTATCCGAAGAACCACGTAATCATAATACATGCTACAAAAACATACGAAATATAAACATTTTCTATACTAAGATAGTTTTATAGATCTGTTTACGTACATAATTTATATTAACAATATTGTTTCCTTAGAAATCAATTTTAAAGCCGGAATCCACCTGAAAGCTAACGTAGGCTATGCTATGCTAATATTTAAAAACTTAGCTTCAATATATTATGGAACCGTTTGCACCAAAAGTTAAACTAAGCTATGCTATGTTTTTTTTTATGTTTTATAGCACAGCCAGAGATAGCATAGCATAGCTTAGCTTGGCTTCCAAGAGGATCCCCAGCTTAACCCTCGGATGGCTGACACTTCCGGCGACCGACTGACGGACCGTAACTGGGTCAGTTTAAACCCGTACACGCCTTTTGTCTTTTTTAAGCACTTAGGAATGTGATTCTTATCTGGCAGCGTTAGATATTTTGAACTCTGAAGTTTATTTCAAAGAACTAAATCTATATTTTCGATGCGTTCTTTATGTCGTAATGCAACCCTGTAAACTGATCAAAGAATTGCATTCTTTGAGACACACTGGCCACCTTATGGACTCTAATATAAGTAATTGCCAACTTAAGTCAGTCAATATAAGCTGAATAGTTCGGAGAAACGGGTTCTTGAGAACATGGGTCAAAGTAGACCCAGGCACGGTCATTCGAGGGTTAATGTAGCAGAAATATTCTAATATATCACTAAAAATTCCGCTACACTTCTGATTACTAAATTAGTAAATGAATTTTAAAGATATCTTTATACATTGAATGGAAACCATTGTAAAACTAAGCTGATACATCTATACCGATTCTGAAATTAAAATTGCTTTACGTATTATAATAAAAAAGTAACGATGGAGCAAAATCTATTGCAGATACCGCATTCTCTCGCTACATATAAGCTCGATTTGCTCTCTACGCTATAAACTCGTCACTATATCCACCAGTTCTGGTATACCATGCGAAGAGAACGAGTGAGCTGTTGTCTCGAACCTAACAAGGGGCGCTCCCCCGCTACGATGTTGATTTTTCAATGAGGATTTGCTCAGAGATGGAACATGAAATACTGAAGCTATTGATATATAAGGTTGGTCATAGATTATGAGGCATATAATGTTAAAGTTTTGCAAGCTCCACACTTGGAAAAGAGAAAGCAATAATTTTAGCCGAAAGTGTGGCGTAACTGGTAATCCAGCTTCGATTAGAGTTTTCCCTGCAATATTGTTCTTACTTATGCTTTTTGTTATTAGGGAAATCCGGGAGACGCGGTCGACCTAATACATAATGGCTATTAAAACTAATACAGATATTATTTATTTTATCAAAACAAACCTAATATGTTCAGATTTGTATGCTGATTCAGAAAAACTGGTCGATATTTGCTTTAAGACAATATTTACTGTAAATCGGGTTGAAAACTGAAGTATGACATCTGACCACCTCTCCCCAGGTGCCGGGAGAAATGGTTTTCCTCGTTGGCAGAGACCACTCACATAATTATTCATGGAAAAATAACAAAGAAGAAAACAAAATTATTTATGAGTGAATACAACTACAGATTCATTGATATTTAATTTGTTTACGCTAAATAATTAAAGAACACATCAAAGATAAAGTGAACTACCTACCGGCGATTAGCAAGGCAAATGAATACAAAAGTGAATAAATAAAATAAATAAACATAAATAATAATAAAATGATGATAAAAATAAAAATATAAATAAAAACAATAAAAAAAATCATAACTCGACCATCTCTTCTTTCTGCAGCGAGAGATAGTCTTCTTGTTAGTTTTGAGAGGAAGAGTTAATATGGCTAAATACTTTGGCTGCATTGTCCCTCAATATCTCTACTATCTTATTATTTCCAAACATTAAACGAAAATAAACTTAGAAGTATATTTGAAATATGATTCTATACATCGTTGTTTGACAAATGAGGTTAAATGTAACCTCAGTTTAACTTTTATAGCCTGTAAATTTAGAAAAACACAGAAGGAACCGAAGTGCCGCTATTCATTCAATTGGCTTTTAGAGAAGTACAGTATTGTCTCCCGATGGGCTCGGTTTGGTGCACACGATATGGGCTTTTCGCTATCCCCACCATTTCTATCTCACTCTTATCCGGCGAAGGCGAGAGCGAGATGGAACGAAAGCGAGGGAGACACGGTCGCGCACGCCCGCCGCGCACGCAAAGCGTTCTATATCGTTCCCCCCTTCGGCCAGAAAGAAGGGAGAAACGAACACTCGGAATTAGAGCTCTGCTCACGATACGGGCTCAACGCCGGTCCTGACCAGCGAGCACTTAGGAAGACAATACTGTAATTGGTCTGTACTTTAACGCGTTTTTACGCATAGAGTCTGAAATATAGCGACTCCACCAACTCTCTGGCCCGACCGCGTCTCCCGGATTTACCCTATATAAGTGTTCTATTAGTCACCTTGACATTTGAGATTCAATGTTTTTGTAAATATCCCATTTGAATAACATTTCCATCATCATCTAGGCACAAGCTTGAGTGGTATTCATCATAATAACAATGGATGCATAGGAAGTTTAATTAACTT
This sequence comes from Andrena hattorfiana, assembly GCA_944738655.2. Taxonomy (NCBI): domain Eukaryota; kingdom Metazoa; phylum Arthropoda; class Insecta; order Hymenoptera; family Andrenidae; genus Andrena; species Andrena hattorfiana. The sequence continues at coordinate 17,786,256 of OX122895.1, read as the reverse complement.
TAAATAATCCTAAAAATAGTCCGATTTATGTTGTGTTTAGAATCATTTTTATCGGGCGAGCCTTACCACTTGATTGGTACTATTCTCATAAAGATAAGATAGAAATTATGGAAAGTTAATTTTGTATACATCTCTTTGGTTTCCTTGGCAATATGTTATGATTCGCTGAGCTTTTGAGGTAATGAATAACGAGGGCGAAGACGGTCGCACAAAAAAAGTGTGGGGATGGTTCGTTCAAATTTCACCGGGCAGATTCCATTGGGAGTGTTTCAATTCACGCATACTGCGCATGAAATTGGTGGCATCGTACAATTCCCTAGAATTGCAGTGAGCATGCAGCAATCTCAGTGAATCAGAAGAGAAGCAGTCACTGCACCGCTCGCTGCACTGGAAGTGGTATCGTATTGGTGGCAAGTGAGAGAAATTCTACAGAATCGTACGATGCCACCAACACGATGCCACCAATTTCATGCGCAGTATGCGTGAATTGAAACACAGCCTATATCAATGGCTTCAGTATGCCAACTTCTACTACTGCGCAATACCTCGTTTAAAAGTCCGCGTCGCACCTGGGGACCTCTACTTGTGAGAGCTGAAAACGAAAGTAAGGGGAAATCAGACTCAGAAACGTGTCCCTACACGCCGTATGCTTACCGTCGATCCTGACTCGTGAGATTATAGCGAATAAATACTGTACATGCTTTAATCCAGGAACTTGCTTTTCTAGACATACAAAACATTTCTTTTAGATTTGAATTTTCAATATATTATTGTATTATAATATTGAAAAATATTATTCGTTAGGAACACGCGTACAGCAAAGTATATTCTTTATATGGGTTGTGTCAATAACAATTGCCATCTGAAATAATTTGTTACTTATTGCTTTTAGGAAACTATCTTATTTATTTACTTACTTCTTACACGGGATAAACCCTTTGATATAAAGGAAAAACAAGAGTGATCTAGAGGAGAAACAGATAGTATAGTGTAAGATAAAATATGTAGAGGAGACCTGTACATGCAAAACCGTGTATCATACGTACAGGGTCAGCGTTTTATCCTGCAACCTGCGCTCGCGTGAACAGGTAAAATGGCAACAGCGCCTCACGGACGCATTCCACTACAACAATGCACAGTCCCGGCGTTCGGAAAGCTGCCAGCGACCCCTGGACAGCAGTGATGCCCGAGCTTAGAGAATTTTGTATAACTTTTGAACTATAAAAGATATCGGAATGCAATTTGCGCCAAAAAATGAGGAAAAATTATTCCCTCTTAATGATGGATAATTTAACATATTTTAAGTTTACTTAATTTTTCTTCTATCAATTTTTAACCATAATTGTTGTAAAAAGCTTTTGCAAACTATTTATTTGATACTGAATTTTTGCTGTTTTTAAAATTCGTGGTGTTGATAAACAATAGGCTAGTTGTTTCTGTATCATTACTTTCATGAATTGAGAAATTAAATTTTTATTCAATTATGTGTTACTTCTGCAGACCTCAGAATCTATTGTTCTGGTTTTCTTTTTTATGATTTTATCCTTAATGCAGTGCATATCTAGATCAGGCGTAAAGGATATAAGTAATGTGATGTGTCTTTGATTGTAGGGGTGTTTGTATGTTTTTCTAGAATTTTTGTGTCTGAATGTTTTAGCTACTCAACGCCACGCCTGTATCGGCTTCCGTTAATGTCATTTTTTGGAACGATGCGCCATTATTGTGGCATTTACACGCAGGTGGCGAAAAATCTCTCCGTACAAGGCTATAACGCCGCTGACAACCCTGTCGTAGCTAAAATTTTTTAAACTGAGACGGGTACGAGATTAGTCGACATTATTTTCAAACCTCAATACAGTAATTTGTGGTGCGAGTTGTAAACCGATCATAAAAGCGAAACGCGCGGCTGGATTACCTGGGCCGGAAAATTCCCAATAGCTCTTTGCGACGTTAATTTGAAAGAGACCATCCTAAAATTTTCGAAGCTCGGGCATCACTGCTTCTTAGGTCGCTGGCAGCTCTGCGCTGGGCCGATGCATGGTTGTAGTGAAATGCGTCCGTGAGGCGCTGTTGCCATTTTACAAGTTCGCGCGAGCCTGGGTTGCAGGATAAAACGCTGATCCTGTATTTCCGTGACTACAGTATCCTCTCGCTAACATACTCTCGTAGCTATCCCCACCATTTCTTGGAGTAGTATTCGGGCGAGCGGGCGTCGTCATTATGTCGTTGAGAGTTCGCTTCTGTCCCGCCTTGCTCACTCTCATTTTTTCTCACTCGTACTATCGGCGCCTCGGAATCGTCTCCGCTACTCGCTAAGTGCTCGCCGCCAACCTGAGCCGTGGGTCCATTAGCGAGAGGATACTGTAGTAATAGTTATGTTGGAAATATCGATGATATTACTGTAGTAAAAAGTACATATTGGGTTGGCAACAGTAGAATAATAAAATGACCACAATTAATTGATCAATATCTGCCGGACGGTTGTCGAAATGAATGTTAGATTTGTTTTGTACAGTTAACTCGGATTTAGTTATATAAGATGGTTAACAACTATGTGACAAGGATTCTTACATAGACCTTCGGTGGGCAACGACTAAATAATCAGAATATAAGTTACGAATTATGAAATGACGGTGAGCAGTTTTCTTGCTCTTGATTAAAGAAATACGTTTACGTGAAAGCTAAGTAGGACACGTTTAGCTGTATATGTATACCTAGAGACCTATGCATCAATAACACAGTAAAGATGAGAATAGAGATGATCCCAATTAATTTGATTTAAGTAGTTAATTTTGTTATTTTGTATGAAATATATATGTGTATTAAATCCGATGGCGTCATTGAACAAAAAGCATTTCATTTTCTTCATCTCTTATAAATATATATCCGAGATATCAAGGAGGCCTTGAATTTTTTAAATGGCACCAGTTTTTTCAGTTCTTTGTTATAACCAATAAAAAAGATGAATTTAATTACCACTAATAAAACATCCTTTAAGTAACGTTTATCCTGAAAACATGCATTACGCCCTTCGCAAAATTTAAACGGTCATAAAAATACATTTATTGAATACAAGCATTAAAAGTATAAGTGATGCAGACGCTCCTAATGAATTTTCGCTACGTTTGAACTGTATTCGCTTCTTTATGTGTTAATAATACAGTACCCAAAAAATGCACATTGCCATTTAAAAAAAATCATGGTGACTGATATCTCGGAAAAGGTAAAATATGAAGAAAGTGAAATGGTTCCGTTTAAGGGGTGAGTCCACTGTGAAGTCATGAAAAATTATCATTTTTTAGGATTTATTTTATAGTAAACGGAACCTCCAATGTAAATAATGTTTTGTCTACTTATTAATACATTTATTAACAGTATAAAAAAATCTATTTAAATTTTTTAACAGTTTTTTTTAAAATATATATTGCACTGATGTAAGCGCCTTGAGAAAGCGATGTAGTGCTGGTGCAAGTGATTCCGGGAGAACGACGCATTTGAAACAAAAAATTCAAAGTGTGTTGTAATCATTATGAGTGTGGTTATCGCCGGAACCAGGATTATTTTTACTGATAACAAATTAAGAGAATGGCGGAAGTTTGGAATTTAAGTGTCGAAATATGTTGAATTTTTCAATCATTTTGCCTTGTAAAAAGTATGAAATGATTAATCAATAAAGGTTTTCGTGGTCCCGGCCATAGCCACTGATGTGCTGAATAATGTGTAAAAATTTCAGATTGCTTGGTCAAATAGTCCTTTTGCAATCACGTGCACCAGTTGAAAAAATGTTGTGTTGAGATAATAGCGTTTAAAGTTTTAAAACAAATTAAAAAATTCTTTTAATTTTTTTGTATAAGAGTAGCTTATTAATATCAAAAAGATTTATTGCATTATATGTTGTATCTACGGAGAAACAAATCTTAAAAAATAGCTTAATTTTTCAAACCGTCACAGTGGATTGTCCCCTTAATAAGCCCCATCGAATGCAACATATTTCGTATAAAACAGATTCTCCTAATCTTAATAAATAACAACTCATTACAGATAGCAATTGTTATTGGCTTAGCTAGTTTATAAACTACTATTATTTATCCTCAGCCACTGGTAATAAAAAAAGCGAATATTAGTGATTAAAAAATCACTTTAACAATCACGGAAATCCGTCATGTCTTCAAGAAAAGTGTATTTAAATAAAAACCGTAGGAATAAGAAGTACGCTCCATCTACTTTATGATTGAACTGCTGTTTAAAACACTTAGGTTTATAATTGTGAATGTTTTTTAAATACCGCTTTAACACGAACGTTTGAAAGTGTGTTCTTCCATTTTGATCTTACATTTGTTAAAAAAAATTTCAATTGAAATTGGCAATCCTCCAGTTGTGATGGTTCTATATGTTATTAGATTATGTTTTTAGCACAGAAAGGTTTGAACGAGCTTTATACAACTTTAATAAAATTCCTTCACGTTCCAGATGTAATATAGCCTGAAATAGTCTTAACAAAATTAATTTTTCCTATGGTAAATACTATTGCAAATTGTTACTATGAGGTTCTGGACTTAAACAATAAGTAACAGAGCCAATCCTTATGCGTTTCTTTGTATTGTTTAAAAACTATTTTGTGCGATATCTATTTCGATGCTCCATGGATAGTGTTATTAAAGTACGAGACAAGTGAAACTTTTTGTCCGTGGGAAAACATAAATTTCAATTTAAGTTTTGTCGAAGTTAACACTCATTAGATTTGTTATAACTTTCATAAAAATAATTTCCTCTGCTTATATAAATATAAGTTTATCAATACTTCATACATTAAGGAAAAACAAACACATAAATAAACCTATTTATAAAGATAAAAACTGTTTGACCTATAATTCCTGTTTTTATAACATATATTATGGTTCAAAACAACTGCAATTGATTATATTTACTTAATTACTTACATTAAACTTTTCAGTTGGACAGCTTGTAATACAGTAATACCTCGATACTAGTTCGCTTGACAAATTTTGCTGTGTATTTATTGCTCTGGCTCTTCCACTCATAAATGCAACTCTTTGCACAAGTACTTCCTCCTACTGGAACTTAACAGGGATAAGGGTAGGGAGACAAGATGTGTCATCCGCTAATGAAAAATAAAAATTTTCGTTTCTTTTTTTATTTTTGTGAATGGAATTTTTACGTATTGGCAAGATTTCCTTAATAAAAATATCGTCCAATACAGTTTTCTTCGAGCCATTTTCAGTTATAGGTATTGCGAAGCATTTCTGAATTTTGGGAATCATTTGCACATCACGTTTGATTAAAAATAGTCTAAATGATATTATGTTTGGACTCATTCTTTCTAAAAAAACCTTATTGATTCATTGGTAATACTTTCATGAAGATGTAATGAAAAATATAAAAAGTGTTTATTAACACTTTGAATGACGTCGGCGTCGTTAAATGTCGAGAAATTTCCAATCAATGCATACCTAGCTTTGGTTTGTTCTCGTATCAATATTTTCTGAAATGTTTCTAAATGTTTGCTATGAAAACAAACTAAACCCGAAGATCGATTTTTATTTTGCCGCCTCAATGATGTGTAATTCGCCTGACAACCGAGCCTGAGATGAGTGATCTAGTAATAAAAATTTAAATTTCTATATTTTCTGTTATATTTTCATGAAAGTATTACTAATGAATTGGTGAAGTTTTTTGGCGAAAATGAATCTGAACTCGACCTCATTCAAGCTATTCTTAATGGCATATGATGTACATACATATAATGGATTTACGAAAGGAAAAGTGATTCGTAGTATATACCCTGATAGCCAAATCTAGGCAGCAGAATCTGACATCAGAACCGTAGTCGTTTGTGTACGCATTTGGCTGCGTTCTGAGGTGCAGAGCCTGATGTCAGTGCCTGATGTCAGATCGACAGCAGATCCGCAGCAGATTCTGCCGTCTGCTACGGTTCTGACGTCAGACTATGCGCTCTCATGCCAGAGCCAGACCCTGCTACCAATCTGATGTCAGACTGGAGACAGATGATTATCAGGGTGTGTACATTAAAAAAAAGTTCAATTTATAATTGAATTCAGTTTGATTAGAGAACCCTCGCCCGTCCGTTGGTAGCACTTTCGCGAAGATCTATAACAAAAATTGAAATTAAAATTTTCATTAATGTCTGCATGTGTGTAAAGATTCCTAACAGAATTCCTAACAGAAGCGAACACTTGGAAAGATCTGATCGACTTAAAACGGCATTTCACAAAACCTTGCACTACTCAAAAAGTTAGTGCATCCCACACGCAGGTCCCATCGTTTGCGGATGAAAATAAGCCGTCAGTCTCACACTGTTTTATTTGTATCACTTTTGACGTAGTCTGGCGATTTAAGGGAAGGTCGATTCAGGCGTGAGATAATTTGATAAGTCTCGACACAAAATTCGTGCCACACCACATTTGAAGATCGTTGTTGGCCACGATCTGTGACCTAGTAGCGGGGCATTACAGTATGTAAAATGTGCTTATATTTCTGTTTGCATTGATAAACGTATTTTAATCCAAGTTTCAACGCATAATATATATTTTAATTAAATATCAAGCGTAGCGAAAGGATTAACTATGACCAATCATATGTATTATTTCATATAACTTATTCTGTACTGTCAACAATAACAGTATCGTCAAGAGTGTGCAGCCAATTAAAAATCATCATGTTCCTCTCGTATTTCGACAACTGATTTCCACGTTCTCTTTCAACATCTTTAACAGTTAATGCATGATTTCGTTCCTTTTGCCCTAATAGAGATGTTGCAGTAATGGATGTTGCTCCCGGGACCAATAAGGTGGTTCCAGATGTTGATTGAGCGGCACTTGCTGCAGCTTCCAGTTGATCTAAATTGAATTCGCTCTGTGAAAGCCGCTCCAGAGCCCGATAAGTTGTTAATAATCTGTGAAACATGGAAATTTGTAGTTAATTTTACGATTTTACATTTTATATAATTGTTTTTATAAGGATAGACGTGAAGGTACGTCAAAGTTATTTAATATTATCTGAAAATAAAAGGAAAACCATTAAGAAAGTCATTGCTTTTACATCCGATTCACTATTTGTGTATTTCCCCTTTCGCTTAGAGCAGGCAAAAATGGTGGTGGTAAAGATTTGTGTGGATACAGCGAGAGACTACTGTACTTGTATAATATATTTAACCTATGGTCCATGATAGATGTAACTATTGGCAACATTTTTTACTGTATAAATACAGGATAAAAGAAAAAAATTGTATTTGTCCTGAAAGTTGCGCAACGTAAATTTGAAATGAAATGAGAAACATTTTGATCTAAACAAATACATGACACCTTTTTTATTAAGTTGTTTTATTATACTGTTGACGCACATAATACCATTAATCGTTATTGTCATTGATTACGTTGTTACATAGCAATTCAAAGCCACATAATGGAAACCAGAATCTTTAGTTTAGCACACCACGAATAGAATTGGACAAATGTTATTTGAGATAACAAATAAACTTCATAGGCCGGTATTCATAGTCGCTACTTATTCTTAAGCAAATGCTTAAGCATGCGGCATCCTCTACTAACCTAGCAGCTAGTAAAGGATGCCGAATGCTTGAGGGGGTAGACACGGGTAATGCAGCGCTCTGTATACCGACATAATCTGGCCCGAAACATGGGTTTGCGCGCTCACGTTTTTTGTCCTTATATGAGCAAATTTTGGGCTGGGCGAGGTCTCATTCGAAAGATGAAGGTTCAATGCAGCCCGCTCTGGTCATGGTTCAAAGAGATTGTGTTGATATGTAATAATACGAGTGTCCAAAGTAGAGAAAAAATCGACAAAATGCACTCGCAGATTCCATGTATTTGTAGGTCACTAAAAGAGTCTTCTGACTCAAACGATGAGCAGAGCGGGCTGCATCGAACCTTCCTCTTTCGAATGAGACCTTACCCAGTCAAAAATCTGCTCATATAAGGACAAAAAACGTCAGCCCGTGATTGCATTCCCAAATACGAGCTTGAGCTGAATTTTCACTTCACTGCACCTCTACTGTCGATCCGGCTCGAAGGACCAAATGTTTGAGAATAAGGTGGTTGAGCACGCTGGTGGAAAGTGAGGTTAGGAGTCGACAGTGAAGAGGTGCACTTAACACGGTATGTTGATTAAATCAGTTACTTGTCTTTATTGTAAAATCACACGCGGTGAGCATGAGCCTTTTGATTATAATGTCACAGAATATAAAAACACACGCGGTGAGAATAATCGATGAGCCGTCAGCCACCGAGCACGTGGTGAGCCTCGTTGAAACCGACGCAAGCTATGCGATTTACAGACGAGATAAAATCCACGATCTTGTCACATATAAATGAGCGGTGAGACAAGAAAGTGCGATGAGTACATGGATGTAATAAAAGTATAAAACTGGTGAGCGCTGAGATTCACACGTTGCCAATATAAAAACGAAGTCGCGAGTGACACGTCTTTCTCGGCACGCGATGTGAACAAGAGAGATTTAAGATGGATGATTAATTCCGTTACCGGCGTCGTCTCGAACATTCTCGAAGATCGACAGACGTGGGAAAATCTGATTGATTGATCGTGTTGATAGATGTGGTGAGATGTGATTGGTTTGCGCGTGTTCTCGAACCAATAGAAACAGCGTCAAGATTTGCGCTGATTGGATGAATGGCGCACACTCCGCGTTGAAGATTGGAGATCGACCGTCCATCCCCATAGCTGATTGGTGGATCGATTGTCGATCTGTGACTCTGCGTTGAGTTCGTGAGGTGCTGCGCCTAGAGCGAGTGTGGTGGCTTTGGGAATTAATGCATTCCCAAACAACATTATTTAAAATAACAAAAGAGAAATTGGAACTTTTTTACTAATACTGGAAATATTGATTTACTGATATCATGTTTTCAGAATGTGGAAGTTCTGGCAATTATTTGCAATTATTGCTCTTATTATTGTTCTTCCGAGTATTGTATGTAACATGTAACAAGGAAAAGTCTCCAAATCGGTCAACAGTTAACTCCCTGATTTTTTTTTGTAATTCTTTACGGTCCTATGCAGAGATGGGCATTATTTAAATAAAAGAATATACTTCCGAATGGCCCCAGTGGCCGATCGACACGAGGTTTCGGGGAGGGTGTGTGTACCCTAAATCTAAAATTCTGTTTAGCTTCGGATATTTAATTTCCTTTGATTATTCGAAGGCCTTTCATCTTGAGCTTCGAATACTATTTCATTTGTCATCGTATTTTTATCCTAAGATCGTATGGAGATATATTGGCCGGTGGATTCGTTTTCGTGAACAGCGATCGAGGAGAAATCAGTCACCACGATCTGACGATCGTGGATTTGTCAGTTGGAGTTCCGTGGGCACCGAAGGGTATATCTGAATACGATCTTAGAAGCTCGAATAACCGACGAGAACCTTTGTGGTCCGAGCCGCGCGAAATCACCGTTGCTTGGTGATGCGTCATCGATTACAGTAAAGTCTCGTTACGGTCTCGACAAAGGGGAGATATAATAAGAGGCGTCACTCGACAAGGACAGAAATAAACTGGGGAAATCACTAGACAACCAATTTAAATGTCCATTCGGCATGGATCAGTAAACTTCGACAATAATCAGCCAACTGCGGTAAGGTAGATTTAGTTGATTTGAATATCCCGCTCGAATAGACAACCAATTTAAATGCCAAGGTCAAGTAAGGACTTCAAACGTTCCGCCCGGAGTGACGTCTCTTATTATATCTCCTCTTTGGTCTCGGTTTGGTGTACACGATACGGACTTTTCGCTATCCCCACCACTTCTGCTTCAGTCTTGTCCGGCGAAGGCGAGAGCGAGCGAAGGCACTGAAAGCGAGTCAGGACAGTACGAGCAGACGACGCGTTGATATTTTGTCTCGCTCCGTCTTTCGGACACCTGACACTCCGTCCTTTGTGCGCGCGAGAGGCGTGCGCGATGGTCACAAGCGCTTACGGCGGCACGGGAACCGCTCGCAAATCTTGAGGCAGGCCCGGCTCAAATCTTTTTTGCGCTCTAGGCGAACTTGTCAAATTGCGCCCTTTATTATAATACATTTATTTGAGATTATTTATGGCTTTACTCTGAAAAAATAGGTAACTGCTAGGGCGTAAGGTTGACAAGAAGTGCAAAATGGTCTTTTCATTGTTGGCATTGTTAAAAATAAATTTGTAAATGAAATACCACAAATTGTACTACAACGGTTTTATACTACGAGTAAAAATTAAGAGTAAGGACATCAATGTACTCAAATAAATGTATTATAATAAAGGGCGCAATTTAACAAGTTCGTCTAGGGCGTAAAAAAGACTTGAGCCGGGCCTGCGTCAAGATTTTGCGAAGTGGTTTCCATGCTCACGGTAACTCGTAAGCGCTTGCGACCATCGCGCACGCCCTACGCACACGCAAAGCATTCCATCTCGCTCGCCCCTTCGGCCAGAAAGAAGCGAGAAACTCACACTTGGAATTAGGACTCCGTTCACGATACGGGCTCACCGCCGGTCCCGAACAGCGAGCGGCTAACGAGATTTTACTAGAAACAGAATTTGTTTATTTTTCATCGTATCGATATGAAAGTGACACAAATGGATTCCTGGCATTCTCCCGATTAAATTGACAGAAAATAATTTAAATCGGACTATTTTTAACGAAACGGGCTTTCAATCGTGCAAACAATGTTTCACGTAATTTCCTTCAAAATATGGTCCGAATATTATCATTTTTGGGGCCAATTTGATCGAGAAAACATGAGGAATTGATGGACGTCACTTTTGCAAAGGTCTGATTAAAAATGCAGAACTGCAGATTTGTCACTGCTTAGTGCGCAACATTGTATTGCCCCGCTAATTTCGAGCGTCGAAACCCACGAAACTCAGCGAGTCGCATGATTGCCAACGTGAAGGACAAGAGGAGACTTTCCATGGCGAAGGAAAGTCAGCCTTCTATAGAACTCAAATCAAGAAAGACTTTGCTGACAAACTTTATATTCACGTCAAATAAATACTTTAATTGTAAAATTTAGACGACGAACTATTGTTGAATTTCGCCAGTTCTTTCATATGCATTACTTGGTTGGGAATTCCTGATCCCAAAGTTTCATGCATTTCTCTATTAGAAATGTTGCTTCAAGTCTTGATTCAAGTCATCATTGCTTTTTCTCGTACATAGAACATATATATGTTCGCGCGTAGGGGTCACGAATGACGCGACCTTGGTTTCCCAAATAAATTCACATTTATCAGGGCCCTCGCCCGAACCGCTTGACAAGGAGACTGAATGACGTAAACCGAGTGCGAGTAAAATAGCGGCGCACCAGCGAGAGACCCTCGGTCGACGACGACTTGAGTCATCGAGTATTGAATATGAAAATGTTCATATTTCTCATTACACCTTGATAAGAGTGTTACCACCGATGGATTGGTGAGTTTATGTCCACGAAAATGAGTCGAGACGCGAAGCAATTCAGTCTATTTTTTCTTATGAATACATGATTAGGACACACACTACGTTCTCTAAAACTGGACCGAATCGCTCCATGTTTGGCATCATTTTCATCGAGAAACCCTAAAAACTCCATTGGTAATACTTTCATCAACAGTTATCAAAAACATAAATATTTTATCTGGTCCGTCGGTTTTATTACTCTCGGCTGTCAACGGGTGGTCTACTCGGGCCCGAAGGCCCTCGCTCGCAGCGAGAAAGCAAAACAGTGGGGTGGGTAGGTCTTTCTCGATAATTCGAGCCTAACCATTTGCGTACTTCACACTATCGTTTATTAGCATTTATACGAGGTGATTCGCTAGCTAGAATCGTCAAATGCGATGCTTGCCAACAATCATGTGTCTCGCTGAGTTTTGTGGGCTTCGATGCTCGAAACCAGCGGGGCTATACAATGTTGCACACTAAGCAGTGACGAATCTGAAGTTCTGCAATATCTAATCAGATCTTTGCGAAAGTGACGTCAATCGATTCCTTATGTTTTCTCGATCAAATTGGCCCCAAGAATGATATAATTCGTACCATAATTAAGGAAATTAATAAACAATAAATGTAGAGCGGCTACTTCATTGTTTTGCTCTACATTTGTGAACTTTTTATCATCCTTCCGAAGCATTACTATTACACCGTAACACTATCTTCAGGAAATCGGGTATAGCATATAGGTTATATTTTCTGTCACTTCGTGGAACCGACCACATAATAATCACGCGCACCCAGCCGGCGCATTTTCAGTAGCGGATTTCACGAACGGATTTTCTCTCCTCGAAGTGACAGAAAATATAACCTAATTGCTATACTCGATTTCCTAAAGATGCTGTTGCGGCGTAATAATAATGTTTTGGAAGGATGCTAAAATGTTCACAAATGTTTCGTAAAAGAATGAAATAGCCACTAAACATTTGTTGTCATATAGCATATACTTAGGTTATATTATCTGTCACTTCGAGGAGCCGACCATATAATAATCACGCGCGTCCAGCCTGCGCATTTTCACTAGTCCAATTCAACATCCAACACAATTTTATATATAATGTTTGTTCATGACTGCTTTCTGCATAGGACGTGTAATAAGTGTATATGTTCTGTTTCGTTGCTTTGCTAATAAAAAAATGTCTAACCTAACAAACTTCATTTTCTGGGGACATCCCCTCATTTATTTTCCGTTTTCACTCATATTTCCTTACTGCTAACGTAGAATATTGTAGCATAAGCACATTTTAAGTAATTAAAATGTACAATGAATTTTTTACGTTTGCAGTACCAGCCGACTTTCCGTTTAAATTTTTATAAGTACAACGCAACAGCTGAGAATTTCTTTCCTTATTCAGAATAGAATACGGAAATTGCAAACAGCTCCCTCTCGCGTCACCAGGCAGCCGCGTATCTATGGGTATTACCATTTCTGTGCAGAAAAAATCTGCTGTAATACCGACCTGCCAAATCGGCCAGGTCACGTGACGTGTCTACCCCCTTAAGCATTTGCTTAAAAATAAGTAGCGACTATGAATACCGGCCATAGATTTATTAACAGGGATTGAAAACAGTTATAATATCCATTCTTGAAACAGTTGGCCCTGTGCCCGCAAGGGCCTGAAAGTGTCCGAACAGTCAAGCGATACGACCCCGGAACAGCCTGCCCAAAGGGGCAGCAAAATCTTCCTAGGGCCCTCTAGCTTCAGGGAGGCGCTGGTGAGCGGCAGGAAGGTGGCGATATCGCCATCTGATTACCCCGAAATCATGCTGACGCTGGAGCAGAGAGATCGAGTAATGAGGATGCGAGGCGAAGCGGCGGACATGACGGAATGGAGATCCCTCGCTTTGAGGAGTGCAGCCTCGTGCAGAACATCCCGCGAGTGGCCTGCACCCACAATGTCGCTAAAGATTGGTTAAGGGTGACCTTGAGCCCAAGGGAGGACTGAATGAAGAGAGTGTGCCTACCCAGGCTTCAGAAGATGGGGGATCATAATTTCCGGGCCACTGAAGAAGACGGAAGTTATATTGCAAATCTTCAACCGACAGAATCGGGGCCTCCGCACTCAAGTGTGTAGAATATGGGATAGGAGGGAGGTGGAAAGAACTGCCCATCTGTGTCCTGGGTGTTGACGACGATTCACACCAAAGACTCAGGTAGTGGAGCTTCGTAGCTCACGTAGGGCTGGACAAAACACTGTTTAGGGAGATCTCTGTCTGGACCGGCGGGTAACGCGGAGAACAGGGAGCAACCTCTGAGGGACTGGTGGAAGTAGCCCAGACAAATACGAGTGAAGGGCCTGAGGGGATGGACGTGGTCCCAAACGTGTGGCCCCGGCACCAAAGCATCAACCTCAGGAGGAACAGGGGATACCGCGAGGGCGGCAACCGGAGGTAAAACGTCCGGGGCACCCACGAGGGAGGACCGTCCTCCCCACAGGGAGATAGGTGCGTACACCCGTGGAGCGAGAGGAAGACCCTCGAAGTCCCACGAGGTCAAAAAGCTCGGGTTTTTGTAGATTCCCCTCGCCCACAACAATCCTCCCCCCACCTCTTCATCTTCAAGTTTTCCTCCCCCTGTGACGCTTCCCCCGCTCATCTCCATCCCCCCTCCCGCTTCCCCCTCGCCGCCATTTTGGTTAAAAAGAATCCCCTTTATTATACTAATAGTGGCCAATAGAAAAACTACAGATATCGTACAAAGTGTCATGACCAGCCAAGCATGGGAAAAACAGTAGAAGGGTGCCCAGGTGGTACAGACAGCTGAACAACCTCAGAACGAGGACCTGCAGACTACTAAACAAAGCCATGAGCCTACGCATAGGGCATCAAAAAGGAAGGCATAGAAGAAATTCATCGATAGGAAGTAAATTCATCGAAGATCGCAGGGGTAGCCACTGAAAGCGTTGGAATCTGCAAAGAATGGACCCAGAGACTGAGATATGGCCACCAGGATGATTCTGGACAGGATCAGATACGCCATTAACTCATTTAACAGATATAAAATCCAAGGAGTAAACAGAATCTTTCTAGCCTTGCTACAGGAGGTCAGAGAGGATCTGATAAAGCAGCTGCTACCCTTCCAACCGCTCCATCCGTACACAATATTTGCGAGGAATATTGTAGTATTAGTAGTGGAGCGCTGTGGCGACGTGTGTCACTAATACACACGTCGTATATAGCGCATAGACTCCTCTTCAGTCTCTCGCGGTATCCCCGACGACGCGAACGGGAGAATCCCGAGAGCACACATGCTCGAACTTGGACAGCACTGTCATATAGCGACTGTGCCATACGTTCCTGGCAATATGGTTGTGACGCAGTCACGCGAAGTATCACCGTTATAAGCGCTTTGCAACGTCATGGTCGCTAAGCTGCAGTCGCGTACTTTCTCGTGCGTGGCCGCGTCGGTAATACGCGTGTCTCCTTATTGGCCAGCAAGCGCGTGTTGCGCCTATCAAGATTCTGAGCGTCGGCGCTTGAAGTTTTGTGCTGCGACGCTCCTCGGATGGTTAATGCACCACGCCCGATGGGATCTGTCACTATCCGGCATTCTTGTTTTCAGTTGGAGCAATTCCCGGGTGGTACTGGCTTGACTCGATATGTACCGACCCGACCATCTCCTCCGTGTCTAATCAACCGGATTGCTGGTATCCAGACTCTGGTGTCTGTACTTTTGTAGCGCTATGTACACACCGGGAAAACCCACCGGACTCTGCACCCCAGGAACTCTTGGACATGGAATTGCTAGCCCTGTACTTATCGGGATGATGTGACCCTCGGAAATGGTCCTCGCACTACCCAGGAGAGAGCAGGGCCACCCCGGCACTTCCTCCATTTCCCAGAAATGTCGTATTTGCGAAGAGAGGTGTTCTTCCGAGTTTGTAAGCTGGATTTGCGCGTAATAAAAGACATATGAGATACGAGGACCTAGTGCTGGACCCGACAGCACCTAATACAGTATCGTCTGTTGCCGGCGACGAGGGTCCGCGAATTCGATGTCGTCGATATGACGCCATCGGAAGTGAATAATGGCCCCCGGTACGCAGAATCCGGGTTAGTAGTGTGCGTGGTACGAGCCTGCACGCACATACAGAACTTGCTGTGCGTAGAGCGCTGGCAGCACGTGAAAAACTAAAGTCGGTAAAAATCCGAAAATGCTCTCCAACTTCGTTGAATTTTGATGCTACCGATTCTGCCGACTTAATCAATTGGAACGAATGTCTATTATCTTCACTACCTATATTGAACTCTGTTGAAACCATCTCCCGGAAGAAAATGCTGAAGGAGGGAGAGATCCCCAAATCATGGGACTTCGAGGCATACCCTTGCCACACTCAGGCTGTAGAGCGAATGGTAAAACTCGTAACAGAGGCATCCAGCAAAGTAATTGGAGTCGACGCAAGAAATGACTTCATTCGGGCCACTCTTGAGTCGCGCAATCATATGCCCACCGTTGAGCACAAATCTCATTTTTCCACTTCATCAAGTCTACAAACCCGACTTCGAGTCTCCTTTCGCGATTAGGACATTTTTATCAAATTTCGCCTTCTAGTTCACCAGCTAGAATGGTTGGGATGAGCTAGGGAGGAATTCCACGTGCAGCCACCTTCACGTGGTGAGTTCTGACTCACTCTGTTGCCATAGGATGGGCGAAATTCCTCAAAATTCGAAATTTCAAGGCTCTTGCCAGAACAGAAAATATTAACGCAGAGGACTGAAAATTCGCACAATTGTTATTGATCTCAAGACACAACTTTCTCCCACTAAGGCCTAACGCGACTTGTGCACACCATGCGAGGATTAGTCGTACTAATCCGTTTCCCAACCTATTCTCCTTCTACTACTCTCTACTGCCCGGTAACGAGCAAATACCTCCTGAAGTTCTGGGACCCGAGTAACAACCGAGCGCGGAACTGTTACGTTGCCACAGCATGGGTTGCGGGAAAACTGCAAGCTTGTGCGTGCGTTCATGCTAGCTCGTTCCACGAGTCTATATAGCTGGGCCTCACGCGTATGGACGCACACACATTCTTGCAGTTCTCCCAAAACCCGCGCAACAGTTCAACACTCGCTTATTACCCAGATCCCAGAACTTCAGGAGGTATTTGCTCCTTATTCAGCAGGCCTGCCCTACTACGTCACTGATTGTGAGCTCCCTCCGCGGCCATATTTTCCCTACTTCTGGCAGCCCTGGAGCCGAGTGCCAAGATGTTACGTGCGTGCATGCAACCCCCTCTCCCCTATGCTGTGGTTAGTTACGCAACAGATCCACACTCGACTCTGACCCGGCGCCCAGAATCGCAAAAACATCTGAACGGCTCCGCGTATACCTTTGACGTAAACCAACTATACATCATGTCTGATTAAAAATAGTCCGAATGACATCGAATTTGTACTCATTTTCATTAGGAAAATCTTGCCAATCCATTAGTGTTATTTTCATGGATTTCGAATAGATGATACAGATATTATTATTTGCATGACTAGATAACTCATTACAGGCTCGTTTGCAGCACGAGCGAAAGAACACTAAGGTGACGAAGTGCAAAGCAAACACCGAGCTTAGTTTATTGTCTTAGCAAACATTCTGAGATTCTTGAATTATACATACTTCTGATACTTTCCACAAAGCATTGGTGTGAATGAAAGCCAAAGTTATGCACGTATTGCAGGGCTGAGCAACTTGTTCGCCGCCGTGGACCGCATAATCCCCACTACCAGTCAGCCGGTTCCCACACCATCAACAGTTACATCCGGCCCGCGAGCCACCAGTACAGTGTAATGTAAGAGTTAAAAGAGTATGATGGGGGTCGTTCTCCTGCGGCCCAGCAGAGCAGGCACGTCCGCGTGGGCCGCGGGTTGCCCAGCCCCAAGGGGTGGACAGTAATATAGGCGCCGACAGTAATAAGTGCAGTAAAGTGTGTTCATTGTGTTGTGTTTGGTAAGGTAAGTAATTGTGCGTCGAGAATGAACGTGAAACGGAATTCAAATGACTAGCAAAAGTGGGCTGTCATGGACTGTCCATCAATTCAACAGGTAAAATCTCACCGTTTTCCAAAATCTATAATCGCTTCGCAGTAGATCGAAGCAACGCGTGATCCGCGATTGCTAGGCTTAACCTTCAAGCAAGTTCACGATGAGCGGTACGTAATTTGTCATTTACATTTTCAACCACACGATTATCAGTGCAGTAAACGGAGAAGGCTGAAGGAAGGAACAGTACCTTTCTTGTTGCTGCCTGACAAAAGGGAAAGCAGTTCATCGTCTAAGAAAGCAGATGAGAAAATTGATGTGGAGAGGAAGGAAGATTTGTCACCCGAGATCAATATTATTCAGTCAACGGCAGATTTTTCACCTGTTACATTTGGGAATTGGTTTCCGAAGTCAGCGGAAAGAAGTTCTTATAGGGGAAGCTCGTTCCTTGCAATCGCTGAATCTAGTGACTTCATTTTTCCAACACCGCCGAAATCTACCGTAAGTAATTTTTCCAGTATAGAAAGCGGTAATGTACTTCCTGGACCCAGTTCCAACATACATTCCCAAGATGAAAATATACGTAAAGCCACAAAATCTGGACCTTGTAAACGCTTAGTTTGGAAAAGGAAAGATTTAGATGAAAGCACAAGAAAAATGTATTAGCACGTGTTACAAGCAAAGAAGGAAATGGATAATTATAGGACCTAAAGCTTACGATATGCAGATCCTTTGAAGAAGCTTCTGAACAATGCGAAGGCCGTGGAATTCGACAAACACTTAGGAGATCTTAGTACACTGCAGAGGAACTTTGTCAGCATGATACTCAGAAATGCTGGTAAACGTAAACATGGACGACGATACACGCCAGATGAAAGGCTCCTATGTCTGTCGATCTATAAAAGATCGGCGTCTGCATACAAATACTTGTGTACTTTTCTCCCAATTCCTGCTCCAAGAAGAATTCGCCAACTATTAAATCACATTCGTTTGGATTGCGGTGTTACAAAAACAATGAAAGACTGCTTAAAGGAAACAGCCAACCGCATGATGGATCTACTGGATAAGGTATGCGTACTCATGTGGGATGAAGTGTCGCTAATGCTGAATGTGCAATACTGTGCCCAAAAGGACAAAGTTGTTCGGCTGGAAGATTGGGGTACAAATCGGACCTCAAAGTATGCAGACCGCGCACTGGTTTTCATGCTGCGAGGCATAAAAACTGGTTGGAAGATCCCGGTCACATACAATTTTTGTGCTGCACAAACAATTTACGAGCAACTAATACGTTGCATCAAGGAGGTCGTCCGAGCTGTTACTGAAGCCGGTAATACAGCCGCAGCGGCAGTATGTGACCAAGGCTCCTCCAATATGAAGGCCATCAAGACAATGCAACAAGACACGGACAGAATTCGAGAGCAGAAAGGAATTAAAAAGTATTGGACGATCCTCATCGATGACGTCGAATTTATTCCGCTGTACGATACTCCGCACATGTTGAAGTGCATGCGGAACAATTTTTTGACCAAGGATATAGAAATCGATTTTGATAGACCACATTTGAAGAATGCAGATAGAAAATTTGCAGCGTGGAACCATGTTCTTACAGCTTACGAAATCGATGTTTATTCGGATTTAATTGAGCGACACGTACCGGATTTGACGGATCAACACGTTTATCCCGAAAAAATAAACAAAATGAAAGTCAAACATATGATGCAGATTTTCAATAAGAAGATGTCTTGTTTCGTCGACCCCTTTGCAAGGACAAGTGCACCGATGAAGACCAGTATTGGAGACAGGAAGATGCCAGCTCAGGGAATCCATACGGCCTACTTCCGCCATTTAATAAATGGGATTGGAGACGGACAAATGGTGTTAATTGCGGAGATAATCACCCCAAGAGGATACCGTGGTCTGCAAAAAGTTACCACGCCAAATTTTTCGCGAACGTAAGGAGACAACTAAGAAGCATCAGATTTATTAATTCCAAAACCAAGAAAGCAGTTAAAACAGACATTCCGTGCCTGCAGAATTTGATGGATACTTTGCAAGGTTTCCAATTGTTATGGGAGAAATTAGAAGGAATGGGCTTTGAAACTTTTGCTACGAGAAACGTCAATCAAGATCCACTAGAGAATTTTTTTGGCAATGTTAAGAGCCACGATTTCAGATCGAACAAGCCTACGTGCTATCAATTCGAGGCCATATTCAAATCGTTGTTGAAAACAAGTTTGACGTCGAAGCACTCGCCGGGATACAATTGCGAGGACGATAGTGGAGCTTTTCTTCTGCCGCAATATACAACGCCACTTAGTGGCACTGAATATCTACCACATGAAGTGGACGATGAGGAAATCGATGAGGACCAGGATGAGCACCAAGTACCCGTTACCAGTATGAAAGAACTTAAAATTTACCATTCTGGAGACATTATTAAAAGTATTAAAAACAGCCTACCTGCATTAACAGGATGTGCGACATGTTTCGACTCTTTTCAAAAACAGTCGTCTAAGAGACAAGGAACTATGTGTTTTACAGACCAACATTTACTTGCAAAACGATATTTAGGAAGAGTTATCAGTAAGAATATCTCCCACAAAAGAATGGGCAATAAGTTGCAACGCATGATCCAGCGTATGCTAGAATTTAATTTTTGGACATGTAGCGATCATAAATCCCATGTTTTCAAAACATTCACCCAAATATGCGGTGAAAAATATATAGAAGATGTGGTCACGTACGTAAATAGAATTTTTAAAGGCCGCATTATACCGAAAAACAGACGACTTTGCGAACCAATTAAACTAGCACAGGAGTGCTATATGAAAACCGTACGCAAAGTAAACAGATTGGAATGCGGAACGTAAAATGGGTTCAATTTTATTTAGTCCGGCGTCGCACCGCGCTTTAAAGTGCGGTACCACTGACAGGGTCAGTGGTCACAAGTGCCTGCAATGGCACTTGTACTCGCGGATCATACGATCACGCGAGTCGATCTACGCCGCCGTCACTTTCCTAAGAAAGTGACGAAGGAAATAATAAATTTAATTCACCCTTTAAGTTCACAGGAGATGACTTAAATTTAGTATTTATTATTCACCTTTTATGTTCACAGGAGATGACAGACAGAAGACCTAAGAAAAGATGCAGAGAAGGATCTACGTTGAAAATTACTTGCATGCGTAAGGGTACTGAGTCCGGTTCGGTCAAAGTGCGCCAGACTGGTACGGACGTCGCAGGTACGCATGATGTAATAGTAGTAATAATTATGATAATTACGATAATAATTAGTAAAATATCCTTTATGTTGTATACAGAGTTCGTCGGTTCCTGTCTTGGAGCGAAATCGGTCGACGACGTATCGGTCAACAGTATATATGGAAGTCGCGTACGAGGGCTTATGTGAGGAGTGATTTTTCAACAGTGAAAATTTCTACATAAAACAAATTTTTAATAACCGCAAAAAGCTGTGGTATGTATCTATGTTTATTGAAAAAAAAATTTTTTATTAGTACACTTACATTTTATTCTTCTATCAGAAACAACAGGCCTAATGAATAAAGTGTAAGCGATTGCTTTTTCTTAATATTTTACTAGGAATTGCTTAAATTCATATCAATAAAAACACAAGTAATTGCTTTATCTTGTAGGAATTCCTAAATCGCCAGGGAATAGTTTAAAGCAAACGCTTTTCCTTAATTTTTTTAAGAAATTGTTTGCAATCGAACGAATAAAAGAAGCAAGCTTTTTTTCTCCTAATAAATTTTTATTTAAAATGTCATTTCACTAATGTACCTATAATTACTAATTTATTTTGAATTCAAAATAAACCATTTTTATAATTTTAATGTTAATTGTAATAACCAATATTTAATGTTGGAACGGAGGACGAGATCGAGTCAGGAGCACTGAACGCGAGCGAGCAGGGATAGCCCGAGAGAGAGTGAGAACGTTACCGGCAATCACAGCTACCATTTACTTATACGGTCTAGTATAGAAATAAGGCCTTTTGTATGAAATCATTTGGAAATAAGCCCTTTTGTTATAAACACATTTGGAAATAAGTACTTTTGTAATGTACACATTACTTTGCTTGATATATAATAAAAAAATTCTTTAAAACAATTTCATTATCTTTTTCTTATTCATAAAATACACTTTTATGAATAAGAACTTAATAAAATGAAGAGATCAATAGAAAAGATACAGAAATACATAATTAGTTATTAAAAATAGTTACCGTAATAACTAATTATATATTTCTGTATGTTTTTCTATTGCTCTCTTCATTTAATTAAATTCTTAATTTACGTATCAGCACATAATCTGAATAATATCTGCGTCATCTGAACGTCCATCTATTATTTTATCTTGGGGTTCTGAGTATACGATAGATGGCGTCACTGGCGTCTATCCTTCTGCACTCTTAAAGCATTGGAGTGTCTATGCCCTGCCCAGCCCTGACGTATTGGACTCAACGCGCATCCACGCCGACGTCACTCAAAGTGTTAATCTCGTTATCTCGTAATGTAAATAAATCAAGCTATGGTTTCGGTCCTGATGGACTGAGAACGTAAGTCTGTCCACTTGCTTGACAAAAAATCACGATGCCCAGCAGCTCCTCATTCACGGACACTCCCCACCACCGGCGTTGCTCTCAAAGGCGTGACTTCATGTATATTTTCGATGTACACTTGGTCAAAGAGGAGATATAATAAGAGGCGTCACTCGACAAGGACAGAAATAAACTGGGGAAATCACTAGACAACCAATTTAAATGCCCATTCGGCAATGATCCGTAAACTTCGGCAATAATCAGCCAACTGCGGTAAGGTATATTTAGTCGATTTGAATATCCCGCTCGAATAGACAACCAATTTAAATGCCAAGGTCAAGTAAGGACTTCAAAGGTTCCGCCCGGAGTGACGCCTCTTATTATATCTCCTCTTTGACTTGGTTCTAACAAGGAGACCCTACGACGCACAGTGGTACATAATAACAGTTTTTGTTCAAATCACCCTACAGGTCGTAATTTTTCAGGAAACTTGACTATCTTTTTAAAATTCTTCGCAATTAAATTCTCTATCGATCTCTCCGGCCGAAATGTTGAATTTCGATGCTGATTTTTTTATATTCAGAGAATTATACAGCACTTTTCGAAGATTAGTATCTGTGGGCTTTTTTGGCCGCCGTTTCCGAATTAAAGTTAGATTTTCGAAATTGAAGGTGGTGAATCCAATATACCGAATATAGTTGACTTTTCTGACTCAATATTGATAAGCAGGATTTTTAATGTTTGATATTTGTAGACACGTACATAAACAAAAAATCAGAGATTTGCTTCCAGAAGCACAAATCCTGCTCCTCAAACAAGATTGCACATAATAAAATCGGATTTCTAAAGGTAACTGGGATAAAACATTAAGTGAATCAGGCCTTTTAAAAATATCAAACATTTAAAATCTTGCTCATCAATATTGAATCCGAAAAGTCAACTATAACAACGCGTATGAACACAAACGAATAGGTTTAAATATCCAAAATCACGTACACATTTATGAGGTGCCTAAAAATTTGTATAAATACGAATGTCCATCCGCCATTTTAAATTTTACAATTTGATCTACGGTATTAGATTTGTGGTACAAATAAAAAAATTAATCTTTATAATAATTACCTCATATTCGTAATCAGCGTCCCCGAAAATCAAGACGCACTATGTTACTTCCGAATAAGCTCATTTTCTGAAATTTTGCTTCAACATATTGGATTCACCATCTTCAATTTCGAAAATCTTACTTTAAATTCGGAACCGGCGGCCAAAAGAGCCCACAGATACCGATCTTCTAAAAGTGCTGTATAATTCGCTAAATATAAAAAAATCAGCAACGAAATTCAAAATTTCTTCCGGACAGATAGATAGAGAATTTGAAAAAAAATCGTCAAGTTTTCTGACAAATTGCTACCTGCAGGATAATTTGAACAAAAAATGTCATTATATAGGTCCATTGTGCGGCGGGTCTCCAGTGGCGAATTTACTGGACGGCCAATGAGCAGCCTGGGTTCTTGTTTGGAAGGCTCCCCAGGGCGCCCTATCTTCTAAATTGATTATGATTTTATTTAAACACAATATGTTTTGTTTTCCATAAATTTCATACACCACGCGCGTAAATTTATTTGTAATTCTGTTATGTATACAGGGTGTCCCAGAATGTTTGCCACTTAGGCCTTTTTCCTTAAATTCGCCACTGTGAGTCCCCCTCAAATTTTGATCAAATTTTTATGGATGAATCTAGAAGTGCTATGATGACATTCTGTATAATATTTGGCGCCAATGCACACTTTTTATAAATTAATTAATAAATTAATAATAAATTAATTAAATGAACTTAAGTTTACTTTAAGGCTGCCGTCTCATTTTTGTTATGGTCCGAATCGATCGAAGCGTCCCTTGTAAACAGACGAACCCTAATGAAACTACTGCGGTTGATAAAAAGAACTAGTACAGAGGTGACATCTCCATCTACTCTATGTAGACGAATTTTTTACGCATAGTTGCCACATTTTCTGTTCTCTCCGTCTCTGCCGCGCTGTTGCCGCAGCAATTTCTATCGAGAAGTCTTGAAGGAATACGGCACGAGAGCTGCATCTAGCGTCAGAGTCTCGCTGAACGTAAAGGAGGATAGCAATAATGAAAGATAGAGAGGTCCGAGAGTGTAAGAAGGAAAGATGGAAAGATACCAAACCTGACACAATTTGAACTGTCATTATTAACGATATTACAGATAAAATTTATTTGCAGAATTGAAAGCCCGTTGCGTTCAAACTAGTCCGATTTAAATTATTTCCTCGCTAAACGTACAAGAGGATAGCAATAATGAAAGATAGAGAGGTTGGGTAGTGAAGTTAGGAAACATGTCAATGAAACAATACTAATTTGCGTATCAATAGTTTTTATTTATACGTAGAAGGATGTAATATTTTGTATAATCAATGTGCAATTTCAAAGCATACAATTTGAATAATGTACATCACCGAAGTGTAACACGCCGATCGTAATGAAATCTCTAAATGCTTATAGATATATATGCATATATATGCTTATGTATGCCTCTCCAACCGAGATTACAAACTGCCGCCGAAGTCCTCGCTGGTCGGGACCGGCGTTGAGCCCGTATCGTGAACAGAGCCCTAATACCGAATGTTCGTTTCTCGCTTCTTTCTGGCCGAAGGGGGGAGCGAGATGGGTCGCTTTGCGTGCGCGACGGGCGCGAACGCAAAGGACGAAGTGTCAGGCGACCGAAAGACAGAGCGAGACAAAACATCAACGCGACGTCTGTCTTGTACTGTCCTCGCTCACTTTCAGTGCCTCTCGCTCGCTCTCGCCTTCGCCGGACAAAAGTGAGACAGAAGTGGTGGGGATAGCGAAAAAGTCCACATCGTGTACACCAAACCGAGCCCGTAATGAGACAATACTGTAGTATCTTTTATTTGAGTTAATCCAGATATTATCTTTGCCCATCTCTGTTCTCCAACCGCTTTGCCGTGATTCATTCAAGCCTCCTTGATGGCAAAATAGTGATAGGGGAAATGCGGCAACAGCGCGATTCGACTCTCGATACGTCTCGGCAACTATGTCTTTCCTACATTTATCGGCTAGTTTGGTCTTCCACCGGTTCTGATGATACATGGCGCAAATATACCATCAACGCCGGTGACGGAGAATCCTGGAAGCTTCATTCTGTCATTTCTCGAGTCTGTCTCAGTACACGATTCATAAATTCATTAATATTTGAACGTACGGTGGTTATTAGCGCTCAAACGCACCAGACTACCCTGCACGGATGTCTACTGGAGGCAACTATACCCGCAAAAACTTCCTTCTTGCCGATTCCAGGGAGAAAGTTGTAATTTACGGTTTGTTTACTACATCGCGTATACGCAGGGCCGACGGAACCTAATTTATTTATTATGCAAGTTATGCGCTGCATAAGGGCGCCAGCCGAATGGGACGCTAAAGACCTATATCGTACGCTTAATAATAAAGGAATCCAACCCCCACATAAACGAAATGTACACCCCGTAAAGACAAATCATATTAAATAGAAAAAGGTGCAAAAATTGGGAGCACCAAAAATTTTCTTGGATAAGGCCGCCAACTAACCTGGCGTCAGCCCTGCGTATACGTCACGCTGGTGCTACGTGGCTGCGGTACACCACCAGCCTTGAAGCCTCATTCTGTTAGTTTTCGATTCATAAATTCATTATTATTTCAACGTACGGTGGTTATTAGCATTCAAACGCACCAGACCACCCTGCACAGATGTCTATTGAAGGCAACTGTACCCGCAAAAACTTCCTTCTGGCCAATTCCAGGACAAAAGTTGTAATTTACGGTTTGTTTACTACACGCGTATACGTACACGCTTTTCCTAGCTTGTGTGAGCATACGCACACATTCAAGGCCCGCGGAGCGGCAGCCTTAAGGCTCACACAAGTTAGGAAAACGTGTACGTATACGCGATGTAGTAAACAATCCGTTTCAACCAACTTATGTCGTGGAATCGGCAAAAAGGAAGCTTTTGCGGGTATAGTTGCCTCCAGTAGACATCCGTGCAAACAGGTCTGGTGCATTTGAACGCTAATAAGCATCGTACGTTGAAATAATAATGAATTTATAACTCGTGTACTGAGACACACTCAAGAAATGACAGAATTATGCTTCAAGGATTCTCCGTCACCGGCGTTGATGGTATATTCGTGCCATGTACCATCAGAATCGGTGGAAGTCCAAGCTAGCCGATGAATGTAGTAAAGACACAGACCAGGTATAGAATAGACCTTTCACTCTATTGTCTTCAGTGTCACCACAGACGAGGTATGGAATAGACCTATCATCTTATGGGACTTCATGTCACCACCCAAACTGTGTTACCGACCCATAATTTGAAGACTGAATTTAGCGACCTCTGTTCACGAACAGCGTCCAACTCAAGAACTACTCTGAAATGTGTTGAAATACTGAAAGATGTGTGCGTGCTTGTATACATGTGACTTGTTTCGAGTGAGAGTTTAACATAGAGGGCGGGCTTTCGCTAAGCTACACTTTGGCTCGGTTTGTCAACGACTCACGCCGGATTTCTCTCTGAAAATCTATTTCGGGGATCAAGAGCCTATATGGCGCTGTAATATGGCACTTCTTGAGAGCTTAAACTATAAATTGCAAGATGAAATTGATTGTTAGTATTTTACATGTAGTGGAACATTTAACTAACATTTTCTAATTACTATTCTATATTTCTATT
This sequence comes from Andrena hattorfiana, assembly GCA_944738655.2. Lineage (NCBI taxonomy): Eukaryota > Metazoa > Arthropoda > Insecta > Hymenoptera > Andrenidae > Andrena > Andrena hattorfiana. Next base: position 17,759,467 of record OX122895.1, on the reverse strand, counting down.
ACTATCATTCCCGCAAATCTCTGCACATCGCGCGTGTCTAAACAAACGGTGCCCATCCTACGACACGTAAAAATCATTGAAAATAATTTATTAAAACGTTTTTGTAAAATTTATATTCGTAGTTTTGGGATCCGAGGCCCCTAAATCCCTATGTTTCGTTACAAATTGATTGGCTCTGTCCTTATTAACTATTGAATGGATTTAAAAATTATAAAAACCATCTACGATGTAAATACACGAGCGTAGGTATCGCTTACGTTAAGATCTGGGCACACATAGCAGTTCCGTGTCAGTTCACGTAGAATTCAGGTACTCTTCATTACTTCCCTCAATTACTCTACTCCAAGTACTTTCCATTACAGTCATTAAAAATACTATTAATCCATTTGTGATACTTCTATGATAGAAATTGACATACTGATTACTGAATGGCCTATTGCTGACTTTGTTCTTATGTCACTACTCTAGCGTTTATGACCCCCGAGCCGCATCGTTTGAAAGATTTTACCTAAGAACCCCTCAGGGTTGTAAAAAAAGGTACGCGTTACCGTTCAACCGATTTCAAGAGAGCGTACAGTGAAAAGGCCAGAATGTCGTGGCCATCGAATTTTAACTTTCTGAGAACGAATACAGATCCGACACTGAAGGAAAAAGATGAATGAGTATAATGGTCTTGAATTTCAAAATTTTAAGCTACGATAAGGTTGACCGCGGCGGTATACACCTGCACGGAGAGATTTTTCGCCTCCTGCGTGTAAAAGCCACAATAATGGCGCCTCATCCCAAAAAAATGGCATTAATAGAAGCCGGTATAAGCGTGGCGTTGAGTAGCTAAAAGTTTAAAACATTTAGACACAAAAATTCTACGAAAAAAATTAAAACACCGCTACTATCCAAAACATGTCTGATTAGTTGCCCCTTAAGTCTTATCTACGCATACACTGCATTGAAGATAAAATTATGAAAAAGAAAACAAGAACAGTAGATTCTGAGGTCTGCAAACGCATTGTTGGACGTGGCTGAAACCGCGACGTCGAGCCCGTCGACATCGACAAAAGAACGAGATAGTCGGCGGCCGACGAAGGCAATCTTTTCGGAGAGCTGCCAGCGACCGCTGAACAGCAGTGATCCCCGAGCTTCAAAAATTTTGGGATGGTCTCTTTCAAATTCACGTGGCAAAGAGCTATTGGGAATTTCCCGGTCCAGGTAAGCGAGCTGCGCGCTCCGCTTTTATGATCCGATTTACCACTCACACCCCAGATTACTGTAATGAAGTTTGAAAACAATGTCGACTGGTCTCGTACCCGTCTCACTTTCAAAACTTTTAGCTACGACAGGGTTGACCGCGGCGCTATACTCCCGTACGGAGAGATTTTTCACCACCTGCGTGTAAAAGCCACAATAATGGCGCATCGTTGCATAAAATGGAAAATTATAATTAAAACCGACTTCAAAAAAATAAAAATGCACTAAAAAGTAAGAAATAATTTTGTTCGTTATTTAATCTACGACACTCAATTTTTTTTATATCGGTGCCTCATCATTTGCACTGTGTAAGTTTGGCGCCGACTTAAAAATTTGAGTGTCATAGATTAAATAAGGGACAAAATTATTTTTTACTTTTTATCGCATTTTTATTTTTTTGAAGTCAAGAAAACCAGAACAATAGATTCTGAAGTCTGCAAACGCATTGTTGGACGCGGCAGATATGCGACGTCGATACCGTCGACATGGACAAAAGAACGAGACGATCGGCGGCCAACGAAGGCAATCTCCTGCAGAGATGGCCAATAAATTATTTGAAATAAAAATTTCGTACACAAATTTTTATTTCAAATAATTTGTTGGCCATCTCTGGTCTCCTGCAGTCGCTCGCATAGGACGGTTGTGTCGAGCACATTATGTACTCCAAACCATAAATATATTCACTTCTTGCATTCTAAATACCGTACTCCTTTCTCCTCCTATACTATTCAGTTTCCGCGATCAAATAAAAAAAGTTTCATATGAAACATTTATTGCTTTTTCAATAGTTAGTAAAATAATAGCGTGTGAAAAATAATATACAAACAAATCGGACATAGTGTATAAACTTACTGAAACATCCGAACATCAGTTAACATTAGTCAGTCAACGTCAGTTAGTATATAGTATAAACAAATGAATTTTTCTAATAGTTATGGAGGAGAATGAATTCCTTCTTCAAAAAATATGTATCGAATATTTTTAGCTACTCTACACACTTGCAAAATTCCACCAAAATCGGTGTGTACGGGTTCGATATGTTCCTTTTAAATAATATAGTACAGTAGAAAGATATTATTATTATTATTATTATTATTGTTATTATAATATGTCTGTATTATATCATATAGACCATCATTAATGTATGCGCAAACACATGATGAATGGGTGGGGTTCAGCAACAGGTGCTCTTAAAAAACATTAAAGCACTGTTTTTACAAATTACGTTATTGCAAGCGAATGAAATTTGTTTTGCGTTAAATAAACCGGAATAGGACAGCAAAGTTAAAAGGCGAATGTGATATCGTTTTATATTCATCCTCCTTTCTCTTCCGTTGAACGGAATATGTTCATAAGACGATTTTTAAATTGTTACTCTAACAGAAACATTTGTAATTCGCGTGCTTCGACTGTTAAAAAATAACCTTATTTTACCCGTGCTGAATTCTAATTCCTACCACGCGTAGCGTTACAATCTGTTTCGAGATTTCACCAGTAACGTTGCATGCGACACTGAAATGGTAAGGGGGTCCTAGGACCCCCCAAACCGGTGACAGAAAAATACATTGGTTGATAGGTCTATTCTATACCTCGTCTGTGGTGTCACCGTTCTGAAGTACCAATATTCTGAAACAAGCACTGGTTTTCGAGCGCCCTCTCCAATTTTCGAGCGCTGGGTATGGGAAACATAATGTGTTTCTAGCATCGACACAGGTAAAGCTGCCGGTACCGCCGAGAAAAGTATAGAAACTGTGTTTTACAGGGTGTCCCACTAACTCGGTTCACCTCAAATATCTATTATTTCAAGTAATAAGCGAAAATACTATTTATAGAAGTTGTCTGGTTGTAAGAAACACAAAACACGGTGAAACTAGTTTCTTTACAGATAGATCGGTTGTGGAGGCCAATTTTATTTTTTCAAATTGACTGTCAAATTCAATAGCATAGCGAATTCTGAGTATGAAAGTACTAAAGTGCATTAATCCTAAAACTTATTGTTTCTGAGATATTCAACATTGTCCATCCTATTACTTTGATTATGGAACATATTCCGAGCTATGCCCCTAGTAGCATTTTTGTTGGCCAACGGTAGCCAACAGTTGGGAATCAGTTGGAAGGTGGTTAGTAGTTTCACCTACAAACCTCCTTTCACAGACGAGGTATAGGATAGACCTATCAACCAATGTATTTTTCTGTCACCGGTTTGGGGGGTCCTAGGACCCCCTTACCATTTCAGTGTCGCATGCAACGTTACCGGTGAAGTCTCGAAACATCTTGTAACGCTACGCGTGGTAGGAATTAGAATTCAGCACGGGTAAAATAAGGTTATTTTTTGACAGTCGAAGCCCGCGATTAAAAATGTTTCTGTTAGAGTAACAATTTAAAAATCGTCTTATGAACATATTCCGTTCAACGGAAGAGAAAGGAGGATGAAAAAAAAACGATATCACATTCGACTTTTAACTTTGCTGTCCTATTCCGGTTTATTTAATGCAAAACAAATTTCATTCGCTTGCAATAACGTAATTTATAAAAAGAGTGCTTTAATGTTTTTTAAGAGCACCTGTTGCTGAACCCCACCCATTCATCATGTGTTTGTGCATACATTAATGATGGTCTATATGATGATATACTACAGACATATAATAATAAAACATAATTTTGTTCCTAATTTAATCTACGACGACACTCAAGTCGGCGCCAGATTTACACAGTGCAAATGATGAGGCGCTGATATAAAAAAAATTGAGTGTCGTAGATTAAATAAGGAACAAAATTATTTTTTACTTTTTAGCGCATTTTAATTTTTTTGAAGTCGGTTTTAATTATGATTTTCCATTTCTTGGACCGATGCGCCATTATTGTGGCTTTTACACGCAGGTGGCTAAAAATCACTCTGTACAGGGGTATAGCGCAGCGGTCACCCGTGTCGTAGCTAAAAATTTTGAAACTGAGACGGGTACGAGACCAGTCGACATTGTTTTCAAACCTCATTACAGTAATCTGGGGTGAGTGGTAAACCGATCATAAAAGCGGAGCGCGCAGCTCGCTTACCTGAGCCGGGAAATTCCCAATAGCTCTTTGCCACGTGAATTTGAAGGAGACCATCCCAAAATTTTCGAAGCTCGGGGATCACTGCTGTCCAGCGGTTGCTGGCAGCTCTCCGAAGAGATTGCCTTCGTCGGCCGCCGACCATCTCGTTCTTTTGTCGATGTCGACGGGCTCGACGTCGCGGTTTCGGCCACGTCCAACAATGCGTTTGCAGACCTCAGAATCTATTGTTCTGGTTTTCTTTTTCATAATTATATCTTTAATGCAGTGTATGCATAGATAAGACTTAAGGGGCAACTAATCAGACGCGTCTTGAATAGTAGCGGTGTTTTAATTTTTTTTCTAGAATTTTTGTGTCTGAATGTTTTAAACTTTTAGCTACTCAACGCCACGCTTATACCGGCTCCCATTAATACCATTTTTTGGAATGATGCGCCATTATTGTGGCTTTTACACGCAGAAGGCGAAAAATCTCTCCGTGCAGGTGTATACCGCCGCGGTCAACCTTATCGTAGCTTAAAATTTTGAAATTCAAGACCATTATACTCATTCATCTTTTTCCTTCAGTGTCGGATCTGTATTCGTACTCAGAAAGTTAAAATTCGATGGCCACGACATTCTGGCCTTTTCACTGCACGCTCTCGTGAAATCGGTTGAACGGTAACGCGTACCTTTTTTTATAACCCTGAGGGGTTCTTAGGTAAAAGCTTTCAAACGATGCGGCTCGGGGGTCATAAACGCTAGAGTAGTGACATAAGGACAAAGTCAGCAATAGGCCATTCAGTAATCAGTATGCCAATTTCTATCATAGAAGTATCACAAATGGATTACTAGTATTTTTCTGATGAAAATGACACCAAACTTGATAAAATCCTGATTGTATTTAATGATTGTAATGGAAAGTACTTGGAGTAAAGTAATTGAGGAAAGTAATGAAGGGTACCTGAATTCTACGTGAACTGACACGGAACTGCTATGTGTGCCCAGATCTTAACGTAAGCGATACCTACGCTCGTGTATTTACATCGTAAATGTTTTTAATAATTTTTAAATCCATTCAATAGTTAGTGAGGACAGAGCCAATCAATTTGTAACGAAACGTAGGGATTTGGGGGCCTCGGATCCCAAAAACTACGAATATAAATTTTACAAAAACGTTTTAATTCATTATTTTCAACGATTTTTACGTGTCGTAGACTCTCACTCTAAACAAGTCACATGTATACAAACACGCCATTTTTCAGTATTTCAACACATTTCAGAGGTCGCTAAATTCAGTCCTCAAATTATGGGTCGGTAACATAGTTTGAGTGGTGACACGAAGTCCCATAAGGTGATAGATCTATTCCATACCTCGTCTGTGGTTGGGTGGTGGTTATTAGTTTCGCCTACAAACCCCGTCTATTGGGCCAACTATTTAATATTGCACTCGTTTTCCGGTGATTTGTCTACGAATAACCAATTTTGGGCCAACTAATAATGCCGTACAGAAATACATTTGGTAATGGTATAGATAGAGGGCAACCTCACGGATTTTGACGACCTTGAAATGTGTTGTGAAGGACGTCATTCTGAACAACTTTTTCCTCTAAACTTTTTGGCGGTCGACCTTCGTTTTCGAGATATTCGGTTCGAGTTAACCAATTCCACGGTGGACTCGAGGTGGTCGGTTGCCGGGGGAATTTGCCATAGTTTTGGCCGTCGCGTAAGCGCCGTGAGAGGGCGGACGGCGCATTCGAGTTTATCACTTAAAAGAATATTTTTTTCTTAATAATTGAACTTGAGACGCGCCGTGAGATAGCCAAATCTATAACAGATCCCCCCGGCGACCGACCACCTCGAGTCCACCGTGGATTCAAAGGACCCTAAAATCAACACTTATCTACTTTTTTTGCAAATATCTCAAAACCTACGGCTAGGCGACAGTAACATATATAGAGAAAAGTTGTTGAAAATGATGTCCTTGGCACCATATTTCAAGGCCATTGAAATTGGGGATGGTTCCTCTAGTGTGAATATTTACCAAACATTTTTGCAATTATCTCGGAAACTAAGGTCGACCGCCAAAAAGTTTAGAGGAAAAAGTTGTTCAGAATGATGGGCTTGACAACATATTTCAAGGTTGTCAAAATCCGTGAGGTTGCCCTCTATATATACCATTACCATACATTTAGTGTAAGATAATAAAAACAAATATATAGGTTCGGATGCAAATAAAATCATATCACAAAATAATTAAAAGAATTTTGAACCCACACTGGCTACACTTTTTATAAAGACTGTGTGGGGGAAGAGAGGGTTGAGAGGAACGGGTGACGTTGACAGTCACAGGACGCAAGGCACCTCGCGAGCGAAATGGTCTCGTCCGTCATTTTGCACATTGTTTAAGGCTACGGTTATACTGGATCTTAGAGCATATATGAAGAGACCTGGTTTAAAATGAGTCCTCCTTGCTAATTCATGGGTGTGAAAAGATTGCGTTTTATTTATCTGAGGCGTGCTTTACAAAAATGCGCGACGCGTGTCTCAATGCCAGAGAAGAAATGCCGTTTCTTCCAGCGCACCGCGTCCCTAAGCTCCCGAGCCTTCTCGAGGCTCGCCGAAGATTGTAAGTACTGGATACCTATGCCGACGAATATGGCCGTGGTCACAGTGGATAGGATTTCGCGCGAAACGAGCATCGCCCGATATGTATTTGTGTCATTTTTTTCATCGAAGAAAGAAAAAAGAAACAATTAATATCGCACGATTCTCGTCTCGTCTCTCGACTACAGCCATATTCGTCGGCATAGGCATTCAGTACTTACAATCTTCGGCGAGCCTCGGGAAGGCGAAACGGCACTTCTTCTTTGGCATCTAGACACGCGTCGCAAGGTACGGATGACCAAGCTATTCGTCCGTGTTCGTACGTATACGATAACCGTAACCCGTGCACCAAATACAAAACGTGAGTTTTTTTAGGCCTACTTCACATTTTAAAGTTTTTATGGTGAAAAATGTTTAAAGTTATTGAATTCGAAGAGTTATCTGGTGATGGTGGACTAAGTGTTGTGAGGGACGAGTGGCTCGCTCCACGAAAAAAAGAATGCTTGTGGCCGCCATGCAAATTGATGTCGAAATTCAACACGTGCCTGACAATAGGAACGCTGCCTGATGAAAATTGGAAGGTTTATCCTATAAAACGTATATTTTACGAAACAGGTGAGTTCGTGATTTTCTTAAAATTACTTATAGTAGCAGTACACAAAGCTATTTAGGCATGAACAAGTTACATGCACACTGACGTTTCATTTGTATATATTATATGTAAATTTCTATTGTAAAACAATTCATAAATGTTTATTAGAACTTTGTGAAGGTTTTGATTTACATGAATGTAATAACTTTTTGCGTGGAAATACAAGAACTAAAAATTATTTTACAGATGATTTGATAAAAGCGCGCAAAAGTGTAAGAAAACAGAAAGTGATTCGGAAATATTAACTGAGGCAGAAGAGAATGGAAAAAAGAAGAAGAAGAGAAAAGTTATAAATTACGATAGTGATGACGAATCTAATCAAGAAACTGAAAAACAAATAAAAATCAAATACCCAGTTCCCTCCACGAAACATGTTAAAGGTATGTAGTCGAATTCATCACTGCTATTTTATAACAATGCATAAAATGTATAACATTCATATCAATATTTTATGTTATATGTATAGATCCCTTACTTATTGAGCCAGTATCGGAAGCCACACCTCCTAGACCACGTACGAACGAGTGTAATATTGGTAAGTACGTATACAGAAACTTATTTTGAAGTGACTAAAATTGTGGTATGCAAAATAAAATTATATAACTGCGGATTTTAAAGAGCACATAATAAAATTATGCCTGTAATAGGTATGTTGCATACAGTAAACTCAATAATATTGTTAATAAAATTAATATTTGTTGTTAATTATTATTGTCACTCCTAATATGCCTATATGTTTACTTTTGTACACTGTTATACTATAGATTCTCCACTGTTGGCACATAAAACTACCAGTCCAGTATTATTTGTGCAAGATTTTAATATTGGTAAGGATCAATATTTATACTTCATAACAGTGCAATAAATTATTTTAAATATTTTTTAAGTATGCCTATGTCTTTGCTGCTTTTTAGATTCTCCATTACTATTACCTTATAGTCTGTCTAATACAGAAGAATTAGATGCCCCACCTTTTAATAGTAAGTACACATACTAAGAATGTTATTAAAATTCTAGACGAAAGCGATATTTCTGTTTATATTTTTAATTGAAAATTCGAGTTTTCAATGATGTTCTATATAGAATTCCACCTAAGAGTAGACCTATGTCCCTACCGATTTGCAACCGATCTGCGCAGCTCCGACGGACCTGACACACGCGATTGGTCTTATTATTAGCGCTTTCCCTGCTGGTTTCCTACCAATCAACAATATATCTCTGCGCGGAACGAGTCTACTCTTAAGTGGAAGGCAGTATAGAATTAGTAAATTTTCAAAATTGATAGTACGTGAATTAATATGATACAATAGTTGGCAGATCCTTTCACTCCAACAACGAAAATAACACAAAATTCCGATTTGGACAAAATCAATTAGGTAAATATCATTTTATTTATAATACATACATAGTGCTGTGCTTTGCGATGCACAATTTTGATGATTATGCATCACTATAGTTTACAAAAGTAGATAATAAAAAAAAAAGTTCTGTTAGATAGACAGTACAACACATTTAGTAAATTTTTTGTATTTAAGATGTGATTGGTAAATACCTTGAAGATATCAAACATGAAATGAAGGAATTAAAGCAAAAACAAAATGACATCTTATTGAAACTATCGTCGACTTCTTATGCACAGGCTTCTTTGCCAGAAAACATCTATATCGTTAAAGGAAATAGAGGATCTCAACAACATAGAAACTTGCTTGAACGATGAGGAAAATAAGGAGATGTTGGTATGTTATTTCAATTTCTTTATTTATGTAACTAAAATTATCAAGTCAATATTTTAGTACTAATGTGCCATTCTCTAACTTTTTGATGTTGAAAATAAAAGGTATTTTGTTGCAGGAAAATTACTTAAGCTATATAGGTGGCAATAAAACCACTACAATCGTCAGAAGGACACTTGAAAGAGTTTTTACCAACCCTTTTGCAAATCAGTGTAATTGGACTGGAAAAAATAACAAACACAAATTGAAAGATTTACGTTTGATAGTAGTAATTTTAGGTAAGTTAAAACATAGGATAAAGTTGTTAGTACTTAGTATTCTCTTGCTTCAAAGAGTATACATATAATCTGTCTTGCTCCGCGACAGGCGGAGACATCACCAAGCTTTGGTTCCAAAGTATGTCCATAACAATCTAATTTATTATTTACTGTTGCTCACTACAATCATATAAAAAAAGTTTCTGACGTGGCTCTGAAATGCAACATATATTCTGGACCCTGCAGTGGGATGTAGTATATGACTAATGATGATGATTATATTACAGGTGCTGTACGTAGAAACAAAGTGGCGGAAAAAGCAAGCAATGCAGAAATAACTGATGTTATCACAAGCTGGTTTAGGTTTGCAAAGGATAGGGATGAAGGCAGAGAGCAGAGAAGAGGAAACGGAAAACAGTAGTTCTTTACGATAGTATTCTGGTCTATCAAAAAGAACAAAAACGCGACATCGGATTGTAACAAAGGCTAAAATTAGACGAGAACTACAAATCAGTGTTGATTCCACATGTACGTCTAGTAATAATTCGTATTTAGGGCCATCATTATATAATGGAAACAATGTGGTCTCTTGTAATGATTCAGGTGAAATAACTTTCACCCGTGATAATTCTACTAGTGATAATTCTACCAATGATAATTCTACCAGTGGTAATTCTGCTTTGAGAACTGATATTATATGTCAGGACACCAATCTTGACTCATCTCTGATTTCGTGGTCCCATGAACACAATATTTCCCATTCTGCTTTGAATAATTTGCTAAAGTTATTAAAACCACATCATCATACAATGTAGTGGTGATGCATACATATATTTCGGACTTTTAGTAAATATACTAGAAAGAGCTTCATCTGGATTAATTGAAATAAATTATCCAATAATGGATATGAAAATGTCACAATTGCAAATCGAAAGGAATTCATTTTTATCTGTAACTATTAATGTGGATGGTTTGCCAGTACAATCTAGTACAAATAATTCTTTTTGGCCTATTTTATGTATGTTAGACCAGAGTATCAATAAAGAACCTTTTATTGTAGGACTTTACTATGGTGCATCTAAGCCAAACGATGCTAATAGTTATCTTCATCCCTTTGTGTGATGAATGTATTGATTTGGAAAATAACTTGAGCTGCATAACAGCTGATGCCCCTGCGAAAGCCTTTTTAAAGTGTATCAAGTCACATAATTCTCTTCACGCTTGTGAAAAATGTACGCAAGAAGGTACATTCCTTGACAGAACTACGTGGCAATATACTATAAACTTGAATCTTACAACTGACTTAGGCTTTAATAATGAAGAATATGAACATCACCAGATAAAAAAACTATTCTTACAGAACTCGATATAGGATTAGTGATGCAGGTGCCATTAGATTATATGCACTTAGTGTGTTTAGGTGTAATGAAAAAACTTATTGGTGTTTGGATTGATAAGGGGCCCAAAAAATGTAGGTTGAATTTTTTAAAAGTATGTAGAATATCAGAAAGATTGGAAAAAAGTAAAGGAAAACATTACCCAACAGAGTCCTCTAGGCGTCCACGACATATACATTTGTTTAAACATTAGAAAGCTACAGAATTTCGATCTTTTCTTCTCTACCTAGGCCCTGTAGTTTTAGCAAACATCCTACCACAACATTTGTATGAACATTTCTTAGTATTGCATTGGGCAATGTATGTATTATATAGCGATTTTAGTGTAAACTCTGAATGGCGACAATATGCCGATAATTTGTTACATTGTTTTGTTGAAAACAATTCTAGTATACAATTTTCGTGGCTCAACTGTATGCCAACCAAAAATGCTACTAGGGGCTCAGTTGACTTCGGATGGCCGGCTGTTGAATGCGGAAATAATAAAATAAAACAATAAATACGAACGTGAAACGGCACTTTTTTACTCTTAAAAGTATAAACATGCCATGTGAAGCGTGTGTAATAAACCAAACGAACGACACTTACCTAATATACATTCAAACATATTGATATATTTATTAAAACATGATACAGAAATTAAACAAATAATTCAATTTATCACGCAGCAGAATGTAATGAATATTCCAACCAGTTGAAACAACTTTTTGAAAGTATTTGAAGCATTCGTAGACTACATATTATATCGAACTTGATGCGACTTTGTTTCTCAGCTACCTGCCTTGCCTCTGTTAACTATTTCACACCTTCAAGGGAAAGGGCGACAGCAGGTCAAGTAATGTAAGGGATGCACCACTACAGTGGTTCGCGCTATGTCAGTGTGCCATCCTTTCAATGGGACAGATAAAGACCCAACATCGAGTCGAACCAGCGCGAGTGCAGCGAGCCTAAATTTTCTTATGTCGGGGGTCCCGTCCCGAGTCCTGAGGTCTCTTCTTCGAGAAATGATTCGATTTTCCTACTGACACGGTCCCTCATGAGACTTTCCTATTTTGCGGGTGCCTATACTTTCTCTCGCGTGGTCCGCGCTTGCACTATTTAAAGCGCAAACGAAAAGGGTACTTTTTATGTGTCATTTATTCATACTATAAAAAAATTTGCAATGAAACATCAGCAGAAAATAATATTCATTACACGTATGAAAACAAAATATTTAGTAAAGTCTCGCACTCATCTCTCCTTATATTTAAAGCGGGGATGGAACCAATATTTTCGTAATCCACGTTAAAAAACAACCAACTTTTGTTGGAAACATTTTTTCTTAAAACCATTCCAAACTATTTCTCGATGCCTAGATGCTAGAGAACACGCAAAAGATCGGAAGCTAAAATGGTTCCAAAATGTGTAGCGAAAATCACATTTAGTATCTTGACCTGCAGGAGTAGGTATCGTTTACACCACTTGGGTTTTCGCCAACCACCTACCCGATGACCGTCTACCCAGATTATTGTTGTCGCGACGTGACTCCCTCAACCATTCTTTGCGCGCTACCTGACAACTGACTCCTGCCACAATCACACACCCCAAAACTCAGTCACACCGAAACCACGTCCCACGTCACTTTTTCAAACAGTACTCGCTCCTACAGAACATTACCTATCTGCTCATTCTTCTCATTCATTGTACAGTGTGTAGAGAAATTATTGGTCGTTGCTCTTAGGGGGTGAATCTGCACCTCTGGATCGGATAGACATTTGTAAAAAAAGTGTCCGCGAAATTGTTTATAACATTGAAAATTAATGTTAAATTTTTTGGTAAACTTGTCGAAAAGCTATCTCCTCACCGATTTTAATGACCTTCACATATCGACGCGCGTTATGAAGAGTAGCACGTTTAATTTTCACAAGCTTTTATTTAGCTTCACTTGTGAGTTTGTTTGTTAGTTTGTGAGGATAAAATTTTGTAAGCTAATTTTGACCTACTTCCGCATATCTGAAATTTGGCTCACATACGTAGTTCCGATGACAATACAATATTTTCATGTCTCCGACTAGATTATGAAATCAGGGAAGCTGATAATAAAGGGTTACCTATTAGTCCGGGAGCCAGCGACACTTTTTGATGTCTCATTCGTTTAAAGTTGGTTTATCTTTTATTCTACTATATTTGTACTACAGATCAACAAAACGACCTCCTGCCAGCGCACTAGCGGAACAACGCTTATCAGCAGCGTATCAATTATGTAAGAAAATATTGTGCAAAATCCTTATTTGTTTAAATTTGGAAATTTTTGTACTAACAATAGATACCATAAAACACCGAAAAATGATCTGCTGCCACCTTAGTTGTGGAACGGCATGCTACTGCCACTCCTATAAACATGTTAAAAAAATGAAATCCATTGACTAAAATGTTTAAAGCTGAAATTTTTTGAGGTGGTAGTTTATATCACAAAATGGAAGAAAAACAATTGCTGCCAGTCCTATCACGGGACAAAAGCCTTGGCAGGAGCCACCAAAGGTACAACGCCACGCGCCGCGCCGCGTTACCTACATCTCCAGGACGAGTGCGATTCAAAATTAATTTTCTCCGCCGCGGTCATATATTTAAACCTGAATTTTTTTGTGCTAATTGTTTACATTAAGTAGTATAAGAAAAACATTTGCTGCTATCCATATCGTGGAACAAAAGGCTTGGCAGGAGCCACCAAAGGTACGGCGCGACGCACCGCGCAGATTTTCGTTCACAAGGCGCGTGCGATTCAACATTAATTTTCTCCGCCGCGGTCATATATTTAAACCTGAATTGTTTTGTGCTAATTGTTTACATTAAGTAGTGTAAGAAAAACATTTGCTGCTATCCATATCGTGGAACAGAAGGCTTGGCAGGAGCCACCAAAGGTACGGCGCGACGCACCGCGCAGATTTTCGTTCACAAGGCGCGTGCGATTCAACATTAATTTTCTCCGCCGCGGTCATATATTTAAACCTGAATTTTTTTGTGCTAATTGTTTATATTAAGTAGTGTAAGAAAAACATTTGCTGTCATCCATATCGTGGAACAAAAGACTTGACAGGAGCCGCCAAAAGTCTTGCTGTTGGTTGAGGTAAAGAAAGGTGCAATTTGGCGAGTTGTATGAATTTAATCCGCATAGTTAAAAGTGCAATAAAATATTTCTCCTTCTCTTAGTACATAATGATTCATATACGCAGCCCTCTAGATTCATTTAATAGTTCAGTTCATGGACAGTCCATGATCAGTCCCAAAGACCGAACTAAAGAATAGAGTTGTATTTCTTAAGAAGAGTAAACTCGACACTCGTAATCCTCTAAATTATGTCACCGGGTCCTGAAGGCCGAGCGGTTGAAGGAGCAGGGTTAGAACGCAAGCTGTAAATTACTCTGCAACCACTAGACTTTCCGAGTGAGGGTTATAGGTTCCAGATGCGCCGAGCCCAAGTGCAGGGACTGTAGCAGAGGTCCTGTTTTCTGTCAAATGTATACACAATAGCGCCCGATTTGCAACACGAAATTTCCTGTCCCAAACGTAGAAACTCCTTAAGACCACCTACAACCACTGAAACCAGCCAATCACAAAGCACACCACCCACCACTAAAATTAGGAAAGCAGTAAAGCTCCGAAGCCCCAAAGATGATAGTTGCGGGGTCGAAGATCAGTTTGAAATTGTACTTTGAAAGAAGTCAGTTGGTGCTGTGCGGTATGGCTACATTAAAGCCCGTTTGTGTTTTTTGCAATAGCAAAAGGGACAAAGTAATTTTGTTCACAGAATATAGTTTACACAAAAGTGCTGACATTTTAAAAATTCGCAAAAAAAATAATTTACGCGGCAAGGACATACAATTGCCGACATCGTTGAACAATTTACAAGGATATCATTCGAAGTGTCTGAGTCGTTTTACGGCAGTGCAAAAAAAATATAAATTAGCATGTGCAGATGAATCTGCTTCGTCAACAAGTGCATTATTGTCTAAGTCTAAGCCATCAACATCTACAGCAACAAAGTAAGTGGAGCAATGAACATCATTTTTGTTTGATTAGTTTGTAATTATTGTTTGAATTTAACTATTAAATTAAATTAATGTATATCGTACAAATATTTCAAAACATGCTTATCTTTTCTTGTTTAACCAATCCGTTTGATTTACATCTCGAATGTGAATATTTTTGTAAAAATTATTTTTAGAAATAATCTTAACTCTACAGCACTGATTCATTTAGACATTTCAAATTTATTATAAATATTGCCCATTATTACAGCGCTGTTTATATTTATTTAATATTATTATTACAAATAAAAGCAAAAGTAATTATCATATGAAAAACTTTATCGTTTTCAGTTTTAAAATTTGAGATAATGTTATCAAAGTTAATCAAAATTTAAGTCACAAATATTAATACATCCTACTTTTGTTATATTTCGCGATTTGAACGTTCTTAAGCCTTCATACATTTCAACATTTTATTAACAAGAAAAACATGTTTCAGTGAGGAAATTAGTGGCGGTGCTGATGAAGAAAATGCGCATGAGTTTCGAGCTGAGATAGAAGCTTCAAATGTCGCGAAAGAAAAAGCTTGTGTATTAGAAAGGCAATCAAGAGAACAACCATGCAACCTCCCCATAAATTTATGTGATGCGCCAACAGAAGAAGGCTCAACAAATGATGAACGTAAAATCGTATGTGTTTTTTGTAATTTGGAGCGGAAAAAGCATCGGGGTCGTTATCGAAATTTACATATATGTGGAACACGCGAAACTATTGAAAGTATTAAATCTAATGCAACAGAATTAAATGATTTAGATTTTGAAAGCTTCATGGAAGTAAATAATATACAAGTAACCGATGAAATGAAAATTTATCTAGAAGAATTTAAAAACCACCGATCCATGACTCCTGTAATTGAGCATGAAGATTTGATACAAGTATTTGATAAATATGAAGATTATAAAAAACAAACCCTTTTAGGAATTCATGGAAAAACTCCTCAATATTATATGATATACACCAATCTAGTTCATTATTACCTCATGTTGTACAGAAGCATAAGAAGTGCAGATTTTGAAATGTTTAAGTTTGTATTACAGAAAATTGCTAATATTTTTTTCATATTCAATCAGCAAAATTATTTTAGATATCTAGTTAAATATATTGATAATTTACTCAAAATAGATGATACTCATCCTGGTTTAAGACTAGAATTTGAGAGAGGATCGTTTGGTATAAGGAGAACAAACAAACCTTTCTCTAGACAGCCAATAGACTTGACTCTAGAACAAACAATTAATGCAGACGCTGCAAATAAATTAACTGGTGTAATTCATACAAGCAATTCCATTTCGGCACGTCAGCGCTGGTGTAAAAGCCACAGTATCCGAGCGAAAATAATAAGTTATGTAATCGAAGAATCTGGTTTAAGAAATCGGCAAGACATAACAGCAGACTTAGAAAAAAACCGTATTAGAAAAAGTTCTCTCCAATTACAAAGTTTAATGTCCAATATTAAAAACAATGTTAATCCTTTTTCAACTCATTTACACAAGGACTTTCTGTATAATATTTCTAGCGGTCAATCAGTGAGTGAAATAGTTTCAGAATTTCTTCTCAATATTGAGAAGAATGGAAATATTTTGAGGGAACAGTTCATCGCTGAATGTGCCGAAGACGAGTGCAGATTTGAAAGAAGAATAAAGCAGAATAAAATTTACACATTTACGGAAACATTAAAAAAAAAAAGTTGTATATCAGGCAAAGTAACGGAAGTTCGATTGCAACGAGATTTATTTGGAAAGCTTCTCGGAATCTCTTTAGAAAATTCATTAAATTTAGATAAAGTATTAACGTATCCGTTAACGCCTGTTCCACTGTCATTGTGTCACATAGATGGAACTATGTGCAAAACAGATAAATCAGCGTTACTAAAATTATTGCAAACTAACATCGATAAAGAGCCGCCGCAAAGAATAGATGTCATAGTGTTCGATGGTTTCTTTTTACTACATCTTATGAAGGAGGTGCCGCTAACTTTCGGGAAAATTTCGAAAAAATTTTTACAAATGATTGTCGCAAATCAAGCGCGCACAATAGTAATAAGTTTCGATAGATACTTTTCTCCTTCCATCAAAGATAACGAACATTCTGTGCGACGAACTAATAGAAGCCATCGTTACCACATTAACGGTCCAGAGCAAGTTCGCCCTTCAGATTTTTCAACAGAGCTCAGAAATATATACTTCAAGGAGGCTTTGGTTAATTTTCTTTTAGACAGTTGGGCGAGTAGTGACATGGCACCTTTTATTGGCAATAAAATTATTTACGTGAATTACGAAACATGTTTTAGGTATGAAAAAATAGGCGATAATATAATAAAAAGTTTAGAAGAAAATTTATCCTGTAAAGAGCATGAAGAATCCGATACAAAAATAATTTTCCACGCCTGTCAAACTGAAGAAGATTCTCACGTTGTTTTAAGATGCTCAGATACGGATATTTTAATTATTATGCTCGGTAATATGAAATTTTTAAAGGAAAATGTCAAAGTTTGGATGCAGGTTGGCGTAGGAAACTATGAAAGATTTGTTAATGTGTCAGACATTTACGAAGCATTAGGCGAAAATCTGTGTAATGCATTACCAGCTTTCCATGCATTCACAGGATGTGATTTTAACCCTGCGTTCTTCAGAAAAGGCAAGAAGCGGCCTTTGAGTTTATTAAAGCAGTCACCGAAATTCATAGACGCATTTTCAAGTTTAGCACGATATCCTGATTGCGATAGTGTCACCATTGTTTCTACGTTAGAAGAATTCGTATGTCGCATGTATGGTATAAAAAACATTTGCGACGTAAATGAAGCACGAGTGGAAATATTTACGAAAACATATAGATGCAATAATGTCGAGGATATGTTTCGACTTAATACAAAAAATTTCGATGGATCTACATTACCACCGTGTAAATCTGAGCTGAAGCAACACATCTTACGAACTGCCTACATCGCAAGCATATGGAGCCATGCACACTTGCAGCTCCCAACGCAACTTTCTCCCACTGATAGTGGATGGGAAGAGGTATATGATAAATTTGAATGCAAATGGTTCGAAGGCGAGCAATTACCTTCTTCAGTACAGGAAATCATACTTGAACCGGAAACCAACAATAATGAAGGTAATAGACTTCTATTTTTTATATGGCAGTATGAAATAATTAGGTATAATTTTTACATTTTATGAAATTATTTGTATTTTAAAATGATTTACTTAAAATAAGACTTTCATTATATAAATAAAAAGTGTTTTACAGCTCGGGGTTGCTTCATTTTTAATTATACAATTTTAACTATTAAATTAAACATTTCGTAGTTAAGAGTAGATTAAAAATTAACAAAAATTAAAACGTGGGAATTAAATATTAAATTAAATTATTTATTTAAATATGTACATTAAATTGAACTTTTTATTCTAACTTGTCAAATTAAGAATCAAATTAAATTTTCAATACATGAACTAAAATTATTAGAATTTAATTAAGATTTAAATGATTAGTAATATGTTATATATAATACTTGAATGCCTAAATATGTTATATATAATGCTCCAGAACCAGAAAATGATCAGAAAGACCAGGAAGATTGTCAATCAAATGACGATCATGATGACAACGAGGATGACGATCATGATAACATCGAGGATGACGATCATGATGACATCGAGGATGACATAGATCATGATGTCGATGACGCTACTGATAATAATAATGAAAATTATGATGATGAATATATATAGATTTATATACATATATAGTATCCATGATATGTGTATGAATTATTATGAATTAAGATAAATTCATACAACTCGCCAAATTGCACCTTTCTTTACCTCAACCAACAGCAAGACCTTTGGCGGCTCCTGCCAAGCCTTTTGTTCCACGATATGGATAGCAGCAAATGTTTTTCTTACACTACTTAATGTAAACAATTAGCACAAAAAAATTCAGGTTTAAATATATGACCGCGGCGGAGAAAATTAATTTTGAATCGCACTCGTCCTGGAGATGTAGGTAACGCGGCGCGGCGCGTGGCGTTGTACCTTTGGTGGCTCCTGCCAAGGCTTTTGTCCCGTGATAGGACTGGCAGCAATTGTTTTTCTTCCATTTTGTGATATAAACTACCACCTCAAAAAATTTCAGCTTTAAACATTTTAGTCAATGGATTTCATTTTTTTAACATGTTTATAGGAGTGGCAGTAGCATGCCGTTCCACAACTAAGGTGGCAGCAGATCATTTTTCGGTGTTTTATGGTATCTATTGTTAGTACAAAAATTTCCAAATTTAAACAAATAAGGATTTTGCACAATATTTTCTTACATAATTGATACGCTGCTGATAAGCGTTGTTCCGCTAGTGCGCTGGCAGGAGGTCGTTTTGTTGATCTGTAGTACAAATATAGTAGAACAAAAGATAAACCAACTTTAAACATATTGGCAAAAAAATGTGTCGCTGGCTCCCGGACTATATACAGGGCGATTTTCTCGCGACGCCTGTGCAACAGATGCCTCCTGGTACTCCATGGCCAGGTCAACTTCTCGTGGTGCCTCACCGAATTTTATGGCTTTCAACCCTCGAAGGTGTTGGAATACCATTAAGTGAGAAATGTCCAGGATTTTCGCATTTCTCACCAGATGTTTGCAAAAACGATATCAATCGATTCCTTATGTTTCGCCAATGAAACTGACACCAAGAACGACGCAATTCCGACCAAAATGAAGGAAATTCCACGACAAATTGGTTTACACCATTTTAAGTTGACTTCGTTAATAATAGTCCGCTTTACATGAAATTTTGTATGATTTTCATCGGAAAAACATAGGAAATCCATCGGCGTCACTTCCAAATCGATACGATAAAGAATAAAGAATTATTTTATTTCTGAAACAGGTATGAATCCACGGTCAACCGTAACGATTCGAGGTCGGCTCCCCGCAGTCGAGGGTGAAATATTCATTTCAGCGTATTAAGTAATTCGTTATTCCTTATTCATCATCGTGTTGATATGGAAATGACACCAATGGATTCCTGGCACTCTCCCGATTAAAATCATATCAAATGTCATGCAAATCGGACTACTTTTACATAAGAAATACAAAATGTTTGTGTAATTAAAATTCTGGAAGACTAAAAAGCATAAAATTTTACTAAAATGTACTAAAAAGGAAAAAAAAATAATTTTGATACCGGCCTAAATAACTGCCTTAGAAGAGTTCACTCATATGGCCAACAATAAAAGTGTGGGGCGTAAATATGGAATGTTACAAGTTATGCAAAAACTAATTGCCGAACGGCATGATTTTGTCTTGACTTTTAATCTGGTTAGATCTCAGGGCAGACTTTGAATCGAGGAATTAGACTGCTTGCAATGAAGTGGAAAAAATCGGGCAATAAGTAGGACGCTCTAGTTCTAGCAAAATGCGAAAACTAACGTATCAAAATACGTAAAGTAATAAATATTTACCCCCCACGCTTTTATTGTGGCCATATGTGTGAACTCTTTTAAGGCAGTCATTTAAGCCAGTATCAAAATGATTTTTTCTTTTTCAGTACATTTTAATAAAAGCTTATTTTAAAAATTTTTTATTATAATTTTTTCTTACGGACAACTGCATGTAGAAAAAAAGAAACATGCTACTTTTCGTAACGCGCGTCGATATGTTCTCAAAGTCATCATTCTGAACAACATTTCCCTTTAAACTTTTTGGCCGTCGGCTTTGGTTTACGAAATATTCGCAAAAAACTTTATTTAACACTATAATTACCGAGTTTAACACATACATCGGTTCGCTACCATGCTTTACGCGCCCCTGCCCTAATCTAGCCCCAACCAATACTACTACCGTCGGCTATGAAACAGATTTCAATATACAGGGTGTCCCAAAAATGCTGCGGTTCCTTGAAGGGGGTGATTCAGGGGGTGATTGCAAACAACTTGTTCCTTTGCGAAAATTCTCTCCGAGGTTTCGTTACCGAGATATTAACAAAAAGCACCGACCAATCAGAGCGCGAGTCTGACGGCCGAGTTCCCGCGCTAGCGTGGCTATGCGCCGCGCCGTGACTGCGAACAAGCAACTCGGCACGCATCGAAGAAAATTTCGTAGAATGGCAAATGAAAAAGACGTAACAAATAAAATCGAACATGTTGTCATGGTTTGTTTGTTATTTAAAGTGAATAATGAATAATGGATAAATGGATGAAAATCACGTGTAACGTAAAAAGACGAATGCACAGTTTTTTTTTTAGAAGTTTCGAAAATAATAATTATTTGAAGTGGGAGGATAAGGAATACGTAAATTTCCTTGTGTTAATAACTTAGCCACGAAAAGGTAACGTAACAGTAAATTAACGAAAAGTGATCGTAGTTCGTTATTGTGATAAAAATCCGTAATTCAGTAACGGCCAGCACTGTTGCTGATAACGAATAAGTCTGTTTAAAAAGCCCGAATAAATATTTTCGTAGGGAATTTTGAGAATTATCGCCGGAAATAAGCCATAGCTTGCGTTAAATTTAAAAATGAATGATCACCAATAAAGTAACTAAAACTCACCCTTGTCGGAAATTCACCTGCAGCGTGGAAACCTGTGTCACTGGGTCACTGAACCGATCCTGGTCATCGATGGACGAGCCCCGTGCACAGCTGGTCCCAGGTATACGACACTACCCAAAGTTAAGGGTCGCAATGTCAGGTGCATCCAGGTTAATGTACCGAATATTCACTTCACTACGCGGCTACTAACACTGAACACTTAATTTATTTTCCATGGAACGTGTTGTTCCTAGGTTTTAAAAATTGGTGGCCCTGAAAAGGGCCGATTGTAATCAATTAAAAAATTGCTCCACGTGGCCACCGTTATTTTCTATGCACGCTTCAGCGCGGAGAATCAGCTGTCTTTGAACGCCCTGCAATGTTTGTGGCGTTATGTTGGCCACCGCCGCGTGAATGAGCGCAACTGCTTCCTCGGGGGTAGCCACCGGCTGACGATACACCTCATTCTGAAATGATTGTTGTACAAGAAATACGAAACGTAAGTAAAAAAAGAATACCTACAACAAGAATAATTAAAGAGTAACAACAATAATGAAATTACCTTCAGGTAGCCCCAGAAGAAAAAATCCAGCGGATTCATATCCGGTGACCGTGGGGGCCACGCAACGTGAGCCTCATCTTCACGGCCGCGGCCGATCCACCTGTCCTGAAAGGTTTCACCTAAATAGGCGCGCACATTCAACGGGTAATGTGGCCCAGCACCGTCGTGCTGGTAGTACATGTTCTGTCGGATCTCATATGGAATATCATCCATAAGATCCGGCAGAACATGTTCTAAAAAATATTTATACGCTGGGCCGTCCAGCCTGTCTGGCAGAATGTACGGCCCAACGATAAATTCGCCACAAATGCCGGCCCATAGGTTGATCGACCAACGGACTTGTGCTGCACGTGTACGAAGCGCTAGGGGATTTTCGTCGCTCCACACATGCATATTGTGGGAATTGAAGCATCCTTCCCTGTTGAAAAGTGCTTCATCCGTCCACAATATGTATTTGGTGAACGACGGATTCCTTTGCACTTCTCCCAACAGCCACCTGGAATAGTGAATCCGCTGGATGTAATCCCCAGGGTGCAAGTGTTGCACCCGTACATATTTGTACGGATGCAACATCCGATCCCTGAGAATTCGGTGCACCGTCGAGCAGCTGACACTAGAACAAAATGCAAAAACATCCACTATTAGATAACATTTTTTTTTCTTAATTAATAATTACTGCAGTTATCTTGAACTGTGACTTACTTGAAGTGGCGGCTCAAGACGCGCACACTGGTCGTAGGATCGGCGTCAATGGCGTCGAGGATTCTCTCGACGGTGCCCAGATTTCGCGCGGCTGCGGGTCTGCCCACCTCGCTGCCTCGCGGCATCATGGACCCCGTCGAGAATAGCCTCGACGCTAAACGTCGAAATGTGTCTTCGCTTGGCGTTGGAATTTGCGGATATTCCAACGCAAATGCTCGTACAGCGGCACTTGCGTCCCCGTCGTTCCGGGCGTACACCCAGAACATCCTATAATACTCCTGTGCCGTGAACATTTCTCGGTCGGGATTGCTAGCTGACTGACAAGATTTTTTCCAAGTAACTTCCTCTACCCCCAAGTAGTTTCTCTCGTTCCATTATCAGTTAACCCCCACCAGGGCAAGGGGTTTTAGGTAAAAAGAAGCCATCACATTTTCGAAACACACGTGTTTTGCAGAAGTGCAACGGACGAACCATCGTACACTTTCACAAAAGCCCGCTCTCTGTCCTTTTACTGCCAATGTACCCATTGCTTCGAGATAGAAAACAGACACACACCACGTGTATCGGTTCGAAAGGGTCCGAAGGGAAAAGAAACAGAAACTCTTCGAGTTGGTATAAAGAAGAAGATTCATACTATTCCTGTTTCCACTTTCCGATACCCTGAGTTCACGTCTGCTACGAGTTATAAATTATCCAAAACTGTAGGAAACCGTTCTCTACCGCCGACTAGCGGGACAATACGATCATAAACCGTGACCCTGGCGAAATGCTTTGGCCGAGCAGCCTGATTAATTTCGGGGAATTAGAATTTAAAAAGTATTATTCAACATCAATACGCCTCGCGGAGAGACACAGGAAGAAAAGGGGTAGTCCGCTGACTGCGCGTAGTCCCGCCTGCGTCGTCCTCCCTACAAATTCGAAACAGATCCCTTATCTCTCGAGTATAAACACGCGCTCGAATTTCAAAACAAAAGCACGCGTCGACGTATTCCGTGCGAGAGACGGTGGGCTTGAAGTCCGATTGGCCCTAATCTAACCAATCTGCCCTGCATCCCTTCCAAACGGCCACTGTCCCGAAGAGGTCCTCTTCGCAGCAATATCTCCTCCCCATGGCCCACATTCTCTCGCACGGAATACGTCGACGCGTGCTTTTGTTTTGAAATTCGAGCGCGTGTTTAGACACGAGAGATACCCAGGCCCGATTGGCTACTTTGGGACCAATCGAACCTCAAGGCCCACCTTCTCTCGCACGGAATACGCGGACGCGTGCTTTTGTTTTGAAATTCGAGCGCGTGTTTAGACACGAGAGATAAGCAGGCCCGATTGGCTAGTTCGGGATCAATCGAACCTCAAGCCCACCTTCTCTCGCACGGAATACGTCAATGACATCGAAAAGTCCTGCGCCCCGTCTCAGGTAAAGCAACCCCGCGCGATTGCAGTCACCTGACCGTACCGCTACAACACCATATTTCTTCAGCGAGGTCAAATAACAGGTCGACAGAAGAAACCGCTGGAGAATTTTACTAACCCACTCTTGGCCAATGACACTGTTTTTATAATAATCAAATGTGTAAGTTCCAGCTTGTCCTTATCTTGATTATTTGTTGAAAAATCAGTCGTAAAAACTAACTGCGTTGATCGTCAACGTAGTCTAAAGAAGGTCGTGTTTTATGACCGTATTGTTCTCTGAGTCGACGGTCGAGACCAGTGCGCCACGGTCACCTTCTCGTGGTTTCCATTGAGCAATGACACTTTTTCAACAAATAATCAAGATAAGGACAAGCTGGAACTTACACATTTGATTATTATAAAAACAGTGTCATTGGCCAAGAGTGGGTTAGTAAAATTCTCCAGCGATTCTTCTGTCGACCTGTTATTTGACCTCACTGAAGAAATATGGTGTTGTAGCGGTACGGTCAGGTGACTGCAATCGCGCGCGGTTGCTTTACCTGAGACGGGGCGCAGGACTTTTCGATGTCATTGACGTATTCCGTGCGAGAGAAGGTGGGCTTGAGGTTCGATTGATCCCGAACTAGCCAATCGGGCCTGCTTATCTCTCGTGTCTAAACACGCGCTCGAATTTTAAAACAAAAGCACGCGTCCGCGTATTCCGTGCGAGAGAAGGTGGGCCTTGAGGTTCGATTGGTCCCAAAGTAGCCAATCGGGCCTGGTTATCTCTCGTGTCTAAACACGCGCTCGAATTTCAAAACAAAAGCACGCGTCGACGTATTCCGTGCGAGAGAATGTGGGCCATGGGGAGGAGATATTGCTGCGAAGAGGACCTCTTCGGGACAGTGGCCGTTTGGAAGGGATGCAGGGCAGATTGGTTAGATTAGGGCCAATCGGACTTCAAGCCCACCGTCTCTCGCACGGAATACGTCGACGCGTGCTTTTGTTTTGAAATTCGAGCGCGTGTTTATACTCGAGAGATAAGGGATCTGTTTCGAATTTGTAGGGAGGACGACGCAGGCGGGACTACGCGCAGTCAGCGGACTACCCCTTTTCTTCCTGTGTCTCTCCGCGAGGCGTATTGATGTTGAATAATACTTTTTAAATTCTAATTCCCCGAAATTAATCAGGCTGCTCGGCCAAAGCATTTCGCCAGGGTCACGGTTTATGATCGTATTGTCCCGCTAGTCGGCGGTAGAGAACGGTTTCCTACAGTTTTGGATAATTTATAACTCGTAGCAGACGTGAACTCAGGGTATCGGAAAGTGGAAACAGGAATAGTATGAATCTTCTTCTTTATACCAACTCGAAGAGTTTCTGTTTCTTTTCCCTTCGGACCCTTTCGAACCGATACACGTGGTGTGTGTCTGTTTTCTATCTCGAAGCAATGGGTACATTGGCAGTAAAAGGACAGAGAGCGGGCTTTTGTGAAAGTGTACGATGGTTCGTCCGTTGCACTTCTGCAAAACACGTGTGTTTCGAAAATGTGATGGCTTCTTTTTACCTAAAACCCCTTGCCCTGGTGGGGGTTAACTGATAATGGAACGAGAGAAACTACTTGGGCGTAGAGGAAGTTACTTGGAAAAAATCTTGTCAGTCAGCTAGCAATCCCGACCGAGAAATGTTCACGGCACAGGAGTATTATAGGATGTTCTGGGTGTACGCCCGGAACGACGGGGACGCAAGTGCCGCTGTACGAGCATTTGCGTTGGAATATCCGCAAATTCCAACGCCAAGCGAAGACACATTTCGACGTTTAGCGTCGAGGCTATTCTCGACGGGGTCCATGATGCCGCGAGGCAGCGAGGTGGGCAGACCCGCAGCCGCGCGAAATCTGGGCACCGTCGAGAGAATCCTCGACGCCATTGACGCCGATCCTACGACCAGTGTGCGCGTCTTGAGCCGCCACTTCAAGTAAGTCACAGTTCAAGATAACTGCAGTAATTATTAATTAAGAAAAAAAAATGTTATCTAATAGTGGATGTTTTTGCATTTTGTTCTAGTGTCAGCTGCTCGACGGTGCACCGAATTCTCAGGGATCGGATGTTGCATCCGTACAAATATGTACGGGTGCAACACTTGCACCCTGGGGATTACATCCAGCGGATTCACTATTCCAGGTGGCTGTTGGGAGAAGTGCAAAGGAATCCGTCGTTCACCAAATACATATTGTGGACGGATGAAGCACTTTTCAACAGGGAAGGATGCTTCAATTCCCACAATATGCATGTGTGGAGCGACGAAAATCCCCTAGCGCTTCGTACACGTGCAGCACAAGTCCGTTGGTCGATCAACCTATGGGCCGGCATTTGTGGCGAATTTATCGTTGGGCCGTACATTCTGCCAGACAGGCTGGACGGCCCAGCGTATAAATATTTTTTAGAACATGTTCTGCCGGATCTTATGGATGATATTCCATATGAGATCCGACAGAACATGTACTACCAGCACGACGGTGCTGGGCCACATTACCCGTTGAATGTGCGCGCCTATTTAGGTGAAACCTTTCAGGACAGGTGGATCGGCCGCGGCCGTGAAGATGAGGCTCACGTTGCGTGGCCCCCACGGTCACCGGATATGAATCCGCTGGATTTTTTCTTCTGGGGCTACCTGAAGGTAATTTCATTATTGTTGTTACTCCTTAATTATTCTTGTTGTAGGTGTTCTTTTTTTACTTACGTTTCGTATTTCTTGTACAACAATCATTTCAGAATGAGGTGTATCGTCAGCCGGTGGCTACCCCCGAGGAAGCAGTTGCGCTCATTCACGCGGCGGTGGCCAACATAACGCCACAAACATTGCAGGGCGTTCAAAGACAGCTGATTCTCCGCGCTGAAGCGTGCATAGAAAATAACGGTGGCCACGTGGAGCAATTTTTTAATTGATTACAATCGGCCCTTTTCAGGGCCACCAATTTTTAAAACCTAGGAACAACACGTTCCATGGAAAATAAATTAAGTGTTCAGTGTTAGTAGCCGCGTAGTGAAGTGAATATTCGGTACATTAACCTGGATGCACCTGACATTGCGACCCTTAACTTTGGGTAGTGTCGTATACCTGGGACCAGCTGTGCACGGGGCTCGTCCATCGATGACCAGGATCGGTTCAGTGACCCAGTGACACAGGTTTCCACGCTGCAGGTGAATTTCCGACAAGGGTGAGTTTTAGTTACTTTATTGGTGATCATTCATTTTTAAATTTAACGCAAGCTATGGCTTATTTCCGGCGATAATTCTCAAAATTCCCTACGAAAATATTTATTCGGGCTTTTTAAACAGACTTATTCGTTATCAGCAACAGTGCTGGCCGTTACTGAATTACGGATTTTTATCACAATAACGAACTACGATCACTTTTCGTTAATTTACTGTTACGTTACCTTTTCGTGGCTAAGTTATTAACACAAGGAAATTTACGTATTCCTTATCCTCCCACTTCAAATAATTATTATTTTCGAAACTTCTAAAAAAAAAACTGTGCATTCGTCTTTTTACGTTACACGTGATTTTCATCCATTTATCCATTATTCATTATTCACTTTAAATAACAAACAAACCATGACAACATGTTCGATTTTATTTGTTACGTCTTTTTCATTTGCCATTCTACGAAATTTTCTTCGATGCGTGCCGAGTTGCTTGTTCGCAGTCACGGCGCGGCGCATAGCCACGCTAGCGCGGGAACTCGGCCGTCAGACTCGCGCTCTGATTGGTCGGTGCTTTTTGTTAATATCTCGGTAACGAAACTTCGGAGAGAATTTTCGCAAAGGAACAAGTTGTTTGCAATCACCCCCTGAATCACCCCCTTCAAGGAACCGCAGCATTTTTGGGACACCCTGTATTATGCCGAAAGTTTTTCGTATGTTTTTGATGTGTTGAAACATGTCACGATCATTGAAATTGGTGTAGAGGTAGCTTTCGATATATTATGCCGAAAGTTTTTTATTAATATCTCCGACACTGAGGCCAACTGTCAAAAAATTTAAAGGGAAATGTTCAGAATGACGACATTGACAATATACATGTATGTGATATGTATAATATGTATGTGAAGGTCATTGAAATCGGGGAAGAGGTAGCTTTTCGACAATCTTACCAATTTTTTTACATCAACGTATTCTGCGCGTTGAAAAGGGAAAATGTTTGAAAGAAGCCATATGACGTAAGGGAACCCTTTGGTCAGGAAAAATTGATAAAAATTTTGGAACGACTTGATTGTGTAAAGTTACACGTATATGTAGTCCACGTATATCCAACCACTACCACTCTGCTGCTTGATATGAGACACATCATAAGATTACCATAATTTATTAATCATTTTTTAATTAGTTATTATAGGAAGTGTTCAAAATCATAAATGAAAGTGTATCTCTGTACACAGAGTATCCCGGGTATACAGTTGAAAAAAATTGAAAAGTTGAAAAAGTTAATATAAAATCATGTCCGCAAATAATTTATTAGGGAATTATAAGTTAGCAGAGAGAGACACAATGCTTCTCCGTTGTATGGGTCTGTAGAGTTGCTGATTGATAAACAAATGAAGAAATTTTTATTTGCCTTTTAAAAATGCTGTATTAATTTGACATCGGGACACCTTGTATCTAAATTCTCACCGCTATTATAACTTTCATTCCTACCGCTTATAGCACTGCACTCTTATTTCATGCTTAGCCGTTAACGTTGGATGTGACACGGAAATGGTAATGGGGCTCTAGAGCCCCAAAATCGAGTGACACAGAAGACAATAGAGTAAAAGGGCTATTCTATACCTGGTCTGTGGTATCGCGTTGTTCCCGCATTTCCCCTATTATCATTTGGCGTCAGGAAGGCTTGAATGAATCACGGCGAAGCGGCTGGAGAACAAAGATGGGCAAAGATAATATGTATGTGGATAAACTCAAATAAAAAATACTTTATGTTTATCCGTTAACTCTCTTCGAGCTGAGGATTTAGGCTATTCGGCGGTTTCTAATCTCGGTTCGAGAGGCATATAGTGTTGCTTGCGGTGGATTATGTATTAATAAAATGTAAAACGTAATGTTTTTACCCGACTGCGGCACGTAAAGGAGGGTATTGTGCTTATCAGGCTATGTTTGTATGTCATCTTATTATTATCCTATTTATGATAAATAATATACCATGTATAAATGAATTATGTCTTGTTTTTTTTCATTTTGTAAGAAATATTACACTTTCTTACGATGGGCAACAAATACGCGCGGTATATACCAGCGATTCGCTATATTCTAATATACAGGGGTCAGGCGAAGTCGTACAGAAAAACGCGGAGGGCTTCTGCGGTGGCGACCGGTGTGTCCCGAAGACCGTACAAGAGTGGCTGCGTCCTGGCGGCGAGTGCATAGCGTCTCTCCCGTGACGTTTCCTTTGGGCCTGGGTTTTCCCCAAGTTCTCCCGCGCGAACGGTCCTAGCCAGTGTATTTAGGCTTCCGGGTGGCAGGCCGCAGTTCCGGGGCGCCATTTGAATGGGCGTCCATCGGATTTTCTTACAATTTTAGTTCCCTTTTTAAGCAGTCGGGTTTTTTAAATTTGGTTAATTTTTAGTAACATACTGCTGAAATTTTCCAGATTAAAATGAGTTGAAGCACGGTATAAATCGGTTTATTTCTAGAACTGTACTAGATAAGTGTCTATAAATGTAACATTGCTAATCTGATAATGTTAAACATAATCCGATTTATACCGTGTTTAAATTTATTTTCATCTGGGAAATCTCAGCAGTATGTTATTGGAACTTTCATGCCGATTCGATAGAAAATGTGAACATTTTACATTCTATTTAACACAAACCAAATGTACAATCATTAAATATTTTAATATATTTTTTATTATAAAAAAATATTATATATTATATAATATTATATATTATTTATTATAAATAAAAATTTGGCTCCCTTGTCCCCCCCTTCAGTCGCCGCGCCTTCATCGCCAATGTCCACCACGCCTTCCTCCCCAGTGGCCTCCGCGCCTTTGTCCCCGCGCCGATATGTTAGGCGTTTTAGTGCCTTTTTAATCTGGAACAGTAACATAATAATTACATTTTCATAAAATTGCATAACATAAAAAATATCGGACACAAACGAAGTAATATTCACACCAGAGTTGGGCAAAATGTAATCTAATTACAAATTACGATTAAAATGTAATTGCGTAATTGATTACACATTATTTTCTGTAATCTGTAGGTAGTTGACCACAATATTTTGTGTACTTGTGTAATTGATTACACATTATTTTCTGTAATCGTTAATTTATGTAGTTGACAAAATATTATGTGTTGAAAATAATGTGTAATCAATTACACTAGTACACAAAATATTTTGTGAACTACCTAAATTAACGATTACAGAAAATAATGTGTAATCAGTTACGCAATTACGTTTTAATCGTAATTTGTAATTTGTAATTAGATTACATTTTGCCGAACTCTGATTCACACATATGCTATCACGGTCACATAAACCACATTCCACATAATTATTTGTTGTAATTCCGCCCTCATGTCGGGGTCCTTCCTCGCCTTTCCCTCCTGTGCCTCATTTCCCTCTTGGGCCTTATTTCCCTCCTATCCCTACCCTCGCTTCGCCGCTTCATCAAGCGCTTGTTTAATCTGGAAATGAAATAATGAATGTATTATTTTATGACAAATAGTAAGATTGTATGAACATACAGGGAAATTCCCTCGCTAGACTCAAAGACAATGCCACCAATAAGCCGCGCCTCGTTGAATTTCGTGAAAGTGACGAATTCCACGTTCTGCATTTCTCAACAGATCTTTGCGAGAATGGCGTCAATCGATGTCGTGCTGATGAAAATGGCCCCAAGCTAACTTCGTTAAAAATAGTCCGATTTACACGACATTTCACACGATTTTGATGGGCAGAACGCCTGGAATTCATTAGTATCGCTGCCATATCGATTCGATAAAGAATTAAGAATTTTTTAACATGCCGTAGTGAATCTCGTCTCGAGCGTCGAAATCCACGAAACTCAGCGAGACGAGACGTATTAGCGGCATCGCCTTTGAAGACTCTAGCCAGAGAATCACTCTGTATAACAGTATACAATATAATACTTACGTTATTCATATTGTCCATCCTCTTGTACGTCCGCGATGTTTGCGTTCTTTCAACGGAATGACTCTCTACGCAATGGACTGTTTGCGCCGTTGCCTGGTTTGCAGAGCGTCATTTGTTTCAGAACGCGCCGCAGACGAATCTTCAGATTCACGTTACACGTCCACGGTTCGTGTTTACGCTTTTTTGCAACGGGCACAAGGATTTTGAGTTGTGTTGCGTTGTGTTGTATTGTGTTTGTTGGTTTAGTGTAAAATGAGTGACACTCGAAATGTGAATATGCAGGACGTGCCAGAAGATATGGACAATCATTCTCCGTTTCGCTCGCGACATTTACGTTCGTACGCAAAGAGATTATCGACACGGGAAGTACATCGCCAAAAGAGAAGGTCTTTAGCCCTTCAGAAGAAACATGAAAGCGCAAAAACGGCAGACGACACTGCCGTAGCACAACATCCAGAAGAAGTGGCCGAGGAGCGTATAGTAGAGGAACCATCAACATCCGATGGACGAAACCATACGCATCAAGAGATAATGTACTTGCCATCTGATGAACATAGTGATACGGTCAGTTCGGGAGAAACGGAAGAGGCGCTTGAAGACTTTGATATAGAAAGCAACGAAGAAGAAAACTTCGTTATAGAAAAAGTTGCGAAAAACGAGCCGCAAGAGCAATCGCGTCTCCCAAATAGCAACGACATAATGAATTTCCCAAATGTGCTTGCTCAATTGCAAAAAATAGGTAAGCATGCAAAAGATAGGGAAGACTGTGGCATTGAACACCTACGAATAACTGGTGTGAAACGGCGTGGTTTAAAGAGCATCTACAGCGTAATGTGCACTTTATGCCATTACAAAGCTGAAATCTGCAATCAATCGGACGAAGCCAAAGAAGTTGATTGCAATCATGGCGCCGTTAATGCAAGAATTTTATGTGGAGGCAGCTATGCACACTTGGAACACACTTTGGCGGAAGTGAACATACGTTGCATGTCGAAGGGAGACTTTGTGAAGAATCACGATGAATTCGTCAAGTCAATTCGTCAAAGTTTTATTTTACGGCGTTCGAAATAAAGTTTGCAGAATTTGTCAGATTGCTGCGAAAAACAAGAAAGAACCCCAAAAGCACGTATGCTTCAAAAACTGGAGCGCAGATCAAGCATCGACTACTATGGAAAGCGATGCTATAGTAGAAGGATTAAAAACTAGCGTAGAAAAACGTGGGCTCGTTTATTCTACTCTGATTGCTGATGGGGACAGCAGCGTGTATAAGAAGATTATTGATGCTGACCCATATAAGAGACAGACTCGCGTAAAAAAAATTGAATGCACGAATCATTTGTTGCGAAACTTCTGCACAAAAATGAAAGCGATTCTGAAGAAGGCTACACCTGGACCATTGAGGCAAGCTGTGAAAAGTAGCATTCGCCGGATACGCACGGACATCGTAAAAGCCGCAAAGTTTAGATACGATCAGAATATATCAATCGACGAAAAAACGAAGAATTTGTATGACGACATACAGAATGTTCCGAGCCACATGTTTGGTGAACACAAAGA
This sequence comes from Andrena hattorfiana, assembly GCA_944738655.2. Taxonomy (NCBI): domain Eukaryota; kingdom Metazoa; phylum Arthropoda; class Insecta; order Hymenoptera; family Andrenidae; genus Andrena; species Andrena hattorfiana. The sequence goes on along the minus strand of OX122895.1, from coordinate 17,726,590 downwards.
GTGTGCACAACTACAATATATTTCTGCAATGGAAAGAATAAAGAGAATGAAAGAAACATCGTTACAGAATTGATGAAAATTGGAGTGTACCAGGACGTAAAAGAAATACTTCGTCTACTGTTAACTCATGCGGAGAGCTTACTCTATAACACCAATAATACGGCTGTGGAAAGTTTGAACGCAATAATTGCCAAGTACATCGGCGGAAAAAGATTAAATTTCGCCGAGAGAGGATCGTATACAGAAAGATGTGCTACTGCTGTCGTGGAGTACAACAGTAACCAAGTGCACTCGCGATTGAATGTGATAATGAAGAAGAAAACGCCCGAGGTTGTGCGCCAAATGGAAGAAAAGAAGAAGAAAGAAAAGGAAAAGAGAGCTGCAAAACAGAAGGAAACGAAGGCTGCACGATATGTACGCAAACAATTGCCCTCGCAGAAAGATTCTGATTATGGACCAAATGCACAAAAACCAGACATGCCATCCGAAATTTATGAACTGGAGCGGGAAAAGCACATGCAAATGCTCAGTGATTGGCAAGAGAAAAGGCATGCTATTGAAGATGAAATCATCGGACAAGCAAGGAACCGCAGGTGGTTGCAGTACAGGTCCAAATTGTTAACAGCATCCAATTTTGGACAAGTGTGCCGTCGTCGACCTGACACGCTATGCGCAAATGCAGTGAAGTCATTTCTGTATCCGAGAATAATTAGTGCACCCGCGGTGGAATTCGGGAAAGAATGCGAGAAAATTGCTCGCGAAGAATTGAAGAAGCAATATACAGATATTGCAGAATGTGGAATCCTCATCAACAGCTGCATCCCTTTCTTAGGAGCTTCACCGGATGGTATCATCGGTCAAGAGGGTATTGTGGAAATCAAATGCCCCAAATCAGCGGAGACCTTTTCGCCCGAAGAAGCTATTGAAAACGTACCCGTTGTCCGGCGCATGTTCGTACTTAAAACAGGTATTTCAATGAACAAAGCGCATCACTATTTTTATCAAGTACAAGGCCAGTTACATATTACTGACAGAAAGTACTGTATATTTTGCGTTTGGACCCCGAAGGGTCTGAAATCTATAAAAGTAGAGAGAGATGATGCGTTTTGGAAAAGAGAAATGGAGCCAAAACTGGTGCAATTTTATTTAGAATGCATGCTACCCGAATTAATAGATAGTTGGCACAATAGGTGCATGCCTATTCGGGAGCCTCAATTTATATTAGCAGAAAGAGAGAAAGGAAAAGGGAAAAGCTTGAAAAAGCGAAAAAGGTCTCCCTCCGAAAATAGTGAAACTATTGCATCGGTCCGGCCTCGCATCGCGCTGTAAAATACGGTACCACTGACTCTGTCAGTGGTCACAAGTGTCAGCAATGACACTTGTACTCGCGGATCTTACGATCACGCGAGTCAATTCACGCCGGCATAACTTTACTAAGAAAATGAAACAAGTAATAAATTTTATCGGACCCTGTCAGTGGTCAAAAATGCCAGCAATGGCACTTGTACTCGCGGATCATACGATCACGCGAGTCAATTCACGCCGGCATAACTTTACTAAGAAAATGAAGCAAGTAATAAATTTTATCGGACCCTGACAGTGATCACATGTGCCAGCAATGGCACTCGTACTCGCGGATCATACGATCACGCGAGTCAATTTTATTCACGCCGGCGTAACTTTACCAAGAAAGTGGAAAAGGAAATAATAAATTTAATTCACCCTTTAACTTTTTCAGACACATTTCTAAGTTCATAGGAGCAGCCAGACGGAATCCGGTTCGGTCAAAATGCGCTAGGCTGGTACATACGGGCGTCGCAGGTATGCATGATGTTCGACGAATTATTCAAACAAACTTTTACTTTTATACCAAATTTACCGAAATGTTTGCGATCATTTCTTACAGGCGGACTTTGTACAAAATTACTGCAAACGTGGTGTGTGGGACAATAATGCCAGGGCAAATGGAATAATAAGTACCATATTTCAGGTAATATTTGACACCTTATAAATCGGCTTATGACCGTATTGTCCCGCGAGTCGGCGATAGAGACCGGTTTCCTGCAGTTTTGGGTAATTTATGGCTTAGCTGGTTCTGCCTCGTAGCAGACGCGAACTCAGGGTATCGGAAAAGGCAAACAGGAAACAGGATTTTCTTCTTTAAAGCAACTCGAAGACTTTCTGTTTCTCTTCTCTTCGAACCCTTTCGAACCGAAACACGTGGTGTCTGCTGCCTATCTCGAAGCAATGGGTACATTAGCAGTAAAGGGACGGAGCCCGGGCTTTTCTGAAAGTGTACGATGATTCGTTCGTTGCACTTCTGCGAAGCACGTGTGTTTCGAAAATATGATGGCTTCTTTTTACCTAAAGCCTCTTGGCCTGGTGGGAGTTAATTCATAATGGAACGAGAGAAACTATTTGGGGGTAGAGGAAGTTGCTTGGAAAAAATCTTGTCAGTCAGCTAGCAATCACGTCGCAGAAATGTTCTCTGCTCAAAAGTATTACGCGATGTTCTGGGTGTACCCCCCGAACAACGAAGACGCAAGTGCTGCTGCGCGAGTATTTGCGAGGGAATACCCACGGCTCCGAACGCCAAGTGAAAATTCATTTCCACAAATTCTTATAACATTGGAACAACACGTTCCATGAAAAATAAATTAAGTGATTAGTGTTAGTAGCCGTGCAGTGAAGTGAATATTCGGTACATTAATCCGCTCGCACTTGACGTTGCGACCCTTTACTTTGGGTGATGTCGTATGTACCTGCGATCAGCTGAGCACTCGGCGTTACGCTACCATAAATCTTTTCGTCCACCGATGACCAGGATCGGTACAGTGACCCAGTGACACAGGTTTCCGAAAAGGAAGGAAAGGAATGCCCGAATGGGTGAGTTTTATTTAATTTATTGGTGATTATTAGGTGTAGAAATAAATTCTTTCCGATTTTTGGGTATAATGACAGTTTGATTTAAAAAATATGAAAACAACTCAATCATCAAAATAATTTCCATTATTGTTAATTATCTTTTGCCATTTTTCTGGCAGCTTACGAATACCACTCGATAGAAATTCGGTAGCTATGTACCTACTGATTATGTAAATCCAGTCGGAAAGAATTTATTCATACACCTAATATTATTTTTTAAATTTAGTTGTGTTGGCCGTTATTAAACTACGGATTTTTACCTCAAAAAGGAATTACGATCACTTGTCGTACATTTTCTGTTATATTACCATTTCGTTTATGCGTTATTTAAAAACGAAATTTACGTATTTCTTGTCCTCTCGCTTCAAATAATTAGTATTTAACATTCTGCTTTAAAAAAAAGGCTATGTAACGCTGTATCCTTCGCAGCATGCCGACCTGCTTGTTTGTACGTTCGTAGTACAAGCGCAGTCGCCTACCGCGTCGCCAACGCTATTGCGGAAGCTCGGGCGGAAGGCGCGCTGTGATTAGTCAGGGCTTTTTGTTAATATCTCGTTAATGAAACCTCGGAGAGCATTTTCGCAAAGGAAAAAGTTGTTTGCAATCACCTCCTGAGTCACACCCTTCAAGGAACCGCAACATTTTTGGAACATCCTGTATATGTCTATGGGTGCATGCGTTATGCAACGGTCGAAAGGGACCTTTATACTTCTCTCTCTCGCACCAGTTCGCACATGTCTATCTCTCTCGCGTGATGCTGCCGACAGTTTCGAGGCAGTCAATCTTAAGCAATGAAACCTCCATGTACAGGGTCATCGTTTAATCCTGCAATCCGCGCGCGCGCGAACTTGTAAAATGGCAACACCGCCTCACGGATGCATTCCACTACAACCATGCGCCGATACTTCCGCCATCTATGAACCAATGATGAAAGTGTAGGGTCTTTTAGGTGCCAGTAGAGGGTGCTTTTAGATTACGCTAAAGAATATTAAATTTGACGTAGCAGACGGGTAAGAAAACGGAAGCCATTTTAAGAGTGCGACCGCGCCGATTCCGTTATCTACGTATGCAATGATCCAGCAGCGGTATTAGAACACGCTGACGCGTTAGTGGTCCGGGTTGATGAATTTGGGTCATTTTTCGCATAGCTTTTGAACTACAAAAGATATCGGATTGCAATTTGCGCCATAAAATGGGGACAAATTATCACATTCTAATGATGGAAAATTTACCAAATTTTACGTTTACTTAGTTTTTCTTTTTTCAATTATTTAACCATAATTGTTGCGAAAAGCTTTTGCAAACTGTTTATTTAAATACTTTATATAATGCTCTTTTTAAAATTCATGGCGCCGATAAACAATAGGCTAGTTGTCCCTGTATCATTACTTTCACAAATTGAGGAATTAAATTTTTATTCAATTATATATTAGTTCTGCAGCCTCAGAATCTAATGCTTTGGTTTCCTTTTTTGCGATTTTATCCTTAATGTAGTGCATGCACAAATCGGAAGTAGGGGGTAACTAATGGGATGTGTCGTTGTTTCTCTAGCATTCTTTGAATTTTTTATACAATTTTTGTGTCTGAATGTTTTAACCCTTTAGCTATTATACGCCACGCCTGTAGTGGCTTCCGTTTATGTCATCTTTTGAAATGGTACATGAAAATGCGCAGGCTGGATGCGCGTGATTATTATGTGGTCCCCCCCTCGACGAAGTGACAGAAAACATAACCTACATGCTATACCAGATTTCATTAAGATACAGTTGCGGCGTAATAATAATATTTTGGAAGGATGTTAAGTCATACAATGTTCACAAATGTAGCGTAAAAGAACGAAATAGCCAATAAACATTTATTGTCATGTAGCGTATAGGTTAAATTTTCTGTCACTTCGAAGAGGGGACTACATAATAATCACGCGCATCCAGCCTGCGCATTTTCACCAGACCGAGCGGCCGCATGGAAGGGTACCTTTCCCACCCTGCAGTAGCGGTAGTTGGAACCAGAGATGGGCATAAAATTATTTTAAATAAAAGATTGGTTTCGAGTAAAAGGAAGAAATTTTTGGCATTATTTGAAATCAATTAAATATAAATAACCCGGAGTTATTTATTATTCGAAGCGCCGTAACTAATGTTTTTTCATTCGAGGGGAATTCGTCTGAAGCTTCGAATAATGTTCTCCCTTTCATTTAGATTTATATCCGAAAGTTATTTAAAGCTGGGCGAGCCTCGAGCGTCTTTGATCGAAGTCGTCGGCTCCTCGAGCCGAGCGACATTGTATCGTTCACCCGTCTAATCTGCAGCGCGAGGTTGCTCGGCGATGTGTCATCGATTATACAGAAACGGAATTTTGTTATTTTTCATCGTATCAAAATGAAAGTGACAGCAATGGATTCCTTGCATTCTCCCGATTAAATTGACAAAAAAATTTAAATCGGGCCACTTTTAACGAAACGGGCTTACAATCTTGCAAACTAATTTTATGCGTAATATCGTTAATTGAGACAGTGAGAGCAAACAACGGACTAACCCACATTCTTTTCGAAATTGGGGTAGTAGCAATAACGTATTCGAACTTGGAACCATATTCTTGAGCCCGGTGTGCGCCACTATGGGCTGACTTACGTTAATATCATCTTTTGAAACGATACGCCACTATTGTGGCTTTCACACGCAGGTGGCGAAAAATCAAGCCAACCCTGTCGTAGCTAAAATTATTGAAATTGAGACGGGTACGAGACCAGTCGACACATTGTTTTCAAACCTCGTTATAGTAATCTGGGGTGCGAGAGGTAAACCGGCCATAAAAGCGGAGCGCGCGGCTCGCTTTCCTGAGCCGGGAAATTCCCAATACCTAGCTCTTTGCGACGTTACTTTCAAAGAGACCATCTAAAAATTCTCGAAGCTCGGGCATCACCGCTTTTCAGCGGTCGCTGGCAGCTCTGAACGCCGTGTCGGTGCGAGAAATGGTTTCGAAAAGTGAGCCTCCGTTTGAAAGTTCGAACTTCGGTCACACTCGGACCTCGTGGCGGGCAGATACCCGTTGCCTGGTTCGTTCGCGCTCGGTGTTCGGCCACGTTCGGAACGCGTCGCGTCACCGATCGTGGAGGGTCGTTCCAGCGCGAACGTCTTCAATAATAACATGAATAGAGGGTCGAAGTGGGAACTGATGAAAATGATGATGTGGGGAAAAAATATATCGTAATTTCTAGATTTAATATCAAACCTCTTTTTACAACATAACTACACGCATAACTTTACTGCATTATTAATATGATATTAGTTTTCTGCAAAACTAATGTCAAAAGGGAAGTGTTTTTAAATGTAAACAAAGTTCATTGTAAACATTTATAAATAAAACTTGAAGATAATCTTAATATTTACTAAATAACACTTAAAAAATTAAAATTGTTTGAAATGAAATTTGAAAAGAATGTATCAACCTGTGGACTAGAACTTAACACCTTCCGTTTACGCCCCTGATAACCAGATGTCTGCAATCTTACGTCAGATTGGCAGCAGGGTCTGCTGTGAGAGCGCAGAGCCTGACGTCAGATCCGTAGTCATCTGTGTCCGCATTAGGCTGCGTTCTGAGGTACAGAGCCTGACATCAGGACCCTGACGTCAGATGGGCAGCAGATTCGCAGCAGATCCTGCCGTTCGCCTAACACGTATAACAGCGCCATCTGAGGGTCAGAATTGGCGAACAATTCCCTACGCGTGACGTCACACGGCCGTCCCTACACACCAACCCAAATGTAACGTTATTGCTGTAGGTGTATCCCTACCCCTAATAACCTGACAGTAGATTGTGCAGTTCATTAAATAATTAAATCTACTTATTTCCAAAAATATTTATTCTTTTCTTTACAATTGTTAGAGAATAAAACAAGTAGCGCTTATAAATTTGAGGAAGAACATTCAAGATTTACATTTATAAATTCATATACAATACGTCGCGTAACCAGTGGTACCTATTAGGTGCGATATCATAAAATTTTCTATATTTTCGACTTCTTGTTTCTGTAGAATCACCATATTCCGTATTGTGTTAACGCTGAAAACAAATAGAACATTAGTATACAATTAAACGTAACATATGAATAAACAGGATACATGCGATACTTACTTCAGCTCCATCTCCGCACAGCACACACCCTAGGCGATCATGCATGCTCCTGCGAACATTAACATTTATAAGAAAACATGTGTTAAATTATTATTTACGAAAAAAGACGCTAAACATTCGCACTTCGTGTATAACCCTACTTTTCTGTCTTGCAGATAATGTGACTCTTGATTTCCGCGACGTAAATAATTGGAAATTATTCAATACCATAATTACGTTTGCTTTCGGGATACTTCGAGATGATTTGTCCGGATATTGATGCATAGAATCGCTTGGAATATTTTTCAGTTTTGTCGACACTGACTGCCACTGCCAGTGACTGCCACCGCCACCTCAGACCTCGCAAACGAACGCAAACTGGACGCAGAGTCCTGACCAATCACGAGTTTCGGCACTATGGCGCAGCCAATCCGAGCGGAGCCCATTGTACCGCCACATTGGTACACGTATTACATCTACATACCATTTGTTCAAAGTGGTATCCGTTGTGCTTGAAGACGAACGCTCGAAAAATATTCCACGCCATTCTAAGCGTCAATATCCAGATAAATCATCTCGAAGTATCCCAAAAAGCAAACGTAATTATGGTATTAAATAATTTCCAATTATCTGCATCGCGGAAATCGAGAGTCACACTATCTGCTAGGCAGAAAAATAGGGTTATGCGTGAAGTGCGAATGTTTAGCGTCTTGTTTCGTAAATAATAATTTAACACATATTTTCTTATAAATGTTAATGTTCGCAGGAGCATGCATGATCGCCTAGGGTGTGTGCTGTACAGAGATGGAGCTGAAGTAAGTATCGCATTTATCCTGTTTATTCATACGTTACGTTTAATTTTATACTAATGTTTTATTTGTTTTCAGCGCTAACACAATACGGAATATGGTGATTCTACAGAAAAAAGAAGTCGAAAATATAGAAAATTTTCTGATATCACACCTAATAGTACCACTGGTTACGGGACGTATTGTATATGGATTTATAAATGTAAATATTGAATGTTCTTCTTCGAATTTATATGCGCTACTTATATTATTCTGTAACAATTGTAAAGAAAGAATAAATATTTTTGGAAATAAGTAGAATTAATTATTTATAAACTACACAATCTGCTGGTAGGTTATATAGGGGTAGGGATACACCTACAGCAATAACGTTACATTTGGGCTGGTGTGTAGGGACGGCCGTGTGACGTTACGCGTAGAGAATTGTTTACCAATTCTGACCCTCAGATGGCACTGTTATACGTGTCAGGCGAACGGTAGGATCTGCTGCGAATCTGCTGCCCATCTGACGTCAGGGTCCTGATGTCAGGCTCTGTACCTCAGAACGCAGCCTAATGCGGACACAGATGACTACGGATCTGACGTCAGGTTGTGCGCCCCAGATCTGGTTATCAGGGCCACTATTTCATTGATAATCCCTGAAACTTAAGTTCTAATCTTAACTTTTAATGTGTACAGTTTAATTATTTATGACAAATGGTATCGGCGGAGAATATTCTACAGAATGTCCTTAAAATTTTATGAAAATCGGAGGGAGACCTATTGTAAAGTACTTGTAAACTGAAAAAAAATATGCCAGTCGCTCTTTACCGACTGATTGTGCCCATCCACAGATAGTTACTTTTTATTTTGTGTTCTTGTACACAAAGTTTATTATAATAACCTTCATAGCTAATTTACATATTCCTACACATAACACTAGACATAAGAATATCTTTAAGGGATCTCCCTAGTGTGACGGCCTTCAAATTATATTAATTAAAAACATTATGCTTGTATTTGTACATAATTAGACAACATTTTTAAAAAATATTAATTAAAAAACAGTAGCTAAACCTTTAAACACGGTTTTCTCAAAATTGTATTTTCAAAGCGGCCCCACACGATTTCTAAATAAACTCATGGACCAATCCACTTGAGATTGGTAGCATATGTTTGTGGGATTCATTATTTTCGTTTGGTGTATAATCAAGTCAATATTTTCTAAAATAAACTTTTGGCACTAAATAACTACCGTTTTTTCGCAGAAATCGGGGTTCTTTAATCGGGATTCTTTAAAATGCAGCCATTTTGTTACTTATCCTTATGTTTCGTTTGCCGTAGGCCGAACGATAACTAAACAGATATAAATCAAGAATATTCTTGATTTTTGTTTATCAACCAGCAGCAACATCCGCAAATGTGTGCGCCGAGGACAGACTTTTTTTCTGAAGCGCTTTGGTTATTGACCTGCAACTCGGAGCTGCAGCTCGTTCCAATTTCATTTTGAATTGATTTTTTTTAAAAATGTTGTCCAAATATGTACAAATATAGACATAAAGTTTTTAATTAATATAATTTAATGCTTTCTGTTTAAAAGAAATCCTCAAATATTGCCTTATTTTCAGGCCGTCGCACTAGGGAGACCCTTTAAACGAAAGCAAAATATGAAAACGAGTAAAAATGGAAAAAGTGAAAGTTAAACTCACCTTCGACGGATATAATTCTGGCGAACTTTTTTGTTGACGGATCTGACGAGATCAGCTCCCGTGAAGGGCAGAGGTGGAGGCGGTGCGAGTGGAGGATGCAGAGCCGATTGGGAAGTTATTGATTGACTCGATGTCGATTGTTGCTGTTGCTGATCTTGCACAGCTCCGCCGTGAGGGCTAGGAAGTTGCGACGTATTGGCTACTGGTTCACCAACAGCAACCCATGTACTGCAAGATCTTGAAGCATGGTTTAATCTAGTATGCTCCAACATCAAGGAACTCCTTTGAGCAATGCTGAGGGCCAAAGCGGAGACTGTCGGTCGCAATCCACCTGGGCCTGATGCATCAGGGCTTGGTAATTGGGACACATCGCTTGTACTGAAGCTTTTTCGAAGACCGAGTACCGAAGAAAGTACTCCACAACTACGAATTAGTTCATTCTCTTCTTCAAACCAAAGTATTTCTGGTATATCGGCTGGCCTAAAGAAACAACGAAACCGATTTTACCGATTAAAGTTTCTTTAGAAAATCTATAATAGCAGAAGAATTCAATCAGTTACTTTAATTTTTTAGGGCCTTCATGAATGATAATTATCGCAATGGACAATCGCGACATGTGCACGTGTGGGAGTCTTTTATGGATAAGATTATTAGAAAACATATTCACCCTCTCTACTGTAAAATTCCCGAAGAGCGGGTTTTTACATGCCTTCGTGGATTTCCGCGAGTAAGCAGGTTTAATGTAATGCAGCAATTCACTTAAATATCTTATGAAATATTGCAAGATCATGTTATAGCAATGAATGTTACAGAATAGATCCCTACGCCCATGAGGCAAAGTCCTACCCTTGCGTCTGTTTTTTGACGGCGACTGTACGCGCCCCAGCTGACCTACCCAACGCGCGCCTCTGATTGCTGAAATGCCGTTCTGCAGGCGTGTTGCTGAGTCGATTTTTTAAACATCACCTAATGACTAAAAACCGAAGCTTCCAGCGCAATCCCGTTACTCTTGATTTGCGTCTTATTTTGTCACACAGAATCACCTATTTTATTTTCTACCATCTGTTGCCGAACACCCTGTATAACGGAATCATACATGAAAAACAAACGGAGAGAGTATCATGGAGATTTTGTAGCCTTACGCTTAAAGAAGTTGTTTAGCAATGTATCTGTAATAAAGAAATGCGACTCTTGAATAATTATTAAGTGCAACTACGGTGCCAAAGATTTGATAGTCTGTAATATATACATATTAGATCAAATTTCTACAAAGAAAGACGCTCAGCTGCTAATGGGAAGGGACTTTTAAGCGCAACGATTGGCTACTTCAATTCATTAGACCTGGGTTCGCATAAGGGGCTGGATTTAGATAGAGCAACAACGGACAAAGAAGTGAATGTCAATTGTAGGCTGTTATGTGACACTCTTTGATAGCCTTGGTCTAATGGTTGTCAACGGCAGAAATGGATGTATAGTAAGGGTTGCTGGGTATTCTCGAATAGTAACGGACCAAATGCAACTGATTGGTAGAGTCAGGAAGATTGGGACAAATCTATGATTTCAAAGTAGAAAAAATAGGCATCTTTGACCATATGATAGTGTAGGCTCTCCTGGAGAACCACAACCAAAGCTAATGGAAGGCAACCACAAACCCAATACCAAACGCTCATCACCCACAACATGTTAGTTTAAAATGGTTAATGGAAAAATAACAGCTTACGGGGAAAGACTGGAGGATGAGGATTGTAACATAAGCAATGATGTTGACTTTCTAAACCAGGAGATCGCGGAAAAGCTATACAGGATAAAACATGATAACAAATAAACCATAGTGTAGTTATGAGTGTAAAGTACTGAAGAAGGAAATTAGACGATTGAACAGAAAATGGAAGACAAAAGAAAAGAATAAATTCATAAAATTAAGGGATCTAAAACTAACCATCTACTCAAGGCGACAGAAAAACTATGATTCAAAATATATAATTTCAAAGAACGCGTCGGTCTTTTGGCGCACGTACAAAACCCTAAAAGGTACGAATGAGGGGGAGCACACGTTGTCAAAAGGAGAGTGGAAGGCCTTTCAGAATGTACAATACATATACCCCCAAAATCTTAATGGATCTGAAATGTATCAACGACAGAGATCTTTACCTAGATAGCGAATTCAGTATGTCAGACGTAAACCTAATTCTAAAGAAATTAAAGCCGTTCAAACCGCCTGGCCCGAATGCAATTACAAACGCATTTTATAAGGCACTCACTTAGAATCAACATATATTAACATGTGGATGTTATACAAGAAAGGAGAGCCATCTGATCCGAGCAACTAATAGGGGCATTCCATTGGCAAACTCTACCACCAAAATATACACATCACTTATTACTCACAGAATAAACTCGTAGAGTGAATCAAATGGGATCCTTCCAGAAAGTCAGGTAGGCTTCAGGGCATCTAGATCATGCGAAGACAACATTTTTACACTGTCTGTGAGGGTTGCAGAGGTCCTAGTGAAACCTAAAGGCAAATTATGCATATGAGATTTGTCGAATTAAAGAAAGCATTTGATTCGGTAGATCACTCACTCCTATGGGCTAAACTCTCCAAATCAATCAACTGTCTACTAATCAAATGCCCACTAATCAATTCAATCAAAAGCCTGTATGACAATGCGACTGTGTTACATACTGACACACATTTCTTGCAACAAGTGTAACACGCTACGCGAAATAAGGTTGCTGACGAACGGAGTCAGCATTCCGCTAATTGATGCCCTGAAAATCGAGTATAAATACACGATGCGTCAAAACAGTGACGCCTGGTTAAATTTGAACGAACCATTCCCACCACCTTTTGTTGTGCGACCGTCTTCATCCTCATCCTTTATCACCTCGTGCACAGCGAATCATGACAGCGACTCGTCCTTGCTGCACTCTTCCGTTCTTACCCGCTGTTTTACAATAACGAGCGACACTCGTGCTACAGATTACCGACGTACAAAAATTGAAAAACACGAGTGTGACTCGTAATGTAGGTACGGTCCAAACATGATAAACACGAGTGTGAGTCGTGTAGTAGCCATGATCGGTACATTCAACTGTCACGCATTGTTTGATCTTCATTGCAGTTGCTAAATGTGTGCAAATAATTTCTGTATGAAGCTACTACTTAAGACCTTATTTGTAACTATATATATATGCACAGTATGTTCGGCAACAGATGTCAGAAATTTTACAGGCTGATTCTACATGCCAAAATAAGATGAAAATTAAAAATGACGAAATTGCATTTGAGGCTTCGTTTTCGATTTATGAATAATTGTCGGAAATACGCGTAAAAAGCGTCTGAGACGAGGGACTTAAGGTGCGATCGATGAGTTTCGCGTCGTACTCGCCGAGCCACGCGCCGTGGGAATGATCAGCTTCGGTTAGCCGCGTTGTTGAAACGCCCATGGCTTGCCGACTGGCGCTCGCTAAAGGAATTTGACGAGCCTAGAAGGCTGGACGAACTACGCGCCATGGGAGTGCTCGTTTACTTACAATAGAGATGCACAAAGAGCTCTTCAGAGCTTCAAGACCTCTGCAATTCTGGGCGCCGGGTCAGAAGCGCTAACCCCGGGTCTACACCAAGGGGAACACGAACAAAAACATTTTCTCGCAAACATGTTAGCTAACACGGTGTTCGCCTTGGTGTGGACGCCGAATAACAGTGTTCGCTAACAAATGACCCTACTAATAGGCGATAAATCTTCCGGATGGTCACGGTAGACGTGGAGAGGGTGTTCGCGAACAACGTTCGGTGATCCACCAGGCTCGAACATTTGTGACGAACATCGGCTGTTTTCTCGTTCTTGTCCCTTCTCAAACCCATGAAACTTGGGCCATGCTATCCCTTTCCATTGTGGGACTGCTCGTAAACAGGCGACCCTCCACGACCATCCGCCGGCAGGTGGACCTCCACAGAAATAGTATGCGTGACAACCACGAATAAAATTTTTATATTTTTTGTTTTAACATAATGAGAATATTTCCAACGTATGAATGAGATATTTCTAATAAAAATGAAACCAAACACCAAGCAATTTGGACAAATTTGAGTTCCGCTGATAACACTAATTTACAGAATAAAAAAAAATTGTGTAGCAGATGCCACTATTTTTTTTATGTAAAATGGCCCGCTGATTCCGAAAATATGGTCTAAAAAAATTTTATGGATACCTTTTCGAGATATCGACAGGTGAGCTTTTTACCTGTCTGCCAAAAAGGTGGTTCCACTTAATTGCGAATATCTCGTGTTGCGAATGACCGATGTGGTCGAAAATTATCTCAAATTAAAGATAATTGAATCACCAACAAAGCTACCTCACAACATTTTCAAATTGGTTCAGTAGTTCGAGTGAGATAGATGGAAATATGTGAACAAAGTTATTTTTTTACGACCGAAATTGACATCGACAATTCATTTAATCATCTGCGAAAAATCGAAATCGCAAAAATGGGTCCAGTTTCTCATTTCTTACGTTCAGTACTTTTACAAAGAAAATAAGGTGCTACTGAAGAGAATCTATGAATAAACACCGAAGCTAGAGACAATTGTGTTTAAACACTAAAATTTAATTTTTTCTCGGTTTTTGTGTTTTTTTTTTCATTTTATTGTGTTATTTCAATTTTAATTCATTCTGTACATTTTTCAAGTATTTTGTTAATATATGTGAGTTTTAGAAATAGTTCTGGCTCTTTATTTGTCTTTTGTGCATCAAAATTTCATCTTCTTTTTCAAGAAAATCTGTTATTGACTAGAATAAAAAAATGTTGATACTATAAAACCATTATATATTATCAGCGGAACTCAATTTTGTCCGAATTGCGTCGTGTTTGGTTTCATTATTATTAGAAATATCTCATCCACACGTTGGAAATATTCTCATTATATTAAAGCAAAAAATATAAAAATTTGGAAATTATTTAGAAGTTGTCCATCCTCACCGATTTCAATGATTTTTGGATATGTTGTCGGGGACACGATTCTGAACAACTTTTTCCTATGCATGTTACCGCCGCTCGACCTTCGTTTTCGAGATATTCGCGAGAAACTGCTGCTACTACTACAATGTATTCTGCCGTATACCTATCTACAGTAATATAAAATAAATAAATGACGAAGCTGACCTTTGTTTCCGAGATATTTACGAAAAACTTCTTTTGACTTATTCCGACGCAATGAATTTCACTTTCCAACTTGTCCCGGGTATTAGTATAGGTTTGGGTTAGATTAGTGCGGGGGGCGCGCGCCCGCTCGCGGGCGCGTAAAGCATGGTGGCGAACCGATGTGAGTCGGGGTGTTGACAGGCATCCGCAGGTTTCTGGTTCAAATCTTTAAACTCACATCGGTTCGCTACAATGCTTTACGCGCCCCCCGCGCTAATCTAGCCTAAACCAATACTAATACCCAGGACAATTTGGAAAGTGGAATGCGTTGCACCGCGACGTACATGCAGAAACAGTAGATGACCGACGGTCTCGTGCTGACGCACACGCTGCCGCATCATGCACGTATGGGTCAAATTCAATGCAGTGGTAGCAACAGTTCTTGGCGAATATCTCGGGAACGAAGGTCGAGCGGCGGTAACATGCATATGAAAAAGTTGTTCAGAATCTTGATCTTGATAACATATCCAAAAATCATTGAAATCGGTGAGGATGGACAACTTCTAAATAATTACCAAAAATTTTATTCGAGCTTGTCACCCATACTATTTCTGCGGAGTACCTGCCGGCGGATGGCCGTAGAGGGTCACCTTCTTACGAGCAATCCCACAATGAAAAGGGATGCGGATCGCCAGGTATCGTCAGAAATGTTCGTTCGCTGCGTTCCTACCGTCGCGAACATTCTCGAGAACGTTCGTACGCGGAGTTCTGTTCGTGTTCGTGGCGGTGTCGACACGACGAAAACAGACGAAAACTTTCGCGAACAATGTTTTTGTTCGTGTTCGCCTTGGTGGAGACCCGGGGTAAGAGGTCTCCGGCTCCGAACGGCTCTTTGTGAACCTCTGGACTACATGATTTCATAGTTGAAACAGACATGGAGTTATGAAATGTAAACAAAAGGTATAAGATGGATAAAGTGCGAATATGTCGATTTTTGCTTTCAGATGCTACATTTTAAATTTATAGCAATAAATGTGATTTATATATATATATATATATATATATATATATATATATATATACACACACATTTATTGCATACGCGCGCACACACGCGCGCGCACGCACGCACACACACACACATTTATTATGAGAGTCGTAAAACGAATATGGTGTAGTTATTAATGAAATAATATACCTGGTAGCTTGAATCTGACAAGAATCTAGTTTCGGGGATGGACCCCGACCAGCAAGATGTACGTCGGTGTAAGATTTAAATGTGACAAGTCTGTTAGCGCCTCGTAGTTCACTTGCTATTGAGGATACACTGAAGAGAGAAAGGTCTGTCGTAATGCTCTCATGACTCGGCGATCGTAACATTCGTGATGATACTTGGAGTGCTGGACATTGTGTGTTTGTTAAGCTGCTACTGCATTGGGTACGGGCAGCTATTGGTATCGGCGACGCCGGCTTTGCTTCGTCCTCAGCCATGTTATAGTCTTTCAATTCTTTAGATATTTAATATACTTTTCTGGTGAATTAAGGAAAATCGTACATTCTTGTTTTCGTCACTTACTATTTCCATTATTACCATGCGATAATATAGGATCATTAATAACTCCTTTGTAATTTTTAGTCAGCGATGACCTAACTAGATTTTCTAACAATTCGAAATCTTGTACTTTTAACAAGATATAAGAATTGATTAGTGTTAACATTATCGATCTCTTTTGCAAATATAACGTCAAGTCATTTATACACAATTATTTATAAAAAAAGTAAGGATTTTGGAAAATTGTTAAATCAAAACTATATTAGACAAGTGAATAAATTACATTTTTGCTAATTTAATTATAAACTAATCTCAATGTACTAATTAAATTAAAATGGGTTTGAAGGTTGATTACATGAGAATTTGTTAATTTGAGTGAACTTGTTTTGTGCAATGGAACAATAAACATATGCTCGATTTTATTCATATTTCAAGTCTTCTCCGTTATATTCTCTATCAGTCGCAAATCCATTCAAGTTATCACAGACGGTACATACACGATTACAAATAATTGGCTACTTTGGTATTAAAATACAATAGTTGCAATTTCGAAGTATATTTTTGCGTATATTGATCGATCATATTATCGCAAAGTTTTATAGTTTATATTCTTCTATCCTTCAGCATAAATGTTTCTGAAAATGTAAAAAAAAATCCACATTATTAATATGTGGTCATGTTTTTATATTTACAGTGATGTGAATAATTATAGGCTCAAGTGAAATTTGAAAGAACTTATTTAATATTTTAATGAACAGTGAAATTAATACATTTATTAATGATATTTTTACTTTCGATAGGGTTTTCTAATTTAATTTCTACATCAGGGGTGTCGAACTTCCTCACTTCACGGGCCGCACGAGTCAGGCCTTCGGTCAGCCGGTTGCCCCCTTTTTTCTCCAGGCGTTACACGAGACCCGGCAGGGTGAGAGTGCGGCACCCGGAGGAGAAATTCAGCAGAGTGAAGTAGGTGTGGAAGGGACCGTTCTCCTACGGCTCTACGGAGCAGGCGAAGAGGAGAAGGAACCACTGCGGCTCGCGAGCCGATAGTTCGACACCCCTTTTCTACATAAACTATAGTCAAATAACATTATGAGGTACATAAATTGCATTATATTTTGCTTGGAAGAAACACATAGGCATGTGGACTTGGATGAGGACTTTCTAAAAAGTTTTAATATTGCAGTTTTCTGTGAAAGTGGTATTCAGTATTTTATCGAACAACTTTGTTATTTATTACATTGATAAATCTTTGTGGTACGTTGTTAATTAAGTTCTCTATTATATTGTTGCGAGCACCGGGTATAGGCCCCTGCATAGCTTGCTGGTGCTCGTAGCTGAAGACAGAAGAGGATCAATCCCCTTCGAGAAGGCGATCGGGACACGGCGAGAAGACTGTCTTGTACCGAACGCCGTAGCGTTCGGACGTGCGGGTTGTACTATTGTCGCTTTGTATATCCAAATATAGTTGTGTCGTGTATACATCCGCGTATTATTCTACTCCTTTAAGCCGGGGTGGCCTACGATGGAAACGCCCGGGCGCAACACTGGTGTCAGAAGTGGGATCCGTAGCCACGGATCTAGAAGAACCTGAGAAGAAACGCAAGGAGCTGTTGCGTGCTATACGCAAGGAGCCGTTGCGTGCGATACGCAAGGAGCCGTTGCGTGCGATACGCAAGGAGCCGTTGCGTGCGATACGCAAGGAGCCGTTGCGTGCGATACGCAAGGAGCCGTTGCGTGCGGCGCGAGTTCCTCTTCGAGGACAGAAGAGGATCCAACATTCAGTCTGCAGCTGACCAGCGAGAGATAGCCGCAGGAGCGGCGGCAGCAGCGAGAGACAGCCGCAGGAGCAGCGGCAGCACCGAGGGATGGACACAGGAGCGGCGAAGGCGGCCGAGGCCCGCCGACATCGGAGCAGTTTCTGAAGAGGCTTCGGCGAAGGAGTCCAGGAAGCTGCCGAAAAAGAAGGGGAGAAACGCGACTTCGGCGAGGGAATCTAGGATGCTGCCGGAGAAGAAGAAAATTGCGGGATCGGCTCTGGAAGCTCGGGATGCCGGCTTACGAAAAGGAATCTGAATTCTGGTTGTATCGTTCTCATTGTATAACGTAGAAAATGGCAAGGAACGGTTGCCGTTAAAAGTAATGCGAGCGTACGTCAAATGGAAATGAGTACGCACTGAAGTTGGCTCTTTCGCGAGTAACGAGCAAGATTGACGTTTTGACATATTGCCGTTTTGACTTCTCCTGAGACGGGGAGAACGGTTTTCCGTGACGACGGCGTGAGTCGTCGAACGCCATCTAGATACAACGTTCAGCAATGCCTATTCGACTTGGAGGTGCAAGAAGAATTGAGGGGCTCGTCGGATTCGGGGAATCGTCATCACAAGAGTCCGAGTTAGGACGCTATAGAGGGAGCGTCGAAGTGTTGGTGGTGGGGATGCGACTCCGGTAGGGACGCAGGGACGTCCAGGAGTACACGGATCACACCAAGGGTTGGTGGGTGTACGACTCTGGGTGGCGGCCAGGGTTCCATGCAGATGCGTTGTTGGCGAGTGGCGTGCCCAGGAGCACGTGTACCACTAAGCAACGTGGAAGCGCCTGGAGTGCGCGAAGTTGCTGAGCTGAGACGAAGGGAGTTCGAGGGCGAATATCGTCGCAGAATGGCCGAGTGTGAAGTCGCAACGGAGGGAGTTCAAGGGCGAATACCGTCGCAGGATCGCCAAACCCCCGAGAGAGAGAGAGAGAGAGAGAGAGAGAGAGAGCCCCGGAGAGTGGAGTCGTTCCGCTGAGATGGGCTGTTCGTCTACCAAAGATCAAGGAAGTCTCTTGCTCGAGGAGTGTTTGAAGCCCTAAACGGAGAGTTTGAAGATTAATTGTAAGGTAATCAGTGGATTGGGATGCTGAGGTTACCTTCGTAGCCCAGCCCCTTTCCTTGTTTCTTTCAGAAAACACGATACGCCACGACGAGGGACAAGGTGTCCGACCCCGAATTCCGGATTGAAATTCTTAACAAAGGCTCCAAACCCGCCTTCGTTACCACTCGAAGGCACGAGGTTATGCATATTACATTGGGTTCTAAGAAGGTAGCCTAAGTAATAAAAGATTGGCATGTGACGGAAGAGGTGACTCTCTCGCACTACAGACTAATCCTGTTCAGACTGGCGCGAAAAATGGTACATCAGTAGAGTAAAGCTACAAGGGAGGGACGACGGATGCCTGAAAACCGGGGGGGGGGGGATTGAGCGGGTGGTAGAAGAACTGCAGACTGCGGTTGCCCAATCGTAAGTGCCCATGCCCAGCGAAGCAAAGAAAGAGCAGCAGAAGGGTGCCTTGATGAAACAGAACGCTGAACAGGCTCAGAACTGGGAACCGGAGACTGCTAAACAAAAGCAAGAAGTCAAACACGGGGCTCGTATGGGATGCCTATAGAGAATCTCAGAGAGCCTACAAGAAGCTTAGTATTAGAGCATCAAAAAAGGAAGCCCTGGAGGGAATTCTGGTAGGAGACCAGGATCAGGTTTCGGAGGGTAATCGTATCCGTGCCTCCTCCAAAACTGGATGGACTCAGACCAGCGTATGGTAATCATCGAGAACCAATATTAAATCTTAGAACACCTGATGGAGATCTACTTTCTGGGTTCCGGGTCCATACCACAGGGGCAGTTACTGGAAGAGCTAGAACCTGCAAGAGAAGGACCTGAGGACTGAGACATGGGCTTCAGGGTGGTTCAGCCATTGGCTTATTTGATAAATATAAAAGCCTGAGAGTAGCGGGGTCTTCCTGGACCTACTTCAGGAGGGCGTAAAGGATCTAATGAGACGCCTGGGCCATATCTTTAAATCCTGTCTCGCAATAGTCAATACCGATATGCCAAAATTCGATATACCGAACATATGGGGAATAGGTAGAGTGGCATTTCTATCCAAACCGGGGGAGAGTGGTTACGACCTCAGCCAAATCTTTCAGGCATATCAGGACATTCAGGAACATGAACTGATGGAAAGACTAGTACAAATCTTAGAATGTGTATCAAGCCGGCAGATTTGTGGAGACAGCGCTCCATCACCTATTAGGGGTGGTCGAAGAGGCTCTGCCAAGAAAGAGTCGGTCTTAAGCGTATTTCTAGATATCGAGGGAGCATCTAATAACGCATCATTCGATGTCAAGTGTGATGCTTTAAACAGCTTCAAAATCGAGAGATCGATTAGAAAATGGATTCACAACATGCTGTGGACAAGAACACTGATGACCAGCATGGAAGGAACCACGATCAGAACTCCGGCCAACAGGGGCTGTCCGCAGGTTGGCGTTCTCTCCCACTGCTGTGGGACCCTGGTGGTAGATGGGTTCCTATGTGAGCTTGGAGATGGGGACTTTATAGTAGAGAGTTATGCCGATGGCATACGCATTTCAGTTAGAGGCAAGTTACCGGGCGAGCAGAATATAGACTGCGCTCATACTGGTCCAGGAATGGCACCTCTTCCAAAACTTGTGGGTAAACTCGAGTAAAACGGAGATGGTGCTTTTCATAAGGAAGCTGAGCTTCAGGTTTAAGGCCCTATATATCTCCGGAACGGAGCTTCATACCTCGACCTGCGATATCTGGGGGTAACCATATATACCAGTCCACCTAAGAGTAGACCTACACCCCTACCGATTTGCGACCGATCTGCGCAACTCCCACGGATCTGACACACGTGATTAGTCGTAGCGCTTTCACTGCCGGTTCCCCACCAATCAACAGTATACCCCTGCAAGGAACGAATCTACTCTTAAGTGGAATGCAGTATAGATAGGCGGCTCTCGTGGAAAAACTACATCGCACAGGCCACCATCAACTACTGGGCCTGCTTGATGATGTTTGACAGCACTTGGGGGTTAAAACCATGGGTGGTCAAGTAGCTTTACACAGCCATTGTGGAACTCCAACTGACCCACGCCTCTGTAGTATCGTGGATCTTCATGAAGAGAGAAACCCACAGAAGGACATTAAATAACGTATTGTTGCGAGCACCCTATGGATGAGAATCCATGGCCCGCTGGTGACCGCGACCAAGACAAGAGGACAGCGAGAAGAAGGCGATCAGATCGATCGCCTGTCAAGCTGTCATTCGAGAGCCGGACGCCATTACGAGCAGACGTATCGAAACTTACATTGCCGTTACTATTGCTCTTGTTAATGTTCTGTTACCCTTGTTGTACATTAAACTTCCGTTATGTCGAGCACAAAACGTAACAGTATATTGTCCGGCACTGCTAGGAATAACTGGCGTGTTTCCCACCACACCAACCCTAGCGATGGGGGTCCTGTTCGATTTAGCACCTCCGCACATAGTTGTGGAAACCGAGGCGAAAAAGGCAGCCCTACACTTTACGGAAAAGTAGACAAGTGTTGGGAATAGCCACACGACGATCCCGCAAGAGTTAAGGGACTCGTACGAGGCTTTAAGCTGCGGCGGAGACCGATATGTGGGATTAAAAACCCCCATAAAAGGGAGCCCGGAATAAGAGATCTCGGATGGTCGGCGTTAATGGAGTTGGTGTAGTTGTTGGCCAGTACGTAGAAGATCCGCAAAATCGTGGGTTCAAGTCCCACCACCCGAGGCCCTCTCTTTCCGTGGCTCTCGAAAAACGTAGGAATTACGAAACCTATTTTTAGAGGTGTAATCCATCCATTTACCGTGTTCGACACAACGTTGAGGTTTGCTCTGCAAGCAGGGATAACTGGGAGGCGAACCAAAGTAAATTATTGTTTCCAGGAGGGTTGGTACATGGGTGGATCCAATACCAAAACGGGAACCGGAGCTGGGATATAGGGGGAGAGGCCTAGGGTGGAATGGGTTCGAGTCCTATCGCCCTGGACTCCCCACATATTGGTCTCTCAAGCGAAGGTGCAGGTCATCCAGGTCTATCCCAGATGGAATCTGGACAGGGGCTACGATGGCAAACACATTACATTTGTAGCGACAGGCGGGCTCCGCTTCGGTTGCTTTGCAATGTCATGGTAAGATGCGTAATTACGATAGCAAATAACAATCACATTTGATTACTGTGGGTTCCGGAACATGCCGGAATCGAAGACACTGAAAGGGTAAATGAGAGGGCTCGGCAAAGCGCTCGAAGACTAGACCGGGACTCGTTTTGTCCTCTAGGTGTGTCTACGGGTACGGTGAATGCGTGGACGGGGAGTGGGGTGAGACAGCATCTCCACCGGTTCTGAAAGCAAACCCAACATATGAGACACGCGAGGGCTCTGGTGGAGGGACCTTCGAGGTAGCAACTTTAGGTCGCCTGAACAGGACGCAGATGATACCTTAGATAATACTGCAAGAATTGAAACATCGAAGTTTATAGTTGGTGTTGAGAAGAAAGACGAGGATCTGTGATATTTGTATAGATATTACGGTCTGTAAAAACACGCTAAAGCATGTACCAAATCAATAACATTATATTGAACATTTGTTGTAAACACAGGTAACCTTTGCCTAAATGAAACGTCTGATAATTCTGAAACAATTGATTTTTGTGCTCATGTATGTATATTCAGTCTCCCTGATTATTTTCAGCATTATTACATGCCCCTAAAGTTTCATGCAAACAGTTTTGTACACCTTGAACATGATGTACATTATCTACTTGAAAAATGCGTCTTGCGTAATAGAGGCATAGTGTGTCTCTTCATCTGTTCGTTACCTCAACTTCTTACACATGCATTGTAACATAGAATTTTGTTGTCTTAAAGATACCATGCGTTTCCTAGTGACCCCAACATTCTAAAATTAATGAAAATATATATTGAGCCCTCTTTTTCCCATATTTTTATAAATGATTTCACATACGAAGTAACTTCAGTAGCTTTCAGTAAACGAAAAGTTCTCTATGATTTCAGGACTCCACTCTTTATTCTAGGAGTAACTACAAGAATAAACATGAATATAGAATATTAGAAGAAATTTTTTTACGGAGCAGTCTTCTGATATACAGTCACATCTGCTATGTGCGTTACATGTTATATAGCTTAAATATTCATTACCTCTGAGTATCAACCATTGTTACATTATTACAGGAATCCTTTAATTCCATTTATTTTAAAAACAAAAATCTAGATGTGCCCATAAAGATGATATTTCTTAAATAGCTTGCTGAGGTCTATAATCTAAACTCTGATTTATTAAAAAAGCCTGTTTTCATTTCTACACCTCTTTTTGTAAGTATACCTCTATATTTTTTAATAGAGTGGTACTATCACTTCTATTACCACTGTTCATTTGTGCAACTAAAATAGTTCAGTTACAATCTAATATATATCAATATCAGAATAATTCCATATTTGGCAAATGTAGAATAATCAATATAAAGTAGTATAACACTAACTATGAAAGTTTATAATTTATAAGCACCTTGGTACACAATGAAAACAAAAAAAATAAATTTATTATAAGCAGCCAAATGACTATATTCATATCCACTCAAATAACTAATACATGCACCTTGTTATTATATTTCCACGTTTTCAAAAACTGAACAACATTTCTCATTTGGCTAGAAATTATTTCATATTTTTCCCTATAAAAGGAATGAAAATTCTATCCTAAAATATTCACTGCTTCATGCTTCTTACTTTGTTTCAGTAGATTCGTTATATTTATGGAAGATGCTGCTTCGAATGTTGACGTTTCACGTCAAGTGATTCGACGCGTTTTCTTTCTTCTTTTTCTTTAGCGTACAGTTTTTCCTTCTTTGTCGTCTATTTATATTCCTTGTTAATCCCCGCGAACAAAAATTAACGCTGCAAAACACGTAAACATGAAGAAAATTTGGAATGATACGAAACGATACGAAGCAATAGAAAATTCACCGACGATCACTTACCCTGCACTGTAGTCGACGGTCACGTCGAGATTGCTTACTGCACAGGCGTCAATCGATAGACACGAGTAGCGCCACCCTTGCAGCTCGCAAATTCTCCCCACAAGTAGTGATAGAGGATACCTGAAACTTTTTTTAGAATCGCGCAGCAAATTCTTTATTTGATTTTTCGTTACTGCACTTTCAAATACGATTTTTTTTATGAATTGAAGAAGTAAACGATTACTGAAGTGTATTCAAATATTAAAATATACGAATACATGTCAGTTATTCCGCCGATTCATCGTTCATATTATCCACATGTTAAGATCAAAGATAAAATTTTTAAAGTATATTTATTATTCTATTCGCGCAATTTGTTTAATGTCCCTAAAATTTCTCTCATTATCACCAATACGATGTCACTTGCGGTGCATGAGATGCGCAGGAACTGCAGGAATTCGAAGTTGCAGCGGTTCCTGCGCACCTCATGCACTGCAAGTGGCATCGTATTGATGGCAAGTGAGAGAAATTCTAGGGAATCGTACGATGCCACCAATTTCATGCGCTCCATGCGCGAATCGGAACAGACCCTTAGTGTGCACCCCTGCTCTAGGACTTCCGAAGCGCGTGGTTCGAGAGCTTCTACCCGAGAACCCTCCACGGTCATAAAAAAGATCCCCTTCAGACGATTTCAACACACCGTCAGTGCAAAATCCAAAATTTTAGTTTTACAATACGAACTACGGCTACGGGTTCCACACTGACATCCTTAACACGGACAAGCGTGAACCGCTCCGTTGTAACCGACTTTTTGGTCGGGTAGTCATTAAGAAAGCATATGCCATTTGTATATACTTTCTCCTTACTTTTTCTATTTAAATATGCGCCCATTTTTTTGATGACTTGATTCAGATTTTTCGTTTTCTTTTGGATCATAATTTGTTTCCTATGAGATACTTCGGTTTTCGTCTTTATTAGTAATTGAAGTTTTTTTTCACTGATAACATAGTAGATATCGAGGAAATTAATGAATGCATATATGCGCTATATTGCTATACGTAATTTATCGAATTACCTGTAAAAATTTGGCGAATTAACGTTAAAAATTTGAGGATATATCTCGCAATTTACCGGAAAACCGGTAAACCGGTATTGTAATCCCTAAACGCAAGTAAATGATATTTTTTTACAGATGTGTAAGAAACACGGGGAAGAAAGGTGGTCGCACAATTGAAACTATAAAACCCGCGGTTTTAGATACTGGAAGTTTATTCGTTAGCTTCTGCCGCCGTGACACACGAGTGTCTCCTGCCGATTATTGAACAGCGAATGCTCGAGAAGTCACCTCGCTCGCTTCGTGTATCATTTGTTTATATGGCGCGATCCTAGGCCCACGTGTTCATCGGCCAGGGCGGGCTGTCCTTCTACGATGAAAAGGTGACGCCGATCACGTTCCGCCGCCATCGGGGGAGATCTTCTTACGCTCGCCTTTTGGGTTACGTTTTTTTTACCGTATTTATTCGTTTCTGATCTTACAGATGTAATTTCACGATACGAATACGGAACTGATAAGTGTAAACTGTTCCATTCCAAAACAAATAAACAATATCTTTTACGACGACACTGGCGGCACGTAACTGGCACGGAATTGATATGTGTGCCCAGACCTTTATTCCGTCCGAGTAGGGAGATATCCTCCTTGGAACCAGCTGCCGCCTTCAAGGAGCCGATGGTTGATATTTAAGGACCGAAGCGTGCGGTAACGTACAAGATGAAGGGAAATAGATTGAAGATTTAACTTCCAGAATGTTTCAGATGTATTTTTAAAAGACAGCAAAAGGTAGATGGTCTTCCTCAGGTCGGGTCCAACTGACATTCCTCATCCAGAAAAGTCTTTCGATCGTCGCTAGCGAAAACTGCTTGAGGTCTGGGGTTAATTTACGACGGGCATGGCGTCGCGCTGTTTGGGTCCATCGTCGCCGTGCTTGTCATACTGTAAACATCTGGTCAGGCTGTTCAGCCTTTTTGGGTCAGGGGTGCATCGACATTTTTCCAACAGACGATGTATCATCTAACGGCGGAGTCACGGTGGACTTACAACAATGACGGTTGCACGATATCACATTGGATCGCGGCTTGACGTAGTCGCGGTGGCGAAAAGGGCAGGACCAGGATATGGGAGTTCACAATCTTCTGCCGGGGAGGCCAAACCTGGCAGGCCTCATAGAAGACCTTTCGTGCGATGTATCCACTATCATTCATTGTAGAGTACACCGCGGTCGGATGACCCAGCTTAACATTACTCCCTACTAATACAGCCGGGGAGGAAGAGGCGGAATAATGGTCAGGCATAAACCTTATTAATGCCCCTTTTTCATTTTTTTTTTTTAACGGGGTGAAATCTTCGAAAGACGCCCCAGCGTCTCTGAGGTAGCGTGGGATTCTTAGCCACTAAAACCTCACGGTCACCATAGTGCTTGGGGGGGGGGGGGGGTGGCAGGAAGCTCTAAATGAAATACCTACCTCTCACCCCCCTCGGACGTTATTAATGCCCTGGAGGAGTCGAGGATCCAAAAACGAGCATCGAAGTGTATTGACATGGGTGAGGTGCTTGTCAGCGATCGAACTACTATACCCGGCTCGAATCGTGGTCTATATTCGCGATCGCGTAATTCTCATCTGCAAAAAACGCTAATTACAGTTGTTCCCGATTAACTTGATAAATTAACCTCGGTTAGGTTGATACAAAATCATCCCCATTACCATTTTTTGCTTGGGGACCTTGCCCATAATCCCGACCGCGCGTTCGGCCCTTGAGAATAGGGGATGGGAAGAGCCAAAGGTAGCGGCGATAATACTAGCCATTAAGAAGTTGAAATGTCAAATTCCGCATTTCTCATCGGATCTTCACGAAAGTGACACCAATCGATTCTTTGTGTTTGGCTGATTAAAAGGCACCAAATACCATGTAAATCGGACTATAATTAACGAAATTACATAAACAATTAACTTACACATTTAAGGCTACCTTCATTTATAATAGTTCGATTTACATGAAATTTGGTGTCTTTTAATCGGGAGATTGCCAGGAATCCATTGGTGCAACTTCTTTATCAATACGATGAAAAATAAAGTACTTGACTTTCTCTAAAATTGATGTGACACGTCACCCGAGCGACCGGGTTTTCCTATACGTGTCAGAAGGTACTTATGCGTTCGCCGCTTGCGGGCGTCCGCGGGGTCACTTAATTCTTTTCATTGTTTAACAGGGTTGCCAGACGAATTCTCTCTCGGCGGAACAAGGTGATGTCATATAGAACTATGTACACTAATTATTAGTATAATGGCCACGGTCTATTACAAGCGAAGCGTAAGGTTATTTTATGCGAGGGGGGAGGGCGTACGATTGAAGGAGAAAAGCCGGAGGTTCAGTATGGGCACTGCTACCTACCGCGTCAGGTGAGCATACGTGCTATCACATAAACTCACGTTACGAGCAAAAAGTGTGCGATGGTATTTTACTTGTTTTTTTACGGTATTTTACTATATCAGAACCACACTGAAGTCACCTCATGCATATCACGTCACAATGTGACGGTCACATCACCATATTCACACGTGACAGTACGTTTTTATTTTCTGTAAAGGCGGAAACGTACACTGCTATTACGTCACGTGAGCTCACGGGTTATCATGTTGACGTCATGCTACAATATTTTGGTAATTATTAACAAAAAGGTAATCCTCGCCGATTTCGATGACCTTGAAATATGTTGTCGGGAGCGTGATTCTGAGCAACTTTTTCCTATACATGTTACCGTCGCTCGGCCTTAGTTTCCGAGATATTGGTAGCTTAAAGAGTGCTTACTTTTTAATAAAGTAATAATAATGAAGCATTCTATAAACGACATGTGTGATTTTACAAATTCAATGCCTTCATGACGCAATTTTGTTGAAGGTGAAAGAATTTTAAATGCAGATTATGTAATATTTTGCGACAGGAAAAGTGTCAGCAATGACTGTATTTATTTCATTGCATTTTATTTGCGAACATTGAATTTAAAATCCTTCGAGTTTCTGCTCCTGGCAAAATCTTACATGTGAAATGTTCTTGCAAAGCTGGATTAAGTAATAAATGTCAACGTGTTAAGAATTAATTGGTAGAAAGTATTAATTTTATTTATTATTAAAAGACTTAAAATATTAGGTATACAATTTATAGTACTGATTTTGGAGTATTTACACATTTGTACAATTAATTCTTAAACACTGTATTGATTTTGTACAATTGATTTGTACAAAAGTATTATAAGATTTTTACAATTTATTTTTATATACAATTATTTTGATTTTTGGAAAAAATTATTTATTTGAATTCTTGTAGAGCACACTATATATTTCAGAAGCGAATGATAATATTGGGGGTCGGCTTTAAGCGGGGGGGGGGGGGGGCAGCCAGAGCGACCGCCCGGGGCGCCAAATCTATACGGGCGCCGCTGCCTAATGTTCCCCCTCCCACTGCCTCACTGCTCACGAGTCACGCACAAACATCGCGCCCTCCTCTCATCATGGCGCTAGCGCTCTCCGCTCGGCACAGATTTTCGTTGGCGGCGCGACACTCTGCTCTCCTGCCACGTGGATGCCTTTCGCCGCACGGCGCATGCAGCCAGGGAGCGGCGGGCTCCAACTACCGCTTATGGAGGGGGAAACACTTACAGGAGCAGTGGTTGCGGTGGTGCATAAAGTACACCTGCATCAGCACAGACCAGGTATAGAATAGACCTATCACGGAATGTAATTTTGTGTCACACGCTCGGGGGGCTCGCGAGCCCCCTTACCATTTTCGTGTCACACCCAACGTTATCGATTCAGTCTAAAATAAGATTACAATGCTACGAGTGGTAGGAATTGAAATTAAATCTTATCGGAAACGTTTAAAATCTAAAACGGCATGAACGTTAAGACTAATTTCAAGAAACATGTTGCATAATTCCGTTTACTAATACATTTTGATAGAAGCATAATTTGCACTTATTTCCATAAATTTCGATTAGAAATATTATATAAATACAACCACGTAATAAACATTTGTACAGTCTCTTAGTTAGGTTATATTTTCGGTCACTTCGAAGAGTGGATTTTCTGTCCTCGAAGTGACAGAAAATATACTTAACCTATATGCTACAGGATAATAAATGTTTATTGGATATTTCGTTCTTTTGGGCTACATTTGTGAACTTTTTATGACTTAACATCCTTCCAAAATATTATTATTACGCCTCAACGATATATTTATGAAGTCGATGAGTGTAATTATTCGTGGTTAAGAAATCAAAATTTCCTATTCATAACGTCATTTTTTTAGTACATTTCATCGAAATAATAAGTTTTAGCGTAATTTGTTTATGTTTGCCAAATTCATGCCTTTTATTAGACTCTACTTGATTTTAGCATCAATTTTCATGTTTACAGATTTCTATGCTTGATTAGAGGTGTGACTATCGATTATTGATAGATTATCGATATCTTATTGATATTTAACAATATATCGACAATATCGTTAAGATATCGTTAAGACGAATAGATCTATTCGCCTCTTCTAGAAGAGGCTGAGGTAGAATATAACACACTTTGCTGCAGCAACGATGCAAATAACAATTTTAAAGACATTGTAAAGCAACGATACATATTCATACTTTTAAATATATCGCTTTCGATACTCAGCGGCTCAGCACCGATGTTTTCGCCCATTCACAACGGTGTTCTTCGGTGCTAGATAGCGCCGTGAATGGGCCCAGCACCGGTTTTTACGGTGCTCACTTTTCGAGCACCGTTGCCAACGGTGCAGACCTTTTTTCGCATAGAATGCAACGCATTATTTGTATAATAAAGTCAATGAGAATCTATTGGTTTGTATTTGAATTCACGGCGCTGTCCAGCACCGAAAAACACTGAATGGGCTCAGCACCGATATTTTCGTCCGTTCACAACGGTGTTTTTCGGTGCTGGATAGCGTCGTGTATGGGCCCAGCAACGCTTTCTAAGCTGCTGACCTTTTTTCGTGTATACCTCAGCTGATTTCCCAGGTAGCACACGTCGTCTATAAGTCGTGTGCTATCTGGGTCTATTCGCGTCTACGATATCTTAACCATGTTATCGATATATCGAAATATCGATAACATTTCGATAGTCACACCTCTACCTCAAAGTGACAGAAATTATAACCTATATGCTATACCCAATTTCATAAATATACCGTTGCGGCGTAACAACGATATTTTGGAAGGATGTTAAGTTATAAAAAGTTCACAAATGTAGCGTAAAGGAACGAAATAGCCAATAAACATTTATTGTCATATAGCATATAAGTTATATTTTCTGTCACTTCGAGGAGGGGACTACATAATAATCACGCGCATCCAGCTTGCGCATTTTCCCTAGCCTGGGCGGCCGCATGAAAGGGGAACTTTCCCCACCCTACATTAGTGGTAGTTGGAATGATATTTCTGAGCTTGGGTACGCGGAAAATTTGACTTGCGGTCCCAAGCGGGAAAAAAGTTCATTAAATTTCATTAAATTCTTTATATTTAGTGGGATTATTACTAGGGACTGTAGCCGTAATTATTTCTTTTATATTTCGAAGAACTATCTTTAAATGTTTAAATAATTACTTTAAGCCACCCTGACATTCAATTGACTAACCTGCTAAAAAAACTATTAAAAATGTTATATTACGCGGCTAAATACATGCTTTTCTGACTTTCTTTCTTCCATAAAATATGGTAAGATCGGATTTTTCGAGTCGGTCTTATAAACGTTTTACAACATTTACGCTTGAGACAACGCAATACAGCATTTCCTCTAGTTCCTATCACTTTTTTAAATATGGAAACATAGATATCAGGTTCACATAAATTTCTAAAATTGTTCAGAAGGCGCTTGGAAGGAATACAGGGCCATTAATATGCAGTATCCTCTAATGGAAAAATAATTTTTCAATATTTTTATCATTATGCAAACATCTGTATTGTATGTCAGATTTGTCTACTAAAATGAAACCAATTACGACGCAGTTTGGTATGAGCAAGGTACGGCAAAAAATTGGTGCAGAAAGAGGAAAAATAATAACATATTTTTTTAAAATCCAGAAAATAATACGATAGCGAACGTTCAGTAGATGTGCGGCCTTTTTCTCATCGATTGTTGAGGTCAAGGCCATCGAAAAGTTCGTCTTTTTTTTTTAAACAGACGCCGTTCCCAGAAACGCGATACACCTGAAGGCAAAAATCAATGCGACTTGAAATGTCTTGCAAGCAGAGCTCGCTAAATCAGGCGTTTGCTCTTAACGAATCTTTACCATTTTTTATTTTGTTTAAATGCTAAACAAATAAAATATGAAAAAAGTGGGTAGGTAGTGATTTATTTTTAGGGTTGCCATAATTGTCAAGCTTTGATACGGAACATTTAAATGCTAATTAAATAAAATATGAAAAAAGTGGGTAGGTAATGGTTTATTTTACTCTGTAAAATATTTCACGGGAACAGTGAAATACGGGACAGTCCCGTATATACAGGACGTATAGCAACTCTACATATGTACATACCTACTTGCCCGAATCACGTCGTATTTGATTTTCCTTTTATTAAAAAAATCTCACTAATATGCCGTTAATGCTCGAATCGAGTCGAAACAGAGAATGTAAAAATTTCGCCTTATGATTAGCTTAGCATGTGTACGTACATGTTTTCCGCTTTTAGCTACTGATTACGGCTTTTGCAGAATTTGTAGAAGAAATTAAAATCTAGAAGCCTAGCTTGTCCGTGGACCGACATCGACATGCGAAAATCAGACGCATGGAGAATGCAAGAAGACAATGTAGTATTATACTTTGTTGCCGCTGGCAGAATGATCGTTTGTCGCGTAAAGGACCTCCGTGCCGTTTCCCTCCCATTTTATCTCACACGCGAGTCGCGACGTCCGTAAAACAGGACCTTTTTTTTTACTTGTGCTTTAAAAAATACCATAACTGTTTTCTCATATGTACATATCTAGGAATAATGAAAACAGACCTTAACGCAAGCGATACGCTCGGGTACTTACATCGGAGATGTTCTTTACAATTTTTAAATCCATACAATAGTTAATAAGGAAAGGGCCAATCAATTTGTAACGAAACGTAGAGTTTTAACTACTAATCTATCGTTCCCAAGTAATAAATAAACTATTGCAAAATGTCCTCGGGTGCCGAAAACTACGAATATAAATTTAAAAAAAACGTTTGGATTCCTTGTTCTCAATGATTTATACGTGTCGTAGGATGGGCACCGTCTATTTAGACATGCGCGGAGTGCAGAGATTTGTGGGAATGTCAGTAACAGCGTCAATTTTTAATATTTTTCAACATACGACTCGCGAAAATGTTAGTTAAGTGTTCCACTACACGTAAAGTACTAACAATCAATGTCATCTTGCAATTTATAGCTTGTATAAGCTTTCAAGAAGAGATCACCGAAATAGATTTTCGAAGAAAAATCCACGCGAATCCTCGTGAGTCGCTGACAAACCGAGCCAAAGCGTAGCGTAACAAAAGCCTGTCCTCTGTCAAACTCTCACTCTAAACAAGTCACGCGTATACAATCACGCACACCTTTCAGCATTTCAACACATTTCAGAGTAGTTCCTAAGTTGGACGCTGTTCGTGAGCAGAGGCCGCTAAATTCAGTCCTCGAGTTATGGGTCGGTAATACAGTTTGGGTGGTGACACGAAGTCCCATAAGGTGATAGGTCTATTCTATACTTCGTCGATGGCATCAGTCACGCACACACAACCACCGCTCTTGTAGGTGTTTCCCCCTCCATCAGCGGTAGCTGGAGTCCGCCGATCCCTGCATGCACCTACGATTGGTGGGGCGCTTCCACACCAGCTTAACGCGCGTGGTGGTGATCGCTGGACCTCCAATCTCCAATGTTGAGTGCGGCGCGAGATCGCATTTTGTTTGGTCTGGTCTCGAGCTGTGCTGGGTCCTACAGCGTCCTACAGAGAGTCTAAAGGCTGCTTGCTAGCGAGCACTCGGTTCCACAACATTTTTCGATTTCCCTACTTCTGAATATCCGTGTCCTAAGTATCCTGAATACTTTTTCCTGTCTTTTTTCCTTTCGTTTTCTTGTTTTTGCGGGGTTTGTTCCTTTCTTTTTTGTTTATTGTAATCACATTTGCGGCTATTAAGCCAGTTTTTTTAAAATGTCCGAGCAAAGATTAAAAAAAAAACCATCTGGTGCGGAATATCGGAAACGCAAGACCGAGAAGGAAAAAGAATTCCAGCAAGCGGAAACATTAATGCGTCTCGATAAATACATTGAAACGAAACCGTCGAATGTAGGTTCTTCGATTTCGGAACAAAGTGTTGCTAGTGTTGCTACTGTTGCTCCTTCTTTTACGGCTTCTCCTTCTACATCTACAGATGTACTCTCCGACGCTAATAAATGTACACCTTCTCATTCTTCTCAAGATCTGGCTACTAATAGTACTAGTACTATATCCGAGCTTCCTCGCAATCCAAACAATTCGGATGATCCATTTACATTTCCAGGAAGTTCAGTCGATTTATCCGATGTAGGCACTTGGCCAAGTATTCAAAATAGCAAAACGATTGACCACATTGTAACTGTAGGTCCAACGCAGATTAATCGAGTTAACTTTCCGAAAGACTCAGATGGCCGTCACTTTTCAAATGCTTACTACTCTAGAAAACTTCAAAATAATGAAATAATCCCGCGTCGTTGGCTTGTCTATTCTCCTTCAAAGAATAGGGTTTTCTGTTTTTGTTGTCGCCTTTTCGATAGTCAATCGACATCGAACTTGGGATCTGGAGGATTCAGCAAATGGAAGCATTTGTCCGAAATCCTAAAAACACACGAAAATAGCGTATGCCATAAAAAATTCTACCGTCAGTGGTTTGAAATGGAAATGAGATTGAAAACGGGAAAGGCAATCGATTGCGAACAACAAAAATTGATCAGTCGAGAAACTTTGCGCTGGAATAATGTTTTAATTCGTTTAATGAACATTGTTCTTTACCTGGCCGAAAATAATATGCCGTTTAGAGGGACTTCGGACAAATTGTTCACGCCGAACAATGGGAAGTTCTTGGGATTGGTCCAATTACTAGGCAAATTCGATCCAATCATGGAGGAGCATTTAAAATTAGCAAAGACAGGTAATATTTCGGACCACTACTGTGGTAAGAATATTCAAAACGAACTGATCGATCTGATGGGCGGAAAAGTCACATCAGAAATTGTTTCGCGAGCCAAAAACGCTATATACTATTCAATTATAGCTGATTGCACGCCAGACGTAAGTCATGTTGAACAATTGTCCCTAACGATTCGATTCGTAGACTTATCAGGTAGCAATGTTAGTATTAAGGAACATTTTATAGAGTTCATCCCGGTCGATGACTCTACTGGTGCAGGTCTTATGGAAGCAATTCTGAGCGTACTAAACAAACACGGGCTAGAGCTAGGCAATTGTAGAGGTCAGGGGTATGATAATGGAGCGAACATGAAGGGCAAAAATATCGGTGTACAAAAAAGAATTTTAGATTTAAATCCTTTGGCTTTCTTTGTACCGTGTGGCTGCCACAGTTACAATCTTGTACTATGTGACGCTGCTAAATCGTCGGTGAAGTCTGTAACGTTATTTGGGGTTTTGCAGAGATTATTTAGTCTGTTCTCTGCTTCTCCCAAACGGTGGCAAATCCTGACTGATCATCTAGAACTGTATAGTTTGAAAAAACTGAGCGATACACGTTGGGAAGCTAAAATAAATAGCGTGAAAGCTGTCCGATATCAAATTTGCGACGTTCATGATGCTTTAATCACTTTGGCTAACGAAACTGAGAAAACTGATCTTACTATATCACACGAGGCAAGCACTCTGGCAGAACAATTGAAAGATTTCGGCTTCATAGTGTCTCTAGTTGTTTGGTACGATATTCTCTTTCAAATTAATGTTGTCAACAAATCTCTGCAATCAAAAAACGCTGACCTCGTTAAATGCACATAAATGTTTCAAAACTGCTGTAATTTCTTGGAAGAATACCGACAAACTGGATTCGGAAAAGCTCTTGTGACAGCAAGTGACCTAGCGAAGGAACTGAAAATCAAACCTGCTTTTACACCGATGAAACGCTTACGACGCATAAAACGTCAGGCTGATGAAATGGCCACGGATGAACCAATTCAATCCCCACAGAAAAAATTCGAAATAGAATTTTTTAATGAATTGCTGGATACCTGTTTAATGTCGGCGAAAGAAAGGTTTCAACAGTTGCATGACTATTCGGAAACATGGTCTTTTTTGTATAAAATTAAAAAAATCCCCGAAAGAAATGAACTTATGGTGTTTTGTGCTAAACTGCAACAAAAACTTACTGTTGATCACAATTCTGATATACATGGAAATTTATTGTGTGATGAGCTCATAAGTCTCAAAGATTTTCTTCCGGATAACGATGTTTCGCCCATTTGCGTTTTAAACTTTATAAAGCAGCGCAATATTCAGGAACTATATCCAAATGTATGGATTGCATTTCGCATTTTGGTAACAATTCCTGTAACAGTAGCTAGTGGAGAACGCAGTTTTTCAAAACTTAAATTAATTAAAACGTATTTACGATCAACAATTTCACAATCAAAATTTACTAACTTAGCTGCGCTCTCGATTGAAAATGAAATTGCCGAAAAATTAGATTTCGCTGACTTGATCCGTGTATTTACCGACAAAAAGGCCCGAAAAGCTTAATTTAATTGAATTTCTGCTTTTTTTGGATCCCACAGTTCAACTAGAGTTCTCGGTCGAAAATTCAAAAAAAATATAAAATCTGAAAATGCTAAAAAAAATTAAAAATGAAAATAAAAAAAATTTAATGAAAAAAAATAAAAATAATACAAAAACGAAAGAAAAGTTTTAAGAATTTTTATATGCGTTCATTCATTTCTATCCACATGGATTCGTTAAGCAGAAAGCTGCTAGTTGATTTTCGTGCCGTTGGAGGGGCGTAGGGAATATAATCCCGGCCATTATTTACTATCCCGGGATTGCGGGATTTTTTAAAGTCTATCTCGGGATTCCGGGACTAATCCCGGGATTGGGTAATAGAAAATTTCAGTAATTAAAATGATTTATTATGTGCTAAAATTCTAAATCTTTATTTAATTCAGGGCTGCACAAGGAGCTGTTTTCGGCGCCTACCGGCGAGCAACCCTCCTGTCCCGTTGCTAAGGTTAGAATTGGTGAGGAGAACTGCAGTAGTATATGTGCGTGCTCGTAGGCTCGTATCGAAAGTAAGCTGGGTTCAAGTAATACCAAATGCACGTACACTACTGCAGTTCTCCTCACCGATTCTAACATTAGCAACGGGACAGGCGGGTTGCTCGCCGCTAGGCGCCGAAAACAGCTCCTTGTGCAGCCCTGATTTAATGTAAAGAAACTTATTTTCTATCAGTAGTCTGAAACATAAACTAAAATTATTTTTCACAAGAAAACTGTAATGAAGCAACCTAAGTACGTATATATCTAAGCACAATGATTCGACTTTACGTGTTCAGAGAAGTTGCGATCTGCAACTCACGCGATTTCGAAATAACGGAAAGTTAGAATAGCATTGAAAAAATAAATATGGTTCAGTTAATTGTATACGACTTAATATTATTATTTAAATAAATCATTATTATTATTGTCCTTATTATTATGAAATGACTATGTTTATTTATTCTGTTTACTTTTATATTTTTCGGGTGTTCCTAAAGTAATTCACATTTTTAAATAATCCCGAAAGTCTCGGGACTAGTTATATCAAATCCCGGGATTTTTGGAATTCAAAAAACAGCCGGGATCGCGGGATCCCGGAATCCCGAATCCCGGGATTGAATTCCCTAGAGGGGCGCCATGATAATATTGCCCCGGGGTGCCAATGTAGCTAAAGCCGGCCTTGATAATATTTTAGAAATAAATAATAATTATAAATAGAAGCTATCTTATGGGAAAAAAGTGCTGTACAGAATTATTTTTACAGTCCCTGAAAGTAGATACTAAGTAAATTGATTATAGCAGAAAAATTTATACGCAAAAAATTTACCACAAACAAGATCAAATGTAAATTTTAAATTAATTATTTACTCACTTTCTATATGCAACCACAGTCAGTGGCCTACTCTTTCAGGTTTTGATTTTCGTCACCAGGTAGCGTATCGCAGTCTAGCCAATCCCATTATGTATGTATGCTACGGTGCACACCACGGTGAAATAGACAGGTGTTCCGACTCGTGTTCAGAATGTGTGACTTTTTGGTCCTAGTTCTTCTGGCGGCCGGCAGATTTCGTTGATGTCGTAAAGGCATTTACATATATATACAGGCCTGGTGTTGACGGGATCATCACGCGCATGCGTGGCCTGTTGTTTCTGGCAAGCCCAGTAATACCACTAAAGTCTCTACTACTACAGTCTCATTAATACATATGTACATGCCTTGTAGGTCGCCACGTCTCTCGCGACGGTCAGGGGAACTAAACAGAAATCGGCACACAAAATCGCTCGGGTAAAAAGGTATAGAGTCGGAACACCTGTCTATTTCACCGTGGTGCACACCATGCGCAGATTCCCCCTCTACTATTCTCGACAACGTCACTGAGATTCCGCCGCGGCCACGTTGCCATGTTTCATGCTTTCTCTCCTTCTGGCAACCCTGTTGTTTAGTATATTGTCGTGTATCAAATGTAAAGGTCGTGTGTAAAGATATCGAATTCTGTTATTAGAAGAAGAAGATGATGATAGAATTCTATTAATAATTTTGGGGAAAAGAAGAAGAAAGCAAATGAAAAGTATGTACAAAAATCGAGATGGAGAGCGTTTTTGCAGCATATTAATAAGAAACCATTTGGTAGATGGTGAAAAAACGTATGGACAGTTCTTTAGATTAAGTAAAAAACGAAGGTAGATTTTTTTAAATCTTGTCGCTTATAATTTAAAGAAAACGCCATCCAGGAGAGTGAAATATCCCATTCCACCGGAGAAAAAACACTGCCTCGTAATACCGACGCAAGTTAAATTTTCAAAAATAATTTTTATTGTTTAGCTTGAATAATACAATTATCTTACAATTCAGTTACATTTACATTACTGGATCTTCGTTGTAATGATCTTACTTCTAATTCGTGTATTACTTTGGAATACCCTTAAATATCTCTAAAGGCCGTCGTGTATTTTGGCAAAGTGAGGCGGGGCGAAGCGAAGAGAAAAGTTTATAAACAATTGATTTTTATGGAGCCGCGCACACTGCACCGAACTGCAGCGACAATTAATTAATTATTATTAATTTCTTCAATTCGCCACGCTTTGCCAAAATGCGCGACGGGCTTAATACTTACGAAGATAAATACGATTAAAGTATACTTACTTGTTCTTTTTAATTTATCCGGTACATATGTCTCTCCACTCATGTTTTTTAATAATATAATTTTTATAATCTTTGTTACTTGGATCGTAAAGGACACGATAATATGCGACAGATATTATTAATTTGTCATTCTTCTCGGTGGAAAATTGAATTGACATTTTTGTTGATCAAATTGCACTGCGTTTGCGTCTATGTAGACTGTTTTTGAAGCAGGCGATCGTCAGACGCAGACGCCTTTAAAAATCACTTATAGTAAAATAATAGCATTATTGTCTTTTGTTTCAGGTTATAAATACGTCTGATGTGTAGATGAAATCGGGGCTTTAGACGCACGTCCGACTCGATGTCGCACCTAAGGTCGTTCGAGCATAATTCACAAAATCCATGAACGGAGGTCCATGACAAAATCAAATTTATTTTTCATTGTATTGATACCGTGTGTTATCTTACTCTACTGCGTGTGTGCATCATGGTGGACGATGGTGGGGACGGCGTTTGCCTCCTGGCCCGGAAGGCAAGTTGGACGGACCTGATTTATGGAGACAGCACTGTATATACATATTCTGTAACAATTTCTTTCTCCAATGCGTTTAAAAATTGGCTGTTTCCATTATTTATACTTTAAAAATGTATGTATACTATTTACAACACAAATTTAAGTCCATAGAAGATTTTTTGGAAGTTATAGCATACGTTTTATATAGAGTAATTAGGCAGAACATTGTTGAAGATTCTATTTGTATCACAATCTGTTCTTTAAACACATAAAACATTCTTATAAAAACGTTCTTACATACAATTCAAATAAAAATAATACTGAAGGTATGAAATAGCCTTTTAGCCGGTTTAGTAACTATTTTCGTTTATATAATGCTTGCAGTCTTATATTAATAGTATAATTACGTGGAAATTTTTAATAAGAAATGTACAGGTGACACAAGAATAAAGTGTTGAAATTTGATTGATTTGGAAGTATAATTATATTGATCAATTACATTTAGAAATTCAGTGGTTGAATACACAGTTTAGTGTTATAATAATTACATAGTAATAAATACATAAAGAGATCTAAAATTTCTTCAAGATTTCTTTGTTTTTATTAAAAACTTATCCTAGATATTTAGAAAGTCA
Organism: Andrena hattorfiana; assembly: GCA_944738655.2. Classification (NCBI taxonomy): domain Eukaryota; kingdom Metazoa; phylum Arthropoda; class Insecta; order Hymenoptera; family Andrenidae; genus Andrena; species Andrena hattorfiana. The sequence continues at coordinate 17,686,915 of OX122895.1, read as the reverse complement.
AACACGGGAAACTGCATTAAACAATATTCAAATATAATCTTTTACCGACTGAAAGAATGTCATTTACCTTCTACTTAATATTTTAATATTGACAGAAGCTGTCACTATGATATCATTATATAGAACTATTTAATTTAAAAAGTTTGAAACTAAAGAGAAATTTGATAGAAATTTGAATATGATTAAGTTGAAAATAAATGGGACCTCAATGAATGTTTTTCTATATATATAATAAAGTAACAGAAAAAAAAACGTTGTAATTACTTTTATTTTTCTCAATCTGACTCTGATCCCGAACTGGCATCTGATTCATATTCTCCTACACTGATAGTAAATTTGTATTCCTGATCGCATCCCAAGTAAGCATCACTCATGAAATACAAAGTATAGGAATGCTGTCCAGGAGCAGGCGCTACAAAATCAAGCTTGACTTTGGCTTTTTGTTGTAACGTCAATCTCTTAATAGAGAGCAAAGAGTTGGTCTTTGGATCGCCAATAACAACCCACCAACCTTCTTCACGTTTCTGTGGGAAAAATGGTGCAACAACTGGCCCTGTAACTTCATCTTCTCTCTCAAGTTGAACGATAACATTGACTGTACCACCACTGTGCAGCTTATCTTTATCTTGGACTTCGTAAGACATTTCTATGTTGGGATAACGATTGCAAAATTTGGCAACATCTGCCATTTGCACCTCGGATAATTGTAAAAGGCGATTTCTGTCATCATCCTCCAGTTCCATTACATCAAAGACGGTTTCTACTCCTTTATCTGTGCAACGTTTGATAGTTTCAATAGTAAAATGCGGTAATTGTTTTAAATAAGAGTCTTTAGACCACATTGCTTGAGTGACCATTTGCGCCAATTCCATTGCAGCGACTGCAGGAGCCAGCCAGCCAGATGAACTGAGAACATCGACACAAGCTTGTATTAGTCTTACAGCTTTGCTTAACACTAATTCCGTATCTTTTTGAAGTTCTGGACCAAGTTGTATTCTAGATAAGTGTGCTTGTAATAAGAGCTGTGCTTTTACATGAGGATCAGCCATTCTTGTTGCTTGTGGAGCATGTGGTAGTCGTGCTGCTAAACTTCTTAACAAATTTTCCTCGCGTTGTCTAACGGGAACAGTTTCATATTCAGCAGCTGCTGAGATAATTTCTAATAGCCCCCTAATTTTGGTTTTGTTGTTTAATGAAAGACTGAACAATTCAATTGTTGCATAATTGATATAATAATAAGCTGCAATCATTCCAAGATTCAAAGGCAGAGTATCCATTTCATCTTCTACAGCCACACATTTCGCTTGTTCTAAATCACTTAAAGTACTTTCGACCAATTCAGATAAATGATCTGATAGATGTCTATGCGTTACACCTTGTAACCCATAATAATTTGGATTCTGCGTAAGTCGTCTGTATAGGAAGGTCCATGTAAGATAATCAACTGCATCTTGTTTATTTTCAATTGTTTTAGTCACAATTTCGGCATTGAAATGATCGTGCAGTCTGTGATCCAAATGACTTTCTACAGGTAGAGGTTCGTTTAAGAATTTTTTAAAGAAATCTTTTTTTGAACTCTGGCAAAGGAGAACACACTTGGCATCATCGTCTTCTAGCGGACGATTTGCACGTGCCACCATCTGTAAGACATCCGTAATAGGATAATCCTCGTAGGCGTGCGTTTTTCCATTGTAACACTGAGTATCCATAACAACTACAAGGTGAGAATTAATAGATAAACTCCAACAAAGATCTCTGGTAACAACTGCTATTTGTATAGCACCGCTATCGAATAGTTGTTCAACGAGACGCCGATCATCCGCGGATAATCCCTCGTGAAGATAAGCGGCCCCTTGTGAAAGTGTTTCTTTCAGCGTTTTATCAGTCATTCTATCCAGGAATGGTTTAATATCGGCTTCTTCTGCATGAAAGAATCGCGAAGGTTGTCCCTCAGCAGCAGTGAATGTTAATAAGTCAATAGCTGTTAATCTAGCTTGGCGACGAGTAGGGACAAAAACGATAACTGGTTTGTGCGGAGCATATCTAAGTATTGCATTGTACACTGGTTTCGCCATAGCAGCCAATCTGGACGCGTTGTGAGTAATATTTATTCCTTGCACATGTAACTCTAAAGGTACAGGTCTGACAGACGGATGAAAGTTGAATGTTGCAGCAGCGGGTGCGCCTAGCCATTGAGCCGCATCTTTTGCATCGGCGAGCGAAGCTGATAATGCTATAATTCTAGTTGGTTTGTCCAATTGAGATGAAATATACCGTGCTCTTGAACACGCTACTTCTAGTACTGGTCCTTCTTCACCACCAATTAACTGAAGCTCATCGATGATAAAAAGTTGAATATTCTGTACATTCTTTCTTTGTTTCCACCTTCGTGATAATACGTCCCATTTATCTGCAGTCGTAATTATGATTTGTCCTTTCGCAAGTAATTTAAGATCTGTTCCCGTTTCACCAGTCAGAAGAACTACTTTTCTGCCCAATTGTTGATTGAACTTTGTTGACCAATCAGCATAAACTAATTCTGCTAAAGCTTCCTTACTAACCATATATACACATCTGCCTTCTGGATTCTGAGTGAATAAACGTAACACTGCGAATTCTGCAATAGTTGTTTTCCCTGAACCTGTAGGTGCCCCGACAAAAACATTATCGTCTGAATTATAAACAGCATTAAATACTTGCGTCTGAATTGGATTAAATTGTGGAAATTTATCTATATAGATATTTTCAAATTTTGAGTTGCGTAAAGCGGTAATTGGAAGCGGTTGCAAATCAAGTAACTCTGTAGGCGGCAGATTCTTCTCTGGTAAAATTAAATGACGAAAACTAACAGGTAGTTGAGTTTCTGCTCCAATCCATCTGTCTGATACGACACGTAAAAAGTATTGTGGCGGTAATGGTTCAAACACGGGTACAAAGAATTTGATCAAATGTTCGTCTGCTGCGTACTTTGCCTTTAGCAAAAAATACTCGTGATGAAGTATTACTTCAGAATCTACATCTTCGACTAAAATCCAGAATGCTTCTGATGCACCATGCACCTTCTCATCCCACTGGAAGTCGGGTGTAATCGTCAATTCTACTCTTAAAGTGGATCGTGTAATTGGTTGAATGTGTGTCGATAATTCCAATTTCGGAAATTGATGAATATATTTGTGAATAGTTTTACCCAATTTGGGTACTCGAATCAATTCTCCAATTTCATTAGGTCCTAGATCGTATAATCTCTCCCAAGGGAAGTTCTTTTTTTCTATCTTTTTCACAATTTCTTCTGGCATTTTTCTGAATTGCCTAAGAGGTGACATTGATTGCCACATTCTACGATCTATCATTTTGCACAAAGACAAACATTTATCCGCTAGCTGGGCCCATCCGCGGAATAAAACAATTTCAAAAATTGCTCTCATTAACCGTGATGCAGATTGAGTGACGAATACCATATCAGACATAAGAGCAAATCCTTCGAGTTTTAATTGAGAAATATATGCTTGTAGAAGAACATTAACCTTTGCACTTGGTTCTTCTATGCTTTCTTTCACTGGAATGGGTACTCTTTCCATTAACTTCTGCAATTCCAACTTCTCTTCTTCCCGAACATTAATGTGTTTAAATTCACTAGATAATGAAAATACTCGAAACAATTCAATCTCGCTTAAAGTGCGTTTCAGTAGTTGATTATATATCGACATCGTGTCGTGAGTACAGTAATAATGCGATGCTATTCGACCTAATTCAGTAGCCTGAAAGTTTCCAGATTTACGATCGTATTTAATTAAACCACTGCGATCTAATCCTACTGCAGCAGAATGAATAAGATCTGCTCTGTGTAGTTCAAGTAATGGATCTTCACTTAACTTGTCGTGACTAATGCCATACAAATTTGGACAGCGAAGCATTCTAATGTACAAATAAGTATAACCTACCCAGGTAACTGCGTCTCTAATATTTTGTATAGTGCCTAGCACAATTTCTGCGTTTAACATGTCTGACATTTTGCTAATTAATTGTGACTCAATAGGCAATTGTTGATTTAGAAGTGACAAATAATACTGCAATTCACTGTGATTCGTGATAAGAATGCCTTCACCTTTTGTATCATATTGTGGGCGACCAGCTCTGCCTAACATTTGGAGCACGTCTAGAGCACCTAGTTCAACCCATCTACCTTTTTCCGGATTATATACCTGTGTTCCTTTAATAATAACTGTATGCGCTGGTAAATTGACACCCCAAGCTAATGTTGCAGTAGACACTAACACTTGTATATGCCTATCTGCAAACAGATCTTCAACCAACGTTCGATCCACTCTTGTCATACCAGCATGATGAATGGCAAAACCATAAGGTAACAAGTCTTTCAGTTCTTGATTTTTAACTTGTTCCGCTTCTGTTCTTAAAACTTCCATTGATGCGGATCCTTCTCTGAGAAATTGTCCCAATGTATCTTTCTCCAAACACATATCCCTGATAGCGCGTGCTGTCTTTCCCGTTTCCTTTCGCGAATGTACAAAAACAAGAACTTGATTTCTACCTGCGTGTTCCATTGTTTTCTCATAAACGATTTCATTCATTACTTGAAAACGTTTCAATGCTTTCTTTTCTGTTATTCCTATATATTGTTGCTCTAAAGCGACAGGCCTAAAACTGTTATCGAAGTAAAATAAGCCTGTCTCTGGTTTTATACGTAAAAAGGCCGCAACGTCTTGGTAATTTGGTAATGTTGCTGAAAGACCAATTAGTCTCACATCTTCTTGCGTTGTTTCAATATTTCTGATTGTTCTAGCAACTAACGCTTCTAAAACGGGTCCCCTCTCGTCGTGTAGCAAATGAATTTCGTCAATAATAATCAATCTAACTAATGAAGTGAACGTTTTCTCGCCTCCCTTTCGTGTTATAATATCCCATTTTTCCGGAGTGCATACTATAACTTGTGTCGCAGCTATCTGTTCTCTTGTTAATTGATGATCGCCAGTTAATTCTGATACAGTTAAATTGTATGTAGACAATCTTTTGTTGAAGTTTCCGACCATCTCTTGGACTAACGAACGCATCGGTGCAACATAAATTATTTTGAACTCATCAGAGTTAATTGTACCATCCGCATTTATATGCTTTCCAATTTCACGCATCATACACAAGAGTGCAACGTTAGTTTTCCCAGCACCCGTCGGTGCACATAATAACACGTTTTCATCGCTTTCTAAAGCGGTTTGATACAAACGACTCTGAATCCGATTTAAAGTTTTGAAACCTTCAAAAGCTGGCTGCACATACTTTGGTAACTGATCAATGGGATGAAGTTTCTCACTGTCTGTAAATGGTTTTGGTTTTAACGCAGGAACGTGAACTTCTTCGTATCCTTTCCGCTGTTTCCTAAAACTACCATCGGGTAACTGACAACGTTTATTCGCCATAAAGTGACTACCTTGCGCAAATATGAGATCATCCAAATCTATTAGATTTCTTGTACCCTGAACTTGACCACCGGGACCACCAGTGTCTTCATTCTCCTCCCTCCTTTTTCGTTGCGCTCTTGCTTCCATTGTTTCATCAGTGTCGTCGTCACCTTTACCTGTATCTAACTGACGTAGAATTTTTGCTAATACAGGATCATCGTTCATTTTATTCCGAATTTTTTGTCGTTCTGAGTCAGATTGCGAAGATGCCAACATAGTACAATATGCTATTGTGTGTCTATATTTTTTGAGCTGTTTGATGAAATCAAAACAATCATAGCCCAACAGAAGTACCAATTGATTCTCACAGTCACGATCATCACCAGCATTTTTCAAAACTGCTAATACTTCAGCAGCTCTGGCTTGTGAAACCATTGCATCATCATAAATTCTGCTTAATCTTCTTTGTAACCAATATGCATCTATATCTAATGGATGTAATGGTTTCTCCTTTTTCATTTCTTCTGCGCCACCTAGATTTTCAGCATGAATAGCTCTGTCATCATTAGCTTCTTCGCCTTCGTCACCCTCATCATCATTCTCCCTAATTTCTCCATACACATCTTCATCGTCTTCTTCGCTACTTTCTTCAAATTGTACATTAATTCCATATGTTTCATCAATATTTTCATCGTTTGTAGTGTTCTTTTCATCACTTCCAAAATCTGTTATCTTTTTCCCAAGATTTACCAACAATGCAAATCTTTCTTCCGCTAACGAGCCTAGCAATAATTCTGTTTCCTTTTTCTTCTCTTTTTCTTTAAGCCTATCATTTTTTAGAACAGCTAATACTTCATCAGCCGCACCACAAAGAATGTCTCTAGGTTGGTCTCCTAAGGCTTCCTGAATAAAACTCAATAATACTTCATAAGTCTGTCGTGTTTCTTGAGTTTTAGGACGATAGACAATTCCAACCATTTCATCTACTCCTTCCGAAAGCAATGTCGCGCCTTTCATTCGTGCAAAGTCATATTGCGCTTCATCTCGCTTTTGACGTCTATTAAATACAAACTCCTTTTCAATACGTATCTCATTGCAATATGTAAAATTTCTTTAAAACTAATACTTACTTGACTTTTCGTTCTTCAGCTTTTCCTGGTTTAGTACGTTGTGCTCTGTCACCCATTCGTGTTCCATCAAGTTTTCCAACAAGTGACATAACCTCACCAGTAGCTTCATCTCTGCTACGTCTTTCTATTAATCTTACGTCAGCTTGTAATACAAGATTAGAATTCTGAAAACATAAATATTCGTTAATAAAAAAAGTGTAAAAATAAATAACAATAATTCTTTAAATCAGTATTGCCTTTCAGAAATACGTGTAAACGTAACCTATATATTCTATAAGAAATACGGCTGAATTAAAAGATATCAATGTGAGTAAAATTATAGTACAAACAAAAATTGTAAAATGATATTGACATGATATGATATGATAATATACTAACAGCTTTATATTCATATTGCAATTGTCTTGCAGCAGCGTCTGCCATAATTGCCTCCTGTTAGCATAAGAACTAATAGAAAAATATGCTCCACTAGCTTCTGTACACCACAAGATTGCCTTTCTTTTTTATACAAATTAAAGACTTATACAATACGCATTATATATTTTACGCTTCTATGAAATTTCATAAGGTTTGCACTCATTTAATACACCATAATTGACCATAATACACTTTGATACACTTTAGCACAAGGATCATTCACCATAGATAAATAATACTTTATAGATTAGTATCTCTTCCGGTTTAAGTGGGTCATCATACAGCGCCACCAGTGACAAGAGTCACAAGAGAGAACGAGAGCGGAATATATGTAATCCGTATAAATTTAATGGCACTGGCGATTTCATGTTGACACTCAACGCTCGTTTTGAGCGTTAAAACCAGTCAAGGTGCAATTTTATGCTGATGCTCGACGCTCGTTTTGAGCGTCAAAACCAGTCACGTGATCGGTCACGTGACTTTGAGCATCACAACCAATCAGGTGACCGACGGTCGTTTTGAGTGTCAAAACCAATCACGTGACGGACGCTCGTTTTGAGCGTCAAAACCAATCACGTGATCGACGCTTGTTTTGAGCGTTGTTACGTATTTTATGAGAAAATTGCGATGAGAACGCGGGTTGGTGCCCGTGGAGCGCTGAACCGCTCTGCTCGTCGGAGTGCGGGAGTTTCAAATAAAACAACGTACAAGAAACTATTGCTAAGTTAAACTTTGGACTTTTATTTTAACTGTTCGCGGAAGCTGGTTAGAAACGGAATGAATGTAGCATTTCAAAAGTTCCTCCGAGGTCCTCGCTGAAGTCGTTGGCCGAATCCTTCTAGTCCTCCCATAGATCCTCGTAGTCCAATCAGGATGAAGGATGCATCAGATCCAAGCGGTAGGCCGTCCTTCGGATGTCCGTACGCCCCCGCGAATCGGCGTCCATCTTTCCCTCCGTCTTCGGGTGGTGGTGGAAACTCGGTGGAAGCGCGCTTTTCCGTTACACAGCGGGGTGCCCACGTGGGAAGAGAAAGTAAGCTCTACTCCGAGGATCGAGAAAACAACCCTTGAAGGAAATTTATGACTTCCTCAGCGTCGCCAACACTTCTGGAGTCAATCGACACTCCTAAAGACTAACAAGGCCTTCTCAAAAGATTACGTGACTTAGAAGAAACTCGCGATTCGTTTCGGGGTCTGTTAATTGGTGTCCTCTTCCTGTTTTCGAGTTCTGCCCAAGATCTTTCCCACGTATGCCACCCGCATTGCACATCCTTAATAATACTTTCTCAATCACGCGCATACAACTGTTTTCAAATTTCGCTCCTGATTTAACTATCAATTATATATATTTCCGTGGCTACGTTCAAGTGATAACGTAACACCTTCCCCCTTATACAAAAGATGTTTCCATGAAACATCTTTTCAATACATAGTTACTAATAGTGATTATAACTACGCTCCTTCTTCCCGCGCCAGCCCCGCGGTAAATGAGCTACTCGGTCCACCCATTGTCCCGCAGAAAGCACGAGTTAAAGAATGATAGTTATAACATAACATTTTACACTAATAAGATATCATTATTCTATTACTAGGTACTTAATATTAATTCGATTATAATGCAACACATAGCAAATATTTAGTAGTCATTGAACACCTTAACTAGACTTATCTAAATATTTCATTCAAAAACAATATAATTCTTCATTCAATCTTAATATATAAAGCAGAATATAAAATAATCGTAACTCATAATCCAATAATCACACTTATAAAATGAAAAATTTCTTAGATTACATACACATAAAGCAAACCACACATAGAATGAATACTATATTATATAATAACTACTTATATTAACTCTCTGAAACAGAAATATCTGGTCTTATACACGCTGATTTCAACTTATTGGTATGTACTATTTTATATTTATTAATTCCCATTATTAATTCTACGTTTAAATCATCAAACACTCGACTAATCTTATAAGGGCCTAACCAGTTACAGTCAAACTTGGAAGTTTTCGGTTCCTTAAGTAAGTAAACATCGTCATCTACCTTAAATCTACGAGGATTACGATTTCTATCATAATACATTTTACTTCTCTCCTTAGCCTTATCAAGATGTTCTGCCGCCTTAGCCTGTGTGATGGTAATCTTAGTAAATAACTCATCTAAATGCTGCACAAAAGTTCGCGATATCTGCTCCTTCGCAAATTCAGAAGGTATGAGAGCCTTAACACCAAAAACCAATTCATGTGGCGTAAAGCCTGTAGCCTCATGTACAGAGGTATTATACGAGAACATGCCAAATCTAATCCAATCATCCCAATCAGCCTTTGTGCAATAGTGCTTTAAATAATCAACAAAAACACGATGCGCCCTTTCCAGCGACCCTAAAGACTGTGGGTGAAAAGCGGTTGAGGTTATCCTCTGAATTCTAAAGATTCTACAGAAATTCTTCATTACTTGACTAATGAAGTTCCTTCCCTGGTCAGTATGAATAGTTCGTGGGCAGCCAAATCTGCTAATAAACTGTTCTGCTAAAGCAAGATCAACGGTTACCGAATCTATGGTGGGTATTGGAATTGCATCAGAGTACTTTGTTAGATTATCCTGCAATGTCAACAAATACTTATTACCCTTCTTTGTTACAGGCAAAGGCCCAACAATGTCCATTTGGACTTTTTCAAAGGCATGTTTCGGGGTGTCAGTGATGCGCATTGGTTGCCTGGTCCTTGCTGAATGAATTTTATTTCTCTGCAAGTAAAACAAGACCTAACAAATTCAGCAATTTCTTTTCCCATCCCAGGCCAATAAAAATGTTCTCGGATATGATTGTAGAGTTTAGACATGCCCCTATGACCTCCAGCAGCGGATTCATGACACTCCTGGATAATTTGAAGGCGTCTTGATTTTGATGGAGTTACAATTTCACTGGTACACACCGTAATTATATACTGGGGGTCACTAAAAATCTGCTTAAATAAATCCTCTACACGATTCCACTCAAGAATATTGAAGCTATCTAAATCCTTTGCAATGCTAAAAGCTCTAAGGCTTAAAGAATCAATAAGAGCCTTTAGAGATTTTAATGAGGATTCAACATGAACAAAATTCAAATTTTCTTGAGATGTACCCTTGCAAAACAAAAGGAAGATATAATACTTATCGTTTGGGAATGCCATAGCATCACCAATATTAACCTGATATTGCTTTATTCGTTCCAGTGAAAATTTATTTCGATCCAAAAGATCCTTGCTGGTTTGAGAAATGATATCACCATTAAGTGGCATAAAATGAGCAAGGTTATCTTTGCGCATAACAAGATGATCTTTTACACTAAGGATGGTGGGGAGTGGAGAAGGGTAAGTCATTCCCCTGTTTGAATTTACAGTATTAACAAGAACTTTACTTTCATTAGCTTTGCAACTTGTTGAACTTAACTGATCTTTTACAGATCCTAATGAGGTCACTTTATTGAGGATCCCTCGTGCAGTCTTGGTCGCAAAACAATCAGGCTCCACAGCCTCCGCTACAATACCAGGGGCAACAACATTAGACTCGTCAGTCTCTGCCACGACATCAGTCGCAAATAAAATAGGCTCCCCACACCTCTGCCACGAACCAAGATACTGCGAGCCCTGCGATGTTCCCTCAAGGGCCGAACAGAGCGCAGGCACCTTTGCCGAGCACAGATTGCCTCTCACGGCTCCTGAAGCGGGTTCCCAGGGCTGAGAATTACCGTATGTCAACAGGCGACCGAGTCGATGCATCGTGCCCGACTGAGGTGATCCTCTAAAACTTTCATTTCCCACAGGCAAGGGTGATACTAATACATTTGAACTTATTCGCAAACCATTTGTGACCTCATTACACTCGGCTGCTGCTTTCCCGCGCGCCAGGAAAACAGATGCCACAATTCTCTCATTTTCAGAACATAAGACTTCATCATCCACCCTATCCACTTCGGAACCTACAATTGGTGCCTTATCTGCGCAGATAAGCACCCTTTCCAGGTCCCTCGAATCAGGATTGGAATCTGTGTCCATCAATACAGGTTGTGACTGGGAATCAGGGTTCATATTCAAATCAACAGGATTTCGTGAAAGTGCATCAGCATTAGCATTGATTTTACCAGGTTTGTACACTACGTTGTAATCGTATTCATTTAGTCTAATTCGCCATCTCATTATTTTGGATGTAGGATCTTTGGCATTATGTAGCCATACTAATGGACGGTGGTCTGTGACCAAAGTGAACTGTTGTCCGTATAAATAAGGCCGGAAATGCTCAACAGCAAATAAGACAGCTAATAGTTCCTTTTCTATAGTGGAATAATTAGTCTCGGCGTCATTCAGAGTCCTAGAAGCATACGCTATAGGCAAATCCTTCCCAATCGACCCTTGACTCAAGATAGCTCCCACAGCAAAATTGGAGGCATCAGTGGTAACAAGAAATGGTTGTGAAAAATTTGGAAATTGTAATAAAGGCTCTAAACAAATAATATCCCTTAAAGTTTCAAAAGCCACCTGAGTTCCTGAAGTCCAACTAAAAGGAATACCCTGTTTTAAAAGTCTTGTCAAAGGTTTCGCAATTTTTGCCATGTTCGGAATGAACCTCCTATAGTAACCCACGAGTCCCAAAAATTGCTTTATATTTTTTTTTGTTTTTGGTACCGGAAACTGTTTTACTGCTCGAATCTTTTCAGGATCAGGTTTCACAACTTCCTTTGTAATAACGTGCCCCAGATAGGATATTTCCCTCTGCAAGAAACGGCACTTCTCAGGCTGAAGGGTTAAACCCGAATTTTGCAAGCGCGCCAAAAGTGTTTTTAATTTACGGGCATGTTCCTCAAGTGAATCTGCATAAATGACAATATCATCCATATAAACAAACAGCTCTATTCCCTGCAATCCGGATAGTACCAAATCCATTACTCTCTGAAAGGTTGCTGGCGCATTTTTGAGGCCAAAGGGCATTCGATTAAACTCGTAATGGCCATGGGGAGTAGAAAAAGCAGTTTTAGCCTTAGATGTAGGATCTACCGGGATCTGGTGAAATCCAGAAGCCAAATCCAAAGTACTAAAATACTTGGCTCCTCCTAATTGGTCTAGTATCTCGGTTATATTAGGAAGAGGGTAGGCGTCCCCTACAGTCTTCTCATTCAATTTCCTATAATCAATGACCATTCGCCATCGTGGCTCTCCAGAAGAATTTGATTTCTTTGGAACAATCCATACGGGAGAATTATACGGAGATGCAGATGACTGAATTATGTTGCTATTGAGTAAAGAGTTTACTTGAGTTTCTATTTCATTTTTGTGGATCGGAGGAAATCGATACTGCTTGGTATTTATGGGAATTTCGTCAGTAGTAATAATAGTATGTTGGGTAGCGTTTGAGGAACCTAACCTATCTGCGGAAAGATGGAATTGATACGAAAACTCATTAACGATTTCCAAAATGCTGGTCCTCTCACCCTCACTCAAATGATTCAAATCTAGCACCCTAATTAGTTGAGCAAGCCTTTGAGCACGGTCCCTAGATGAATCTACGTCAGGATTTTTCGTCCGACATGATCGGGAAGCGGGAGGCCCGACATCAAATTCTTCCAACTCAATTAAAGGTATAGTGAGAACGACATGATCAGTAGTAGTATTTATGGCATGTAATTTTACCATACCATTTTTCTGACTCACCAGAGCTTCACCCACAAAAACACCAGGACCTGTATCTATTCTCCTAACATAACCTGATGCATAAGTACTGTTAGTTGGTACCGTAATCAAGACTTTAGTTCGAGGAGGTAAGTCATGAGATGATGACGTACAGGGAAGAGTTTCTCCTTTCCCAAACTGTAAACTATCCGGTAAAGTATCCTTAAACTTTAGGGTTATTTCCTGTTTTTTCAGGAATGACAATCCTAAAATTCCAGTTTCCTTGATAGTGAAATCATCATCTACCACTTGGAAGTGAATAGGAATGCCATGAATTAAAACCCTAACATCACCCTGGGTGTGAATCATTCCCGAGCCAATTCCGGTAAGGTTGTAAACTATATTCGTATTAATTGGAAGATCTGAAAGTAACCCCTGTCGTTTCACTAAATTTAGCTGTGAACCAGTGTCTATAAGAAAACTAGCTGTTTCATGGCGGAAATAGTCATGTTCAAGAGGAATAACCAAAGGCTGTATGGCGTTAATTACTTTGAGGTTGTAGCAGACACGATGGATCCGGCGCGTGCAATCAGGGGCTCGTTCTGCATTGGATCTGCTTGCGGAACCCCCTTGGAGTTTAAATTCTGTTGGCTTCCAGAAGTTGCGTTAACCTGAAGTTGCGATTTCTTCCAGGTAGAACGAGGGTTTTTTGTATAACATTGAGATTCTGTATGGCCAGTTTTCCTACAATGGGTACATCTAACCCTATCACGATTCGATCGGTTAAACTTATTATTTCGTGTGGGACAGTCTACACGCAAATGCCCAAATCCATTACAGTTGAAACACCTACGCTCATCTGCATTCACAGTAAATACCCCTAACTTGTTCGCGGAAATCTTCAAATCCATAGCCTTATTTCTATGTTGTAATTGATGCTCCATTTTAGAAGCTAGTTTAATAACAGCTGTTAAACTACTTGGGTTACCATTGGAAGCTAATAACATAACAGTATCATTGCGTAGTCCGTTTAAAAACCCAGCTATGGCTTCTTCTATAAGTGAAACTTTAATTCCTACAAGTTGTTCAGCGTTATATTTTTCATGCGCAGCTTCCATTGCCTGATCTAGAATTTCATGTACCCGAGTTCCGAACTCCTCAATGGTTTCTTGTTCTTTACGCAATATAACGTTTAACTTATCTCGTGCAATTTTTATATTAAAACTTTGCTCATATGCGACTTTTATTAAATTAATCAACTCCTCTACGGTCTCGGGTTCATTCCCATCGATTATTCTGCTGTAATCGCGTTTCTGTATCTTATTGCATATTAAGGCCAACAAGTAAAACTTATCCTCAGATCTAATCAAGGAATCGGCAAGTCTACACTGGCTAACAAAATTGATTACAGAACTTTGTTTCCCATCAAAATGTGGAATGAAATTCGCAATTGAATCAAAGGACATGCGCAATGCAGCCTTAGGAGCCCTGGAAGATAACCCCGATGCATCTGCCACCACCGTACTACTGGATGGAATGAATCCATTATCCGGAAGAGCCATACTAAATCTTGGAAGAGGAGTAGATTGTGCCGGTACCAAGTGTAACTCATCAGGTTGAAATTCAGAGGTGGGCGCTGACGCACTACTTGCCCCTACTATTAACTCTTCTATCTCAAAGATGCTACCACCACTCAGACTAGAGTCACGCCTTTTCTTAAATCGCTGGTATCTTCTTGCAAACGGCGGCATTTTTACAGAGTTAATACGCGAGTACCTCTAATGAATAATACGACCCTTTATATTAAAATTAGGTGCTTACGAACGAGACTTACAGTTAATACGATGAATAATGAACAGTTCAGAAATAAAGTGACTTATGGATTGTTGTTCCGTCCAGTACTCCAGCCCTTATATGGATGTCCTAGCTATGTCTAACGCTGACTTTGTTGATCCGGTGTACCTCGACGATGCAGTTGACTTCAACCCCGTGAAGAATCGTCCGAGCGTCCAAGTCCTTCGAATCCTTTTCTTAATCGTCCGGGAAGTCTCCGAAGTAGCTCAGCAAATGATGCGGATAATGACCGAGTGCATGTGATTCCAGGGGATTATTCGCACGGCCACTGAAATCACCCGTCTCCGGTATTCACCCTTGCTCTCAGGAAAACCGCGCAAAACCCAAGAGAGAGAGGCTGCACTTAATAATTTATAATGTTTGTGTCCATTTGCACGATTAAAAATTATTTCCATAAAAGTTTATAATAGTTCTCGGTGAATCACTTCAATACGCACTCACAAGCCGGCGAAGTCACTCACGCAAATGTTCAAGAGTTTATAAAGCCAAACTTTAGCACTGAGATGACTTTTAAATTTCCAACAAATTATTTTCAAAATCCCACCGCTGTCACCAATATTTGTTACGTATTTTATGAGAAAATTGCGATGAGAACGCGGGTTGGTGCCCGTGGAGCGCTGAACCGCTCTGCTCGTCGGAGTGCGGGAGTTTCAAATAAAACAACGTACAGGAAACTATTGCTAAGTTAAACTTTGGACTTTTATTTTAACTGTTCGCGGAAGCTGGTTAGAAACGGAATGAATGTAGCATTTCAAAAGTTCCTCCGAGGTCCTCGCTGAAGTCGTTGGCCGAATCCTTCTAGTCCTCCCATAGATCCTCGTAGTCCAATCAGGATGGAGGATGCATCAGATCCAAGCGGTAGGCCGTCCTTCGGATGTCCGTACACCCCCGCGAATCGGCGTCCATCTTTCCCTCCGTCTTCGGGTGGTGGTGGAAACTCGGTGGAAGCGCGCTTTTCCGTTACACAGCGGGGTGCCCACGTGGGAAGAGAAAGTAAGCTCTACTCCGAGGATCGAGAAAACAACCCTTGAAGGAAATTTATGACTTCCTCAGCGTCGCCAACACTTCTGGAGTCAATCGACACTCCTAAAGACTAACAAAGGACAAGGCCTTCTCAAAAGATTACGTCACTTAGAAGAAACTCGCGATTCGTTTCGGGGTCTGTTAATTGGTGTCCTCTTCCTGTTTTCGAGTTCTGCCCAAGATCTTTCCCACGTATGCCACCCGCATTGCACATCCTTAATAATACTTTCTCAATCACGCGCATACAACTGTTTTCAAATTTCGCTCCTGATTTAACTATCAATTATATATATTTCCGTGGCTACGTTCAAGTGATAACGTAACAGCGTCAAAACCAATCACGTGACCGATGCTCAACCAACGAACGAGCGAGTCAAAGTAAACGAGCGTCAAGCGGAAAAGATTGGAAAAGGTTTTAGCTCGGTTTAACTTTTCCGTTTGATACTGTTGCGACTCCCGTCTAGCGGCGTGTGGAATAAACTTTAGAAGCGCGAAGTTCGAAACGGATCATACGAGTGTAATAGGAAAAGGTAGCAAAGCGAAGTTCGCACAAGCCCGAGGGGTTTGAAAATAGTTAGAGATTCTTTTAATAAGGAAACTTCAAAATTATAAATTAATCAATACCCACTTGGAAACGGGTGTTTGAATAAATGAACTCCACTTTGATCCCTTCTCCTAAGCGTATAATTCCAGAGCGATGTTGTTAAACGCTTGTTTCTAAAAATCAATATCTGAAAAGAAAATAGATTCACCAATAAGAATTTAGTTTATAAATATTTGATCGGCTTTTATATTTTAACGACATTTTGTAATGAACAAAAGAAGAAAAAGCGTTGGCCTTTGTAACATTCACTCAAGCCTTGACACTCAAAGCTAACGGACCTGTTATCGAAAACTCTTAAAAACTCATTTCTGTATTTGAATCGTTCCATTAAACTCATTAAAGTTATTAATTATTTGTGTTTCAAACGTTTTATTATTCTATTATCAGCTTTATCATTATAATTATCTTTAAAAATCCGCGTCCAAAGAGCAGAACGCCTTAGCGTTCCACGGGCGACGTCCCGCGCCTGAATTCCCCAAGAGGAAATTACATCTCCCAGACGGCCACGCAACAATACTAAAAGTCACGTGGACCGAATTTGCACCTTGACTGATTTTGACGCTCAAAACGAGCGTCGAGCATCAGCATGAAATTGCACCTTTAGCATGAATGAAATTGCACCTTCACGTGATCGGTCCACGGGACTTTCGGTGTCGACGCTCGTTTTGAGCATTATAGAAAAAAAATGTGTAATATTTTCCTTCTCTTTTTTATTCTATTTCGATTTCGACATTGAATTAAAGAACACCTTTTTCCCTTAAATAAAAGTTTCACCATTGATAAATATCCTGGGCCACTGGTACGGACCATCCCAGATAGCACCAAAACGTTTTAAAAACGTCCAGGTCAGACGTTCAGGACGTTTTAAAAACGTCCAGGAAAGGTCCAGAAAAGGTCCTAAACGCGACCATTTTCACAAACCAGTACGTTTTTAAAACGTTTTCACGACGTTTTCTGGACGTTTTTAAAACGTTTTCAGGACGTTTTTAAAACGTTTTCAGGACCTTTTCTGGATGTTTTCAGTACCTTTTCTGGACGTTTTTAAAACGTTTTCAGGACGTTTTGGTTAGGTCTGAAATAGGCGTTTTTAGGACGTTCGTCGGTACTGGTTCGATTGAATAAAAATTTAAGGATGTAAATGGTTTTCAAAATAATATCAAACTCGATAACAATGTATTTCGTTTACTGAATTTCAATTAAATTTATTTGTAGTATTATTATGTATACAGGATATATATATATATATATATATATATATATATATATATATGCAGTTACAATAGATACATGAAAATGTGAGTACAAGGGCGAATGTACAGAATATACCACTTAAAATGGATATGAAACATGTAGAACATGTAGGTAGTACACATAGATTATACAAATTATACAAAATATAGGTACAGAATATGCAAAATATCTGCACTTACAACCCTGATAACCAGATCTGGGGCGCAGAGCCTGACGTCAGATCCGTAGTCATCTGTGTCCGCATTAGGATACGTTCTGAGGTACAGAGCCTGACATCAGCACCCTGACGTCAGATGGGCAGCAGATTCGCAGCAGATCCTGCCGTTCGCCTGTGTTGCGGATTCCGCTGGTGTAAATATGTATGATTGCGTGAAGTTAGCTATAAGACGTAGGGATATCAAGTTTGATGCGAGAGCGAAAATCAAAATCCTTTGTAGCGGAAAGATTTATTGTAGGCATGCGGGTTCGAAGCGAGCAGCACATCTGGAAGGTTTTAAGCGAGATCGAAACGGAGGACGAGGAAGAGTTTATTGCCAGGACTCGTAAACACGTAGAGCGCGTTGTGTTTCTCGAGGGTTTCTCCTTGTCAGTTTTTTCGAACGTGATCGTACAATATTAGTAACCGATACCTGAACTCAGAAGGCGTACAAGAGCCTGAGATTACATTCAATAGGTTTCAAAACTACAGTTAGGCCAGGTGAAGATAATAAATAGCTTAACTTTCCCTTCCACATCTGCGTGCCAAATTTCGTCGAGCGGGCAGCGGCTCGTCTCGTAAAACCACTTAAAATTCTGTCTTCCCTTTCAATAATTGCCGATGTCCTGTTAGGGTAAAAAATCAGCTCGGGAAAAGCTGAAAGTCATAAAGTCATAAACTTCGCGCCGGCTACGTCGTCTTGACCCTGAGGGTTGCGCTTACCTACCTGTTAGAAATATATGTACTGTACGCAGCCTATCTAAGCTGTGTAATCGGAAGGCGTGCCTCGACCACCAGCCGAGAGTGGAGGGAAGCGCGAAGGAAGGGCCAAGGACGGAGAACAGCGCGAAGGAAGGACCAAGGTCGGCGAGATGGCTAGAGGACAACCCACTGACGAAGCTTGAGGGATGTCATCGTTTGATTGGACGAAAGGACCTGAGGAGGAATTTGGAAGGATACCCCGAAATCAGAGGAGTAGGGCGCTCAGAGGGCACAAGCGAGGAGCGACGTTGTAGAAACGGCAGATCAATCTTGTCAATAGACTAACGAACAGTTTCTTAAATTGTAATAATATACTTAGTCATACAGTTCATCTTAGTATTTTATTTAAAAAATTCCCGCGTCACTTCGCGAGCTGAGTGCGTTAGCGCTCCACGGGCACGGACCCGCCGTCCCATAGGAAGTCCCACAAAATGGCGCAACACCTGTGTTGCGTGATCACGCGAACGTAGCCACGGAAATGTATGTAATCGATAGATAAATCAGGAGCGAAATTTGAAAGTAGATGTTGTGTGTGTGATTGAGAAAGCATTATTAAGGATGTGCGATGCGGGTGGCATACGTGGGAAAGATCTTGGGCAGAGCTCGAAAACAGGAAGAGGACACCAATTAACAGACCCCGAAACGAATCGCGAGTTTCTTCTAAGTCACGTAATCTTTTGAGAAGGCCTTGTCCTTTGTTAGTCTTTAGGAGTGTCGATTGACTCCAGAAGTGTTGGCGACGTTGGGGAAGTCATAAATTTCCTTCAAGGGTTGTTTTCTCGATCCTCGGAGTAGAGCCTACTTTCTCTTCCCACGTGGGCACCCCGCTGTGTAACGGACAAGCGCGCTTCCACCGAGTTTCCACCACCACCCGAAGACGGAGGGAAAGATGGACGCCGATTCGCGGGGGCGTACGGACATCCGAAGGACGGCCTACCGCTTGGATCTGATGCATCCTCCATCCTGATTGGACTACGAGGATATATGGGAGGACTAGGAGGATTCGGCCAACGACTTCAGCGAAGACCTCGGAGGATCTTTTGAAATGCTACATTCATTCTGTCTTTAACCAGCTTCCCGAACAGTTCAAATAAAACTCCAAAGTTTAACTTAGCAATAGTTTCTTGTATTGTGTTTTATTTGAAACTCCCGCACTCCGACGAGCAGAGCGGTTCAGCGCTCCACGGGCACCAACCCGCGTTCTGATTTTAAAATCACTGTTAAAATACGCAACACCTGACACGTATAACAGCGCCATCTGAGGGTCAGAATTGGCAAACAATTCCCTACGCGTGACGTCACACAGCCGTCCCTACGCGTGACGTCACACAGCCGTCCCTACGCGTGACGTCACACAGCCGTCCCTACGCGTGACGTCACACAGCCGTCCCTACGCGTGACGTCACATGCACGTGGCTACGCACCAACACATGTGTACTGTGATTGCTATAGGTGCCCCCCCCCCCCCCCACTCTTTCTATTGCACGCAGGGAATTAATAAGCAACAATTTTGGAGTAGATTATGTTCACATAACCTGCGAGGTTTATTAAATAAGTTTTCAATTTATTTGTAAAGGTATGTATTTATTTTTAATAATATTGTGATAAGTGGCACATATATATAATTAACTCTGAAAAGAAATACAATATTATAAAATTGAAATGATACTGGGAATGTACCAATCCATGAGTATTTTATTAAATGGGCGCTGAAAAGTGCCGATTGATGTTCATTGTGAACATCCAGAGGCTGTTCCCGTTTTAATAAATTAAAATGAGCACTGAAAAGTACCGTTTGGTTTCTTCGCCACTGTAAAAGGAGACACACCTCTACTTTTAATGGGCACATTTCAGAAAAATAAAATATTTACCACATTTAATTATCGTTTTCCCGCAACAGTAAATCGTGACTTTTACGCTCATGACATTTAGTGTCATGACTTTTACTGATACGGACCTTCAAAGGCCAGCTTTTTCTTCGGGCTGCTGGTCGTCTGTCCACAAATCGCAGCGCATTCGCGATGCATTGGAGGCTGCCGTCGCGCGTGGACCACTCTTCTTACTTCAAACCCTCTCCTTGGCGGCTCGAAGTGCCTGCTGCATGGACCGTTGGAAATCCGATCGGAGCGGCTTGGTGAAGTGCGGGTTCCCAGACACCGCTTCTGAAAAAGTAATGCACGCAAAGTACATTAGTATAATTATGCATAAAAACATGGAAATGCTTATTGCTTCGTACCGTAGATCGCCATTAGGATACGGGTGTTGTATAACGGCCTTTGCCCTGTTCGGCCGAACCACGTGAAGGACCGTGTCACGTCGTCGACCAGCGCTTCCTTCAGGCAAATGCCGACCGCTTCCTTCAGGCTGAACCCACCCACGTATTTTAAATATTGAACCTAAACAAAGTACTTAAAGATTGATGTAAGTATGTATTACATCAAATTAAATAAGAGCATAATTTCGTTTTCGCTTACAACATTGGAATAACTGTCGTCATCGATGTTCTCGAAACAGTCCACCTCCTCCGGTGACGATAGCGGAATGACGGCTGGTTTTTGTGGTGGACCGTTATGGGTGGGCTGCACATATTGGAGAATACTCCCCAACAGAGTATTCATTCTTCTGCAAACAGAACGGATGGAGACGTAACGTATTAATAAACACGATGCATGCGATACTTATTTTAGCTCCGTCTCGACGCGCGCCGTGCGATCTTCCAGGCTCCTGCGAACATGAACATTTATAATAGAAAACTTCACACTATCAATATTTTTATAACAAAAAAAAAAAGGAACATGTAAATTTACCCATTAGCAGAAGGTTGGATGTGCACAGTGGCGCGTGCAGACGATGTCCCTGGATCGTGATGATCCGTTAATGCTGCGAGGGCAGGAAGACTGGCAGCAGAAGTGTTCTGAAACATACGAACGTTACTTGGGTTAGTCGTAGAAAAATCCTTTGACGTTGTTGGAACGTTTTCTTCCTGCATGATCATCCTCAAATCCTGGATGTCCTGATCGATCGATTGTTTCGGCACGGTTGACGTCCTTCTCTTTTTCGGCGCTTCCTCCTCCGAAGAAGTCGTCCGGTACCTTGTTGGTTTGGCGACCACACGCTTCTCTCGCTGCGACATGTCAACCTGTGAGTAAAACTACATATTACAATACTTAGCAAAGGCGTGTTGGCTGTTTTTCCTATTTTACATGCATACATGCAATATTAACGTAACCCAAACCTCAAGACGAATCCAGGTAATGTATTACTCAATAATTCGCATGTAACTCGACAAAGGCTATAACAGTAGAAAACGTGAAAAAATAACCCAC
Organism: Andrena hattorfiana; assembly: GCA_944738655.2. Lineage (NCBI taxonomy): Eukaryota > Metazoa > Arthropoda > Insecta > Hymenoptera > Andrenidae > Andrena > Andrena hattorfiana. The sequence continues at coordinate 17,665,282 of OX122895.1, read as the reverse complement.
GAAGAAATATTCGAACCAAACGATAAAATAACTCATCACCAGAGATTAACAAGGATACGTGTAAATATAATATTATTTATGAAGAGCAATGCAAAAGGAAAGTACAGTACAAAAGAAGAAAATGTAAATATTATAGAGCATGCCACTCACCAGAAAATAGTCGTAACTTACCAAAAACAAGAGACGAGACCAGAAAGGGAAGAGATAATTTTTTTTTTTACATGGTGGAAATCCCTAACGGATACCTAACCCCCCCCCCCCATGGCAGGGGTGAGATTATGTGGGGCTTGCACCCACTAAAACCACCATGGTGACCGCCTGACGCGAGAAGCTTCACAAGGGAGAGGGACTGGCAGCGAGATACATCTAGCGAAAATAAAGGTGGAAGAATTTAAATACTACGGATCTTACGGCTTCTCGCTGTGCATAATAACAGCAACGATATACCTACGGGGTTCTGAGGGGTTTGTGTCAGTGGACATACTACAGCGAAAAGGCATTCTGTAACATTTGCGACGAACCTGATCGGGGGAGATATATAAAATTTCAGGGCTCAATGTGGCGCATTTATATATTCCAAGAGCCGAAGACTCTATGGCGAGATCATACAAATTATCGACTTCTAAAAATTGTTTGATACCCAAACGATACGAGTCTTTGTCCATGCCAATATTGAAAATTATGCAGATCGAGCCATCGTCTGAGATGCAACAATTATCGCGTACATTTGTGCCTAGGGATATGTTATTGAATTCTATCTTACGGTACTGAGAACAATTGGTGTCGTTAGTAAGGGGTCTAGATACGCGAATAGAAATATCGACATTACGATGAATGTTTGTGCCATGAGATTGTATCTCCCTCATCCTGTTGGAAAATTGTTGGAGAGGAAGTGATGGCTTATTAAGATATTTTTTAAAAATGGACATGTTGTTTTCATAGGGAAAAGCAGAACATGAATCTAAATTACCAAAACGTCTGACATCCTTGGTTAAGTGACGAAGACCATGGATGTTATAACTATTAAAAGTCGGGCCATATAGTTCTTCGTTACGAAGAACAAATTTCTCCAAAGCTGACTCTGCGAATCTCAAGTGTGGGCTCGATGGAAATTCTGTAACCAAAATCCTTATGGCCGCATGTAAAATTAAGAAGTGCTTGTATATTACATTGTTGAGTACACCATACAGTACAACTGGCCCTGTATATAGAAGAAACTGACGAAACTAGGTCGCCTTATATTTACAATATTCTTCAATAGCTCTGGGCCGTCTGGCAAAGTCCAAGGGACAATATCTTGCGAGACTGTTGAGTCTCGTAGATATCATAGAAATGTTCGATGCTGGCAATTTTGAGAAAAATGTAAAGCTTCCAGATACCCACGCGGACAAAAGTTTCTTCATTACGCCCAAGCATACAAGATGCATATACTCGAACGGAACTTGCGAAACCATTCCTATCGGTAGCGATGCCAATGGGCTTGGACCATCTTTGTGGTGGTTCTCGTGTAACCGTTTAGGGTATTCCTCATCGGTACGAGGAGAATGATCTATACCATCGAAGGCATAATGCTTACCGTTCAGGGTACCAGAAACCATATATTTGGAACAGGGATATTGAGACATATGCCCAAAATGATTCAACACGAATGCTCGAGCTGGTGCGTCAGCTATGAAACATCTCAGACGTATGGGCAACTTACTGGCATGAAAATTTATACCTCCGTTGGACATGATGGCTTCGACGTCTGCAATAAATTTCTCAAAGAAAATATTGGGGTCGTGTGGTTTATGGCGACCTTTATAGATTCCTACCACTATATACGGGGAATATTTGAAATCCTACATTGGATGGGCCAGAACTGAATGGAACCTTTGTCCACACGACATCCGTCGGTATGAAAATCTAATTCTAACTCTCTAACAAAAGATACGGAGAAAGTATTCGGGAGACTTTTAACAATTTTTGTTTCCAGATCGAAATGAATGTATTCTCCTAGACACAAACCCCTCAGAACCCCGTAGGTATATCGTTGCTGTTATTATGCACAGCGAGAAGCCGTAAGATCCGTAGTATTTAAATTCTTCCACCTTTATTTTCGCTAGATGTATCTCGCTGCCAGTCCCTCTCCCTTGTGTAGCTTCTCGCGTCAGGCGGTCATCATGGTGGTTTTAGCGGGTGCAAGCCCCACATAATCTCACCCCTGCCATGGGGGGAGGGGGGGGGGGGGAGGTATCCGTTAGGGATTTCCACCATGTAAAAAAAAAAATTATCTCTTCCCTTTCTAGTCTCGTCTCTTGTTTTTGGTAAGTTACGACTATTTTCTGGTGAGTGGCATGCTCTATAATATTTACATTTTCTTCTTTTGTACTGTACTTTCCTTTTGCATTGCTCTTCATAAATAATATTATATTTACACGTATCCTTGTTAATCTCTGGTGATGAGTTATTTTATCGTTTGGTTCGAATATTTCTTCGTGGGTTATTTTTTCACGTTTTCTACTGTTATAGCCTTTGTCGAGTTACATGCGAATTATTGAGTAATACATTACCTGGATTTGTCTTGAGGTTTGGGTTACGTTACTATTGCATGTATGCATGTAAAATAGGAAAAACAGCCAACACGCCTTTGCTAAGTATTGTAATATGTAGTTTTACTCACAGGTTGACATGTCGCAGCGAGAGAAGCGTGTGGTCGCCAAACCAACAAGGTACCGGACGACTTCTTCGGAGGAGGAAGCGCCGAAAAAGAGAAGGACGTCAACCGTGCCGAAACAATCGATCGATCAGGACATCCAGGATTTGAGGATGATCCTGCAGGAAGAAAACGTTCCAACAACGTCAAAGGATTTTTCTACGACTAACCCAAGTAACGTTCGTATGTTTCAGAACACTTCTGCTGCCAGTCTTCCTGCCCTCGCAGCATTAACGGATCATCACGATCCAGGGACATCGTCTGCACGCGCCACTGTGCACATCCAACCTTCTGCTAATGGGCAAATTTACATGTTCCTTTTTTTTTGTTATAAAAATATTGATAGTGTGAAGTTTTCTATTATAAATGTTCATGTTCGCAGGAGCCTGGAAGATCGCACGGCGCGCGTTGAGACGGAGCTAAAATGAGTATCGCATGCATCGTGTTTATTAATACGTTACGTCTCCATCCGTTCTGTTTGCAGAAGAATGAATACTCTGTTGGGGAGTATTCTCCAATATGTGCAGCCCACCCATAACGGTCCACCACAAAAACCAGCCGTCATTCCGCTATCGTCACCGGAGGAGGTGGACTGTTTCGAGAACATCGATGACGACAGTTATTCCAATGTTGTAAGCGAAAACGAAATTATGCTCTTATTTAATTTGATGTAATACATACTTACATCAATCTTTACGTACTTTGTTTAGGTTCAATATTTAAAATACGTGGGTGGGTTCAGCCTGAAGGAAGCGCTGGTCGACGACGTGACATAGTCCTTCACGTGGTTCGGCCGAACAGGGCAAAGGCCGTTATACAACACCCGTATCCTAATGGCGATCTACGGTACGAAGCAATAAGCATTTCCATGTTTTTATGCATAATTATGCTAATGTACTTTGCGTGCATTACTTTTTCAGAAGCGGTGTCTGGGAACCCGTACTTCACCAAGCCGCTCCGGTCGGATTTCCAACGGTCGATGCAGCAGGCACTTCGAGCCGCCAAGGAGAGGGTTTGAAGTAAGAAGAGTGGTCCACGCGCGACGGCAGCCTCCAATGCATCGCGAATGCGCTGCGATTTGTGGACAGACGACCAGCAGCCCGAAGAAAAAGCTGACCTTTGAAGGTCCGTATCAGTAAAAGTCATGACACTAAATGTCATGAGCGTAAAAGTCACGATTTACTGTTGCGGGAAAACGATAATTAAATATGGTAAATATTGTATTTTTCAGAAATGTGCCCATTAAAAGTAGAGGTGTGTCTCCTTTTACAGTGGCGAAGAAACCAAACGGTACTTTTCAGTGCTCATTTTAATTTATTAAAACGGGAACAACCTCTCGATGTTCACAATGAACATCAATCGGCACTTTTCAGCGCCCATTTCATAAAATACTCATGGATTGGTACATTCCCAGTATCATTTCAATTTTATAATATTGTATTTCTTTTCAGAGTTAATTATATATATGTGCCACTTATCACAATATTATTAAAAATAAATACATACCTTTACAAATAAATTGAAAACTTATTTAATAAACCTGGCAGGTTATGTGAACATAATCTACTCCAAAACTGTTGCTTATTAATTCCCTGCGCGCAGTAGAAAGCAGTGATGCCAGATCCGGGACGGGTTCCCTCGAGAATTTCCCCCACCTCGCATGCACACTACGCCGGAGCTGCGTGTCCGTGAGCTCGGCGCTTCGGACAACGTCGGGAAGACGAGAGAGAAAACGAATGTGCGTCTTTCTCTCTCGCTCTTGAAACGCTGTGATCCGAGGTGAGGCACAAGCGAAACGCGGCCGTACGCGATCTTCTTGAGTGCCTCGAGATACACTTTTCACTTTCTGACATATGTATAATACTATTGTAATGAAAAAAAAATTGGAAAAAGTTTTGTTACGGAAATCACGTTTTAAGACCTCCTGATCACGTGTTGACTATTTAGAAAAGGACTAGACTAGAAAAAGACTATTTAACACGATTACGTTTAAACGGCAAAATGGATTTCAATGAAACTTTATATTTAAATTTTATATTCTTGTCTTAAGATCTGATTAGATCACGAAAAATGATAATTACCCGTTATGGTTCTTCGCCTTTTCAGATATACGAACTAAATTCGACATAAAAAAAAGTTAAATAAAGTTCTTCCGTAACTTCTTTAACAAAGAAAAATGTACATTCATAATTTCGTGTTTGCATTTTAAATTTCCGTACTTTTTATTTGAGCTGTTTCTATTTTCCAAACCTTAAAATGAATTTTTTTAGTAAAAGATGAATATTTTGATACTGTAAATTGGTGAACTTTGTGAAAATTAGAATCCACTCTTGGCCAGTACCATGGACGCTGTAGCAGCCTTCGATAAAAAATATTTTTTTAGAGTATGATCTAAAATCTAAAATCTAAACTTAATCACATTTCTTCCTAGATTCTTCGATAATTATATCAAGTTGCGACAAAGAATCACGCACTATTTACAAATTAATTACACGCAGCGTGCACGTTACCGCTCGATGGAAACTACGGGAAAGTGGTGGTCTCTTCCATCGGGAGGGAAATGTAAACAATTGGTTATGCGAAGCTAACATCGCGATACATGTTGGACACTAAAATATACAAAAACACTACAGAAATAGAAAAGAAAGGCAGCACGTAAATATATCAATTGGGTTCGATATATTGACGAGATGTAAGACTGAAATAATGCTACAATTGTTTATATTTCCAAAGGATAGAAAGCAAGCAGAGGAATTTACTATAATACATGCGACAGAATTTCGAGATAATTGACATATAAAATGAATATAATTAAGAATATACATTTATTTGTACAATTATCTCGAAGTTCTCTCTATAAATCATATGTACAGCAAGCAAGCGAATTTATTGCAAGGATAGAACAAGAATTGCGCGAGGTATATCGAACAACTATTTACATATTCGCGATGTCCAAAAATCGAATGAAATAGAAAATGGATGAAATTGATAATATTCTGGACATCACGAATTTGCATTACCCGACGTAGAAGGAAAATCCGCGAGGCCATCAACGGTATGTAAACCTAAACTCCTCTTTTGCTTCTTCGCAAAAGTTGCATATAAATTCTCAGATGACATGAGAGATAGATGTTTGTCATCTACCTCCATGGTCTGAGCTATTTCCCCTTGCGCCTTTAGTGCCGATTTCGTTACGCAAATCGCATTGACGCTGGTCGAACAAAGTCGGTTTCGTTTCTTGTTCTTTATGTCGGGAAGCATGGAAAACACTCTTTCAGCATCTGCGTTTGAATTTGGAAGACTTCTAATGGAATTTAATAATTCCTGCAAACATGGATATTTAAATGAGCTTTGATCGTTTCGCGTTAACAACACCGTTTGCCACACATCATCAAAAGCTAATGTACAAAGCATCTGCTTGTCTGCATTTGCAAAATTCAGGTGCAATGTCGACCATTCTTTTTGCAAACCGTTTTCGTCGAAACCGCCCAATTTCGGAGCAATAAAGAGAACACTTTTGAAGGAAATGTCTCTGTCATTATCTACTAATGCCAAATGAGGCTCAAAAACACATAACTTGCTCAGAAATTCGTCACCGATTGGCAATCGCTTACGAATTTCGTTTGCAGCCGTTATGTAAAACTTAATACAATTTTCTCGAACGGTTCGGACAACATCGGGTTTGCCTTCTGCAACTAACTGACAAAGAAAAGTGTCACAATCCGGACCTACATGAATACTATTAAATGCGATTTGATTATCGTCTCTTGAAAAATCTATTAATTTTACTAAATCCATGTGCTTCAAAAGCTGCGGTTTCAAAAAATTACGTAAAATATTGTACAAAAGAGTTTTGGCAATATTTTGAAGCAAATGGATTCTTGTTTGTTGCGACTGAAAGTATAAATTAAAGTCATTAAAATACTCTAGAACGTATTTCAAAAACAGAAGATATGCTTTTGCTTCTGGATTTTGCATGATGATAGGCAGATCTTCCCCAGACTTTGTCTTCTCACTTACGACCAATTCTTGCAGAAAGTGCAACACACTGTCCCAATTTTCTAAAAGTGTAACTACAGATGAGTAACGCGATAACTATCGCGTGGTACACAATTTTAAAATTTTGCGGTTAGTAGATTGAAAACATTGCTGAAATTCGCGAAAAATGGTTTGGGACTGCTATAAATGAATGTTGCGACTTTCCGTAATAATTTCTCGCAGACCTCGGGAATGGTAGCGCATGCTGCATGCACAACCAATGCAGAGGAGTGACATGGACACGGCATGTCTTGAATGATGAGTGACGCCCTGTCATGACAGAAGCGTTATCACACGACAAAGCAAGAATGTTTTCGAACGGAATTTGCTTTTTCCACATGGAGTTCCTAAATGAGGTAAATAGTTTATCGGCAGTACATTCTCGCGCGTCAAGATTAATTAATTCTACTAATTCCGTTCGAACATCCAAAGTCTCGGGTGCGACATACCGAACAATGAACGACATCCATTTCTCATTGGTAGAGTCGGATGTCTCATCAATAAATACTGAAAACTTAGAATTCTGTAAAACATGACTAACAAGGAAACATATCGAACCCGAAAATTCTGATTTTAATGAAACTCCGTACGATTGTAGAGCATGTCGGAGTATGTAAGAAACGATTTTTTTTCTGCGGAAGAACACTCTGAGGGGGTGAAATCAGCCCCCAAATTTTCAGCGATTTTTCGTTTTTCGAGTATAACTTTGTAACGGTGCCAGATAGAAGAAAACCGTAAATGGACAAAATGTTCAGTGTTTGATGCCGTACAACGCGCTGCAAAAGAAATGTTTGTACGTCCAACAATTTATAAATAAATTAAAATTTTCATTATTTTACATATAATTTCTAATCGTGAGGTTTGGGGACGATCTTTTTCCGTGTAGAAGTTATAATTCGCAATGGTTTACTAAAATGTAAAAGGAAAAAATTTTGGTTCATTTGTTTATTTGTTTACAAAAATTTTCCGCCTTTGTCCATAGTACTACCATCTGCCACTTGACAATCGAGGATTTCGGTGAAACTTGGTATACAAGCACACCATTTGGAACTATTCGACAAGTATTTGTCTTTATTGGCGGAAATTCATGTTTACAGGGTGAAACTACTCCCTCAAGGTTTAGGGGTGGGAACCTTCTAAAGCGTATAACCGAAAAAGTAATAGACATAGAAAGAAATGTTAAATACAAAAATTACTTGAATTTTTATGAGGAATAATATAATTCACAGTTAATAAATGAAATTTTAATTGCTATTTGTTAATTCCCAAAACAATTTAATTGTGGCTAACACTGCTCGTAAATAGTATTGTATTTGATTATTTCTTACCTTGGTCAATTTGTGTACAATGTTTGTCACGAGTGGAAACAGGCGACTCACAAATGCAAATTATCGTTCTCGACCACGACGTTTTATTTACAACGTGCATAACAATTCTATTCACATCGCTGTGTGGGTAACCCTGTTTACGATTGTTGTGACCAGACAAATTTAAAATAGAAAAGCCAATCTACGCAGCGATTTAAAAATAGTTGTTATGTCGATAAAAAAAGCCGTGGAAAAACAGCGAGTACGTTGGCCGATGTTGTATATAAAACGCAATGATCCAGAATGAAAATTCGCATTTGTGAGTCGATTGTCAAGGTTCGTGCATAGTTCTCATCACATTAAGATACGTAACTCATTACAGCACTAGTGTAAGACCTGTACTGTTCGATAGTCATCCTAGTCTTTCGATTCTGACATTTGTTAAAGGTGCACATTTGTAAGAATGGCGCGAATAAATCCTGTTCGTGTTATCCAGTTGCTCATGATAACATTCGACGTAGCGAATATAAATCGACCAGATGCGAACCAACAAGAGGTGGAACTGCACGATATTGTAGCAGATATTATACGAAGAAGTGTCGAGGACACATCTTTTACCATGGAAACAGACACGACGTTGGAATTCCTTCAACCATTTCGACCACATTCAGAAGATTTCGTTGATGAAGAGGCACTATCACCAGAAGACTTACTTGAGGTATTAGAGTCAACGCAAGATGAAGAACAAGCCTGCGTTCCAGAAGAAGGTGGGCTCGTGGACTTGGAATACAAACAAAACGCAGTCGATTATTGGAAAGGTGGTAAGAAAAAGCGCCTGTCACTTGAGGGCGTTAGACAAAAGTTCAGAAAGGTAAAATCGGTGTCACAGTTATACAGGTGGGAGCAGTCTTTAGAAAAGGGAGGGAATCGAAGGGAAAAACTAATGCAAATATCCCGTTCTGTTTTTAATCAGTTTTGTGCTGCTACGGACGTAAACGCTATAATCCATAATACTGATTTGCGACAATGGGCGTTGGAAGCAAATATAGCGGTTTTTCTTAAAAATTTTAAAGCCTCGCCAATGTGGATATTAAATTTTAAAAGACATTATAATATTGTATCTCGGAAGATAAATAAGTTTATTACCCGCTCTTACGCGGCGGACGCTGCAACTTTGGAAAACAGTGCTACAGAGTTTGTTAACATGATCAAAAGTGTAATTGACATTGTCGGCCTGGAACATGTGTATAACGCGGACGAAAGCAATTTCAACCTTGAATTGCATTCTGGTCGTACGTTAGCAGTTGAAGGCACGAAAAAGGTGGAAACAGTTGTTCAGTCCCTTTCAGCAATGACACATAGCTCTACCATATTACCCGTAATCTCTGCAGCTGGGAAACTCATGTCTCCCCTTCTAATCGTGCTGAAAGAATCAAGTGGAACGTTTGGTCCTCAAGTGAAGAAAACATTATTTAATGCTCCAAACGTACATATACAGGCATCAAAATCAGGAAAATTAAGCACACAATTATTTCATGAATGGTTTACTAATGTATACATACCTAATACACAGACCTCAAGTGCTCTTCTGTTAGATTCCTGGACTGGGCATTGTCCAGCTTCTCTGTTGGAACTTGTTCCCAACAATAAACAAGTCGCCATTTACACTATTCCAAAGAAAACAACCGGTATGATACAACCGCTTGACGTATACGGATTTCGGGTATGGAAAGGCTTCGTGAGAAAATTTTCAGATATAGTACTCCTTTTAAACATAGACGTTAATTTGCATTTGCGTAACAATATAATAAAACTACAATCACTAACTCACAATCAATTGTCTGCACCAAGATACAATGCCTTGTTCAGGTATGGATGGTACAAAAGTGGGTACATACCTACTAATTGTAAATCGACGTTTGAACATCCTGTGGATATTGCTTTTAAAAATCAAGAAAACATAGATCCACCTAAATGTGCAATCTGTGGAGCGCCAGCTGTTATTCGTTGTGCATGGTGAGACAAGTTCTTATGCTTTCATCATTTCTTCGAAGCCTTTCACTACCACGCACATTCTTCATAGAAGTGTAACATTCTTCTACGGCAATACTGTTAGAATTGCCAGTGGTAATATGTATCGTAATGATTATACTGTCTTCGAGAATCATTCACGTATGTAAAGACATTGTTAGAGATACCCTCGTTGATGCCGTACATTCATCTGTAGCACTTTCGATTGCATAACTATTTGTCTGTATATTCTGTTACGTTCCGACCAGATTTTTAATGTTACTTTCGACCTAACGTCGGCTGGAATGTGTCTTAACAATGCTTTGCATTTTGGATTTTCCTAATCGAGCACAATCTCAATGTTGACACATTGTTCCCATAAATCCAAAAAAAAAAATGAAAACGACACACCTGGAGTGCAACTACTGTTTGGAAATACATTTTACGCGTACTTTATACATTTTACGGCTACTGTGACGCCACCTAGGATATCGTTCCCGTTGCACTTCCGTTATATTATTCCTCATAAAAATTCAAGTAATTTTTGTATTTAACATTTCTTTCTATGTCTATTACTTTTTCGGTTATACGCTTTAGAAGGTTCCCACCCCTAAACCTTGAGGGAGTAGTTTCACCCTGTAAACATGAATTTCCGCCAATAAAGACAAATACTTGTCGAATAGTTCCAAATGGTGTGCTTGTATACCAAGTTTCACCGAAATCCTCGATTGTCAAGTGGCAGATGGTAGTACTATGGACAAAGGCGGAAAATTTTTGTAAACAAATAAACAAATGAACCAAAATTTTTTCCTTTTACATTTTAGTAAACCATTGCGAATTATAACTTCTACACGGAAAAAGATCGTCCCCAAACCTCACGATTAGAAATTATATGTAAAATAATGAAAATTTTAATTTATTTATAAATTGTTGGACGTACAAACATTTCTTTTGCAGCGCGTTGTACGGCATCAAACACTGAACATTTTGTCCATTTACGGTTTTCTTCTATCTGGCACCGTTACAAAGTTATACTCGAAAAACGAAAAATCGCTGAAAATTTGGGGGCTGATTTCACCCCCTCAGAGTGTTCTTCCGCAGAAAAAAAATCGTTTCTTACATACTCCGACATGCTCTACAATCGTACGGAGTTTCATTAAAATCAGAATTTTCGGGTTCGATATGTTTCCTTGTTAGTCATGTTTTACAGAATTCTAAGTTTTCAGTATTTATTGATGAGACATCCGACTCTACCAATGAGAAATGGATGTCGTTCATTGTTCGGTATGTCGCACCCGAGACTTTGGATGTTCGAACGGAATTAGTAGAATTAATTAATCTTGACGCGCGAGAATGTACTGCCGATAAACTATTTACCTCATTTAGGAACTCCATGTGGAAAAAGCAAATTCCGTTCGAAAACATTCTTGCTTTGTCGTGTGATAACGCTTCTGTCATGACAGGGCGTCACTCATCATTCAAGACATGCCGTGTCCATGTCACTCCTCTGCATTGGTTGTGCATGCAGCATGCGCTACCATTCCCGAGGTCTGCGAGAAATTATTACGGAAAGTCGCAACATTCATTTATAGCAGTCCCAAACCATTTTTCGCGAATTTCAGCAATGTTTTCAATCTACTAACCGCAAAATTTTAAAATTGTGTACCACGCGATAGTTATCGCGTTACTCATCTGTAGTTACACTTTTAGAAAATTGGGACAGTGTGTTGCACTTTCTGCAAGAATTGGTCGTAAGTGAGAAGACAAAGTCTGGGGAAGATCTGCCTATCATCATGCAAAATCCAGAAGCAAAAGCATATCTTCTGTTTTTGAAATACGTTCTAGAGTATTTTAATGACTTTAATTTATACTTTCAGTCGCAACAAACAAGAATCCATTTGCTTCAAAATATTGCCAAAACTCTTTTGTACAATATTTTACGTAATTTTTTGAAACCGCAGCTTTTGAAGCACATGGATTTAGTAAAATTAATAGATTTTTCAAGAGACGATAATCAAATCGCATTTAATAGTATTCATGTAGGTCCGGATTGTGACACTTTTCTTTGTCAGTTAGTTGCAGAAGGCAAACCCGATGTTGTCCGAACCGTTCGAGAAAATTGTATTAAGTTTTACATAACGGCTGCAAACGAAATTCGTAAGCGATTGCCAATCGGTGACGAATTTCTGAGCAAGTTATGTGTTTTTGAGCCTCATTTGGCATTAGTAGATAATGACAGAGACATTTCCTTCAAAAGTGTTCTCTTTATTGCTCCGAAATTGGGCGGTTTCGACGAAAACGGTTTGCAAAAAGAATGGTCGACATTGCACCTGAATTTTGCAAATGCAGACAAGCAGATGCTTTGTACATTAGCTTTTGATGATGTGTGGCAAACGGTGTTGTTAACGCGAAACGATCAAAGCTCATTTAAATATCCATGTTTGCAGGAATTATTAAATTCCATTAGAAGTCTTCCAAATTCAAACGCAGATGCTGAAAGAGTGTTTTCCATGCTTCCCGACATAAAGAACAAGAAACGAAACCGACTTTGTTCGACCAGCGTCAATGCGATTTGCGTAACGAAATCGGCACTAAAGGCGCAAGGGGAAATAGCTCAGACCATGGAGGTAGATGACAAACATCTATCTCTCATGTCATCTGAGAATTTATATGCAACTTTTGCGAAGAAGCAAAAGAGGAGTTTAGGTTTACATACCGTTGATGGCCTCGCGGATTTTCCTTCTACGTCGGGTAATGCAAATTCGTGATGTCCAGAATATTATCAATTTCATCCATTTTCTATTTCATTCGATTTTTGGACATCGCGAATATGTAAATAGTTGTTCGATATACCTCGCGCAATTCTTGTTCTATCCTTGCAATAAATTCGCTTGCTTGCTGTACATATGATTTATAGAGAGAACTTCGAGATAATTGTACAAATAAATGTATATTCTTAATTATATTCATTTTATATGTCAATTATCTCGAAATTCTGTCGCATGTATTATAGTAAATTCCTCTGCTTGCTTTCTATCCTTTGGAAATATAAACAATTGTAGCATTATTTCAGTCTTACATCTCGTCAATATATCGAACCCAATTGATATATTTACGTGCTGCCTTTCTTTTCTATTTCTGTAGTGTTTTTGTATATTTTAGTGTCCAACATGTATCGCGATGTTAGCTTCGCATAACCAATTGTTTACATTTCCCTCCCGATGGAAGAGACCACCACTTTCCCGTAGTTTCCATCGAGCGGTAACGTGCACGCTGCGTGTAATTAATTTGTAAATAGTGCGTGATTCTTTGTCGCAACTTGATATAATTATCGAAGAATCTAGGAAGAAATGTGATTAAGTTTAGATTTTAGATTTTAGATCATACTCTAAAAAAATATTTTTTATCGAAGGCTGCTACAGCGTCCATGGTACTGGCCAAGAGTGGATTCTAATTTTCACAAAGTTCACCAATTTACAGTATCAAAATATTCATCTTTTACTAAAAAAATTCATTTTAAGGTTTGGAAAATAGAAACAGCTCAAATAAAAAGTACGGAAATTTAAAATGCAAACACGAAATTATGAATGTACATTTTTCTTTGTTAAAGAAGTTACGGAAGAACTTTATTTAACTTTTTTTTATGTCGAATTTAGTTCGTATATCTGAAAAGGCGAAGAACCATAACGGGTAATTATCATTTTTCGTGATCTAATCAGATCTTAAGACAAGAATATAAAATTTAAATATAAAGTTTCATTGAAATCCATTTTGCCGTTTAAACGTAATCGTGTTAAATAGTCTTTTTCTAGTCTAGTCCTTTTCTAAATAGTCAACACGTGATCAGGAGGTCTTAAAACGTGATTTCCGTAACAAAACTTTTTCCAATTTTTTTTTCATTACAATAGTATTATACATATGTCAGAAAGTGAAAAGTGTATCTCGAGGCACTCAAGAAGATCGCGTACGGCCGCGTTTCGCTTGTGCCTCACCTCGGATCACAGCGTTTCAAGAGCGAGAGAGAAAGACGCACATTCGTTTTCTCTCTCGTCTTCCCGACGTTGTCCGAAGCGCCGAGCTCACGGACACGCAGCTCCGGCGTAGTGTGCATGCGAGGTGGGGGAAATTCTCGAGGGAACCCGTCCCGGATCTGGCATCACTGCTTTCTACTGCGCGCAGGGAATTAATAAGCAACAGTTTTGGAGTAGATTATGTTCACATAACCTGCCAGGTTTATTAAATAAGTTTTCAATTTATTTGTAAAGGTATGTATTTATTTTTAATAATATTGTGATAAGTGGCACATATATATAATTAACTCTGAAAAGAAATACAATATTATAAAATTGAAATGATACTGGGAATGTACCAATCCATGAGTATTTTATGAAATGGGCGCTGAAAAGTGCCGATTGATGTTCATTGTGAACATCGAGAGGTTGTTCCCGTTTTAATAAATTAAAATGAGCACTGAAAAGTACCGTTTGGTTTCTTCGCCACTGTAAAAGGAGACACACCTCTACTTTTAATGGGCACATTTCTGAAAAATACAATATTTACCATATTTAATTATCGTTTTCCCGCAACAGTAAATCGTGACTTTTACGCTCATGACATTTAGTGTCATGACTTTTACTGATACGGACCTTCAAAGGTCAGCTTTTTCTTCGGGCTGCTGGTCGTCTGTCCACAAATCGCAGCGCATTCGCGATGCATTGGAGGCTGCCGTCGCGCGTGGACCACTCTTCTTACTTCAAACCCTCTCCTTGGCGGCTCGAAGTGCCTGCTGCATCGACCGTTGGAAATCCGACCGGAGCGGCTTGGTGAAGTACGGGTTCCCAGACACCGCTTCTGAAAAAGTAATGCACGCAAAGTACATTAGCATAATTATGCATAAAAACATGGAAATGCTTATTGCTTCGTACCGTAGATCGCCATTAGGATACGGGTGTTGTATAACGGCCTTTGCCCTGTTCGGCCGAACCACGTGAAGGACTATGTCACGTCGTCGACCAGCGCTTCCTTCAGGCAAATGCCGACCGCTTCCTTCAGGCTGAACCCACCCACGTATTTTAAATATTGAACCTAAACAAAGTACGTAAAGATTGATGTAAGTATGTATTACATCAAATTAAATAAGAGCATAATTTCGTTTTCGCTTACAACATTGGAATAACTGTCGTCATCGATGTTCTCGAAACAGTCCACCTCCTCCGGTGACGATAGCGGAATGACGGCTGGTTTTTGTGGTGGACCGTTATGGGTGGGCTGCACATATTGGAGAATACTCCCCAACAGAGTATTCATTCTTCTGCAATCAGAACGGATGGAGACGTAACGTATTAATAAACACGATGCATGCGATACTTATTTTAGCTCCGTCTCGACGCGCGCCGTGCGATCTTCCAGGCTCCTGCGAACATGAACATTTATAATAGAAAACTTCACACTATCAATATTTTTATAACAAAAAAAAAAGGAACATGTAAATTTACCCATTAGCAGAAGGTTGGATGTGCACAGTGGCGCGTGCAGACGATGTCCCTGGATCGTGATGATCCGTTAATGCTGCGAGGGCAGGAAGACTGGCAGCAGAAGTGTTCTGAAACATACGAACGTTACTTGGGTTAGTCGTAGAAAAATCCTTTGACGTTGTTGGAACGTTTTCTTCCTGCATGATCATCCTCAAATCCTGGATGTCCTGATCGATCGATTGTTTCGGCACGGTTGACGTCCTTCTCTTTTTCGGCGCTTCCTCCTCCGAAGAAGTCGTCCGGTACCTTGTTGGTTTGGCGACCACACGCTTCTCTCGCTGCGACATGTCAACCTGTGAGTAAAACTACATATTACAATACTTAGCAAAGGCGTGTTGGCTGTTTTTCCTATTTTACATGCATACATGCAATATTAACGTAACCCAAACCTCAAGACGAATCCAGGTAATGTATTACTCAATAATTCGCATGTAACTCGACAAAGGCTATAACAGTAGAAAACGTGAAAAAATAACCCACGAAGAAATATTCGAACCAAACGATAAAATAACTCATCACCAGAGATTAACAAGGATACGTGTAAATATAATATTATTTATGAAGAGCAATGCAAAAGGAAAGTACAGTACAAAAGAAGAAAATGTAAATATTATAGAGCATGCCACTCACCAGAAAATAGTCGTAACTTACCAAAAACAAGAGACGAGACCAGAAAGGGAAGAGATAATTTTTTTTTTTACATGGTGGAAATCCCTAACGGATACCTAACCCCCCCCCCCATGGCAGGGGTGAGATTATGTGGGGCTTGCACCCGCTAAAACCACCATGATGACCGCCTGACGCGAGAAGCTACACAAGGGAGAGGGACTGGCAGCGAGATACATCTAGCGAAAATAAAGGTGGAAGAATTTAAATACTACGGATCTTACGGCTTCTCGCTGTGCATAATAACAGCAACGATATACCTACGGGGTTCTGAGGGGTTTGTGTCTAGGAGAATACATTCATTTCGATCTGGAAACAAAAATTGTTAAAAGTCTCCCGAATACTTTCTCCGTATCTTTTGTTAGAGAGTTAGAATTAGATTTTCATACCGACGGATGTCGTGTGGACAAAGGTTCCATTCAGTTCTGGCCCATCCAATGTAGGATTTCAAATATTCCCCGTATATAGTGGTAGGAATCTATAAAGGTCGCCATAAACCACACGACCCCAATATTTTCTTTGAGAAATTTATTGCAGACGTCGAAGCCATCATGTCCAACGGAGGTATAAATTTTCATGCCAGTAAGTTGCCCATACGTCTGAGATGTTTCATAGCTGACGCACCAGCTCGAGCATTCGTGTTGAATCATTTTGGGCATATGTCTCAATATCCCTGTTCCAAATATATGGTTTCTGGTACCCTGAACGGTAAGCATTATGCCTTCGATGGTATAGATCATTCTCCTCGTACCGATGAGGAATACCCTAAACGGTTACACGAGAACCACCACAAAGATGGTCCAAGCCCATTGGCATCGCTACCGATAGGAATGGTTTCGCAAGTTCCGTTCGAGTATATGCATCTTGTATGCTTGGGCGTAATGAAGAAACTTTTGTCCGCGTGGGTATCTGGAAGCTTTACATTTTTCTCAAAATTGCCAGCATCGAACATTTCTATGATATCTACGAGACTCAACAGTCTCGCAAGATATTGTCCCTTGGACTTTGCCAGACGGCCCAGAGCTATTGAAGAATATTGTAAATATAAGGCGACCTAGTTTCGTCAGTTTCTTCTATATACAGGGCCAGTTGTACTGTATGGTGTACTCAACAATGTAATATACAAGCACTTCTTAATTTTACATGCGGCCATAAGGATTTTGGTTACAGAATTTCCATCGAGCCCACACTTGAGATTCGCAGAGTCAGCTTTGGAGAAATTTGTTCTTCGTAACGAAGAACTATATGGCCCGACTTTTAATAGTTATAACATCCATGGTCTTCGTCACTTAACCAAGGATGTCAGACGTTTTGGTAATTTAGATTCATGTTCTGCTTTTCCCTATGAAAACAACATGTCCATTTTTAAAAAATATCTTAATAAGCCATCACTTCCTCTCCAACAATTTTCCAACAGGATGAGGGAGATACAATCTCATGGCACAAACATTCATCGTAATGTCGATATTTCTATTCGCGTATCTAGACCCCTTACTAACGACACCAATTGTTCTCAGTACCGTAAGATAGAATTCAATAACATATCCCTAGGCACAAATGTACGCGATAATTGTTGCATCTCAGACGATGGCTCGATCTGCATAATTTTCAATATTGGCATGGACAAAGACTCGTATCGTTTGGGTATCAAACAATTTTTAGAAGTCGATAATTTGTATGATCTCGCCATAGAGTCTTCGGCTCTTGGAATATATAAATGCGCCACATTGAGCCCTGAAATTTTATATATCTCCCCCGATCAGGTTCGTCGCAAATGTTACAGAATGCCTTTTCGCTGTAGTATGTCCACTGACACAAACCCCTCAGAACCCCGTAGGTATATCGTTGCTGTTATTATGCACAGCGAGAAGCCGTAAGATCCGTAGTATTTAAATTCTTCCACCTTTATTTTCGCTAGATGTATCTCGCTGCCAGTCCCTCTCCCTTGTGAAGCTTCTCGCGTCAGGCGGTCACCATGGTGGTTTTAGTGGGTGCAAGCCCCACATAATCTCACCCCTGCCATGGGGGGGGGGGGGAGGGGTTAGGTATCCGTTAGGGATTTCCACCATGTAAAAAAAAAATTATCTGGTAGAAAGGGTGGTTGGGGGGGCACCTATAGCAATCACGATACACATGTGTTGGTGCGTAGCCACGTGCGTGTGACGTCACGCGTAGGGAATTGTTTGCCAATTCTGACCCTCAGATGGCGCTGTTATACGTGTCAGGCGAACGGCAGGAACTGCTGCGAATCTGCTGTCCATCTGACGTCAGGGTCCTGATGTCAGGCGCTGTACCTCAGAACGTATCCTAATGCGGACACAGATGACTACGGATCTGACGTCAGGCTCTGCGCTCTCACGGCAGACCCTGCTGCCAATCTGACGTCAGGTCGCACACATCTGGTTATCAGGGATCATTTTTAAGGCTGCAACAAAAGGGGAAGGATATTCAAAAAGAGTGGCCAGAATAGATATTTTTGAATTTTAAATAGTAATAATGCAAGTAACGTTTTCGTATTAGTTAATGTAATTAAGTATTAGTTAATATGTTGGAATGAGTAATTTCAAATACTGCCGCGCCGGCAGTCATTGTAATGTTCTAGAACCGTACACGATTATAAGAGTTTCCGCTAGCAGCCATGCTCACGGGTTCATTCTCGCTTTAGAAGCGAAAGCGATCAGTACCAGTGGCAGATTCCCGAAAAGATTTATAATTGCGTTCCAACGATTAAAGTAGATAAGACAAAGAGAATTTGTATTTCATTATTACGTGCAGTGTAATAATAATAAAGTACACCGTGTCAATATTCCAAACATAAAATGCGTGATCATTTATATAACCAGTAAAAGCTCTGTTCAACATAATATAAATAACGTAATGCTATCTAACTAATGAAGGACTCTTCAACTTCATTAAAGAAAAAAGAATTATTACTGTATCTTCATCCGTTCAAAAGTTATAGATTTTTGGCCGCTGCAGCACCGATTTTCTCCCACTGTGCGACGTGTGTTACGAAAAGTAGCACGTTTCACTTTTCATACGAAAAACAGCACGTTTGTCTTCGATGTTACGAAAACTATTATGTTTCGGTTTTTGCTGCGAAAACTAGCATGTTTGAGCGGATTCACACGAAAAGTAGCATGTTTCGACTGTAGCTACGAAAAGCAGCATATTTGGATGGTTCACTACGAAACATCGAGCGCGTCAACTTAAATACCTTCCGACGCGATTTTTATTTAATACTAGGACGGTAATTTATTAAACATTAAAATGCCGTACTTAAATTATGCAGATTAAAATTTTCATACGTGTTTCCTTTTGGAGATTAGATGGAGTTATGTTATTTATTAAATAATATTTTCAAAAGTTGAATTCTTCGATGCAAAAATGCACATCAACAATTTAAATTAACCACGCGCGGAAATGTGATAATTTCTGCGGTAGAACCCAAAACGTGTAATTTTTCGTGGCGAAGCAGGATAATGTGCTAGTTCTCGCCGCAAAGTACGGAATGTGCTATTTTTTAATCCAAAATGATGATAATTATCTGTTTTGATATGTTTAATTATACGTTTCTGGCTGTTTTTAAAAGCGTTCTGGCATGTAACGTGCTGGAAACTGATCTTTTTAAAATCGGGAGTAAATCATTTATTGCACTCTGCCAATGAAGAAGCTGAATTAGGACTATTCAATTCAGTTGCTAATTCCTCAGAAGTCTATGAATTTTTGAAGGAGGCAAAATTCTGAATTTCTTCTAAATTCGGAGAAAATTCTACATTACTTTCGGTGATATTGGAAGAAGATTGCGAACTTGTGCCAGGTGACACATATGAGTATATTGGTAATAAGAAGATAAAGACAAGACGTTGAATGTGAAAATGATTGTGAACTAGTTCCAGGTTAAACATCACTAGTGGGGTACTAACAAAGTGGATTGCAAATGTTAAATGCGAAGAACTAGCATCTAATGATGTTCTGGCTTCCTGAACGGAATGATTAAGTGATCTTTTAGCACGCTTATTCAATTTCAATTTGCCAGTCATTATTAAAGTAATGAAGAAAATAGAAATAAACTGACTGTAATGTAGAAAAAACAAAATGCAATACTGGTTTCAGAAATATAGAGATATAGAACTTACCTGCAGAATATATGGATGTGTTCCAAACCAAACGCCAAAGAAACACACTAAACACACTAACTTTAAATACGTCGACTAATACTAACAAAAACACACACAATAAAAATACTACGAAAATACGATAAAAAACACTAAAATTACGATAAAAGGCACAAATAAGATAAAAACACGATAAAGGACACTATAAAAATATTATAAAAATACTAAAACTATGTAATATAAAGCGAAAATACTAAAACTGACTATGTAATATAAAACGAAAATACTAAAACTATGTAATATAATACGAAAAAAATAGGAACAAACTAGAGACTAATAATAAAATGAAAAAATCTGTGTATGAAAAGTAGCGAAAAATAGCGTGCGTCCCCTGCGATGGTTCTGCGATAACTGCCGCAGTTTCCTTGCTACCTGTAGGCTCCAAGGAAACCTTGCCACTCCCCACTACGCGGCACAACCCTTATCCTGCCAACGCGCCACAGTGGGGTATTTTGCCCCGAAACCCGGACATGGCTATTTTAAAATCTTCAAACTCTCATAACTTTGCTAAAATTCATCCAAAGTTGATGAAACAAAAACCATTTTAAAGTTTAAACTTTTTACTTTGCGACTCATTAAATCAATTTTATCGAAATCGGTATCCAGGCGGTAAAATCCGCCCTTAAAGAGAAATGTGCCAAACTGTAAAAGTTTCTTGATGTTTGACAAGTGCTGCGGAGTGCAAACAATATTTTTCTTACTTTTTATGTATACTATCGGAAAGTATGATCCTTTGCCTTTACGATAAGCCGAACCTCATAAAAAAAATGTTTTTTAACAAAAGTACAGCCATTTAAAAAAGCTACATTTTTAAATGTTTTTACAGAGATTTTTCGTTTACACAAATTGTAAGCTCAGGGGGAAGAAGTAAATCTATTGTTTCATTTAGAAATTGCATCTTGACAGCTTTTTTTTGTATAAATTTTATGTCGTCTAGCGTCATTAGTTTAATTCCAGATGAATTTGTAGCTTGCACCGAACAATTTGCTGACATTATAATATCTATACGTATATATATTTTCGTTAAACAAGTAACATCTGACTAACAATAGCGAAAAATATCTACATACTTCATGTGACAAATGTTTTAGTGTACTTTCCAAGTACAAGTAAAATGAAATTTAATATAAAAGTAAAATTAAAACAGCACTTAAATATGAACTTAACTAATAAACTTAATAAACGCAGGATATATATATATAACACACACTAAATATAGGCTACACAAAACAAAACTTTAACTCAATAAAATGTAAGAAAAACTAAAATATAACATATAAGTACGTAAAAAGAGCTTTGAATATTTTGCCGTGTAGTCTTTGATGGCACTGTTTCATTTGAATGCAGACAGAATTTTACTTTTACTAATTTTAAGTCCTCTACTTTATGTCTGCATTCAGTTGAAACAGTGCCATCAGAGACTACACGGCGAAATATTCAAAGTATTTTTTACGTACTAATATGTATATTATATTTTAGTCTTTCTTTCATTTTATTCAAATAATACATATGTGTCCATAACTTAAACAGTTCCATTGAAGAGTTCCTTAACAACACCTCCCGGAGGCCTGGCGAGCGCGACCGTACAGGCGCGGCGTACGGTAAACCGCAGCAGTTCTCGATTGTCATTTCTAACTAAATTAGCTATCAAACTTAAATCCGGACGAATCCGGAACCAATTTTTTTGCACTGTCATCACAAACCTTTATCAAATATAATGGCACCACCAAAAGCAGTTAACAGGGCTTAGCAGTATAACAAAATCGTTAATGAAATCTTATAATCATAAAGAAAATTTACTGAATTCTCGATTATCTTCAAATGTTAATAACTGTGCAAATATATATGATGAAAAAGTAAAACCTTTTGGAAAGTGTAGTATATATCTACCTGAAAAGCTTCCATAATGCAAGAATTGACAAAATTTCTTTACAACATGTAGAAAACTCTAATAAGCCAACGATGTTTCAGAGGACGGTTAAGAAAGAATCGCGACCTCTAAAATCTCTTAACTTTCGACGAAGCCTGTTGCTTCATGAGTGCACAAATGAAAAAAACAATATTCATACATTGTTCCTCAGATATTCAACTGCCTGGAACACCAACAATTTTACGGTTTACGCAAAATTTTTAAAATCGATTTATGTCCGGGTTTTCGGGCCAAATACCCCACTGTGCGACGGATATACCTCTGAAGACTTGCCAGCAAAGCTCTTTAAAGCAGAAAAGCAGAAGAAATTGACTTACTAAATCGACTAAACTTCGGCAGTTTAAACCCGAAAAAAACGCTAATACAAAGAAGCAATGATCTAAAGTACAGTGATCAGAGAACAGAGTGTGGTTACTGAAAAGATCAGAATTACTACTGCATCTTTATTCGCATCTTGATTTATTTCCTTCAATTCATTTAT
Organism: Andrena hattorfiana; assembly: GCA_944738655.2. Classification (NCBI taxonomy): domain Eukaryota; kingdom Metazoa; phylum Arthropoda; class Insecta; order Hymenoptera; family Andrenidae; genus Andrena; species Andrena hattorfiana. The sequence continues at coordinate 17,642,443 of OX122895.1, read as the reverse complement.
TATGATATATTTTTTTTCCAAATTATCCAACGTTGGTTTTGGAAATAAAAATTCATAAGTACAATCCAAATATCAAAATATATAATAGATAAAAATGTAATTTTGGTTTTAATTAATAATACATTTATTGATCTAAAAAAAGATTCAATTTTTGTTTTAATCGCAATTCGTAATTGCAATGTATTTGCAATTGTAATTGCATAGTACGATGTAATTGAATTATAATTACGAATTAAGAGGTAACCAAATTGAGAGGTAATAAGAGGTGGGAAAGAAATATGTGGGTACATGTTTCGAATAGAAAAAAATTACTATGAGGGCAGAATATGGTATTATTGATAAATTTATAATATATAAAATAAACTCTCTTGTTACATTTTTTCCACTTTTTCTCACTTCTTCAGAGTTTTGAGCTGTAATTTAATTACATTGTATTTCAATTGCATCGTAATTCAATCACACGCACAATTACAGTAATTAGGAATTTAATTAATTGAAAAGTTTAAATGATGTAATTGAATTACTATGTAATTGAAATACAATGTAATTAAATTACAGTGTAATTCAATTAGCACAACTGTGACGTCAACGCGTGCTTTTGTTTTAAAATTCGAGCGCGTGTTTAGACACGAGAGATAAGGGAGCCGTAGAAGGGGGGGGGGGGGGAGCGCGTGCAAAACCACGCGCAGGCAGAGGACTACCCCTTTTGTCCCTGTGTCTCACCGCGAGGCGTACTGGTACTTGTTCAGAGTTATTTCGTTTCCTATCCCATTGCCGGGGAAACATTCTTCGATCTAACATCAGAACATCTTCTTCTTTTGGTCATCGTGCGGACCATAAGATTAATTTTACGCCATGGTCAGTGCTCAGAACATCAGTATAATTTAATTATGCTGTAGCGGAGCACGGTTTATTGCCTGCCGAACGTAGAGGGATTAGCTACTACTATCTGGTACCCAAACATTAATCAGTCTGATCGGCCAGAGCGTTTTGCCAGGGTCGCGGTTTATGACCGTATTGTCCCGCGAGTTGGCGGTTAACGACGGTACAGGTAGAGGTTCTTTTACTTCGACTCGAAAAACATGCGAACGCACTCATCCGTGTCTGTTCGCATGTTTTTCCAATCGAATTAAAAGAACGCCGACGGCCAGACTCTCTCGCACGCACGGTTTACATAACATTTGGTATAATTTTAATCGGGAGAACGCTAGGACTCCATTGATGTCCATATTTCTCCGCCATTCGATTTTTGCTCTTGAGGCTGCGACGCACGCGCCTTACACGTGTTTAACCGTGCCTTTACGCGAGGGTGTAAGAATACGGCCACAGCGACGATACGTTTACGGGCAGCAGAGAGTTTGCACGGCTGCATACTGCCCAAAGCTCAACGAGTCAAGTGCAACGTGTATATAACCGCGTGTCTTTCTTCTTGATTATAATAGACCGTAACTTCGTTTCTGACTGTCTAACTGAAGAATTATTAAAACCCTGTTCTCACGCATACAGCAGGGTATAAATTTCTGAAGTGGGATTCGAATAGTGCTAATCCGGCGGTTAAAACGGGCAAATTCGCGAACGTGCACGCGGGTGCCATTGTTTCAAAACGCAATAGAATGTTCGAGAATGTTGGAAAGGGTGTACGCGAGGACACTTTTTCTAACCAGTTCTGTTTATGGTATTGAGACCGTTAGCGTCGTTGTTGCCAACCAAACTTAAGGGGGGAAGCCTCTGTGACGGTCGAAAATAAAGGCTATTTTCAAATATATATATTTAACTAATACTTTACGCTGCCAAATTGAAAAAATTTTAGGTAGTATGGCCATAGCAAAAAAAATTACAAAACGGGCGCTTGTGTAACTTTCCAATATTTGCTCCGAATTGAAAAATTCGAACGGTTTCTTAAAGTATATTACAATAGCTTCAGTTAAGCGTACAGATTTTAAAAAATATCAATTTTTGAAGAAATGGCCCCGTGGTTGTCGGGTGTCGAGTACTCTCTTCTAAATATAGGACCCTTAAAGGGGCAGACAACTGTAAAAAATCGGAAAAATCGACGGTCAAATTCGGATTTTACATAGAACCATATAATTTTTTTAGAAATCACTTGACAGTGCGATTCAAGACAAATTTAATAACCTGTAGCGAATAATACACTTTATTTCAATGTTAGACATAGTTAGGAATGAAATAAATATATCGAACTATCTATCTCGTAGATTGAATTTCTTCTTTCATTCCTAACTATGTGTAGCCTTGAAGGTCATAGTATACCATGTGGTTGAATTTGTCTTGACAGTCGCTTTCATACTGGCTTATTAAATATATAGCATTCCATTTAAAAAATTAAGGGTCACCTTCGTTTCAAGGAAAATATTGCGAACACCAAAAATTGAGTTACCGCATTATGTTGTGTATAAAAAACACTAAAAGTTTTCCTTCTTCAGTTTTTCACAAATACTTACCATATTCGAGAACACTGTATAAGCTTATACATTCTAAAATAGCATATACAGGGTCATCGTTTAATCCTGCAACCCGCGCGCGCGCGAACTTGTAAAATGGCAACACCGCCTCACGGACGCATTCCACTACAACCATGCGCCGATACTTCCGCCATCTATGAACCAATGATGGAAGTGTAGAGTCTTTTAGGTGCCAGTAGAGGGTACTTTTAGATTTCGCTAAAGAATATTAAATTTGACGTAGCAGACGGGTAAGAAAACGGAAGCCATTTTAAGAGTGCGACCGCGCCGATTCCGTTATCTACGTACGCAATGATCCACCAGCGGTATTAGAACACGCTGACGCGTTAGTGGTCCGGGTTGATGAATTTGGGTCATTTTTCGCATAGCTTTTGAACTACAAAAGATATCGGATTGCAATTTGCGCCATAAAATGGGGACAAATTATCACCTTCTAACGATGGAAAATTTACCAAATTTTACGTTTACTTAGTTTTTCTTTTTTCAATTATTTAACCATAATTGTTGCGAAAAGCTTTTGCAAACTGTTTATTTAAATACTTTATATAATGCTCTTTTTAAAATTCATGGCGCCGATAAACAATAGGCTAGTTGTCCCTGTATCATTATTTTCACAAATTAAAGAATTAAATTTTTATTCAATTATATATTAGTTCTGCAGCCTCAGAATCTAATGCTTTGGTTTCCTTTTTTGCGATTTTATCCTTAATGTAGTGCATGCACAAATCGGAAGTAGAGGGTAACTAATGGGATGTGTCGTTGTTTCCCTAGCATTCTTTGAATTTTTTATACAATTTTTGTGTCTGAATGTTTTAACCCTTTAGCTATTATACGCCACGCCTGCAGTGGCTTCCGTTTATGTCATCTTTTGAAATGGTACATGAAAATGCGCAGGCTGGATGCGCGGGATTATTATGTGGTCCCCTCCAAGACGAAGTGACAGAAAACATAACCTACATGCTATACCAGATTTCATAAAGATACAGTTGTGGCGTAATAATAATATTTTGGAAGGATGTTAAGTCATACAACGTTCACAAATGTAGCGTAAAAGAACGAAATAGCTAATAAACATTTATTGCCATGTAGCGTATAGGTTACATTTTCTGTCACTTCGAAGAGGGGACCACATAATAATCACGCGCATCCAGCCTGCGCATTTTCACCAGACCGGGCGGCCGCATGGAAGGGTACCTTTCCCACCCTGCAGTAGTGGTAGTTGGAACCAGAGATGGGCATAAAATTATTTTAAATAAAAAATTGGTTTCGAGTAAAACGCAGAAATTTTTGGCATTATTTGAAATCGGTAATTATTTAGAAGTTGTCCATCCTCAACGATTTCAATGATTTTTGGATATGTTATCAAGATCAAGATTCTGAACAACTTTTTCCTATGCATGTTACCGCTGCTCGACCTTCGTTCCCGAGATATTCGCCAAGAACTGTTGCTACCACTGCATTGAATTCGACCCATACGTGCATGATGCGGCAGCGTGTGCGTTAGCACGAGACCCGCGCTCATCTACTGTTTCTGCATGTACGTCGCGGTGCAACGCATTCCACTTTCCAACTTGTCCTGGGTATTAGTATTGGTTTGGCTAGATTAGCGCGGGAGGGTGGGGGGGGGGGGGCGTAAAGCATTGTAGCGGACCGAAGTGAGTTTAGAGATTTGAACCAGAAACCTGCGGATGCCCGTCAACACCCCGCCTCACATCGGTTCGCTACCATGCATTACGCGCCCGCGAGCGGGCGCGCGCCCCCCGCACTAATCTAACCCAAACCTATACTAATACCCGGGACAAGTTGGAAAGTGGAATTCATTGCGTCGGAATAAGTGAAAAGAAGTTTTTCGCAAATATCTCGGAAACAAAGATCAGCTTCGTCATTTATTTTATCCCATGCTGGCGCATACGCTGCCACGGACGCGTACTGTAGGTAGGTATACGGCAGAATACATTGTAGTAGTAGCAGCAGTTTCTCGCGAATATCTCGAAAGCGAAGGTCGAGCGGCGGTAACATGCATAGAAAAAAGTTGTTCAGAATCGTGTCCCCGACAACATATCCAAAAATCATTGAAATCGGTGAGGATGGACAACTTCTAAATAATTACCTTGAAATCAATTAAATATAAATAACCCGCAGTTATTTATTATTCGAAGCGCCGTAAATAATGTTTTCATTCGAGGGGAATTCGTCCGAAGCTTCGAATAATGTTCTCCCTTTCATTTAGATTTATATCCGAAAGTTATTTAAAGCTGGGCGAGCCTCGAGCGGCTTTGATCGAAGTCGTCGGCTCCTCGAGCCGAGCGAGATGGTATCGTTCACCCGTCTAATCTGCAGCGCGAGGTTGCTCGGCGATGTGTCATCGATTATACACAAACGGAATTTTGTTATTTTTCATCGTATCAAAATGACAGTAACAGCAATGGATTCCTTGCATTCTCCCGATTAAATTGACAAAAAAAATTTAAATCGGACCACTTTTAACGAAACGGGCTTACAATCCTGCAAACTAATTTTATGCGTAATATCGTTAATTGAGACAGTGAGAGCAAACAACGGACTAACCCACATTCTTTTCGAAATTGGGGTAGTAGCAATAACGTATTCGAACTTGGAACCATATTCTTGAGCCCGGTGTGCGCCACTATGGGCTGACTTACGTTAATATCATCTTTTGAAACGATACGCCACTATTGTGGCTTTCACACGCAGGTGGCGAAAAATCAAGCCAACCCTGTCGTAGCTAAAATTATTGAAATTGAGACGGGTACGAGACCAGTCGACACATTGTTTTCAAACCTCGTTATAGTAATCTGGGGTGGGAGAGTTAAACCGGCCATAAAAGCGGAGCGCGCAGCTCGCTTACCTGAGCCGGGAAATTCCCAATACCTAGCTCTTTGCGACGTTACTTTCAAAGAGACCATCTAAAAATTCTCGAAGCTCGGGCATCACCGCTTTTCAGCGGTCGCTGGCAGCTCTGAACGCCGTGTCGGTGCGAGAAATGGCTTCGAGAAGTGTGCCTCCGTTTGAAAGTTCGAACTTCGGTCACACTCGGGCCTCGTGGCGGGCAGATACCCGTTGCCTGGTTCGTTCGCGCTCGGTGTTCGGCCACGTTCGGAACGCGTCGCGTCACCGATCGTGGGGGGTCGTTCCAGCGCGAACGTCTTCAATAATAACATGAATAGAGGGTCGAAGTGGGAACTGATTCTTGTATAATTGTTTTGAGGAAAAATTTTAACATGTGAGCCACACGATTTGCCACATAGCCACCGTTTTTGTTCAAATGCTTTGTTCATGTCCTTGATATATTTTTTATGATTTTATCCTTAACGTAAATATGCGTAGAGCGGACGTAAGGAGTAATGTGCTCAACTGAGTAATCTCAGTAATCAACTGAGAGAATGTGCCTTGGTTTGTAGCGGTCTTTGAATTTTTTCTACAATTTTTGTGTCTCAATGTTTTAATTTTTTAGCTACGTAACGCCATGCCTACACCGGCTTCCGGTTATGTAATTTTTTGCAACGATAGGCCAGTATTGTGGCTTTTACACTCGGGTGGCGAAAAATCTCTCCGTACAGGGGTATAGCGCCGCGGTCAACCCTGACGTGGCTAAAATTATTGAAATTGAGACGGGTACAGGACCAGTCGTCACATTGTTTGCAAACATCGTTACAGTAATCTGGGGTGCGAGTGGTAAACTGGCCATAAAAGCGGAGTGGCCAGCTCGCTTACCTGTGGCCGGGGCCTCCGTTTCACTACCTAATAACTGTTTGCGACTTTAATTTGAAAGGGACTATTGTAGAAATGAGCTGATTTTGTAGGTAGAACATCAAGGAACTGTTTCTAGTTACGTATCAAAACGGCAGAATACTAACATCGTACATCAATCAGCTGCTGCGGTTTTCGGTAACGAATATTTCGAATCGCTTCGTGTGTTATTCGAACGAGGAAGTTCTGAGTTATTATTTCAAAACCGCCGTCTATTTCGCACAGAGACATAGAATATAATTTTACTCAGCAATTAATATTTTTGTTTTAAAAGTACTTCCAAGTTTTACAATATTGAAAGGATGTCTAAGACTTTCCAGAACATCCTAATTCGAATAAAAGTCGAAGCGAATTCGAAACTTTCGTCCGGAATTTGAAGAGAATCTCGAGGTATCGAGATCTCGCCCGAATTTTGCCAACCTGTCTCGAAGCTCCGGTTTCCGAGCCCCCGGGGACCGAGTGCTACGAACCGCCCCATAGCCCAACGCCCGGTCACGTCGTCAGTCGCGCGTTCGTAGAGTTCTTAACTCAACTGTCATTGAGATTTTCAGGGAGAAAAATTGTATTCCATATTCTTCCAAAATTCTAACATTTATTAATTAAAATGAGGCATAAATCCTTTGGTAACTGTAGTTAACAAAATGCGAGTTCGCAAAAGATTTAGCATTTCAACTTTGACCGTTTTTTCGTCGATGTTTCCAGCGATGCATCGTTTAATTGAAAATATATGTATTGCATGTGGCTGATTTAACAACGTTTCCCGACGACGTACTACTTTTACAAAATCTCGAATTTAACGGTTAATGGTGACTATGTGGCGAATAGTGAATGATTTGGGATGGAATGGCTGATATGTTTACTGAATGTTAATTGATCAGAGTTTTCCTCGTTAACGTTTTTGGTGGCCCTATAAAAGGGCCGTTGAACGCTGGCCCTGAAAAAAGGGCCAGCATCTCATTCTTTTGACTTATTCCGACGCAATGAATTTCACTTTCCAACTTGTCCCGGGTATTAGTGTAGGTTTGGGTTAGATTAGTGCGGGGGGCGCGTGCCCGCTCGCGGGCGCGTAATGCATGGTAGCGGACCGATGTGAGGCGGGGTGTTGACGGGCATCCGCAGGTTTCTGGTTCAAATCTCTAAACTCACTTCGGTCCGCTACAATGCTTTACGCCCCCCCCCCCCCCACCCTCCCGCGCTAATCTAGCCAAACCAATACTAATACCCAGGACAAGTTGGAAAGTGGAATGCGTTGCACCGCGACGTACATGCAGAAACAGTAGATGAGCGCGGATCTCGTGCTAACGCACACGCTGCCGCATCATGCTCGTATGGGTCGAATTCAATGCAGTGGTAGCAACAGTTCTTGGCGAATATCTCGGGAACGAAGGTCGAGCAGCGGTAACATGCATAGGAAAAAGTTGTTCAGAATCTTGATCTTGATAACATATCCAAAAATCATTGAAATCGTTGAGGATGGACAACTTCTAAATAATTACCGATTTCAAATAATGCCAAAAATTTCTGCGTTTTACTCGAAACCAATTTTTTATTTAAAATAATTTTATGCCCATCTCTGGTTCCAACTACCACTACTGCAGGGTGGGAAAGGTACCCTTCCATGCGGCCGCCCGGTCTGGTGAAAATGCGCAGGCTGGATGCGCGTGATTATTATGTGGTCCCCTCTTCGAAGTGACAGAAAATGTAACCTATACGCTACATGGCAATAAATGTTTATTAGCTATTTCGTTCTTTTACGCTACATTTGTGAACGTTGTATGACTTAACATCCTTCCAAAATATTATTATTACGCCACAACTGTATCTTTATGAAATCTGGTATAGCATGTAGGTTATGTTTTCTGTCACTTCGTCTTGGAGGGGACCACATAATAATCCCGCGCATCCAGCCTGCGCATTTTCATGTACCATTTCAAAAGATGACATAAACGGAAGCCACTGCAGGCGTGGCGTATAATAGCTAAAGGGTTAAAACATTCAGACACAAAAATTGTATAAAAAATTCAAAGAATGCTAGGGAAACAACGACACATCCCATTAGTTACCCTCTACTTCCGATTTGTGCATGCACTACATTAAGGATAAAATCGCAAAAAAGGAAACCAAAGCATTAGATTCTGAGGCTGCAGAACTAATATATAATTGAATAAAAATTTAATTCTTTAATTTGTGAAAATAATGATACAGGGACAACTAGCCTATTGTTTATCGGCGCCATGAATTTTAAAAAGAGCATTATATAAAGTATTTAAATAAACAGTTTGCAAAAGCTTTTCGCAACAATTATGGTTAAATAATTGAAAAAAGAAAAACTAAGTAAACGTAAAATTTGGTAAATTTTCCATCGTTAGAAGGTGATAATTTGTCCCCATTTTATGGCGCAAATTGCAATCCGATATCTTTTGTAGTTCAAAAGCTATGCGAAAAATGACCCAAATTCATCAACCCGGACCACTAACGCGTCAGCGTGTTCTAATACCGCTGGTGGATCATTGCGTACGTAGATAACGGAATCGGCGCGGTCGCACTCTTAAAATGGCTTCCGTTTTCTTACCCGTCTGCTATGTCAAATTTAATATTCTTTAGCGAAATCTAAAAGTACCCTCTACTGGCACATAAAAGACTCTACACTTTCATCATTGGTTCATAGATGGCGGAAGTATCGGCGCATGGCTGTAGTGGAATGCGTCCGTGAGGCGGTGTTGCCATTTTACAAGTTCGCGCGCGTGGGTTGCAGGATTAAACGATGACCCTGTATAGCCGCATGGCCGCTGCGAGCACCGCACGGCTCAGCCAGTCGAGCCGGTGTGATTTGACGCAGCGTCAACTTTCGACAATTTTTACAGGGCGAATTTTAAAATGTCCACATTTTTGAAAATTTGTCCATCAAGGGGAAGGATAGAACTATATTTGTCTTTTTTCAGATTTTTAAAATCGCGCCCGATGTTAAAAATCTGCATTTGTTTAAAATAATTGCACAAAAATGTTTCAAATTCTTTTTTTTTTGAAACTGAAATAATTTTTTCTTAAAACTCGCACCGTAAAGCTCATCTCCATTCGTTTACTACTTCCATAGCTATAATTTACTGAAAAAAAGTTAGCAGTTACCTTGTAACAGCTGTAAAATCGACATTTTTCAAAATTTTGAAAAATCCTTCGAGGTACGTTTACATATCACTAAAGACTACCATATATTCCAATTTCAGCAACATCCGAACTGTTACTCTGAAAAGTGTCCGATTTCGCGTGGAATGACCCATCATGTATTGTATAGGATTTGCAATCCATTGCTAATATATTCTCATAAACATTTAACGAAGATATATACAGTGACTTCCGAAAGTGTTCGTTCACAAGTTAAAACAGAATAACCTTTCGAAGTTGGGTCAAACGACTTGATTTTTTTGAGAAGCTAGAAGGATTAGTTTACTCGTTGAGGTGTTTCGGCGTTTTGGAAAAAATTGCAACTGATCGGAATAACGAAGAAAATAGTGAAGGTCGCCTTTTCAACTTTTTTATCAAAGTCTGTATTGAAAATTTAAAATTCCCGTTTGTAGATTAAGTAAGTCCGGGAGAGTCCGGTCAGTGCTGATATTTTAAGACTGACGCACGATACGGCACTGTGTCATTGACACAAAAGAAATGAAAGCGCTTGTTGTTTATCTCACAATGACCATTGTCACAAATCCATATTTGAATTATAAGATACAGTTAAGACTTGATGCGAGGTTGAAAGTTTTTAGACCAAGTTACAGTGGTGGCGCTATTTGAAAAACAGGTAAGTTTATTTACACTCTTCCGATATTGGCGGATATAATATGCATATACCTACAGTGTAACACCAACAATACGTATGTATTCGTTTTTAATTTTTTTTTGATAAGGTGGTCGATCACTCCCTTGATTACCCGTAGTGGGTGGACGGTCGAACCCCGACATGCGGGTGAGACCGACCAGTTGCAGTGCCAAGTCAAACGATGGAGTGGGTGAAAGCCCTGGAGAAGAAATCAGGCGCAGCACCAGTGGAGATTCCCCTCAACTCGATCTTAAGGGTTGAAGAATTGGAAGAAAATTTCCAAGATGCACTAAATAAAATATCATGTTTATTAATATTATATCACAGCACCGTTCTTAATAATATACATCATTGTCTTTAACACCTCATTTCCTCAAGTCGTAATCGCCTTTAGAAATGGCACATTTGGTACGTACAAATTACGAGAGAGAATAAATATGCAATTCAATTAATTACTAATACGTAGTTCCAGATGACTATAACCAAGCCAGGAAGGCGGCCCAGCTGGTGGCAAAAATGAGGGGCGTGCCGTTGAGAACCGAATCCGAAAAGCATTTTTGCCACCAGCTTGGCCACCTTCCTGGCTTGGGTATAGTCATCGGGAAGTACGTATTAGTAATTAACTGAATTGCATATTTATTCTCAATCGTTCCAAAAAAATGACATTAACGGAAGCCGGTATAGGCGTGGCGTTGAATAGCTAAAACATTCAGACACAAAAATTCTAGAAAAAAAATCAAACACCGCTACAATCAAAGACACGTCCCATTAGTTACCCCTTACGTCTGATCTTGGTATGCACTGCATTAAGTATAAAATCATTAAAAAAAAGTAAACCAGAACAATAGATTCTCAGGTCTGCAGAACTAACACATAATTAAATCAAAAGTTAATTTCTCAATTTATGAAAGTAATGATACAGAAACAACTGGTCTATTTTTTAGCAACACCATGAATTTTAAAAAGATCATTAAATACAGTATCAAACAAACAGTTTGCAAAAGCTTTTCACAATAATTATGGTTAAAAAATTGATAAAATAAGAATTAACCTGCCGGCGGGCGCGCCCCACGGAGTCGCGCGAGCGGGCGCACCGTGTACTCAGTACGCGGGGATCTATTTTGGCTGAAAAACCGTTTTACCGTGATGTATTCTACTCAGCACCGGTATGTATGTTTTCAGCGAACATTTTTGCATCATGCTACGTACTTGTCATATTCAAATTCAATTTGGAAGTGTCTTTGATTGAATGAATACGAAAGTATGCCGCGAATCCTGCGGCCAACGCGCTCGTGTACTCACAAATTTTCCAGTTATCCGCCTCCGATTGCTTTGATTTTTGGATATGTTTTAGAGGACCGAAAAATAACATATACGTGTTTTTTTATTTTGGCCTGTTTGCATGTTTAGGGGGTGAAACACCCCTCAATGGTTTTCCAAGTATCCGCCTCCGATTGCTTTGATTTTTGGATATGTTTTTGTTACGAGCCGGAGCTGCGGCAACGCGAGAGGCCGGCGAGAAGGGTATTTCCCAAGGAATACGGTTTATGAATTTGTTAGTTAGGTGCGCGGACGAACCTGATGCGAAATCAGGGAGCCGCTAGGATTATTGACGGCGAGGACGAACCTGATGCGAAATCAGGGAGCCTCTAGGAATGGAGTCACACGCGGACGAACCTGATGCGAAATCAGGGAGCCGCAGGAGGGTGAAACGTCGTGAACGAACCCGATGCGAAATCGGGGAGTCACTAGGATGAAGTTCACAGACGAACCTGGTGCGAAACCAGGGAGCTGCTAGGAGGTTGGATTATTCACAGACGAACCTGGTGCGAAACCAGGGAGCTGTTCAGAAGTTGGTAGATTTACAGACGAACCTGATGCGAAATCAGGGAGCTGTAGGATACGGACGAACCTGATGCGAAATCAGGGAGCCGTAGGAGGGGTGAGGTTTCGTGGACGAACCCGATGCGAAATCGGGGAGCCACTGGGTTGGAGAAGATGACTTGTTTTGGTAAAGGGTTTGCGAACGAACCTGATACGAAATCAGGGGGTCGCGGGAAATGTTAGTAATGCCTCGTAACTCTTAATTAAAGTTGATACAACTCGAGCGGTAAAGTTGTATCGGTGGGTGAGTGCTACTGATATTATAAGGATCGCTGGGTAAAAGATGGATTTAACGAATCTACTCGATTTACACGTGAACACCATTCATATATTCAATAATCTGTTATTGTACAAATGTAAGTGTCGCGATTACTTAATTAAATAATGTGTATAAATTACCAATAGTTGCACGGTGTTGACGCACTGGCGATGCGGGGCGTACGAGTGGCTGTTTCAAAGTGCCAAATAGAATATAAACCGGACTCGCGGATTCTATGAGGTTAACTATGATTCTGACGGAGACTTTAGCCCGACCTTACTGAATTTAACCAACTCTGTACGAGCGTGACACGACGTGACTCTACGCGTGACTCTATAGCTTTTAACCGACGAGGGTTGAAACCAAAGGGTTTATATAGTCCCAAAATGAGTGGGGATTCATTAGGAATCTCTATATAAGGAAATCCTTCGGGGTCGTCGTCGTGTCACTCCCGTTCCCGTGGTCGTCATCCAGATGGTCGAGATCATGACCCCCATTAGTGACGTTTGATAAACGAAAGGGTTTTAGGGCGTTTTCCCTTCACAGACGCGAGCTCGAAAAACGGTTGAGAGCGACGTATGGGAAAATTCCACATACGTAACATCTCCCTCCTAAGACAAAACATCGCGATTCTCGTGATGCTTTTCAAGAGAAGGAAAAACGCCCCACAAATCCTTTTATAAGTAAAAGTGTAAAAGAAGATTGTCGGGTGTAGTGTAGTGTACTTATCGCTAGGTGTTGCAGGGTGTACGATTTTTAGTCGTCGCTGGGTATCACGTAGCCGATCTGCAACCAGTGCTCGATGACGTCAACTGATGGTTGTCCAGGTAGTCGGTCGAGCATCAGCGTGGCTGTGAGGCCGTCCAGCGTTGACTGGATGTTGGCGAGGAGGCCCTTCCTTCTTGCCATAGCCAGCTCTGCAATCTGCGTCGTTCTCTGGAGCGGTCGGCGCGAACGTAGCTTGACGCCCCTCAGACGAATCCGTACTGTCTGCCAGGGGAGGACGTGGAACCGTGGTGGCAAGGATCGCAATTCTGCGACAGGACAGTCCATGGCTATGCCATAGTCACCCAGGAAGGTAGTGCAGGTGGTTCCGTTCACCTCGATGATTTCACCACGAAGCCACCCCTTCCTGCGAAACTTTATGGTTACGAATCGTCCTGGTCTGATGCTGTCCATTGTTGGTAGACATACTTGTTGTTTGGACTCCATGTAGATGTATAATTCTCGTAATACGACCTTCGCTGCCTCTGCGTATTCATCCAAGGATACCCAGAATGTAGTGGGGTCCTCTACATACATGACTAGGCAGCGGGAAGTCTTCCCGAGGTCACGCGCCGAGATGATTTTCATTTTTTTTTTTTGTTTCTTTTTGCGAGGATCGGTTCTCCCGGGGTCCAATCACGAATGTTGTCGTCCGTTATTTCCTGGAGCACCAGCCAGTCCGGGATACGTCGAAGAGATTTATATTCCTTTGTTTGGACTCCCACCGTCTTGATACTGGTCTTTTGAGTTGAAGAGCTTCGGCCCTTCCGGACGATTCCTCCAGTGCTGCAATGATACGGCCTTGGTGTCAGCAATGTACCCACTCGAGATGATGTTTCCCAAGATCCGTGGTGTCCTGTCTGCACTGCTATAGTCCTTGTAGTTTCGTCTGATGTCGTTTGTGTGGCGATGCTCTTGGACATGTGGAAACTGAACTTATGCTGAGTTGAGGGGCCTGATGCCCTGTTTTTATAGGGAAGAAACCCTTATCGCGCCCCCACCCTGAAACTATACGTGTCCCAGAGAAGGGATTCTTGTGGGAGTGGTTTCATCCCCTCAGAAAACTGTGGCGCACGGGCTGTGGTTTTCGGATGTACTTGGTATATTTATTGTTATTTCTTGGTTCTCTTTAGGAGATTCAATTTTGTTATTGGCCTGACGAGGTTTGCGTTTCATGATCAATATTGTGTTTACTATGATCAGTATTATTATTATGCCTCCAATAGAGGAGAAGGTAGAGATCTGTACCTGTCGAATGGATGTTTGGTGAGTTGCAAAATTCCTAGCCCGTTGTTCTATTTCGGTAAGTGATAATGCTGTTGGAAGATCCTCCCATTTTGTAGGTGTCTGCTCGTTCACTTTCAAAGCTTCGAAGTGATGCTCGGTGACCTCTGGTATAATTATTGATAAATTATAAGATTTAGAGGGATAATATTCAATGTTTTGAGATACATCGATGGTTTCCAATGATTTTAATTGTACCGAGTCTATTGTTGCTTGGCAACCGGGTTGTAATTTAAAGATTCCAATGCCGGTGATATTTTGTGCTATAGGTTTCTTTGCTTTGCAATAAATTTGTGCCCTTTTATTTCCTGGCATGAAATAAAGCCATGTAGTTGGTGTATTTAGGGTCTGCCAGTACGGTTTTACTTGTGTGGTCAATTTAATGGTACAGGTGCTCCAATTTATCAAAGTGGGGTTCAATAACAGAGTAGATTCACAAGTTGGTTGTCGATCTGCTTGGTATACTGGGAGGGTAGCTGGTCCCAAAAATTGATTGTGGTGAAACCGGCAAGTCTTCAAATATTCTTCCGTTGGGGAAAAATATTGTTGTTCATCTGATGAGATTGCAATAAACTGGATTTGCGGCTGAATATACGAAATTACCCTTTTTGTTCCGAGGTAGTGTGTCGATGGACATGGGTATATCTTATATAAGCTGTACGTTTTTCGCTCTAAAAGAGGTATGGTGAGTTCAAAAAGTATCCTTCCTTTGGTGAAAATTACATTTAAGTTTGTTATTTTTTCAATTTGTTCCGTGAGTAATTCTTCGGGTGTTAAGGGAAATTCGTACGCAAGTGTTTCCTTAATTCTTTGAGCTGATCTCAATAATTGCTCTGGTGAAAGAATAGCAGGGTGTAGAATGCCTTGTTTTGCTAGCAATATCGCGTCTATCAGCAACAGTAGGTTGGTGCTGTAATCGTCCAATCCTCTTTCTATTTCAATTACGGAGTCTCTGATGGATGCTTCGAAACGCAATTTGTTAATGTCTGACTGTGTCTCTTGTAATGCTTCGGAGTGTATGACTATCGTTTTTGTCAGCTGAGATACGATTTGAGTTAAATTAACTAACCTTGCATGTGCGAGTGAAAATTCTCTTTTATGATATGCGTTTGATTTGCTATCATTTCGGTAATTTCGCGTTGATCCCTGTAGACTTTGTTTAATTCGCGGTTATAGTATTCTGCATCTTCTTGCGATAAAGTTCCAAATAACATTTTACTAAGAGTGTCGATAAATCCAAAAGGTACACTACGCCGTGGCGATGATGTTTTAAGATGTGTGGTGTCACCTATTGCAGTGCGTATCAGATTACTATAATGCATGGTGTTTTCTTCTCTCTTGATTAATCGGGGTCCTAATTCTTTGCTGAGGCAGTTGATGGAATCGTGACGATTGCAGAGTTGATTCATCGTTGATATGTAATGCTTCACATGCGGAGCATAGCTAAGGTACTGAGAAACGTCCAGAGATGTGACTAGGCGCCATTGTGATTGGAAAGTCCTTATATCAGGTAATTTTTCGTAGAAAAGTCCGGTGTTTTCTTCGAGTGGTGTTATAATTCGATCGTCGCTAATGACAGCGAGAGGTAACAGGAGCAAATATGCGAAAATCATGGTTGGTTTTCGGCTGTGAATGGAGAGTAGGCGTGTTTTAATTTGTCCTGATGCTTTGTGATTAATTTATCGTGCGTTCGTAGTACTACGTTATTCAGGTCTGTCACGTCTACTATTTGGTACGGTCCAATGTAATGTGGATCGAATTTACTGGTGCGTGGTTCCTTAAGTACGTAAACGAAATCACCTATGTTAAACGTTGCTGGTTTTGCACGGACATCGTAATAATTTTTCGAACGAATTTTTGCTTTATTTAGATTATCTGAGGCTATATTACGAATATTAGTCATGTGCGTTATTAATTCTATCAGGTAGTCTCCATATGACTTTAGGTTTTCACCGGTTGGGAAAGAGCTTGGTTCTCGAGCTTGTTTTCCAAAGATTAATTCGTATGGGGTGAAATTTGTTGCTTCGTGAACAGATGTATTGTAAGAGAACATTGCGAATGGTATTAATAAATCCCAGTCTTCGTAATTATCCATGTAGTGCTTGAGATATTCGGTGAGGACGATGTGACTTCGTTCCAGAGATCCATTGGTTTGTGGTCTATATCCCGAGGTTGTGATTTGTTTGATTTTAAATATTTCAGATAGGTTGGTCATAAGTGTTCCGATGAAGCTAGTTCCTTTGTCCGTTAATATCGCGCGAGGTGTCCCGTAAATTGCGATAAAATGTCTAGCGAAAGCATCTGCAATTGTAGCAGCTCGAATGTTAGGTATCGCTACGGCTACGCAATATTTCGTTAGGTTATCTTGAATGGTGAGAATGTGTCTGTTCCCACTGGGTGTAATTGGTAAAGGTCCTACTGTATCCAAGGAAATTTTGTCAAAGACTCCTATAGGTGTGTCGGTGATCAACATCGGTTGACGAGTTTTCACTCGGACTAATTTCTGTTCTTGACAACTTTGGCATCTTCGGATGTAGTCTTGAATGTCGTTGCGCATTTGTGGCCAATGGAATTTTGATCGGATGCGTTTGTATGTCTTCGTTACTCCTTTGTGTCCTCCAATTAAACTGTCGTGAGCTTCGCTTATGATGTGCTGTCTGTCTTCTTCAGATGGTGTTGTAATGGTACAGTTGCACAAAGTAATCTGTAGGCCTGTTCCTATGAAAACCTCTTCTAATATCTTGACGAATTCGTTGGATGGTATTTTGTGAAGGTCCCCCGTGGCAGAAATTCGAAATGAATTAATCTGATTTTGATCTAAGGTGTGCCGAAGAGTTTTCAATCCATTGAGCACATCTACTCTTTTAATATTATCAAAGAAGTTGTCTGAGATTATTATACTGAAAGTTTTAAAATGTCCATTGTCTGTAGTTATCACCTGTCCCCTTTTTGGTTGTGCTGCTAGAATATTTGATTTATTAATTATTTCAGTGTCTAGCAGTAATTTTCCAACGGGGTTTACTAAATTGCAGTCGGCGGAAATGAAATGTACGTAATGTCCTTCTTCAGAGGTAAAGGTGCTTGGAGAAACAATAATTTTATATGGTTGGTCTAGGATCTCTTCCAGATCGTCAAGGTCATTTGAATTCTCGATGTCGGTAGTGAAGAATGGGTAAGGGTCAAGCGTGTGGTCAAGGACTCTAGGTTCAGTTGACCTGCTGTTAGGTGGCTGTCCCACACTTGCTTCGGTCGTAGTTCCTGCAGGTAGCTGGTTTATTGAGGGTTGTAAAGGTTCATCCATGACTTCCGATGATACTTGCGGGGTACTGAGTAAATCTAGTTGAATGTTTCTTGCATTTTCTATTACGGTATTTTCGAGCGGCTCCTCAAAGGATATCAGATTGTCAAAGACGGTCTGGTCCTTATCTAGAGGGATGATTTGAGTGGAATTTGCTGCGGGCGAAAAACTGTTTATGGTTTCCTGGCGTTCATCTGGCATGGTTAACTCTTAAGATAAGCTGGGAAAGGATCGGTTCTTGTGTATTATTGGAGATTGTTGAACGTTCCCACGTGCGGTTTCTTCTATTTCATCTGAACTGCTGCTTGTCTCTCGGTACTTGGGCCGGTTTTCCCTATCTCGTCGTAACTGTCGTATGCGGTGTCCAATTGTATCGATGCTAGCGTCTGTTTTCGGTATCTGGACTTTGAAGTCGGGATCCTGGGGGTCTCGTGGAATAGCGGTAGGCAGGCAGACGTGGGGTTGCGTGATAATGCGTCTGCGTTCTTATTCGTTTTTCCGGATTTATGGACAACCTGGTACTCGTACTCTAACAGTCGGAGCTTCCATTTCATTAGTCTAGAAGTTGGGTCCTTAACAGAGTGTAACCAGACGAGTGGTCTGTGATCTGTAACGAGGGTGAATGGAGTTCCATAGATGTAGGGCCTGAAGTATCTTACGGCGTAAACCATGGCCAAACATTCCTTTTCCGTAGCCGAATAATTCTTCTCAGGTTTATTTAGGCTGCGGGATGCGTAGGCAATCGGCAGGTCGTTTCCTATCTCCCCTTGGCTAAGTACAGCTCCAATAGCATAATCAGATGCATCTGTAGTTACAATGAAAGGTTTACTGAAATCAGGGTATTGCAATATGGGCTGCTGACAAAGTTCGCTACGTAATTGCTTAAAACTCTGGTCTTGTTCTTCTGTACATTTGAATTTGATGCCTTTTCCTAATAAGTTAATTAAAGGTTTTGCTTTTGTGGTGAAATTAGGTACGAATCTTCGGTAATATCCTACAAGTCCCAAGAATTGTTGTATGTTCTTCTGCGTTGTGGGTGTGGGAAAATTTTGAACAGCTTTTAATTTCCTAGGGTCAGGTCTTACTCCTTCCTTTGAAATAATGTGTCCAAGGTATGCAACTTCCTTGCGCAGAAATTGGCACTTGTTGGTCTGGAGGGTTAATCCATGTTCTCGAAGATGCTTTAATAATTTTTTGACTTTTATATTATGTTCTTGTAACGATGATGCGTAAATCACTATATCGTCCAAGTAGACAAAGAGGTCTGTTCCTTGAAGTCCAGTGAGTGCTTGATCCATCAGGCGTTGAAAAGTGGGTGGTGCATTCTTTAATCCAAAAGGCATTCGAGAGAATTCGTAATGTCCATTTGGAGTAGTGAATGCTGTTTTTGGTTAATCTTTCGGATCCATCTCTATTTGATGAAATCCGCTAGCGAGATCAAAGACCGAGAAATATTTAGCTCCTCCTAATCGATCTAAAATCTCCGTGATTTGAGGTAATGGATACTTATCAGAAATGGTTATTTCATTGAGGCCGCGGAAATCTATTACCAGACGCCAACGTTTCACTCCGTTCTCATCTTCTTTCTTCGGGACGATCCATAAAGGCGAATTGTATGGAGATTTGGAAGGTGTGATTATACCATTTGATAATAACGCGCTGATTTGTTTTTGAATTTCCTTTTGATGTATGAGAGGATAGCGATATTGTCTCGTGTTGATTGGAATATCGTTGGATGTATGGATTGAATGTTTAAAGTCGCAGGCCTTCCCAAGTTTATCTCCAGTAAGATAAAAACGGTCGGGAAAATCTCTAACTAAATTGGTAACGAAATCTAGTTCTTCCTTGTTCAAATGTTTTGTGTTTAGGGCTTCTAAGATTTTTGGTATCCTATCTTCGTTTGTTTTGAAATTTGACGGGTGTTCTACAGCTGGGTAAAAATCTTCGTCTGATGAACCGAAGATATCGAAAGACTCCAATGTTTGTGGTTCTATCTCTACGTCTAAGGGTACATCGCTGGTATTTGTTGCCATTACGTAGCACTTCCCTTTATTATTCCTCACAACTGCTTCCCCTATGTACAGATGTTCGAGGGTCTTGATACGTGGTAAATATCCTTCCTTAATCCTCGGGTTTGCTATTGTTATAGCAATCTGTTGCGACGTCCTAGGTTCGATACGATGTTTGGTCGACGTCGGTAGTGTTTTTGTTTGAGGTATGTCTTGATAATTTGAAAAGCGTATAGGTCGGGTTGGTTTATTCTCTAACACCAAAGTCTCGTGATCATAAGAAATTTCGGCCTCCTCCTGTTTTAAAAATGGGCTTCCTATAAGTCCGTCTGCTTCTATTGCAAGCTTTTTTACTACATAGAAAAGTGCGGGAGCTTCGTGAATATGAAGAATTGTTGTTCCTAGAGTATGAATTGGATTAGTAGTAATTCCGGTTAACTCGATTTCTTCCCGAGAGTTTATCGTTGCTTTTTCTCCCAGGGTGTTAATGACTACTAAATTAACGGATGCTCCACCATCGATTAAGAATTCTCCCGTTCCTGACTCCAGTTCTGGAAACTTGATTTTGATGCGTGGGGCTGGTGCTTCCCTGATGAGGATTCCTCTTCGAAGCGGACTGTCCTCTGGCGAGCTTCTTTGTTTCCGCTCATCGTGTCGCCTGTACGTTGAGCGCGATCTAAGTTTAAAGACTTGTTTGATTCGGCGGACGACTCTCGCGAGTCTCGTTGATATCTCGGGCTACGCGGATGTTTCCTACAGGATTTTCCGTCGTGTCCGGTTATACCGCAATGCCAACAATATAAATTTGGCTTGCGATCTTTATCGTGACTTTTTAAAATAGAAAAATGTTTTTCTCCATCATCTGCATACGATGAGTCGGAACGATAAGAAGGGGATTTTGAGGGGCTCCGGTGACGCAATGTCCAGGCCGTCGTGCGTGTCCGTCCTTCTCGTTCCTCTTCAAAACCAGATGTTCTAAGAGACCGATCCCTGTTTTGGTCGTATCTACTCGGAGAATGTGGGTACGATACTTCGCGATCGTGGCGGCGAGAGTCTTCGGCGTAATGGTCTCGGCGAGACCACCTGGAGGGTGATTCGTTACGGGGAGACTGTCGCCGATTCCTTAATTTTCTATCTATCTGTAGCACGGCGTCGTAAGCTTGTTCAAGTGTTTGAATTTCTTGAGTCTGAGCCGACACTTTCCAGGAAATTCGATCCGGTAAACCATCGATGAAGTTTTCTTTAACGTCCTTTTCCATTTCTTTGACGAAGTCTTCAGCGTGATCCAGATACCTTTCCCAAATAGCTCCGCGCGCACAATAAACGAGATGCGAAGTCCTGTCGACGTACTGTCGCAGACTTTCTCCTTCGCGAATGCTTAGTTTCGCGATTTCGACTTGAAAATAGGACAAACTTCTTCCCGGCGCGAATCTCTTTTTCAAATGTTGGACTAATGCCTTAACAGAGTTGAATTTGTGTTCTAACGTGCACCTGCGTGCTGGACCGATCAGTTTCGTTAGAATTATTGCTAGATACTCGGCTTCCGTACCCTCAGGAATCAAAGTTAACCCGTCTTCCACATTTTATGCAAAGCGCGTCAAGGGTGGACTTTCACCGTCGAAGGTTGGAATTGACATTGTAATGTTCTGTATACATGTCCGTTGCGTCAAGAGTGACATTGAGTTTGCAATTCAAACTGTCAGATTCATAATGTCGACAGACGAGGCATTCGCCTGTGTGCTTGTCATTTTGAAAATTACTAAGTAACTTGACTAGAGAAAACTAGTATATTGTCGATACTAAATTACGAGTGTTTTTAACGTATTTAAAAACACAAATTTTACGGCGATTCTAATGCAGTAGCATCCCACCGCTGTCACCAGTTCTGTTACGAGCCGGGGCTGCGGCAACGCGAGAGGCCGGCGAGAAGGGTATTTCCCAAGGAATACGGTTGATGAATTTGTTAGTTAGGTGCGCGGACGAACCTGATGCGAAATCAGGGAGCCGCTAGGATTATTGACGGCGAGGACGAACCTGATGCGAAATCAGGGAGCCTCTAGGAATGGAGTCACACGCGGACGAACCTGATGCGAAATCAGGGAGCCGCAGGAGGGTGAAACGTCGTGAACGAACCCGATGCGAAATCGGGGAGTCACTAGGATGAAGTTCACAGACGAACCTGGTGCGAAACCAGGGAGCTGCTAGGAGGTTGGATTATTCACAGACGAACCTGGTGCGAAACCAGGGAGCTGTTCAGAAGTTGGTAGATTTACAGACGAACCTGATGCGAAATCAGGGAGCTGTAGGATACGGACGAACCTGATGCGAAATCAGGGAGCCGTAGGAGGGGTGAGGTTTCGTGGACGAACCCGATGCGAAATCGGGGAGCCACTGGGTTGGAGAAGATGACTTGTTTTGGTAAAGGGTTTGCGAACGAACCTGATACGAAATCAGGGGGTCGCGGGAAATGTTAGTAATGCCTCGTAACTCTTAATTAAAGTTGATACAACTCGAGCGGTAAAGTTGTATCGGTGGGTGAGTGCTACTGATATTATAAGGATCGCTGGGTAAAAGATGGATTTAACGAATCTACTCGATTTACACGTGAACACCATTCATATATTCAATAATCTGTTATTGTACAAATGTAAGTGTCGCGATTACTTAATTAAATAATGTGTATAAATTACCAATAGTTGCACGGTGTTGACGCACTGGCGATGCGGGGCGTACGAGTGGCTGTTTCAAAGTGCCAAATAGAATATAAACCGGACTCGCGGATTCTATGAGGTTAACTATGATTCTGACGGAGACTTTAGCCCGACCTTACTGAATTTAACCAACTCTGTACGAGCGTGACACGACGTGACTCTACGCGTGACTCTATAGCTTTTAACCGACGAGGGTTGAAACCAAAGGGTTTATATAGTCCCAAAATGAGTGGGGATTCATTAGGAATCTCTATATAAGGAAATCCTTCGGGGTCGTCGTCGTGTCACTCCCGTTCCCGTGGTCGTCATCCAGATGGTCGAGATCATGACCCCCATTAGTGACGTTTGATAAACGAAAGGGTTTTAGGGCGTTTTCCCTTCACAGACGCGAGCTCGAAAAACGGTTGAGAGCGACGTATGGGAAAATTCCACATACGTAACATTTTAGAGAACAGAAAAATAAGATATACGTGTTTTTATATTTTGGCCTGTTTGCATGTTTAGGGGGTGCAACCACCCCTCAAAGGTTTTCCAGGTATCCGCCTCCGATTGCTTCGGCCAAAAACCAAAGCAACAGCTGAAAATCTTATAACTTTCTGTACACGGAAGTCTATTTCGGCTGAGAAACGCGTTTTATCGTGATGTATTCTATCCAGCACTCGTATGTATTTTTCCAGTGGATATTTTTGCATCATGCTACGTACTTGTCAGGTTCAAATTCAGTTTGAAAGTGTCTCTGATTGAATGAAAACGAAAGTATGCCGTACACGTAGTATACATATGGCTATATTTTGATTTGCCTATCATATTATTACAAAACATTTATTCGCAAATACAAAATACATGTTATATAATATAAACATACTACAAGTTCGTACATTGCTTATATATGAACCGAATGAAATTAATTTGTCGGCGGGCGTTAACGTATACACAATAAACGGGGTTTAATTTAGGACAAAAAGCCATAGTTTATTCATGAAGTATCCCTACGCGTTTCAGTATCTAATTAGAAAAGGATATCCACTCGTGTTACATATGTTTTCTTGCAAATTGTTAGCATTAACTCTTATATTTTATTTCGGTGATGCAGAATCTCTTTCTGTATCTTCTAAGCATGGAAGACATATTATTTTGGCTTTAGAGTGCTTCTTGCATACAAAATGATTACATGTCCCGCATTTTATTGTTGTTGTACTATTTACACAAGTCTTGCAACGTCCTCGTTTTGATGTTGATGGTTGAAGATTTATGTATTCGCTCCCGTAATCACGATAGCGTTTTAGATATGATATTACATCTACTGACAATGAATAGATACTTGCTCTTGCAGCATAGTGTTCTTTCATAAGACTAAATGACATATTTTTTAAAAATAATCTTCTCCTGAGTTCATTATCGTTATTTTTTAAACTGTATAAAACTTGTGCGTTTATACCTGCTATATTGAGTAATATAAAGAATACTGCAAGTGGCCACCTTCTTGAATTTCGCGATAGTGAATACATTGAACACATTCCGTCGACCGAATCTACACCTTCTTTCGTTTCGTTATAATCTAATATAACTTGCGGTTTACTTGTCTTATCATCAATGTCTGGCGATTGATGCTTCGTGGACAACAAAAGGACGACTTTATTTTTGCGAGGAACGTATGAAACCAGCATCATATCTTTTTGAAATCCAAAAGTAGTATTTCCCACTTTACTTTCTTTATGCGCTAAAAATTCATTTGGAATTTCAGATTTATTTTTACGTACTGTGCCTAACATGGTGATTCTTTTTTCAGTAAATCGGATGCTAATGCATAACTGGTGTACCAGTTATCCACAGTTAAATTTCTATTTTCATTTTGAAGATGTTGTGTCAATCTTTTCACAACATCTATTGCGGAATTTGAAACTCTATAAGGACCCTCCATTTGTTGCCCACAATACAGCTCCAAATTTCCCGTATAATATGTTTTAACGTCGCAACACGCTATTATCTTTAGTCCATACTTCGCGGGTTTCATCGGAATATACTGTATAAAGTTGCAACGGCCTCTAAATGAATGTAACATTTCGTCGATAGTTATAAACTCGCCTAGAATATAATTTTTTTTGCAATTTACAATAAATTGGTCTAACACGGAACGTACAGCTGCAAGCTTATCTGTTTTCTTTCGTTCCGATCTCGTCTCCGAATTATCAAACCGCAAACTTCGCAACAAAAATAAAAACCGTTTAGGGTAAAGGACCCAATTACTGCCACCTACCCAATTACTGTCACCCTAAGCTATTTTACGTAAAATAACGAATAAATCTTATAAAATGATGCATAAAAAAAATTTAGCATAC
This sequence comes from Andrena hattorfiana, assembly GCA_944738655.2. NCBI lineage: Eukaryota > Metazoa > Arthropoda > Insecta > Hymenoptera > Andrenidae > Andrena > Andrena hattorfiana. Next base: position 17,617,826 of record OX122895.1, on the reverse strand, counting down.
AATTCAAACTGTTATTTATACGATACAAAAAACAGTACTTAATTTTTTCTTCGTTAATTTGAATAAAACGATAAAAACTTTCAAGCGGATATTAGGAGAATGGAAACGATGACTTTCTTACTAGCGAAAGAGAAAACAAGGCGTTAAAGAAAATGCTGTAATTGTAATATTTAAGATATTAACAAAACAAAATATAATATTTTAAATAATATAAGCATCATAGAAAGTAATAAAGATCCGAATTCAACGATTCATTAAGTCTTTTTTACTTATTAATTGGGTGACAGTGATTGGTACAAGCGTTTCAAGCATTTTGGTATTACTGCCATAGCAGTAGTTGCTAATGTAAATGTTTAAAATGACAGATAAATAGTATTAGGTTAGCTGGCAGTAATTGGGGTGTCAGTAATTTAGTCAAATACATTTGAAGGGTGTCAGTAATAGATCCCGTAATATATTTTTGAAGTTGATGAATTTATACATAAAAATCGAAGTTTTAAGATCCACCAAATTTTTTTCATCAAGTAAACATATTAAACAATAATAAATAACAAGAACAACATATACTTTTAGTCTATAAGTACAAAACTATAAGATAATGTCAGCGTCAACGCTTAATGTGTCAGTAATTGGGTCATTTACCCTATAGCTCATAACAGCTCGCAATGCTATTATTCCGCTACCGTCAGAATTCCAGAGTTCTAAAACATTTGCGCGATTACTGTGTTTTAAACCAATTAGGAATAACGCTCCAAGTAGGGCAAGAATTTCGCTTATTGATGTTACTTTACAATCTCTGTCTCGCGAGTAGTGTGTAGTAGTGGCTTTTCGATTGATATAAATATTTGTATAATTTACCATTTCTTCAATCATACTACTATCGAACATTTTCTCAAATGCACTACATTCGTCGGAGATGTTTGCAGCACAAGGAGCCAACCCAGGTTTCAAGTTTGTAATATTTCGAGTTCTTATTTTAGAATTAGTGGGGTAAGGAGTTTTCTTCCACTTAAATCTATTATCAATTTCTGATATATTGCGCGTTGGTCGCATAGTGTTACCTTTATGCCGTTTGCCCAATTGAGTAGGTGCCACTTCGAGTAATTTTTTTCCTCCTTTTCCAATATAATAATTTTCTATTTGTTCTCCTTCCACATGCACCATGCTGTCGTCGGGTGTTACGTCCTCATCCGATGCATCCTGTTCCGTATTGCTATCTGTGTTGCAATATTCTATACATTCTTCCTCACTGTCGGATGGAACCCCTTCATCCAACTCCTCAGGCTCACTTTCAGTGTCGTCAAAGAGGGCTCTTATATCTATTTTTGATCTAGTTCTGGGAAATATTAGATGTAAATTAGAAATATAAAATCTGTTTAGATGACTATGTAAAATAAATATAACTGCAAACAATATGCATATTCTTTTCTATTGAATGAAATAAAACATATGAAGAAATAAATTTACTTACTTTGATGTGGATGCCATTTCAAGAATTGATTTTTAGCTGATTCGTTCTGTGTTTTAAAACTGTTTGTCCCACAGAATTTTATATAAAACTAACTGTATTATTATATATGTTATTGCACACAAAAGTAATACACTAAACTAAACTTAGCTACACGTATACACAATATTCAAACGCAGTCACAAGTGCACCTCTCAAGCCGAAATAGCTTATGACTCCAAAGTGAACTGTTTGAATGATGGTTTGCGAATGAAGATGTTTCCGGAAAGGCTGTTGTCGTTGACACTCGGCTCTAAAGTATTTTTGGTGGGGGCATGTTCCGCTGCTAGAAAAATATTATTGGCTGCCTTTTTTCTGTCGCTGCCCTGATTGGGTGAAAATGACTGATGTCACCTACTATTGACTTATTTCGGTTGCATTCTGTCCGCGCGCAGTTGAGTTGGAGTACAGGTAAAATGGGCTTACCCTTATACGGCGGTCGAAGACCGTCCCTTCCGCCTGAGTTCGGCCTATGCTAGTACCAATAAAATAATAAAATAAAATGTTTGGCAGCCAGCGCATCACATTAAAATTTCCTACATTCAGTGAATACCTGTTTGGAACCATAGAACTGTATGTATCCTGGGGCTTCTTCGGTAAAGTTGTTGAAATCGCTTTCACCCCGTAACATTAGTAACTAAATGCGTATGTGTAACACTGGAACTTATCGTTTCAAAGTAGAGTTGAGCATTTTCCAAATTATTTCGAATATTTGTCCAAGATAAATTATCCAGACAAATTTATGTTAGAACTGATTTCATCGCGAAGAAGTATAACAAAATTATTCAGATAATGGTAAGAATAATCAGAGTAAGGTATTATTCGATCAATTTGAAATAAACATTTATCTCAGATCATTAGTTGAATAAATTCTTTTTAGTATTCATGTAATAATGGACATGGACTCCAATATCGTATGATAGAAACACCAAATAATTTAGCCAAAGTACTGAATTTATTTCTGACGTTTTCCTAAAAATTGTTTCCCATGACACCTTCCTAATCCTCCCTCCCCATGTGGCGTCAGTATATTCTCACCAAAGAGAGGGAGTAACGATGTGTAGCATCAACAAATGCAAAACAATTTTTGACAAAGTAATGAAATATGTAAATTTCGAATTTTCATATTGGTACTCAAGACTGGTAGAAATTCGATTTCTGCGTCACCCTTCAGAAACGCTAAGGTTTTTATGATGCTTCAATTCGCTATTGAGGAGAACCGATGGGACACAAACCAGGACCCTAACTATAAAATAATAAATCCACTATTTGCTTCGGACACTGACTGTACCTGGTATGAGTCACTTTTGGAAAAAAAGATCAGCCTATGTTTCGTGACCGTGTCAAAACCCAATTTCGCGGACAACAGGTAATAGCAGTGCTCCGATATTCTGCAGGATACACAGCATAGGTACTTTCGTTTTCATTCAATCAGAGACACTTTCAAACTGAATTTGAACCTGACAAGTACGTAGCATGATGCAAAAATATCCACTGGAAAAATACATACGAGTGCTGGATAGAATACATCACGATAAAACGCGTTTCTCAGCCGAAATAGACTTCCGTGTACAAAAAGTTATAAGATTTTCAGCTGTTGCTTTGGTTTTTGGCCGAAGCAATCGGAGGCGGATACCTGGAAAACCTTTGAGGGGTGGTTGCACCCCCTAAACATGCAAACAGGCCAAAATAAAAAAACACGTACATGTTATTTTTCGGTCCTCTAAAACATATCCAAAAATCAAAGCAATCAGAGGCGGATAACTGGAAAACTTGTGAGTACACGAGCGCGTTGGTCGCAGGATTCGCAGCATACTTTCGTTTTCATTCAATCAAAGACACTTCCAAATTGAATTTGAATCTGACAAGTACGTAGCATGATGCAAAAATGTTCGCTGAAAACATACATACCGGTGCTGAGTAGAATACATCACGGTAAAACGGTTTTTTCAGCCAAAATAGACCCCCGTGTACTGAGTACACGCCAGCGCCCGCCGGCAGGTTAAGCAAACGTAAAATATTTTAAATTATATCCATCATTAAGAGCGAATAATTTTTCCTCATTTTTCGGCGCAAATTGCATTCTGATATCTTTTATAGTTTGAAAGAGACCATTCCAAAATTCTCGAAGCTCAGGCATCACTGCTGTCCAGCGGTCTGGCAGCTCTGCGAACGCCGGGACGGTGCATGGTGGTAGTGGAATGCGTCCGTGAGCCGCTGTTGCCAATTTACCTGTTCGCGCGAGTGCGGGTTGCAGGATAAAACGCTGATCCTGTACTTATTCAATTATTTTGATACATGGACACCTTCGATAATGCACGAATTTAATCAGTGTTTCTTGTCCTATACACAAAGTACCATACGTATACATAATACATATAGATCGGCAATGCGGTGCACATGGTTTGTTTCATAGTTGTTAAACTTGCGTAAAATTTATCCTTAATTCTGTCCTCTGATAAGGCTGTTCATGGCTGTTGATAGTGAACCTTTTCTAATTTATAATATTAAAAATTATCTGAAGTCATTCCCTGTGCAAATTAACTTCGTAAAAAGAAGTGAGATCCCCATAAAAAACTTCAAAAAAGTAAAAAGAATTACGCCAAGTACATGAAAAAGTCAAGGACGAAAAAGAGTATTACAAAATAAATCACAAAAATAGACGATAATAATAATTACAATATAAAAAAATATGTGAAATCAAAATGAGCTGCAAGTACATAAAAATGCATTGTAATAATCACGGACATTTTAATAATATGAAGATAAAATGTAACATCAACAGGGTGATTCTGGAGCTACGCCCGACAATGGATGCGACGACCTGGTACCCCGTGGCGAGGATAAGCCCCCGCAGTGCCTCACCAAATTTTATGGTTTTCGACCCTCGAAGAGGTTTGAATACCATTAAAAAGTGAGAAATTTCGAGGATTTCCCAATTTCTCATCAGATCTCTGCGAAAACGACGCGAATCGATTCCTTATGTTTCATCGATGAAACTAACACCAAGAAGGGCGTAATTCGGACCATAATGAAGAAAATTCCAAGAAAAATCGAATTACCTATATCACTTGAAGCTGACTTAGTTAAAAATAGGTAGTCCGATTTACATGACATTTGGTATGATTTTAATCGGGAGAACGAACGTCAGGAATCCATTGGCGTCACTTTCCTTTCGATACGATGAAGAAAATAATTTCTTAATACGCTGAAATGAATATTTTACATTTTCACCCTCAACTGCGGGGGGTCAACTTGGAATCGCTGCGGTCGGCCGAGGATTCATACCGGTTTCAGAAATAAAATAATTCTTTATTCTTTATCGTATCGATATGGAAGTTTTTCCGGTTGTTGTAAGATTGTGTGGAGGGTGGGAGGGGGGGGGGGAGACGTATTACTCTAAAGGATCTAGGGAATAGGGAAGGGACTCTGGGGCCTCCTTTATGAAACTGGCCACGGAGTGGGGTTAGCAAGGACGGCAGTTTCTACAGAACCGCTGAGGAGAACGTAGTTCAAAGCTCTTAAAGGATCGAAAAGACCACATTTTGTATTGAAGGGCGTACATATATTTTCTTTTCCATCGTGGCATATATTTTACAGTTTTATTTTTAATTTCAGTGTAGATTATTACAGTGTAATTTCAGTGTACATTGTGTTTTAGTCTAGTTTCTATTTCCATCTAGTACATATTTTCTACAGGTAAGTGGATTCTACTTTGATAATTAACTTCATACATCTTGTTTTCTTTTTTAAAAATGACTGGAAAACTTAAATTACATAAATATTATAAGCGTGCTAGTAAATCCGCACGTATGTTTGAGTCTGAAAATTATGTGCGTCAAGAAGCCTCAACATCATCAGGTGTTAGGTTTTCAGAGAGTAATGATATCAGTTCCCATTCTTGTTTCAATATCAGTGAAAACAATATAGAACCTTCCACTCATCTAGAAGAACTTGAAGATACCCTTTATGTAGAAAATTCTAACGTTACACACAATTCAGATGAACATAATTCCACTATTAATAATGTCACTGAAGACTTTACAGATCAATCGAATCATTCAGATTTGTCTTTCTTGCTGGCACAGTGGGCTTTGAAACATAATATTACACATTCCGCAATTAATGATTTGATTCCTATTTTCAAGAAAACAGTTCCGAATAATAATTTACCATCAGATGCCAGAACCCTTTTGAAAACAGTTAGAAAAGTCGAATGTAGAATCGTCGAACCAGGTCGTTATTTCCATTTTGGATTAAAAAATAGCATTGTGAAGCTCGTTAAATCTGTAGATATGTCCCTTTTTAACAATAACAAAATTTCAATTAATATAAATGTTGATGGTTTACCACTGGCTAACAGTAGCGGTAGTCAAGTTTATCCCATATTATGTAGTCTAGCAGAGTTTCAAGATGTTGATATGGTTGGCATCTACCATGGTTATCAGAAACCGAAAGATGCCAACTGTTTCTTGCATGATTTTGCAAAGGAGGCAGTAGATATTATTAATAATGGAATTTTAATTAATGGGTAGTTATATTATGTAGAATTAAAATCATTTATATGCGATGTACCTGCAAAGGCATACATCAAATACACAAAAGGACACGCAGGATATTCTTCCTGTACCAAATGCTATATCCGAGGAGAGTCTAGGAACGGTACAACGTGTTTTCCTGATATTGATAATATCTGTTTACAGACAGATTCTGAATTCAAGCGCAAAAAGGTAGACGATCATCATAATGGCACATCAATTTTAGAGACTATTCCTGGTGTTAATATGATTGACTTCTTCCCTCTCGATTATATGCATCTAATTTGTCTCGGCGTAATAAAGAAATTGGTTTACAATCTGTGGTGTTGTGGGAAACAGTGGACAAAAGTAAACCCTGAGGAACGCTCAGGCATATCTCAGTCATTGAAACATCTGGCAAGATGTATTCCCGTCGAGTTTAACAGAAAGCCCCGAAGTCTAGATGATGCAAGCAGCTGGAAAGCGACGGAATATCGACAATTCTTATTTTACACTGGTCCAGTAGCTTTGTTAAATAATATAAGCGACGATAGATATTTTAATTTTATGGCGTTACATGTAGCTTCAGTTATTTTATCAAATTCCAGACATTTTGGTAGTATTGATGCCGCATCAATATTGTTAAAAAAATTTATTTACACATTTAAAAGGTTATATGGTTCAGAAAAGGTATCGCAAAATATTCATAATCTTTTACATATCCCGCAGGATGTTAGAAATCATGGGCCACTTGATAATTTCAGCTGCTTTCCTTTTGAAAATTGTTTACAAAGTATTTTACAGTCTGTTAGGAAGAATGACAAACCGTTACAGCAAATAGTAAAACGACACAGTGAGAAATCCAATTTTGTTAGCAATAATAAGTGTCCTAATGTTGTATTTCCATTTTTTAAAACTGAACATTTCGAAGGTCCGCTAATGAGGGATATTGCAGCTTCTAAGCGGTTCAGATCTATTGTTTTTAAAAATTTTATCTTGAAAATCAGTGATCCTGATAACTGTTGTTGTCTTCATGATGGCAGTATTATCGTCGTAAAAAATTTAATATTGCATGCTAATGAACAGAAAGTAGTTTGTAAAAAATTTACGGTTGTCACAGATTTTTATAAAAAACCATTCAAATCATCTAAAATAGGAATTTTTCAAGTACAAGCATGTCATTTAAGTTCTTTTCAAACGTTTGACGTTAAAGACATTGCCTACAAATGTGTAAAATTAGAAATTGACCAAAAAATTATTATTTTTCCATTACTTCACTGCACTAACTTTTCAGAAGTATGATAAATCTTTCTATATTATTAAGGCTTTCTATATTATATACAACATTTTTGTACTGTAACGGCAAGTCGTAACTCCATTTACTTCTCGCAAACCAACAATGTCAGTACCTAATCTCACTCATTTTCCAGCATTTACGGTGAAACACAACACTGCACACACACACACACACACACACACATACAGGGTGGTCCCTATAGCTTTGCATACCACATAAAATATCTCTGCTGCTTTTTACACGTGACCAGCCTCTTCTCCCACCATGCATCCTTCGACGCCTAACAATAACTTTGATGCTTGTTTTATTTTTCCTTACATAAATTTTTACTAGTATGAAATAATATATTTGCATATAATCATCCTATCCATGTTATCCTTCTTGACACATCCTTATCCTCTCCTGATGGAAGAAGTCTATCACCTTCCCGTGGTAAGTGGAACCTGTAAGTAATCAAAATCAAAATAAGTAAAACAAACTGACATTTATAAATTTGATTATTATACAAAAAGTGTTATTGGCCAAGAGTAGACTGTTCCTAATGAAATGTACAAAGCGAGCAATTATTTAGTTATCTCAAACAGAACGTATCGCTGCCCTTAACATCTCATTGCGATGTTAAATTTAAGATAATCATGTTACATGAAGTGAGATATTCTGAGAATATTAATTATTTAGGTTTCGAGTTTTGCTGGTTGTAATGTAGAATATATTGTTTCATAAATACTTGGGTATTACATACTTCAATTTGCTCGTCTTCTCTTCGTAATCTCACCGCTTTTTGATACAGTTATAGATTATAGTTGTAGCTGATCGTACATACTAACTTTGCGATCCGCAATTCTGCACCACACATTTCTGCCAAAGGGCGGCCCACAATTTTATTCCGTAAACTTCTCGCTGGTCGTCTTTTCCTGTAGCTTCCTTTTCTGCATACTACACTAATATGTGTAATTGATTCCAGATGACTACATGCGGAAGCTATGAGAAAATAAAAGAAGCGATTTACAATCCGAAACAGAGTTTTCCAATAAGCGCAAAAGGATAGGGAAAACATTTTCAAGCAACCAAGTACCAATCGCTAGACGAATTTTCTTTGCTCACGCCTCTGAAAATTAGAAATTACCACGAGTAACCCAACATTAGGTATGTTAGTGTCACCAAATTTATGGGTGAGGTCGAAGGCGGATGGCCCCATGCTGTCTTGCCTTCTAGGATTTTATGGCAGGGACTTAGCCTGCATGCGGTATTGATAGAGGGTACGCGAGACTAAACAGACCTGGCGACGGGCGATGGCTGATGACCACGTTGGGTCTCTTAGCCATCGGGTGTCGAAGGATTGGTTGTTTAGAGTAAGATAAAGATTATGGGAATGGCAATCGGCCCGACGCCGTATTGTCAAAGAATAGGGACTCTGTTCATGGAGGATCTGGCCACGGAGTGGGGAAGGTTTTACCTTCTGGCAAGAGGACTGTGATGAACCACACAGCACTTACCCCAGAACTGTCCTGGAGCATGCTTCCTTAGCTTCTTTTCCACCTTTGAGGGTAATTTTTATAACATCAGAAGTGGGATACGTTAATTCAGGCTTACTTACGAGACTCGATAGTCTTCTCTATTTGTGCGTTGTGTAATCGTGTTCCTGTGGTTCTAAATTATGAAAAGAAAAATCATGAAGAACGCGAGTGCGGCGCCTGATCTGGAAAACACTGGCGTGACACCTAACATTGAAAATACGAGTGCGACGCCTAATCCGGAAAACACCAGTGTGCCATCTAATATTGAAAATACGAGTGCGACGCCTAATCCGGAAAACACCAGTGCGACACCTAACATTGTAAACGCGGGTGCGCCGCTTAGTGTGGAAAACATTTTGCGTCAAGTGTTGGAGAAGATGGTGAGTGTCCCCGCACCTGTTAGCGCGGGTATTGCGATGCCGGGCTCTCACCCTTTGATGGACGTTATACCGGAGTTCGACTGCCGTGATTTAGGTGATGATGCCGCCGTGTGGTGTGATTTGGTCGAAGACATTACTAAGGACGTTACGAATCAACAGAGACTGTCTCTGGCCACACATGCTCTGAAAGGTGTGGCTAAAAGATGGTATCAGAAATGGAAAGGCAATCCGCGAAATTGGGATAAATTCCGCGATGATATTTGTGCCGTGTTTGTTTCCGAAAAGAAGCTGCACGAACGCTTGCAACGCGCTTTGTCGTATACGAGTGACGAAGCTACTACGTATGCTCAATACGCGAGGAAAAAATTAACCTACTTTGAAGAAACGCGTGTATCATTTAACACAGAAGAGTATATAGAACTTGTGATCGATGGTATAGCGGATCAGAATGTAAGACAATCCATTACCAACGGACAATTCAAAACAACGACGGCTTTGATTGCCGGTATGGCACAACTTACAAAGCCATCGACAAAAAAAAATAGAGACAGTAGATATAGGGACCGAAATTTGAAAATGGTAGCAGAAAGGTCATTCAAACGGCGTTGTTATGCGTGCGACGAATACGGACATCTGTTAAGCGATTGCCCCAAAAGGAGTAAACCTAGCACGAACGCGCAAGGACTTTCCCGTCGATCCGGAAGAGAGTCTTCAACCCGGAAAACTGTGTCTACCTGCAGTTACTGTGCAAAAAGGGGGCACGAGGAGTCCCAATGTTGGGTTAAGCAGCGGGCTGTTCGCATTAAGGGAAATAAAAAGAATGAGGTGAACGTTTGTACAACGGAAAAGCACAAGCTGACACCAATTCTCCTGCGTGGAACCATGATTCACTGTTTATTGGACAGTGGAGCTGATTGTTCGTTGATCAAAGAAGGGGTGTTCAAACGGATTAACGGCAAAATGCTCCCGCAGATCACAACAATGCATGGGTTAGGAAATGTACCTATCAAAACGATCGGCTGTGCAACAATGGTCGTTCAATTTGAACATGCTTCTGTGGAGTTGGATCTCTTCGTTGTGCCAGATTCGGTCATGATGCCAGATGCTATCATTGGGAGAAACGTCTTGGAGCATAGTGACCTGCAGATGATGACTGATGTGACGGGAACCAGATTGAAGCGGGTACCAGGGTTGCCGAAAGAATTAGAAGATACAACGCAGCGCGGATCGCATTGTTACTTTGTGCTTACTGTCGAGGATGCAGCACGGGGACCCCTGGAGGATGTACTGAAACGGTATCAACACATGATCGCTACAGGTGAGTGACAACAACGTGAGACAAGTCACGACAACCGAAATGAAAATAATAACCAAGGAGGACAAGGTAATACACTATAATTCTTATCGTTTGTCGTATGTCGAACGCGAAAGAGTACGGGTAATTATTGACGATTTGTTATATAATAAAATAATACGTGAAAGTAATTCATCGTTCTCGAGTCCTAGTTTACTTGTAAAAAAGAAAGATGGTACTGATAGGTTGGTCGTGGACTTTCGAGCACTAAATAAGATAACTTTACGAGATCGCTACCCGCTACCTTTAATCGATGACCAACTCGATCGGTTAGGGAAGGGAAAGTATTTCACAACATTAGACATGGTATCTGGTTTCCACCAATTGCTGCAGATTCAATTCATAAGACCGCTTTTGTGACGCCGGATGGGCATTCCGAATATTTGCGCATGCCTTTTGGTTTGACAAATGCCCCTGCTGTGTTTCAACGAGCCATTAATGCTGCCTTGGATTCTTTAAGAAATAAAATAGCGTTGGTATATCTAGACGATATATTAATCCCCTCACTAACAATCGAAGAAGGTCTAGAGAGACTTAATCGTGTGTTACAAGCTCTGTCTCAAGCAGGATTTACACTAAACATTAAAAAATGTAAATTCTTTCAAACGACAGTCAATTACCTCGGGCGAGAAGTATCAGCTGAGGGAATTCGTCTATGCGAACAAAAAGTAAATACATTGCTTCAGTCGCCGCCTCCTACGAATGTGAAGCAAGTTCGGCAATTTATGGGATTAGCGTCTTATTTCTGTAAATTTATACCGGAATTCTCGGTCCGTACCGCGTGCGTGACAAAATTGACAAAAAATAATCAACCCTGGGAGTGGGGTAAAGATCAAAACGACGCGAGGCAGTATGTTTTAGATAAATTAAGTAGTCATCCGTTGCTAGTAATTTTTTATCCAGAACGGGAGTCTGAACTTCATACCGATGCCAGTTCGATTGGTTACGGTGCAATTCTTTTCCAAAAAGTAGAGGGCGATTTTCGTGTAGTAGCTTATTATAGTCGGCGTATGACCCCTGAGGAATCCAGGTACCATTCTTATGAGTTGGAAACATTGGCAATAGTGAATGCGCTAAAGCATTTTCGTGTATATCTGTTGGGGATTAAGTTTAAAATCATAACGGATTGTAACGCGGTAAAGGCAACGAGCAGTAAAAAAGATCTGCTGCCGCGTGTTGCAAGGTGGTGGATCTTCTTGCAAGATTTTTCGTTTGAGCTCGAATACCGCAAGGGTAAATGTGTAGAACACGTGGATTACTTGAGTCGTAACCCATGTCGTGATTATCGAATAAACGTAGTTCATGAGGGTTAGTGGCTCGAGGTTGCCCAATGAAATGACGATGAGACGAAGGTTATGTGTGATAGAATTGCCGCTAAAGATGCGATATGCAGCGATTTCGAATTGAGAAACAATATTTTGTGTAGAAAGATACGTAAGGATAACGGTCGGATAATATATCGAAGTTATATTCCGAAAGGATATAGAATTGGTTTATTGAGAAAGTATCATGACGAAAACTCTCATGTTGGCTGTGAAAAGACGTTCGACAAAGTTGCTCAGAGGTATTGGTTTCCGCGTATGCGAAATTTTGTTAAGAAATATGTAGAGCACTGTATTACTTGCACGGTAGCCAAGAGGCATGCAGGCCCGAAACAAGGTCTCTTACATTCGATAAAAAAGAAACCAATTCCTTTTGATGTAATACATTGCGATTGTGTTGGGCCTTTTGAGGAATCAAAGGATGGGTATAAACACATTCTAGTTATAGTTGACGCGTTTACAAAGTACGTTCAATTAGTTCCGTTGCAGTCTCTGAGTGGTCCCGAAATGCTTCCAACGTTTCGAGATCGTCTTACGTTGTTCGGGACACCACGTATTGTAGTGTTTTGATCGTGGCACCAGTTTCACTTATAAGCCACTAGGTCAATTTTTAACTAAACACGGTGTAGAGTTGCATCTCATCGCGACGGGGGCGCCGAGAGCCAATGGACAAGCCGAAAGGTATGTTTCAACGGTGATAAATTTACTTACGGCCGAAGTATCGAAAACGTCGGAATGGCCAAACAATTTGGCAAAGATTCAAATGTCATTAAATACGACGGTACAGAAGTCCACGGGCTTTACACCAGCTCGTTTGCTTTTTGGTTTTGAGCGCAGTGCGGGACCGGCAGCTATTGCAGAATCGCAATTACCGACTCCAGATGATGAAATTGATGTAAACCGCGATATACATGTTGCGTTCGAGCGATTAAAGAAGAATGCTGATCAACAAAATGAAAGATTCAATAAGAAGCGCAGAGTTAATGTTAATTACAAAGAAGGTGATACCGTATTTATACGACCGAGCGATACGCGCAGAGCAAAGTTAGAGCCTAAATTTGTAGGGCATTTTAGAATTGTAAAAGTTCTTGCTAATGATCGTTATGAGATCCTTAGCGAAAGCGGTAAACCTCAGGTAGTACCGAAAGATAGTTTACGGCCTTGGAAAGGGGAATGGTCAGGAGATGGCGATATTGACTCGTTGGATGAACCATGTTAGCGCGGTAGTTTGTGTCTGTATTAACGATTCTGTTGTAATGGTTGTGAGAATTAATCTCTGGCATAAAATAAATAATAAGTTAGTTGAACCATGTGTTGTTACTGTTTGATCTGAGTCGATGTCAATCGAGTGTTGCTTTGAATCCCAGGATGACACCTGGTTGTTAACGTTTTATGAAGCACATTTACGATTTTAGGCCTTTGAGCTGTAGTGGCGGGACACGTTTGTGTATGTCTTGACCGTTGATCTAGGTGGAACACGTCTGTACGTGTTTTGGCCTTTGAGCTGTTGTGGCAGGACACGATTATGCGTGTCTTGACCTTTGACCTGCTGTGGAACACGTTTGTGTGTGTCTCTGCCTTTGAGCTGTTGTGGCGGGACACGTTTGCGCGTGTCTTGACCTTTAATTTGCTGTGGAACACGCGTGTGCGTGTCTTTGTCTTCGAGCTGTTGTGGTACATGTTTGTGCGTGTTTTGGCCGTTGAGCTGCTGCAAGGTGCATTTGATTGCTTTTCGCATATGTGCCTATGGTGTCAGGATTGACCGAGTGGATTGGTCCTCTTAATTTTGAAATGTGGCTATTGTGTGAATGGATGCTTCTCGAGAGCGTGAAGCATGCCAGGTTGGCCGTGTTAGCGTCACCAAATTTAAGGGTGAGGTCGAAGGCGGATGGCCCCATGCTGTCTTGCCTTCTAGGATTTTATGGCAGGGACTTAGCTTGCGTGCGGTATTGATAGAGGGTACGCGAGACTAAACAGACCTGGCGACGGGCGATGGCTGATGACCACGTTGGGTCTCTTAGCCATCGGGTGTCGAAGGATTGGTTGTTTAGAGTAAGATAAAGATTATGGGAATGGCAATCGGCCCGACGCCGTATTGTCAAAGAATAGGGACTCTGTTCATGGAGGATCTGGCCACGGAGTGGGGAAGGTTTTACCTTCTGGCAAGAGGACTGTGATGAACCACACAGCACTTACCCCAGAACTGTCCTGGAGCGTGCTTCCTTAGCTTCTTTTCCACCTTTGAGGGTTATTTTTATAACAGGTAAAAATTATAACATCTGGAGCTGTTTAATTATTTTTGTTATATTCATTTTTTTACAGAAATTATTATTTTTTCAGACAATATTTAGTACATTTCAGCGAGACCTAACCCGGAACAATTACAAACAACCAGTAACAGTGAACAAAACAGCCAGCGGGGCAGGGGGATACAAGTTTAAGGAAGGAAGACATTGTTATTGGTAAATTAATATTATTTGTATAAAGATATAGTATGCGTATTGTGTTAAAGTAAAAAAATATGAAATGTAATAAATATAGTAATGTAGCCTCTTGGGTTGTAAAGGAATAGGGATATTTCTGGACAGACAAGATTTATTCGGATTAGGAAGGAATACATGGTTTGATTGACAGGATGGGGCTACAAATTTCGAAGGTCAGACGTCGCGTCTCGATGTATTTATACAATTTCCAAAGATACTATTGTGCAAACGGCACTTGACTTTACTCTAATGAGGCGTCCAGGAGTTACTCTGTACTCTCCCGTTCGATTGGCGTCCAGGTATTGTCGCCGAACTCTCCATATCGAACAGGCGTCCAGGAATATTCTCCCGTACTCTCCTCTCTCAACGATTGGGTATTTAAGAAGGGGGCTTTGTACTTTCGCGACTCTACTCTACTGAGGCGTCCAGGAGATACTCTGTACTCTCCCGTGCGGTTGGCGTCCAGGTATGATCGCTGTACTCTCCATACCGAACAGGCGTCCAGGAATATTCTCCCGTACTCTCCTCTCTACGTTAACGAGGCGTCCCGGAGTTCCTCTGTACTCTCCTGTTCGGTTGGCGTCCAGGTATTGTCGCCGAACTCTCCATACCGAACAGGCGTCCAGGCATATTCTCCCGTACTCTCCTCTCTTTTCTAATGAGTTGCTCTGTACTCTCTCGACCGATAGGCGTCCAGGTATTATCGCCGTACTCTCCATATCGGTCGAGCGTCCAGGAACAGACTCTAATGCCTAGTCCCTCCAGCAGGCGTCCAGGTATTATCGCCGAACTCTCCTGCCGGAGTCCCTAAGCTGTCTGAGAGCGGCCGTGTCTCGTACCTCGTCCTCTCTCTCAGAACAGCGAAGAAGGAAATGCCATTGCGGGCCTCTAATTTATACCCAATCGTTGCTATCCGCGGCCGCAGAACAGATGCGTTGTTAAGCGCGAGCCTCGCGAGACGCGGTCCCGCGCCCGCACGTCTCTCCTCACGGGCGGCCTACAAGCGTGTTCTCGAAACGTCTCGATGGTCAGCGTTTCTCAAACTTCCTTTTCTGCATGCTACAGGAATAATAATGCAGAAAATGTAGACGCACAACTGTCTAGTTGTAGCGGGTATCAGCGAAAAGAAAAATATTTTGAAATGCTTGTGACACAAGCCCATTTAATAATAGCTCTCGCAGTGGAAATTCAACGAGAAGTCAAAAATTTAAACAACCACGGTGGCGCACAAATTATACAAATATTCGAGGCCATTTTACAAAATGCAGCGGAATTTGAAGACTGAGTAAGTCAAATACCATCTTTGTTTATATTATATATATATATATATATATATAGATATTTCCTGTATGCAAAACATATGTAAAGTTTCAAACATTTTTCAAAATTCGTTTTCGGTAGTTCTTACAAACGAAATTATAGTTCATTTGGTAATGTTAAATAATTTTTATATTTCAGGTTTGCGAGTTGGGGATTTTTGGTGGGTCCAGCCACAGCTGTCTTTAATACTAGCCGTGCTGAACAACATGGCAACACCGGTCATGTAAGAATCGGGATTCCGACCGAGTCCGACTCTTGAATCTTGGGAGCCTGGCAAGTCTTGCGGCGGACTTTGTTGATAGACGTTGATTAACGCTTTTTTAGAAAAATTGATACAAATATACGACATTTTTTAATAATTACATACCAAATAATATATAAATACTACAATGGTAAATTTTCGGTAAATTTCAAAGGTTCGGTAAATTTCCTCACCACCTCAGGGATATTACCATGGCGCGTTACCGTTTGAATTATAAAGTGGGTGGTTCGCCAATAGCCCTATCATCCCACATAATAAAACAAAATAAAAACGTAACAAAAATAAATGAACAAAATATACATTTCCAACAGTGTTTCCTTTATCCTCTACATTTCACACACTTTAGAGTAGTTCATGAGTTAGACGCTGTTGATGAGTGAAGGACGCTAAATTCAGTTCTCAAATTGCAGGTCGGTAACACAGTTTCGCTGGAGACACAAACCCCTATAAACCCTAACCTAGAACTACATATACTAGATATATAAAAACTGTACGAAAACATTATGAAAGCTGTATAAAAACTAAATGAAAACAATATAAAAACTGTATAAAACCTGCTTGCAAACATTAGGTCAAAAACATTTAAACAAATGCATCTGTTTTTTGTTTTCCATTGTTCTGGAAGCATTCATAAACATTTGTATGTATGGAGATATAATTAGGCTTTACGTGTTCGATCTATCCATACTTCGTGGATGGTATGGGTTATTTAGACAGCGGTTACAATCCTTGGTTTCCTTTAACTAATCTCTAAAATAACACACAGATGTCTTAAAAACATGTTTTAAACGCTTCTTCCAGACCTAACCAAAACGTTATAAAAACGTCTTACAATCGCCTGTTTCGGACGTAAGCAAAGCGTATTCTGGACTGCTCTGGACGTTTTGAAAACGTCTGCCAAATACGTTTTTAAAACGTCTGCAAAATACGTCTTTAAACCGTCTGCAAAATACGTTTTTAAAACGTCTGCAAAATACGTTTTTAAAACGTCTGCAAAATACGTTTTTAAAACGTCTTCTGGACGTTTTTAAGACCAGAAAAAACGTCCTGAAAACGTCCAGAAAACGTTTTAAAAACGTATTTTGCAGACGTTTTAAAGACGTATTTTGCAGACGTTTTAAAGACATATTTTGCAGACGTTTTTAAGACGTCCAGAATACCGTTTGGTTACGTCCGAAACAGGCGTTCAAAAGAGACTGTGCGCCATGTGAGAAATGTGGATAGATTAGGATACATTAGTTCAAGGAAACCAGGAATTGTAACCGCTGTCTAACCCAAACCATCCACGAAATATTGCTAGATCGCATAGGTAAAGCCTAATTAGAAATACATACATGTATATATACAAATACACACACGCGCGCGCACGCACACACACAAACAAATACATACTGGGACATATAAATGTGTATGAACATTTGCTCAAAGAAACAATGGAAAACCAAAAACCAAAATCGGTTTTATACAGTTTTTATATTGTTTTCATACACTTTTAATACAGCTTTCATAACGTCTTTGTACAATTTTTGCATATTTGTTTCAGTATTTGCGGTCAAAGTTATGTAGTTCTAGGTTAGGGTTTGAATCATTTTCAAATTTTAGGTTAACGAATTCCAATCATTATAATTTTGTGAAATGGGCGCTAACGTCATTGATGACCAATGGAGGTTGCATTGCTATTTAGTTGGCCTTGACAGAAAAGGGAAAGAAGATTTCCATAAATTAAACGTAGCAACAGTTTTAATATGTGACTATCACCCATATTTTACTGTTCCTAATATTGATTACTGTAAAATTCATAATTTAATGTTTCCTCGAAATTCTTCTTTAAGGTGTAGCAGAACACAAGGAAATGGCAGAGAATAGAAAAAATACAGAGCTATCTGTTAAGGGCACATCCATATCTATTTTATGTGTGTTACGTTATCACTTGAACGTAGCCACGGAAATATATATAATTGATAGATAAATCAGGAGCGAAATTTGAAAGCAGATGTATGCGCGTGATTGAGAAAGTATTATTAAAGATGTGCGATGCGGGTGGCATACGTGGGAAAGATCTTGGGCAGAGCTCGAAAACAGGAAGAAGACACCAATTAACAGACCCCAAAACGAATCGCGAGTTTCTTCTAAGTCACTTAATCTTTTGAGAAGGCCTTGTCCTTTGTTAGTCTTTAGGAGTGTCGATTGACTCCAGAAGTGTTGGCGACGCTGAGGAAGTCATAAATTTCCTTCAAGGGTTGTTTTCTCGATCCTCGGAGTAGAGCCTACTTTCTCTTCCCACGTGGGCACCCCGCTGTATAACGGAAAAGCGCGCTTTCACCGAGTTTCCACCACCCCGAAGACGGAGGGAAAGATGGACGCCGATTCGCGGGGGCGTACGGACATCCGAAGGACGGCCTACCGCTTGGAGCTGATGTATCCTCCATCCTGATTGGACTACGAGGATCTATGGGAGGACTAGGAGGATTTGGCTAACGACTTCAGCGAGGACCTCGGAAGATACTTTGAAACGTTACATTCATTCTGTCTTTAACCAGCTTTCCGAACAGCTGAATAAAACTCCAAAATTTAACTTATAAATAGTATCTTGTATTGTGTTTTATTTGAAACTCCCGCACTCCGACGAGCAGAGCGGTTCAGCGCTCCACGGGCACCAACCCGCGTTCTCATCGCAATTTTCCCATAAAAATACGAAACATGTGTATATCCTGCATAGTTTGTATATTCTGTATATTGGACCTCGTACCAGTGATGCCAGAACGGTGGGTTTTCGCCCACGGGCGCTACCACCACTCCACCACCAAGCGTACCCCCTCCTAGCGCCTGTACCGCACCACACAAGCATACCCGTCCCTCCATCCGTGTGCCGTACGCGCTGCCTGGCCGGCGCTCTCCATCGAGAATTCATTTCACCGAGGTTCAAACCCCGATCCGAAGATTCTACTTTTTTCATTAATTATTCTCTAACTTCTCTTTCTATATTCTCAGTAGAATAAAAACTTGAAAACTGTTAATTTACAAAGCATTTTCGCAGCTGGCTAATGTACGATGTTGGTCTTCTGCCTTTTGTATACATAAACAGAAATAATTCCTTGAAATGCTACTTACAAAATAAGCTCCTTTCTAGGATGGACTCTTTAAAATTCACGTCACAATAAATAGTTACAGAATCGGTGAGTTCCGTTTCAGGTAAGCGAGCCGCCCGCTCCGCTATTACGGTCGGCTTATCACTCCCACCCCGGATTATTGTAATGAGGTTTGAAAACAATATCGACTGGTCTCGTACCCGTCGCAATGATGTCATTTATACCTACAGAAGAGTTTTACTAACCCACTCTTGGCCAATGACACTCTTTTCGTGTTAATCAGGTTTATACGTATCTGCTTATTTGCTTGTTGATTATTTACGAAAATTGTGGCATTGCTCGATGGAAACCACGAGAAGGTGGTGGGCTTCTTCCATCAGGAGAGGATAAGGATAGGTCGAGATGGATAGAATGGATAGGAGCGGTGCGAATGATGGACGTAGCGGGCGAAACCTCTACTCCACGGATAGAATGGTTCGGGAAAGTGAGATAGGCGTAGAAGCTGTGATAGCACTAATACAATACTACTGTAACTGTTTCGTAAATTATATATGTACACGCCAAGGTAGGTACTGTAAAAGAAAAAGTTTGGTAAAATGTGACGATGAAGCTGTCGGAGCTACATGTTCCAACATGCACGGAGGGTGAGCTGCTTAAATTGTTGGGGATTGGACAAACCTTCATACAAATGATCTCCCGACATAAGAGCAAGATGCCTATCGTCGACAGTCATAGTACGACTCGTCTCATTTCTGGCTTTTAGGGATGTACGCACCACACAAATGGAATTCACCAGTTCGCTACCCATTTTATTTCGTTTTTTGGTTTTCGTATCGGGTAAAATTGAGAATAGCCTTTCGGCCTCGGTGTTGAAATGGGACAAACACCTGATTATACCCAGCAAATGTCTGAGGGATGGAAAAACTGGACACTACACATGTAGAACATGACAGCTTCATCGTCACATTTTACCAAACTCTTTCTTTTACAGTATCACCTTCTACGCCTATCTCACTTTCTCGAACCATTCTATCCGTGGAGTAGAGGTTTCGCCCGCTACGTCCATCATTCGCACCGCTCCTATCCATTCTATCCATCTCGACCTATCCTTATCCTCTCCTGATGAAAGAAGCCCACCACCTTCTCGTGGTATCCATCGAGCAATGCCACAATTTTCGTAAATAATCAACAAGCAAATAAGCAGATACGTATAAACCTGATTAACACGAAAAGAGTGTCATTGGCCAAGAGTGGGTTCGTAAAACTCTTCTGTAGGTATAAATGACATCATTGCGACGGGTACGAGACCAGTCGATATTGTTTTCAAACCTCATTACAATAATCCGGGGTGGGAGTGATAAGCCGACCGTAATAGCGGAGCGGGCGGCTCGCTTACCTGAAACGGAACTCACCGATTCTGTAACTATTTATTGTGACGTGAATTTTAAAGAGTTCATCCTAGAAAGGAGCTTATTTTGTAAGTAGCATTTCAAGGAATTATTTCTGTTTATGTATACAAAAGGCAGAAGACCAACATCGTACATTAGCCAGCTGCGAAAATGCTTTGAAAATTAACAGTTTTCAAGTTTTTATTCTACTGAGAATATAGAAAGAGAAGTTAGAGAATAATTAATGAAAAAAGTAGAATCTTCGGATCGGGGTTTGAACCTCGGTGAAATGAATTCTCGATGGAGAGCGCCGGCCAGGCAGCGCGTAAGGCACACGGACAGATGTTAGGGTACGCTTGTAGTGGTGCGGTACAAGTCAGAAGGAGATCACATCTTTAGCAGCAATTCAAGCTTCGAAAATGTTTTATAAATTAATAGTTTTCAAGCCTTCAGTCTTCTGAGAATATAGAAAGAGAAATTAGAGAATAAATAAAAATAAAAGTAGGATATCCCGCACCAGGATTTGAACTCTTGACTTTTTGCTTGCGACCCAAGCGCTTCGATGTCGGGAAAACGAATTTTCGCCGGAGAGCGCCGGCCAGGCAGCGCGTACGGCACACGGATGGAGGGACGGGTATGCTTGTGTGGTGCGGTACAGGCGCTAGGAGGGGGTTCGCTTGGTGGTGGAGTGGTGGTAGTGCCCGTGGGCGAAAACCCACCGTCCTGGCATCACTGCCTCGTACTAATATGTTCTTGTATCTATTGTAAGTGCATACATTCTGCATTATTTCTGAATTAATTAAACGAAATAAATTGTTATCGAGTTTGATCTTATTTTGAAAACCATTTGCTTCCTTAAATTTTTATTAAATCGAACCAGTACCGTCGAACGTTCCAAAAACGTCCCAAAAATGCCTGTTTCGGACCTAACCAAGACGTTTTAAAAACGTCTTTAAAACGTCTTGGTTAGGTCCGAAACAGGCGTTTTTGGGACGTTTTCTGGACGTCTTCTGGACGTTTTGATTTGTGAAAATGGACGTTTTTAGAACCTTTTTAAGGCGTCTTCTGGACGTTCGTGGACATTTTTAAGACGTCCTGAACGTCTGGCCTGGACATTTTTAAGACGTTTTTAAAACGTCTTTGTGCTATCTTGGAAATGACAAAACCAGGCGAAGAATTTATAATGTAGGTGCATCTTGTTGACTATGTATTCCTTTCTTTGACTTTTCTTTCTCACTTGTTATCCGTTTGTTCGACAGCTGCTGTCGACGAAATATAAAACTCACAATGTGTTGATGGTTTACATTTTACATCACAAGGGCTCGTGATAAATAACCCAGATAGCACAAAGACGTTTTAAAAACGTCTTAAAATACGTCTTTAAAACGTCTGCAAAATACGTCTCCAAAACGTATTCTGGACGTGTTCTGGACATTTTCTGGACGTCCAGAAAACGTTTTAAAAACTTCCAGTAAACGTCCGGAAGACGTTTTAAAGACGTCAATTTTCACAAATCAAGCCATGGACGTTCAGACCTAAAATGGACGTAAAATGGACGTTTTTAAAACGTCCTGTGCTATCTGGGAATGTAATCCCACAGACGATACAAGGACCAATCCGATTCCGAACGAGTTCCTTATAACGAGAAATTACTGTAATGGGGTAAAATTGCCCAGAATTAAAATGGCAACCCCAGATTTTGTACTGAAATTACACAGCACACAATAATACAGAACTTGCTTCACTGTATTGTGTTTATTTGCATTAAAAAGTATAGTTTCCGTTAAAAAAAAGACTTAGGTGAGCGTAAGACAATACTGTCCAATATAAGCTCCAAAAGTATGTCTCATTCTGTTATTGTTACCATCTTGAAACATGAATACTATACGTATAGTTAATCTTAATGTATAAAGCAGAAAGTGTTTGTCTGTCGCCTAAGAACTTTCAAACGGTCAACTCTGGGGTCACAATATGTGTCCCAGCTCATTATGCTACCGAATTCAGATGAATGTGACTATTTTCACAAAAATAAATTTTTTTATAAAATCAAAATCTAAATTTCGGGCAAAGTCGAGTAGTAAAGCTAGTACCTACTCTATATAAACAGAATACAATGCGTGGAATACGGCACACCCGTATAAAGGGATTTACCCGTGGACAGCACTGCTTCAGAATCTTCAAAAACTATGACCTTGAAAAAGTACTTAGATACGACTTACTACTTGAAATCAAATACCTTCTCCACACACATTTCATATCACCAATAACATAAAATAACTTATCCTAAATACTAAAATTAAAACTCCACAAAGCTGGATTTATATTATTCGTATCGGCACTGTTCCGATATAGATATGAGTGTTCATATTATACGTTCGTCGAACGATGGCATCCGATCAGTCAGTCAACAGAAAACGATTCATAAGGTACCTATGTAATAGCGAGTAAAAATGTTTTCTTATTTAAGTATGCAAGATTTGGCTATAGTAGCTGTATTATTAGATGTAGGCGAAGTTTGAAAAAAAGGTGTTGCCGTTTTGGTATGCACAAGTGCTTCAGAAGAAGAAAAGTTGGACGAGAATATTGAACACTACGAAAAACAAACAGACGATAAAGAAAACTTTTTTCAATATTTTAGAACAGGGTTGACTAACTGATGGCTCGCGAGCCACCGGAGGCCCCTCCGCCTTGCTGCCACGCTGAACGGCCCCCCTCCATACCGACCACACTCTGACGATCGCAGTCGACTCCTGTTTCCTTCCTTCTCTTTTCGACTGTGATCGTTAGAATCTGGTAGATATGGAGGAGGCCGTTCAGCGGAGGAGCCCCCAGTGGCTCGCGAGCCACCAGATAGTCAACCCTGTTTTAGAAAGTCGCGAACAAATAATATAGAATAGAATATTATATTTAAAATATTTTTTATCAATTGTTGGTCATATAAAAAAACATAATCTGACAATTTCGATAAGATTTATGCAATTCATCATAAATTTATTATTGTCCTTTCACTGTCACGGTTGTGTCTGAACTGAACCGAAACATATGCATATGCATATGCATATGCATTGACAAAGTATTCTTCGCGAGAATGTCCAATGGCCGGGCCGATGCTGGTTGTAACAACGTGCCTATGCTGATACGATACGGTACGTATAAACACCTATATTTCAAATGCCTTAAAGAATATGTATCTGATCGGTGCGGAACCGGTACGTTCCGCCTCTGTGCGCATAATATAAATCTACCTTTATGGATGAAATTATTATCAACTTATAAATATTGGAAGCACCGTAAAATTATATATTTGATGCTAAAAGGGCCAAGATTTAACATGTTCCGTGCCGAGCCGGTTTTGCTCGACTTTCCATTCAGGCCATTTGATGTTTTGATTAAAGATTGATGTATTATCACACAATATTTCATTACATCATCAACTAATAAGTAATTAGCTTGTTTAGCGTGGCTAACAAGGAAAATAAAATATTTAACAAAAGAGATATAGGCAGACAACTGTGTGCTGGCGGTGCTCTTTGAAGACAGATGTGTCTGGGCGCTGCGTAGCGGTGGTACTCTTGGTGACCCGCCGGAGCTCCGCGAATTAATTATCAACGTGTACCATCGATGGTACACGTGGCCTGAATGGAAAGTTTAATCCATGGTACATGTGGCACGAAACGTGTTAAAGGTTTATATGAAATGTTATATATAGTTAGATAGCACTCGTAAATGTAAAATACAAATATCAAAGCTGATTTAGCTCGATAATTAAATGTAACAATAAAACATCATTGATTAATTTTGAACACACGTACGCAGAGCGTTCGGCAACAGGTGTCAGAAACGTTAAGGAATGATATCACTTGCCAAAATAATATAAAAATCGAGAATGACAAAATTTAAGTTTGAGGCTTCGATTCAGAGCTATTAATTATTGAAAATACATCACGCGTCAAATAGGTCTTTCCTAGTGTGCCCTTGCCGTGCTTGGCCTAGCTAGCGCGCGCCTGCAGTAGTATAAGTCCCACGCGATAAACGCTTTTTACCAGTATTTCCAACAATGAATAACTCAAGAACGAAGCCTTAAGTTAGATTCACTCTATCTGTCTAGTCGGCGGCAGGCTACAGTCCGTCGAAACACATTCTTCAATGGATTTCACATGGTAGCGTTAAACGGTGACCGGACGGAACAATGTGAATGTCACCATCGAGGAGCATTATAGTTTTCGAATTAAAACCCATTGAAGAACGGTTCGACAGACGGTAGTCTGTCGCTAGCTAGATGGGTAGGGGGTGTGATTCTACCTTTAATCGCAATTTCGTCATTCTTGAATTTCGTCTAATTGTAACACGTAGAATCAACCTTAAATTTTCCGTCACCTGATGCCGATGACACTGTATACTGCATCTTGCACTTAAATTCGAGTACTGGTTAGTTCAATCATTGAAAGTAGAAGTTACGACAAATAATTTTTCAGTATACAAATAAAGTAAATGTATTATCAAATTGGTTTACTTTTTTAACATTTTTGAGTGTACATACACGAATACTTGAATAGTTGGCATTCTATATATAATAACTATAGGTCTGTTCCTGAGTTTAATAGATAGTACACCCCATTATAATCAGTCTACAGCATCTCCAAAGGTAACAAAAATACATTTACTTCCCTATATTAATGTTGTTTTTCAAGCAATACATAATATAATGTTAATTCATACCGTTCAAGTCAAAACACTTTTGAAATACAACCACTTTTTGCTTAACGCACTTACATGTTTATTTTCTACGGCAGTGCTGTTCACCTCGGCGTCTGTTCTGCCTACGCGCTAGGTATATTGTTTGTTTGAGGGGCGCGCACAACGCGACGGCCTCAACTAGTTTCCATGTTAAGGTAATGTGGCAAGGTCACTAAACTATGGAGTTTAGGTTGAACAGCACTGTTGCAAGGAATTCATAGTTAATATTGTAATGACTTCAATAAGTTATTAATAAAAAGGGCAGAGTACTCTAAAATAAATCTATAACAATTATACATCATTAACTAACCAGACTTCTACATAGAATAAAATGTAATACTTTCAATATTGAAAATATAGATCAAAGCGGGGTATTCTGTACATTTTAATAGTGTGATGTTTCCGATTACGTCGGAATTACTGTCCGAATACACAATTTTTTACAGATGTCATAAAATTATTGCGATGTTTACGTATACTGTATAACAAACATGTAATTTTTAACTACATTTCAACTGATGGAAAGTATGATTCCGCCTGTTTCTGTCTTGATTATCAACAATGACATCAGTACTCTTTTTTAAATTACATTTATAACTAATAAGTAGTACATATGTCAAGCTTTTCTTTTACGCAATTTAGCTTTTGCTTCTTTCAGTAGGAGGTCGAATGTGTTATCTTCGTTGACCTGTGGTATATTATGTCCACTACTATTAGGTGAACTGCTTGCCATGCCATCTATCAGAAAAATACATTACATTTAGAATATTTTCCACAATTCTTCTTGAACTCTATTTCCTTTCTTAGAAATCATGTAATTTAAGTTTGCACTGGACATTTGTTTTTTTTTTATATGATAATACTGATTAAGTAAATACAGGAGCGCTTTTATATGTGTTTTACAAGAAATTAACTACTGTTTGATCGAAATATACAGAATTCTAATATATTGAACTTTTCAATGAGAAGAAATAAATTATTTTTAAATATAGCACTACTTTCAATTAGTAAAATGGTATTGTTTCAGTCCATTCACGTTATAGTTTTTTATTTAAACCATAGCAACGTGCATGAATATTGTATATGATATTTTCCCGATTTCAAAAAATTTCTCGAATGTTTTACTAACTACGAGTCTAATTTTATTAAATTAAATATATAATATTATTTGTTCAATATAACTATTTCTTACCAAGATCAGCATATTTCACTTTACAAAAAGCTCGTCGGCCTCCAAAGCATAGATCATATCTGGGCAAAGCTGGATCATCATTACCGTGTTCTACTGCTTCATACGCATCATTTTTGTAAGCAAATGTTACAAAACCATAATTATCGCTAAAACATGGAGAAAAATTTGAATATTTTTTATTTTCAAGGATATACAGAGGAATTTTGAAATATTTAAAAAAAAAAGATTACCCATGTTCGCGGAAATGTACACTAATATCTACTACCGGACCGAAATTTTCGAATCTTCTACGCAAATCAGCTTTAGCAATTCCTTCTTCTAAGCGTCCAACATAAATCACTCTTCGTTCCTCCACTTGTCTTTGTTTCTCTCTGTCGTACCAAGTATCATACGATTTCTGGTAGGAATTCGACGGGGATCTTCGAATGTACAATTAAAACCACGAAAATTATGATAAAATAAGTAAGCAAGTAGTATATATAGTATGGGCTCTATGAAACAAATTTCGCTTAATCCGAGCTCTGCCTAAGCCGGTAATTTGATTAAGAGGTTAATCTACCTTGACCGGTTCAAAAAATTGGAAACTTTCTTCTTTCCATATATTGATATTGTAATATCTTAAAAGTGAAATACAATATATCCCAAGTCGAAATTCCAATTTAAATTATTCGAATCCGTTGAAAAGCATCACCGCATGCATTTTTAACGAAGATTTTGCACCTGTTCTTTGTTTTATGGATGTAAGGGGGATTTTAATCGGCTCCCTTGCTTTCCAAACGGTGCAAGAGATAGACTCATCCAATGACTCTATGGATGCACTCCTCAAGCACAGGAGCCAACCAGTCTCCATAAAAAGGGTGTTAACGAAGAGCAAAAAGAATTGAAGGTACGGGTGCACAAATTTTGAATTTATCTAGAAAAAAGGGATTCGGTTTTTTGTCAAAACCGCCTTTTTCCGGAACAGTGTACGCTATAAGTTTAGTAAAACTCTACCTATTGTTGTAAAATTTTACACAGATATTCTTAAATACATTGTCTATCTTAGGGATCCAATATGCTCCGGCTTTTCCGGAACAGTCCCGGATTTTTAGCTGTTCCTCAGTTTTCTCCCGGTGTTCCAAAAAATCATTTAATATTTCATTGGTTGAATTTTATTTTAGGAACCTGTTCTTCGTAAATTTCGTGCACCGTCCAACCGTACACACAGTGGCATGCTCTCTCAACCGCAATATTTTTTTAAGACAATTGAACAGGCGTCCTGTCATTGTTATAACATATGTCTCTGTCATTAATAAAAAAAATTCCAGAAAGTGTTTTGGGTAGCTCGAAATAAATTCTCAAAGAAGCATTACTTTCCGAATCAGCCAAGGTATTCTAACTCTTTAATTCGAGATCATGTTTTGGATTAATTAGAATGAGCATCGTTAGTAGATAGAACTTGTGTAGATAGAACTTTGTTTTGGATCCGGTCCCACTCGTGCCGGGTTCTCAAGCATCGAATGGCTTTTACTGTACTTTTTGCCTTTGAAAAGTTTTTTTACAGGAAGAGATAGGTATGGTTCGTATATGAGTCACACGGCCGTAAACGTTATAATCTGAATGCGCAATTATTCGAGCAGATTTGAATCCCCCTTTTCCCAGAACGATCTGATTTAGCAGATAAAGAAACTTAAATTTCTTTTTAGATTTTTTTTACATCCATAAATCTCCAGAAATATCGATATTGATACTTCTTTCGTTTTTAGAAATTACAAGAAACGAGCGATTTAAAAACTCATAAGAAACACTCATTTTTTGGCAGTCGAAATCAGAATATTCCCTTTTAGTAGCACCAGAAGTCGAAATATCGGCGCGAGTCTGGCAGACCATTTTATGTATTCACTACTATTAGGGAAAGTATTGTCCAGCTGATCTCCAACGTTGCCCTTAACAAATTATTCATTTTCTATACTTCTATGTATCATACGTTAAAAGCTGCACTGTATTTCGATGAACCGTTCCGGCGAATCACACATAGGCGTGGAGAAGGTGCTCCTTCTTAGGCGTCTTCTAGCCACAGAAAAAGAGAGCACAGAGGGATCGAGAGAGGGAGAGAAAGAGCTGCGCATCGCGTGGGATAGGGTTGGAACTGTTGTAAGGCGTTTGGGAAGGAACATCTTCTGATTCTACAAATGATACAAATCACTTATATCCAACCTAACGAAATCTACTTACGTTATAGTTCATTGTAGTTTCAACTGACCCTAGATTAAATATACAGGA
Source organism: Andrena hattorfiana (assembly GCA_944738655.2). NCBI lineage: Eukaryota > Metazoa > Arthropoda > Insecta > Hymenoptera > Andrenidae > Andrena > Andrena hattorfiana. The sequence continues at coordinate 17,589,199 of OX122895.1, read as the reverse complement.
CAATACTTTCTGTGCTGTCTCGGCGTGAAAACACGTCATTGGCAGAAAATATATATACTAGTTTTAACGCACAAACATATTCATGTAAGACAAAAAATTAATAATAAACGAATTTCTTGCCCTGAAAGTGTTACTAATATGAATTACTTACCGTCTCCAATCTCTATAACTACGATAGCTATTTGAGGAGCGTTGCCTATGCCTTTCGTAACTTCTACGATAGCGTCGTTCTCTTCTTCGACGACTTGACCATTTAGTCCTTCCGAAGTTTGAACGAGATGAAGATCTAAAAATACGGTTCGTTTAACATATTTCATAAAATATTCTTTATTTTTCCTTCCTTGCATTTTGCAAATATGTACCTTGAGCAACTAGAATACCTGGAGGAACACCGAGATCTCGATCTTGATGATCTAGAACGCGATCGTGAGTAGCTTGATCCTGAACTGAAAGTAGACCTAGTATTTGAACGTGAACGTGAACGAGATGACCAACTACTACTTGAACTGACGGAGCTGCGGCGATGACTTATTCTTCGATGACGCGTGTTACTGCGTTTACGAGATCTGTTTTGACTGCTACTACTTCTGCTTCTGCTTCTACTCCTGTTTTTGCTTTTACTTCTTGATCTAGATCGGCTTGAACTAGAACTAACTCTGTGTTTTCTGCAGAGTCGTTGACTCGTATCCCGTACATGATTATCTCTGACAATAATTAAAATTTCAATAGAACACAAATCATTAATCGATAATGTTTATCTGGTATAAATAATATAATTCTTATATCACACATACATATATTTAAAAAACATGGTTTTATTCCTGTACCTTTGATCCTCGTGCCTTTCATCAACATCAATTAGAGATTTTGGGGGAAATTCAAATACAGTTTCGTAAGTTTGTATTCCTACATCACATGTGTGCGGTTTCGGACGAAGTTTCTCCTCATCTATGTCTACTTTTGGTTTTAAAATTGATACAATTTCTCTTTCCGACCAAATCAAATTTTTAGGATCGTCTTTAACAGGTTCGGTTGTAGTAGAAGCATGATGAACATATATTAACGTCATAGGTTGTATCGGAGAATTTGTTCTACTATTATCACTACGATTCTGTTCCCTTCTACTTCTATACTCTGCCAAATTTAATTTTCTCCGAGGAGGTTTCCTCTCCTCCTCCCGTGGAAGTGTTTCATCAGTATCTTGAATAATAATATTCTGTACTTGATTGGTCGAGTGATTAGTAGTAGTTACTATACTTTTGTTAGCGGTAGTCGTTAAAACTGGTAGTTGTACATGAAGTTTCTTTTTTAACACTGAAACCATTTGTTTTGCTTTATGACTCCCTCCTTTTACGGTTTTTGTTTGACTTAAAACACCTCGTTGTAACTGTAAAATGCTTGTTGCCAAAGCTGAACGGATCTTTATCTCTTGTGTTGAATTATTCGAAGACTCGTTTTGAACTTCATTAATAGGACAATTTGGTGTATTGTTTGAAATGTCAGCATTTTCATTGCTACACTGTCCTGTTGATGTGACTATCTGATATTTCTTAGTTTCAGTTTGCAATTTTACAGATCCATTGACTTGAACATCATTAACTATTGTAACCCCTAACAGTTCTTCACTGTTGTCACTTACTTCACTCGACTCTAAGCCACTATCTTTCCTCGAATTGCTTTCAGTTGAAAATTCTCGTTTTATAATAATTTTATTTAACTGTGACGAAAATGTTTGTTTTATATTAGCCGTATAACAATGAGATGATTTCTGAACATCATTCTTGACTGAAGTCACTTTTTCATTGTCACTAGATTGTCTTTCATATTCACTATTACTATCTGAACTAATAGAGGAATTAGTACTACTGCAGTAGTCATGATCCAGTTGTACTAGTCCACCATCAATAGTTCTACTTTTACTATTATTTGTTACCTAGTGCAATAAGAAACAGTTATTCATCTCTCTAAAAGCATTACAGTTCTCTTACAATTTAATGACATACAACCTTATTATCTTGGATATTAGATACATAGAAATGAACATTGCTTCGAATGTTTATACTCAACTATTTTTAGAAGTTTGTTGCGAGAAAGCGTTACAGCAGCATCTTGCATACGTGTTCCGCTGCTACGACCACTACTTTGTGCATTAGGCATTGCTGGTATTATCGAAATTACCTTTTTCCGTCCAGATGTCTAATAAAATACAATTGTACCCATGTCGATCTGACTTTATACCAAACAAAATTTCTTTTCGTACTTATTAGATTTTCATACAGTTACCTTTATCTTTTCAATCACTTCTTTAGGTAGAGCATCTCTAATATTTTTATGCAAATTTGAAATTTGTGATAACGATTTTTTTGTGGTACTGACTCGGGACTGTTTCATGCGTTGTTGAATTCTAGCATATTTTACAGGTACACCTTGTTCACATACTGTATTAGGTTTAGTAGATAAATAAGATGACGTATTTTGAGAAGCTTCAAATTGTTCTAGTAAACTTTTAACATCTCCAGCTTCCAAGACTATAATATCGAATATGAGGTACGATCGGTTCGAATAATGTTTCATAACACTGTTTAATTAAAATAGCTTTGAATATGATAAGTATATTACCTGGTAAGTGATTCGAGGAAGATTCATTATTATTACAAACACTATTTGTTATATTTGCATTATGCACTAAGGATTTTTCCTTCTTCTTTTTCTTTTGCTTTGTTAATACATTTGCAGTGATATCAATTCCTATACTGTCGTACTTAGGTATGTGCTTTTTCACTTTGTTTTGATTTTTTATGTGTTTAGATTCTGTAGATAGTGATTTAGATTCTGTTTCTACTTTTTTATCACCACCTTCTACAGTATCTCTTCTTTTGTGATATGATTTTTGTTCTACTGTACCTTCTGCACAAAACAGAATAACGAACTTGTATTATAATAAAACTAATAGTTAATTACATAAAAATAAGTTAGAGAACTACAGAAACCTAAGACATTGTCACTGCTTTCTAGCATTTGAATATTCTGTTCGTTTTGAAAGGATTCCTTTTTTAACTCCTCTTGCTTCATTTTTAAAAAATCAGATTCCTGAATTTCTATTAGCTTATCATCCTGTAGTATATTGTCCGAAGTACAAAGACTCTTTTTATCGGTAGAATTCATACCTAAGCCTATGATATCCATATACTCATCCATATCTGTGGCCTAAAAGAATTGCTAACAATGAGCTCATTGCATAGAAATAATAAATAACATTATAAGAAATTAGTAAAACCTGTAAGTAACCAATATGTTCTTGCCAATCTGTAAGAACTTTTGCAAAATCTTCCTTAATATTATCAATTTTAGAGATTGTGGGGATTTCAGAAATTGACATTTCATCCATGTCTGTAATACGTCTAAAATACGTAAGGTTCATTATCGTATTTTGTTTTTAAAATTCGATGCAATGAAAAGATAACTTACTCATGGTCGTTACTCCACAAGCTATCAGAATTTGTGATATCAAGATGTGTTTCCATGTAATCAAAGTCATTTTCAACCATGTGCATTAATAAATCTTGAGGTTTTTCCATTAAATTCTGTTTAAAAGTAACATATGGTATAATATGTATATTAAAATAACTTAAAGCTGTAAAAAACAGTGTCATAAGCACAACTATTTCTGTATTTCATTATCATATGAACACTGAAAGTTATAATATAAATGATACTAATGCAATTGTATCAATGAATAATTGAAAATTAAAAAACGGGACATATAGCGTGACTCTTTAAAATCACAGCTTAACATACCCCAAGGTTCTTAGCATAACATGCCATAAATTAATTAAAAAATTAAATGTTCATTGTTTTGGGTAGCTAAAACTGTGAAGTGAAATATATCATTTTCAGAAAGAAATTTGGGGACAGAAAGAATGTGAGACAAGGGGAAAATTACACTAATTAATGTAAGGATTTATACTCTGTAAAGAAAATTTTATAGTCAAGTTACCTGTTCTAGGGATAATGAAAAATCTGAAAAGTGTTCCTCATCATGGAAATTTAAAAATCCTGTTTCCATGACACAACTTCAAATTCTTTATCGAAACGTTATTCTACGTAAGGAGCCTGTAATTAACGAAAAAGAAACCAGAATAAATAGGAAACTCGAAACAATGCGACCACGCGTTTGTGTAAGGTTATGTTCAAAGTAATGGGAGCGTGATAGGAATTTTAATGTAAATGTATTAAAATTAGTACGCTATCCGTAATATCATTTTGTTTGTTAATAGTCACATACACTTAAAGGCTTAATAACCAAATTTGTACATACTTTAACATAAAATATCAAATTTATGCAAATTACCTTCTACAAACGTGAAAATACTATAGTCAACACAGAGCCAAGGGATACAGTTATTCTAATGAACGAGTGCAGGAATTCAAAACAATGTACTTGTCACAAAACTGCATAACACAACTGATAAACACACAATATGATATTTTGATAAATACTGTGTAAAACCGTTCGAACATTCGCGACTGCTATTTGATTTCAAATGTATGTTCACGGCTTCGCTTATTCACGTTCACTCGCGCACGCACATGTACGTGCATACGGGCGAATATACGCGTGCCATGTACCGACGCGTGCTGAAGAAAGCATACGGCATATATAGTTGGTTATAACGCCACGCCTCCAGGATCTCTGGTCAACTATTAAAAGCCAATCTATCCTGGTACATGACAATTACTTTATAGTTATTACAAATAACACTTATTTTGCAGATTGTTTTACATTATACCGCGTAACGTGAGCAGCATGTGTCAGCTACTGTTTGCCAATCAGCAGACAATAATCTACCTATATATCTAAACTGAACTTTCATCTGATATATAACGTTATATATATTATTTACGTAACACTGAATATGAAAAAATACCACCAACAATTCTCGCAATTTTAATTTCAATGTAATGTATCTATGTACTTACTGAACGTACACAAGCCGCTACGTCACACGTGACTGACACGTTATAGATGCTTTTCTTGGTTGTTCACCATGCGCACTAGCGCACACATGGGTAGATACATTCAGCTAAAAATTATCGTTCCAAGTTACCGCGGATGCGCGTCGGGGCGTCGGGGAAGGTGCCCCTTCTTAGGAGCCGGTCGACTCCAGGCACTGCGCCGACTGAATGCGCATGAAATTATTATATCGTCGGCTGTTCCATGTGGCGGATGAGAACAGAAAGTAACCTATATATATATGCTGTATAACGACAACTACTCGTTACTTTGCACTGCATGTGTAATCTCAGGGTCGGCTTTAGCTACATTGGCACCCCGGGGCAATATTATCATGGCGCCCCGAATGAAGGCATATAAAAATTCTTAAAACTTTTCTTTCGTTTTTGTATTATTTTTATTTTTTTCATTAAATTTTTTCTATTTTCATTTTTAATTTTTTTTAGCATTTTCAGATTTTATATTTTTTTTGTATTTTCGACCGAGAACTCTAGTTGAACTGTGGGATCCAAAAAAAGCAGAAATTTAATTAAATTGAGCTTTTCGGGCCTTTTTGTCGGCAAATACACGGATCAAGTCAGCGAAATCTAATTTTTCGGCAATTTCATTTTCAATCGAGAGCGCAGCTAAGTTAGTAAATTTTGATTGTGAAATTGTTGATCGTAAATACGTTTTAATTAATTTAAGTTTTGAAAAACTGCGTTCTCCACTAGCTACTGTTACAGGAATTGTTACCAAAATGCGAAATGCAATCCATACATTTGGATATAGTTCCTGAATATTGCGCTGCTTTATAAAGTTTAAAACGCAAATGGGCGAAACATCGTTATCCAGAAGAAAATCTTTGAGACTTATGAGCTCATCACACAATAAATTTCCATGTATATCAGAATTGTGATCAACAGTAAGTTTTTGTTGCAGTTTAGCACAAAACACCATAAGTTCATTTCTTTCGGGGATTTTTTTAATTTTATACAAAAAAGACCATGTTTCCGAATAGTCATGCAACTGTTGAAACCTTTCTTTCGCCGACATTAAACAGGTATCCAGCAATTCATTAAAAAATTCTATTTCGAATTTTTTCTGTGGGGATTGAATTGGTTCATCCGTGGCCATTTCATCAGCCTGACGTTTTATGCGTCGTAAGCGTTTCATCGGTGTAAAAGCAGGTTTGATTTTCAGTTCCTTCGCTAGGTCACTTGCTGTCACAAGAGCTTTTCCGAATCCAGTTTGTCGGTATTCTTCCAAGAAATTACAGCAGTTTTGAAACATTTATGTGCATTTAACGAGGTCAGCGTTTTTTGATTGCAGAGATTTGTTGACAACATTAATTTGAAAGAGAATATCGTACCAAACAACTAGAGACACTATGAAGCCGAAATCTTTCAATTGTTCTGCCAGAGTGCTTGCCTCGTGTGATATAGTAAGATCAGTTTTCTCAGTTTCGTTAGCCAAAGTGATTAAAGCATCATGAACGTCGCAAATTTGATATCGGACAGCTTTCACGCTATTTATTTTAGCTTCCCAACGTGTATCGCTCAGTTTTTTCAAACTATACAGTTCTAGATGATCAGTCAGGATTTGCCACCGTTTGGGAGAAGCAGAGAACAGACTAAATAATCTCTGCAAAACCCCAAATAACGTTACAGACTTCACCGACGATTTAGCAGCGTCACATAGTACAAGATTGTAACTGTGGCAGCCACACGGTACAAAGAAAGCCAAAGGATTTAAATCTAAAATTCTTTTTTGTACACCGATATTTTTGCCCTTCATGTTCGCTCCATTATCATACCCCTGACCTCTACAATTGCCTAGCTCTAGCCCGTGTTTGTTTAGTACGCTCAGAATTGCTTCCATAAGACCTGCACCAGTAGAGTCATCGACCGGGATGAACTCTATAAAATGTTCCTTAATACTAACATTGCTACCTGATAAGTCTACGAATCGAATCGTTAGGGACAATTGTTCAACATGACTTACGTCTGGCGTGCAATCAGCTATAATTGAATAGTATATAGCGTTTTTGGCTCGCGAAACAATTTCTGATGTGACTTTTCCGCCCATCAGATCGATCAGTTCGTTTTGAATATTCTTACCACAGTAGTGGTCCGAAATATTACCTGTCTTTGCTAATTTTAAATGCTCCTCCATGATTGGATCGAATTTGCCTAGTAATTGGACCAATCCCAAGAACTTCCCATTGTTCGCCGTGAACAATTTGTCCGAAGTCCCTCTAAACGGCATATTATTTTCGGCCAGGTAAAGAACAATGTTCATTAAACGAATTAAAACATTATTCCAGCGCAAAGTTTCTCGACTGATCAATTTTTGTTGTTCGCAATCGATTGCCTTTCCCGTTTTCAATCTCATTTCCATTTCAAACCACTGACGGTAGAATTTTTTATGGCATACGCTATTTTCGTGTGTTTTTAGGATTTCGGACAAATGCTTCCATTTGCTGAATCCTCCAGATCCTAAATTCGATGTCGATTGACTATCCAAAAGACGACAACAAAAACAGAAAACCCTATTCTTTGAAGGAGAATAGACAAGCCAACGACGCGGGATTATTTCATTATTTTGAAGTTTTCTAGAGTAGTAAGCATTTGAAAAGTGACGGCCATCTGAGTCTTTCGGAAAGTTAACTCGATTAATCTGCGTTGGACCTACAGTTACAATGTGGTCAATCGTTTTGCTATTTTGAATACTCGGCCAAGTGCCTACATCGGATAAATCGACTGAACTTCCTGGAAATGTAAATGGATCATCCGAATTGTTTGGATTGCGAGGAAGCTCGGATATAGTACTAGTACTATTAGTAGCCAGATCTTGAGAAGAATGAGAAGGTGTACATTTATTAGCGTCGGAGAGTACATCTGTAGATGTAGAAGGAGAAGCCGTAAAAGAAGGAGCAACAGTAGCAACACTAGCAACACTTTGTTCCGAAATCGAAGAACCTACATTCGACGGTTTCGTTTCAATGTATTTATCGAGACGCATTAATTTTTTCGCTTGCTGCAATTCTTTTTCCTTCTCGGTCTTGCGTTTCCGATATTCCGCACCAGATGGTTTTTTTTTAATCTTTGCTCGGACATTTTAAAAAAAAACTGGCTTAATAGCCGCAAATGCGATTACAATAAACAAAAAAGAAAGGAACAAACCCCGCAAAAACAAGAAAACGAAAGGAAAAAAGACAGGAAAAAGTATTCAGGATACTTAGGACACGGATATTCAGAAGTAGGGAAATCGAAAAATGTTGTGGAACCGAACGCTCGCTAGCAAGCAGCCTTTAGACTTTCTGTAGGACGCTGTAGGGCCCAGCACAGCTTGAGACCTGACCAAGCAAAATGCGATCTCGCGCCGCACTCAACATTGGAGATTGGAGGTCCAGCGATCCCCACCACGCGCGTTAAGCTGGTGTGGAAGCGCCCCACCAATCGTAGGTGCATGCAGGGATCGGCGGACTCCAGCTACCGCTGATGGAGGGGGAAACACCTACAAGAGCGGTGGTTGTGCGTGCGTGACTGACGCAGGTGTACTTTATGCACCACCGCAACCACCGCTCCTGTAGGTGTTTCCCCCTCCATAAGCGGTAGTTGGAGCCCGCCGCTCCCTGGCTGCATGCGCCGTGCGGCGAAAGGCATCCACGTGGCAGGAGAGCAGAGTGTCGCGCCGCCAACGAGAATCTGTGCCGAGCGGAGAGCGCTAGCGCCATGATAAGAGGAGGGCGCGATATTTGTGCGTGACTCGTGAGCAGTGAGGCAGTGGGAGGGGGAACATTAGGCAGCGGCGCCCCTATAGATTTGGCGCCCCGGGCGGTGGCCCTGGCTGCCCCTGGCCCCCCCTAAAGCCGGCCCTGTGTAATCTTTTCACGAGTTTCGAGGATCATGATAAGATATTATTGTTGCACCGTAACAGTGGATTTGTGAAGTCGAGGAATGTTATTATTCATGGATAAAAAATAAAAATTTCCATTTACAACCTTATGTTATGAAAGCACTTCATTGGAACAGAAATTTTTGGCTTCACTTAATGTTTTTGTGGTTGCCAGAATCATGCACTTTATGCATTTGTGATGGCTATTTGCTAATTAAAAGTTCTATCTGAATATAATATTTAACACTATCATTCAATAATAAATAAATGAAATTATGCAGATTATTGTAAATATTATTTATTACATATTGAAATCCATAAGTAACATGCAGTAGATACTTGAGTGTATTTCATGTTAATTGCGTATACATATGATAAAAGTTTGTACTGACTTTTAAATCCAAATGTTTACAAACATTCATTCTATTTATTACGAAAGTTAGTCAAATTTAATGGTAATATACACACAATATATTATTTATTATATAAGTAATTGCTTCTAGCAAAATGAAAGTGCAAATAACACATCATAAAATAACAAGCATTGAGAAATAACAATTTATTCTTTTATTTTGAAATGGAACAAATTTGAAAGGAATCATTCTATTTCAATATCAAAGTTACATGTTGCCTGAAATAATAGTTCCAACAATATTAATTAAATATTGTTTCAAATAACATCATACGAAAAGTGCCTAGATCTGCAACTCATCAGAAAAGGTATTCGACTCCTATCGAACATATTGTATAAGGAAATTATATCTTGCGAAGTAATGAATGTAAATTGTTATTCGATATTTATTAGATAAACTATTTTATTATTTTATTATGGCGATATAGAAACAAATGTATGCAGATAAAAACGCTATTTATTTGTAGTTTATAAATATTGTTCATAACATTATATTCTCATTAGTATCATTTTTGCATTAGCATTATTATCAGCGTAAAAGTCGATGAAATTTTGTTAGAACAAAAGTAAACAAAACTTAGAAATTGAAACGTGTCGATAAAGAAAACTACCACAGCGGGAAAAGTGGCGCTCGTGTTGCATAACAAATATGGAAAACGCAGGTACATATTCACAGTGATGGGTACGTAAAATACGGTAAAATACGTATCGAACAATACACGAATAATACGTGCGTATTTTACTGTTGCGTGGCCGTCTGGGAGATGTAATTTCCTCTTGGGGAATTCAGGCGCGGGACGTCGCCCGTGGAACGCTAAGGCGTTCTGCTCCTTGGACGCGGATTTTTAAAGATAATTATCATGATAAAGCTGATAATAGAATAATAAAACGTTTGAAACACAAATAACTAGTAACTTTAATGAGTCGAATGGAACGATTCGAATACAGAAATGAGTTTTTAAGAGTTTTCGATAACACGTCCGTTAGCTTTGAGTGTCAAGGCTTGAGTGCCTGTTACAAAGGCCAACGCTTTTTCTTCTTTTGTTCATTACAAAATATCCTTAAAATATAAAAGCCGATCAAATATTTATAAGCTAAATTCTTATTGGTCAATCTATTTTCTTTTCGGATATTGATTTTTAGAAACAAGCATTTAACAACATTGCTCTGGAATTATACGCTTAGGAGAAGGGATCAAAGTGGAGTTCATTTATTCAAACACCCGTTTCCAAGTGGGTATTGATTAATTTATAATCTTGAAGTTTCCTTATTAAAAGAATCTCTAACTATTTTCAAACTCCTCGGGCTTGTGCGAACTTCGCTTTGCTTCCCTTTCCTATTACACTCGTATGATCCGTTTCGAACTTCGCGCTTCTAAAGTTTATTCCACACGCCGCTAGACGGGAGTCGCAACAATACACACGTATTATACACGTAAATTACTGTAATTTACCTACGCTAGTGACAGAATTGGCGGATTAGTCGCAGTATTCACTGCGCTGAGGGACTGTAGACCTGTGAACCAATCATCGGGGAGAACAGCGACACCATCAGTGGCGGATTTAAGAATAAAGGCCCAGGTAGCAAACGTTCTGACGGGCCCATTTCTTTCGGGAAAATGAAGAGGTAGTTTACTAAAAGCGGGCTAAGGGTAGTAGTAGTGAGTAGTAAAAAAAATATAGTTTGGATAAAATCAATTTTTTTTTAAGGATGGGGCCCTCTGGAGAAGCTTTGTCATTTGGCTTGGCTGGGCGTGGCGCGCCACTCGCATAAATTTGTTGCGATGCTCGCTGGTGTGTTGCATGATCACATGAATGTAGGTACGGGTGTTGCGGTTTCCGCTGGTGTAAATATGTGTGAATGCGTGAAGTTAGCTATAAGAAATAGAGATATCGATGTTAGATGTGGAGCGTAATTTAAAATCCTTTTGTATTGAAAGATGGATACAGTATTGCCTCCGTATGTGCTCGCTGGTCGGGACCGGCGTTGAGCCCGTATCGTGAACGGAGCCCTAATTCAGAGTGTGAGTTTTTCGCTTCTTTCTGGCCGTAGGGGGGAGTGGTGGTTTCATTGCCTAAGATTGATTGTCTCGAAACTGTTGCCAACATCACGCGAGAGAGAAAAACGTGTGAACTGGTGCGAGAGAAAAAAAGTATAGATTCTCAATCGCCCGTCTTTCTCTCTCGCACGATATAGGCGCATGCGCATTACGGTCGAAAGGGACCTCTATACTTTTCTCGCTCGCATATGTCTTTCTCTCTCGCCCCATGTTGGCGACAGTTTCAAGCTTTCAATGAGACCTCCATAGTATATGCTCTAAGGTGAGCACTCAGGTGGAATCGTGACTGCTGGACGCATGCGCGTGACGGTCAGATAGCTAGGCACGGCACGAGTCTTTTTTGCGCCCCAGGCGAACTTTTCAAATTATGCCCTTTATTATAATACATTTATTTGAAATTATTGATGACCTTACGCTGAATCTTTATTCGTAGTTTAAACCAGTTGCAGTACAATTTGTAATATTTTATTTTAAAGTTTATTTTCAACAATACCAGTAATGAAAAGATCATTTTGCGCCTCTTGTCCACCTTGCGCCCCAGCAATTGCCTAATTTTGCAAAGTAAAGTCATAAATAATCTCAAATAAATGTATTATAATAAAGGGCGCAATTTGACAAGTTCGCCTAGGGCAGAAAAAAGAGTTGAGCCGGGCCTGCGTCAAGATTTTGCGAAGCGGTTCCCGTGTTCACCGTAAGTGCTTGCGACCATCGCGCACGCTCGTCGCGCACGCAAAGAACGGAGTGTCACGGCGGCCGAAAGATGGAAGGAGACAAAATATCAACGTGTCATCTGTCTCCTACCGTCCTCGCTCGCTATCAGTGGCTCTCGCTTGCTCTCGTTTCATCTCGCTCTCGCTTTCACCGGACAAGAGTGAGACAGAAGTGGTGGGGATAGCGACAAGCCCGTATCGTGTGCACCAAACCGAGCACATACGGAGACAATACTGTATATTGTATATAGATTCGAAGCGAACGGCACATCTGGAGGGTTTTAGGTAAAGGCCAAATAGGAATTGGAAGAGAGTTTAGCTTTAGGTGCGAACAATGGATAAGCAGTGTCTTGCTGGAGAGGACAACCGTTAGTCTCGTAAAACTCTTGAAATGCTCTTGAAAACTTCGCGAGCTGATTGCGTTAGCGCTCCACGGCCACGAATTGGCGCTTCATTAAAACTCACCACCGAATCGTGGCTGTGTTTCAATTCACACATTATGCGCATAGACCGCAGCGCAGTCGCTGCGCGCATTCATAGCGTTCCGTCAAAGAGGAGATATAATAAAAGGCGTCCCTCCGGGCGGAACCTTTGAAGTCCTTATTTGACCTTGGCATTTAAATTGGTTGTCTATTCGAACGGGATATTCAAATCGACTAAATGTACCTTACCACAGTTGGCTGATTATTGCCGAAGTTTACCGATCATTGCCGAATGGGCATTTAAATTTCTTGTTTAGTGATTTCCCTAGTTTATTTCTGTCCTTGTCGAGTGATGCCTCTTATTATATCTCCTCTTTGGTTTCGTTTCCAGCAGCGCATGAATCGCAGTAACAAAACGGAACGGTTTTCGATACGTTTGATGCTCGTGGGGTTGCGCGGGAATGTTCAAATTTACTTACAATTAACTATGCAGTTGGGTGAATTACGGTTAATTTAATTCGAGACTTTTGGACGGTGGTCAAAACACGCTTCCTAACTACATCGGTTACTTCGTTCTAAGGATCGGGGACCGACTCCTACCGAAATTTGATGGCTTTATTGGTTCCTGGATTTTCTCAACCCAAGTTTTTCTATTCTTCTTGAACAGCGACAATTATTGAAAGCGAAGATCATATTTTATGAGTTTTACAGGACGAACTGCTGCTTACCCAGCGTAATTTGGTAAGCAGATGTGTAAAGGAAAAATGAAGTTATTTATTGTGACGTCCCACTATTTTTCGCGCGGTATTATTTCAAGTCTCACTCATAAATCACTCCACAACTCCACCGAAATCCCCCAAACTTCAACTCTTACCCCTTTTCCCCAATCACTGATCATTTAGACGATGTACCTTAGCGGTCCCCATCTCGAGATGGTCAACTACGATATCCCCTTCCCCCCTATGCCCTACGAGGCATGATCACCTCCCTCATATCTAATTTTAAACAAGTCCCCCGTCCCCAAAAAAAACTCTTAATTCGAGACCACTCTCTACGACCCTCCAAATCAAAGCCACTCTCATCCCTCTCCAGTCAAAACACCCCAAAATCCACCCAATGGGTTGAGTACCCCCTTTACAGAAGCCCAAGTAAAAACCCCGGAAGTCCTATTCTATCACCACACACGTTCTAATTATAGACGCATATTTCATAAAAACCCCGGAAGTCATATTGCGCCGCGTATTTCGTAAATAGGTCAAGGTGCATACCACGCATACCCTTCATACCTGACAATCCTGTAAATCGTATAAATACGAGGGCCCGAGAGACCGGAGCTCTCTTCTACGGAAATACTCCCGCGAAGTTCAAACATATATATATATATATATATACAGGGTCATCCGTTAAAACTGCAACCTACGCGCGCGCTAACAGATGAAAATGGCAACACCGCCTCACGGACGCATTCCACTACAACCATGCATCGGCCCGGCGTTCGGAGGGTTGCCAGAGACCGCTGGACAGCGGTGATGCCCGAGCTTTGAAAATTTTAGGATGGTCTCTTTCAAATTAACGTCACAAGGAGCTATTTGAAATTTCCCGACCGGGGTTGAAGAATTTGGGGCCTTTTTCGTATAACTTTTGAATTATAAAAGATATCAGAATGCAATTTGCGCCGAAAAATGAGGAAAAATTATTCCCTCTTAATGATGGATAATTCAAAATATTTGACGTTTATTTAATTTTTCTTTTATCAATTTTTTAACCATAATTGTTGTGAAAAGCTTTTGCAAACTGTTTATTTAATACCGTATTTAATGCTCTTTTTAAAAATCATGATGTTGATAAACAATACGCTAGTTGTTTCTGTGTCATTACTTTCATAAATTAAGAAATTAAATTTTTATTCGATTATGTGTTAATTCTGCAGACCTCAGAATCTATTGTTCTGGTTTTCTTTTTTATAATTTTATCCTTATATGCAGTGCATGCATAGATCGGACGTAAGGAGTAACTAATGGGACGTGTTTGATTGTAGCGCTGTTTGAATCTTTTTTCTAGAATTTTTGTGTTTGAATGTTTAACCTTTTAGCTACTCAACACCATGCATATACCGGCTTCCGTTAATGTCATTTTTTGGAACGATGCGTCATTATTGTGGCTTTTACACGCAGGTGGCGAAAAATCTCTCCGTATAAGGGTATAGCGCCGCGGTCAATCCTGTCGTAGCTAAAATTTTTGAAATTAAGACGGGTACGAGATCAGTTGACATTGTTTTCAAACCTCATTACAGTAATCCGGGGTGCGAGTGGTAAACCGATCATAAAAGCGGAGCGTGCGGCTCGCTTACCTGGGCCGGGAAATTCTGTACAGCTTTTTGCGGCGTTAATTTGAAAGAGACCATCCTAAAATTTTCAAAGCTTGGGCATCACTGCTACCCAGCGGTCGCTGTTAACCCTCCGAACGCTGGGCCGGTGCATGGTTGAAGTGGAATGTGTCCGTGACGCGATGTTGCCATTTTCGTCTGCTCGCGCGCGTGGGTTGCAGTTTTAACGGATGACCCTGTATATATATACACCTTTAAACTAAATTCAGTGAACGACGAATAATCTATCTACGGCAACTACCGTAAGCAATTACGACTAATTATTGTTATACGGCATATCATCTCCATATATATATATATCTTTTGTATTGTTAACGCTTATTGCTTTTCATATTATTATCTTTGCTAACGATCATTGCTTTATATCATTTTGTATTGTTAACGCTTATTGCTTCTCATATTATTATTTCGCTAAAGGATTCATATCGTTATCTTAGCTAACGCTTATTGATTCTTATTATCATTTCGCTAACGCTCATTGACTTGTATTGTTAGCGTAGCAAATTCCAATTACTTTTCATACTATTATCTTTGGCTTATACAGGGTCATCCGTTAAAACTGCAACCTACGCGCGCGCCAACAGACAAAAATGGCAACACCGCCTCACGGACGCATTCCAGTACAACCATGCACCGGCCCAGCGCAGTGATACCAGATCGGGGACGGGTTTCCTCGAGAATTTCCCCCACCTCGCATGCACACTATGCAGGAGTCGCGTATGTGATCTACACGCACGTGATTGGTGCATAGTGTGCATGCGAGGTGGGGGAAACTCTCGAGGGAACCCGTCCCCGATCTGGCATCACTGGCCCAGCGTTCGGACGGTTAACAGCGACCGCTGGGTGTAGCAGTGATGCCCGAGCTTCGAAAATTTTAGGATGGTCTCTTTCAAATTAACGCCGCAAAGAGCTGTGAGGAATTTCCCGGCCCAGGTAAGCGAGCCGCGCGCTCCGCTTTTATGATCGGTTTACCACTGGCACCCGGATTACTGTAATGACGTTTGAAAACAATGTCAACTGATCTCGCACCCGTCTTAATTTCAAAAATTTTAGCTACGACAAGGTTGACCGCGGCGCTATACCCTTGTATGGAGAGATTTTTCGCCACCTGCGTGTAAAAGCCACAATCATGACGCATCATTCCAAAAAATGACATTAACGGAAGCCGGTATAGGCGTGGCGTTGAGTAGCTAAAAGGTTAAACATTCAAACACAAACATTCTAGAAAAAAGATTCAAACACCGCTACAATTAAAGACACGTCCCATTTGTTACTCCTTACGTCCGATCTATGCATGCACAGGATATAAGGATAAAATTATAAAAAAGAAAACCAGAACAATAGATTCTGAGGTCTGCAGAACTAACACATAATTGAATACAAATTTAATTTCTCAATTTATGAAAGTAATGACACAGAAACAACTAGCATATTTTTTATCAACATCATGAATTTTAAAAAGAGCATTAAATACGGTATTAAATAAACAGTTTGCAAAAGCTTTTCACAACAATTATGGTTAAAAAATTGATAAAAGAAAAATTAAGTAAACGTCAAATATTTTTAATTATCCATCATTAAGAGGGAATAATTTTTCCTCACTTTTCAGCGCAAATTGCATTCCGATATCTTTTATAGTTCAAAAGTTATACGAAAAAGGCCCCAAATTTTTCAACCTCGGTCGGGAAATTTCAAATAGCTTCTTGTGACGTTAATTTGAAAGAGACCATCCTAAAATTTTCAAAGCTTGGGCATCACCGCTGCCCAGCGGTCGCTGGCAACCCTCCGAACGCCGGGCCGATGCATGGTTGTAGTGGAACGCGTCCGTGAGGCGGTGTTGCCATTTTCGTCTGTTCGCGCGCGCGTAGGTTGCAGTTTTAACGGATGACCCTGTACACATGTATTTCATGTTCATACACATATATTGCTATTAATTACCATTTATATAAATGTCCAACGCATTATTATAAAACATATTCTCGTGCTGCAAATTGAATAAACAGTTTTTCTTTAAATCACGCTTCGAATTATTGTGTCTATCCTTCGGTTACGAAGACTCCAAAACAAAACAGCCTACTGCAACAGTTGATCTCGGTTCGCGAACGTGAGAGTTCTTACAGTGTTTACAAGACGTACTTTTGCATAGGCCGTGTACGACCATATGGCTAGATATATTTCGCGGAAATATTACGTGTGGCTTTTTACAATAATGCATTAATGCATGGGAAATCCAATTACCAAGCCTAAACAAAACAAAAGTGCTCTAACGGGTGTCTCCACTGGCGCGATTACTGTTTGAACCATCCCTGGTCGTTCAGTGCTACGAATCTGGCATTCGCGCCTGAATCCCTACTCACTGCAGTGCCACGAATCTGGCATTCGCGCCTGTATTCCTATTCACCCGCAGTGCCACGAATCTGGCATTCGCACCTGAATTTCCTCCAACCCTCAGTGCCACGAATCTGGCATTCGCGCCTGAATCCCCTTCTTCCCTTGTACCACGAAGCTCGCCTTCGTACCAAAACCTTCCCACATAACCCCACTATGCCATCGTACTAAAGACCTCCACCCGGGACGTGACATAAGTTTGGTGACGGCGGTGGGATGTTCGTCTACCGTTAACAGAAAATAGGTTCTCTGTACCTACGGTACCCACAATATCCCAATATCTAGCATGTGCATTCGACTCCTAAGTCGGGACGCACTATCCTATCGAAGCCGCAGATTACAGAGCATAACTGCATATCTGAATGAGCTGACCTGTTTCGGGTGGCGTAGCAACGACCCAGGAGGGCGAATATATTTGCCTAAACTGCTTCGATTTGAACCCAGTTGAGGTGGACAAAATAGCTCAAAAACATTACTACCAACTTCACAATAGATTCCCTAAATGCCCTCGTTGCAATAATCTCTTACTCCGCACGCGTCCCGTAAGCAGTTGTGTCGCGTGCACAGAACATTATCTCCTTTCGGGATGTTAATAGGAGCTACCGCGCAGTGGATAATTTCTCCACGGGTATAGAGCTCCCTGACTTTTAAATAACGGCTACCGGACGCCGAAAATATTAAAAGCACTAACGATATTTAAGAAAAAGGATAGACAACTTAAACATGTCTGTGTACGGCGAAACCGATGGCGTAATAGACCAGGACGCGGGCCCTTCTACTAATACTATAGACGCCGTGACCGCCGAGTTAATGGAACGGGTGCAGAAATTGCGACAGAATCAAGCCGAATTTGAAAACTTGCACGCGAAATTTGTAGTAAACCCAGAATCGAATACGCGTTCAGGCGTTGCCACCGGTTCAGATGGCCCCTCGTTGGATGGTCTCTCCGACCAGACTCAAGCCATCCGCGAAATGATGGAAAATCTTCTTGCACCCCTGCCAACGGCAAACAATTTCGCCACTCCAAGTTCCTCCCGTTTTGATAGGAAACCGGTAATAAACTATAATAATGTTCCGGACCAAGGTCCATCGCCCCAGATCACATTAAAGGACGTCATAGAAACAGTTCCAACTTTTAACGGGCATAACATACCCGTAGTGCAATTCGCGAGAGCCCGCAACAGGGCTAAGGTTCTGCTTCCCCCGCAAGCTGAACCCCAGCTGGCGAGGTTATTGCGAAACAAGCTGCAAGACCATGCATGCTTGGCCGTAGAGGATCGGGTCTTTGACTCCGTCAATTATTTAATTAAACAACTTAAAAATACCTTCTCCCCTACTAAAACGTCAGATCACTATCGTGGGGAACTTGCAAACGTTATTAAGGGAACCAACGAGCACATATTGGAGTACATCTCACGCGTAAAAGATCTCCGTTTCGCTATCTTAGAAGAGGATAGAGAATACTACCGCGACTTCCCACGCGATCAACCTCAGAAATTAGACCGCTTAACACTAGATTTTTTCGTCGATGGCCTTCCACCTCACATAAGGACGAGACTACTGCAACACCACTTCGAAACGCTCAATGAAGCGTTCGATCTGGCCGTCCTTGCGGACAAAAAGATTGAAAGGGACCGTCTCAGATTCTCAGAACAGAAGACTCCCAAGCTAACATGCCAACTCTGCAACAAGACCGGTCACGACGCACGGGCCTGTCGCAGCAACCAAGGTCCGACAGCTCAACCTTCCGAGAGGCATCCTCCAAACCATGCTGCGGGATATGGGAGCCAAGCACCAAACCCACTGCTCCCCTACTGGGACAAGAACCGACCTCCACCTTCAAGACCTACGGAGTTACGAATCTGCGGGTACTGTAAGAAGCCCGGACACCTGATCTCGGAATGCAGGAAACGTATGTATAATCACAGCGTAAGAAACCCTGGAACCTTCCAAGAAACGAATTCGGGAAACGCCCCGCCCCCACGGGCAACTATGGATGCATATCGTGGAACGGGCCAAGAGGGAGCGCGTCCGATAAAAGTATAAGTGGAATCGAGAATACTGGAGATAAAATCGCCACAACGCGGTTAAATCCAGTTAACGAAGCCCCTTCTGTAATAATTCACTCCCTAGACTTCGAGAAACCACCCGAATTAATGATCGATACCGGGTCAGAGGTGAACTTGTTGAAAGTTCAAGCCGTGAGACGAATCCAAGACGTTGACACTAAAAATCAACTACTACTCAAAGGGATCTTTCCGGACCCTGTCCCCACCCTCGGAACAATCAAAATAACCCTTTTGGGCGACGATGCCACTTTCCACGTTGTTACAAATGACTTCCCAATTAAACCACAAGGAATACTAGGGGCAGAATTCTTAACAGAAAGGAATGCCACAATAAACTACCTCAAGAAACAGTTGGACTTTCACGGAAACACCATCCCATTCGTAAACG
Organism: Andrena hattorfiana; assembly: GCA_944738655.2. NCBI lineage: Eukaryota > Metazoa > Arthropoda > Insecta > Hymenoptera > Andrenidae > Andrena > Andrena hattorfiana. The sequence continues at coordinate 17,569,472 of OX122895.1, read as the reverse complement.
GGAATCAAGTTGTGCTACCCGCAAGGTCAAAAACCACTTCCTTCGTGTACGTATCTAACCCGAACCTAGAGGAAGGATTGCCTTGCCCCGGCTAAACCTGGGCACAGGAATTGACGCCGGTAACGCGCTTGTCCGAAACCAAAACGGCAAGGCATACATACAAATGGTAAACTCCAATGAGATAGATATCTTAGTTACAATACCCACCATTTAATTGGAAGAATTCGACAGAATAATTACAGAACCCAAACCAAAACGACCAAAAGAGACTACGACGCTTATAGGTATCACTCCCATCCCCAACCTAATCAATGTTGGTTGTCTTGGCTATACTAAACGAAGGTATTATAAGTTCGCGTATTACGTCTTTAAGAGAGGAAAGGGCTTGGTCCCATGTCGTCGTGGTTAAAGGAGTATCCTGAGTTTCCTTAACGACTAATCCGATAAGGACTTGTCCCCTATTATACGTTACGTTGGCTCTGCCCAGAGTGGGGTTGCCTGTTATTATTAAAGTTCCCATTGCCTGCAGATGCTTCGCTCCGTCGTCGCAAGGTTTTCCATCTGCGCTCAGGAAGAAAACGAGTGTGTCTTTTCGTAGGGACAACGGGTCGCGACTGATTGAAGGCGTTACCGTGATGTTTCGATCGGGGTCTGTTTCGTATGCTGCATCACGGGAATCGTCCAGCTCGATTAGCGATGAATCGGAGTCTGAGGTTGATTCATTTGATGCGTTGGATTCCACCTCGGAGTTAGGGTCGTCCTGTTCCTGTGGCGTTGGCGATCGAGGAGGAGAAATGGCTGAATAGGGTGTGTGTGGTTGTTCCCTTTCTTCTTCTTCGTCCTTTTTTTATCCTTGTAGGCGCCGCTCTTAGGCGGGTTCTGGTTGTGGGTATTCCTGAGGAGGTCGGTGATTTGGCGACCCGGGGTCTTTTGGGGCCTCGTTTACGCGGGAGGTGGTCCTCGTAGTCGTCGTCGGCTTCCTCTCGGGGTCGTATAGAGTATGCCACTGCAGGAGGATTACGGGACAGGGCGTCAGCAAGTTTGTTGCTTTTCCCCGGTTGATAGTGAATTTCGTATTCATATTCTGCTAATTTTAAGCGCCACCTACCGATATGTAGGATCCTTTACTTTATGTAGCCAAATTAAGGGTTGATGGTCGGTGTATAAAATAAATTTCCTTCCATACAGGTAAGGATGGAAGTATCTAACACAGTAAACAATGGCTAGGAGTTCCTTTTCTATGGTTGCGTAATTGATTTCCGCTTTATTCAGGAGACGGGAAGCATAAGCAATCAGTAGCTCTTTTCCCGCGACAGCTTGACTCAATATTCCTCCTATAGCATATTCCGAGGCGTCTGTAGTGACATGGAATTCCAGCTCAAAATTCGGGTATTGCAGGATAGGTTCTTTCTGCAAAGCTGACCTTAAGTGGTCGAAAGCGGTTTGCTGGGGTGGTCCCCAATCAAATGTTGTGTCCTTTTTCAATAGTGAGGTCAATGGGCGAGCAGTTTTGGAGAATTCTGGGATAAACCTTCTGTAGTATCCGGTTAATCCAAGGAATTCTTTAATTCCTTTTGGTGTGCGAGGTGCTGGGTAGTTCCGGACGGCTTGAATTTTCTGTTGGTCCGGTCTTACGCCTTCCTCGGTGATTACGTGGCCCAAGTATGCAACTTCCTTGTGTAGAAATTTGCATTTTGAAGGTTGGAGTTTAAGGTTCGCCTCTCGTAGGCGGTAGGCGAGTTTTTTAAATTTGATTAAATGTTCCGTAAGGGAACTTGCGTAGAGGACGACATCGTCCAAATACACGAACATTTCTGTGCCCTGGAGCCCCGTAAGGGTGTGATCCATTAAACGTTGGAAGGTAGCTGGGGCATTACAAAGCCCAAATGGCATTCAGTAGTATAGCTCTGACAGTTCTAACGCAGGTCCTCTGAGGGGAGCGCGGGGGCGGGGGGAAGTGAGGGCGCGTGGGGGAGTGCGGTGGGGGGAAACCTTGGCGCGGGGGGAGCGGGAAGTGGAAGACCGGCAGCGCGCGCACGAGCCGCGGAATGGGGGAAGCCATAATCGTGGAGGGGATCAGTCCGGACCGAGCCGCCGCGGAGACCTCTCCAGACCTGGCCCACCGCCGAAGACTCCTCCAGACCTGGCCCACCGTCGGAAATTTTTCAAAGGGAGGGAATGACCCCCGAAAACTTTTTTCAGACTTGGTCGAGAGAGGAAATGACCCTCCAGAAATTTTTTTAGAGAGGGGACAACCGCCGAAAATTTTTCCAAAACAATATGCAGCAGAAATTTTCCCCCAACGCATAATAATTTATTTTTATCAGAAATTGTTTCGGATGATGTCGGGAGAGATCGACGTTTTACAAACCGCATATTCGGGGGACGGGAAAGAGAGAGAGCATTACTTAGTGGCACAATCACAGCTATTTTAAAGCTAAATTCGGGGAGGAAAAGAGACAGCACTACATAGTGGTACAATCGCATGCATTCTAAAGCTAACAGTATTTCAAAATGTTTTTCAATCTTAACGTCGCAGCGTATCGCGCGATCACGCGTAATTTGAATCCTCTGGAGCAGCCGTGCGGGATCTCGTCATTTGGCGGCGCGAAGAAGCTGCGAACGAAATATGTATGTTGAAACGTCGAATCTTAAAATTAGGTGGTAGCGAGAGAAATAGGAAGGTGGGTAAATAAAATGTAGAAATAATTTACGTTTAATAATATATATTTACAATTAAAATAAAATAAAATAGAATATAAATATAATTTAACATTTTTTTTTTCCTACGGGCATCAGCTAGAATATCATTGATGGCGCATGCTAACAGTTCACAATCTACAAGATAATCCTCGTCGTAATATTCGCTATCACATATTATCTTGGCAGCACAACGCGTATCTAATGTTTCGTAGGCAACATCGCTCTGTTGCAACACGTTAACAAAAGATTCAAATTTTGTCCTCACATCTTCTGCAGTTTGATACAGCCGCGGATACACATAGCTTACACATGGCTTGATTAATCGTCTGCCCTGGGAAGGCGTTGTGGATCGCCACTGGTAATGGCCAGGGAAGGATGCACTCCACAGAAGAAAACTCCACCGGTGGATGGAACGGCTCTTTATTTTGCCGAACGTGGGCGTCGTTACAGTAACGGACGAGCACACCACACAGAGGTCGCACACGAACAGACACGACTCAACAAAACACGACGAAAACACTGAACGGAAACTCTGTACAAAACTATGTACAGTGAGCGCTGGGCGCGAATGGCTCGAAGGGCCGTTTTCCGTTATTTCAAAAACGGTGGATCGGTGGGCGACAGAGAAGGTCGTGATTTCGTGCGTGCGAAAGCGTGTTATTGTCACTTGGTGTTCGTGGAAGTAACTGCCGGATTCTCGGAAGCGCGCAACGCTGGAATCCAGGCAAAAACGTGTGACCCACGTAGCCGTCTTACCGAACGGTGTGTCACCGTGTTGACACGCTCTCACACGCACATTTAAATCCGCGTAACACCTGAGCGCTGGATTTCGGCTGCAACATGGCTCAAGATTAAATAAAAATGATACTGTATTCAGTTTGAAATACAGCGACTTAATATCCATTGTCATCTTTACAATCGGTGAATCAAAGATCCGACAAAATTCCACCGTTAATTCATCAATCCGCATCGAAGGTGATCCAGGCAATTGTGCACGTTCTTCGATGGTTATACGGCTGTCGAATAGTACATTCCATGTATGCCATGGTAATATGAGATGATTACGTTGAGTCCTACGTTGATTCCAATTTCCAAATATTTGCTACCCATGGATGTTAATGCGTATCCTCTAACCATGATACGCGATGCTCGGCGCGGACTAAGAGAACAATCAAAGCTATGAAATTGTCCGCTCGTATCAGGAATAAACATAAAAATTTTGAGGATATGTGAAAATAAGCCTTACTAGTCAAAATATGTATTCTCCCCGCATGGAGCTGCACCATCATCTCGCATGATCGGAACGTAATAATTCATGCATCCGACGTTTCCTTCGGCACTGGTACTGCACATTTTTTCAGAGCACTATCTGTTTCGTACAAAGTCACTGAGGCTACTGAGCGATTGATGGAATAGCATCCGGGAGCCGGCTTAAATAGAGTTACAATTGCTTCCCCCACCACCATTTATTCTAAAGCTACCATTTTTCCATAATATGTTCTTTAATCTTAACGTCGCAGCATATCGCACGATTGCATGTAATTTAATCCCCATTCTCAAGGATAAAAGTTTCGACACGTGTTGAATGTAATATAATACCTTGGGAAGCGCCGAATCTTAGAATTATGCGGTGTCATCAGAAACTGTGTCGAATGATCTTGCGCGCTAATTCGTCATACGCGTGAATCATAGAAAGAATTATGCTGTATCGATAGAAACTGAACAATGTTGGGACGGATCGTCGTTTTTTTGCATACAATGCACCCGAGATAGGGAGTACAGCAAAAGAGTTAGACAGAGATACCAAATCGTGGTACAAGTCATAAAAGCGCGCTCTAAACTGCACAAAGCCTCAAATCGTTGCAACGTGTTGCACGGAAAAGACGCTACATATGCAATCCATTTACAATCATGGAAGAATTCGCGCAAGTAGAACGCCAATTGCTGGATCAATCTGCACGATTGATTTCGAGGGAAGAATTCCTCGCGTGGGAATAACGGTGCAACGAGTGTATCGAATCGTTGGAAGAACACAGCCGAGTGAAACGTCCTCGATTATCGATCGGTGTTCAACAATCGTTGGTTGCTCGAATCGCGTGGCTCGAGGGATTGAAACATTCGTTGCGCGGACGTTTCGTGCGTGAAGGTGCAGGACATTCGAGCATAGGATTTTTGTGGCGCGAAATAGACACTGCGTTCGATAGCCGCGTATTAACTGGTGCCGTGCTAAATTCGAACTATGTCGAACCGCGCAACTTTCTCCAAGATGCGGCGACCATTGTGCTGGAGCATGTGCGGGGCGTTTTGAGGAAACATCGAAACCTCAAAGTGAACACGGTGTTCAACGGCGAATTTGTGGCGGGTGATAAACATGCTTGCAAAAGCATCAACACCCGGAACTGCGAACTCTTCGACACATCCGATCTGCAGGAGTGGTACCAGCGATGCGTCGTCGAACCCACCCTGACATCGCTGGAAGAGTTCCAGGAACGCGACAGCGGATGGGCATTGACGAGAATCCTTAACCTGACCGTCAATGTCAACAAGTACAATCTGCTGCGCGCAGGGTGCCACTGCAAGTTGCCGCGGGAATTATCACTGAAGAAGGCTACAATCAGTGTGCAATCCCCGGACAATGCGTGTTTCGCGTGGGCAGTGGTCGCCGCTCTTCATCCTGCCCAACGAGACACCGCGCACCCAAGTTCATATCAACACTATGCGTCAGTGCTAAATCTCCAGGGCATTGAGTTTCCAATGTCCCTGGAGCAAATTGAGAAGTTCGAGCGGCAAAACAGCATCTCCGTCAATGTGTACAGCTGCGAGGCGGAGAAGTCGAAGGGATCGATAGTCTTTCCACTGCGTCTCACCAGCCACAAGAGGGATCGGCACGTGAACCTGCTCTACACGCCGAATCAAGAGCATGGCGATGTGGGACACTTTGTGCTGATTAAGAATTTGTCCCGACTGGTCAGCATGCAGCTGAGCAGGCATGATGGAAAGAAATTCATCTGCGATTGGTATGTATAGAAACTTATGAAATGTTGAAATGTGCCGTGAAAAAAAATTAAATAAAAAATTTCTTTGGGGTTTTTACAGATGCATGCACTATTTCGGATCCGCCGCGAAGTTGGAGGCCCATGCAGTGGCCTGCGGGCAAATGAATGACTGCGCCATTCTGCTGCCCAGGCAGGACAACAATCTACTCAGTTTCGACAACCACTGCAGGAAGGAGTGACTTCCCTTTGTGGTGTACGCCGATCTTGAGTGTGTTTTGGTGAAAACGGAGGACAGCCACCTAATGGGTGATATAAACAATAATAAATTGCGCGCGTATCAGCACCACAATGTGCATAGCATTGCATATTATTTGCATTGTTCATATGATACATCACTGCCGATGTATCGATGTCGCCGCGACGCGGATTGTGTTTCATGGTTAAATTCGTACAAATTTCTCAATACCAGTCTCGACAAATTAGCATCTTTTCTTAGCGCAGATAAATTAAAAATTTTACGATCCGAATTTGAAACATTATCCACCGAGGATTTCAATTTATTGACGCGAAAGGGTGTATTTCCCCATGAATACCTTGATTGCGCAAACAAACTGCATGACCCATGCTTACCACCGTGCGAGTCATTCTACAGTTCGTTGACGGGTGACACCCAGTGATGCCAGAATCGTGGGACGCGGGACCAAACGCTTACCCCCACTATGACCTACCGTCGTCTCCCACTATGGCCTACTGCCGTCCCCCACTTTCTTCCCATCGCACTGCACACAACCATATTTTTACTCCTGTCCGTGTGAGCTGCCTGTTGGGCCGCCGAGCACACGGTCAGATGTAGAGATATGCTTGTGTGCAGTGCGATGGGAAGAAAGTGGGGGACGACAGTAGGCCATAGTGGGAGAGGACGGTAGGTCATAGTGGGGGTAAGCGTTTGGTCCCGCGTCCCACGATTCTGGCATCACTGGTGACACCGTATCCGAGAGCGATTACGCGCACGCCGAGACCGTCTGGCAGCGTTTCAACATTACAACATTGACGACGCATCGGAACAGTCATCGTACTTGATGTACTTTGATGTGAACAATTTGTATGGATGGGTAATGTATCAGCCCCTGCCATACGCCAAATTTCAATGGGTCGAAGATGTTGCAAATTTTGATGTTTATTCAATCGATGTCGATTCGCCCACGGGATACATTCTCGAGGTAGATCTAGAATATCCGCCACGTCTGCACGACGCTCATGCCGATATCCAACGCGTGCCAAACCACCTGGCAGCAGACAGGACAAATTACTCGCGACGGTATATGATAAGCAGCGTTACGTTATCCATTATCGGAACCTGCAACAGTGCACGCGTCACGGTCTTCGTATTACTCAATCTCCCTGGCTCCGCGATTACATCGAACTGAACACACGGTTCAGAACAGGCGCGACAAACGACTTTGAAAAAAATTGTACAAATTAATGAACAACGCGGTATTCGGTAAAACTATGGAAAATGTACGAAATCATGTGGATGTAAAACTTTTGACACTTTGGGAAGGGTGATATGGCGCGGAGGCAATGATCGCAAAATCGAATTTCCACAGCAGAAGTGTTTTTTTCGGAAAATTTAATAGCTGTTGAATTGCGAAAACTCGAGGTGAAATTCAATAAACCGATATACGTGGGTATGTGCATTCTGGACATATCAAAAATTTGTTTGTACGAATTTCATCACGAGTACATGTCTCCCCTGCACGGACCAAGTTGTAAAATTCTATACAGAGACACGGACAGCCTCATTTACCACATTCGATGCGACGATATCTACGAGACCATGAAACGCGATATCGATAGATTCGACACAAGCGATTATCCTATCAACAATCCATATAATATGCCCCACTTAAATAAGAAGGTTCCAGGGCTGATGAAGGACGAAAATAACGGTGCGATAATGACCGAGTTCGTAGGTCTTAGAGCGAAAATGTATGCACTCCGCGTAGACGGCAAAAAAGATACGAAAAAGGCGAAAGGCGTCAAGACCAACGTCATAGCCAGAACGATAACTTTCGACGACTACGCGTAGTGTTTGCAAAGGGAGATCGAAATGGTTCGCAGACAATCGTGCATACGGTCTAAATTGCACAAAGTGTACACCACTTCAGAATCCAAAATCGCTCTAAGTCCATACGACGACAAGCGGTACACTCTGCCCTGGGGACATTATAATATACCATTGTAAAATAGAAATTGTATTTATTGTGTAATATAAGATTGTTCCGACGTGTATAGAAATTATAAATAGCGGAATTATGCTAAATAAAATTGTTCATGCATGTATAGAAATTATTATAAATGGTGGAATTATGTAAAATAGAAGTGGTCACTCATGTATATGTATCATTGTATTTATTGAGCCATGCATTATTATGTTACAATACATTATTTTTATTTATCCAAGAATTGTGTGTTTTGTCAATCCCCAGCCACTTGACGTAGACCTTATCCCCCTTCCTACGCAACACTTTTTCCACTAGGTATACATCAGGATCGGTGACGCGCTGCAGCTCGTGTTCATAGAATCCTCCGGCAACTGGTTTTCCACAGGAATCGACGAGCAGATATGTCACGGGATTAGTTGCCTGTACTTTGGCTATCTTGAACACCTCCGTTGTCCAATTCGGTGTATAGCCTTTATGGAAGATGGTTTTAAATTTGCTCACGCGCATAAACTCGCCCAACTTGAATCTCGCTGGAGCAGCAAACTTTATGTTACTGTATACGGTGGCTAGCAGCTTATCGGCAATCGCAGGGATAACATCACAAGGAGGCATTTGGATGGTTCTATGTTTTCGTGCGTTATACTCTGCAAGTAGACTTGGTAGCGCATCGATCCATCTATAGGTTCCATTGAGCGTAAACAGTTTCCACATATCGTTCTTCCAAGTTCGATTGAAACGTTCTACGACGGAGGCTTTCATCACCGAATACGTCGAATAATGATTAATTTCATGCTTTGTCAAGAGTTTCTGCACATCGGCGTTGTAAAATTCTTTTCCTTGTTCGGTTTGTAAATTTTTCGGATATCAATCTCTAAATATCTTTGCAAATGCTTTAGTCACTTCAGCGCCACTTTTAGTCTTGAGCGGCACCGCCCATGCATGCTTGCTCAGCACATCGATGACGGTGAGTATGTAGTGGTAACCTTGGTTGAATCGCGAGTATGGACGCAATTCTACAACGTCAGCTTGCCACAGATCATCGTATCCATGCACTATGACGCGCCTCCGCGGGAAATGTCTTCGAGCTAGAGCATGCAATTCCTGAACGTGTTGTCGCTTCTTGTGGCCATGGTTTTCCTTACTCTTGGATTTCGATAATAGTTGCATGTTTGATCGCAGAGGTATCTCTGACATGAATGATGCGGTAATTATCATGTACGTGCATTATGTGCTCTCCATCGGTCCGATGAAATTCTTGACAAGTTCAACCGTCTCGCATGATTCTCCTTTGCAGCGCTGCTGCGGGATTGAATTTGACGCCTGCGATATCTTTTGAACGCTTTTTTGCAACGTCAGCATATCTCTCTGAAACATGACCAGCTTTCTCTCTAATTCTTCCTGTTGCTCTCTCAAAAGTTTAATGCTCTTTTCCATGTATAGTTTATTGATGGCATCACTATCGGCCACCGGCTGAGCTACGCGTCGTATCTTGCGCGATTTTGCATCAAAGTCGGCACCGTCCACACAAAGAGCGTTATCTCGCATATAATTTCGAAGCATGCCGCTCCATTTGTAATAGTCAATTTTAGCTGCTGCACTCTTCTCGAGCGATACTCCAAATTTGTTGATCGGCATCTCGACGCATACAATGCAAATCATCGACGTGCGGTTTAATTTATAATGAGGCCTACCTCGCGGAGATCCTCGATAATCGATAGACTTTCAGGATCATGAGAGTTATTACCAGCCTGACGCGACGCTTCCAGCAAACGCAATCGATCCACCAGCTCGTTGGGATCATCCCAATGCACGTAATTGATCTTGTTATCGTTTACCATCATCGCTCGCGGTGTCCTTAGATCTTTCCCTGCCCTACTAGCCGATACACGGGGCAGTAGAGGTGCAATTACATGTTTGTACTTGTATCTCTTGTTGCTTAATATGGGGTGTTTAGCGTTATGACCGCGTCTGTGGGCATTCGTCGTCAGCCGTACACTTTTGTATTTTTGTTTGTCGGCATCGGTGTACAGGGTATCGTCGGGAATTCTCTTGAAAATCAGTTCGTAAAAACCGGACGTTCCTCTGTATCTTACACCATCAATGATTATATTATCATCCTTGTCTATATCGAAAGCCTTATCTCCAAGCATCGTTCCACTATTGCCAAAGTATACACCATGCACATAGTCCATTTTTGTATCCCTATCACCACTTAGGATTGCGCTCACGTATTTTTGCCCCAGTGGGCCGAAATGGCTGCGAAACGTTTCTTGTCCCTCGGATGTTTAGAGTTGATGTCTAATAGATATTGCAAACGACTCATCGGGACTAGTTTCGAAAAATCGTCATAAATTGTTGTGAGCGATTGTACACTGGTATTTATTGGTGTGGGAGGAACGGGGGAATCGTTTGACGTGACATTCTGTCGTTTCCGCTTCGATTGAATTGGTGTAGATGTTATGGGTGAATATTCCGATGACATGTTTCGTTTCCTCTTTGTCTTGCGCGATGTGTTCCCTTTCGACTGGATTTTTATTTTAGGCGTTAATGTTTCATTCCCTTCAACGTCTGTGCTCATCGACGGTGATGCGTCAGCTTCTGCCGCTGTGGTATTTTCCACGATATGTTTTAAGGGTTCGACAACAGGTTTAATGTATCTCTCCAACGCGATATCTTCCTCCATATTGCCAGTCTTCAAACCCTGATGTTTCTTGCGAATGGTTTCGCTGGTTTTTGCAATTTCCTTCGCTATTCTCTCACGATCCTTAATCTCCAGACTATCGATATGAATCATCGTTGTACCGCAGACGTTGCTTTCTCACCGACAGGTTAATGACAATTGACCATCTCACGGTATTGCAAAATCGTTAAATCCCTTTCTATAACGTCCATTAGACATCGCGCTATCCTTGTGTATTACCGCGAAACCATACTCCCGTTGCCAACAATTACGACACAAAGCGCAGAAATCCTCGTAAGACATATCAGTGTTTACGTAATCGTTGTACACGTGTTTCAAGTTGGTACCATCCTGCTTAAACAGAATCAACAGATTCGCAATGTCGCGTATAAGATGTTTGGGAATTTTTGCATACGTCTGACAGAGATAGAAGCAGTCAACGTTCGAGTGGCGTCCCATTGCAAAGTATTCTCGTATCGTATCTTGCTTGACGCATGCCACGTCATCAAAGATAAAAATTGAATTCGGGAGCGATTCGCTCGGTGGGATGACGTCACTGTTACTCGAAAACGTAAAGTAGCCAATTTCATCTATCGGAGTCAATAAATTCTCCAAATACTGATATTTCGGTTGTTGCAACGACTTGGAACACACATACACGTTCTCGAAGCGGACGCCGTGAGGACTTTCCAACAAGCTCCCCAACACGTTGGTCTTTCCACAATTTGATGGACCACAAATGAGACAGCGTATAGTGTTTGGTAGCATGCTACCATGTTTGCGTCTTGTTTTCGAGGACATCATTTGCGATTTATCGTCAAAATTTATCACGCGTATCGACACAGGTTGTCGCATGAATTGCATCCTCTCCGCGCACTGCGAAAAATGATTTTGATACGTCGAAGCGGTAACGCGCCCTATTTATAGGTCCGCGCCGAAGCAAAACAGCTCAGTGTTCAAAATGCTTCTGGTCCTGTCGGATAATTGTGATATTCGAGACTTAACCTCTGAACAGTTGAAATATATACCAAAGATTATTCTACTGCGAGAGTTCGAGAGATACATTGATCAGTTGTGGGACAGACTCCCCGAGCATATAAAAGCCGATTCCGAGGTTCAGCAGTATCGTCGGTGTCTGGAACATTATAATCGCCCTTGGCAGCGAACGCATCTCGATGGTCCAGCACCATTGATTAAAAACTGTAGCGAATATCGCCGATGCGAGTGAAGAAAGGTTGTGGTTTGTTAAATCGGGCGATAAACGCGCTACCTATCGAATTACATATCCCGGGATACCAGTTTTGCGGCCCAGGAACTTATCTGGCAAAACGATTGGCTAGAGGTGATCAAGGCATCAATCCGTTGAACGCAGCGTGTCGCGAACACGATATTGCATATTCACGTAGCAACGACCTCGGCGAAAGGCACGCGGCAGATAACGTACTCGCTGACAAAGCGCGAAAACGCATCGTTGCGCGAGACTCGGCTCTGGGTGAAAGAGGTGCTGCTACGGCTGTGTGGGCAGCTATGAAGGCCAAGACGAAAATCGGAATGGGGATGAAAACAAAAACCTGCAAACGGACTGTAAAGAGAGCACCGAAAAAGCGGATTCTTCCGGTGGCAAAACTAGGTGGTATATTACCACTTCTCCCCCTGCTAGGTGTTCTCGGATCGTTAGCTGGTGGAGCGGCGGCGATCGCCAAGGCGGTAAACGATAATAAGGTGGCGCAACATCAGCTGCAGGAAATGCAACGCCATAATCGCTCCATGGAAGGTCATGGACTTTATCTCGCACCATATAAGCACGGACAGGGAATATCGTAACGAAAAAAAAACGTCGAAACGAAAATAAAGATGCCCGTGGGTATAACTACCGATGCGCAATTGGAGGAGTTGGCAAAACGTATGCGTATTCCATTCTTTAGAGGTGTTTTTATGCGCAACGCGCTACCAGCCGGAGGAGTACGTCGAAACGAGAGCGGTATCATAAATTTGGACAATGTCGAGGGACCGGGGACTCATTGGGTGGCATATGCGAAGAGAGGATGTCGAGATATATATTTCGACAGCTTTGGGAATCTTCGACCACCTAAGGAATTGGAAGAATATCTGGATAAAGATGTCGTGAAAATTGAATACAATCGAACGTCTTATCAGAAATACAATCAGAGCAATTGTGGACAACTATGTTTATGCTTTCTACAAACGATCGGCCGCAAATTTAAGGATTTACTTCTTACCACTATGATTCAGTACTAGTCGAGTCGTACAGCTCGGAATATGTCGTTAACATTCCCTCTGACCGGCAAGAGTAGCACCCTCGCGGTGAGCTACTTTCCACCCATAGATTTGAGCGACGATGATTACGACGTTGATCTAACAACCTTTGAAACTTATCATACAATACCGAACATCGACTCGAGCAACGATAAATTTTACTTCGCCGTAAACTATGATATCAGCAACAGCGTTGACACCACTCATGGATACATTATGATTCCCCACGGCTCCTACGAACTAGACGCCATTGCCAAGTATTTGAAGCAGCGATTATTCGAACGGTATCCTCAAAATCTCGGCGGTACCGATGACAACAAAGATGGCGATGTGTATCCTATAGTGTTGCGTCCCAACAACAACACCATGAAAAGCGAGCTGTACTGCTCATTCGCCGTAGACTTTACAAAGCCCAATAACATTGGATCGCTACTGGGATTCTCGACGAATCGGGTATTAGAACCAGGACGGTGGCACGAATCGGACGATCCAATTAATATCATGAACGTGAACATTATTCGTATAGAATAAGGCGTCACCGTTGGCGCGTACAACAATGGGAAGTCATTTCGGATCTAACGATACGCGTTGTGGATCAAGACGGACGGTTGCTTGATTTTCGAGGTGAAGAGATTACCATCAGACTGCACGTACGACGACGACGACGATAATACGCGTGGTGCGAACGAAAGAGATGCTTGTATTGAACGATTCCAGAAATCTGTTTCTTCCAAGTGAAATTGTTTACAACAACAACAACTGCAACAGGTTTGATCACGCTAAAAAGAAGAGGCTCACTGCTGCGAACATTGCATTTTTGAAATCATTAGGATTCATTGTACGCATTTAAGTTGAAAAAAAATGGTTGACATTCTAAGCATTGGAAGGAAGTCGACGTTTGATGATCGCATCGTCAAGCTCAAGACTCACACATACAACCCATACGTCAACACGACGTTTGGATACAGCGATGAGATAAGAATACCCATACAGTAGCAGTATTTATACACATTGCCGTGTGAAAGTTTCCTCTACGTGGAGGGGAAATTGAAGATAAATAAGCCAAATGATGCATTAACGGTGACGTTGGGAAATAATTGCATGGCGTTCTTATTTGATGAAATTCGATACGAGCTGAATGTCATGGAGATTGATCGCAACAGAAACGTTGGAATAACTAGCACCCTTAAAATCTGGCGAAGACAAAAATATGGAGAATGCCGGATGGGGCTTGAAACGCCACGGTGGGCTAATAATGAAAAATCATTTCAATTTTTGCATCCCACTCAAATATTGGCTGGGATTTTGTGAGAACTACAAACGCATAATTATTAATGTGCGTCACGAATTGATTTTAATAGGATCGCGCAACGATAATAATTCTCTATCGCCAATGTTGGAACCAGAAATTGAATTACTTAAAGTGCAATGGCGGATGCCTCATGTGACGCTGAACGATGTTAATAAGCTATCCTTGCTACATGCTTTGGAAAGTCGACAAAACCTGAGCATTTGTTTTCACTCGTGGGATCTGTATAAGTATCCTCGCTTACAGAGCACGACCAAGCATTCGTGGGCCGTGAAGGCATCTGCACAGCTGGAGAAGCCGCGATGCATTATCCTTGTTCTACAGACTGATCGAAAGAATGTGATGGGCGAAGACATTACTAAGTTCAATAACTGCAAAATTGGTCAATGTAAAACTTTTTCTCAACTCGGAATTTTACCCATACGATGATCTGAACTTTGACTTTGACAAGAATAAGCACGCCATCTTGTATCACATGTATACGAAATTCCGTAAATCGTATTATGGACATAGTTGCAACGAGGCATTATTCACCGTGGCTGAATTTGTACAATTTGTTCCCCTCGTGGTGATTGATTGCTCGCGACAAAATGAGTCGATCAAGAATGGTATCCTCGTAAAGTGTAAAGAGAATGTACCGGCAAATACTACGGCCTATTGTCTGATTCTGCACAATCGGGTGGGTGAATACAATCCGCTGACAAACGTGGTGCGAAAAATCAATTAAATTGCCACGCTACTTGCCTGCCCTCTCCTGTGTCAAAATCACGAAAAGTGTAGTCAAGTTACGAGCAGATAAGATTGCGGCTGGTCGCGGTTCGTAGCGACGGCGCGCAAAAAAAAGGAAAGAAGAAGTGTATCCCACTTCTGACACCAGTTTGTTACGTCCTGAAGGGACTTTTGTGAATCACCCCGAGCGGTTGAGATGAATTATCGGGTTCTTGCTCTGTTAAGGTGCTAAAGCACGCCTTGACTACACTTACTGTGGATCGGGGAGGTAATACAGGGGTCGAATAAAAGAGTACAAGGGACATAAAGGAAAAAATCAATCAAGAAAATATATTGCTACAGAAATTAGTCAGAATTTCATACCTCGAGACGGCGCTTCGTCGGCGCTGTCGCTTGCAGTTATCGCACGGCACGCTTGCCGTCTCGCGTTTCGCTCGCTCGCTGTGTCGCTCTACCTAGCGCAGGTCGTGGTCGCTCCTTCTGGTTTCGGGTAGCACACGGAAGTCGGTGACCTGGGGTCCGTCGCGCCACTTAGTCTCGGATCGTCGCTTATCTTCGCGGTCGTACGTCGGTCCTGATTGACGCACAAGGGCACTCCCGGCTAGGCCGTTCTCGGTGTGTCGGATGGAGTTACCCTTTTACGAATTACTATCGGCCGATCGCGCTTCGCGGAATCAACGCGGAGACGTGGTCGCGGTATCTAGACGGCCCTCCGGCTCGTCGTGACTCCCTAACTTGAACTCTCGAATATGAATGAATCTTTTCCGGCTCTCGATCGCGGGCCGAACCTCGAACGATCCCCATAAGTGGGGAATACTGCCCCGTCGGCAGCTGTCGATTGCCTTGCTAATTTTCCTGAATATTGCGAAATATCCGGGACCGAGACGAGCGCGGGCGCCGTCCCTATGACTGTTGCCATGGGCTAAGCACAACGTGACTTCTACACGCGAGGCGATTCCGCTGAATCGCCTTTTGAAAGCAAGCGACGCGAGGACAGCGAGCACGGGATGGACCTGAAGGGTCTATGTAACACGATGCTTCACGAGAAAGACTGTGTTGCGTGAGGGCGTTAATTTTTAAGCGACCGAGCGGTTGAGTCTAATTTTCTCACGCAACGCTTAACGAATTTAAAGAGATTGTATAATTTTACTATAACCAGAGTTATTAAGTAAAAATCAGGATTATTTTTGGGTACGGCTTTTGTCTACAACCCATACAGGATGCCCAGTCGGGATGTGGTACTTTGGTAGAGACAGGTTCGAACAGAATGAGACAGATTTAAGTAAATATTACCATGTATTCCAATAAATAAGCAAAAAGGAAAATCGGAAGGTGGTACAAAAATGGGGAATTTACATGGATTTGCGTTATGAATAACAATGCAAGGTTAAATCCCGGTATGTAGAATTTTACAATATTCGGCGCGGTTTCGGAGATTACAGTTGTTCTAAACTGGATTCTAGAGCCAGCGTACGACGAATACGGCCGCGAACGTCAGTCGATAGACAACAATTGACGGACAATAATTAATCGACAATAATTGACCGCGGGAAAACCCCGTAACACGTAATGGATCAATTATCACGCGAGTGCTTGATTTTGTACATTCTCTAATTGAAAATGATTTAAAAATGCGGTACCCGCGGAAGGAAGGTAAGACAGTTTATCGAGGGAGAATTCCCGTAACACACAATGGTTGGATCAACTGCCCCCTCCGTACATGGGTAACGAAAGGAAAGAAAGAAAAAAAAACAATTTTTATAAGATTGAAAGATTCAAATGATTCACAATTCACAGACAATTGTTGTATATAGTAACGTACTCTAAAGCACTCACCGACCTCGTACGCGTAGATGGTTAGGCTTTAATACCTACTACTCTCCTTCTTTCTCTCTCTCTCTCTCTCTCTCTCTCTCTCTCTCTCTCTCTCTCCCTCCCTCCCTCCCTCCCTCCCTTACACCAGCTACCACCACCGTCGCCCCCATCGCCCCCATCACCCCCATCACCCCCATCACCACCGTCGCCCCCATCGCCCCCATCACCTCCAGCACCCCCATCACCACCATCACCCCCATCTCCGCCCTCGCCCCCATCGCTACATCCCCCTTTTATTAGTTTTAATTTTTTATTATTTTTCCTTTTATATT
Source organism: Andrena hattorfiana (assembly GCA_944738655.2). Lineage (NCBI taxonomy): Eukaryota > Metazoa > Arthropoda > Insecta > Hymenoptera > Andrenidae > Andrena > Andrena hattorfiana. Next base: position 17,552,406 of record OX122895.1, on the reverse strand, counting down.
TTTTATTAGTTTTTTCTTTTATTATGTATATTTTTTATTAGTTTTTCTTTTATATATTTTTCTTATATTCTATTTGTATTATATTATATATTCTTTTTAATTTTAAATATATATTTTTCTTATATTCTATTTGTATTATATTTTATATTCTTTTAAATTTAAATATATATTCTTAAACGTAAATTATTTCTACATTTTATTTACACACCTTCCTATTTCTCTCGCCACCACCTAATTTTAAGATTCGACGTTTCAACATACATATTTCGTTCGCGGCTTCTTCGTGCCACCAAATGACGTCATCCCGCACGGCTGCTCCAGAGGATTCAAATTACGCGAGATCGCGCGATACGCTGCGACGTTAAGATTGAAAAACATTTTGAAATACTGTTAGCTTCAGAATGCATGCGATTGTACCACTATGTAGTGCTGTCTCTTTCCCTCCCCGAATTTAGCTTTAAAATAGCTGTGATTGTGCCACTAAGTAATGCTCTCTCTCTTTCCCGTCCCCAGAATATGCGGTTTGTAAAACGTCGATCTCTCCCGACATCATCCGAAACAATTTCTGATAAAAATAAATTATTATGCGTTGGGGGAAAATTTCTGCTGCATATTGGTTTGGAAAAATTTTCGGCGGTTGTCCTGTGACGTCCCGGCCCCACCACGGTATCGCGACTTAGTGTCGACGAGCGTCACCAGAGGTCTATTCTTCTCGCTAGTCTATTTCCCTTACTCATTTCATATATATATACAAGTTCCAAAATCATATCCTCTGTGTCCCCGTGTGTGTCTAGGGCAGGGGCCGTCAGTTATAGCCCTACTGATGAGTCTGACTGACGGTCCCAAGACGAAACACACCTCTTCTTTTCCTCCACGATCCTTCAAAGCCAATCCACCCGCCCCGCACAGTACTCCATTGCGGCGTAACCGGCCGGCCTTAGGGTTTAGGTTACGTTGGAGGCGACGGGGCAAGATCTCTCTTCTCGTCCAGAATGTTCCGGCAATTCTGGACGTGACAGTCCCCTCTCTAAAAAAATTTCTGGAGGGTCATTTCCTCTCTCGACCAGGTCTGAAAAAAGTTTTCGGGGATCATTCCCTCCCTCTGAAAAATTTCCGACGGTGGGCCAGGTCTGGAGGGGTCTTCGGCCGTGGGCCAGGTCTGGAGAGGTCTCCGCGGCGGCTCGGTCCTGACTGATCCCCTCCACGATTATGGCTTCCCCCATTCCGCGGCTCGTGCGCGCGCTGCCGGTCTTCCACTTCCCGCTCCCCCCGCGCCAAGGTTTCCCCCCACCGCACTCCCCCGCGCGCCCTCACTTCCCTCCGCCCCCGCGCTCCCCTCAGAGGACCTGCGTTAGAACTGTCAGAGCTATACTACTGAATGCCATTTGGGCTTTGTAATGCACCAGCTACCTTCCAACGTTTAATGGATCACACCCTTACGGGGCTCCAGGGCACAGAAATATTCGTGTATTTGGACGATATCGTCCTCTACGCAAGTTCCCTTACGGAACATTTAATCAAATTGAAAAAACTCGCCTACCGCCTACGAGAGGCGAACCTCAAACTCCAACCTTCAAAATGCAAATTTCTACACAAGGAAGTTGCGAATACAATATTTTGGCTTTCTGACATGCTATGCATTCACGAGACTATTTTAATGCGTCTTGTCTTATTCCTGGCCAGATAAATTTTTCTCTGAGTTGACGAGATGTGTTCCTACCACTAAGGTGCGACAGATTGTGTATCGTGTCGAATGCTGTTTTTCGGAGTGGTTTCGGAAAGTATGGATGAACTATCTCTGAAGAGATGTCACAGTATATTTTGACGCCTGGTTTGATTACTAATTTTTTAAGCTGTAACGATGTTGAGTTTTGAATCAGATCTTTTAACTTTTTATCATCTATCTGTCCTTTTTGTATGGTTTTTGAATCTAGTCTTGTCGGCATGTTTATGGTGTTGATTCGTGACAATGCATCTGTCACTACGTTGTTCTGTCCTTTTACGTATACAATGTCAGTAGAGAACTGTGAGATATAATCGAGGTGCCTTAATTGTCGTTCCAACGCTTTTTCGAGTTTTTGTTTGAATGCGTACGTTAGTGGTTTGTGGTCCGTTTTGACTATGAATTGGCGACATTCCAAAAGATGTTGAAAGTGTTTTATCGCTGCAAAAATGGCAAGAAGTCCTCGGTACTGTACCTTTGTTCTGTGCTGCTGAGTTTCCTCGAAAAGAATCCAATTGGTTGCCAAGTATCATTTTCAAACTGTTCCAACGCGGCGCCTATGGCGGTAGTGGGGGCATCAGTTGTGAGTGCTAGCGGTGCTGTTGACGAAAGGAATGCTGTTCTTGATCTGTGAGCTAAGCTGTGTTTACAATCTTCAAATGCCTTAGTTGCTTCTTCAGACCAATTGATTTTTGTTTTATCATTTTTCTTTGAGAGCTTTAAATAGTTGTTCAACGGAATTTGCAATTTAGCTGCTTGAGGAATACATCTTCTGTAATAATTCATCATTTCCAAAAATCGTCGCAGTTCCATGACTGTTTGAGGTTTTGGGTAATTGATAATTTTCTCTGTTCGATCCGAGGTTAGTGTGTATACTTTTGCGTTGATGGTATATCCCAAAAAGTTTACCTCTGTTTTTCCGAATTCGCATTTGCTGACGTTGATGGTCAGCGAACATTCTTTTAGTCGTTTGAACAGCTGACGAAGATGTTCTTTATGTTGTTTTTCATTCTCAGACATGACCAGGATGCCATCTATGTATACAAAAACAAAGTCCAAACCTCTCATGACTGAATCTGGTCGCGTTTCTTAGTCCAAATGGCATTACCAAATATTCATATAATCCCCAGGGTGTGGTTATAGCGGTTTTTTTATGTCCTCAGGGAACATTGGCACCTGGTGATACGCTCTTTCCAAGTCCAATGTAGAGAACACCTGTTTACCATGTAATCGTGGAAAAAGATCTTGAATTAGTGGTGGTGGATATTTTATCGGCTCAGTTATTGCATTGAGTGGTCTAAAATCGCCACAGAGTCTCCAGCCTTCTTCTTCTTCTTCTTTATCCGGCTTCTTCTTCTTCTTCTTCTTCTTCTTCTTCCGGATGATGTGAATGGGACTTGACCAAGAGCTGCTTGATGGCCTGATGGTACCATTTTCTAGTAAGAGTTCTATTTCCGCTTTTGCTGCTGCTGTCTTCTCTCCTGCCAGCTTCCGACATCTTCCTGTTATTGGAGGTCCTGTTGTAATTATTCTGTGTGCGAACTCTAGCTTGTCTGCGATTGGTTTTGATGAAGGCTTCGTTATTTCGATGAAGTCCTTCAATAGGTCAACGTATGGCATGGTGGCGTTGAGTGTTGAGATGCCGTAGTGTGGTGTTTTCAACTCTTCTCCCTTTATGGTGAGCTGTGTAATTGAGTCTATTAATTTCTGGTTTCTCAAATTAATGAGTAAATTATAATATATGAGAAAGTCAGCCCCTATAATTGCTGCGTGAACATCTGCTATTATGAATTTCCAGCTGAAACATCTTCTTAGATTAAGATCGAGTTTAAGCATTATTGAGCCATACGTTTGAATTTGTGACGCGTTAGCTGCATATAATGTTAATTTGTTTGAAAGGTTGCCTTGTCTGAATTTCGATGCAGGCACCACTGATACAACCGATCCAGAGTCTATTAAAAATTTCTCATGTGTCGTTTTGTCAAAAAGGTGTAATCGGAGCTCTCTTGTTGGAATATTATTGTTGCTGTCACCTATTGCTCGTATGGATGACAGCGGTTCTAGTTTTCCTGTACTGGCTTTTCGTACTTACATGGTTTTACGCAGTGGTACGCTTTTTCACCAAACTTTTGATGGAAGTGGCAAATGCCATTTCGGTGTGGCGTAATTGATCTTGTTCTTTGACGATGTCTTTGATATTGCTGTTGTTGGTGTGCCTGATTCTGCTGTAGCTGTTGCTGTTGCACTTGTTGTAACTGCTGTTGTTGTACATGCTGTTGTAGCTTCAGCTCTTTGATTTCTTGCAAACACTGAACAAGCAATTGTTGCATCTCGTCGATCTTCTTGTCTAAGCTTTTGCTGTTCGCCATTGTATCAAGCCGGCTTACAGTGTGGGTTGCCAGGGAGTACTAATTGTTTGAGACTTCCAGAATACGGTCAGCCATTTCTGAAAGTGCGCTAAGGTCTAATTTCTCAGAAGTTACTAACAGTGGTCTGATGTGCGCTGGCATGCTATCGAGCCAGAGTTGGTGTAGTAAGTCGTCATTAACGGCACCGACAGCCAAATCACGCATTTCTCTTAAGAGTTGTGAGGGCTTGGGTTCGGCCAGCACCATTTCTCTTAGGAGCTTGTGGAGTTGTTTCTCCCTGGAATCAGAGACACGTTGCAACAGAGTCTGTTTTAATGTTTCGTACTTATCTTTCTCCGGTGGTTTATATAGAATGTCAGTGATATGTTGAATTGTCTCTGTATTTTGTGTCATCACTGCGTATTCTTGATGCATTGAATTCAGCTTCGACCAGGATGAACCAGAGATCGATTCGATCCTTTACGAATGCTGGCAATTTAGGTCGGTTAATGCTGCAGATGAGATTCTTATTGAACGCGTTGTCCGCTGAGTTGATTAATGGTGGCCATATAGGAATGTCTTTTTCCGGTCCACGTGGTAACTGTGTGTCCTCTTCCGCTGACGAAGTTTCGGTACGAAGATCCTTGTTAAGGTTGTTGCGGGGATCAGGTGATCTGGTCACAAACATGTCTGCGTCCTTCTGAGTTCGCTCTAGCGTTGATGAGTCGTTGAGGAGAAAACGTTTCTCGACGTCGATTTATTCTGGGTTACCCACCTGATGATCACGTCGAGGTCACCAATTTGTGGTCTACTGGTTGCAGACACACGGATTGTGACGACAGGTGGATGTTTGTACAATAATGGCAGATTGGTAATAAAGGGGACGCTACTACAGTTTATGTATTTCCTATATATTACAGGACGTAAAATATCTACACGTTTCTTGTATATTCTCAGTCTTAGGTTGCGTAGTCTCTTGTAGCAGTGATGCCAGATTCGTGGGACGCGGGACCAAACGCTTACCCCCACTATGACCTACCGTCGTCTCCCACTATGGCCTACCGTCGTCCCCCACTTTCTTCCCATCGCACTGCACATAAGCATATCCCTACCCCTGACCGTGTGCTCGGCGGCCCAACAGGCAGCTTATACGGACAGGAGTAAAAATATGCTTGTGTGCAGTGCGATGGGAAGAAAGTGGGGGACGGCAGTAGGCCATAGTGGGAGACGACGGTAGATCATAGTGGGGGTAAGCGTTTGGTCCCGCGTCCCACGATTCTAGCATCACTGTCTTGTAGTGCCACAACCGTGGGGAACCTGAGCGTTGCTTTTTGTCTTCGCCTGTAGAGGCGTGGAGGTAGTTGCGCGGTCGCCACATGAAGCACCACTGTGGCACCATCTGCCTATGATTGTCATAATTATATAAATCTGCGCGATCGCCTCTGTTCGCACTTCGCGATGCTGTAAGTGTAGCGTAAATGACACCACGAATAAATGTCAAATGACTTTTATTGCAATTAACCTCGAGAAAAATCATAATACTTTTGACACTATAAACGATAAACTTGTAATGTCCAAAGTAAATAAATCAACAGATTTATAATGGAAAATGCAAATAAATAAAGTGGGATGGTGGGGTAATAAGGAAAAGATTAGAAACGAATGTTATGCATTTCGTAGAGATGGCAAGGGTTAGGAAACCAGAATACTGAGATGAATAAAGTCTTGTCGTATTTTAGTCGTAGCATTCTTCATACCCAGATAGCACAAAGACGTTTTAAAAACGTCTTAAAAACGTCTAGGCCAGATGTCTTAAAAACGTCCATTTTCACAAATCAAAACGTCTTTAAGACGTCCAGAAAACGTCCCAAAAACGCCTGTTTCGGACCTAACCAAGACGTTTTAAAGACGTTTTTGAAATATCTTGGTTAGGTCCGAAACAGGCGTTTTTGGGACGTTTTTGGGACGTTCGACGGTGCTGGTTCGATTTAATAAAAATTTAAGGAATTAAATGGTTTTCAAAATAAGATCAAACTCGATAACAATTTATTTCGTTTAATTAATTCCGACCCTGATAACCATATCTGATAACCATACTCTTACTCTGTCTTTTCCCCCACCCCTCCGGGATGTGGAGAGTGGGGATGTCGTCTCACCGAGACGAGGTGCATGAGGCCATCTTGCCTCTTGCCTTGCCGACAGTCACGTCGATCAGACGCACCAAATATATATACGGCTGTGTTGAGTTCAGTCACGTGTTATAATTACCCAGTCATCCTTATTACATATTCTGACGTATATTCCTGGGCCCCATGCACGGTCCAACAGTGGTCACCCCGGCTGAGTGTAATTTCGTTGCTATTTTATAACGCGAGTACGGCAAGGCTCGCGTCTCTCTGCACGAGAGTATATTTGTGCATCGTATCGTCCAAATATTGGGCACCTGGTGCGCCGGGTCGAAACGTCTCGGTCCGAAGGCATCATCGTCGCGGATCGACCCGATCCCGAAGGATTCGCCCGGCGTGGCATTCACACGTGGTCGACGAACCACCTTCATGGCGGCCACGTGGACGTCTCTTCGCCCGTGCCGTTCCTGAGAGGAAGTCGGCATTCTGAACGGCGTTTGCTGTTTCTTCGGTGCCAAGCCAGTCTCCAGGGCATCTACCCTGTAGTACAGTCGTCTCAGAACTATCGCAGCCGCCTTTCACGGGCCTTCGCCGTGGATATCCGCGGTCTGTTCGCCGTTGCGGTTTAGCCTGTCCATCGGGCCTGCCGGCAGCCTTCGAGGGATTCCGGACGACGGAGCGTGAAGCCAACGCCACCGGCGCCTTTCTCATCAGTACGGTGAAATCACCGGCGCCTGGGATTCGAGCGTGAAGCCAACGTCACCGGCGCCTTGGGTTCCAGCCTTCGCTTCTTGCATCAGCGAGAACCAGGAGAGTTCAGCGTCGAATCGTTCACCCATAAAACGGGTGGTTTTCGAGGTATTTGCGTTGTGACGACGTCCCAGTCCCGGTTGCGGGAATTTCCGCCATTCAGTTCCGCGGTATTGTCCAAAAGCGTGTTTCGGAGGTGCCGCCATTTTGTTTCGCGCGTATTTTTTTTCTTTCTTCGAAGCGTTCGCGGACGTGCCGCCATATTGTTTTTATGGCGCGCCGGTGGCGTATCTGACCGCCGTTTTAGCCTGAAAGACCGATTCACGGTAGGCTCGCGTCAGTGCGTCGAGTGAACGGACGGTTCCCTAACCTCCTGATTCCTGTGCTCTTTCGCGCGTCGCGTCGGTCTTGCGTCGCGTTCCGCGAATTCCCGGTCCACCATGGCCGGCGATCAGGACAACGCCGGAAAGTCACCGGAAGATGTGACTGACTTGGTAGCTCAGGTTCTGGGACCTGCAACAACGCTTGGCGGCGTTCGAAGCCGAGCGCACCGTTTCACAACCCGAGACCGCTTGGGTCGCGGAGCGATCGTCGAGTGACGCGATGCGTATCGACGCGTACCGGAACCCGAAAATTCCGACATTTTTCCGTTCGGATCCGATTTTGCGGTTTGTGCAGGTCGAGGCGTCCCTGCGCAATGCGCGAATTTCCGTGCAGAGCACTATGGCGGACGTAGTGCTCGCAGCCCTCGACGCTGAGGTTGTCGGGTGCGTGAAAGATATTATTTTAACTTCTCCACCGCCGGCAGATATTTTCCAGCGAATCAAGCCGCGGATTATTACGACGTTCGCCGGTTCCGCGGAGGGTAATCTGCGCAAATTACTGAAGGGGCAGGTACTCACGGACGGCAAGCCGTCTCTCGTTTTAAGTCGGTTGCGAAACCTTAACGACGGTCAATGCGATGACGCAGTCATTAGGTCTATATTTCTGGACCAGTTACCCTCAGACCATCGGGTAATCCTCGTTGCGACGGGTGCGGAGGACTTGGAGCGGCTCGCGGAAATCGAGGACAAGATCGCGGACAATGCGGGCTCCGTCGAGGTCTGCGCGTCGTGCGTGGCGACATTGACCACTCAAGTTGAGCGTTTGACGGCGTTGTCGACAACCGGTGGTGCGCGCTCTCGAGCGCGTTCTCGATCGCGTACCACAAGTAAGGGCCGGAGTGACTCGCGAAAGCGTGACAAGTCCGGACTTTGCTACGCACATAAGAAGTTTCCCCAAAATCCGTTGTCGTGTCGGGAATGGTGTTCGCAACACGCGGTCTGGAAACAAAAAAACTAACGAGTCCTTCCTGCGCGGAGACGTTCAGTGAGGGACTGGGTTCCGAGAATCGTCTCCATATTCGTGATCGCGCGTCTGGACAGTCATTCCTAATCGACACGGGGGCAGACATTTCACTGCTTCCCGCGAACCCGAAATTTGATATTAAGCCTTCCGAGCGTAAGCTCTTCGCTGCGAATGACACTCGGATTGACACGTTCGGTGAGTCGCTCCGGGAACTGGATTTGGGGTTACATCGCGCGTTCCGGTGGAACTTTTGTATCGCGGCGGTGCCGTATCCAATCATTGGGGTCGATTTGTTGAAGCATTATGGCTTGCTCGTTGACCTTAAAAGGCGTAGGCTCGTCGATACGACCACCAAAATGTACTCCCTGGCGGTCGCGAGGGCCGTTCCGGCTCGATCGGTGAGTTCAATCAACCCGGTCGCGAACTTCTCCGAGCTTCTTGCAGAATTTCCGGAGATCACGGGCGCGCCTCAATTATCTCCTCCTGGGGAGCGGGACGTTCTTCATTATATTATAATGACGGGGCCGCCCGTTGCTGAGCGCCCGCGGCGCCTAACGCCGGAAAAACTCAAAGCGGCCAAAGCCGAATTCAGAACGCTGGTCGGGGCTGGTATTTGTCGTCCTTCTAGTAGTCCTTGGGCCAGTCCCAACCATATGGCTCGTAAGAAAGACGGGTCCTGGAGGATCTGCGGACATTATCGTAAGGTGAACGCGATTACTACGCCGGATAAATATCCAACTCCGCACCTTCATGATTGCACTTGCAATCTGCAGGGTAGGAGTATATTTTCGTCCCTCGATCTTCACAGGGCTTACAATCAGATACCTATGGCCCCCGAGGACATTCAAAAGACCGCAGTCTGCACGCCCTTCGGGTTGTTCGAGTACTGTTATATGACTTATGGCCTTCGCAATGCGGGTCAGTCGTTTCAGCGATACATTAATCGTGCGCTGGGCGATTTAGATTTCGCGTTTGTATATATAGATGATATATTAATTGCGTCATCCTCTCCAGAGGAGCATGCGGCCCACCTGCGAGAGGTGTTTCAGAGGCTTAAGAAGTTCCACCTGCGTCTCAATGTCGATAAGTGCGTGTTCGGCGTTCCCGAATTAGATTTCTTAGGCCACACGGTCGACAGCAGGGGAATTCGTCCCACTATTCGGAAGGTCGAGGCGATCGCGAGTTTCCCCAAACCCACGACGGTAGTGGAATTACGCCGTTTTCTCGGTATGGTAAATTTTTACCGGAGGAATTTGCCGCACTCGGCGAGTGCTCAGGCACCCTTAAATGCTTACCTTTGCGATTCTCGCAAAAACGATAAACGAGAAATCGCGTGGACGGTCGAAGCAGAAGACGCGTTCGCCAGGGTCAAGGACAGCGTGGCCAACGCCGCTCTGTTGGTTCATCCGCGTCACGGCGCAAGTATGTGCTTGGTTTCGGACGCATCGGATTCCGCGATGGGTGCGGTTTTGGAGCAGCTGTCTCTTTCGCGCGTGTGGGAGCCGCTCGCGTTCTTTTCCAAAAAGTTTTCCTCTGCTCAGAGGAACTACAGTACTTACGACCGTGAACTCACAGCAATGTATGAGGCGGTGAAGTATTTCCGACCATTTGTCGATGGTTGTTGGAGACAGAGTGAGGAAGGGGGCCGTCGACGTCACGAGCAAGGCAACGCTTGTTGTGGAGCTCGGCCGCGGGCCGATACAAATCGGCAATTGTACACAAGGGGGACTGAGTGAGCCATCTCTGGGTGTCCCCAGTTAATTACAATGCCTCACGATTCCTAATTACGTCACTTAGGATCACATGACTTCCCGGAATCCTGGCGAGGATTCCGGGAGACGAGATTTCCGCCTTCTTCTCGCTTCGAGTGCTGAACGAAAAGCACGTTTCGCGATCGCGCGGAGTCTCTTATTATAAGTAAAACCAAGTGCGAGTGTATGTGGCCAGAGCGCTGGTAAGGTATACAAGCGTTTATTGATTTCATGACAAAGTATCAATTCAGTGAAAGTTTATTAATTCAAGCCAATGTAAATAATTGTACATAGTGTTAATTGTCTCATAAGTGTAATCCTGTGAACGAAACAATAGTGTGCTTCTGTACACCTTTTTTCAACTAGATTCGTAACATTGATTTTTTGGTCCTTCGAGCCGGATTTTTTAATCGGCCTCTGCAGTCCATAGGGTAACAGTGAGTGAATTTCCAGTGGTGTTACGCACGTGCGCGACCGTTGTTCGTCCATATTCCTCTGGTTAACATGGCCGACCTGATCGAGGAACAGAAAGAGACCATCAGAAGAGTCTCCAGAGTGGTGGAGAACTTGAAAAAGCTGGGCGCAGCAAAAATGTGGGCGGATATCAAAACGCTGCACAGGGGTATCGTCAGAGCCGCTAAGGAGCACATCGCGCTCAAGTCAGACGATTATTTTTCCAAAGATCTGTTTGACCTCGCGGAGGAATCATATATGGAACAGAAGGGACTCTTACTGGACATTTTAAAACCAGCTGGAAAATTATTATCAGCCAGAGGGACGAATTCAAACGCAACGGATGCTGAGGTTGAGTCGAGGTCACGCGCTGTTTTGCCTCGAATTCCTCTTCCCTCATTCGACGGTCGTTATCGTGATTGGCCGTCCTTCCGTGACTTGTTTGTGTCCTTAATCGTGAAGGACTCTTCTCTCAGTGAGGTAGATAGACTTCATTATCTGAAAACATGCCTAAAGGGAGAAGCCGCGGGGCATTTGAAGAATTATACAATCACGGAGGATAACTTTACCTTGGCTTGGGAGGCTTTACAGGGGCGTTATCAAAATAAACGCAAGCTCGTACGGGCACAGCTCACCACACTATCGAGTCTGGCTCCAGTGGAAAGGGAATCGTCCTCTGAGCTGAAACGACTACTCTACGATACGGTTGCTGTAGTTGGGGCCTTGGATAAACTCGGGCGACCTGTCACGAACGCCACTGACTGGTTGGTGCACATCACCGTGGAGCGTCTGGATCAGCAGTCACGTCGAGAGTGGGAAACGTCCTTAGGCACCTCCGATGAGGTGCCAACGTTCGACGACTTGAAGGCCTTTGTGGACAAGCGGATTGACACCGTAGAAGCCCTTGAGGAGCAGCGGGACTGTGCTGACCAATCGGGAAAGAAGAAGACCGCTGCAAAGGGTGCCAAGGTCCACCAAGTCTCCACCCAGCCCAACCCTGCGAAGGAGTGCAGTCTCTGTAAGGGCAAACATTATGTGGCTTTCTGTCCTGTTTATCAGAAGAAATCTCCAATAGAGAAGCAGGCGGTCACCGAGTCACTGAACCTCTGTGTGAACTGCTTGGGGAAACATCAATTCGATGCCTGCCAGTCAGTCAAGAAGTGCAGGATTTGTGACGGAAAGCATCATACCTCTCTTCATGATGTTCAGCGCCCAACCGAGCAGTCAACGGTCCATCACGCCGCGTTGCAAGGTTTTAGGTCAGCTCGGGTGATTCTCAGCACCGCTCGGGTGAAACTACTGGATCCCAGTAGACCAGCTGTTTTTGTGAGAGCACTCATCGATCCAGCGAGTGAGGTGTCCATCATTTCGGAATCCCTAGTACAACGACTGGCGCTCAGTCGTAAGGGTGCTCGAATACCCTTGTTTGGAGTAGGCGGTGCTCGGTCCCGCTGTACGAAAGGGTACACGGTAATCACTGTTGCATCCCACTGCAACAAGGAGTGCCGTCACGAAGTGTCGGCATTAATCTTGTCGGAACTTTCTGGACACGTACCGCAGAAGTTTCCAGAAGAAAGGACGTGGCATCACCTGCAAGGACTACCACTTGCGGATCCGTGGTACCAGCGGAATGATCCAGTGGAGCTGCTCTTGGGTGCCGACGTGTACAACAAAATCCTACGCTGTGGGGTGCGTCTTGGAGGCCCTAACACTCCCGTTGCCCAAGAGACCTGTCTGGGATGGATTCTCAACGGCGGCGTCAAGGACAGTCCAGACAACGCTGACCAACCATCGGGCACATCTTCTGTCTACCACTGCACTGTGGACAAGGATTTGGTAAGCATCTTAACCAAATTTTGGGAGCAGGAAGAAATTTCCGTAGTTGTACCACCAACGCCGGAGAATGAAGAGTGCGAGCAGCACTTCCTGCGGACCTATCGACGCGATGATGAAGGTCGCTTCATAGTGAGATTGCCCTTCAAGACAACTCCAAGCTTGGGCGACTCCCGACGTGCAGCGTTGGGGACTCTGGAGGCCATGCAGCGTAGGTTCCGGCGATCAACGAGTCTGCAACAGGCGTACAAGGACTTCATGTCTGAGTACGAATCTATGGGGCACATGACTCGCGTCACGAATTCAGGCAGAGACCTCGCCAAGCACGACGGGTTCTACTTGCCGCATCACGGGGTGTGGAAGGAGACTAGCACAACCACCAAACTTCGAGTGGTGTTCAATGGGTCTCTGAAGACCGATAACGGAAGGACACTTAACGAGTTCCTCCACACAGGGCAAAATTTGCTCCCTCCACTGGCGGAGGTGCTCCTCCGCTGGCGAAAGCACGCAGTGGCTTTCACGGCCGACGTAGCAAAAATGTATCGCCAGATTCGGGTGCAGAAGGACGACTGGCGATGGCAGAAAATTCTGTGGAGCCAGCATGCTGACCAGGCCCCCCAGGAGTATCACCTGTGTACGGTCACATACGGTTTGGCATGCGCTCCGTACCTGGCAATCAGGTGCATCCACCAGTTGGCACACGAAGAAGCTGCGAGGTATCCAGGGGCGGCGAGGGTCGTCCGTCGCGACGTCTACGTGGACGATGTCCTATCGGGAGGTTCCACGCTGGACGAAGCACAGCAGCTTCAACGCGAGCTGCATGAGCTCCTTATGGCGGGCGGGTTCCCGCTCCGAAAATGGGCTTCCAATTCTAGGGAACTGTTGAGCGGCATAACCGTGGATGATGCAGAGGCTACTCGGAGTTGGACGACTTCCAGCCCACACTGCGTGTTGGGGATAGAATGGCTGCCCTTCGCTGATTGTTTTCAGATTACAGCTACAGAGAGCCCCGACGCAGCTACTACAACCAAGAGAACTGTGCTGAGCAAGACGGCCCAGCTGTTTGACCCTCTGGGATGGTTGGCGCCAGTGACAATCGTAGCCAAAATCCTGATCCAGGAACTGTGGCTACTGAAGAGCGATTGGGACACTCCGTTACCACCAAGGGAGGAGCAGCACTGGTCGCAGTTCGTACGGGAGTTACCGTTTCTAGCCGGCATCCAGATTCCCCGGTGGCTTGGGTGGCTGCCCTCCAGTAGCGTCGTGGAGTTGCACGGCTTCGCTGATGCCTCCGAGCGCGCTTACGCAGCGGTTGTTTACCTCCGAGTTGTCGACGCGTCGGGCACATCACGATCCACGCTGGTAACTGCCAAAGGCAAGGTTGCGCCATTAAAGCAGGTTTCTATACCTCGGCTGGAGCTCTGTGCCGCGTGGCTGCTGACACGCCTAGCGGCACATACACTCACCGTTCTGGAGCTGGAGAAGGTGGATGTGCACCTGTGGAGTGACTCTCTTGTGGCTCTGGGGTGGATTCGAGGGCATCCGACGCGATGGACAACATACGTAGCCAACCGGGTTTCCTCAATCCAGCAGAAGATGCCACTTGCGGCATGGCATCACGTCCAAGGTCCCAACAACCCGGCGGACTGCGCGTCCAGAGGTCTGTCACCAAGGGATCTCGCTGGTTTCGCCCTTTGGTGGACAGGACCGAGCTGGCTCAATTTCCCCCATCTATGGCCCCAGATGGAGTCCAGCGTCCAGGAGCCGATCTTGGAGCAGCGAACCAGGATCCTTCACACCCAACTACCTAGGGAGGACGAGGTGAGCCTCTATATTTCTCGGTCCTCTAACCTGCATCGTCTCTGCAGGGTAACCGCTTGGTGTTGCCGCTGGTTACCCAAGCACAAGGGCAAGCGGCCAGCATACCTCACTTCCGAGGAGATCCATGCGGCCCGAAGGCGACTGGTCCGGATGGTGCAGCGACAAGCCTTTTCAACGGAGATCAGCAGCATACTGGACAAGCGGAACATTCCGTCAAGGAGTCGCCTGCGCAAATTAAGCCCTCTCTTGGACGAGGAGGGGCTATTGAGGGTAGGAGGGCGACTTCAAGGAGCCTTGCTGCCATACGATAGGACTCACCCTCTCATTCTGCCGGATGAGTCTCCCCTGGCGGTCCTGTGGGTGAAGGCAGCTCATCTACGATGTCTCCACGGAGGTGTTCAACTCACGCTGGCAACAGTCAGACAGGAGTGCTGGATTCTGAGGGGTCGTCCGATGGTAAAATCGTGTCTGCGAAAATGCGTTATTTGTTTTAGATGGAGACATCAACCTCCTGTACAATTAATGGGGACCCTTCCCCGCGCAAGGGTCATTCCTTGCAGACCGTTTATGAAAGCCGGTGTCGACTATGCCGGCCCGATTCAAGTGCGCTCCGGGCGGGGGCGTGGACAGAAAAGCGTTAAGGGATACATTGCCTTATTCATCTGCCTGTCAACAAAGGCAGTTCATCTGGAGTTGGTGTCCGACGGAGGTGCTGAGACGTTTCTGGCCGCGCTCAGGAGATTCGTGGCTCGCAGGGGGATTTGTTCAGAGATATATAGCGATTGTGGTACCAATTTCGTGGGAGCCAACCGCGAGTTGCGATCTCTCCTGCACGCTGCCCTTCTGGACGGCCGTGATCTCCTCACAACCATTGCCGCGGAGGGCATTGAGTGGAAGTTCAATCCACCTGCGGCCCCTCACTTCGGCGGCTTGTGGGAGGCAGCAGTCAAGTCTGTCAAGCACCACCTCCGACGACAGATCGGTGAGCAGAAGCTTACTTTCGAGGAACTGTCCACGCTCCTAGCCGGGATCGAAGCGTGCTTGAACTCCAGACCTCTGGAACCATTGTCGGACGACCCTGAGGACCTTCAAGCGTTGACTCCTGGTCATTTTTTAATCGGAGGTCCACTGATCGCCATTCCTGAGCCTAGTTTGGAGGAGGTGCCGATGCCCAGACTCTCCCGGTGGCAATTAGTCCAACAAATGCAACAACATTTTTGGCGCCGGTGGTCAAGGGAGTATTTGAATACTCTGCAGACGCGAGATAAATGGTGTCAAATACAACCTGCAATTCAAAAAGGGACATTGTGCCTCTTAAAACAGGAACTTCTTCCACCAACAAGATGGCCTTTAGCCCGGATCACTTCTGTACATCCAGGCCCAGATGGACTCATACGAGTAGTCACGGTGAGAACCGCGAAAACAGAAGTGAAACGACCTATCAACAAGGTCATTCCGTTGCCCACACCGGCGGGGAAGAGTTTGGACTCGGCCCACTCCTCCGGTCAACAAGGCTAACCTCAAAAAATTATAATTGTATTTACTCACCTTTTCTCTGATTTTTTAATGTCCGTCCAGTGTGTCTGCGATAGTCGTGTCTTCTTTACTCGGCAGTTCACGACACACGTCTAACTTTAGTACCATAATTCCACTTTGTTTCACACGTGTATTATATTATTAATTACTTTGTAGACACTGTTCGCGCTGGGACGCCGGCGGCGCCCTCTCACTTCTGTGGCGGTTGAGGCCCGCGATGGAACACGCATTTCGAGAAAACACGATCAGGAATGCAATATTTCGTCAAGCTCCTTGACGAGGCGGGCGGGAAATGTTGGAGACAGAGTGAGGAAGGGGGCCGTCGACGTCACGAGCAAGGCAACGCTTGTTGTGGAGCTCGGCCGCGGGCCGATACAAATCGGCAATTGTACACAAGGGGGACTGAGTGAGCCATCTCTGGGTGTCCCCAGTTAATTACAATGCCTCACGATTCCTAATTACGTCACTTAGGATCACATGACTTCCCGGAATCCTGGCGAGGATTCCGGGAGACGAGATTTCCGCCTTCTTCTCGCTTCGAGTGCTGAACGAAAAGCACGTTTCGCGATCGCGCGGAGTCTCTTATTATAAGTAAAACCAAGTGCGAGTGTATGTGGCCAGAGCGCTGGTAAGGTATACAAGCGTTTATTGATTTCATGACAAAGTATCAATTCAGTGAAAGTTTATTAATTCAAGCCAATGTAAATAATTGTACATAGTGTTAATTGTCTCATAAGTGTAATCCTGTGAACGAAACAATAGTGTGCTTCTGTACACCTTTTTTCAACTAGATTCGTAACAATGGTCGTGATTTTGGTTTGGTTACAGATCATAAACCACTAATCTACGCGTTTATGCAAAAAGCCGATAAGGCATCTCCCAGGCAGGCGCGTCAATTATCATTCGTCGCACAGTTCTCCACCCGGGTAGAGCACGTGGCAGGGCCCAACAATGTCGTCGCGGACGCGCTTTCTCGGGTCGACTCGTTGCGTTTGCCGGTCGAGGTTGAGCTCGTTCAGCTCGCCGAGCTGCAGGAGTCTGACGAGCAGCTCAAATTAATTCGTAAGTCTTCTGACTTTCCATTAACGATGAAGGCGATCCAGTGGGGACCGAGTCATTCAACGGTCTTTTGTGAAACCTCCGGCGAGTCGATTCGTCCTTACATTCCGTTGAGTCTTCGCGAGACGGTTTTTAATTTATTTCATCGTCCGGCGCATCCGAGCGCGAAAGTCACGGATCGGATCATTCGGCAGCGCTACGTATGGCCTAACATGCAGCGTGACGTTGCGAAATGGTGTAAAACCTGCACGGACTGTCAACAATCCAAGATATCGCGTCACGTGAAATTGCTGCCAGGGCGGTTCGTGGCCCCTGACGGCCGCTTCGATCACGTGCGCGTCGACATTGTCGGTCCCTTGCCGGAGCGTAACGGTTTCAGTTACTATGTGACGATGATCGACAGGTTCTCGCGGTGGGTCGAGACAGTGCCCTTACGAGAGATTTCCGCGCAATCGGTCGCGGAAGTATTTTTCGAGACGTGGGTTTCGCGATATGGCGCGCCGAAGATTTTGACTTCGAATCAGGGCGCCCAATTCGAGTCGAGGTTGCTCACGGCCCTTTTAGCCCTGATCGGCTGCGAGCGCGTGCGTACAACTGCGTACCATCCCGCATCAAACGGGTTGATTGAACGCTGGCATCGCGTATTCAAAGTAGCGATTATGTGTCATTCGGACACGAACTGGCCTCGCACCCTTCCGACGGTGCTTCTCGGTCTCAGGTCGCATGTGCGATCTGATACTGGCGCGTCTCCCGCCGAGTTCCTGTTTGGAGCGACCTTGCGACTGCCCGGAGAATTCTTTCTGCCAGATGATTTTGTGCCAGATCCGAACATTTTTGTCAATGATTTTCGGGAGCACATGCGCCAGGTGCGACCAGTGCCGGTCGCGCATAGGTATAAAAAGCGCGCGTTTATTTTTAAAGAGCTGCACGCGTGTTCACACGTGTTTCTGCGTAACATGGTGAAAAGGGCGTTGGAGAAGCCTTATACAGGACCGCACAAGGTCCTTACAGCGCATGACTGATCGAGTCTACAACATAGAGGTGAATGGCGCATCTAAAACTGTGTCCGTTGAGCTGCTCAAACCAGCACATCTGGTGTGTGACGAGCTTGTGGATCCCGCGCTTCCTGTCGGTACAGTCGACGACAATCCGTCCGCGTCCGTGGATACCCCGCCCGTTCTTAAAATGTACCAACGAAAAAGTTTGGTGTTCGCACCCACGCCCAAAGACTAGACTTAGTTACTTCAAGACTGCGTAGTTTTAAGCGCGCGAGATGTATTATAGTACGACATACTTATATTATCGTTGTTTTACGTATTCAATATTTTATTTCTTTGTACATAGATAGCAAGGAAGATCTTTAGTACTCTTTGGTACTGCGTTCCATTAAATAGGAAAGCGTGCTTCGTTGCGATACATAGGGTAGCGCGCAAGGTGCGTGCGTGCGAGTGCGCAGAAGTTACCGTGATGCCAAGTGTTTGCGTGTTTATCGTACTGTGATATTTTAATGCAAAAGTCGTATACGTTATCGAGTAGAAGTTAGTAGAACACTTGTATTGGTACTCAATATCGACCTCAGGTCTTGGGGGGGAGTACTGCAGGGAGCGCTGTATAGCTCTCACTCTGTCTTTTCCCCCACCCCTCGGGGATGTGGAGAGTGGGGATGTCGTCTCACCGAGACGAGGTGCATGAGGCCATCTTGCCTCTTGCCTTGCCGACAGTCACGTTGATCAGACGTACCAAATATATATACGGCTATGTTGAGTTCAGTCACGTGTTATAATTACCCAGTCATCCTTATTACATATTCTGACGTATATTCCTGGACCCCATGCACGGTCCAACATGGCACAGCAAACAGCACCATCTGAGGTCCAGAATTAACATACAATTCCCTACGCGTGACGTCACATGGCCGCCCCTACGCGTGACGGCACATGGCCGCCCCTACGCGTGACGGCACATGGCCGCCCCTACGCGTGACGTCACATGGCCGCCCCTACGCGTGACGTCACACGGACGTGGCTACGTACCAACACACGTGTACCGTGATTACTATAGGTGTATCCCCACCCTTTCTACTGCGCGTAGAGAAGTTTTGGAGCAGATTTTAAGATTCTGCTCGCAGGTTATGTGAGCCGCAGTTTATTAAATAAGTTTTCTATTTTTTTCTAAACGCATGTGTTTATTCTTTAATATTACAAGTACAAAATATATATAAGTGGCACATATATTAACATTTAATATTTACATTTAGAAATGGTGATTCTAGATGCAAACATAAGCCTATTTTCTCGAGAACGAACTTTTATTCTATATTACATTTTTATTTATATAGATTTTCGACTTATTGTTTTTGCATAGAATCACCATATCCCTGCTGCTTGTGTTAACTCTGAAAACAAATACAACATTAGTATAAAATTGAAACGATACGGGGAAAGTACCGATGAATATTTTATTAAACATTAAGTACTTTATTTCAGCGATGCTGAAGTAAAGTGAGCACTGAAAAGTACTGTTTGGTTTTGTACGTTTTAAGAGACTGGCGCTGAAAAGTGCCGATTATTGTTCCTTGTGAACGTCGAGAGGTTGTTCCTGTTGGACTCGATTAAAATGGGTACTGAAAAGTACCTTTTGGTCTCTTCGCCACTGTAAAAGGAGACACATCTCTACTTTTAATGGGCATATTTCTGAAAAATAAAATATTTACCGCAGTTAAGGATCGTTTTCACGTGACAGTAAATTGTGACTTTTATGGTTATGACACTAAATGTCGTGATTTTTAATATTACGTTAAAACGAACCTTCAGAGGTCAGGATCAGCTTCTTCTTCGGGTTGCTGGTCCCTCCAAAACTCGCGGCGCCTTTGGAAGTCACTTGGGGCTGCCGTCGCCCGTGGACCACGCCTCCTGCTGCGTACCCTCTTTCGCGGTCCGCAGTGCCCGCTGCATAGACAGTTGGAAGTCCGATCGGAGGGGCTTGATAAAATGTGGGTTCCCAAACACCGCTTCTGAAAAAGTAATGCACGCAAAGTACGTTAGCATAATTATGTATAAAAACATGAAGATGCTTATTGCTTCGTACCGTAAAACGCCATAGTAATACGGGCGTTGTACAACGGCCGTTGCCCCGTTCGGCCGAACCACGTGAAGGCCGTTGTCACGTCGCCAATGAGGGCCTCCTTCATACAAAAATCGACCACGGCCTTCAGGCTGAACCCACCCAGGGTATTTTAAATATTGGACCTAAACAAAGTAAGTAAATATTGATGTAAGTATGTATTATATAAAAGTAAATAAAAGCATAATTTAGTTTTCACTTACAACATTGGAATACGTTTCGTCGTCAATGGTCTCGAAATAGTCCACCTCCTCCGGTGACGAGAGAGGAATGACGGCTGGTTTTCTTGGTGGACCGTTACGGGTGGGTTGCACACATTGGAGAACACTCTCCAACAGAGTATTCATTCTTCTGCAAGCAGAACGGATGGAGACGTAACGTATTAATAAACACGATACATGCGATACTTACGTCAGCTCCGCCTCCATGGATCCTATACGATCGTGTACGCTCGTGCAAACATTAACATTTATAAGAAAATGTCCTTACAGCAATATTTTTATAACAAAAAAAAAAGAAACATGTAAATTTACCCATTAGCAGAAGGTTGGATGTACACTGTATGGTGCTGCAACGGCTCACTCCGGATCACAGTGGCGCGTGCAGACGATGTCCCTGGATCGTGAGGATCCGTTAATGCTGCGAGCGCAGGAAGACTGGCAGCAGAAGGATTCTGAAACATACGAACGTTACTTGAGTTAGTCGTAGAAAAATCCTTTGACGTTGTTGGAACGTTTTCTCTCTGCCGAATCATCTTCAAATCCTGGATGTGCTGATCGATCGACTGTTGCGGCACGGTTGACGTCCTGCTCTTTTTCGGAGCTTCCTCCTCTTCCGAAGAAGTCGTCTGGTACCTCGCTGGTTTGGCGACCACACGCCTCTCTCGCTGCGACATGTCAACCTGTGAGTAAAAGTACATATTACAATACTTAGCAAAGGCGTGTTGGCTGTTTTTCCTATTTTACATGCATACATGCAATATTAACCTAACCCAAACCTCAAGACGATCCCAGGTAATGTATTACTCAATCATTCGCGTGTAACTCGACAAAGGCTATAACAGTAGAAAACGTGAAAAAATGACCCACGAAGAAATATTTGAATCAAACGATAAAATTGTTGGAGAGGAAGTGATAGCTTATTAAGATATTTTTTAAAAATGAACATGTTGTTTTCATAGGGAAAAGCAGAACATGAATCTAAATTACCAAAACGTCTGACATCGTTGGTTAAGTGACGAAGACCATGGATGTTATAACTATTAAAAGTCGGGCCATATAGTTCTTCGTTACGAAGAACAAATTTCTCCAAAGCTGACTCTGCGAATCTCAAGTGTGGGCTCGATGGAAATTCTGTAACCAAAATCCTTATGGCCGCATGTAAAATTAAGAAGTGCTTGTATATTACATTGTTGAGTACACCATACAGTACAACTGGCCCTGTATATAGAAGAAACTGACGAAACTAGGTCGCCTTATATTTACAATATTCTTCAATAGCTCTGGGCCGTCTGGCAAAGTCCAAGGGACAATATCTTGCGAGACTGTTGAGTCTCGTAGATATCATAGAAATGTTCGATGCTGGCAATTTTGAGAAAAATGTAAAGCTTCCAGATACCCACGCGGACAAAAGTTTCTTCATTACGCCCAAGCATACAAGATGCATATACTCGAACGGAACTTGCGAAACCATTCCTATCGGTAGCGATGCCAATGGGCTTGGACCATCTTTGTGGTGGTTCTCGTGTAACCGTTTAGGGTCTTCCTCATCGGTACAAGGAGAATGATCTATACCATCGAAGGCATAATGCTTACCGTTCAGGGTATCAGAAACCATACATTTGGAACAGGGATATTGAGACATACCTCCAAACACTACATTTTTAATGGGAGATCTACTCGTCCCAGTGGTTCCTATCGTAAGGTGAGCGTCACTGTTATTAGAACCATCATCAGAATGATCAATCCCGACTAAGATCTCAGGACGACCGTTGATTTCTCTCTCGGCAAGGAAAATGGAAGCTATTATCTTTTCATTATTTTCCCATATTCTATTACAATCTGTATCCTCCATCCTTCCAGAGTCCACAAATGGCGCGTCGTCGGCGCCTACGACTACCCTTTGCGAACGCTTAAAGGACGAGCTGTCAGTATATTCCGTCGTGGTACAGTTAGTTGAAGGGTTCGGGGTTGATGAAGAAGGAATTTGATTAATATTATTGAAGTCTGGAGGGTTACCGGACAATGCATCCGCATTTGAATTTGCTCTCCCTGGTTTGTATACTATGTTATAGTCGTATTCATTTAATTTAATCCGCTACCTCATGATGCGAGAAATAGGGTCCTTTACGCTATGAAGCCAGACCAATGGTCGATGGTCGGTTACTAATGTAAATTGTTGACCATACAAATAGGGTCGAAAATGATCAACTGCGTAGACAACGGCGAGTAATTCCTTCTCAATTGTGGAGTAATTGATTTCCGCACTGTTAAGCGTTCTGGAAGCGTACGCGATAGGAAGGTCCTTACCAATTTGGCCCTGGCTCACCACAGCTCCCACAGCATAATTTGAAGCATCAGTAGTCACAAGGAAAGGTCGTTTAAAATCCGGAAATTGTAATAAGGGTTCGGAACAAATTCTATCGCGTAGATTTTCAAAGGCAGAGTGAACATCATCGTCCCAAATAAAGGGGACATCCGTTTTCAATAATCGCGTTAAAGGTTTCGCAGTTTTCGCCATATCAGGGATAAATCGCCTGTAATAACCGACCAGGCCCAAAAATTGCTTTATATTCTTTTTTGTTTTAGGAATGGGAAAGGATTTCACGATGTTGATCTTCCCGGGGTCTGGTTTCACTCCTTCACTGGAAATACTATGACCTAAGTAAGTAATTTCACGTCGTAAGAATCGGCATTTCTCTGGCTGTAATGTCAAACCTGCATTTTGTAACCGGGCTAAGAATTTCCTTAATTTTTCTGAATGTTCCTCTATAGAATCGGCATACAGGACAATATCATCCATATACTCGAACAACTCAACTCCCTGTAAGCCGGATAAAACTAAGTCCATGCATCGTTGGAAAGTGGCCGGGGCGTTTTTCAGGCCAAAAGGCATTTTATTAAATTCATAATGGCCGTTGAGGGTCGAGAAAGCGGTTTTTGGCTTAGATTTTGGGTCCATGGGAATTTGGTGAAAACCCGAAACCAAATCAAGCGTGCTAAAATATTTCGCTGCTCCTAGTTGATCTAATATTTCCGTTATATTCGGAAGTGGGTAGGCGTCACTAACAGTTTTTTCATTCAACAGGCGATAATCTATGACCATGCGCCAACGTGGCTCACCAGTGGAATCTGATTTCTTTGGAACCACCCAAACGGGTGAGTTATAAGGAGAAGTTGACTGTTGAATAATATTATTTTCCAACAATGCATTGACCTGCTTCTTTATTTCCTCCTTGTGAATGGGAGGAAACTTATACTGTTTTGTATTAATTGGGGTTTTATTTACAGTTTCGATCGAATGCTGAATGGTATTTGTGGAGTTCAATTTATCGGATGGAAGGTAAAACTGATAAGGGAATTCTTTAATAATTTCCAGAATACTACTTTGCTCCTCCTCATTCAAACCATTTAATTCTAATACTTTAGCTATCTGGACTAATCTACTGGAGTCGGCCCTTGATGGATCTACGTTAGGATTTCCTGTGCGATACGAACGCGGCGAAGGTGGACGCTCCGTGAATGCCTCTAACTCAACAGGTGATATAGTTACAGTGACAGGATTTGGAGTGGTATTGATTGCGTATAATTTAACAGACCCGTCTTGTTGTCTAACTAATGCTTCTCCTATATAAACGCCTGAGTCATTGGTCAATCTCCTAACATAACCCTCTTTAATTACAGGATCCTTGACAGGTAGAGCTATAAGGGTTCTAGTACGAGGGGGTAAACTAAAGGAGGAAGATGAAAGAAGGAAAAATTCCCCGTCACCGATCTGAAGGCTATTAGGCTCGTCATTTCCAAACTTCATTATCGCATTTTGATTTTCCAAGAACGGTATTCCTAATATCCCCGTCCCAGGAATCGGAAGGTCGTCATCAACAATTTGGAATCTCACGTTGACGTGATGGACTTTGATGATAACTTCGCCGCGGATAAATATATCCCCTGAACCAACACCCGTGATTTTATAGACGATATTGTTATTTATTATCATATCAGAGATTATACCTTTTCGTTTTATCAGATTAAGTTGAGAACCCGTATCAATAAGGAAACTGGCGGAGCCTTCATGGAAGCAACGGTGGGTTAAGTTAATCAGAGGCAAAGAACCTGATCGCTTTATTTGGATTTGGAAACAACCCCGTTGGTGGCGCTGGCAATTAAGGGTTGGGTTCCCGTCGCGCCCCATCGCGGAACCCCTTTTGAGTTTAAATTACTCCTACCGGGAGCTTCATCACCTGGACGGACACCACCCTGATTTTGCTTTGTGAAACAACGAGCTTCGAAGTGACCCGTTTTCCTACAATACCCACATCTAATCTCCTCACGGTTGGGAAAATGTGTTCTAGTTGCCTGAGGACAATCACGGCGTAAGTGCCCTGTTTGATTGCATTCATAACACGTATACTTCTTTAAATCTGCCTTAAATATTTTTACATCAGTAACAAAAGGTTTCGAAGATGAGGAAGGTCTCGACTGATCGGCCGATTCCGACTCTATCTTACTCGCGACGTTAATTGCAGTTTCGAGGTCGGGTAGATTGTTACCGTCCTTTAATCTGTTCAAATAAAATCGTGCGGTTTCGTTCCAAAGGCCCTTAATGAAAGTGATTACTGCCGTGTTCTTTAATAAGTCATTTACACCAACTAGTTGCTCAGAGTTATAACTGTCCCTGGCAGTTTCTAAACCGCCATTTAAAATTTCGTTGACTCGGGCTCCGAAAACCTCAACCGTTTCGTTTCTGTCCTGATGTAAATTCATTAACTCTGCATTCAAATTATGTATATTAAATGATTGCGCGAAGATTTTCTTTAGAAGATTAATCAGTTCATCCAACGTTTTGCATGTCCCTCAATCCTACCCCGAATGAGAAAAAGGAGATTCTCCCGATCTTCAGGCTTTACTTTGGCATTAATTAAATTACATTGTTTAATAAACCTGATTAATGAGTCAGACTTCCCATTAAATCTCGGAATTGAGTCCTTCACTAATTTTAGAGAGAGATAAGACTTAGGTGAGTCAGTGGGCTTTAATAAATTCGATGGAGCAATTATCTTTGGACAAGGCGATTGGCTACTTATTTCAGATAAATTAACGACAGGTGGGTCCAGTCGCGTCGGCACAAAGTTTAATTCGCGCGACTGTGATTCACCACCAGTAACTTCTGAAATGGCAGTAATAACCGCAGTAGGGCAAGGCAAAGAATCCTCTGACCTAGCCGAATCAAGGATAAGATCATTGGTTTGGGTTGTTTGAGATCGTGAAATAGCCATAGGGCGTTCTATTTGTATAGTTTCAACATTTACACCCTCTATTTCGGGTACCCGTACGCTACTCGAACGTAATTGCCGTCCCTTTCGTTTTGGCAATTCCTTACTTCTACGCGACATTTTCGCCGTGTAAATACAGAACTCTTATTAACTAATAACTAACACAACGTGACGATAATTACAACACACTAATTTAACAATAAAACCATAAGTCGGATATTTTAATTGAACTTCAATCTCTCACGCAATTGCAGACTAGTGCTCGATGCCGCCTTCGTTGTCTGGTTGATCTCAGCGAAGAAGGTCCTCTGGCCGAGTGCGTGTGGCTTCAGGGAAAACTGGTACGGTCGTCCGAAGTCACTTCCCTCTGGCATTCACCCGTGTTAGTAGGTAGGCTATGAGAGTTCTGGCTCAGTGGCGAGGGGGTGAGGCGGGGCGGGGGGTACCGCGCTCTTACGCGACATGGGCGAGGGGGTGAGGCGGAGAGGGGGGGTACCGAGTTCGTAGACGAGGGGGATGGCGTCACAGGGGAGGGGGATTCAAAATGGCGTCTACCGAGTTCGTAGGTGAGGGGGATGACGTCACAGGGGAGGGGAATTTTCAAAATTTTCAAAATGGCGTCGCGCTCGCAGGTCGAGTTCGTGGGCGAGGGGGCTGACGTCACAGGGGAGGGGGGTGGATTTTCAAAATTTCAAAATGGCGTCGCGCGCATTTCGTATTGGCGCCACCTATTGGATGTTTAAGGTACTTTGGGCCCGCGTCGGTATTTGGGCCCGCCTTGGTAAATTTTCCAGGTTTTTTTCATACATCTCGTGTTGGCGTCACCTGTTGGATGTTTAAGGTATATTTGGGCACGCGTCGCCGCCGCGCAATCTCCGTACGCGTGCGGGGATCGGTGCGCAGGCGCGACCGCGACCGATTCGTGGAAATTCAAATCGCGTCTTCGATGATGATGATTTCTGAGAAAGAGGGCGAACCAGGATTTCTGAGAAAAGATACGGCGATCATGGCGCGCGACAGGATTGAACGCGTTTTTTATGCCTACGTGCACGCGCTTCGTGCCGTGTGTTTATATTTGAATCGTGGGACCGATGCAGCCCACGTGCAATGATGTAAACATATAGTGATAATTATTGTAAATCAATCATCGCGATAGCCCATGGAATAAACATTGCACCGCGCCATGCCGTGTGTTTATATCTGAGCAGGATTGAACGCGTTTTTGGTGCCTACGTGCACGCGCTTCGTACCGTGTGTTTATGTTTGAATCGTGGGACCGATGCATCGCAAGTGCAATGATGCATACATATAGCGATAATTATTGTAAATCAATCGGCGCGATAGCCCATGGAATAAACATTGCACCGCGCCATGCCGTGTGTTTATAGCTGAGCATTGACTTTTCCCAAGACCATGCCTCTAAGGAGGAAGTACCCTCGAGAAAACGCAATGTCCCTGAAGCAATAAATTAGGCGTTGCGTTCAGGAGTAAGGCTATGGGGATTCTAACGCAGGTCCTCTGAGGGGAGCGCGAGGGCGGGGGGAAGTGATGGCGCGCGGGGGAGCGCGGCGGAGAGAAACATGGGCGCGGGGCCTGCGGGGAGTGGAAGAGCGGTTGCGCGCGCACGAGCCGCGGAGTGGGGGAAGCCGCAACCGCGGAGGGGATCACTCCGGGCCGAGCCGCCGCGGAGACCTGTCCCACCGTCCCCGAAGTTTTTCAAAGGGAGGGAATGACCCCCGAAAAGTCTTTTTCAGACGTTGGCCCACCCCGAAAATTTTTTCAGACCTAACCCAGGGAGGGGACGGCCTCTAGGATTTTTTTTCAAACCAACATGCGTCGGAAATTGTTTAATAATTTATTTTTTATCCGAAATTGTTTCGGACGATGTCGGGAAAGATCGGGAAAGATCGACGTTCTTTTCTTTTACGAACCACGTCTTAGGGACGGAAAGAGAGAGAGAGCAATACTTCGTTATAAATCTAAATTCGGAGGGTGGGAAAGAGAGAACATCACTTTTAAAGCTAAATTCGAGAGAAAGAGACGGCACTACATAGTGGTACAATCGCAGATATTCTAAAATTTTTAACCAGCGATCTACCAAACCATTATGCAGCATTCATTCTAAAGCTAACAGTATTCTAAAGCGTTCCGATTTAACGTCGCAGCGTATCGCGCGATCGTGTGTAACTTGACTCCTCTGGAGCAGCCGCGTGCGATGACGTCATTTTGGCGGCGCGAAGAATGTAATATAATTATGCGACGTCAGCAAATCTTAAAATTATGAGGCGAGGAGGATGATGGGTAAATGAAATGGAGAAATAATATAGGTTTAAGAAATTTATTTAAAATATAAAGAATATAAAAAAAAAGAATATAATAAAAAAATTATCGTGGTGGTGGCGATGGGGACTGCGGCCGCGGCCGTCGCAATGGCGGCGCCATTGGGCGGTTCGGCACCCATGGGCGCCGCAGCCGAGCCGCCATCGCAGGACCAATAACTTGTTGCAGGTCCTAGAACATATACACAAGCATTGATATAATATTTGCATATAATAAACAGCAAATGTATAAAACAATGCAAACTACTACATACCAGCGGAGGTGGCGACGGCCAGTGAGGTGGTGGGGGAGGCGACGGTGGTGGCGAGTTCTGGAAAAAAAAATAGAAATCTACGATATAATATTGACACAAACGTCTGATTTGATCTCGCTCGATTTCAACGGTTAAACGCGATAAATGTTAAAATATTTAAAAGTACATACCTCGGGGTCACACTCAGGGGCGATGCGAGTTAATCCCATTTCACTGTACTTGTTGCACAAATGTCAAATTAGACTGATGTCTTCAAAGATTTGAATGCAACTGGTCTCGCTGCATCTCCAAGCTCTCGCGTATGAACTCATATCTTGAAATCGAGAAGTGCGTAGCTTTGCAAAAGTAAGATGCTGTTGTTCTCTACCTTCATTTTCGCTGACCATCCTCTCCTTATTCCCACGCATCTTCTTTCCTTTTTCTTTGGACACATTATTCGACTAGATCATACCACTTTGAATGTGTATGGAACATGTATTGAGCTACTTTTATCGTATATCGAACGTGAATCGAACCACTTTCAACATGAATCGAACCACTTTCAACATCAAACGTACCACTTTCAACATGAATCGAACCACTTTCAACATGAATCGAACATCAATCGAACATGAATCGAACCACTTTCAACATGAATCGAACCACTTTGATCGTGTATGGTACCACTTTGATCATGTATTGTACGTGTATGGTAACTTTCAACGTCTATCATACCACTCTGAACGTGTATCAAACCACTTCTACATAATTATAACTATCGTCTTAATCTAGCATACATCATGTGCAGGAGATTAGGTTGGAGAGGGTTAAGAAAAACATTTTATACATTAAAATTGATTATATTTTATTTAAGCATTTCTCTCTGGCGTTTAGACCACCAGTTGAATATTTTAAATACATTTTGCATGGCACAGTGCTTTGCGTGTCTGCCACATCGCAGAGTATTAATTACATTTAGCTTATTTAGAGATTTGATATCCTCGTAGTCAATGTCCAGCGTCTCGATGACCACGTCCATTCTCGTATCTTTATCGAGGAAATTTACAAGCCAGTCGCGTTTCTGCAACCCTTTTACGTATACGATATGGGATGCGTCATCTTCTTCGTCGATCGCATCAGCTACAGCTTTCGTAATTAGCCGTTTGGCCATACAGTATGGAACGTCTCCATCGTCCCACCGTAGTCCATGATGTTTTGCCACCAACCACCGAATGCTCGATTTGTCGGATTTCGTAAGAAGATATTGCGGCATCGAACTCCCAAAAATATAGTGCGAGAGAATCGTGCCCATTCGTAGGACAGCCACTTCCTTGACAACAAATCTTCCATCGACGATGAACCCTTGCAGGTCAACAAATGTTGGCACGGTCATTATCGATACGATTTAGAGGTCCGCTCGCTTCCAAGACAGATGGGAGAATGCACTTTTTCTCGTAAAGCATCTCGATTTTCACGATGAAATTTTCTTTTGGTATGAATTTGACACAGGAGAGGGCGTGGCAATTTAATTGATTTTGCGCACCACGTTTGTCAGCGGATTGCATTCAACCACCCGATCGTGTAGAATCAGACAGTAGGCCGTAGTATTTATCGGCACATTCCCTTTACACTCGAATTCTATGCGCACGTCCACTGTGCCATTCTTGATCAACTCATTTTGTCGCGAGCAATCAATCACCACGAGGGGACCAAATTGTAAAAATTCGGCCACGGTGAATAATGCCTCGTTGCAACTATGTCCATAATACGATTTATGGAATTGCGTATACATATGATACAAGATGGCATGCTTATTCTTGTCAAAGTCCAAGTTCATGTCATCGTATGGGTAAAATTCCGAGTTGAGAAAATGTTTTACATTGGTCAATTTGCAGTTGTTGAACCTAGTAACGTCTTCGCTCATCACATTCCTTCGACCAGTCTGTAGAGCAAGGATAATAACTCGCGGCTTCTCCAGCTGTGCAGATGCCTTCACGGCCCACGAATGCTTGGTTGTACTCTGTAAGAGAGGATACTCGTACAGATCCCACGATTGAAAACAAATGCTCAGGTTTTGCCCACGTTCCAAAGCATGTAGCAACGATAGCTTATTAACGTCATTTAACGTCACATGAGGCATCCCCTTCGGCGATCCTATTAGAGCATTATTGTCGTTGCGCGATCGTATTAAAATCAATTCGTGACGCGCATTAATAATAATGCGTTTGTAGTTCTCACAAAATCCCAGCAAATATTTTAGCGGGATGCAAAAATTGAAATGATTTTTCAATATTGACCCATCGCGTCGTTTCAAGCCCCATCCAGCATTCTCCATATTTTTGTCTTCGCTAGATGTCAACGATACATAGTTTTTAAGCGTGCTAGTTATCCCAACGTTTCTGTTGCGATCAATCTCCACGCCATTCAGCTCGTATCGAATCTCATCAAATAAGAACGCCATGCAATTATTTCCCAACGCCACCGTTAATGTATCGTTTGGCTTGTTTATCTTCAATTTTCCCTCCACGTAGAGGAAACTTTCACACGGCAATGTGTATAAATCCTGCTGCTGTATGGGTATTCTTATTTCATCGCTGTATCCAAACGTTGAGTTGACATATGGGTTGTATGTGTGAGTCTCAAGCTTGATGATGCGATCGTCAAACGTCGGCTTCCCTCCAATGCTTAGAATGTCAACCATTTTTTTCAACTTAACCGTGCACAATGAATCCCAATGATTTCAAAAATGCAATGTTCGCAGCACTGAGCCTCTTCTTTTTAGTATAATCAGAGCTGTTGCAGTTGTTGTTGTTGTTGTTGTATACAATTTCGTTTGGAAGAAACGGGTTTCTGGAGTCGTTCAGCACAAGCATCTCTTTCGATCACGTCACACGTATTATCGTCGTCGCCGTCGTACGTGCAATCTGATGGTAATCTCTTCACCTCGAAAATCGAGCAACCGTCCGTCTTGATCCACAACGCGTATCGTTAGATCCGAAATGACTTCCCATTGTTGTACGCGCCAACGGTGACGCCTTATTCTATACGAATAATGTTCATGTTCATGATATTAATTGGATCGTCCGATTCATGCCACCGTCCAGGTTCTAATATCCGATTCGTCGAGAATCCCAGTAGCGATCCAATGTTATGGGACTTTGTAAAGTCTATGACGAACGAGCAGTACAGCTCGCTTTTCATGGTGTTGTTGTTGTGGCGCAACACTATAGGATACACATCGTTGTCACCGACATCGGTGCCACCGAGATTTTGAGGATACCGCTCGAGTAATCGCTGCTTCAAATACTTGGCAATAGCGTCTAGTTCGTAGGAGCCGTGTGGAATCGTAATGTATTCATGAGTGGTGTCGATGCTATTGTTGATGTCATAGTTTACGACAAAGTAGAATTTATCGTTGCTCGAGTCGATGTTTGGTATTGTGTGATAAGTTTCAAAGGTTGCTAGACCAAGCTCGTAATCATCGTCGCTCAAATCTATGGGCGGAAAGTAGCTTACCGCGAGGGTGCTACTCTTGCCGGTTAGAGTGAATGTTAACGACATATTCCGAGCTGTACGACTGGACTGGTACTGAATCAGAGTGGTGGGAAGTCAATCCTTAAATTTGATGCCAATCGTTTGTAGAAAGCGTAGACATAGTTGTCCACAATTGCTCTGATCGTACTTCTGATAAGCCGTTCGATTGTATTCGATTTTCACGACATCTTTGTCCAGATATTGTACCAATTCCTTAGGCGGTTGAAGATTTCCAAAGCTGTCGAAATATATAGCTCGACACCCTCTCTTCGCATACGCCACCCATTGAGTCCCCGGCCCCTCGACATTGTCCAAATTTACGATACCGCTCTCGTTTCGACGTACTCCTCCGGCTGGTAGCGCGTTACGCATAAAAACACCTCTAAAGAATGGAATACGCATACGTTTTGCAAACTCCTCCAATTGCGCGTCGGTAGTTACGCCCGCGGGCATTTTTATTTTCTTTTCGACGTTTTCTTTTCGTTTCGATATTCCCTGTCCGCGCTTGTATAGATGTGTATGCGAGATAAAGTCCACGACCTTCCATGGAGCGATTATGACGTTGCATTTCCTGCAGCTGATGTTG
Organism: Andrena hattorfiana; assembly: GCA_944738655.2. Classification (NCBI taxonomy): domain Eukaryota; kingdom Metazoa; phylum Arthropoda; class Insecta; order Hymenoptera; family Andrenidae; genus Andrena; species Andrena hattorfiana. Next base: position 17,520,353 of record OX122895.1, on the reverse strand, counting down.
CGCCACCTTATTATCGTTTACCGCCTTGGCTATCCCCGCCGCTCCACCAGCTAACGATCCGAGAACACCTAGCAGCGGGAGAAGTGGTAATATACCACCCCGTTTTGCTATCGGAAGAATCCGCTTTTTCGGTGCTCTCTTTGGAATCCTTTTGCGCAATTTTGCTTTCATCCCCATTCCGATTTTCGTCTTGGCCTTCATAGCTGCCCAAATAGCTGTAGCAGCACCTCTTTCACCCAGAGTCGAGTCTCGCGCAACGATGCGTTTTCGCGCTTTGTCAGCGAGTACGTTATCTGCCGCGTGCCTTTCGCCGAGGTCGTTGCTACGTGAATATGCAATATCGTGTTCGCGACACGCTGCGTTCAACGGATTGATGCCTTGATCACCTCTAGCCAATCGTTTTGCCAGATGAGTTCCTGGGCCGCAAAACTGGTATCCCGGGATATGTAATTCGATAGGTAGCGCGTTTATCGCCCGATTTAACAAACCACTTCACTCGCATCGGCGACATTCGCTACAGTTTTTAATCAATGGTGCTGGACCATCGAGATGCGTTCGCTGCCAAGGGCGATTATAATGTTCCAGACACCGACGATACTGCTAAACCTCGGAATCGGCTTTTATATGCTTGGGGAGTCTGTCCCACAACTGATCAATGTATCTCTCGAACTCTCGCAGTATAATAATCTTTGGTATATATTTCAACTGTTCAGAGGTTAAGTCTCGAATATCACAATTATCCGACAGGACCAGAAGCATTTTGAACACTGAGCTGTTTTGCTTCGGCGCGGACCTATAAATAGGGTGCGTCACCGCTTCGATGTATCAAAATCATTTTTTTCACAGTTCGCAGCGAGGATGCGATTCGTGCGACAGCCTGTGACGATACGCGTGACAAATTTTGACGATAAATCACGAGTGATGCCCTCGAAAACAAAGCGCAAACATGGCAGCATGCTACCAAACACTATACGGTGCCTCATTTGTGGCCCATCAAATTGTGGAAAGACCAACGTGTTGGTGAGCTTGTTGGAAAGTCCGCTTCGAGAACGTGTATGTATATTCCAAGTCGTTGCAACAGCCGAAATACCAGTATTTGGAGAATTTATTGACCCCGATAGATGAAATTGGCTACTTTACGTTTTCGAATAACAGTGATGTCATCCCACCGAGCGAATCGCTTCCGAATTCCATTTTTATCTTTGATGACGTGGCATGCGACAAGCAAGATACGATAAGGGAATACTTTGCAATGGGGCGCCACTCGAACGTTGACTGCTTCTATCTCTGTCAGACGTATGCAAAGATTTCGAAACATCTTATACGCGACAATGCCAATCTGTTGATTCTGTTTAAGCAGGATGGTACCAACTTGAAACATGTGTACAACGATCATGTAAATACTGATATGTCTTACGAGGATTTCTGCGTGCTGTGTCATAATTGTTGGCAACGAGAGTATGGTTTCGTGGTAATAGACAAGGATAGCGCGATGCCTAATGGACGTTATAGAAAGGGATTTAACGAGTTTGCCGTACCGTGAGATGGTCAATTGTCGTCAACACGTCGGTGGGAAAGCAACGTCTGCTGCACAATGATGATTGATATCGATAGTCTGGAGATTAAGGATCGCGAGAGAATAGCGAAGGAAATTGCAAAAACCAGCGAAGCCATTCGCAAGAAACATCAGGCTTTGAAGTCTGGCAAGATGGAGGAAGATATCGCGTTGGAGAGATACTTTAAACCTATCGTCGAACCCTTGAAACATATCGTGGAAAATACCACAGCGGCAGAAGCTGACACATCACCGCTGAGGAGCATAGACGTTGAAGAGAATGAAACATTAACGCCTAAAACAAAAATCCAGTCGAAATGGAGCACATCGCGCAAGACAAAGAAGAAACGACACACATCATCGGAATATTCACTCATAACCTCCACACCAGTTCAATCGAAGCGAAAACGACAAAACGATTCCTCGGTTCCTCCCACACTAATAAATACATTTCCCAGTGTACAATTGCTTGCAACCGAGGATGATGATGACGACGTTTTCGAAACTAGTCCAGATGAGTCGTTTGTAACATCTATTAGACAGCAACTTCAAACATCCGAGGGACAAGAAACGTTTCGCAACCATTTCGGTCCGCTGGGGCAAGAATACATGAGCGCCATCCTAAGTATGGATAAGGATACAGCAATTGACTATGTGTACGGCGTATACTTTGGCAATAGTGGAATGATGCTTGGAGATAAGGCTTTCGATATGGACAAGGATGATAATATAATCATCGGTGGTGTAAAATACAAAGGAACGCCCGGCCTTTACGAACTGATTTTCAAGAGAATTCCCGACGATGCCCTGTACACCGATGCTGATAAACAAAAATACAAAAGTATACTGCTGGCGACGAATGCCTACAGACGCAGTCATTGTGCTCAAAAACCCATATTGGGCAACAAGGGATACAAGTACAAACATGTAATTGCACCACTAGTCCCCCGCGCATCAACGAGTAAAGCAGGAAAAGGTCTAAGGACACCGCTAGCGATGATGGTAAACGATAACAAGATCGATTACGTGCATTGGGATGATCCCAACGAGTTGGTGGATCGATTGCGTTTGCTTGAAGCGTCGCGTCAGGCGGGTAACAACTCCCACGATCCCGAAATTCTATCGATTATCGAGGAACTCCGCGAGGTAGGCCTCATTATATAAAACCACACGCTGATGATGTGCGCAGTATGCATCGAGATGCCGATCAACAAATTTGGAGTATCGCTCGAGAAGAGTGGAGCAGCTAGAATGGACTATTACAAATGCAGCGGCATGCTTCGAAATTATATGCGAGATAACGCTCTTTGTGTGGACGGTGCCGACTTTGATGCAAAATCATGCAAGATACGACGCGTAGCTCAGCCGGTGGCTGACAGCGATGCCGTCAATAAACTATACATGGAAAAGAGCATTAAACTTTTGAGAGAGCAGCAGGAACAATTAGAGAGGAAGCTGGTCGTGTTTCAAAGAGATATGCTGACGTTGCAAAACAGCGTTAAAAAGATATCGCAGGCGTCAAATTCAATCCCACAGCAGCGCTGCGAAGGAGAATCATGCGAGGCGGCTGAACTTGTCCCCGGGCCGATTGGGAGCACTTAATGCACGTACACGATAATTATCACATCATTCATGTCAAAGACACCTCTGCGATCAAACATGCAACCATTATCGAAATCCAAGAGTAAAGAAAACCATGGTCCCAAGAAGCGACAACTTGTTGAGGAATTGCATGCTCCAGCTCGAAGACATTTCCCGTGGAGGCGCGTCATAGTGCATGGATACGACGATCTGTGGCAAGCTGACGTTGTAGAAATTCGTCCATACTCGCGATTCAACCAAGGTCACCACTACATACTCACCGTTATCGATGTGTTCAGCAAGTATGCATGGGCGGTGCCGCTCAAGACTAAAAGTGGTGCTGAGGTGACTAAAGCGTTTGCAAAGATATTTAGAGATCGATATCCGAAAAATTTGCAAACCGATCAAGGAAAAGAATTTTACAACGCCGATGTGCAGAAACTCTTGACAAAACATGATATTAATCATTATTCGACGTATTCGGTGATGAAGGCCTCCGTCGTAGAACGTTTCAATCGAACTTTGAAGAACAATATGTGGAAAATGTTTACGCTCAATGGAACCTACAGATGGACAGATGCACTACCAAGTCTACTTACAGATGCACTACCAAGTCTAACGCACGAAAACATAGAACCATCGGAATGCGTCCTCGCGATGTTACCCCTGCGATCGCCGACAAGCTGCTAGCCACCGTATACGGCAACATAAAGATCGCTGCTCCGGCGAGATTCAATTTGGGCGAGTTTGTGCGCGTGAGCAAATTTAAATCCATCTTCGATAAAGGCTATACGCCGAATTGGACAACGGAGGTGTTCAAGATAGCCAAAGTACAGGCAACTAATCCCGCGACGTATCTGCTCGTCGATTCCTGTGCAAAACCTGTTGCCGGAGGATTCTATGAACACGAGCTGCAACGCGTCACCGATCCTGATGTATATCTAGTGGAAAAAGTGTTGCGTAGAAAGGGGGATAAGGTATACGTCAAGTGGCTGGGGTTTGATAAATCACACAATTCTTGGATAAATAAAAATAATGTATTGTAACATAATAATACATGATTCAATAAATACAATGATATATATATATATGTAAATGAGTGAACAATTTTTTATTTTTACACATTAATTCCACCATTTATAATTTCTATGCATGAGTGAACAATTTTATATTACACAATTCCACTATTTATAATAAATACAATAGTTTTTTTTACAATGGTATTTTATAATGTCCCCAGGGCAGAGTGTCGGTCGAATCGGGTACGATATGCCGCTTGTCGTCGTACGGACTTAGAGCGATTTTAGATTCCGAAATGGTGTACACTTTGTGCAATTTAGACCGTATGCACGATTGTCTGCGAACCATTTCGATCTCCCTTTGCAAACACTGTGCGTAGTCGTCGAAAGTTATCGTTCTGGCTATGACGTTGGTCTTGACACCTTTCGCCTTTTTCGTATCTTTTTTGCCGTCTACGCGGAGTGCATACATTTTCGCTCTAAGACCTACGAACTCGGTCATTATCGCACCGTTATTTTCGTCCTTCATCAGCCCTGGAACCTTCTTATTTAAGTGGGGCATATTATATGGATTGTTGATAGGATAATCGCTTGTGTCGAATCTATCGATATCACGTTTCATGGTCTCGTAGATATCATCGCATCGAATGTGGTAAATGAGACTGTCCGTGTCTGTGTATAGAATTTTACAACTTGGTCCGTGCAGGGGAGACATGTACTCGTGATGAAATTCATACAAACAAATTTTTGATATGTCCAGAATGCACATACCCACATATATCGGTTTGTTGAATTTCACCTCGAGTTTTCGCAATTCAACAGCTATTAAATTTTCCGAAAAAACACTTCTGCTATGGAAATTCGGTTTCGCGATCATTGCCTCCGCACCATATCGCCCTTCCCAATGAGTCAAAAGTTTTACATCCACGTGATTTCGTACATTTTCCATAGTTTTACCGAATACCGCGTTGTTCATCAATTTGTACAAATTTTTTTCGAAGTCGTTTGTCGCACCTGTTCTAAACCGTGTATTGAGTTCGATGTAATCGCGGAGCCAGGGAGATTGAGCGAATTGAAGCACGCGGTGTATCTTTGTAATACGAAGACCGTGACGCGTGCACTGCTGCAGGTTGCGGTAATGGATGACGTAACGCTGCTTATCGTATACCGTCGCGAGTAACTTGTCCTGTCTGCTGCCAGGTGGTTTGGCACGCGTCGGGCAGAACGGTAGATCGGTATGAGCGTCGTGCAGACGTTGCAGATATTCCAGATCTACCTCGAGAATGTATCCCGTGGGTGAATCGACCGCGATCGAAGACACGTCAAATTTTTCAACATCTTCGACCCATTGAAATTTATCATATGGCAGAGGCTGACACATTCCCATCCATACAAATTGTTCACGTCAAAGTACATCAAGTACGATGACTCTTCCAATGCGTTGTAAGATGGCATGTACTTGTTATTGGCATGTGCGTATCTTCCGGAACATTGACTCAAACCCCCGCGTATACCGCGTTCGATAAACATGACCATATCGACGTCGGTGAGCAATTCGAATGTAATTTTGGTATGTTTTAGCATGGCATCCCATGTGAAACCGGGTAAAGTATAATAATGCGCCGAATCTAGTCCGTAACTCTTGATGCAACTTTCACGAAAATTTTCAAAAATATCTGCCAATAACAAGACATCTGTTTTCAAATACAAATCGCTGTATTCGCCCAAGGTTCTAATGCCGAAACGCTGCCAGACAGTCTCGGCGTGTGCGTAATCGCTCTCGGATACAGTTTCACCAATTAACGAACTGTAGAATGACTCGCGCGGTGGTAAGCATGAGTCCTGCAGCTTGTTCGCGCAATCAAGATATTCGTACGGAAAGATACCCTTTCGCGTCAATAAATTGAAATCCTCGACGGATAATGTTTGAAATTGGGATCGTAAAATTTTTAATTGATCTGTGCTAAGAAAAGATGCTAATTTGTCGAGACTGGTGTTGAGAAATTTGTACGAATCGATGAATCGCAATTTAATATAATTTCGCGAGTCTGAGTCAGCCGTATCTTCGACATTTTTTGTGAATGAAATATATTTTTCTTTAGTTATGGGTAATACGTCGACGTGACCTTCGAAAGCGGTAGCTATTTCCTCGATAATAAAATGCGAATCGTAGCCTGATAAATTATGAAAAACTATGGGGATGTAAAACGCATTTTTATAATTTAAATTGCACTCCGAATGTGCTGGACCTCTAAACCGCCCGGATAGATGACAATGATCGCGGACTCGTACATCGATAGCCTCGAATGGTTCTTCGCAAATATGACAGTGTGTTGCATCGCGAAATGCCGTCAACTGTTCGGCGGTTAAATCAAGCATGGGAACATTGCTGGTCAGGATGGGTTTGGCGAAATTTGCAAAATTTTTTAGTTCATCGACGAACCATGAAACGCAATCCGCGTCGCGGCGACATCGATACACCGATAGCGATGTATCGTACGAGCAATGCATGTAATAGGCTATGCTATGAACTTCGTGGTGTTGATACGTGTGTAATTTATTATCATCACCCATTCGGTGGCTGTCCTCTGTTTTCTCGATGATGCACTCGAGATCTGCGTACACCACGAAGGGGAGCCGCTCCTTCATGTTGTGGTTGTTGAACCTTAGGAGATTGTTTCCTTCGCTGGGCAGCAGGATGGCGCAGTCATTCATCTTGCCACAGTCCAGCGAATGAAGCTCCAACTTCTCGGCGGATCCGAAGTAGTGCATACATCTGTAATAAAACAAAAAAATTTAATTTGTTTCGCGAGACATTTTAACATTTCATATGTTTCTATACGTACCGATCACAGATGAATTTCTTTGTCCTATGTCTGCGCAGCTGCATGTTCACCAGCCGGGACAAGTCCTTGATCTATACAAAGTGTCCTACATCTCCATCATTCGGTATGTAGAGCAGGTTGATGTGTCGATCCCTCTTTTGGCTGGTGAGGCGCAGCGGAAATACCGTCTTCGTCTTCTCCGCCTCAAAGCTATAGATGTTGATCGAGATTTCGTTTAACCGCTCAAACTTCCCAATTTGCTCCAGGGACATTGGAAACTCAATGCCCTGGAGATTTAATACGGAAGCATATGGCGGATATGAACTTGGGCGCGCGGTGTCTCGTTCAGCAGGATGAAGAGCGGCGACCACTGCCCACGCGAAACATGCATTGTCCGGAGATTGCACACTGATCGTTGCCTTCTTCAGCGATATTTCCCGCGGCAAGTTGTGGTGGCACCCTGCGCGCAGCGGATTGTACTTATTGACATTGACGGTCAGGTTGAGGATTCGCGTCAATGCCCATCCGCTGTCGCGTTCCTGGAACTCTTCCAGCGATGTCAGGGTGGGTTCGACGACGCATCGCTGGTACCACTCCTGCAGATCGGATGTGTCGAAGAGTTCGCAGTTCCGGGTGTTGATGCTTTTGCAAGCATGTTTATCACCCGCCACAAATTCGCCGTTGAACACCGTGTTCACTTTGAGGTTTCGACGTTTCCTCAAAGCGCCCCGCACGTGCTCCAACACAATGGTCGCCACATCCTGGAGGAAGTTGCGCGGCTCGATATAGTTCGAATTTAGCACGGCACCGGTTAACACGCGACTATCGAACGCAGTGTCTATTTCGCGCCACAAAAGTCTTGCGCTCGAATGTCCGGCACCTTCACGCACGGAACGGCCGCGCAACGAATGTTTCAGTCCTTCGAGTCGCGCGATTCGAGCAATCAGCGATTGTTGAACACCGATCGATAATCGCGGGCGTTTCACTCGGCTGTGTTCTTCCAACGATTCGATACACTCGTTGCACCGTTCTTCCCATGCGAGGTACTCTTCCCGCGAACTCAATCGTGCAGATTGATCCCGCAATTGATGTTCTACTTGCGCGAATTCTTCCATGATCGTAAATGGAGTGTAAATGTAACGTCCTTTCCGCGCAACACGTTGCAACGATTTGAGGATTTGTGCAGTTCGGAGCGTGCTTTTATGACTGATACCACGATTTGGTATCTCTGTCTAACTCTTTTGGCGTACCCCCTCCCTCGAATGCACCGCATGCAAAAAAAAACGACGATCCGTTCCAACATGGTTTTGTGCAGTTTTTGCCGATACAGCATAATTCTTTCTATGATTCACGCGTATGACGAATTAGCGCGCAAAATCATCCGACACAGTTTCTGCTAACACCGCATAATTCTAAGATTCTGCGCTTCCACAGGTATTATATTACATTCATCCTTGGGGGGTTGGTTCAAATTACATGCGATCGCGCGACAGGCTGTTACGTTAAAATTGAAAAACATTATGGAAAAATTGGTAGCTTTAGAATAAAATGCGGTGGTGGGGGAAGCAATTGCACCTCTATTTAAGCCAGTCTCCCGATCGCGGGAGCGTTGGGGAATTGGTCAGTCGGTCCGTGTGCGGTACGTTGCCGGTCACGGTGGTCCCCGACTGGTCCAGCTATATTCCCCCCCTGCTCTGGAAGAGCGCTCCATCAGCCGTCGGCTTGCCGGCACATGGCTGATGGGGAACTCCGATGGGTTCCATGTTCCCTCAACTGGGTCGTCGACTCCGGTGGTACCCCCGGGCCTTATGGTCGCGTGGGGAGGATCCGAAGTCAGCCCAGGGCGGGGAACTTGGACGAAGTTGGAGGCTCGACCGGGGTAAGACCATGCACCGCACCTCCTCGTGGTGCTCCTGGGGCCCCTGCACGACATAGTCGGGTAGGGGCGCGGACGCGGGCATGGCATTTCACTACCCCGATGACGGATTTTCCGTAGGGGTGTCCACCCTGGTGGAAGCTTTCCGCCTACAGGGTGGACGGCAGTCTCGGAACGGTCTCCGGGGCTGCGGTGCCCCCCGCCTTAGAGGGGAAGCCGGAAGCGTATCGCTTCTGGGTGTATCGTAACCCGTGTTGGTGGAACGACGACCCCTCGGAGAGACCTGTCTCCCGAGGGTATGCGAAGCCACACGGACCGATGATCTTTCCTTAACCGGCCGGATCGCGAGGTAAGGAAAAACCTCTCTAATAAAACCCCCTAACCCTGAGCCCCATTGGTGGTGCCAGGGCAGGTGTTCCCTCCCGGAGGGGCACCTGGGTGGAGCGGGTATGCTCCACCTAACCAAGATCCGTCCGGGGAACAGTCACCCCCCGGACATAGCCCGCACCCTTAGGGGCCCGGGCACTTGACTTCACCGCGGCAGGCCGCCTCTACCGCTGTGTGACCTCCCCAAAGCGGCTCCTCGTGGGACACATATGGAGACCCCCCAGGGCGGTGCCCTACATACACCACCGGGTGACGACCTGGCAACAACGTCCCCGACTAACGACCGGGTTATGTCGCTGGAGCCATACGAGGACCGGTGTTCGATCGCTTCGTGCGGGTCACCGGCCTCAAACCAGGACCGGTCTACGATCACGGTTTCGCGGGTGTCCGGCCTGGCAGGGAGGGAGGAAGAAGAGCAGGCGTGGATCGACGTCAGCGGGGGTGGCAATCCAGCCACACCCCGCGGCGCTCACGGCGGCGGCTCTTTCGGGGGGGCCCGGTTTATACGGGACCGCGACGACGACGCACCGGGGAGGGACTCACCCCCGGTGCAAGCCCCAAAAGCGGCGGGGGATGATACCCCGAGCGGGACTTTCCGAGTCCCGCACCCACGAGTCGGGGAGACTCCGGCGTCGGCCCCGCATTCCACCAGAGGTGGGCCGTACGTCCGGAGTGTGGAGGCAGTGTCCTCCCAGGGGAATCGAGGCTTACTCGGTCTCCGCAGGGAGGTGGCAGAGATGTTGGGGCGGCTGGATCCCGGGGCCGCCTCTCTCTCCACCCCCTCTCAATGCGGGTCGCCGACCGCTTCCAACCGGTCGGCGCGGACTCCAGCCCGCATCGACGAAATGCTCGTGCCGCGCGTCGTGCTTCGACGATGCGACGCGCCCGTGGTAGGTGGAGGAGATGTCGTCGACATCTCCTCGGATGAGGGGGAAACTCCGGGACCCATGGGCGCCGTGTCTCACGGCGCCGGTGCGGACATCGCCGCCGCTGCGGCGATGGACGTCGACACTCCGTCCGGCGGAGCCGACGATAGCGGCGGAGTGCACGCCGGCGCGAGTGCGGACCACACTCGCGTTGGTGGCGCCGGCGTGGAGGGTTGTTCCGACGCCCTCCAATCGTCGTCCGATGGCGGTGTCGACGAGAGAGGGAGGCCGGGCTTTGTGCCCGGCAAGAGGGGCCGGAAGCCGGGGGTATGGACCAACGGCGACAGGCTGGGCCCGGGCATGAAGGCCCTCCCGAGCCGTGCCGAGCTCCGAGACTGGGCGGACACCATGCCCGTCGGAGGCTTGGCCGGCCAAGCTCAGCGCGAGTTGGACGCCGTGGCGGCGGTTATTGCTGCCGCTAAACACGTCAAGTCCACGGACGTTCGCGCAATCAGGATCGCCATCCGCCGCGCATCGGCGGTGGCGGCTGAGCTAACCGGGAGGGCTTAGCGGGGCGAGAACCCCGATAAGCCTGCGAGGGAGGTGGTTTTCCGCCAGGGAGCGTGGGAGCGTAGGTCCCACAAGCTCTCCTCGCAGGTGTGGGCCCTGACGGAGCAGGCGCACTCCCTGGGGGAGGGCCTGCACGTGAAGGAGCGGGAGTTAGAGTTTCTCCGCGGCAAGTATGCCAGACTGGAGACTCGCGCAGCTCTGGCCGGGGTGAAGGTGGTGGAGTCGGAGGAGCTTTCCTTCCGACCGCGAGCCCCTTTGCCCACGCGCGCCGAGCTCCTCCCCTCCTGTGTGCCCCCCTGGGACGACTCTTGCGTCCAGGTGGAGGTGGCTCCCACCGCGGGGCCCTCGTCGGCGGCCCGCTCCGGGCCCTTGCCGGGCGGCGCGTCTGCGCGCCCCGAGAGGAGCAGGGGGGTGGGGAGGAAGCGGAGGAGGATCGTGTCCCCCCACTCCTCATCTGCGGAGGACACTCGTCCTGCTGCCGCCGGCCCCGCGGCTGTTGAACAGCCGTGGGACGTCGTGTTGCAGCGCATGGAGGAGTTGGAGAGGAGGGTTGACGCCCGCCTGCTCTCACTCGGGAAGGTTCTGGACCGGGGTGGGCCGGCGTGGCGGCCGCCCGTTCCCCCGACGCCCCTCGCCCTTGAGTGGGCCAAGATAGGGGGGCAGAAGCCTACCGCCGACGGGGCCAAGAAGAGGGAACCGCTCACGGGGGAGGGCGAGAAGGCGAGACGGTTGGAGGGGCGCGCCGCCGGGGCGCCCTCTGACAAATCGGGCGGGGTAGCCCCCCCTTCTGCGCGGGGCGCGTCCGGATCGGGGGGGCTGTGCCCCCCTCCGGGACACTAGCCCCCGCGGGAGGAGCCGGAGGGAAGGAGAGGAAGAGCGGGGGGAAGCCAAAAAAAGGGGTGAGGCCCGAGCCGCCCCGTGCCCCCCCGCCTCGGTCCTCGACACCCGGCGGCGCCGGGACGGAAATGAAGAGGGCTGGTGGAGCGCCGGGCGCTCCTGGTGGATCGGGGGGCGCGCCGCTGGCCGGTGCGACGGGAGGTGGCGGGGCCCCTCCCCGCCCGCCGACCAAGCTGTCCAGGGGGCAGCGGAGGAGAGCCGCCAAGGCCGCCAAAAACGCTGGTGCGGGGGTGATAACGCCGGTTTCCGGCGCCCCCCCCCCCACCCAAGCCTCAGCCCCTGGGTCCCAGAAAGCTCTCCAGAGCTCATGGGCCCAGGTGGTTGGCCGAAAGGCCAAAAGGGCGGCCAAGGCGGCTGAGAAGAAGAAGGCGGCTGCGCCCACGGCGGCTGCCAAAACGGCCAATAAGAACGGCCGGGGAAGGGGCGGGGGGGCGAGGCGCCGCGACGCCGGCCCCCCCCCCCCCGAGGTCAGGCGCACCCGGGCGACCCACGGTGCCGATACCGCGCACCCCCAGAACGGCGGCGGTGACTTTAACCGCCCCCGCTAGGGGAGAGAAAGAGTTCTCCGCGCGGGTCTCTGGCGCGATGGCGAGCATAAATGTCGCCGACCTTGGCATTACAGCCCTAAGACCAAGGCGCGCCGTCACCGGGGGTCTCATTTTTTAGATCCCGGGGTCGCAGGGCTCGGCCAAAGTCGCCGCCCTCAAGGAGAGGCTTGCGGAGCGGCTGGGGGACGCTGGTATTAAAATCCAGTGCCCCCAGAAAACGGCCGAGTTCCGGCTCTGCGGCCTGACAGAGCTGGCGTCGGACGACGCGGTTCGGGGGGCGATTGCCACCCAGGGTGCCTGTCCGCCCGAGAGCGTCTCGGTCGGCGAGAGGCGCCCCGATGCCACCGGGCTATTTACGGTGTGGGTCTGTGCCCCTGTGGCGGCTGCCGCCAAATTGGTCCGGGAGTCCACCCTGGTGGTGGATTCGTTGATCGCCCGGGTCGTGCCCTTAGAGCAGCGGAGGCTCCAATGCTTCCGCTGTCTCAACTTTGGGCACGTGCAGGCCAAGTGCGACAGCCCCACCGATAGGAGCCGGGCCTGCTACCGGTGCGGCGCCGAGGGGCACACGGCGCGTCGCTGCACCGCCGTCCCGAGGTGCCCGCTATGCACCGACGCGGGCCTGCCCGGTGGCCACAGGATGGGTGGCCCGGCGTGTCGCCCTCCAAAAAGGGCGCCCCCCGGCAGAAAGAAGGGAGAAGGAGGGAAGAAGGGGGCGGCTGCGGCGTCATCGTCCGCGCCGGCTCCCCCCGCGATCACCGAGGCGCCGGAGGCCATGGAGACCAGTGCTCTGGCTTCCACGTCGGCGGCCAAGTCCGGCGCCGGCAAGAGAAAAGATCGCGGGGAGCCGGACGTTCCCGGCGGTGGCGCGTCGCCGCCGCCGCTGGAGTCCGAGGCGTCCCCGAAGGGGCCCAAGAAGAAGAGGGAGAAGGGTGGGAGCGGCCCAGTGCTCCCCCCTGTCGGGCCTCGGCCGGTGGGTAAGGGAGCCCTCCTCAAAGCGGGGAGGGAGGACTCCCCCCGCTTGGCCTCGGGAGACGCGGAGATGACGGGTGGCGGGGACGGGGCGTCGGTGCTGGCGCCCACGGTCGTCGCGGCAGGCGGGGGAGTTATCGTCCCCCCCGCGGAGAGGAATCGTGGGGAGGCCCCCCCCCCGTAATTGTTACGGGGGAGTCGGCTCGACCCGAACAGGATCCGGGGGAGGCCGGCATAGCGACGCCACGCGATGCCTAGTGGCCCCCCGGTCCTGCTGGCGAATGCAAACCACTCCATGCGAGCGCATGACCTGCTTGAGCAGGCTCGCGTGGAGTTGGGGGTCGGGCTGGCAGTCATCGCCGAGCCGTATCCGTTGGTGGACCGAAACTATCGGTCCACAAACCCGGATCGGCAAGTGGCGATGACGTGGGCGATGGGGGGGGGAGCCCCGCCGTGCTCGGTCGCCCGGCACGGGAGGGGCTGGATGGCGGTACGCTGGGGGGATTTCCTCGTGGTGGGCTGCTACTTCGCACCGAGACTTTCCGTCCCGGAGTTCGAGGACCGGCTACACGAGCTGGGGACGTTCATCGTTCCCCATGCTGCTCAGCCGGTCATACTCCTGGGAGACTTCAACGCCCACGCTTTCGAGTGGGGCGCTCCCAGGACGGACTCCCGCGGCGAGGTGCTGCTCGAGTGGGCGGAGGCCGCGGGATTCGTTCTTAAGAATCCCGCTGGAGTCACGACGTTCCGCGGGCCGCAGGGTGAGTCGGTTATCGACTTGATCTGGGTTAACCCTGCGGCCGCTTTCCGGACGTCGGACTGTTGGGTGGCGGAAGACGTGGAGCCAGGTTCCGATCACATGTACGTGATGCTGGCTACCGCGCTCGCTGCCCGGCCTCCTCATGCCCCTCGAGCCAATAGGCAGCCCCCACGTTGGGCGCTCGGACGCTTAGACGTCGACGCGGCCCGACTCGCCTCCTCCGTTGTCGCCTGGCCGCCTTTGCCGGGCGACGTGCTGGACGACCCCGTTAATGGCGCCCTTTGGTTCCGGCGTGCGTTGCAGAGTATCTGCGACGCAACGATGCCGCGAGCCGGGGCGCCGACCGGGGGTCGGAAGGCGGTGTACTGGTGGTCGCCAGAAATAGCCGAGCTTCGCGCGGTGAATCTGGTGGCCCGACGCCGGTACACCAACACCCGCCGTAAAGATCCGCGGCGGGTGCCGGAGGGGCGGCTCCACGAGCTGCGCTCCGCGTTTTCAGCGGCGCGCAGGGAACTCCGTGGAGCCATAGCCCGGGCTAAAGCCCGTTCGGCCGACGAGTTCGTCGCGACCCTCAACCAGGACCCTTGGAGGCGCCCATACAAGGCCGTGTCTGTAAAGCTCGGACCTTGGGCGCCCCCCGTCACAGAGGGCCTCGATCCCCGGTTCCTCACCGAGGTACTGTCGGCGCTGTTTCCCCCTCCCCCAACACCTGGGGAGGACGGCGTCGACGAGACCGGGGATCCATGGTTGGAACGGGGCGCGGACACTTCCAACGCCCCGGAGGTCAGCGACGACGAGCTCGCGTCCTCTGTAACGCGCATGCGGCAGAGGAGCGCGGCTCCGGGGCCGGACGGAGTGCCCGGGCGAGTCTGGGCCTGCGCCATGAGCGCCCTTGGGGACGGCCTCAAGCGGCTATTTAACGCCGTTCTGAGGACCGGGAGGTTCCCCCCGGCGTGGAAGGAGGCGAGGCTGGTGCTGCTCCGCAAGCCCGGAAGGCCCGCTGAGTCAACCTCGGCCTATCGACCGATCTGTCTCCTCGACGAGGCGGGCAAGCTCTTGGAGCGTATCATCGCTGCCCGCCTCTGCGGCCATCTTGGGGCCGTGGCCCCGGATCTGTCCGACCGCCAATTCGGTTTTAGGCGGCAGCGTTCGACCATCGATGCTATTCGATTGGTTCGGACGCTGTCCAACCGGGCGGTCGAGAGGGGCGGCGTGAGCGTCGCGGTGTCGTTGGACATCGCGAACGCGTTCAACGCCGTCTCCTGGGCGGCGATCGAGCGGGCGCTACTGTTTCACAGCGTCCCGCTCTACCTTCGCCGCCTGATCCGGGACTACCTCCGCGGTCGGGTGGTCGCGTACGTCGGGCGGGACGGTGACGGGGTGGCACAAGTGCACCGCGGCGTTCCACAGGGGTCCGTGCTTGGGCCCCTACTATGGAACCTTGCGTACGACGCGGTGCTGCGGGTGGAAATGCCATCGCCAAATGTGTCGCTCGTCTGCTACGCAGACGACACTTTGGTGGTGGCTTCCGGGCGGCGGTGGCAGGCGGCGATCAGCCTCGCCGAGGAGGCACTGCGACGTGTCGTCGCCTCGATCCGGACGCTTAGTCTGCGAGTCGCCTTGGATAAAACCGAGGCAATGTGGCTCGCGGACAGGGTTGGGAGTGGTGTCCCCAACCGGGCGTCCCTTAGGATCGGGGAGGCCTGCATCAGGGTCGGCCGATCGATGAAGTATCTCGGCCTGACCCTGGATACCTACTGGCGATTCACGCGTCACTTCAGGGCCCTCGGCCCCCGACTCGAGGGGCAGGTGTTCGCCTTAGGGCGAATCATGCCGAATCTCGGGGGCCCTCACGAGGGTGTTCGGCGGCTGTATGTAACGGTCGTCCGGTCCATGGCGCTATACGGCGCCCCTATATGGGCCGGCGACCTGGAGGACTGTCGCGTCGGGCGAGAGCTACTCGCTAGAGTGCATCGCCGTGCGGGCTTACCGCACGGTCGCATACGCCGAACTGTCCGCTCTGGCCGCGTCCCCCCCATTTCATCTACTCGCGGAAATGGAGGCGGAGGTTTACTCCGCCGTCCGAGATCTCCGCGAAGCGGGGGACGCGGCGGCCGACGGGCACCTGGTGGCGCGGGGCCAGGCCCGGCAGCGCATGGAGGCCAAATGGCTCCAGTGGCTGTCCCTCCCAGAACATCGGGAGAGACGCGTTGTCGGGGCGCTGCTGCCCATTCTCGACGAATGGGCGGCGCGCGGGTATGGCAGGTTGACCTTCCGCCTGACGCAGGTGATCTCCGGCCATGGGTGCTTCGGGGATTACCTGTGTCGCATAGGGCGGGAGGCCACGTCGCGGTGCTACAGCTGCGACTCGGGCGACGAGGACTCGGCCGACCACACCCTGGCTAGATGCCGGGAGTGGATCGATGATCGCCGGGTCCTCGAGTCGCGGCTGGGCCCCGCGGGACCTTCCGACAGTCGTGCGTCGGATGGCGAGAGATCGGGGCTACTGGGAGGCAATGTCCCTCTTCGCCGAGCAAATCATGCTCGAGAAGGAAGAGGCGGAGAGGGACAGAGTGCGGGAAGGACACCCGTCCCGCATCGGGCCTCCCGGCCGCCGACGCGCGCGGCATAGATGACCCGGAACCGGGGGGGGGGGCCGAGTGGCGACTTAGCGAGTCGCCCCGCTCCCCCCGTCAAGCGGCTCCGGCCGACGCGTCGGCGCACCTCCCCCGAAGAAGTCGGGGGAGGGGATGGAGGGCCGAGGGATCGCTAACCTCGGCCCTGGGCTCCCTCTGTGAGGGGGGAGATTGGTGGGAGGAGGGTGGCCCCGAAGTCAATTGTTGGGCCACCCTATCGTCCGCGTGAGCCGCCGCGGCGGCGCGGTGGCAGCGCGCTGTTGCCGCGGCGGCTGTGTGAAGGGGCGGACAGGGGAGGGCCCCGCTCAACATCCAGAGGGCCCTCCCCCCCTCGGGAGCGGCGCTAAAGGCCGCTCCCCGTGCGATCGAGCGGCTCCGGGGTGAGCGACGGCGGCCGATAGTTGGGCCGCCCTCCGTTGTTGGTGTGTGTGTCAACATCACACACTAGGCGGGCGGCCCCTACGGCCATTTATGCCGTCGCCCCGCCCACCTGGCCCCGCGCTACATCACTGGGCCGGGCGGAAAGCAGCTCGATCGCGGGGCCGTGGGGTGGCGGTGTCGGGGGACACCGTTCGCCCTAGTAGCAGCGGCCCCAGTGGCGACGCGGACGTGTGGTCCGTCGCGCGTCGTCGGTGCGGAATCTGGGGGACGTATAACTCCCCCAGGGATGACCCCGGCACGTCTGCCGGGGCTGTAAGGGTGGCGCTGCAGCATGCGCAGGAGGGGGGGGGGCAAGCGAAAGTATCGCTAGTTTGACCTCGCCAAAGTCCTTCCCCTCAGGCGCGCAGCGCCGCCCCCGAGGACGACCACCGTGGTGGTTTTAGTGGGTGCAAGCCCCACATAATCCCTGGCCCTCCCCCGAGGGCTGGGGGTATCCGTAAGGGATTTCCACCACGTCAACAAAAAAAAAAAAAAAAAAGTCTCCCGATCGCTATTCCATCAATCGCACAGTAGCCTCGGTGACTTTGATAGACGTGATACGACTACAAAAATTATGCAGTGCCGAAGCAAACGTTGAACGCATGCAGTGCCGAAGCAAACGTTGCACGCATGCAGTGCCGAAGCAAACGTTGAACGCATGCAGTGCCGAAGCAAACGTTGCACGCATGCAGTGCCGAAGCAAACGTTGAACGCATGCAGTGCCGAAGCAAACGTTGAACGCATGAATTATTACGTTCCAATCATGCGAGATGATGGCGTAGCTCCATGTGGGGATAATACATTTGACAGGTAAGACTTAATTTTCACATATTCTCGAAATTTTTTTATGTTTATTCCTGATACGCGTGGACAATTTCATAGCTTTGATTGTTCTCTTAGTCCGCGCCGAGGATCGCGTATCATGGTCAGAAGATACGCGTTAACATCCATGGACAGCAAATATTTGGAAATTGGAATCAATGTAGGACCTATGGCCGATGTTGAAGTTCTTCTCGGCGATAATCATGGGAATCATCTTATATTACCATGGCATACATGGAATGTGCTATTCGACAGCCGTGAAACCATCGAGGAACGTGCACAATTATCTGAACCAGACTCGATGTGGATTGATGATTTAATGGTGGAATTTCTTCGGACCTTTGATTCATCGATTGTAAAGATGACGCGAGCTGATAACTCACTGTATTTCAAACTGAATACAGTATCATTTTTATGTAATCTTGAGCCATGCATAAGCTATGTGTATCCGCGCCTGCATCAAACTGCAGAGGATGAGAGTAAAATTTGAAACTTTTGTTAACGTGCTACAGCAGAACGATGTTGCGTGTGAAACATTAGTTGTGCGCAGCGCTGCTAAAATAATACGTGATAGCGAATATTACGACGAGGATTATCTTGTAGATTGCGAACTGTTAGCATACGCCATCAATGATATTCTAGCCCATTCTCGTAGGAAAAAAAAATGTTAGATTGTATTCTTTATATTTTAAATAAATTTCTTAAACCTATATTATTTCTCCATTTCATTTACCCATCATCCTCCTCGCCTCATAATTTTAAGATTTGCTGACGTCGCATAATTATATTACATTCTTCGCGCCGCCAAAATGACGTCATCGCACGCGGCTGCTCCAGAGGAGTCAAGTTACACACGATCGCGCGATACGCTGCGACGTTAAATCGGAACGCTTTAGAATACTGTTAGCTTTAGAATGAATGCTGCATAATGGTTTGGTAGATCGCTGGTTAAAAATTTTAGAATATCTGCGATTGTACCACTATGTAGTGCCGTCTCTTTCTCTCGAATTTAGCTTTAAAAGTGATGCTCTCTCTTTCCCACCCTCCTAATTTAGATTTATAACGAAGTATTGCTCTCTCTCTCTTTCCGTCCCGAAGACGTGGTTCGTAAAAGAAAAGAACGTCGATCTTTCCCGATCTTTCCCGACATCGTCCGAAACAATTTCGGATAAAAAATAAATTATTAAACAATTTCCGACGCATGTTGGTTTGAAAAAAATCCTAGGGGCCGTCCCCTCCCTGGGTTAGGTCTGAAAAAATTTTCGGGGTGGGCCAACGTCTGAAAAAGACTTTTCGGGGGTCATTCCCTCCCTTTGAAAAATTTCGGGGACGGTGGGTCAGGTCTCCGCGGCGGCTCGGCCCGGAGTGATCCCCTCTGCGGTTGCGGCTTCCCCCACTCCGCGGCTCGTGCGCGCGCAACCGCTCTTCCACTCCCCGCAGGCCCCGCGCCCATGTTTCTCTCCGCCGCGCTCCCCCGCGCGCCCTCACTTCCCCCCGCCCCCGCGCTCCCCTCAGAGGACCTGCGTTAGAATCCCCATAGCCTTACTACTGCGTTCACGCGAGCAACTAAGCGATAATTATTCGGGGTAGAGTTCCGAGTATTTTCACGATCGAGAACAGGGCGACGTCTCAAGCACCCTTCTCGAGGGTCTGCGAGTCAAGCGTTGTGGGAGCGTGTAAGGGCGAAAAGAATTCGTACATAGATTTTCATGATTTCAGTAATTTATTTAACTTAACTAAGTTAACTTAATCTCACTCGACAACATTATCGTTGAATATAGTATCGTCGATGTCATTCGTAAAGAATGCATTGTCGGTGATCTCAGTAAATAAATCAGCATCAGTAAAGAATGCATCAACTTGCGTGGGTACAGTCGTATTAAAATCAAACTCGTCAACCTGAACTGCATTATCACGAACGTCAATCTCCGATATCGCATTATTATTAACTGCGATATAATCAATTTGTTCCACATTAATACATTTTCGCCATACAACAAATTGTGGGGCCTCCTCCCACCACGACGGATCCACATCATCCCTATCAATATCACCACCTATGATGTATGAAGTTTTCGCATGCAGACCTATCCAATAATATATGCTTCCGTATTGACCCGGCGGTACGTAGTCGTTTTCGTAGTTGCCATTATAAAACACCTTCAAATAAACATCTTCATAGTAGAGAACTTCTGCCTCGTGAAATTCACCATCTCGAATTTCTTCGCATTGCACAGCGACATCCCGGCACGTCACATATATTTTGGAATGGGATGCGCGACTGGGGATCGCAGCGGCAACTTCCCGATTCAAAGCCACAGGTAGAGACATAATCTGAAACCGATTGTTTCCTTACAATGCTCAAAAGTTGCTAACCCACTCAACACAACGATTCACTAAAAAAAAATATAGTAATTGAAACTTACGGTATTAATCGATGTATTTCTTGTGTGTTGGACGGCGGATGATATCCTTTCAAAGCGATCTCGTTCACAACAACAACAACAATAAATTTTTAAAACGTTTCTTATAGTAACGTATGACCTGACTAATGCAGTAGTATGAGAGAACTGATTTTAACGTCGCTGTTCGACGTTGCAATCCCGTAAGCAACCGTCATAAACATAGAGCAATAATTATTCGGGAAAGAGTTCCGAGTATTTTCACGATCGACGTTGCTGTAAGTCAATCGGCGCGGCAGCTCATGGACTAAACATAACGTTGCACCGCGCGATGACGTATGTTTATATCTGAATCGTGTAAGGGTGAAAAGAGGTCGATATAGATCCACGGGCATCTGATTTACAGTATACCAATGTCAGTATCCCACGATGCTCGCGTCAACGTCTTCCGATAGTGGGGTAAGCCCTTTACCGACGTCGCTGCAGTTGGATGAAAAATCACTGACGATCGAGACTCATAAGATCCGCGACGTGTTAAGCCCACATTCATTATTCGAGACGTCGTGGAGCAGTATCGTTCAAAACGGATTTATTCAATTGTCGCACCACCATCGTCAATTGCTACGCCATATCGCGCGATACAGTACTGCGAGTAAATGCACATTGTATTGCATCGTTGGTGATAAGGACGTGCATCGCAAGCAAGTGAAGTACTTCACCGCGATCGTGTGTACGCCGTTAACGCTTCTACAGGACATTGAGAACGGCACGGTTGAAGTGTACAAAGTGTTGTACCCTCGAACATTGACTATTACCGTGGACTCGTTTTTGTGTCGTGAATTATTCAGATTTTTGGATGAGCACCCGACACCGATGAGTACGACTACACTCGAAACGCGTCATTTTGCCGTTGGGTTTCCGATATCCGAACACGGACCGCATCACCTGGAAGAGCCGTGTCACCCATTCGGCACTATTCGTGCGTGTCTGGTAGATAAAATAAAAGCTTTTTGTAAATACGTGAACATGGAGGTATTCATGAACACGTTCAATGTCATTCACCGGATGTCCAAGCTTTTACACAGTGTTGCGGAATTCCGAGACTGGATTGATCATTGCGACGCGTGCCTGCAGCTCATCATCCAATATCAGAGTAGCGGAGGAGTGCCCGTGGCCGCGAAACAACGCCTGGTGTCGCTGATCGCGCGAATAAAGACATTGCGCGCGAACGTGCGGGAAAAGTTTTCGCGAGTCGCGTGCGGGGTTTCGGGTCCATCGACGGCACCCAAAGTCATATGGGAAGACGTGGAATCTGCGTTTATAGGCCGTATTTCAACGGGTGCGGTCATCAACGTGGGGCACGTCGATCCACGTCGATTTTTAGAGGGTGCTCGACAAACTGTGATCTCGCGCGTCACGGACGCTATCACGACGCATAAGAGCGTATCCGTGAATACAAACTTGAACGCGGAGTTTATGTTGGGCGAGAATACGGACATGAAGAGTTTCGGTACGCGAAATCATGTACTGTTAATGACTTCGAATGTGCGCGAGTGGTACTCGAAGCACGTGGTCGCTCCGACACTAGTGATGCTCGAGGAGTTTCAAGATCGCGACAGTGGATGGACCCTAAGGGCTGTGCTAAATATTCTAGTGAATATTAATAAGTACAATCCACTTCGAGGCGGTTGTGACGTACCGCTCCCGCGCGCCGTCGTCCTGAAGAAAGCGGTGGTCAACGTAAAGAACAGAGACAATGCGTGTTTCTTGTGGGCTGTCGTTGCCAGTTTGTACCCCGTTACTGCGAATAGTGATAGGATCGCATCGTACCATCACTACTCGGAGGTGCTTCGCACGGGTGACATGACTCTACCCGTAACGTTGGACCAGCTGACGAAGTTCGAGAGGATGAACGACGTGTCAGTAAATGTGTACGCGTGGTCCGACGGAAGCTGCGTGCCTCTGCGTTTGACCGAGGACAAGCGAGAGAGACACGCGAACCTCCTACTGGTGCAGGACCCCAACGAGCCCCAACGATACCATTTCGCATGCATTCGGAGCATGTCGAGACTGATTTCGAAGCAGCTCTGCAAACACAATGGACAAGTATTCGTTTGCGAAAGGTGAGTAAAATATGGTATATTTCGATCGATGTATTATTGATTATTATGTTTATTATTAATACTATTATCGTTGCAGATGTCTCAGCTTCTTCCATTCGAACGTGCAATTGACCAAGCATAACGTGGACTGCCAGCGTCTGAATGAGTGCGCCGTCGAATTGCCGTCCGTGCAGGATAAATGTTTGCAGTTCAAGAACTTCAAAAATAAGGAACGAGTGCCATTCATCGTTTACGCGGACTTCGAATGCATGCTGGAGGCCGTCGAGCCTGCGGAGCGGAGTCGGACGTACACGTACCAACAGCATAGAGCGTACAGCGTGGGATATTACATCCATTGTTCCACCGACGCGTCTCTGTGCCGTTATCGCGCGTATCGTCACGAATCCGAGTGCGTGAAGTGGTTCGTGCAAGAACTTCGAGACTTTGCGAACATTGCGTATTCGTGGTTGCGGAACGCGAAACCGATGAACTCGTTGACGAGTCAACAGTGGGATAGTTTTAATAACGCGATCGTGTGTCACGTGTGCGGGCAACCTTTCGTCGAAACGGACAAAAAAGGGCGCGACCATTGCCACTCGACGGGCGAGTACCGAGGCGCGGCCCACGTATCGTGTAACTTCCAGTTTCAACGATCGTACACGATACCGGTAGTGTTCCACAATTTATCAGGCTACGACGCGCATTTCGTGATTAAGGAGTTGGCGTCCGCGTTCGAGGGACAGATCGACCTGTTGCCGGTGACGAAGGAGCGGTACATATCGTTCACCAAACACGTCAAGGGAATCGACACCGAGAACAATGATTGGAAGCGGGGGTTGAAATTTCGATTCATCGATTCGCTGAAGTTTTTGGCCGCGAGTCTGGAGAAACTCGCTTCGGACCTTGCAAAAGAACGACTCGCGATTCTACGGCGCCAGTTCCAATCCCTGTCGGACGAGCAGTTCGATCTCCTGACCAGGAAGGGTGTCTTCCCGTACGACTACGTGACGTCGTACACCAAACTGAACGATACGTGTTTACCGTCCCGCGAAGCGTTCTATAACCGGCTGAACGATCGCGGCGTGTCGGAGCCTGATTACGCGCACGCCGCGAACGTGTGGAATACTTTTCGCGAACAGACATTGGGCGAGTACAGTGATTTGTACTTGAAAACAGATGTGTTGTTACTCGCCGACGTGTTCGAAAGTTTCCGCACAGACTGTATCGCGAGTTACGATCTAGATCCCGCGCATTATTTTACGCTACCGAGTTTCACGTGGGACGCAATGCTCAAGTACACCGGCGTACGATTAGAGCTTCTGACGGACGTGGACATGTTACTGTTCGTGGAGCGTGGCATACGCGGCGGTCTGAGCCAGTGCTCGCACAGGTACGCGCGTGCCAACAACAAGCACCTGCCTGCGGGGATGTACGACAAGTCGAAGGCGTCGACATATCTGATGTACTTCGACGTCAACAACTTGTACGGCTGGGCAATGTCGCAGGCTATGCCACACAGAGGGTTTCGATGGTTGGACGATGCGACAGTGGCCGCGGTCGACGTGTCATCTTTGCCCGACGATGATGGACCCGAGGGATACCTGTTGGAGGTGGACATTGAATATCCCAAGGAGATTCACGAAGCGCACGCGGACCTTCCATTCTGCCCGGTGCGCGAGCACGCGCCACACGGTAAACAGACCAAGCTACTTGCCACGCTCGACGATAAGGAGCGATACGTCATCCACTATCGCTACCTGAAACAGTGCGTGCGACACGGATTACGCGTGAAGAAAATTCATCGAGTGTTGCGATTTGATCAATCACATTGGTTGCGCGATTACATTCAATTGAATACCAATTTGAGGACACGCGCCACCAGTGAATTTCAAAAGACTCTATACAAGTTAATGAATAACGCGGTGTACGGGAAAACAATGGAGAATGTGCGGAATCGCGTAAACGTGCGACTGGTGACGCGGTGGGACGGTCGTTACGGCGCGGAAGCGCTGATCGCGAAACCGAACATTCACAGTCGCACGATTTTCTCCGAACAGTTGGTGGCCATTGAAATGCGAAAACTTAAAGTGAAGTTCGACAAGCCGATATACGTGGGAATGAGTGTACTGGACGTGTCGAAAGAATGCCTGTACGAGTTTCATTACGCGTATATGCGTGCGGAGTTCGGTAATTTAATGTATAGTGTGGAATGCGAGGATGTATATGAAACGATGAAGCGTGACGTCGCCCGGTTCGACACGAGTGATTACGCGGTGGACAATCCGTACGGTATTCCGCGCGTAAACAAAAAGGTGCCGGGACTCATGAAAGATGAGAACAACGGCACCTTAATGACTGAATTCGTCGGACTGCGATCTAAGATGTACGCGACTAGAACGTTTAACGCTGCAGTGGGGTCTACGAGTGAAATTAAAAAAGTGAAGGGTGTGCGGAGACACGTGGTCGCGAATAATGTACAATTCGACGATTACATTAGTTGTCTTCGCGATCTCACCGAGAAATCGGTTCGGCAGAACAATATACGCTCAAAAGTGCACGAAGTATATACCGTGAGTGAGGAAAAGAACGCTCTCAGTCCGTTTGACGACAAGCGGTGTATTTTAGCCGATCGGGTCAGCACCCTTCCGTGGGGCCATTATCGAATCCCCGAGCTCAAGACTCACGAACGTCTCAAGCTTGAGCCCGACGAGTCCCTCGAGAATCCCATTGCTTAGTATGTTTGTATGTTTGTATGTTTGTATGTTTGTATGTATATACGTTTCTTTCTTTTGTACATGTTATTTATATATTTATAAATATGTAATATATGTATAGCGTAGACTAAAATTGTATTTTGTACGTGATAGTATATATATTTTTTCCTTACTTTATTAAGATTAATTATACGCATATACGAGATGAAGAATGAAAATGTGAATAATTGAATAATTGAATAATTGAATATTTGAATAAACGGACAATGTATATATTTTAAATGTATTTTTTCATTTATTTATTCATTTATTTATTCCAGTAACATATAGTGCGTTTATGATCGCGAATCATAGAATATCCTTATCGCTTATCCACGAGTTCCGCGACGAATCGAATCCGAGCCACTTAACGTACACCTGATTCCCCTTGCGACGAATAATCTTCTCGACCAGATAGACGTCCGGATTCGCGAACGAATGCAGTTCGTACTCGTAGAAACCACCCGAGATCGGCTCTCCCGCGGAATCGCGCAGAATGTACGTCACCGGGAACGTTCTTTGTACGGTTACGATTTCGAACACCTCGGTCGACCAGTTCGGAGTGTACCCCTTCTCGAAGAGGGTCTTGAACTTGCTCACGCGTACCTTGTCACGGACGTTGAATTTCGCGCGTCGTCGAAAGCCTTCCGATGCGGAGGGGGAGAGGGGTTCATTCGCGGCGAACGACAAACGCGTCGCGGGGGTTACGTCAACGGGTCGGGCGTTGATCGTTCGATGCTTGCGATGATTGTAGGTGCGTACGAGCGCAGGTAACAAGTCTGCCCAGCGATAGGACGCGTTCAAGGAGAATTGTTTTCACATGAGGTTTTTCAGCGTGCGATTGAAACGTTCGACGATCGACGCTTTCATCACACTGTACGTGGAGTAGTGGTTGATCCCGCGTGTCTTCGCGCATCGTTGAAACTCCGCGTTGTAAAACTCCTTACCCATGTCAGTTTGTAAATTTCGCGGACATCTATCGCTCTGCCGCAACACGGTCGCGAACGCCGCGGTCACGTCACGTCCGCTTTTCGTTTTCACGGGTACGGCCCATGCGTACTTGCTGAACGTATCGATGATCGTTAGTATGTAGTGATATCCTCGATTTTGCTTCGCGTACGGACGCATCTCAACCAAATCGGCCTGCCACAAATCATCGTAGCCGCGAATCACGACGCTGCGCCGTGGGAAATTACGTCTCGCGGGACCGTGTAGTTCGTTCACTAGTTGTACTCGTTCCTTGTTCATGCTTTGCGGGTGGGCCGGGGATGGTCGCGACGTTTCAAGGACGTTAGAAGTAGTATGAGTTCCTCGAGTACTCGCAAAACGCAATCGGCGCACGTTCTTCGCAATCGTTCGTTATTATTAGACGTTTCGGATCCGTAGCCGTTATCGTCACCATCAGTGATCATCGTCGTTGGCGTCGTCGTAGACCCTCGTCTGCTTTTCGCGGCTCCTTTCGTTTGTACAAATCCGTGTCCGCTATCGCAGTCGACGATGTTGTAAACTCTTCGAGTCTGTCTGTCAAGTGATTCAAGCGTTGCTCCATCGCGTTATTTAAATCATCCTCTAGTTGGGAGAATTGCGCATTAACGATATCCGTCATCGTTCGTTGTACTCGCGTCTCGAGTTGAGATCGTTGATACTCGGCGTCCAGTCGCGCGGTCGCGATAGCCGTTTCGATTTTTTGGTTAAAGCGTTCGTCCATCGAGAACAATAATCTCGTCATTGTCATTCTCGCTTCGTCGCTGTTGTTGTTGTTGTTGTTGTTGCGTAACGCGGTGCCAAACTTGTTCACCGACATAACGATGCGTGTGCGCGAACACTACTGACGCGATGATCACCGAATCGTTCAATTTAAGATGCGTCCGTCCTCGCGAAGTTCCTCCACGATGGATGCGATTTCGTTATCATGACCCGTGTGACCTGCCGCGCGCGATGCTATGAGTAATCTAAGTCTATCGACCAATTCGTTCGGGTCATCCCAGTACACGTAATCGATCGCGTTATCGGTGACAGTCATCGATTCGTCAATGGGTAATCCTCGACCTTGTCGCGTGCCCGCGCCGCCCGTGCCGTCCGCGCCGCCCCTAACGCCTCTGACTCCCAATGTCCGCACCCCACCGATTATCGCGGATATGATTTTCTTATACTTATATCCCTTGTTTCCCAGCGTGCGCTTGCTCGGCGAATGGTTTCGCTTATGCGCGTTCGTCGATAGCAAGATGCGACGGTACGCGTGAATATCCGCGTCTGTGTACGTGCGAACGTTGGGTACTCGCATGAACAGCAATTCGTACAAACCCCGAGTCCCCACGTATCGCGTTCCGTTCACGCGAATGTTATCACCGTCCTCGTCGATGGTGAATACGGAATCGCCGATCATTAGGTCTTCGTCGGACCCCAAGTATACACCGTACACGTTGTCGATTCGTTTCTTGGTATCGGTGAAGAACAGTCGCAGGTATTCTCGCGACAAGGGTCCCTTGGCGTTCCGTACATACACTTCGACATCATCGATGGGGTTGCGCAGCGAATCCAAATCATGAACCTTTGCTGACGACTCATCATCCTGAATTTTTTCGTCGTCTTTGTGATCGATATCATGAACAACATCACCAACAACATCATCAACAACATTATCGTCAACATCATTGTTGTCATTATTAGTATCGTTGTCATTGTCATTGTCGTTGTCAGCGTCGTCATCATTGTCAGCGTCGTCGTCGTCGACGTCGTAGTCATTGTCATAGTCGCTAGAATCTGGAAGGTTATTCGGACGTTCCTTGGTTATCGACGGAGTAATGGGTCGAAGTCTCTTCGATGATTGTTGTTGATCGTATTCGTGTTTCCTCTTCACTGGTCGCGATCGAGGCGTTGAGCGCGTTATCAACGCGGACGAGTTCTCGATCAATCGTTTCAGCGGTTCAACGATGGGACGCCCCCGGATCGCGCCCACCCCGAGCGAGGTTCGCGGAAGAAAACCTGAAATTAAAAATAGGTGGAGCGATTGAGCGCGCACGCCGCAGCCCCAGGGCCGGGCCGGAGGACCCCGCCGACCCACTCGCAGTAGCGTGGTAGCCGGAGGCAACCACCGACCCACCCAGGGCCCGCAGCGCGCGGACCCGCGCACGCTCCACCGGGCAGCCGACCCTTAGCCAGGGTGGCAGCACCCCCCGTAGGCTGGCGAAGATGAGCAGAACCATCTCGCACCGTCCGACGCGGAGCGTCGCCGCCACCCTTGAGCCCTCTCGCCACGTCAAGGCGGTCGGCACCGGAGACGGGTATTTTTTTATTTTAACGTGGAGGAAGTCCTTGGGCTTGGACACCCCCGACCTCGGGGAAGGTCTGGGAGTTATGGGATGGTTGGGTACAAACCCCCCCACAAAACCTCCACGGTGACCAGCAGCACGGGAGTATAGGCAAGCTCGAGATCATGGTCTGCCGGTGCATCTCCGGTCTACCCAGGCGAACCCAGACGACTACTCGAGCCAGATCCCATGTCCCGCGCCAAAGTTTCCCTGCCTGAAGGGAGCGAGTCCCCCGACGGCACACTACACAAGGTGCCGGTGCAGCCACACACACGCGTACACCCCCACCCAACCCCCCCCCAATCCCCTCCGCCCTTCAGCTGGCGACGCTCGGGCCCCTGCACCGAGCGCCCCGCGGGCAACTTCTATTCTGGTACCCTGCCCCGGCCCTACGCTAAATCATAGCTTCCTTCCCCCCATCCCTAGCTACTTCCCAGTGCGCGGACGAGGGACCAGAGGGCCCACGCGGGGCCGGCACCGCCAGCGACGCGGAGCCACGCGCAATGTCGTCGGACCGGGGCGCGTTTTCACGGCCCTTGGTCGCGCTACTCAGGCGCCCTTACCGAGCACCACGCGCCCCCGGAATCGGACGGCCCAAGCCCTAGCACGAGGCCGCACTACTGGTGCCTACGCCCGCATCATCCCGTTTGCAGCACCTCCTGAGAGATGTAATACCTGAATATAATTCCCCCCTAGTTGGCTGGCTCCCTGCAGGGGAGCCGAGTGTCTAAGCGCGGTTCAACCCCTTTCCGCGTAGCGCAACGCCCACCCCCAGTGGTTTTATCGTTAATTATCGTTATATGTATGCATCATTGCACTTGCGATGCATCGGTCCCACGATTCAAACATAAACACACGGTACGAAGCGCGTGCACGTAGGCACCAAAAACGCGTTCAATCCTGCACAGATATAAACACACGGCATGGCGCGGTGCAATGTTTATTCCATGGGCTATCGCGATGATTGATTTACAATAATTATCACTATATGTTTACATCATTGGACGCGGGCTGCATCGGTCCCACGATTCAAATATAAACACACGGCACGAAGCGCGTGCACGTAGGCCTAAAAAACGCGTTCAATCCTGTCGCGCGCCATGATCGCCTTATCTTTTCTCAGAAATCCTGGTTCGCCCTCTTTCTCAGAAATCATCATCATCGAAGACACGATTTGAATTTCCACGAATCGGTCGAGATCGCCATAGCGGACAATAAAGGCTGCGAGTTGAGCTTTTCAATGTCTACGTGGAAGCTCGTGCTACAAAACGAGGCGGACATACTTCAACGATTACGTAGCAACGCAACATCGCCCCAAACTCACATCGTAATTGATCATTTACGACTAGAGTTCACGCGTATGCATGATGATCAACTTATTAAAATCACCGATAATCGCACTGTCATATATATGACTGAAGCCACGATGTGTAAACTATTCGCGTACAATCATTGCATTGAACATATGTTCACCTGGCTAACTGAAAATATGTACTCTGTAAGCAGTAAATATGCCACCTTCGTAGAAGTTCTACGTACCGCGTCCGTACCAACGAATTATGTGAAATTAATTTCCGAAAGCGAGCACTTCGAAAAGCATTCATTGATTGATTGTGAATTGTTGGCGTTAGGATTACAATCCATGCTGCGTGATGTAAACCACGTACCACTATAGTACGTGCATATATATGTTTAATAATAAATGTATAACAATTTTTAAATAAATGTATATATTTTTTCTTTGAAAACAGTATATATTTATTAATGTACATCCACGCATGCATGCGTACTTAAATTATAGAATAAGTATTTGCGTAAAATAACGTTCGTATGGGAGGGATCTTCTTGCTCGTGGGTAGAGGAATCAGTCGCCGCTGTCATTACGCTCATCACCGCCGTCGCCGTTGTGTTCATCGCTATAGAAAACAGAAAAAAAAAGATAATAATTCTTACATATTCGTTTCTCGGCATATGACGCGTAAAGTAGATTGTAATGTGCGTGTATGACTTACATTAGGTGACGCTACGTATATAATCCCATATTTTCCCGACATTCTCCAGCGCGCAAACACCGCCGTTGTTATGAAATGCATATCGAATGGCATTCGTTGAAGACATAGACTTCAGATTAGGAACGTCAGGCATGATCCCGCAATAATCATCGTCAACGTCGTAGCCGCCGTCGTCTTCGACAGTTCGAGCATTGTTGTTGTTGTTGTTGCAGTTGTTGTTGGTGTTGTTGATCTTTCGCGCCGTCAGTTCATCCAAATTGCATACATCCTCAACGATTATGTCAGGTAGAAGTTGTAGCATCCGCGTTTTCTTTTCCGCACCTTTCACGATGACGAAGTCAATGTTCGCGAGCACGCTGGTGAGGTGCCCCAGAATTTTGGAGTATGGAACGTAGCGTGGACCAGCGAAGCCCGTGATGATGCTTCGCGAGCCAGGACGCTTGACGGTGCTCACAGGAATTCAGATGATTCCAGAAGTATGGCGGTTCGAAGATCCAATTGCTGATCGTCGTTTTATCGTTGTTGCTGTTTACGCGAATCGCGATCTCTTTGGCGACGAACTCGCGTTCGATATTGAACCCTTGCAGATCGACAATGGCGAACATTATTATTACTCGTTTAGGTAGCACCGTCGGCGATGGTGTCAGAACAGCAACTGAGGTCTTCGACATCGACGTTTTAAAACAGTAGCAGTATCCGCAGTAGGAGTAGTAGTATTAGTAGTAGTAGTAGTAGTAGTAGTAGTAATCGATCTCGTACGCACGCTATATTAATTTGCGTACCATGTTGGTTAAAGGGCCGTATTCGACTATACGATCGTGTATGAACAAACAGACGGCGGAAGTATTAGCGGGGATATTTTCTTTGCATTCGAAATCTATTCGCACGTCCACGGTAGCGCTTTTCAACGATTCTTTTGCCTAGAACAATCTATTACCACGATAGGCGCGTATTTAAGGAATTCGTTCGCGCTCAGCAACGGTTCTCCGTGACCGTAGTACGATCGGATGAAATTCGCATACATATTGTACATGATCGCGAATTTATACTTAGAAAAATCTATTTGCATGTCATCGTACGGATACGTCTCGGAATTTAGGTAGAGTCGAAAGTTTGTGAGATTATTCGGGTCGAATATCCACGCGGGTTTATTTGAACGATTCTTTCGATCGGTTTGCATGCCGAATAACACGTATCGGGGTTTCTCGATTTGCGACGTAGTTTTCACGGTCCACGTATGTTTCGTTGTCGCTTGCAGTAACAGATACTCGTGTAGGCTCCACGATCGGAAACTCATCGCGATCGGTCGTTCGCTTTCCAAGATTCGCAGTATCGATAGTTTATTCACTTCTTCCAAAACGACGTGGGGCATACGCCACTGCACCTTGCGTATCTCCAGTTTCGGGATCGCAGTGGCGGAGGTGCAGTGCATCGCGTTCGAATCGTCTCGCGCTCGTATAAGAATCAGCTCGTGCCGCGCGTTCATCACGATGCGTTTGTAATCCTCGCAGAATCCTAATAACACGTTCAGGGGTACGCAGAAATTGGAAGCACCCGAATGAAACATGTCGTTATCGTAATCGATGTCATAATTCCAACCGGCATTCGCAAGCGCTTTGCTTCTCTCGGCTGACAACGAAACGAAATTTTTCAAGGTGGTAGTGGTTCCTAGATTTCGGCAACGATCGATCTCAACACCGTTCAATTCGTATCGAATCTCATCGAACATGAACGCGACGCAATTATTATCGAGAACGGCGGTCGTGGACGTTGCTGGACCTTTCGCGTCTTGCATAGACAACGTGCCACGACCTTCGATGTAGAGAAAACTTTCGCACGGAAGCGTGTACAGATTTTGCTGCTGTATGGGGATTCTTATCTCATCGCTATTATCGAACGTCGTGTTGGCGTATGGATTATACGTGTGTAACTCGATCTTCGTGATACGATTGTCGAAGGTTGGCGTATTCGCCACGTCCAAAATAATCGACATCGTGACTGCATGTCTAATAGGCGACGATGAAACCTAACGATTGTAGGAAACGCGCGTTTCGACGAATCAACGGCTTTCTTATGCTTCTTACCGGTCCTCTTCTTCTTCTTATCACTCCTCCCATCTTTATTCTTCTACTTTCGCCTGTCGACAAAGGCCGGTCGAGACGCGTGACAGAGACGGTAGGAGTATCAGCGGCGATTGATGATTCGTGCGTGTGATCTAACACTAACATACTACACACGCGCACATACACGTACGGTCACGCTACCTATCGCGCGGACGTCGTTGAACGTGTAAACGAATCGTTATTTCTTCTCCACGGAAATCTATAGGACGATCGTGTTGATCTACGATGCACAACGTTAGATCGTGTATTGCTCGTGCGACGATTGGCAAGTAAATGACGTGCCGCGGTGTTTCCGATATCTTATATCCTGGCGGCACGCGTGGCGAAAATTCATGGATCGTATGTACCTGTTTATCGTTGCTGTACGCGCCGGTAGTGACGTTGCACGTTACTCTGATCACGTTAACGTTTATAATATTTACGGGTCCGTCGGACTCGTGCCAGATTCTCGGTAATAAAACGCGATTCGGGGAAAATCCTAGCAACGAGCCCACATTGTTCGGTTTCGTAAAGTCTACAAAGAACGAACAATTCAGCTCGCTTTTTATGGTGTTGTTGTTAGCTCGTAGCATTAGAGGGTACTTGTCGTCATCGTCGTTCTCGTTGTTACCACGTCTTCGAGGATATCGATCGAGTAATCGTTGCTTCAGATACTCGGCGATAGCGTCTAATTCGTAGGAGCCGTGGGGTATCGTAATGCATTCATTAGCTACGTCGACGATTGAATTGTTTTCGGTGTCGTAGTTCACGACGAAATAGAATTTATCGTTGTTCGAGTCGATGTTCGGTATCGTGTGAAACGTCTCCAAGTCCGCGAGTCCTAATTCGTATTGACCATCGCTCAAATCTATCGGTGGAAAATAGTTTACCGTGAGCGCGCTGCTGCGTCCCGTTAACGTAAGCGTGAACGACATATCATAGATTACACTCGCGAGACGGTGAGAGGGGGAGTGACGCGCGCGTACGAATACTCGGCAATTTATCGATATTATAAGTCTTTACTATAGAAGATGTGAATCGCCATTACGCATGGACACATTGTGACATAATCTTAGTACATACCGTTATTATTATTATTATACAGGCCATGATTCCATAGACTTTTGCTGTAAAAATTGCATGCACAAGCGACCGCAATTCATCTGATCGAAACGTTGAAAACGATCGTGATTGTACGTGATCGTTGTACCACGTCCGAAATAGTAGATCAATTCCGCGGGAGGTCGCAGATTCCCAAAACTATCAAAGTATTGTTCTCGTGGTCCGCGTTTCGCGTAAGCGACCCAGTGCGTACCGGCGCCTCGATTCTCGTCCAGATTCGCGATACCGCATTCGTTGCTTCGTACACACGTGGGAAGCGTATCGCGCATAAACACCCCTCGAAAGAACGGGATGCTGGCACATTCGCGTTCTAATTGCAGGTTCGCCATAGGTTGTTGCGTTATCGCCGCCACCGTCGCCACGCGCCTACGCGATCCGCGTTTTTTTTTTCTTTGATCGCACTTGTCGTTGGCGCCGCAGTCTCAGGTTCAAGCCTGCGCCTCGCTTGTACGGTGTCAGGTGCATCCCTCGCCCTTCCATCGCTCAGTCCGTCCCGCAGCGGCGGCGATGTCCGCACCGGCGCCGTGAGACACGGCGCCCATGGGTCCCGGAGTTTCCCCCTCATCCGAGGAGATGTCGACGACATCTCCTCCACCTACCACGGGCGCGTCGCATCGTCGAAGCACGACGCGCGGCACGAGCATTTCGTCGATGCGGGCTGGAGTCCGCGCCGACCGGTTGGAAGCGGTCGGCGACCCGCATTGAGAGGGGGTGGAGAGAGAGGCGGCCCCGGGATCCAGCCGCCCCAACATCTCTGCCACCTCCCTGCGGAGACCGAGTAAGCCTCGAGTCCCCTGGGAGGACACTGCCTCCACACTCCGGACGTACGGCCCACCTCTGGTGGAATGCGGGGCCGACGCCGGAGTCTCCCCGACTCGTGGGTGCGGGACTCGGAAAGTCCCGCTCGGGGTATCATCCCCCGCCGCTTTTGGGGCTTGCACCGGGGGTGAGTCCCTCCCCGGTGCGTCGTCGTCGCGGTCCCGTATAAACCGGGCCCCCCCGAAAGAGCCGCCGCCGTGAGCGCCGCGGGGTGTGGCTGGATTGCCACCCCCGCTGACGTCGATCCACGCCTGCTCTTCTTCCTCCCTCCCTGCCAGGCCGGACACCCGCGAAACCGTGATCGTAGACCGGTCCTGGTTTGAGGCCGGTGACCCGCACGAAGCGATCGAACACCGGTCCTCGTATGGCTCCAGCGACATAACCCGGTCGTTAGTCGGGGACGTTGTTGCCAGGTCGTCACCCGGTGGTGTATGTAGGGCACCGCCCTGGGGGGTCTCCATATGTGTCCCACGAGGAGCCGCTTTGGGGAGGTCACACAGCGGTAGAGGCGGCCTGCCGCGGTGAAGTCAAGTGCCCGGGCCCCTAAGGGTGCGGGCTATGTCCGGGGGGTGACTGTTCCCCGGACGGATCTTGGTTAGGTGGAGCATACCCGCTCCACCCAGGTGCCCCTCCGGGAGGGAACACCTGCCCTGGCACCACCAATGGGGCTCAGGGTTAGGGGGTTTTATTAGAGAGGTTTTTCCTTACCTCGCGATCCGGCCGGTTAAGGAAAGATCATCGGTCCGTGTGGCTTCGCATACCCTCGGGAGACAGGTCTCTCCGAGGGGTCGTCGTTCCACCAACACGGGTTACGATACACCCAGAAGCGATACGCTTCCGGCTTCCCCTCTAAGGCGGGGGGCACCGCAGCCCCGGAGACCGTTCCGAGACTGCCGTCCACCCTGTAGGCGGAAAGCTTCCACCAGGGTGGACACCCCTACGGAAAATCCGTCATCGGGGTAGTGAAATGCCATGCCCGCGTCCGCGCCCCTACCCGACTATGTCGTGCAGGGGCCCCAGGAGCACCACGAGGAGGTGCGGTGCATGGTCTTACCCCGGTCGAGCCTCCAACTTCGTCCAAGTTCCCCGCCCTGGGCTGACTTCGGATCCTCCCCACGCGACCATAAGGCCCGGGGGTACCACCGGAGTCGACGACCCAGTTGAGGGAACATGGAACCCATCGGAGTTCCCCATCAGCCATGTGCCGGCAAGCCGACGGCTGATGGAGCGCTCTTCCAGAGCAGGGGGGGAATATAGCTGGACCAGTCGGGGACCACCGTGACCGGCAACGTACCGCACACGGACCGACTGACCAATTCCCCAACGCTCCCGCGATCGGGAGACTGGCTTAAATAGAGGTGCAATTGCTTCCCCCACCACCGCATTTTATTCTAAAGCTACCAATTTTTCCATAATGTTTTTCAATTTTAACGTAACAGCCTGTCGCGCGATCGCATGTAATTTGAACCAACCCCCCAAGGATGAATGTAATATAATACCTGTGGAAGCGCAGAATCTTAGAATTATGCGGTGTTAGCAGAAACTGTGTCGGATGATTTTGCGCGCTAATTCGTCATACGCGTGAATCATAGAAAGAATTATGCTGTATCGGCAAAAACTGCACAAAACCATGTTGGAACGGATCGTCGTTTTTTTTTTGCATGCGGTGCATTCGAGGGAGGGGGTACGCCAAAAGAGTTAGACAGAGATACCAAATCGTGGTATCAGTCATAAAAGCACGCTCCGAACTGCACAAATCCTCAAATCGTTGCAACGTGTTGCGCGGAAAGGACGTTACATTTACACTCCATTTACGATCATGGAAGAATTCGCGCAAGTAGAACATCAATTGCGGGATCAATCTGCACGATTGAGTTCGCGGGAAGAGTACCTCGCATGGGAAGAACGGTGCAACGAGTGTATCGAATCGTTGGAAGAACACAGCCGAGTGAAACGCCCGCGATTATCGATCGGTGTTCAACAATCGCTGATTGCTCGAATCGCGCGACTCGAAGGACTGAAACATTCGTTGCGCGGCCGTTCCGTGCGTGAAGGTGCCGGACATTCGAGCGCAAGACTTTTGTGGCGCGAAATAGACACTGCGTTCGATAGTCGCGTGTTAACCGGTGCCGTGCTAAATTCGAACTATATCGAGCCGCGCAACTTCCTCCAGGATGTGGCGACCATTGTGTTGGAGCACGTGCGGGGCGCTTTGAGGAAACGTCGAAACCTCAAAGTGAACACGGTGTTCAACGGCGAATTTGTGGCGGGTGATAAACATGCTTGCAAAAGCATCAACACCCGGAACTGCGAACTCTTCGACACATCCGATCTGCAGGAGTGGTACCAGCGATGCGTCGTCGAACCCACCCTGACATCGCTGGAAGAGTTCCAGGAACGCGACAGCGGATGGGCATTGACGCGAATCCTCAACCTGACCGTCAATGTCAATAAGTACAATCCGCTGCGCGCAGGGTGCCACCACAACTTGCCGCGGGAAATATCGCTGAAGAAGGCAACGATCAGTGTGCAATCTCCGGACAATGCATGTTTCGCGTGGGCAGTGGTCGCCGCTCTTCATCCTGCTGAACGAGACACCGCGCGCCCAAGTTCATATCCGCCATATGCTTCCGTATTAAATCTCCAGGGCATTGAGTTTCCAATGTCCCTGGAGCAAATTGGGAAGTTTGAGCGGTTAAACGAAATCTCGATCAACATCTATAGCTTTGAGGCGGAGAAGACGAAGACGGTATTTCCGCTGCGCCTCACCAGCCAAAAGAGGGATCGACACATCAACCTGCTCTACATACCGAATGATGGAGATGTAGGACACTTTGTATAGATCAAGGACTTGTCCCGGCTGGTGAACATGCAGCTGCGCAGACATAGGACAAAGAAATTCATCTGTGATCGGTACGTATAGAAACATATGAAATGTTAAAATGTCTCGCGAAACAAATTAAATTTTTTTGTTTTATTACAGATGTATGCACTACTTCGGATCCGCCGAGAAGTTGGAGCTTCATTCGCTGGACTGTGGCAAGATGAATGACTGCGCCATCCTGCTGCCCAGCGAAGGAAACAATCTCCTAAGGTTCAACAACCACAACATGAAGGAGCGGCTCCCCTTCGTGGTGTACGCAGATCTCGAGTGCATCATCGAGAAAACAGAGGACAGCCACCGAATGGGTGATGATAATAAATTACACACGTATCAACACCACGAAGTTCATAGCATAGCCTATTACATGCATTGCTCGTACGATACATCGCTATCGGTGTATCGATGTCGCCGCGACGCGGATTGCGTTTCATGGTTCGTCGATGAACTAAAAAATTTTGCAAATTTCGCCAAACCCATCCTGACCAGCAATGTTCCCATGCTTGATTTAACCGCCGAACAGTTGACGGCATTTCGCGATGCAACACACTGTCATATTTGCGAAGAACCATTCGAGGCTATCGATGTACGAGTCCGCGATCATTGTCATCTATCCGGGCGGTTTAGAGGTCCAGCACATTCGGAGTGCAATTTAAATTATAAAAATGCGTTTTACATCCCCATAGTTTTTCATAATTTATCAGGCTACGATTCGCATTTTATTATCGAGGAAATAGCTACCGCTTTCGAAGGTCACGTCGACGTATTACCCATAACTAAAGAAAAATATATTTCATTCACAAAAAATGTCGAAGATACGGCTGACTCAGACTCGCGAAATTATATTAAATTGCGATTCATCGATTCGTACAAATTTCTCAACACCAGTCTCGACAAATTAGCATCTTTTCTTAGCACAGATCAATTAAAAATTTTACGATCCCAATTTCAAACATTATCCGTCGAGGATTTCAATTTATTGACGCGAAAGGGTATCTTTCCGTACGAATATCTTGATTGCGCGAACAAGCTGCAGGACTCATGCTTACCACCGCGCGAGTCATTCTACAGTTCGTTAATTGGTGAAACTGTATCCGAGAGCGATTACGCACACGCCGAGACTGTCTGGCAGCGTTTCGGCATTAGAACCTTGGGCGAATACAGCGATTTGTATTTGAAAACAGATGTCTTGTTATTGGCAGATATTTTTGAAAATTTTCGTGAAAGTTGCATCAAGAGTTACGGACTAGATTCGGCGCATTATTATACTTTACCCGGTTTCACATGGGATGCCATGCTAAAACATACCAAAATTACATTCGAATTGCTCACCGACGTCGATATGGTCATGTTTATCGAACGCGGTATACGCGGGGGTTTGAGTCAATGTTCCGGAAGATACGCACATGCCAATAACAAGTACATGCCATCTTACAACGCATTGGAAGAGTCATCGTACTTGATGTACTTTGACGTGAACAATTTGTATGGATGGGAATGTGTCAGCCTCTGCCATATGATAAATTTCAATGGGTCGAAGATGTTGAAAAATTTGACGTGTCTTCGATCGCGGTCGATTCACCCACGGGATACATTCTCGAGGTAGATCTGGAATATCTGCAACGTCTGCACGACGCTCATACCGATCTACCGTTCTGCCCGACGCGTGCCAAACCACCTGGCAGCAGACAGGACAAGTTACTCGCGACGGTATACGATAAGCAGCGTTACGTCATCCATTACCGCAACCTGCAGCAGTGCACGCGTCACGGTCTTCGTATTACAAAGATACACCGCGTGCTTCAATTCGCTCAATCTCCCTGGCTCCGCGATTACATCGAACTCAATACACGGTTTAGAACAGGTGCGACAAACGACTTCGAAAAAAATTTGTACAAATTGATGAACAACGCGGTATTCGGTAAAACTATGGAAAATGTACGAAATCACGTGGATGTAAAACTTTTGACTCATTGGGAAGGGCGATATGGTGCGGAGGCAATGATCGCGAAACCGAATTTCCATAGCAGAAGTGTTTTTTCGGAAAATTTAATAGCTGTTGAATTGCGAAAACTCGAGGTGAAATTCAACAAACCGATATATGTGGGTATGTGCATTCTGGACATATCAAAAATTTGTTTGTATGAATTTCATCACGAGTACATGTCTCCCCTGCACGGACCAAGTTGTAAAATTCTATACACAGACACGGACAGTCTCATTTACCACATTCGATGCGATGATATCTACGAGACCATGAAACGTGATATCGATAGATTCGACACAAGCGATTATCCTATCAACAATCCATATAATATGCCCCACTTAAATAAGAAGGTTCCAGGGCTGATGAAGGACGAAAATAACGGTGCGATAATGACCGAGTTCGTAGGTCTTAGAGCGAAAATGTATGCACTCCGCGTAGACGGCAAAAAAGATACGAAAAAGGCGAAAGGTGTCAAGACCAACGTCATAGCCAGAACGATAACTTTCGACGACTACGCACAGTGTTTGCAAAGGGAGATCGAAATGGTTCGCAGACAATCGTGCATACGGTCTAAATTGCACAAAGTGTACACCATTTCGGAATCTAAAATCGCTCTAAGTCCGTACGACGACAAGCGGCATATCGTACCCGATTCGACCGACACTCTGCCCTGGGGACATTATAAAATACCATTGTAAAAAAAACTATTGTATTTATTATAAATAGTGGAATTGTGTAATATAAAATTGTTCACTCATGCATAGAAATTATAAATGGTGGAATTAATGTGTAAAAATAAAAAATTGTTCACTCATTTACATATATATATATCATTGTATTTATTGAATCATGTATTATTATGTTACAATACATTATTTTTATTTATCCAAGAATTGTGTGATTTATCAAACCCCAGCCACTTGACGTATACCTTATCCCCCTTTCTACGCAACACTTTTTCCACTAGATATACATCAGGATCGGTGACGCGTTGCAGCTCGTGTTCATAGAATCCTCCGGCAACAGGTTTTGCACAGGAATCGACGAGCAGATACGTCGCGGGATTAGT
Source organism: Andrena hattorfiana (assembly GCA_944738655.2). Taxonomy (NCBI): domain Eukaryota; kingdom Metazoa; phylum Arthropoda; class Insecta; order Hymenoptera; family Andrenidae; genus Andrena; species Andrena hattorfiana. The sequence continues at coordinate 17,480,062 of OX122895.1, read as the reverse complement.
TGCCTGTACTTTGGCTATCTTGAACACCTCCGTTGTCCAATTCGGCGTATAGCCTTTATCGAAGATGGATTTAAATTTGCTCACGCGCACAAACTCGCCCAAATTGAATCTCGCCGGAGCAGCGATCTTTATGTTGCCGTATACGGTGGCTAGCAGCTTGTCGGCGATCGCAGGGGTAACATCGCGAGGACGCATTCCGATGGTTCTATGTTTTCGTGCGTTAGACTTGGTAGTGCATCTGTCCATCTGTAGGTTCCATTGAGCGTAAACATTTTCCACATATTGTTCTTCAAAGTTCGATTGAAACGTTCTACGACGGAGGCCTTCATCACCGAATACGTCGAATAATGATTAATATCATGTTTTGTCAAGAGTTTCTGCACATCGGCGTTGTAAAATTCTTTTCCTTGATCGGTTTGCAAATTTTTCGGATATCGATCTCTAAATATCTTTGCAAACGCTTTAGTCACCTCAGCACCACTTTTAGTCTTGAGCGGCACCGCCCATGCATACTTGCTGAACACATCGATAACGGTGAGTATGTAGTGGTGACCTTGGTTGAATCGCGAGTATGGACGAATTTCTACAACGTCAGCTTGCCACAGATCGTCGTATCCATGCACTATGACGCGCCTCCACGGGAAATGTCTTCGAGCTGGAGCATGCAATTCCTCAACAAGTTGTCGCTTCTTGGGACCATGGTTTTCTTTACTCTTGGATTTCGATAATGGTTGCATGTTTGATCGCAGAGGTGTCTTTGACATGAATGATGTGATAATTATCGTGTACGTGCATTAAGTGCTCCCAATCGGCCCGGGGACAAGTTCAGCCGCCTCGCATGATTCTCCTTCGCAGCGCTGCTGTGGGATTGAATTTGACGCCTGCGATATCTTTTTAACGCTGTTTTGCAACGTCAGCATATCTCTTTGAAACACGACCAGCTTCCTCTCTAATTGTTCCTGCTGCTCTCTCAAAAGTTTAATGCTCTTTTCCATGTATAGTTTATTGACGGCATCGCTGTCAGCCACCGGCTGAGCTACGCGTCGTATCTTGCATGATTTTGCATCAAAGTCGGCACCGTCCACACAAAGAGCGTTATCTCGCATATAATTTCGAAGCATGCCGCTGCATTTGTAATAGTCCATTCTAGCTGCTCCACTCTTCTCGAGCGATACTCCAAATTTGTTGATCGGCATCTCGATGCATACTGCGCACATCATCAGCGTGTGGTTTTATATAATGAGGCCTACCTCGCGGAGTTCCTCGATAATCGATAGAATTTCGGGATCGTGGGAGTTGTTACCCGCCTGACGCGACGCTTCAAGCAAACGCAATCGATCCACCAACTCGTTGGGATCATCCCAATGCACGTAATCGATCTTGTTATCGTTTACCATCATCGCTAGCGGTGTCCTTAGACCTTTTCCTGCTTTACTCGTTGATGCGCGGGGGACTAGTGGTGCAATTACATGTTTGTACTTGTATCCCTTGTTGCCCAATATGGGTTTTTGAGCACAATGACTGCGTCTGTAGGCATTCGTCGCCAGCAGTATACTTTTGTATTTTTGTTTATCAGCATCGGTGTACAGGGCATCGTCGGGAATTCTCTTGAAAATCAGTTCGTAAAGGCCGGGCGTTCCTTTGTATTTTACACCACCGATGATTATATTATCATCCTTGTCCATATCGAAAGCCTTATCTCCAAGCATCATTCCACTATTGCCAAAGTATACGCCGTACACATAGTCAATTGCTGTATCCTTATCCATACTTAGGATGGCGCTCATGTATTCTTGCCCCAGCGGACCGAAATGGTTGCGAAACGTTTCTTGTCCCTCGGATGTTTGAAGTTGCTGTCTAATAGATGTTACAAACGACTCATCTGGACTAGTTTCGAAAACGTCGTCATCATCATCCTCGGTTGCAAGCAATTGTACACTGGGAAATGTATTTATTAGTGTGGGAGGAACCGAGGAATCGTTTTGTCGTTTTCGCTTCGATTGAACTGGTGTGGAGGTTATGAGTGAATATTCCGATGATGTGTGTCGTTTCTTCTTTGTCTTGCGCGATGTGCTCCATTTCGACTGGATTTTTGTTTTAGGCGTTAATGTTTCATTCTCTTCAACGTCTATGCTCCTCAGCGGTGATGTGTCAGCTTCTGCCGCTGTGGTATTTTCCACGATATGTTTCAAGGGTTCGACGATAGGTTTAAAGTATCTCTCCAACGCGATATCTTCCTCCATCTTGCCAGACTTCAAAGCCTGATGTTTCTTGCGAATGGCTTCGCTGGTTTTTGCAATTTCCTTCGCTATTCTCTCGCGATCCTTAATCTCCAGACTATCGATATCAATCATCATTGTGCAGCAGACGTTGCTTTCCCACCGACGTGTTGACGACAATTGACCATCTCACGGTACGGCAAACTCGTTAAATCCCTTTCTATAACGTCCATTAGGCATCGCGCTATCCTTGTCTATTACCACGAAACCATACTCTCGTTGCCAACAATTATGACACAGCACGCAGAAATCCTCGTAAGACATATCAGTATTTACATGATCGTTGTACACATGTTTCAAGTTGGTACCATCCTGCTTAAACAGAATCAACAGATTGGCATTGTCGCGTATAAGATGTTTCGAAATCTTTGCATACGTCTGACAGAGATAGAAGCAGTCAACGTTCGAGTGGCGCCCCATTGCAAAGTATTCCCTTATCGTATCTTGCTTGTCGCATGCCACGTCATCAAAGATAAAAATGGAATTCGGAAGCGATTCGCTCGGTGGGATGACATCACTGTTATTCGAAAACGTAAAGTAGCCAATTTCATCTATCGGGGTCAATAAATTCTCCAAATACTGGTATTTCGGCTGTTGCAACGACTTGGAATATACATACACGTTCTCGAAGCGGACTTTCCAACAAGCTCACCAACACGTTGGTCTTTCCACAATTTGATGGGCCACAAATGAGGCACCGTATAGTGTTTGGTAGCATGCTGCCATGTTTGCGCTTTGTTTTCGAGGGCATCACTCGTGATTTATCGTCAAAATTTGTCACGCGTATCGTCACAGGCTGTCGCACGAATCGCATCCTCGCTGCGAACTGTGAAAAAAATGATTTTGATACATCGAAGCGGTGACGCACCCTATTTATAGGTCCGCGCCGAAGCAAAACAGCTCAGTGTTCAAAATGCTTCTGGTCCTGTCGGATAATTGTGATATTCGAGACTTAACCTCTGAACAGTTGAAATATATACCAAAGATTATTATACTGCGAGAGTTCGAGAGATACATTGATCAGTTGTGGGACAGACTCCCCAAGCATATAAAAGCCGATTCCGAGGTTTAGCAGTATCGTCGGTGTCTGGAACATTATAATCGCCCTTGGCAGCGAACGCATCTCGATGGTCCAGCACCATTGATTAAAAACTGTAGCGAATGTCGCCGATGCGAGTGAAGTGGTTTGTTAAATCGGGCGATAAACGCGCTACCTATCGAATTACATATCCCGGGATACCAGTTTTGCGGCCCAGGAACTCATCTGGCAAAACGATTGGCTAGAGGTGATCAAGGCATCAATCCGTTGAACGCAGCGTGTCGCAAACACGATATTGCATATTCACGTAGCAACGACCTCGGCGAAAGGCACGCGGCAGATAACGTACTCGCTGACAAAGCGCGAAAACGCATCGTTGCGCGAGACTCGACTCTGGGTGAAAGAGGTGCTGCTACAGCTATTTGGGCAGCTATGAAGGCCAAGACGAAAATCGGAATGAGGATGAAAGCAAAATTGCGCAAAAGGATTCCAAAGAGAGCACCGAAAAAGCGGATTCTTCCGATAGCAAAACGGGGTGGTATATTACCACTTCTCCCGCTGCTAGGTGTTCTCGGATCGTTAGCTGGTGGAGCGGCGGGGATAGCCAAGGCGGTAAACGATAATAAGGTGGCGCAACATCAGCTGCAGGAAATGCAACGTCATAATCGCTCCATGGAAGGTCGTGGACTTTATCTCGCATACACATCTATACAAGCGCGGACAGGGAATATCGAAACGAAAAGAAAACGTCGAAAAGAAAATAAAAATGCCCGCGGGCGTAACTACCGACGCGCAATTGGAGGAGTTTGCAAAACGTATGCGTATTCCATTCTTTAGAGGTGTTTTTATGCGTAACGCGCTACCAGCCGGAGGAGTACGTCGAAACGAGAGCGGTATCGTAAATTTGGACAATGTCGAGGGGCCGGGGACTCAATGGGTGGCGTATGCGAAGAGAGGGTGTCGAGCTATATATTTCGACAGCTTTGGAAATCTTCAACCGCCTAAGGAATTGGTACAATATCTGGACAAAGATGTCGTGAAAATCGAATACAATCGAACGGCTTATCAGAAGTACGATCAGAGCAATTGTGGACAACTATGTCTACGCTTTCTACAAACGATTGGCATCAAATTTAAGGATTGACTTCCCACCACTCTGATTCAGTACCAGTCCAGTCGTACAGCTCGGAATATGTCGTTAACATTCACTCTAACCGGCAAGAGTAGCACCCTCGCGGTAAGCTACTTTCCGCCCATAGATTTGAGCGACGATGATTACGAGCTTGGTCTAGCAACCTTTGAAACTTATCACACAATACCAAACATCGACTCGAGCAACGATAAATTCTACTTTGTCGTAAACTATGACATCAACAATAGCATCGACACCACTCATGAATACATTACGATTCCACACGGCTCCTACGAACTAGACGCTATTGCCAAGTATTTGAAGCAGCGATTACTCGAGCGGTATCCTCAAAATCTCGGTGGCACCGATGTCGGTGACAACGATGTGTATCCTATAGTGTTGCGCCACAACAACAACACCATGAAAAGCGAGCTGTACTGCTCGTTCGTCATAGACTTTACAAAGTCCCATAACATTGGATCGCTACTGGGATTCTCGACGAATCGGATATTAGAACCTGGACGGTGGCATGAATCGGACGATCCAATTAATATCATGAACATGAACATTATTCGTATAGAATAAGGCGTCACCGTTGGCGCGTACAACAATGGGAAGTCATTTCGGATCTAACGATACGCGTTGTGGATCAAGACGGACGGTTGCTCGATTTTCGAGGTGAAGAGATTACCATCAGATTGCACGTACGACGGCGACGACGATAATACGTGTGACGTGATCGAAAGAGATGCTTGTGCTGAACGACTCCAGAAACCCGTTTCTTCCAAACGAAATTGTATACAACAACAACAACAACAACTGCAACAGCTCTGATTATACTAAAAAGAAGAGGCTCAGTGCTGCGAACATTGCATTTTTGAAATCATTGGGATTCATTGTGCACGGTTAAGTTGAAAAAAATGGTTGACATTCTAAGCATTGGAGGGAAGCCGACGTTTGACGATCGCATCATCAAGCTTGAGACTCACACATACAACCCATATGTCAACTCAACGTTTGGATACAGCGATGAAATAAGAATACCCATACAGCAGCAGGATTTATACACATTGCCGTGTGAAAGTTTCCTCTACGTGGAGGGAAAATTGAAGATAAACAAGCCAAACGATACATTAACGGTGGCGTTGGGAAATAATTGCATGGCGTTCTTATTTGATGAGATTCGATACGAGCTGAATGGCGTGGAGATTGATCGCAACAGAAACGTTGGGATAACTAGCACGCTTAAAAACTATGTATCGTTGACATCTAGCGAAGACAAAAATATGGAGAATGCTGGATGGGGCTTGAAACGACGCGATGGGTCAATATTGAAAAATCATTTCAATTTTTGCATCCCGCTAAAATATTTGCTGGGATTTTGTGAGAACTACAAACGCATTATTATTAATGCGCGTCACGAATTGATTTTAATACGATCGCGCAACGACAATAATGCTCTAATAGGATCGCCGAAGGGGATGCCTCATGTGACGTTAAATGACGTTAATAAGCTATCGTTGCTACATACTTTGGAACGTGGGCAAAACCTGAGCATTTGTTTTCAATCGTGGGATCTGTACGAGTATCCTCTCTTACAGAGTACAACCAAGCATTCGTGGGCCGTGAAGGCATCTGCACAGCTGGAGAAGCCGCGAGTTATTATCCTTGCTCTACAGACTGGTCGAAGGAATGTGATGAGCGAAGACGTTACTAGGTTCAACAACTGCAAATTGACCAATGTAAAACTTTTTCTCAACTCGGAATTTTACCCATACGATGACATGAACTTGGACTTTGACAAGAATAAGCATGCCATCTTGTATCATATGTATACGCAATTCCATAAATCGTATTATGGACATAGTTGCAACGAGGCATTATTCACCGTGGCCGAATTTTTACAATTTGGTCCCCTCGTGGTGATTGATTGCTCGCGACAAAATGAGTTGATCAAGAATGGCACAGTGGACGTGCGCATAGAATTCGAGTGTAAAGGGAATGTGCCGATAAATACTACGGCCTACTGTCTGATTCTACACGATCGGGTGGTTGAATGCAATCCGCTGACAAACGTGGTGCGCAAAATCAATTAAATTGCCACGCCCTCTCCTGTGTCAAATTCATACCAAAAGAAAATTTCATCGTGAAAATCGAGATGCTTTACGAGAAAAAGTGCATTCTCCCATCTGTCTTGGAAGCGAGCGGACCTCTAAATCGTATCGATAATGACCGTGCCAACATTTGTTGACCTGCAAGGGTTCATCGTCGATGGAAGATTTGTTGTCAAGGAAGTGGCTGTCCTACGAATGGGCACGATTCTCTCGCACTATATTTTTGGGAGTTCGATGCCGCAATATCTTCTTACGAAATCCGACAAATCGAGCATTCGGTGGTTGGTGGCAAAACATCATGGACTACGGTGGGATGATGGAGACGTTCCATACTGTATGGCCAAACGGCTAATTACGAAAGCTGTAGCTGATGCGATCGACGAAGAAGATGACGCATCCCATATCGTATACGTAAAAGGGTTGCAGAAACGCGACTGGCTTGTAAATTTCCTCGATAAAGATACGAGAATGGACGTGGTCATCGAGACGCTGGACATTGACTACGAGGATATCAAATCTCTAAATAAGCTAAATGTAATTAATACTCTGCGATGTGGCAGACACGCAAAGCACTGTGCCATGCAAAATGTATTTAAAATATTCAACTGGTGGTCTAAACGCCAGAGAGAAATGCTTAAATAAAATATAATCAATTTTAATGTATAAAATGTTTTTCTTAACCCTCTCCAACCTAATCTCCTGCACATGATGTATGCTAGATTAAGACGATAGTTATAATTATGTAGAAGTGGTTTGATACACGTTCAGAGTGGTATGATAGACGTTGAAAGTTACCATACACGTACAATACATGATCAAAGTGGTACCATACACGATCAAAGTGGTTCGATTCATGTTGAAAGTGGTTCGATTCATGTTCGATTGATGTTCGATTCATGTTGAAAGTGGTTCGATTCATGTTGAAAGTGGTACGTTTGATGTTGAAAGTGGTTCGATTCATGTTGAAAGTGGTTCGATTCACGTTCGATATACGATAAAAGTAGCTCAATACATGTTCCATACACATTCAAAGTGGTATGATCTAGTCGAATAATGTGTCCAAAGAAAAAGGAAAGAAGATGCGTGGGAATAAGGAGAGGATGGTCAGCGAAAATGAAGGTAGAGAACAACAGCATCTTACTTTTGCAAAGCTACGCACTTCTCGATTTCAAGATATGAGTTCATACGCGAGAGCTTGGAGATGCAGCGAGACCAGTTGCATTCAAATCTTTGAAGACATCAGTCTAATTTGACATTTGTGCAACAAGTACAGTGAAATGGGATTAACTCGCATCGCCCCTGAGTGTGACCCCGAGGTATGTACTTTTAAATATTTTAACATTTATCGCGTTTAACCGTTGAAATCGAGCGAGATCAAATCAGACGTTTGTGTCAATATTATATCGTAGATTTCTATTTTTTTTTCCAGAACTCGCCACCACCGTCGCCTCCCCCACCACCTCACTGGCCGTCGCCACCTCCGCTGGTATGTAGTAGTTTGCATTGTTTTATACATTTGCTGTTTATTATATGCAAATATTATATCAATGCTTGTGTATATGTTCTAGGACCTGCAACAAGTTATTGGTCCTGCGATGGCGGCTCGGCTGCGGCGCCCATGGGTGCCGAACCGCCCAATGGCGCCGCCATTGCGACGGCCGCGGCCGCAGTCCCCATCGCCACCACCACGATAATTTTTTTATTATATTCTTTTTTTTTATATTCTTTATATTTTAAATAAATTTCTTAAACCTATATTATTTCTCCATTTCATTTACCCATCATCCTCCTCGCCTCATAATTTTAAGATTTGCTGACGTCGCATAATTATATTACATTCTTCGCGCCGCCAAAATGACGTCATCGCACGCGGCTGCTCCAGAGGAGTCAAGTTACACACGATCGCGCGATACGCTGCGACGTTAAATCGGAACGCTTTAGAATACTGTTAGCTTTAGAATGAATGCTGCATAATGGTTTGGTAGATCGCTGGTTAAAAATTTTAGAATATCTGCGATTGTACCACTATGTAGTGCCGTCTCTTTCTCTCGAATTTAGCTTTAAAAGTGATGCTCTCTCTTTCCCACCCTCCTAATTTAGATTTATAACGAAGTATTGCTCTCTCTCTCTTTCCGTCCCTAAGACGTGGTTCGTAAAAGAAAAGAACGTCGATCTTTCCCGATCTTTCCCGACATCGTCCGAAACAATTTCGGATAAAAAATAAATTATTAAACAATTTCCGACGCATGTTGGTTTGAAAAAAAATCCTAGAGGCCGTCCCCTCCCTGGGTTAGGTCTGAAAAAATTTACGAAGGTACGAAGCGCGTGCACGTAGGCACCAAAAACGCGTTCAATCCTGCTCAGATATAAACACACGGCATGGCGCGGTGCAATGTTTATTCCATGGGCTATCGCGATGATTGATTTACAATAATTATCACTATATGTTTACATCATTGCACGTGGGCTGCATCGGTCCCACGATTCAAATATAAACACACGGCACGAAGCGCGTGCACGTAGGCATAAAAAACGCGTTCAATCCTGTCGCGCGCCATGATCGCCTTATCTTTTCTCAGAAATCCTGGTTCGCCCTCTTTCTCAGAAATCATCATCATCGAAGACGCGATTTGAATTTCCACGAATCGGTCGCGGTCGCGCCTGCGCACCGATCCCCGCACGCGTACGGAGATTGCGCGGCGGCGACGCGTGCCCAAATATACCTTAAACATCCAACAGGTGACGCCAACACGAGATGTATGAAAAAAACCTGGAAAATTTACCAAGGCGGGCCCAAATACCGACGCGGGCCCAAAGTACCTTAAACATCCAATAGGTGGCGCCAATACGAAATGCGCGCGACGCCATTTTGAAATTTTGAAAATCCACCCCCCTCCCCTGTGACGTCAGCCCCCTCGCCCACGAACTCGACCTGCGCGCGCGACGCCATTTTGAAAATTTTGAAAATTCCCCTCCCCTGTGACGTCATCCCCCTCACCTACGAACTCGGTAGACGCCATTTTGAATCCCCCTCCCCTGTGACGCCATCCCCCTCGTCTACGAACTCGGTACCCCCCCTCCCCGCCTCACCCCCTCGCCCATGTCGCGTAAGAGCGCGGTACCCCCCGCCCCGCCTCACCCCCTCGCCACTGAGCCAGAACTCTCATAGCCTACCTACTAACACGGGTGAATGCCAGAGGGAAGTGACTTCGGACGACCGTACCAGTTTTCCCTGAAGCCACACGCACTCGGCCAGAGGACCTTCTTCGCTGAGATCAACCAGACAACGAAGGCGGCATCGAGCACTAGTCTGCAATTGCGTGAGAGATTGAAGTTCAATTAAAATATCCGACTTATGGTTTTATTGTTAAATTAGTGTGTTGTAATTATCGTCACGTTGTGTTAGTTATTAGTTAATAAGAGTTCTGTATTTACACGGCGAAAATGTCGCGTAGAAGTAAGGAATTGCCAAAACGAAAGGGACGGCAATTACGTTCGAGTAGCGTACGGGTACCCGAAATAGAGGGTGTAAATGTTGAAACTATACAAATAGAACGCCCTATGGCTATTTCACGATCTCAAACAACCCAAACCAATGATCTTATCCTTGATTCGGCTAGGTCAGAGGATTCTTTGCCTTGCCCTACTGCGGTTATTACTGCCATTTCAGAAGTTACTGGTGGTGAATCACAGTCGCGCGAATTAAACTTTGTGCCGACGCGACTGGACCCACCTGTCGTTAATTTATCTGAAATAAGTAGCCAATCGCCTTGTCCAAAGATAATTGCTCCATCGAATTTATTAAAGCCCACTGACTCACCTAAGTCTTATCTCTCTCTAAAATTAGTGAAGGACTCAATTCCGAGATTTAATGGGAAGTCTGACTCATTAATCAGGTTTATTAAACAATGTAATTTAATTAATGCCAAAGTAAAGCCTGAAGATCGGGAGAATCTCCTTTTTCTCATTCGGGGTAGGATTGAGGGACATGCAAAACGTTGGATGAACTGATTAATCTTCTAAAGAAAATCTTCGCGCAATCATTTAATATACATAGTTTGAATGCAGAGTTAATGAATTTACATCAGGACAGAAACGAAACGGTTGAGGTTTTCGGAGCCCGAGTCAACGAAATTTTAAATGGCGGTTTAGAAACTGCCAGGGACAGTTATAACTCTGAGCAACTAGTTGGTGTAAATGACTTATTAAAGAACACGGCAGTAATCACTTTCATTAAGGGCCTTTGGAACGAAACCGCACGATTTTATTTGAACAGATTAAAGGACGGTAACAATCTACCCGACCTCGAAACTGCAATTAACTTCGCGAGTAAGATAGAGTCGGAATCGGCCGATCAGTCGAGACCTTCCTCATCTTCGAAACCTTTTGTTACTGATGTAAAAATATTTAAGGCAGATTTAAAGAAGTATACGTGTTATGAATGCAATCAAACAGGGCACTTACGCCGTGATTGTCCTCAGGCAACTAGAACACATTTTCCCAACCGTGAGGAGATTAGATGTGGGTATTGTAGGAAAACGGGTCACTTCGAAGCTCGTTGTTTCACAAAGCAAAATCTGGGTGGTGTCCGTCCAGGTGATGAAGCTCCCGGTAGGAGTAATTTAAACTCAAAAGGGGTTCCGCGATGGGGCGCGACGGGAACCCAACCTTTAATTGCCAGCGCCACCAACGGGGTTGTTTCCAAATCCAAATAAAGCGATCAGGTTCTTTGCCTCTGATTAACTTAACCCACCGTTGCTTCCATGAAGGCTCCGCCAGTTTCCTTATTGATACGGGTTCTCAACTTAATCTGATAAAACGAAAAGGTATAATCTCTGATATGATAATAAATAACAATATCGTCTATAAAATCACGGGTGTTGGTTCAGGGGATATATTTATCCGCGGCGAAGTTATCATCAAAGTCCATCACGTCAACGTGAGATTCCAAATTGTTGATGACGACCTTCCGATTCCTGGGACGGGGATATTAGGAATACCGTTCTTGGAAAATCAAAATGCGATAATGAAGTTTGGAAATGACGAGCCTAATAGCCTTCAGATCGGTGACGGGGAATTTTTCCTTCTTTCATCTTCCTCCTTTAGTTTACCCCCTCGTACTAGAACCCTTATAGCTCTACCTGTCAAGGATCCTGTAATTAAAGAGGGTTATGTTAGAAGATTGACCAATGACTCAGGCGTTTATATAGGAGAAGCATTAGTTAGACAACAAGACGGGTCTGTTAAATTATACGCAATCAATACCACTCCAAATCCTGTCACTGTAACTATATCACCTGTTGAGTTAGAGGCATTCACGGAGCGTCCACCTTCGCCGCGTTCGTATCGCACAGGAAATCCTAACGTAGATCCATCAAGGGCCGACTCCAGTAGATTAGTCCAGATAGCTAAAGTATTAGAATTAAATGGTTTGAATGAGGAGGAGCAAAGTAGTATTCTGGAAATTATTAAAGAATTCCCTTATCAGTTTTACCTTCCATCCGATAAATTGAACTCCACAAATACCATTCAGCATTCGATCGAAACTGTAAATAAAACCCCAATTAATACAAAACAGTATAAGTTTCCTCCCATTCACAAGGAGGAAATAAAGAAGCAGGTCAATGCATTGTTGGAAAATAATATTATTCAACAGTCAACTTCTCCTTATAACTCACCCGTTTGGGTGGTTCCAAAGAAATCAGATTCCACTGGTGAGCCACGTTGGCGCATGGTCATAGATTATCGCCTGTTGAATGAAAAAACTGTTAGTGACGCCTACCCACTTCCGAATATAACGGAAATATTAGATCAACTAGGAGCAGCGAAATATTTTAGCACGCTTGATTTGGTTTCGGGTTTTCACCAAATTCCCATGGACCCAAAATCTAAGCCAAAAACCGCTTTCTCGACCCTCAACGGCCATTATGAATTTAATAAAATGCCTTTTGGCCTGAAAAACGCCCCGGCCACTTTCCAACGATGCATGGACTTAGTTTTATCCGGCTTACAGGGAGTTGAGTTGTTCGAGTATATGGATGATATTGTCCTGTATGCCGATTCTATAGAGGAACATTCAGAAAAATTAAGGAAATTCTTAGCCCGGTTACAAAATGCAGGTTTGACATTACAGCCAGAGAAATGCCGATTCTTACGACGTGAAATTACTTACTTAGGTCATAGTATTTCCAGTGAAGGAGTGAAACCAGACCCCGGGAAGATCAACATCGTGAAATCCTTTCCCATTCCTAAAACAAAAAAGAATATAAAGCAATTTTTGGGCCTGGTCGGTTATTACAGGCGATTTATCCCTGATATGGCGAAAACTGCGAAACCTTTAACGCGATTATTGAAAACGGATGTCCCCTTTATTTGGGACGATGATGTTCACTCTGCCTTTGAAAATCTACGCGATAGAATTTGTTCCGAACCCTTATTACAATTTCCGGATTTTAAACGACCTTTCCTTGTGACTACTGATGCTTCAAATTATGCTGTGGGAGCTGTGGTGAGCCAGGGCCAAATTGGTAAGGACCTTCCTATCGCGTACGCTTCCAGAACGCTTAACAGTGCGGAAATCAATTACTCCACAATTGAGAAGGAATTACTCGCCGTTGTCTACGCAGTTGATCATTTTCGACCCTATTTGTATGGTCAACAATTTACATTAGTAACCGACCATCGACCATTGGTCTGGCTTCATAGCGTAAAGGACCCTATTTCTCGCATCATGAGGTAGCGGATTAAATTAAATGAATACGACTATAACATAGTATACAAACCAGGGAGAGCAAATTCAAATGCGGATGCATTGTCCGGTAACCCTCCAGACTTCAATAATATTAATCAAATTCCTTCTTCATCAACCCCGAACCCTTCAACTAACTGTACCACGACGGAATATACTGACAGCTCGTCCTTTAAGCGTTCGCAAAGGGTAGTCGTAGGCGCCGACGACGCGCCATTTGTGGACTCTGGAAGGATGGAGGATACAGATTGTAATAGAATATGGGAAAATAATGAAAAGATAATAGCTTCCATTTTCCTTGCCGAGAGAGAAATCAACGGTCGTCCTGAGATCTTAGTCGGGATTGATCATTCTGATGATGGTTCTAATAACAGTGACGCTCACCTTACGATAGGAACCACTGGGACGAGTAGATCTCCCATTAAAAATGTAGTGTTTGGAGGTATGTCTCAATATCCCTGTTCCAAATGTATGGTTTCTGATACCCTGAACGGTAAGCATTATGCCTTCGATGGTATAGATCATTCTCCTCGTACCGATGAGGAATACCCTAAACGGTTACACGAGAACCACCACAAAGATGGTCCAAGCCCATTGGCATCGCTACCGATAGGAATGGTTTCGCAAGTTCCGTTCGAGTATATGCATCTTGTATGCTTGGGCGTAATGAAGAAACTTTTGTCCGCGTGGGTATCTGGAAGCTTTACATTTTTCTCAAAATTGCCAGCATCGAACATTTCTATGATATCTACGAGATTCAACAGTCTCGCAAGTTATTGTCCCTTGGACTTTGCCAGACGTCCCAGAGCTATTGAAGAATATTGTAAATATAAGGCGACCGAGTTTCGTCAGTTTCTTCTATATACAGGGCCAGTTGTACTGTATGATGTACTCAACAATGTAATATACAAGCACTTCTTAATTTTACATGCGGCCATAAGGATTTTGGTTACAGAATTTCCATCGAGCCCACACTTGAGATTCGCAGAGTCAGCTTTGGAGAAATTTGTTCTTCGTAACGAAGAACTATATGGCCCGACTTTTAATAGTTATAACATCCATGGTCTTCGTCACTTAACCAACGATGTCAGACGTTTTGGTAATTTAGATTCATGTTCTGCTTTTCCCTATGAAAACAACATGTTCATTTTTAAAAAATATCTTAATAAGCTATCACTTCCTCTCCAACAATTTTATCGTTTGGTTCAAATATTTCTTCGTGGGTCATTTTTTCACGTTTTCTACTGTTATAGCCTTTGTCGAGTTACACGCGAATTATTGAGTAATACATTACCTGGGTTCGTCTTGAGGTTTGGGTTAGGTTAATATTGCATGTATGCATGTAAAATAGGAAAAACAGCCAACACGCCTTTGCTAAGTATTGTAATATGTACTTTTACTCACAGGTTGACATGTCGCAGCGAGAGAGGCGTGTGGTCGCCAAACCAGCGAGGTACCAGACGACTTCTTCGGAAGAGGAGGAAGTTCCGAAAAAGAGCAGGACGTCAACCGTGCCGCAACAGTCGATCGATCAGCACATCCAGGATTTGAAGATGATCCGGCAGAGAGAAAACGTTCCAACAACGTCAAAGGATTTTTCTACGACTAACTCAAGTAACGTTCGTATGTTTCAGAATCCTTCTGCTGCCAGTCTTCCTGCGCTCGCAGCATTAACGGATCCTCACAATCCAGGGACATCGTCTGCACGCGCCACTGTGATCCGGAGTGAGCCGTTGCAGCACCATACAGTGTACATCCAACCTTCTGCTAATGGGTAAATTTACATGTTTCTTTTTTTTTTGTTATAAAAATATTGCTGTAAGGACATTTTCTTATAAATGTTAATGTTTGCAGGAGCGTACACGATCGTATAGGATCCATGGAGGTGGAGCTGACGTAAGTATCGCATGTATCGTGTTTATTAATACGTTACGTCTCCATCCGTTCTGCTTGCAGAAGAATGAATACTCTGTTGGAGAGTGTTCTCCAATGTGTGCAACCCACCCGTAACGGTCCACCAAGAAAACCAGCCGTCATTCCTCTCTCGTCACCGGAGGAGGTGGACTATTTCGAGACCATTGACGACGAAACGTATTCCAATGTAGTAAGTGAAAACAAAATTATGCTTTTATTTACTTTTATATAATACATACTTACATCAATATTTACTTACTTTGTTTAGGTCCAATATTTAAAATACCCTGGGTGGGTTCCGCCTGGAGGCCGCGGTCGATTTTTGTATGAAGGAGGCCCTCATTGGCGACGTGACAACGGCCTTCACGTGGTTCGGCCGAACGGGGCAACGGCCGTTGTACAACGCCCGTATTACTATGGCGATTTACGGTACAAAGCAATAAACATCTTCATGTTTTTATACATAATTACTCGTACTTTGCGTGCATTACTTTTTCAGAAGCGGTGTTTGGGAACCCACATTTTATCAAGCCCCTCCGATCGGACTTCCAACTGTCTATGCAGCGGGCACTGCGGACCGCGAAAGAGGGTACGCAGCAGGAGGCGTGGTCCACGGGCGACGGCAGCCCCAAGTGACTTCCAAAGGCGCCGCGAGTTTTGGAGGGACCAGCAACCCGAAGAAGAAGCTGATTCTGACCTCTGAAGGTTCGTTTTAACGTAATATTAAAAATCACGACATTTAGTGTCATAACCATAAAAGTCACGATTTACTGTCATGTGAAAACGATCCTTAACTGCAGTAAATATTTTATTTTTCAGAAATATGCCCATTAAAACTAGAGATGTGTCTCCTTTTACAGTGGCGAAGAGACCAAACGGTACTTTTCAGTACCCATTTTAATCGAGTCCAACGGGAACAACCTCTCGACGTTCACAAGGAACAATAATCGGCACTTTTCAGCGCCAGTCTCTTAAAACGTACAAAACCAAACAGTACTTTTCAGTGCTCACTTTACTTCAGCATCGCTGAAATAAAGTACTTAATGTTGAATCAAATATTCATCGGTACTTTCCCAGTATCGTTTCAATTTTATACTAATGTTGTATTTGTTTTCAGAGTTAACACAAGCAGCAGGGATATGGTGATTCTATGCAAAAACAATAAGTCGAAAATCTATATAAATAAAAATGTAATATAGAATAAAAGTTCGTTCTCGAGAAAATAGGCTTATGTTTGCATCTAGAATCACCATTTCTAAATGTAAATATTAAATGTTAATATATGTGCCACTTATATATATTTTGTACTTGTAATATTAAAGAATAAACCCATACGTTTAGAAAAAAATAGAAAACTTATTTAATAAACTGCGGCTCACATAACCTGCGAGCAGAATCTTAAAATCTGCTCCAAAACTTCTCTACGCGCAGTAGAAAGGGTGGGGATACACATATAGTAATCACGGTACACATGTGTTGGTACGTAGCTACGTCCGTGTGACGTCACGCGTAGGGGCGGCCATGTGAGGTCACGCGTAGGGAATTGTATGTTAATTCTGGACCTCAGATGGCGCTGTTGACTGTGCCAAGCAGACGGCAGAATCTGCTGTCCAACTGCTGCCGATCTGACATCAGGATTTGCAATGCAATGAAATTAAGAATCTTCTTCCCTATGACGATATTTTACTAAAATAGTTGACGATTTTCAAGTCAGACACTTCCCTATTCCATTTTCGACAGACAGGAGACGTTTCAAGACGTGTTAGCTGTCGCTCGTAGGCTCGGCAATTTCGATGCCGAAGCCTTGAGAAAAGAATGGGAATTTATGTATTGCGGTATTTCCCGAATCCAAAGGGATAGCTGGAGTAAAATGACTTTTGACGACATGTGGATGAATATCTGCATAGTGCAAGATTCCCATAATGCTCCAGTTTTTCCATCACTCAGACATTTGCTGGGTATAATCAGGTGTTTGCCCCATTCCAACGCCGAGGCCGAAAGGCTATTCTCAATTTTACCCGATACGAAAACCAAAAAACGAAATAAAATGGGTAGCGAACTTGTGAATTCCATTTGTGTGGTGCGCACATCCCTAAAAGCCAGAAACGAGACGAGTCGTACTATGACTGTCGACGATAGGCATCTTGCTCTTATGTCGGGAGATCATTTGTATGAAAGTTTGTCCAATCCCCAACAATTGAAGCAACTCACCCTCCGTGCATGTTGGAACAATTCTTTCTTGTACAGTATCGCCTACCTTGGCGTGTACATATATAATTTACGAAACAGTTACAGTAGTATTGTATTAGTGCTATCACAGCTTCTACGCCTATCTCACTTTCCCGAACCTTTCTATCCGTGGAGTAGAGGTTTCGCCCGCTACGTCCGTCATTCGCACCGCTCCTATCCATTCTATCCATCTCGACCTATCCATATCCTCTCCTGATGGAAGAAGCCCACCACCTTCTTGTGGTTTCCATCGAGCAATGCCACAATTTTCGTAAATAATCAACAAGCAAAGAAGCAGATACGAATAAACCTGATTAACACGAAAAGAGTGTCATTGGCCAAGAGTGGGTTAGTAAAACTCTTCTGTAGGTATAAATGACATCATTGCGACGGGTACGAGACCAGTCGATATTGTTTTCAAACCTCATTACAATAATCCGGGGTGGGAGTGGTAAGCCGACCGTAATAGCGGAGCGGGCGGCTCGCTTACCTGAAACGGAAATCACCGATTCTGTAACTATTCATTGTGACGTGAATTTTAAAGAGTCCATCCTAGAAAGGAGCTTATTTTGTAAGTAGCATTTCAAGGAATTATTTCTGTTTATGTATACAAAAGGCAGAAGACCAACATCGTACATTAGCCAGCTGCGAAAATGCTTTGTAAATTACCAGTTTTCAAGTTTTTATTCTACTGAGAATATAGAAAGAGAAGTTAGAGAATAATTAATGAAAAAATTAGAATCTTCGGATCAGGGTTTGAACCTCGGTCAAATGAAATCGCGATGGAGAGCGCCGGCCAGGCAGCGCGTAAGGCACACGGACAGAAGTTAGGGTACGCTTGTAGTGGTGCGGTACAAGTCAGAAGGAGATCACATCTTTAGCAGCAATTCAAGCTTCGAAAATGTTTTATAAATTAATAGTTTTCAAGCCTTTAGTCTTCTGAGAATATAGAAAGAGAAATTAGAGAATAAATAAAAATAAAACTCTTGACTTTTTGCTTGCGCCCCAAGCGCTTCGATGTCGGGAAAACGAATTTTCGCCGGAGAGCGCCGGCCAGGCAGCGCGTACGGCACACGGATGGAAGGACGGGTATGCTTGTGTGGTGCGGTACAGGCGCTAGGAGGGGGTACGCTTGGTCGTGGAGTGGTGGTAGCGCCCGTGGGCGAAAACCCACCGTTCTGGCATCACTGATCTGCACCTCAGAACGTTGCCAAATGCGGACACAGACGACTACGGTTCTGACGTCAGACTCTGCGCTCTCATGCCTGACCCTGCTACCAATCTGACGTCAGATTCGAGACAGATGTTATCAGGGGAAATAATGCAGAATATATGCACTTACACTAGATACAAGAACATATTAGTACGAGGTCCAATATACAGAATATACAAACTGTGCAGGATATACACTTAAAATAGATATGGATGTGCACTTAACAGATAGCTCTGTATTTTTTCTATTCTCTGCCATTTCCTTGTGTTCTGCTGCACCTTAAAGAAGAATTTCGAAGAAACATTAAATTATGAATTTTACAGTAATCAATATTAGGAACAGTAAAATATGGGTGATAGTTACATATTAAAACTGTTACTACGTTTAATTTATGGAAATCTTCTTTCCCTTTTCTGTCAAGGCCAACTAACAAGGGAACACCGCGAACCCGGACTCACCGATTGGAACGCAACTTTGTGGGTTTTTAGAGGGACTCAAAACAAGAACAACGGTGTGTTTTATTTGTGATAACCTCAAAGTCAAATTGCCACTTCCACTTTTTCACGTATAACTTTCGAAGTACAACAGACAGAAAAAAATGTTTCAAACAAAAGTTTAATGGTGCAATAAGCGCTACAAAATAACGGTAACAAAATTTTTGAAAAAAATTTTTTCTTGAAAAAAGAATTTTACCTCGCGTTATTTTTAACAATTCTTGCATTTATATAATAACTAAAAATATAGGGTGTTTTTTTGTGAATTCAACCGTGTATATGAATTGTATAATGCACTATCGGCTTATGGAGTTACGCGATGGCAAGTACACGGTTCGCACGGTTGCGCGCTCACAACACATAGTAAGTTGCATAATAAGACTCGTTCTATTTACTGCAGGCCTTAACACATGACGGTGCCAAATATGATAACATAAAAATATCAAAATATAAAGTATTATATCAAAATTATTCGATTATGTTTTGTCTATAATATCTATGATGTATTATGTTTGTGCATACAATGCTGCAATCACATACGTTGCACTGTACTGTATCAGACATGTATATAAATATTCATTTAATGACTATTCTTAACAAGTTATTTCTTAACCCTACGGTTAAAAATACGTGTATACATATATGCATTTCATTCCACATAGTTTTCACAGGCATGATGTTCATCAAAGAAATGTTCTATGCATAGATATTTTTTACACCAAGCACATCTTATAATAGCAGGCTTATTACACAGATGACAGCGTGGCAAGGTATATGCTTCAAGAAAATTGAAAGAAAAGTCTACTGGATTTTCAAACCGCGATGATCTTTGTTCAAGGTATCCACTTTTATACCAAGCGTATTTAAATAATTCCTGAAATCTCGGAGAAGACAATTGAATATGTGTGAGCGATTGCAATTTGATGATATTATTTCGCAAATGAAGATTTACGTCAAGATTGTATAGTAAGACGCGGTCTGAAAAAGTTCTTACAAAATTTTTCCATATCCGAAAACCAAAAACGTCCAGCGGTTGTATCAGACCTGTTGTTCCTTTCGGTATGGTTAACGCAATAACTTGTTTGTTGGCCGGAATATTTTGTTGAAAAGTAGAAGGACAGTGGCCGCTCCATGAATCAAGCAACAGGACACTTTGAGATCCAGTCTTCGGTAAAAAGACTTCTGTTAACCAAATGTTAAAATGGTACGATGTCAACTTCCCAGATTTCGAAGCAGTCAAGAACACATTAGCCGGTCTGAATAAAGTTTTTTCCACCCTGGGACCAAATTCTCCGGTAGTTTCTTTTAACACCATAAACAGGGGTGACAGTAACTGACCGCTCGCAGAAAGCGTAGGGAGAATCGTATAACTATGTGTGATTGAGGATACTGATTGCACGGATGCTTCTATAGTCTTTCCACCACGGTGTGTCAACGTACGACCGGAATGGATTTCTAAATTAAATCCACTCTCATCTGCGTTGTATACATTACTTGGATTGTGTGTAGCAATGTATGGTTTTACCTGATTTACGAATTCGGAAGAAGTTAAATGTAAATGTTGCTTGTCTTGCTGTGCGGAACGGCTGACGAATTTTGTAACTTTTCTCGAAACGATGTTGTGCAATTTTTTGAAATTCATGATCCAGGTATGGCCAGCTTTGAATGTGAGAAGATTGACCTCCTCTTTTGCTTCTAGCGCCCATCTTCTTATATCAATGTCATGTATCAATGAGCCCTGATCGATAGAATCTGTGTAATAAGCCTGCTATTATAAGATGTGCTTGGTGTAAAAAATATCTATGCATAGAACATTTCTTTGATGAACATCATGCCTGTGAAAACTATGTGGAATGAAATGCATATATGTATACACGTATTTTTAACCGTAGGGTTAAGAAATAACTTGTTAAGAATAGTCATTAAATGAATATTTATATACATGTCTGATACAGTACAGTGCAACGTATGTGATTGCAGCATTGTATGCACAAACATAATACATCATAGATATTATAGACAAAACATAATCGAATAATTTTGATATAATACTTTATATTTTGATATTTTTATGTTATCATATTTGGCACCGTCATGTGTTAAGGCCTGCAGTAAATAGAACGAGTCTTATTATGCAACTTACTATGTGTTGTGAGCGCGCAACCGTGCGAACCGTGTACTTGCCATCGCGTAACTCCATAAGCCGATAGTGCATTATACAATTCATATACACGGTTGAATTCACAAAAAAACACCCTATATTTTTAGTTATTATATAAATGCAAGAATTGTTAAAAATAACGCGAGGTAAAATTCTTTTTTCAAGAAAAAATTTTTTTCAAAAATTTTGTTACCGTTATTTTGTAGCGCTTACACCATTGCACCATTAAACTTTTGTTTGAAACATTTTTTTCTGTTTGTTGTACTTTGAAAGTTATACGTGAAAAAGTGGAAGTGGAAATTTGACTTTGAGGTTAGTTTTCACCCCCTTAAAGGGCGATAGGGCACAAATAAAACACACCGTTGTTCTTGTTTTGAGTCACTCTAAAAACCCACAAAGTTGCGTTCCAATCGGTGAGTCCGGGTTCGCGGTGTTCCCTTGTAAGTAGCTATGCAACATCCATTGGTCATCAACGACGTCAGCGCCCATTTCACAAAATTATGATTGGAATTCGTTAACCTAAAATTTAAAAATTATTCAAACCTTAACCTAGAACTACATAACTTTGACCGCAAATACTGAAACAAATATGCAAAAACTGTACAAAAACGTTATGAAAGCTGTATAAAAACTGTATGAAAACAATATAAAAACTGTATAAAACCGGTTTTGGTTTTTGGTTTTCCATTGTTTCTTTGAGCAAATGTTCATACACATTTATATGTCCCAGTATGTACATATGTATATATATACATGTATGTATTTCTAATTAGGCTTTACCTATGCGAGCTATCCATATTTCGTGGATGGTTTCGGTTAGACAGCGGTTACAATTCCTGGTTTCCTTGAACTAATGTATCCTAATCTATCCACATTTCTCACATGGCGCACAGCCTCTTTTGAACGCCTGTTTCGGACGTAACCAAAGCGTATTCTGGACGTCTTAAAAACGTCTGCAAAATACGTCTTTAAAACGTCTGCAAAATACGTCTTTAAAACGTCTGCAAAATACGTCTTTAAAACGTCTGTAAAATACGTCTTTAAAATGTATTCTGGACGTTTTCTGGACATTTCCTGGACGTTCAGAAAACGTCCAGGAAACGTCTTAAAAACGTCCAGAAGACGTTTTAAAGACGTCCATTTTCACAAATCAAGCCATGGACGTTCAGACCTAAAATGGACGTAAAATGGACGTTTTTAAAACGTCCTGTGCTATCTGGGTAGATTAAAATCTCAGACGCTCATCATTAGTGGAAATCTGTAGAGTAAAGAAATATGCATTTATTTCAAAATCTACTATCCATTATTTTATCTTAACAACGGGAAAATAAACATAACCAAAGTTATGTAAATTAAATTTGGTGACAGGACATAGGAATATAGGGACGGAGAGTGAGACTAGTTTGTGGACGAGGGACGCGAAGCCTAATTGAGGGACGGGCCCCCACTCAGGGCAACCGAAGGGTGCCTGGAGGTGATTGGTTGCATTGCTGCGCATGCTCTGTGCCGCTAATTATGAAACACTATTAACCACAGATTAATCCAAATGTCTACGTTAATACAAATTTTAACTACGTTAAAAATTGAATTTGGAATATAACGAAAATTTAAGAGAAATATGCATCTTCAATTATTAGAATATATAAAATTAATTAAAACAGAAATAGTGATTAAAAAAAAAATGAGGCTAGAATTATAATATATATATAGTGATTTAAAATAATTTATTATTTATATAAAATCAAACATTACACAATACATACTTATTACTATACTTATTATTAATTACAATTTAATTTGAAATATTTCTATCACTCGCCCCTAAAAAGTGTCAATTGGTTTAAAAAATGTCGTTGACTATTTGACGTGTCTACTCTACTTAAACAAATATAATGTAACCTTATTTTAATATATTTTTTTTTATTATAGCACGTGTTGAATGCACTACATGGTTCTCCATGAATGCCTGGTCATGTGCATGTTCTTTTAAATTTGTAAATATATCAGTATTAATAAATTTGGCTAGTACTGTATTTGATAAATGGAATTGAATTGATTGCTGCCTAAACATCACCTCGGAATGTAAGGTAAATATACCAACACCCGGACGCTTAAGGGGCTTAAGGAATAGCGGCAAAGTTTGCCTCCTAATTTAATTTGTAAAACCATCATGAAATAAAAAAATGTTGTTGAAATGTGGAAGATAACACCATATTATACTATCGGAAATTGAAAAAAATGTTTATGTATTATAATAGACGTATTTATTAATAAAAATACAAAAACATGTAAATGTCCCAGTAACCGGACAACCTAAAACTGCATGTCCCAATACCTGAATTGTATCGTCCCAGTAAGCGGACAACCTAAAAATGCATGTCTAAATTACTTATATTCGCGAAATTTTGTATCAGTAAATAAACTTAGACTTGTTTTAAAAAACATTCATTTTCTTGCAAATTTAACTATCTGAAACTAAGTTTAAATCTATTTACTATTATAATAATGTATTATTATAATATATAAATAAGAAATGCTGTCAATATTTTCTTAGTAAGTAAATGTTAGAAGTGTCTTGACAGAAGCTTAAGAAATTTCTCGCAATCTGCTATGCGTACGAAGTGTGTTACAAAATAATTATTTCTATCTAACGATTTTTAATTTTCTACAATAATGATTTTAATTAATATTACTAAATACTTGTGCATTATGGTACTATTTTTTGTTTTTAATTACATTAAAAATTAAGCTTAAAAATAAATAAAATTCGCATTACTGTTCAGGTACTGGGACATGGCCGGGCACTGGTACATTTACCTTATGGCACATCGAATTTCATGTTCGCACTTGCGGCAAATCGCAAGGACTTGGTCTGATGATTGTATTAATCGTCTACGGTTTTTCACATTAATTAAATTATTTCTTCCAATATTACTGTCAATTAGTTCGTTTGTACAAACTTTGCACAGTAACCGTTTTTTTAATTGGAATACAACATACCCAGCTATATATTCAACAACACTTATTGAGAATGCTGTAATTTCTCGAATGTCTTGAATGTAATCATGATCATTTAAGTGATTGCTAATATTGTTAAAATCAGTTTCCACCGGTTCAATACATAATCTTGATAATCGTGAAGTTACATTTATAACCTCTTCCGAATCAATTACTTTGCCAGCAGAGGAAACGTGTAAAATTGCAATTTCATCTAGAGGTATACAATTACCAGTCTTGGAACCACGTACATCTGCATGAACTCAAAATTTTCTTCATGGCTGCTTTAAATTGCCTCGCAGTAGGATTATTATTTCCGCTGCCATGGTGTCTGATACATCCAAATAATAATTCTATGTGATCTTGGTTCAGTTTATAAAAAGGAATGTATTGTAAAAAAGTATTCTTTTCACATAATTCTTCCTATAACACTAGGGCACTTTCAATACAAACAAGGAATTCTAGAAAGCCAGTTTTCTATCGAGAATATATTAACAATTCATGAGACTGATATTTCAATGTTGTTATATACTCTTTACATTCATTAAATTTCTTTCTTACAATGTGAATATTTTTTGCATTTAATGCCTGCTTGAATCCTGTCTGTTGCATGTTCTTTGAATTGAATATATCAAATATATCATTGAAAATTAATAAAAATTTTATAGTTACTTGACAGTCTTTAAGGGGGTAGACACGGGTAATGCAGCGCGCTGTATACCGACACAATCTGGCCCGAAACATGGGTTTGGGAAATTACGTTGTTTGTCCTTACATGAGCAGATTTTGGGCTGGGCAAGGTCTCATTCGAAAGAGGAAGGTTCAGTGCAGCGCGCTTTGGTCATGGTTCGACGAGATTGTGTTGATATCTAATAATATGAGCGTTCAAAGTAGAGCAAAAGTCGACAAAATATACTCGCAAGAATCCAAGACTCTTTTAAGTCACTAAAAGTGTTTTGTGACTAAAATGATGACCAGAGCGCGCTGCATTGAACACTCCTCTTTCGAATGAGACATCACCATGCCAAAAATCTGCTCATATAAGGACAAACAACGCAATTTCGTAACTGCATTCCTAAAGTACGAGTTCCGCCATATTGGCGATAATACAGAGCAAGTCACGTGACAAATTTAGTTGAGCTAATGGATACGAGATGGCGCCTACTCGGGAGGACTGCCAACGTGGAATCATAGCAAAACTGAAGCGTTAGCTGGATATATATGCCACAGTAAAAGCGTGATGCAGTCAATGTATGCATTTTCGGACGATTGTAGGTTAGGTTATATGCATTTTAGGCATATATTAACCAGGAACTGCTGAGAATTGTATACATTTACTAAATTAATGGTTTTACCGTGACACATACATCACTTGAAATCGCTGTCGAATTTATGTTATAATTATATGATCACATTATTTAAAATAAGAAAAGAGAAATTGGAACTTTTTTACTAATACTGGAAATATTGATTTACTGATATCATATTTTCAGAATGTGGAAGTTCTGGCAATTATTTGCAATTATTGCTCTTATTATTATTCTTCCGACTATTGTATGTAACATGTAACAAGGAAAAGTCTCCAAATCGGTCAACAGTTGACTCCCTGATTTTTTTTTGTTATTCTTTACGGTCCTATGCAGAGATGGACATTATTTAAATAAAAGAATATACTTCCAAATGGCCCCCGTGGCCGATCGACACGAGGTTTCGGGGAGGGTGTGTGTACCCTAAATCTAAAATTCTGTTTAGCTTGGGATATTTAGTTTCCTTTGATTATTCGAAGGCCTTTCATCTTCAGCTTCGAATACTATTTCATCTGTCATCGTATTTTTATCCTAAGATCGTATGCAGATATATTGGCCGGTCGATTCGTTTTCGTGAACAGCGATCCAGGAGAAATCAGTCACCACCATCTGACGATCGAGGATTTGTCAGTTGGAGTTCTGTGGGCACCGAAGGGTATATCTGAATACGATCTTAGAAGCTCGAATAACCGACGAGAACCTTTGTGGTCCGAGCCGCGCGAAATCACCGTTGCTTGGTGATGTGTCATCGATTACAGTAAAGTCTCGTTACGGTCTCGGCAAAGAGGAGATATAATAAGAGGCGTCACTCGACAAGGACAGAAATAAACTGGGGAAATCACTAGACAACCAATTTAAATGTCCATTCGGCATGGATCGGTAAACTTCGACAATAATCAGCCAACTGCGGTAAGGTAGATTTAGTTGATTTGAATATCCCGCTCGAATAGACAACCAATTTAAATGCCAAGGTCAAGTAAGGAATTCAAACGTTCCGCCCGGAATGACGTCTCTTATTATATCTCCTCTTTGGTCTCGGTTTGGTGTACACGATACGGACTTTTCGCTATCCCCACCACTTCTGTTTCAGTCTTGTCCGGCGAAGGCGAGAGCGAGATGAAACGAAAGCGAGCGAAGGCACTGAAAGCGAGTCAGGACAATACGAGCAGACGACGCGTTGATATTTTGTCTCGCTCTGTCTTTCGGACACCTGACACTCCGTCCTTTGTGCGCGCGAGAGGCGTGCGCGATGGTCACAAGCGCTTACGGCGGCACGGGAACCGCTTCGCAAATCTTGAGGCAGGCCCGGCTCAAATCTTTTTTGCGCTCTAGGCGAACTTGTCAAATTGCGCCCTTTATTATAATACATTTATTTGAGATTATTTATGACTTTATTCTGAAAAAATAGGTAACTGCTAGGGCGTAAGGTTGACAAGAGGTGCAAAATGGTCTTTTCATTGTTGGCATTGTTAAAAATAAATTTGTAAATGAAATACTACAAATTGTACTACAACGGTTTTATACTACGATTAAAAATTAAGACCAAGGACATCAATGTACTCAAATAAATGTATTATAATAAAGGGCGTAAAAAAGACTTGAGCCGGGCCTGCGTCAAGATTTTGCGAAGCGGTTCCCATGCTCACGGTAACTCGTAAGCGCTTGCGACCATCGCGCACGCCCGCCGCACACGCAAAGCATTCCATCTCGCTCCCCCCTTCGGCCAGAAAGAAGCGAGAAACTCACGCTTGGAATTAGGACTCCGTTCACGATACGGGCTCACCGCCCGTCCCGAACAGCGAGCGGCTAACGAGATTTTACTAGAAACAGAATTTGTTTATTTTTCATCGTATCGATATGACAGTGACACAAATGGATTCCTGGCATTCTCCCGATTAAATTGACAGAAAATAATTTAAATCGGACTATTTTTAACGAAACGGGCTTTCAATCGTGCAAACAATGTTTCACGTAATTTCCTTCTAAATATGGTCCGAATATTATAATTTTTGGGGCCAATTTGATCGAGAAAACACGAGGAATTGATGGACGTCACTTTTGCAAAGATCTGATTAAAATGCAGAACTGCAGATTTGTCACTGCTTAGTGCGCAACATTGTATGGCCCCGCTAGTTTCGAGCGTCGAAACCCACGAAACTCAGCGAGTCGCATGATTGCCAGCGTGAAGGACAAGAGGAGACTTTCCATAGCGAAGGAAAGTCAGCCTTCTATAGAACTCAAATCAAGAAAGACTTTGCTGACAAACTTTATATTCACGTCAAATAAATACTTTAATTGTAAAATTTGGACGACGAACCATTGTTGAATTTCGCCAGTTCTTTCGTATGCATTACTTGGTTGGGAATTCCTGATCCCAAAGTTTCATGCATTTCCCTATTAGAAATGTTGCTTCAAGTCTTGATTCAAGTCATCATTGCTTTTTCTCGTACATAGAACATATATATGTTCGCGAGTAGGGGTCACGAATGACGCGACTTTGGTTTCCCAAATAAATTCACATTTATCAGCTTGACAAGGAGACTGAATGACGTAAACCGAGTGCGAGTGAAATAGCGGCGCACCAGCGAGAGACCCTCGGTCGACGGCGACTTGAGTCATCGAGTATTGAATATGAAAATGTTCATATTTCTCATTACACCTTGATAAGAGTGTTACCACCGATGGATTGGTGAGTTTATGTCCACGAAAATGAGTCGAGACGCGAAGCAATTCAGTCTATTTTTTCTTATGAATACATGATTAGGACACACACTACGTTCACTAAAACTGGACCGAATTGCTCCATGTTTGGCATCATTTTCATCGAGAAACCCTCAAAACTGCATTGGTAATACTTTCATCAACAGTTATCAAAAACATAAACATTTTATCTGGTCCGTTGGTTTTATTACTCTCGGCTGTTAACGGGTGGTCTACTCGGGCCCGAATGTCCTCGCTCGCAGCGCGAAAGCAAAACAGTGGGGTGGGTCCTGGGTAGGTCTTTCCCGATAATCCGAGCCTAACCATTTGCGTAACCATTCGCTAGCTAGAATCGTCAAATGCGATACTTGCCAACAATCATGTGTCTCGCTGAGTTTTGTGGGCTTCGACGCTCGAAACCAGCGGGGCTATACAATGTTGCACACTAAGCAGTGACGAATCTAAAATTCTGCAATTTCTAATCAGATCTTTGCGAAAGTGACGTCAATTGATTCCTTATGTTTTCTCGATCAAATTGGCCCGAAAAATGATATAATTCGGACCACAATTAAGGAAATTAATAAACAATAAATGTAGAGCGGCTACTTCATTCTTTTGCTCTACATTTGTGAACTTTTTATCATCCTTCCGAAGCATTATTATTACGCCGTAACAGTATCTTCAGGAAATCGGGTATAGCATATAGGTCATATTTTCTGTCACTTCGAGGAACCGACCACATAATAATCACGCGCATCCAGCCTGCGCATTTTCAGCAGCGGATTTCACGAACGGATTTTCTCTCCTCGAAGTGACAGAAAATATAACCCAATTGCTATACTCGATTTCCTAAAGATGCTGTTGCGGCGTAATAATAATGTTTTAGAAGGATGCTAAAATGTTCACAAATGTTTTGTAAAAGAATGAAATAGCCACTAAACATTTGTTGTCATATAGCATATAGGTTATATTTTCTGTCACTTCGTGGAACCGACCACATAATAATCACGCGCATCCAGCCTGCGCATTTTCAGTAGCGGATTTCACGAACGGATTTTCTCTCCTCGTAGTGACAGAAAGATAACCTAATTGCTATACTCGATTTCCTAAAGATGCTGTTGCGGCGTAATAATAATGTTTTGGAAGGATGCTAAAATGTTCACAAATGTTTCGTAAAAGAATGAAATAGCTACTAAACATTTGTTGTCATATAGCATATACTTAGGTTATATTTTCTGTCACTTCGAGGAGCCGACCATATAATAATCACGCGCATCGAGCCTGCGCATTTTCACTAGTCCAATTCAACATCCAACACAATTTTATATATAATGTTTGTTCATAACTGCTTTCTGCATAGGACGTGTAATAAGTGTATTTCATGTTCTGTTTCGTTGCTTTGCTAATAAAAAAATGTCTAACCTAACAAACTTCATTTTCTGGGGATATCCCCTCATTTATTTTCCGTTTTCACTCATATTTCCTTACTGCTAACGTAGAATATTGTAGCATAAGCACATTTTAAGTAATTAAAATGTGCAATGAATTTTCTACGCGTGCAGTACCAGCTGACTTTCCGTTTAAATTTTTATAAGTACAACGCAACGCAACAGCTGAGAATTTCTTTCCTTATTCAGAATAGAATACGGAAATAGCAAACAGCTCCCTCTCGCGTCACCAGGCAGCCGCGTATCTATGGGTATTACCATTTCTGTGCAGAAAAAACCTGCTGTAATACCGACCTGCCAAATCGGCCAGGTCACGTGACGTGTCTACCCCCTTAAATTCATCTAATGCTAAATTATTTTTACAAAATAAAGGTGAGTCTGTTATGGACCTACTAAAAACTTGAGCTGCTAACCAAACTTTCATTTTCTGTTTGTTATAATTAATATGAGCACTTCGCAATTTATTGCTCAAATGCATACCTTCACATTCTTGCAGGTCGTGCAATTTATTCAAGTAAGACCACTGAATAAGGTTATTGTCTCCATCAACCAAATTTTGGATGTCTTCGATGGTGTTGCAAATTAACTTTAACATGTGACAAGGGTCAAGAAAAGCAACAACAGTTTCGTTTGTCAATGGATGAGGGAACGATGTCTGTAACGAAAGCACATTATCAAAATTACATCCTAAATCTCTGAATACACACAGATTTGTGGATGTTCCATCACAGGTTACTGCTATTATTTTCAAGCCCGTTCCATGTACAGCTTTCAAGCATTCAATAACTAAATTACTTTTTACACATTCCTTTCACTAAATAATATGCAATGGGAATTTTCCAACCACCATTAATGCAAACAAGCATAAAAACTAAAACTTGTGTGGCTACAATTTCATGCTCACAAGCAATATCTTTCCCCAAATCAATGTAGCCACTAAATTTTGTACCATCATATTCGACATGCTCTCGGATAGCCATTTCATCAAATACTAAGCAACCAAACAATGGATAATCTGTATTTTTTACACGTTGTCTAACAGATTGTAATCCTTCGAAGCTGATACCTGGTTCTCCATCTACAGTTTTGTACCAAGAGGATATGGTTTTTGGATGCGGTAAGCAGTTATTAAATTGTTCACGAACATATTCGTATACACGTGGCGAATAATGGTGAACTGTTAAAGCAAAGCAACGCAATTTGGGATCGTAACACTTAGGTAAGCATACATTACTTTTTTGCTGTATCAAACGCTGAAAAAATTGACCAGTTGATCCACCTAGCATATTCATCACCTCCTCCTGATTTGTGTTCAACAGTTCTTTACTTTTCAAATCATCCAACATACTCTTCAGTGTAATAATTTGGTCATTTTTGCGACATAACTGTTGATGCATAAGTCGCATTTTTTTTCTTGAATCTTCTTCCAAAAACTTGATTCTTTTTCTTAATCTTACTTTTTCTGGAGAATGATAAATAAACACAGGTGATTTCATTGTTCCCTTGTCCTCTGTAGATGTTGAAGGTTGTGGTGTTAATCGACACTCATCAAATGTGGAAGTCATTGCATCTTTGTCAGTTTCTGATGTCACAGATTGCACTGGAATAATAACAAATATTGTTACTTTAGAAATATTGGCATGATCAGTTTATTTGTTTATCCTAACAAAGTATATATTAAATAAAAATAATTTTTCTGTACAAACATACTTGTATGAGGTGATAATTTTGAGTCCATGTCATCTTCTAATAAGTTTAATGGGTCTGCATCAGTACATGATGACTTTTCTGTTTTAATGGTTTTCTGAAATAAACAAACACATAGAAATAAGAAAAAACAAAACATTATTCAATATTTCTGCCATATTCATAAAAATTAAAAAAAATTCATTATTATACATACACATGGTAATGAATTGGGCTTCAGTCGAACGTGCATACCGCTCCTGTTAAAACATTGCTCTGGAAAGTGCAATGAACAAATGTGAGCACCTTTTGGGATCGATGATGATTCAATACCTAAAAGATCTAACCATATGCTAGAAGCATCAGAATTCCGTGGAAATCTACAAAAACAAAATTCACAATAAAATATATGGTACAAATACAATTATTTTAAATATGATAAAATAACCTCAATACCTGTGAAATGTAAGTTTCACATTATTACTTCGATTCATACGTTTTTTCCGGTTTTGGCAATCTGACCTGTTGGTACACGAGGGTACAAAGCACTTCATTGAACTAAGTTTAAATTAGATTTATTATAGTGGCAACTATATAACTATTTATTTATTAAAACGCTTAAGGGGATAGACACGTCACGTGACCTGGCCGATTTGGCAGGTCGGTATTACAGCAGATTTTTTCTGTACAGAAATGGTAATACCCATAGATACGCGGCTGCCTGGTGACGCGAGAGGGAGCTGTTTGCTATTTCCGTATTCTATTCTGAATAAGGAAATAAATTCTCAGCTGTTGCGTTGTACTTATAAAAATTTAAACGGAAAGTCGGCTGGTACTGCAAACGTAGAAAATTCATTGTACATTTTAATTACTAAAAATGTGCTTATGCTACAATATTCTACGTTAGCAGTAAGGAAATATGAGTGAAAACGGAAAATAAATGAGGGGATGTCCCCAGAAAATGAAGTTTGTTAGGATAGACATTTTTTTATTAGCAAAGCAACGAAACAGAACATGAAATACACTTATTACACGTCCTATGCAGAAAGCAGTCATGAACAAACATTATATATAAAATTGTGTTGGATGTTGAATTGGACTAGTGAAAATGCGCAGGCTGGATGCGCGTGATTATTATGTGGTCGGTTCCACGAAGTGACAGAAAATATAACCTATATGCTATATGACAACAAATGTTTAGTGGCTATTTCATTCTTTTACGAAACATTTGTGAACATTTTAGCATCCTTCTAAAACATTATTATTACGCCGCAACAGCATCTTTAGGAAATCGAGTATAGCAATTAGGTTATATTTTCTGTCACTTCGAGGAGAGAAAATCCGTTCGTGAAATCCGCTACTGAAAATGCGCAGGCTGGATGCGCGTGATTATTACGTGGTCGGTATATGCTATACTCGATTTCTTGAAGATACTGTTACGGCGTAATAATAATGCTTCGGAGGGATGATAAAAAGTTCACAAATGTAGAGCAAAAGAATGAAGTAGCCACTCTACACTTATTGTTTATTAATTTCCTTAGTTATGGTCCGAATTATATCATTCTTGGGGCCAATTTGATCGAGAAAACATAAGGAATCGATTGACGTCACTTTCGCAAAGATCTGATTAGAAATTGCAGAACTTCAGATTCGTCACTGCTTAGTGTGCAACATTGTATAGCCCCGCTGGTTTCGAGCGTCGAAGCCCACAAAACTCAGCGAGACACATGATTGTTGGCAAGCATCGCATTTGACGATTCTAGCTAGCGAATCACCTCGTATAAATGCTAATAAACGATAGTGTGAAGTACGCAAATGGTTAGGCTCGGATTATCGGGAAAGACCTACCCACCCCACTGTTTTGCTTTCTCGCTGCGAGCGAGGACCTTCGGGCCCGAGTAGACCACCCGTTAACAGCCGAGAGTAATAAAACCGACGGACCAGATAAAATGTTTATGTTTTTGATAACTGTTGATGAAAGTATTACCAATGGAGTTTTTAGGGTTTCTCGATGAAAATGATGCCAGACATGGAGCAATTCGGTCCAGTTTTAGTGAACGTAGTGTGTGTCCTAATCATGTATTCATAAGAAAAAATAGACTGAATTGCTTCGCGTCTCGACTCATTTTCGTGGACATAAACTCACCAATCCATCGGTGGTAACACTCTTATCAAGGTGTAATGAGAAATATGAACATTTTCATATTCAATACTCGATGACTCAAGTCGCCGTCGACCGAGGGTCTCTCGCTGGTGCGCCGCTATTTCACTCGCACTCGGTTTACGTCATTCAGTCTCCTTGTCAAGCTGATAAATGTGAATTTATTTGGGAAACCAAAGTCGCGTCATTCGTGACCCCTACTCGCGAACATATATATGTTCTATGTACGAGAAAAAGCAATGATGACTTGAATCAAGACTTGAAGCAACATTTCTAATAGGGAAATGCATGAAACTTTGGGATCAGGAATTCCCAACCAAGTAATGCATACGAAAGAACTGGCGAAATTCAACAATAGTTCGTCGTCCAAATTTTACAATTAAAGTATTTATTTGACGTGAATATAAAGTTTGTCAGCAAAGTCTTTCTTGATTTGAGTTCTATAGAAGGCTGACTTTCCTTCGCCATGGAAAGTCTCCTCTTGTCCTTCACGCTGGCAATCACGCGACTCGCTGAGTTTCGTGGGTTTCGACGCTCGAAACTAGCGGGGCCATACAATGTTGCGCACTAAGTAGTGACAAATCTGCAGTTCTGCATTTTAATCAGATCTTTGCAAAAGTGACGTCCATCAATTCCTCGTGTTTTCTCGATCAAATTGGCCCCAAAAATTATAATATTCGGACCATATTTTGAAGGAAATTACGTGAAACATTGTTTGCACGATTGAAAGCCCGTTTCGTTAAAAATAGTCCGATTTAAATTATTTTCTGTCAATTTAATCGGGAGAATGCCAGGAATCCATTTGTGTCACTGTCATATCGATACGATGAAAAATAAACAAATTCTGTTTCTAGTAAAATCTCGTTAGCCGCTCGCTGTTCGGGACCGGCGGTGAGCCCGTATCGTGAACGGAGTTCTAATTCCAAGTGAGAATTTCTCGCTTCTTTCTGGCCGAAGAGCGAGATGGAATGCTTTGCGTGTGCGGCGGGCGTGCGCAATGGTCGCAAGCGCTTACGAGTTACCGTGAGCATGGGAACCGCTTCGCAAAATCTTGACGCAGGCCCGGCTCAAGTCTTTTTTACGCCCTAGACGAACTTGTCAAATTGCGCTCTTTATTATAATACATTTATTTGAGTACATTGCTGTCCTTAGTCTTAATTTTTACCCGTAGTATAAAACCGTTGTAGTACAATTTGTAGTATTTAATTTACAAATTTATTTTTAACAATGCCAACAATGAAAAGACCATTTCGCACCTCTTGTCAACCTTACGCCCTAGCAGTTACCTATTCTTTCAGAATAAAGTCATAAATAATCTCAAATAAATGTATTATAATAAAGGGCGCAATTTGACAAGTTCGCCTAGAGCGCAAAAAAGATTTGAGCCGGGCCTGCCTCAAGATTTGCGAAGCGGTTCCCGTGCCGCCGTAAGCGCTTGTGACCATCGCGCACGCCTCTCGCGCGCACAAAGGACGGAGTGTCAGGTGTCCGAAAGACGGAGCGAGACAAAATATCAACGCGTCGTCTGCTCGTACTGTCCTGACTCGCTTTCAGTGCCTTCGCTCGCTCTTGTTTCATCTCGCTCTCGCCTTCGCCGGACAAGACTGAAACAGAAGTGGTGGGGATAGCGAAAAGTCCGTATAGTGTACACCAAACCGAGACCAAAGAGGAGATATAATAAGAGACGTCACTCCGGGCGGAAAGTTTGAAGTCCTTACTTGACCTTGGCATTTAAATTGGTTGTCTATTCGAGCGGGATATTCAAATCAACTAAATCTACCTTACCGCAGTTGGCTGATTATTGTCGAAGTTTACCGATCCATGCCGAATGGACATTTAAATTGGTTGTCTAGTGATTTCCCCAGTTTATTTCTGTCCTTGTAGAGTGACGCCTCTTATTATATCTCCTCTTTGCCGAGACCGTAACGAGACTTTACTGTAATCGACGACACATCACCAAGCAACGGTGATTTCGCGCGGCTCGGACCACAAAGGTTCTCGTCGGTTATTCGAGCTTCTAAGATCGTATTCAGATATACCCTTCGGTGCTCACGGAACTCCAACTGACAAATCTACGATCGTCAGATGGTGGTGACTGATTTCTCCTGGATCGCTGTTCACGAAAACGAATCGACCGGCCAATATATCTGCATACGATCTTAGGATAAAAATACGATGACAGATGAAATAGTATTCGAAGCTGAAGATGAAAGGCCTTCGAATAATCAAAGGAAACTAAATATCCCAAGCTAAACAGAATTTTAGATTTAGGGTACACACACCCTCCCCGAAACCTCGTGTCGATCGGCCACGGGGGCCATTTGGAAGTATATTCTTTTATTTAAATAATGCCCATCTCTGCATAGGACCGTAAAGAATAACAAAAAAAAATCAGGGAGTCAACTGTTGACCGATTTGGAGACTTTTCCTTGTTACATGTTACATACAATAGTCGGAAGAATAATAATAAGAGCAATAATTGCAAATAATTGCCAGAACTTCCACATTCTGAAAATATGATATCAGTAAATCAATATTTCCAGTATTAGTAAAAAAGTTCCAATTTCTCTTTTCTTATTTTAAATAATGTGATCATATAATTATAACATAAATTCGACAGCGATTTCAAGTGATGTGTCACGGTAAAAGCATTAATTTAGTAAATGTATACAATTCCCAGCAGTTCCTGGTTAATATATGCCGAAAATGCATATAACCTAACCTACAATCGTCCGAAAATGCATACATTGACTGCATCACGCTTTTACTGTGGCACATGTATCCAGCTAACGCTTCAGTTTTGCTATGATACCACGTTGGCAGTCCTCCCGAGTAGGCGCCATCTCGTATCCACTAGCTCAACTAAATTTGTCACGTGACTTGCTCTGTATTATCGCCAATATGGCGGAACTCGTATTTGGGAATGCAATCACGAGCTGACGTTTTTTGTCCTTATATGAGCAGATTTTTGACTGGGTAAGGTCTCATTCGAAAGAGGAAGGTTCGATGCAGCCCGCTCTGCTCATCGTTTGAGTCAGAAAACTCTTTTAGTGACCTACAAATACATGGAATCTGTCGATTTTTTCTCTACTTTGGACACTCGTATTATTACATATCAACACAATCTCTTTGAACCATGACCAGAGCGGGCTGCATTGAACCTTCATCTTTCGAATGAGACCTCGCCCAGCCCAAAATTTGCTCATATAAGGACAAAAACGTCAGAGCGCAAACCCATGTTTCGGGCCAGATTATGTCGGTATACAGAGCGCTGCATTACCCGTGTCTACCCCCTTAAGAAAATGTGATGTGACGCTATGTGACGCTATGCAACGCTATGGGGCTATGGACGCTATGGACCCTTTTTTTTCTTTTTTTTTTTTGTTGACGTGGTGGAAATCCCTTACGGATACCCCCAGCCCTCGGGGGAGGGCCAGGGGTTATGTGGGGCTTGCACCCACTAAAACCACCACGGTGGTCGTCCTTGGGGGCAGCGCTGCGCGCCTGAAGGGAGGGACTTTGGCGAGATCAAATTAGCGATACTTTCGCTTGCCCCCCCCCTCATGCGCATGCTGCAGTGCCACCCTTACAGCCCCGGCAGACGTGCCGGGGTCATCCCTGGGGGAGTTATACCTCCCCCAGATTCCGCACCGACGACGCGCGACGGACCACACGTCCGCGTCGCCACTGGGGCCGCTGCTGCTAGGGCGAGCGGTGTCTCCCGACACCGCCACCCCACGGCCCCGCGATCGAGCTGCTTTCCGCCCGGCCCACTGATGTAGCGCGGGGCCGGGCGGGCGGGGCGACGGCATAAATGGCCGTAGGGGCCGCCCGCCTCGTGTGTGATGTTGACACATACACCAACAACGGAGGGCGGCCCAAATATCGGCCGCCGTCGCTCACCCCGGAGCCGCTCGATCGCACAGGGAGCGGCCTTTAGCGCCGCTCCCGAGGGGGGGAGGGCCCTCTGGATGTTGAGCGGGGCCCTCCCCTGTCCGCCCCTTCACACAGCCGCCGCGGCAACAGCGCGCTGCCACCGCGCCGCCGCGGCGGCTCACGCGGACGATAGGGTGGCCCAACAATTGACTTCGGGGCCACCCTCCTCCCACCAATCTCCCCCCTCATAGAGTGAGGCCAGGGCCGAGGTTAGCGATCCCTCGGCCCACCATCCCCTCCCCCGACTTCTCCGGGGGAGGTGCGCCGACGCGGCGGCCGGAGCCGCTTGACGGGGGGAGCGGGGCGACTCGCTAAGTCGCCACTCGGCCCCCCCCGGCTCCGGGTCATCTATGCCGCGCGCGTCGGCGGCCGGGAGGCCCGATGCGGGACGGGTGTCCATCCCGCACTCTGTCCCTCTCCGCCTCTTCCTTCTCGAGCATGATTTGCTCGGCGAAGAGGGACATTGCCTCCCAGCAGCCCCGATCTCTCGCCATCCGACGCACGACTGTCGGAAGGTCGAGGTCGGGGCCCAGCCGCGACTCGAGGACCCGGCGATCATCGATCCACTCCCGGCATCTAGCCAGGGTGTGGTCGGCCGAGTCCTCGTCGCCCGAGTCGCAGCTGTAGCACCGCGACGTGGCCTCCCGCCCTATGCGACACAGGTAATCCCCGAAGCACCCATGGCCGGAGATCACCTGCGTCAGGCGGAAGGTCAACCTGCCATACCCGCGCGCCGCCCATTCGTCGAGAATGGGCAGCAGCGCCCCGACAACGCGTCTCTCCCGATGTTCTGGGAGGGACAGCCACTGGAGCCATTTGGCCTCCATGCGCTGCCGGGCCTGGCCCCGCGCCACCAGGTGCCCGTCGGCCGCCGCGTCCCCCGCTTCGCGGAGATCTCGGACGGCGGAGTAAACCTCCGCCTCCATTTCCGCGAGTAGATGAAATGGGGGGGACGCGGCCAGAGCGGACAGTTCGGCGTATGCGACCGTGCGGTAAGCCCGCACGGCGATGCACTCTAGCGAGTAGCTCTCGCCCAACGCGACAGTCCTCCAGGTCGCCGGCCCATATAGGGGCGCCGTATAGCGCCATGGACCGGACGACCGTTACATACAGCCGCCGAACACCCTCGTGAGGGCCCCCGAGATTCGGCATGATTCGCCCTAAGGCGAACACCTGCCCCTCGAGTCGGGGGCCGAGGGCCCTGAAGTGACGCGTGAATCGCCAGTAGGTATCCAGGGTCAGGCCGAGATACTTCATCGATCGGCCGACCCTGATGCAGGCCTCCCCGATCCTAAGGGACGCCCGGTTGGGGACACCACTCCCAACCCTGTCCGCGAGCCACATTGCCTCGGTTTTATCCAAGGCGACTCGCAGACTAAGCGTCCGGATCGAGGCGACGACACGTCGCAGTGCCTCCTCGGCGAGGCTGATCGCCGCCTGCCACCGCCGCCCGGAAGCCACCACCAAAGTGTCGTCTGCGTAGCAGACGAGCGACACATTTGGCGATGGCATTTCCACCCGCAGCACCGCGTCGTACGCAAGGTTCCATAGTAGGGGCCCAAGCACGGACCCCTGTGGAACGCCGCGGTGCACTTGTGCCACCCCGTCACCGTCCCGCCCGACGTACGCGACCACCCGACCGCGGAGGTAGTCCCGGATCAGGCGGCGAAGGTAGAGCGGGACGCTGTGAAACAGTAGCGCCCGCTCGATCGCCGCCCAGGAGACGGCGTTGAACGCGTTCGCGATGTCCAACGACACCGCGACGCTCACGCCGCCCCTCTCGACCGCCCGGTTGGACAGCGTCCGAACCAATCGAATAGCATCGATGGTCGAACGCTGCCGCCTAAAACCGAATTGGCGGTCGGACAGATCCGGGGCCACGGCCCCAAGATGGCCGCAGAGGCGGGCAGCGATGATACGCTCCAAGAGCTTGCCCGCCTCGTCGAGGAGACAGATCGGTCGATAGGCCGAGGTTGACTCAGCGGGCCTTCCGGGCTTGCGGAGCAGCACCAGCCTCGCCTCCTTCCACGCCGGGGGGAACCTCCCGGTCCTCAGAACGGCGTTAAATAGCCGCTTGAGGCCGTCCCGAAGGGCGCTCATGGCGCAGGCCCAGACTCGCCCGGGCACTCCGTCCGGCCCCGGAGCCGCGCTCCTCTGCCGCATGCGCGTTACAGAGGACGCGAGCTCGTCGTCGCTGACCTCCGGGGCGTCGGAAGTGTCCGCGCCCCGTTCCAACCATGGATCCCCGGTCTCGTCGACGCCGTCCTCCCCAGGTGTTGGGGGAGGGGGAAACAGCGCCGACAGTACCTCGGTGAGGAACCGGGGATCGAGGCCCTCTGTGACGGGGGGCGCCCATGGTCCGAGCTTTACAGACAAGGCCTTGTATGGGCGCCCCCAAGGGTCCTGGTTGAGGGTCGCGACGAACTCGTCGGCCGAACGGGCTTTAGCCCGGGCTATGGCTCCACGGAGTTCCCTGCGCGCCGCTGAAAACGCGGAGCGCAGCTCCTGGAGCTGCCCCTCCGGCACCCGCCGCGGATCTTTACGGCGGGTGTTGGTGTACCGGCGTCGGGCCACCAGATTCGCCGCGCGAAGCTCAGCTATTTCTGGCGACCACCAGTACACCGCCTTCCGACCCCCGGTCGGCGCCCCGGCTCGCGGCATCGTTGCGTCGCAGATACTCTGCAACGCACGCCGGAACCAAAGGGCGCCATTAACGGGGTCGTCCAGCACGTCGCCCGGCAAAGGCGGCCAGGCGACAACGGAGGAGGCGAGTCGGGCCGCGTCGACGTCTAAGCGTCCGAGCGCCCAACGTGGGGGCTGCCTATTGGCTCGAGGGGCATGAGGAGGCCGGGCAGCGGGCGCGGTAGCCAGCATCACGTACATGTGATCGGAACCTGGCTCCACGTCTTCCGCCACCCAACAGTCCGACGTCCGGAAAGCGGCCGCAGGGTTAACCCAGATCAAGTCGATAACCGACTCACCCTGCGGCCCGCGGAACGTCGTGACTCCAGCGGGATTCTTAAGAACGAATCCCGCGGCCTCCGCCCACTCGAGCAGCACCTCGCCCCGGGAGTCCGTCCTGGGAGCGCCCCACTCGAAAGCGTGGGCGTTGAAGTCTCCCAGGAGTATGACCGGCTGAGCAGCATGGGGAACGATGAACGTCCCCAGCTCGTGTAGCCGGTCCTCGAACTCCGGGACGGAAAGTCTCGGCGCGAAGTAGCAGCCCACCACGAGGAAATCCCCCCAGCGTACCGCCATCCAGCCCCGCCCGTGCCGGGCGACCGAGCACGGCGGGGCTCCCCCTCCCATCGCCCACGGCATCGCCACTTGCCGATCCGGGTTTGTGGACCGATAGTTTCGGTCCACCAACGGATACGGCTCGGCGATGACTGCCAGCCCGACCCCCAACTCCACGCGAGCCTGCTCAAGCAGGTCATGCGCTCGCATGGAGTGGTTGGCATTCGCCAGCAGGACCGGGGGGCCAATAGGCATCGCGTGGCGTCGCTATGCCGGCCTCCCCCGGATCCTGCTCGGGTCGAGCCGACTCCCCCGTAACAATTACGGGGGGGGCCTCCCCACGATTCCTCTCCGCGGGGGGGGGGGGGGGACGATAACTCCCCCGCCTGCCGCGACGACCGCGGGCGCCAGCACCGACGCACCGTCCCCGCCACCCGTCATCCCCGCGTCTCCCGAGGCCAAGCGGGGGGAGTCCTCCCTCCCCGCTTTGAGGAGGGCTCCCTTACCCACCGGCCGAGGCCCGACAGGGGGGAGCACTGGGCCGCTCCCACCCTTCTCCCTCTTCTTCTTGGGCCCCTTCGGGGACGCCTCGGACTCCAGCGGCGGCGACGACCGCTCCGCTCCTGGGCCCGGGCTCCCCGTGATCTTTCCTCTTGCCGGCGCCGGACTTGGCCGCCGACGTGGAAGCCAGAGCACTGGTCTCCATGGCCTCCGGCGCCTCGGTGATCGCGGGGGGAGCCGGCGCGGACGATGACGCCGCAGCCGCCCCCTTCTTCCCTCCTCCTCCCTTCTTTCTGCCGGGGGGCGCCCTTTTTGGAGGGCGACACGCCGGGCCACCCATCCTGTGTCCACCGGGCAGGCCCGCGTCGGTGCATAGCGGGCACCTCGGGACGGCGGTGCAGCGACGCGCCGTGTGCCCCTCGGCGCCGCACCGGTAGCAGGCCCGGCTCCTATCGGTGGGGCTGTCGCACTTGGCCTGCACGTGCCCAAAGTTGAGACAGCGGAAGCATTGGAGCCCCGCTGCTCTAAGGGCACGACCCGGGCGATCAACGAGTCCACCACCAGGGCGGACGCCCGGACCAATTTGGCGGCAGCCGCCACAGGGGCACGGACCCACGCCGTAAATAGCCCGGTGGCATCGGGGCGCCTCTCGCCGACCGAGACGCTCTCGGGCGGACAGGCACCCTGGGTGGCAATCGCCCCCCGAACCGCGTCGTCCGACGCCAGCTCTGTCAGGCCGCAGGGCCGGAACTCGGCCGTTTTCTGGGGGCACTGGATTTTAATACCAGCGTCCCCCAGCCGCTCCGCAAGCCTCTCCTTGAGGGCGGCGGCTTTGGCCGAGCCCTGCGACCCCGGGATCTAAAAAATGAGACCCCCGGTGACGGCGCGCCTTGGTCTTAGGGCTGTGATGCCAAGGTCGGCGACATTTATGGTCGCCATCGCGCCAGCGACCCGCGCGGAGAACTCTTTCTCTCCCCCAGCGGGGGCGGTTAAAGTCACCGCCGCCGTTCTGGGGGTGCGCGGTATCGGCACCGTGGGTCGCCCGGGTGCGCCTGACCTCGGGGGGGCCGGCGTCGCGGCGCCTCGCCCCCACCCCTTCCCCGGCCGTTCTTATTGGCCGTTTTGGCAGCCGCTGTGGGCGCGGCCGCCTTCTTCTTCTCAGCCGCCTTGGCCGCCCTTTTGGCCTTTCGGCCAACCACCTGGGCCCATGAGCTCTGGAGAGCTTTCTGGGACCCAGGGGCTGAGGCTTGGTTGGGGGGGGGGGGGCGCCGGAAACCGGCGTTATCACCCCCGCACCAGCGTTTTTGGCGGCCTTGGCGGCTCTCCTCCGCTGCCCCCTGGACAGCTTGGTCGGCGGGCGGGGAGGGGCCCCGCCACCTCCCGTCGCACCGGCCAGCGGAGCGCCCCCCGATCCACCAGGAGCGCCCGGCGCTCCACCAGCCCTCTTCATCTCCGTCCCGGCGCCGCCGGGCGTCGAGGACCGAGGCGTGGGGGCACGGGGCGGCTCGGGCCTCACCCCTTTTTTTGTCTTCCCCCGCTCTTCCTCTTCTTCCCTCCGGCTCCCCCAGCGGGGGCCAGTGTCCCGGAGGGGGGCACAGCCCCCCCCCCCCGATCCGGACGCGTCCCGCGCAGAAGGGGGGGCTACCCCGCCCGATTTGTCGGAGGGCGCCCCGGCGGCGCGCCCCTCCAACCGTCTCGCCTTCTCGCCCTCCCCCGTGAGCGGTTCCCTCTTCTTGGCCCCGTCGGCGGTAGGCTTCTGCCCCCCTATCTTGGCCCACTCAAGGGCGAGGGGCGTCGGGGGAACGGGCGGCCGCCACGCCGGCCCACCCCGGTCCAGAACCTTCCCGAGTGAGAGGAGGCGGGCGTCAACCCTCCTCTCCAACTCCTCCATGCGCTGCAACACGACGTCCCACGGCTGTTCAACAGCCGCGGGACCGGCGGCAGCAGGACGAGTGTCCTCCGCAGATGAGGAGTGGGGGGACACGATCCTCCTCCGCTTCCTCCCCACCCCCCTGCTCCTCTCGGGGCGCGCAGACGCGCCGCCCGGCAAGGGCCCGGAGCGGGCCGCCGACGAGGGCCCCGCGGTGGGCGCCACCTCCACCTGGACGCAAGAGTCGTCCCAGGGGGGCACACAGGAGGGGAGGAGCTCGGCGCGCGTGGGCAAAGGGGCTCGCGGTCGGAAGGAAAGCTCCTCCGACTCCACCACCTTCACCCCGGCCAGAGCTGCGCGAGTCTCCAGTCTGGCATACTTGCCGCGGAGAAACTCTAACTCCCGCTCCTTCACGTGCAGGCCCTCCCCCAGGGAGTGCGCCTGCTCCGTCAGGGCCCGCACCTGCGAGGAGAGCCTGTGGGACCTACGCTCCCACGCTCCCTGGCGGAAAATCACCTCCCTCGCAGGCTTATCGTGGTTCTCGCCCCGCTCCGCTCTCCCGGTTAGCTCAGCCGCCACCGCCGATGCGCGGCGGATGGCGATCCTGATTGCGCGAACGTCCGTGGACTTGACGTGTTTAGCGGCAGCAATAACCGCCGCCACGGCGTCCAACTCGCGCTGAGCTTGGCCGGCCAAGCCTCCGACGGGCATGGTCTCCGCCCAGTCTCGGAGCTCGGCACGGCTCGGGAGGGCCTTCATGCCCGGGCCCAGCCTGGCGGGGTTGGTCCATACCCCCGGCTTCCGGCCCCTCTTGCCGGGCACAAAGCCCGGCCTCCCTCTCTCGCCGACACCGCCATCGGACGACGATTGGAGGGCGTCGGAACAACCATCCACGCCGGCACCACCAACGCGAGTGTGGTCCGCACTCGCGCCGGCGTGCACTCCGCTGCTATCGTCGGCTCCGCCGGACGGAGTGTCGACGTGAGACACGGCGCCCATGGGTCCCGGAGTTTCCCCCTCATCCGAGGAGATGTCGACGACATCTCCTCCACCTGCCACGGGCGCGTCGCATCGTCGAAGCACGACGCGCGGCACGAGCATGTCGTCAATGCGGGCTGGAGTCCGCGCCGACCGGTTGGAAGCGGTCGGCGACCCGCATTGAGAGGGGGTGGAGAGAGAGGCGGCCCCGGGATCCAGCCGCCCCAACAACTCTGCCACCTCCCTGCGGAGGCCGAGTAAGCCTCGAGTCTCCTGGGAGGACACTGCCTCCACACTCCGGACGTACGGCCCACCTCTGGTGGAATGCGGGGCCGACGCCGGAGTCTCCCCGACTCGTGGGTGCGGGACTCGGAAAGTCCCGCTCGGGGTATCATCCCCCGCCGCTTTTGGGGCTTGCACCGGGGGTGAGTCCCTCCCCGGTGCGTCGTCGTCGCGGTCCCGTTTAAACCGGCCCCCCCCCCGAAAGCG
This sequence comes from Andrena hattorfiana, assembly GCA_944738655.2. Taxonomy (NCBI): domain Eukaryota; kingdom Metazoa; phylum Arthropoda; class Insecta; order Hymenoptera; family Andrenidae; genus Andrena; species Andrena hattorfiana. The sequence continues at coordinate 17,435,429 of OX122895.1, read as the reverse complement.
CCGCAGCCGTGAGCGCCGCGGGGTGTGGCTGGATTGCCACCCCCGCTGACGTCGATCCATGCCTGCTCTTTTTCCTCCCTCCCTGCCAGGCCGGACACCCGCGAAACCGCGATCGTAGACCGGTCCTGGTTTGAGGCCGGTGACCCGCACGAAGCGATCGAACACCGGTCCTCGTATGGCTCCAGCGACATAACCCGGTCGTTGGTCGGGGACGTTGTTGCCGGGTCGTCACCCGGTGGTGTATGTAGGGCACCGCCCTGGGGGGTCTCCATATGTGTCCCACGAGGAGCCGCTTTGGGGAGGTCACACAGCGGTAGAGGCGGCCTGCCGCGGTGAAGTCAAGTGCCCGGGCCCCTAAGGGCGCGGGCTACGTCCGGGGGGTGACTGTTCCCCGGACGGATCTTGGTTAGGTGGAGCATACCCGCTCCACCCAGGTGCCCCTCCGGGAGGGAACACCTGCCCTGGCACCACCAATGGGGCTCAGGGTTAGGGGGTTTTATTATAGAGGTTTTTCCTTACCTCGCGATCCGGTCGGTTAAGGCAAGATCATCGGTCCGTGTGGCTTCGCATACCCTCGGGAGACAGGTCTCTCCGAGGGGTCGTCGTTCCACCAACACGGGTTACGATACACCCAGAAGCGATACGCTTCCGGCTTCCCCTCTAAGGCGGGGGGGGGGGGCACCGCAGCCCCGGAGATCGTTCCGAGACTGCCGTCCACCCTGTAGGCGGAAAGCTTCCGCCAGGGTGGACACCCCTACGGAAAATCCGTCATCGGGGTAGTGAAATGCCATGCCCGCGTCCGCGCCCCTACCCGACTATGTCGTGCAGGGGCCCCAGGAGCACCACGAGGAGGTGCGGTGCATGGTCTTACCCCGGTCGAGCCTCCAACTTCGTCCGAGTTCCCCGCCCTGGGCTGACTTCGGATCCTCCCCACGCGACCATAAGGCCCGGGGGTACCACCGGAATCGACGACCCAGTTGAGGGAACATGGAACCCATCGGAGTTCCCCATCAGCCATATGCCGGCAAGCCGACGGCTGATGGAGCGCTCTTCCAGAGCAGGGGGGGAATATAGCTGGACCAGTCGGGGACCACCGTGACCGGTAACGTACCGCACACGGACCGACTGACCCCCCAGCGCTCCCGTATTTTTATATTTTAACGTGGAGGAAGTCCTTGGGCTTGGACACCCCCGACCTCGGGGAAGGTCTGGGAGTTATGGGATGGTTGGGTACAAACCCCCCCACAAAACCTCCACGGTGACCAGCAGCACGGGAGTATAGGCAAGCTCGTGATCATGGTCTGCCGGTGCATCTCCGGTCTGCCCAGGCGAACCCAGACGACTACTCGAGCCAGATCCCACGTCCCGCGCCAAAGTTTCCCTGCCTGAAGGGAGCGAGTCCCCCGGCGGGCACACTACACAAGGTGCCGGTGCAACCACACACACGCGTACACCCCCACCTAACCCCCCCCCCCCCAATCCCCTCCGCCCTTCAGCTGGCGACGCTCGGGCCCCTGCACCGAGCGTCCCGCGGGCAACTTCTATTCTGGTACCCTGCCCCGGCCCTACGCTAAATCATAGCTTCCTTCCCCCCATCCCTAGCTACTTCCCAGTGCGCGGACGAGGGACCAGAGGGCCCACGCGGGGCCGGCACCGCCAGCGACGCGGAGCCACGCGCAATGTCGTCGGACCGGGGCGCGTTTTCTCGGCCCTTGGTCGCGCTACTCAGGCGCCCTTACCGAGCACCACGCGCCCCCGGAATCGGACGGTCCAAGCCCTAGCACGAGGCCGCACTACTGGTGCCTACGCCCGCATCATCCCGTTTGCAGCACCTCCTGAGAGATGTAATACCTGAAAATAATTCCCCCCTAGTTGGCTGGCTCCCTGCAGGGGAGCCGAGTGTCTAAGCGCGGTTCAACCCCTTTCCGCGTAGCGCAACGCCCACCCCCAGTGGTTCAACGCTGTCCGCACCCGATGGTTTGGCAGTCTGCCACCCGCGCGCGGAAGCCGAGTCCTTCTAGCGACGATCCGGCGGTACGGTGCGCCTCCCATCCCGAAGGAGAGAACCCGTCGTCTCTAGAGGACTGTCGTACCAACCCGCGACGCCCAGTAACGCCCAACGAAACGCCCAGCCTCCGGTGGTTCAGCATAACCCGCACACGGCTGTTTGGGAGTCTGCCACCCGCGCGCGGAAGCCGAGCCCGTCTAGCGACGATCCGGCGGTACGGTGCGCCTCCCATCCCGAAGGAGAGAACCCGTCGTCTCTAGGGGACTGTCGCCCCACCCCGCGGCCCAGCCCTCCCTCCCAAACCAAGCCCGATTCCCGCCCCTAGCAACCCCTCACCCCATTGCGCCCAACGGAACGCCCCACCCCCCGGTGGTTCAGCAAATTCGCACAACGAGCGTTTGATAGTCTGCCACCCGCGCGCGGAAGCCGGGTACACCCCGCGGTGATCCGACGGTACGGTGCGCCTCCCATCCCGAAGGAGAGAACCCGTCACCTCGGGGGACCATCCATCCATACGCCCAACGGTTCGCTTCACCCGGTGGTTCAGCGCTGTCCGCACCCGGTGGTTTGGCAGTCTGCCACCCGCGCGCGGAAGCCGAGTCAACCCCGCGACGATCCGACGGTACGGTGCGCTTCCCACCCCGAAGGGGAGAACCCGTCGTCTCGGGGAGACGCCGACCCACCCCGTGTAAAGCCCCGCGACGTTCCCCACCCTCGACGGCCATCGCGCACGCGCCATACCCCGAACGAAGCCCCACGGCCTAAACCACCCCTAACGAGCGGCCGTCACCGATCGCCCCCGGATCGCGCCCACCCCGAGCGAGGTTCGCGGAAGAAAACCTGAAATTAAAAATAGGTGGAGCGATTGAGCGCGCACGCCGCAGCCCCAGGGCCGGGCCGGAGGACCCCGCCGACCCACTCGCAGTAGCGTGGTAGCCGGAGGCAACCACCGACCCACCCAGGGCCCGCAGCGCGCGGACCCGCGCACGCTCCACCGGGCAGCCGACCCTTAGCCAGGGTGGCAGCACCCCCCGTAGGCTGGCGAAGATGAGCAGAACCATCTCGCACCGTCCGACGCGGAGCGTCGCCGCCACCCTTGAGCCCTCTCGCCACGTCAAGGCGGTCGGCACCGGAGAGGGGTATTTTTTTATTTTAACGTGGAGGAAGTCCTTGGGCTTGGACACCCCCGACCTCGGGGAAGGTCTGGGAGTTATGGGATGGTTGGGTACAAACCCCCCCACAAAACCTCCACGGTGACCAGCAGCACGGGAGTATAGGCAAGCTCGAGATCATGGTCTGCCGGTGCATCTCCGGTCTACCCAGGCGAACCCAGACGACTACTCGAGCCAGATCCCATGTCCCGCGCCAAAGTTTCCCTGCCTGAAGGGAGCGAGTCCCCCGACGGCACACTACACAAGGTGCCGGTGCAGCCACACACACGCGTACACCCCCACCCAACCCCCCCCCCCCCCCAATCCCCTCCGCCCTTCAGCTGGCGACGCTCGGGCCCCTGCACCGAGCGCCCCGCGGGCAACTTCTATTCTGGTACCCTGCCCCGGCCCTACGCTAAATCATAGCTTCCTTCCCCCCATCCCTAGCTACTTCCCAGTGCGCGGACGAGGGACCAGAGGGCCCACGCGGGGCCGGCACCGCCAGCGACGCGGAGCCACGCGCAATATCGTCGGACCGGGGCGCACTTTCACGGCCCTTGGTCGCGCTACTCAGGCGCCCTTACCGAGCACCACGCGCCCCCGGAATCGGACGGCCCAAGCCCTAGCACGAGGCCGCACTACTGGTGCCTACGCCCGCATCATCCCGTTTGCAGCACCTCCTGAGAGATGTAATACCTGAAAATAATTCCCCCCTAGTTGGCTGGCTCCCTGCAGGGGAGCCGAGTGTCTAAGCGCGGTTCAACCCCTTTCCGCGTAGCGCAACGCCCAGTGGTTCAACGCTGTCCGCACCCGATGGTTTGGCAGTCTGCCACCCGCGCGCGGAAGCCGAGTCCTTCTAGCGACGATCCGGCGGTACGGTGCGCCTCCCATCCCGAAGGAGAGAACCCGTCGTCTCTAGAGGACTGTCGTACCAACCCGCGACGCCCAGTAACGCCCAACGAAACGCCCAGCCTCCGGTGGTTCAGCATAACCCGCACACGGCTGTTTGGGAGTCTGCCACCCGCGCGCGGAAGCCGAGCCCGTCTAGCGACGATCCGGCGGTACGGTGCGCCTCCCATCCCGAAGGAGAGAACCCGTCGTCTCTAGGGGACTGTCGCCCCACCCCGCGGCCCAGCCCTCCCTCCCAAACCAAGCCCGATTCCCGCCCCTAGCAACCCTTCACCCCATTGCGCCCAACGGAACGCCCCACCCCCCGGTGGTTCAGCAAATTCGCACAACGAGCGTTTGATAGTCTGCCACCCGCGCGCGGAAGCCGGGTACACCCCGCGGTGATCCGACGGTACGGTGCGCCTCCCATCCCGAAGGAGAGAACCCGTCACCTCGGGGGACCATCCATCCATACGCCCAACGGTTCGCTCCACCCGGTGGTTCAGCGCTGTCCGCACCCGGTGGTTTGGCAGTCTGCCACCCGCGCGCGGAAGCCGAGTCAACCCCGCGACGATCCGACGGTACGGTGCGCTTCCCACCCCGAAGGGGAGAACCCGTCGTCTCGGGGAGACGCCGACCCACCCCGTGTAAAGCCCCGCGACGTTCCCCACCCTCGACGGCCATCGCGCACGCGCCATACCCCGAACGAAGCCCCACGGTCTAAACCACCCCTAACGAGCGGCCGTCACCGATCGCCCCCGGATCGCGCCCACCCCGAGCGAGGTTCGCGGAAGAAAACCTGAAATTAAAAATAGGTGGAGCGATTGAGCGCGCACGCCGCAGCCCCAGGGCCGGGCCGGAGGACCCCGCCGACCCACTCGCAGTAGCGTGGTAGCCGGAGGCAACCACCGACCCACCCAGGGCCCGCAGCGCGCGGACCCGCGCACGCTCCACCGGGCAGCCGACCCTTAGCCAGGGTGGCAGCACCCCCCGTAGGCTGGCGAAGATGAGCAGAACCATCTCGCACCGTCCGACGCGGAGCGTCGCCGCCACCCTTGAGCCCTCTCGCCACGTCAAGGCGGTCGGCACCGGAGAGGGGTATTTTTTTATTTTAACGTGGAGGAAGTCCTTGGGCTTGGACACCCCCGACCTCGGGGAAGGTCTGGGAGTTATGGGATGGTTGGGTACAAACCCCCCCACAAAACCTCCACGGTGACCAGCAGCACGGGAGTATAGGCAAGCTCGAGATCATGGTCTGCCGGTGCATCTCCGGTCTACCCAGGCGAACCCAGACGACTACTCGAGCCAGATCCCATGTCCCGCGCCAAAGTTTCCCTGCCTGAAGGGAGCGAGTCCCCCGACGGCACACTACACAAGGTGCCGGTGCAGCCACACACACGCGTACACCCCCACCCAACCCCCCCCCCCCCCCAATCCCCTCCGCCCTTCAGCTGGCGACGCTCGGGCCCCTGCACCGAGCGCCCCGCGGGCAACTTCTATTCTGGTACCCTGCCCCGGCCCTACGCTAAATCATAGCTTCCTTCCCCCCATCCCTAGCTACTTCCCAGTGCGCGGACGAGGGACCAGAGGGCCCACGCGGGGCCGGCACCGCCAGCGACGCGGAGCCACGCGCAATATCGTCGGACCGGGGCGCGTTTTCACGGCCCTTGGTCGCGCTACTCAGGCGCCCTTACCGAGCACCACGCGCCCCCGGAATCGGACGGCCCAAGCCCTAGCACGAGGCCGCACTACTGGTGCCTACGCCCGCATCATCCCGTTTGCAGCACCTCCTGAGAGATGTAATACCTGAATATAATTCCCCCCTAGTTGGCTGGCTCCCTGCAGGGGAGCCGAGTGTCTAAGCGCGGTTCAACCCCTTTCCGCGTAGCGCAACGCCCACCCCCAGTGGTTTTATCGTTAATTATCGTTATATGTATGCATCATTGCACTTGCGATGCATCGGTCCCACGATTCAAACATAAACACACGGTACGAAGCGCGTGCACGTAGGCACCAAAAACGCGTTCAATCCTGCACAGATATAAACACACGGCATGGCGCGGTACAATGTTTATTCCATGGGCTATCGCGATGATTGATTTACAATAATTATCACTATATGTTTACATCATTGGACGCGGGCTGCATCGGTCCCACGATTCAAATATAAACACACGGCACGAAGCGCGTGCACGTAGGCCTAAAAAACGCGTTCAATCCTGTCGCGCGCCATGATCGCCTTATCTTTTCTCAGAAATCCTGGTTCGCCCTCTTTCTCAGAAATCATCATCATCGAAGACACGATTTGAATTTCCACGAATCGGTCGAGATCGCCATAGCGGACAATAAAGGCTGCGAGTTGAGCTTTTCAATGTCTACGTGGAAGCTCGTGCTACAAAACGAGGCGGACATACTTCAACGATTACGTAGCAACGCAACATCGCCCCAAACTCACATCGTAATTGATCATTTACGACTAGAGTTCACGCGTATGCATGATGATCAACTTATTAAAATCACCGATAATCGCACTGTCATATATATGACTGAAGCCACGATGTGTAAACTATTCGCGTACAATCATTGCATTGAACATATGTTCACCTGGCTAACTGAAAATATGTACTCTGTAAGCAGTAAATATGCCACCTTCGTAGAAGTTCTACGTACCGCGTCCGTACCAACGAATTATGTGAAATCAATTTCCGAAAGCGAGCACTTCGAAAAGCATTCATTGATTGATTGTGAATTGTTGGCGTTAGGATTACAATCCATGCTGCGTGATGTAAACCACGTACCACTATAGTACGTGCATATATATGTTTAATAATAAATGTATAACAATTTTTAAATAAATGTATATATTTTTTCTTTGAAAACAGTATATATTTATTAATGTACATCCACGCATGCATGCGTACTTAAATTATAGAATAAGTATTTGCGTAAAATAACGTTCGTATGGGAGGGATCTTCTTGCTCGTGGGTAGAGGAATCAGTCGCCGCTGTCATTACGCTCATCACCGCCGTCGCCGTTGTGTTCATCGCTATAGAAAACAGAAAAAAAAAGATAATAATTCTTACATATTCGTTTCTCGGCATATGACGCGTAAAGTAGATTGTAATGTGCGTGTATGATTTACATTAGGTGACGCTACGTATATAATCCCATATTTTCCCGACATTCTCCAGCGCGCAAACACCGCCGTTGTTATGAAATGCATATCGAATGGCATTCGTTGAAGACATAGACTTCAGATTAGGAACGTCAGGCATGATCCCGCAATAATCATCGTCAACGTCGTAGCCGCCGTCGTCTTCGACAGTTCGAGCATTGTTGTTGTTGTTGTTGCAGTTGTTGTTGGTGTTGTTGATCTTTCGCGCCGTCAGTTCATCCAAATTGCATACATCCTCAACGATTATGTCAGGTAGAAGTTGTAGCATCCGCGTTTTCTTTTCCGCACCTTTCACGATGACGAAGTCAATGTTCGCGAGCACGCTGGTGAGGTGCCCCAGAATTTTGGAGTATGGAACGTAGCGTGGACCAGCGAAGCCCGTGATGATGCTTCGCGAGCCAGGACGCTTGACGGTGCTCACAGGAATTCAGATGATTCCAGAAGTATGGCGGTTCGAAGATCCAATTGCTGATCGTCGTTTTATCGTTGTTGCTGTTTACGCGAATCGCGATCTCTTTGGCGACGAACTCGCGTTCGATATTGAACCCTTGCAGATCGACAATGGCGAACATTATTATTACTCGTTTAGGTAGCACCGTCGGCGATGGTGTCAGAACAGCAACTGAGGTCTTCGACATCGACGTTTTAAAACAGTAGCAGTATCCGCAGTAGGAGTAGTAGTATTAGTAGTAGTAGTAGTAGTAGTAGTAGTAGTAATCGATCTCGTACGCACGCTATATTAATTTGCGTACCATGTTGGTTAAAGGGCCGTATTCGACTATACGATCGTGTATGAACAAACAGACGGCGGAAGTATTAGCGGGGATATTTTCTTTGCATTCGAAATCTATTCGCACGTCCACGGTAGCGCTTTTCAACGATTCGTTTTGCCTAGAACAATCTATTACCACGATAGGCGCGTATTTAAGGAATTCGTTCGCGCTCAGCAACGGTTCTCCGTGACCGTAGTACGATCGGATGAAATTCGCATACATATTGTACATGATCGCGAATTTATACTTAGAAAAATCTATTTGCATGTCATCGTACGGATACGTCTCGGAATTTAGGTAGAGTCGAAAGTTTGTGAGATTATTCGGGTCGAATATCCACGCGGGTTTATTTGAACGATTCTTTCGATCGGTTTGCATGCCAAATAACACGTATCGGGGTTTCTCGATTTGCGACGTAGTTTTCACGGGCCACGTATGTTTCGTTGTCGCTTGCAGTAACGGATACTCGTGTAGGCTCCACGATCGGAAACTCATCGCGATCGGTCGTTCGCTTTCCAAGATTCGCAGTATCGATAGTTTATTCACTTCCTCCAAAACGACGTGGGGCATACGCCACTGCACCTTGCGTATCTCCAGTTTCGGGATCGCAGTGGCGGAGGTGCAGTGCATCGCGTTCGAATCGTCTCGCGCTCGTATAAGAATCAGCTCGTGCCGCGCGTTCATCACGATGCGTTTGTAATCCTCGCAGAATCCTAATAACACGTTCAGGGGTACGCAGAAATTGGAAGCACCCGAATGAAACATGTCGTTATCGTAATCGATGTCATAATTCCAACCGGCATTCGCAAGCGCTTTGCTTCTCTCGGCTGACAACGAAACGAAATTTTTCAAGGTGGTAGTGGTTCCTAGATTTCGGCAACGATCGATCTCGACACCGTTCAATTCGTATCGAATCTCATCGAACATGAACGCGACGCAATTATTATCGAGAACGGCGGTCGTGGACGTTGCTGGACCTTTCGCGTCTTGCATAGACAACGTGCCACGACCTTCGATGTAGAGAAAACTTTCGCACGGAAGCGTGTACAGATCTTGCTGCTGTATGGGGATTCTTATCTCATCGCTATTATCGAACATCGTGTTGGCGTATGGATTATACGTGTGTAACTCGATCTTCGTGATACGATTGTCGAAGGTTGGCGTATTCGCCACGTCCAAAATAATCGACATCGTGACTGCATGTCTAATAGGCGACGATGAAACCTAACGATTGTAGGAAACGCGCGTTTCGACGAATAACGGCTTTCTTATGCTTCTTACCGGTCCTCTTCTTCTTCTTATCACTCCTCCCATCTTTATTCTTCTACTTTCGCCTGTCGACAAAGGCCGGTCGAGACGCGTGACAGAGACGGTAGGAGTATCAGCGGCGATTGATGATTCGTGCGTGTGATCTAACACTAACATACTACACACGCGCACATACACGTACGGTCACGCTACCTATCGCGCGGACGTCGTTGAACGTGTAAACGAATCGTTATTTCTTCTCCACGGAAATCTATAGGACGATCGTGTTGATCTACGATGCACAACGTTAGATCGTGTATTGCTCGTGCGACGATTGGCAAGTAAATGACGTGCCGCGGTGTTTCCGATATCTTATATCCTGGCGGCACGCGTGGCGAAAATTCATGGATCGTATGTACCTGTTTATCGTTGCTGTACGCGCCGGTAGTGACGTTGCACGTTACTCTGATCACGTTAACGTTTATAATATTTACGGGTCCGTCGGACTCGTGCCAGATTCTCGGTAATAAAACGCGATTCGGGGAAAATCCTAGCAACGAGCCCACATTGTTCGGTTTCGTAAAGTCTACAAAGAACGAACAATTCAGCTCGCTTTTTATGGTGTTGTTGTTAGCTCGTAGCATTAGAGGGTACTTGTCGTCATCGTCGTTCTCGTTGTTACCACGTCTTCGAGGATATCGATCGAGTAATCGTTGCTTCAGATACTCGGCGATAGCGTCTAATTCGTAGGAGCCGTGGGGTATCGTAATGCATTCATTAGCTACGTCGACGATTGAATTGTTTTCGGTGTCGTAGTTCACGACGAAATAGAATTTATCGTTGTTCGAGTCGATGTTCGGTATCGTGTGAAACGTCTCCAAGTCCGCGAGTCCTAATTCGTATTGACCATCGCTCAAATCTATCGGTGGAAAATAGTTTACCGTGAGCGCGCTGCTGCGTCCCGTTAACGTAAGCGTGAACGACATATCATAGATTACACTCGCGAGACGGTGAGAGGGGGAGTGACGCGCGCGTACGAATACTCGGCAATTTATCGATATTATAAGTCTTTACTATAGAAGATGTGAATCGCCATTACGCATGGACACATTGTGACATAATCTTAGTACATACCGTTATTATTATTATTATACAGGCCATGATTCCATAGACTTTTGCTGTAAAAATTGCATGCACAAGCGACCGCAATTCATCTGATCGAAACGTTGAAAACGATCGTGATTGTACGTGATCGTTGTACCACGTCCGAAATAGTAGATCAATTCCGCGGGAGGTCGCAGATTCCCAAAACTATCAAAGTATTGTACTCGTGGTCCGCGTTTCGCGTAAGCGACCCAGTGCGTACCGGCGCCTCGATTCTCGTCCAGATTCGCGATACCGCATTCGTTGCTTCGTACACGCGTGGGAAGCGTATCGCGCATAAACACCCCTCGAAAGAACGGGATGCTGGCACATTCGCGTTCTAATTGCAGGTTCGCCATAGGTTGTTGCGTTATCGCCGCCACCGTCGCCACGCGCCTACGCGATCGGCGTTTTTTTTTTCTTTGATCGCACTTGTCGTTGGCGCCGCAGTCTCAGGTTCAAGCCTGCGCCTCGCTTGTACGGTGTCAGGTGCATCCCTCGCTCTTCCATCGCGCGATGATGACGCAACGTCTCTTCCAGCTGTTTTCGAGAGGCCCTCGAATCGTTGACGGCTTTGGTTATACCAGCCGCTCCACCGGCCAATGCTCCGATAGCTGATAAAGCGGGCAACACGAACGGAAGAAACGGAAGAAAGCCACCGCGTTTCGCCACTCGTAGATTACGATGTCGTCGACGCCGTTGAGGATGTTTCCTTCCAGACTTTCTCTGTTTACGTTTCGTCCTTCTCATACCCATGCCGAGTTTGGTCTTAGCCTTCATCGTTGCCCACACTCCAGTCGCTACGGCTTTTTCGCCAAAGGTCGCGTCGTTCGCGAATACTCGTTCTCGCGCTCGTTCGGCTAACGCACGATCCGCCTCGTGTCGCCCCTCTAAATCCTTTCGACGAGAGTACGCGATATCGTGGTCGCGGCACGCTGCGTCCAGAGGATTCACACCTTCGTCGCCACAAGCCAATCGTTTTAGCAAACGCGTTCCCGGTCCGCAGAACTGATAACCCGGAACGTGTAGTTCGAACGGCAGACGGTTTATGATACCGTTCATGAGACCCGATCCAGTCTTTTTCTTCTGATTATTATTCTTCCTCCTCTGATTCTTCCCTAGTCCGTGAGACGTCACAGTCGTTGATGCAACCATATACGTTAGAATAGTCACGATAGCTAATACAATAATAAACGCGTACGCACGCTCCACCGATCACTGTGATAGTGACCTGCGCGACGCGCACCACGAATATAAATAGTCATCCCTCGTCATAGACGTGCTTGCGAATATGCGATTCGCGAAACAGTCGGACGTTATTTGGGTGACCGCGAACAGAATGCTCGAGGATGATAGGGATGCGAGTCGATCGAACAGACACGGCCCGTTGTTGCCGAACAGCGTGCGAGGCGTCATTTGCGGGCCGTCCGGATGTGGAAAAACGAACGTGCTTCTGAGCATGCTAGAGAGTCCGAACGGTTTGCGTTTCGAGAACGTGTACGTATACTCGAAATCGTTGCATCAGCCAAAGTATCGATATCTCGAACAGGTGTTGTCCGTCATCGACGGGATCGAATACTTTCCCTACCCGGACAACGCTGAGATCGTCCCACCGAGAGACGCTCGGCCCGATTCGATCTTCGTGTTCGACGACGTGGCATGCGACGAACAGAACGCGATACGCGAATACTTCTCCATGGGTCGCCACGCGAACGTGGATTGCTTTTATTTATGTCAATCGTACGCTAGAATACCTGAACATTTGATCAGGGACAACGCGAATTTTCTCATGCTGTTCAAACAAGACGGTACAAACTTGCGTCGCGTGTACAACGATCACGTGAACACAGACATGACGTTCGAGTCGTTCAACGACTTGTGCGCGAGATGTTGGCATCGACGATACGATTTCGTGGTGATCGATAAGGATAGTTCCATGTACGAAGGTCGGTATCGAAGAGGATTTAACGAGTTTGTCGTAGCTCGTTGACATCAGTAAACCGCGAGTCATTCATCGAGCAACACGAAATGGCCAACGAATCGACGGCGACGACTGCTATAACCTCGAGCAACGTCGACGCGAAGCATTCGCAAAAACATCGTCGACGTCATCGACAAAAAGGAACGAAACACCAAAAAGGAACAAAGCATCGAAAAGGGATGAAACGTCGGAGCGTGGACGCAAAGGTGGAAATCGCCAAAGTCAGCGACGTTATACGTAAAAAGTGCTTAGCCTTGAAAATTGGTAAAATGGCTACGGAAGCGGCTGTGGAAGCGAGTACGCGGCCCATCGTTGAACCGCTGAAACGATTGATCGAGAACTCGTCCGCGTTGATAACGCGTTCAACGCCTCGATCGCGACCAGAGAAGAGGAAACACGAATACGATCAACGACAATCATCGAAGAGACTTCGACCCATTACTCCATCGATAACCAAGGAACGTCCGAATAACCTTCCAGATTCTAGCGACTATGACAATGACCACGACGACGACGACGACGACGCTGACAATGATGACGACGCTGACAACGACAATGACAATGACAACGATACTAATAATGACAACAATGATGTTGACGATAATGTTGTTGATGATGTTGTTGGTGATGTTGTTCATGATATCGATCACAAAGACGAAGAAAAAATTCAGGATGATGAGTCGTCAGCAAAGGTTCATGATTTGGATTCGCTGCGCAACCCCATCGATGATGTCGAAGTGTATGTACGGAACGCCAAGGGACCCTTGTCGCGAGAATACCTGCGACTGTTCTTCACCGATACCAAGAAACGAATCGACAACGTGTACGGTGTATACTTGGGGTCCGACGAAGACCTAATGATCGGCGATTCCGTATTCACCATCGACGAGGACGGTGATGACATTCGCGTGAACGGAACGCGATACGTGGGGACTCGGGGTTTGTACGAATTGCTGTTCATGCGAGTACCCAACGTTCGCACGTACACAGACGCGGATATTCACGCGTACCGTCGCATCTTGCTATCGACGAACGCGCATAAGCGAAACCATTCGCCGAGCAAGCGCACGCTGGGAAATAAGGGATATAAGTATAAGAAAATCATATCCGCGATAATCGGTGGGGTGCGGACATTGGGAGTCAGACGCGTTAGGGACGGCGCGGACGGCACGGGCACGCGACAAGGTCGAGGATTACCCATTGACGAATCGATGACTGTCGCCGATAACGCGATCGATTACGTGTACTGGGATGACCCGAACGAATTGGTCGATAGACTTAGATTACTCATAGCATCGCGCGCGGCAGGTCACACGGGTCATGATAACGAAATCGCATCCATCGTGGAGGAACTTCGCGAGGACGGACGCATCTTAAATTGAACGATTCGGTGATCATCGCGTCAGTAGTGTTCGCGCACACGCATCGTTATGTCGGTGAACAAGTTTGGCATCGCGTTACGCAACAACAACAACAACAACAGCGACGAAGCGAGAATGACAATGACGAGATTATTGTCCTCGATGGACGAACGCTTTAACCGAAAAATCGAAACGGCTATCGCGACCGCGCGACTGGACGCCGAGTATCAACGATCTCAACTCGAGACGCGAGTACAACGAACGATGACGGATATCGTTAACGCGCAATTGTCCCAACTAGAGGATGATTTAAATAACGCGATGGAGCAACGCTTGAATCACTTGACAGACAGACTCGAAGAGTTTACGACATCGTCGACTGCGATAACGGACACGGATTTGTACAAACGAAAGGAGCCGCGAAAAGCAGACGAGGGTCTACGACGACGCCAACGACGATCATCACTGATGGTGACGATAACGACTACGAATCCGAAACGTCTAATAATAATAACGAACGATTGCGAAGAACGTGCGCCGATTGCGTTTTGCGAGTACTCGAGGAACTCATACTACTTCTAACGTCCTTGAAACGTCGCGACCATCCCCAGCCCACCGCGAAGCATGAACAAGGAACGAGTACAACTAGTGAACGAACTACACGCTCCCGCGAGACGTAATTTCCCACGGCGCAGCGTCGTGATTCGCGGCTACGATGATTTGTGGCAGGCTGATTTGGTTGAGATGCGTCCGTACGCGAAGCAAAATCGAGGATATCACTACATACTAACGATCATCGATGCGTTCAGCAAGTACGCGTGGGCCGTACCCGTGAAAACGAAAAGCGGACGCGACGTGACCGCGGCGTTCGCGACCGTGTTGCGACAGAGCGATAGATGCCCGCGAAATTTACAAACCGACATGGGTAAAGAGTTTTACAACGCGGAGTTTCAACGATGCGCGAAGACACGCGGGATCAACCATTACTCCACGTACAGTGTGATGAAAGCGTCGATCGTCGAACGTTTCAATCGCACGCTGAAAAACCTCATGTGGAAACAATTCTCCTTGATCGCGTCCTATCACTGGGCAGACTTGTTACCTGCGCTCGTACGCACCTACAATCATCGCAAGCATCGAACGATCAACGCCCGACCCGTTGACGTAACCCCCCGACGCGTTTGTCGTTCGCCGCGAATGAACCCCTCTCCCCCTCCGCCACGGAAGGCTTTCGACGACGCGCGAAATTCAACGTCGGCGACAAGGTACGCGTGAGCAAGTTCAAGACCCTCTTCGAGAAGGGATACACTCCAAACTGGTCGACCGAGGTGTTCGAAATCGTAACCGTACAAAGAACGTTCCCGGTGACGTACATTCTGCGCGATTCCGCGGGAGAGCCGATCTCGGGTGGTTTCTACGAGTACGAACTGCATTCGGTCGCGAATCCGGACGTCTATCTGGTCGAGAAGATTATTCGTCGCAAGGGGAATCAGGTGTACGTTAAGTGGCTCGGATTCGATTCGTCGCGGAACTCGTGGATACGCGACAAGGATATTCTCTGATTCGTTATCGTGCTTGATGTTACTGGTACGAATAAATGAATGAATGAATAAATACATATAAATATATATACATTGTTCGTTTATTTACATCCTCCTCCGCATCCTCCTCCTCCTCCTCATTCTTCTTCGCCACATATATACGTATAATTTATCTTAATAAAGAAGGAAAAAATATATATATACGTATAAAATACAATTTTGCTTATATTCTACGCTATACATATATTACATATTTATAAATATATAAATAACATGTACAAAAGAAACGTATATACATATGGACATGCAAACATACAAACATACAAACATGCAAACATGCAAACATACTATACAATGGGATTCTCGAGGGACTCGTCGGGCTCAAGCTCGAGACGTTCGTGAGTCTTGAGCTCGGGGATTCGATAATGACCCCACGGAAGGGTGCTGACCCGATCGACTAAAATACACCGCTTGTCGTCAAACGGACTGAGAGCGTTCTTTTCCTCACTCACGGTATATACACTGTGCTCTTTGGAGCGTATATTGTTCTGTCGAACTGATTTCTCGGTGAGATCGCGAAGACAACGAACGTAATCGTCGAATTGTACATGATTCGCGACCACGTGTCTCCGCACACCCTTCACTTTTTTCGTCTCACTCGTAGACCCCACTGTAGCGTTAAACGTTCTAGTCGCGTACATCTTAGATCGTAGCCCGACGAACTCTGTCATCAAGGCACCATTGTTCTCATCTTTCATGAGTCCCGGCACCTTTTTGTTTACGCGCGGCATACCGTACGGATTGTCCACCGCGTAATCACTCGTGTCGAATCGGGCTACGTCACGCTTCATCGATTCGTACGCATCCTCGCATTCCACGCTATACATTAAACTATCGGTGTCGGTGTACAGGACCTTACACCGATCACCGAACCTCGCACGCATATACGTATAATGAAATTCGTACAGGCATTCTTTCGATACGTCCAGTACACTCATTCCCACGTATATCGGCTTGTCGAATTTCACTCTGAGTTTTCGCATTTCGATGGCCACTAACTGCTCGGAGAAGATCGTGCGACTGTGAAAGTTCGGTTTCGCGATCAGCGCTTCCGCGCCGTAACGACCGTCCCACCGAGTCACCAGTCGCACGTCTACGCGATTCCGCACATTCTCCATTGTTTTACCGTACACCGCATTGTTCATTAATTTGAATAGAGTCTTTTGAAATTCGCTAGTGGCTCGCGTCCTCAAATCGGTGTTCAATCGAATGTAGTCGCGCAACCAATACGACTGATCGAATCGCAACAACCGTGTCGCACGCACTGTTTCAGGTAGCGATAGTAGATGACGTATCGCTCCTTATCGTCGAGCGTGGCAAGCAGCTTGGTCTGTTTACCGTGTGGCGCGTGCTCTCGCACCGGGCAGAATGGAAGGTCGGCGTGCGCGTCGTGAATCTCCTTGGGATATTCGATGTCCACCTCCAACAGGTATCCCTCGGATTCTTCGACTCCCTCGCCGTCGGGCAGGGATGACACGTCAAGGGCGGCCACCTCCGCATCGTCCAGCCATCGAAACCCTTCTCGCGGCATAGCCTGCGACATTGCCCAGCCGTACAAGTTGTTGACGTCGAAGTACATCAGATACGTTGACGCCTTCGACTTGTCGTACATCCCCGTCGGTAGGTGCTTGTTGTTGGCTCGCGCGTACCTGTGCGAGCACTGACTCAGACCGCCGCGTATGCCACGCTCCACGAACAGTAACATGTCCACGTCCGTCAGAAGCTCTAATCGTACGCCGGCGTACTTGAGCATCGCGTGCCACGTGAAACTCGGTAGCGTAAAATAATGCGCGGGATCTAGATCGTAACTCGCGATACAGTCTGTGCGGAAACTTTCGAACACGTCGGCGAGTAACAACACATCTGTTTTCAAGTACAAATCACTGTACTCGCCCAATGTCTGTACGCGAAAAGTATTCCACACGTTCGCGGCGTGCGCGTAATCAGGCTCCGACGCGTCGCGATCGTTCAGCCGGTTATAGAACGCTTCGCGGGACGGTAAACACGTATCGTTCAGTTTGGTGTACGACGTCACGTAGTCGTACGGGAAGACACCCTTCCTGGTCAGGAGATCGAACTGCTCGTCCGACAGGGATTGAAACTGATGCCGTAGAATCGCGAGTCGTTCTCTGCCAAGGTCCGAAGCGAGTTTCTCCAGACTCGCGGCCAAAAACTTCAGCGAATCGATGAATCGAAACTTCAATCCCCGCTTCCAATCATTATTCTCGGCGTCGATTCCCTTGACGTGTTTGGTGAACGATATGTACCGCTCCTTCGTCACCGGCAGCAGGTCGATCTGTCCCTCGAACGCGGACGCCAACTCCTTGATCACGAAATGCGCGTCGTAGCCTGATAAATTGTGGAACACTACCGGTATCGTGTACGATCTTTGGTACTGCAAGTTACACGACACGTGGGCCGCGCCTCGGTACTCGCCCGTCGAGTGGCAATGGTCGCGCACTTTTTTGTCCGTTTCGACGAAAGGTTGCCCGCACACGTGACACACGATCGCGTTATTAAAACTATCCCATTGTTGACTCGTCAACGAGTTCATTGGATTCGCGTTCCGCAACCACGAATACGCAATGTTCGCAAAGTCTCGAAGTTCTTGCACGAACCACTTCACGCACTCGGATTCGTGACGATACGCGCGATAACGGCACAGAGACGCGTCGGTGGAACAATGGATGTAATATCCCACGCTGTACGCATTATGCTGTTGGTACGTGTACGTCCGACTCCGCTCCGCAGGCTCGACGTCCTCCAGCATGCATTCGAAGTCCGCGTAAACGATGAATGGCGCTCGTTCCTTATTTTTGAAGTTCTTGAACTGCAACCATTTATCCTCCACGGACGGCAATTCGACGGCCCACTCGTTCAGACGCTGGCAGTCCACGTTATGCTTGGTCAATTGCACGTTCGAATGGAAGAAGCTGAGACATCTGCAACGATAATAGTATTAATAATAATAAACATAATAATCAATAATACATCGATCGAAATATACCATATTTTACTCACCTTTCGCAAACGAATACTTGTCCATTGTGTTTGCCGAGCTGCTTCGAAATCAGTCTCGACATGCTCCGAATGCATGTGAAATGGTATCGTTGGGGCTCGTTGGGATCCTGCACCAGTAGGAGGTTCGCGTGTCTCTCTCGCTTGTCCTCGGTCAAACGCAGAGGCACGCAGCTTCCGTCGGACCACGCGTACACATTTACTGACACGTCGTTCATCCTCTCGAACTTCGTCAGCTGGTCCAACGTTACGGGTAGAGTCATGTCACCCGTGCGAAGCACCTCCGAGTAGTGATGGTACGATGCGATCCTATCACTATTCGCAGTAACGGGGTACAAACTGGCAACGACAGCCCACAAGAAACACGCATTGTCTCTGTTCTTTACGTTGACCACCGCTTTCTTCAGGACGACGGCGCGCGGGAGCGGTACGTCACAACCCCCTCGAAGTGGATTGTGCTTATTAATATTCACTAGAAGATTTAGCACAGCCCTTAGGGTCCATCCACTGTCGCGATCTTGAAACTCCTCGAGCATCACTAGTGTCGGAGCGACCACGTGCTTCGAGTACCACTCGCGCACAATCGAAGTCATTAACAGTACGCGATTTCGCGTACCGAAACTCTTCATGTCCGTATTCTCGCCCAACATAAACTCCGCGTTCAAGTTTGTATTCACGGATACGCTCTTATGCGTCGTGATAGCGTCCGTGACGCGCGAGATCACAGTTCGTCGAGCACCCTCTAAAAATCGACGCGGATCGACGTGTTCCACGTTGATGACCGCACCCGTTGAAATACCACCTATAAACGCAGATTCCACGCCTTCCCATACGACTTTGGGTGCCGTCGATGGACCCGAAACCCCGCACCCGACTCGCGAAAACTTTTCCCGCACGTTCGCGCGCAATGTCTTTATTCGCGCGATCAGCAACACCAGGCGTTGTTTCGCGGCCACGGGCACTCCTCCGCTACTCTGATACTGGATGATGAGCTGCAGGCACGCGTCGCAATGATCAATCCAGTCTCGAAATTCCGCAATACTGCGTAAAACCTTCGACATTCGGGATAAAACCCTGTACGTGTCCATGAACACCTCCATGTTCGCTTATTCACAAAGAGTTTACTTCACAAATAATTAATTTCCCAGAAACGCTCGATTTCACCGGATTTCATGATGCGACTCTTCCAGGTGATGCGATCATACTCACAATCGGGAAATCGGAAACTCAGCGGTACAAGGACGAGATTCGAGTTTCGCGGCAGGCTCGTACGGTCATCCAAATATCGTGCCAATTCCCGACTCAAAAACCTATTAATTGTAATTGTTCTTGTATCAGGATTCAGCACTTCCAGTACTTCTACCGCTCCGTTCTCGATGTCGTGTAGAAGCGTCAACGGCGTACACACGATCGCGGTAATGTACTTCGTACGCTTATGATGTACGTCCTTATCAGCAACGATGTAATGCAATGTGCATTTACCCACAGTACTGTTTCGCGCGATATACCGTAACAATTGACGATGCTCGCGCGACAATTGCATAAATCCGTGTCGAAAGACGCTGATCCACGACCTCTCGAATAATGATGGTGGGCTTAACGCGACGCGGATCTTATGCCTCTCGATCGTCAGTGATTCGTCATCCAACTGTAGCAACGTCGACAAATGATTCACCTCGCCATCGTCATCATCATCGGAAGATGATGACGCGAGCAATGCGTCTCGCGCGTCCAGTTCAGCGACTATGCACGCTATTTTACTTCGGACACACGTTCGCACTATTTCAACACTACTCATAAGTAATGTCAAACGTTGTTGTTCCGATTCCGATACTCTTCGGGTCTTAAAATGTTCGTGGATAAGGTGCACGAGCTCGTCACACGATACGAACCATTCGTAGCACTGTTCGTCGGTACGCAGCAGTGGGATCATCCCCCGCAACAATTCGTACGAATTCACGAAAAAGTCCATGTCTCGTGATACTTATGCACGCGTAACGTATTTCACAATCTCTACCGAGCAACTGCCGAATTTAATATACTAGTCGCCTACCCTATCCGAGATCCTTACGATGTCATCGCACTATGTTTACGTTAGTTGCAGTTCGAACGTGTCTTCAAATTTTCCTCACCCTTACACGATCACTGTACTACTCTCACGACTCAGATATAAACATATGATATCGCGCGGTGCACCGTTATGTATACACCATGGATTGACTTACAGCCTTCTCGATCGTGAAAATACTCGGAACTCTACCCCGAATAATTAACGCTATATGTTTACGTATGT
Source organism: Andrena hattorfiana (assembly GCA_944738655.2). Taxonomy (NCBI): domain Eukaryota; kingdom Metazoa; phylum Arthropoda; class Insecta; order Hymenoptera; family Andrenidae; genus Andrena; species Andrena hattorfiana. Next base: position 17,414,788 of record OX122895.1, on the reverse strand, counting down.
CTAATCACTGGAACGGCCACGTTAAAAACGGCCACGTTAAAAACAGTTCGCTCGTACCACTGCATCAGTCAGGTCTTACGTTACTACGAGAAACGTTTTAAAAATTTATTGTGTCTGAGTCCATTCCAATTACATCGAAGACTATCGCATCAAAGTGTTGTTGTTATTGTTGTTGCAAGCGAGATTGCTTTGAAGGATATCGTCCACCGTTCAACGCACGGAAGTACAATCGATTAATACCGTAAGTTTCCATCACCATATTTTAATGAATCGTTGTGTTAGCAACTTTGAGAATTATAAGAAAAATGGTTTCAGATTATGTCATTGCCCGTGAATGTGAAACGTCCAGCTACCGCTACGATCACCGCTGCTGCGACACTTATCCAGTCGTGCAGCCCGAAAGTGTATGTGGCGTGTCGAAATGTTGCGGTTCAAACCGAAGAAATTCGATGTGCAGAACTTCACGAGGCTGAAGCAAATCCGGATGGCGACCTTTATTTAAAAGTTTTTCGTCATGCTGACGAAATACGCGATGACCCACTAGATGAATACTATGCAAATAACCGCTACGAGGATAAGCAATTTTGGATAAATCGATATGTGGAAGACACGTTTTTAGGCAATGACGACGATGATGATTATGTACATAGAATTATACCTCTGCGGAATCGTGCGTATACTCCAAAGAGTGTGGTTTGGCGAAACGTTAAAGCGCAAAAGATTGATTTTAACGCCGTTTGCACGAATAAAATATCGGGGCTTCGGGCTAGCGTTGTTGCAGTTCAAACTGACCCTGTGCAAAGTCCCGAGGATTTGTCATTAACTAATCTATTTGCTGACAATGTTATTGAGTGGGATAATTAAGTTCAAAACATTACTAAATCTTAAAAATCTTAATATTAATATGTCAGTATGTCACTATAGTACGTGCATATATGTTTAATAATAAATGTACAACTTTCATATCAATACCTGTAAAGTATCATTTATAATATCCTTTCCTACATATTCATATCCATATATTAATTCTTAGAGGCGCGGTCTTAGCGAATGTCAATCGCGTTCCCACGACGCTTGACCATAACACCGGTCTGCTGTAAACCAGATGTCCGTGGGTTTATGTACGAATTCTTTTCGCTTTTCGCCCTTACACGCTCCCACGACGCTTGACTCGCAGACCCTCGAGAAGGGTGCTTGAGACGTCGCCCTGTTCTCGATCGTGAAAATACTCGGAACTCTACCCCGAATAATTATCGCTTAGTTGCTCGCGTGAACGCAACGCCTAATTTATTGCTTCAGGGACATTGCGTTTTCTCGAGGGTACTTCCTTCTTAGAGGCATGGTCTTTTGGGAAAAGTCAATGCTCAGATATAAACACACGGCATGGCGCGGTGCAATGTTTATTCCATGGGCTATCGCGCCGATTGATTTACAATAATTATCGCTATATGTATGCATCATTGCACTTGCGATGCATCGGTCCCACGATTCAAACATAAACACACGGCACGATGCGCGTGCACGTAGGCACCAAAAACGCGTTCAATCCTGCTCAGATATAAACACACGGCATGGCGCGGTGCAATGTTTATTCCATGGGCTATCGCGATGATTGATTTACAATAATTATCACTATATGTTTACATCATTGCACGTGGGCTGCATCGGTCCCACGATTCAAATATAAACACACGGCACGAAGCGCGTGCACGTAGACATAAAAAACGCGTTCAATCCTGTCGCGCGCCATGATCGCCTTATCTTTTCTCAGAAATCCTGGTTCGCCCTCTTTCTCAGAAATCATCATCATCGAAGACGCGATTTGAATTTCCACGAATCGGTCGCGGTCGCGCCTGCGCACCGATCCCCGCACGCGTACGGAGATTGCGCGGCGGCGACGCGTGCCCAAATATACCTTAAACATCCAACAGGTGACGCCAACACGAAATGTATGGAAAAAACATGGAAAATTTACCAAGACGGGCCCAAATACCAACGCGGGCCCAAAGTACCTTAAACATCCGCTAGGTGGCGCCAACACGAAGTGTATGAAAAACCTGGAAAATTTACCAAGGCGGGCCCAAATACCGACGCGGACCCAAAGTATCTTAAACATCCGATAGCTGGCGCCAACACGAAGTGTATGAAAAACCTGGAAAATTTACCAAGGCGGGCCCAAATACCGACGCGGGCCCAAAGTACCTTAAACATCCGATAGGTGGCGTCAATACGAAATGCGCGCGACGCCATTTCGAAATTTTGAAAATCCACCCCCTCCCCTGTGACGTCAGCCCCCTCGTCCACGAACTCGACCTGCGCGCGCGACGCCATTTTGAAAATTTTCAAAATTCCCCTCCCCTATGACGTCATCCCCCTCACCTACGAACTCGGTAGACGCCATTTTGAATCCCCCTCCCCTGTGACGTCATCCCCCTCGTCAGCGAACTCGGTACCCCCCCTCCCCGCCTCACCCCCTCGCCCATGTCGCGGAAGAGCGCGGTACCCCCCGCCCCGCCTCACCCCATCGCCCATGTCGCGGAAGAGCGCGGCGGTACCCCCCGCCCCGCCTCACCCCCTCGCCGCCATTTGAGCCAGAACTCTCATAGCCTACCTACTCAGTGGACGAAGTATTTCTTTTACGTCCTGGTACACTCCAATTTTCATCAATTCTGGAACGATGTTTCTTTCATTCTCTTTATTCTTACCATCGCAGAAATAATTTAGTTGTGCACACTCTTTGTGTTCACCAAACACGTGGCTCGGAACATTCTGTATGTCGCCATACAAATTCTTTGTTTTCTCGTCAATTTACAATTTTTTCGTTTTTCGTACAATCATTCTGATTGTATCTATACTTTGCGGCTTTTACAATGTCCGTGCGCATTCGGCGAATGCTACTTTCCACAGTTTGTCTCAATGGTCCAGATGTGGTCTTCTTTACAATCGCTTTCATTTTTGTGCAAAAGTTTCGCAACAAATGATTCGTGCATTCAATCTTTTTTACACGAATCTGTCTCTTATATGGGTCCGCATCAATGATTTTCTTATACACGCTACTGTCCCCATCAGCAATCAGAGTAGAATAAACGAGCCCACGTTTTTCTACGCTAGTGTTGAATCCTTCTACTATAGCATCGCTTTCCATAGCAGTCGATGCTCGACATGTGCTCCAGTTTTTGAAGCATACGTGCTATTGGGGTTCTTTCTTGTTTTTCGCAACAATCCGACAAATTCTGCAGACTTTATTTCGAACGCCGTAAAATAAAACTTTTTTCGTGTGATAGCCAACTATCACGCTGACTCCAGACGCAGAATCGTAACATCCACTGCGGTAGGATCTCTTCATCCAGCTTCCGTCGGCCACAATAGGGATGTGAGGAGTCCCTGATCCGGGAAGAACGTCGCCTCTTTCAATCGCCAAACGTTTTTCTCCTTTAGCCGCTGCTAACATCTCTTCTTCTGCAGCGGCAATTGCAGGCTTGATGAATTCATCTTGAATTTTCACAAAATCTCTCTTCGACATGCAACGTATGTTGACTCCTGCAAAAGTGTGTTCCAACTAGGCATAACTGCCTCCACTTAAAATTGTTGCATTAACGGCGCCCTGATTTCTATCCACTTCTTCAGCTTCGTCCGATTGATTGTGGATTTCAGCTTTGTAATGGTATAAAGTGCACATTACGCTGACGATGCTCTTGAAGCCACGCCGTATCACACCAGTTATTCGTAGGTGTTCAATGCCACAGTCTTCCCTATTTTTTGCATGCTTACCTATTTTTTGCAATTGAGCAAACACATTTGGAAAATTCATTATGTCGTTGCTATTTAGGAGACGCGATTGCTCTTGCGGCTCGTTCTTCGCAACTTTTTCTATAACGAAGTTTTCTTCTTCGTTGCTTTTTATATCAAAGTCATCAAGCGCCTCTTCCGTTTCTTCCGGACTGGCCGTATCAGTATCTTCATCACATGGCAAGCACATTATCTCTTGATGCGTATGGGTTCGTCCATCGGATGTTGATGGTTCCTCTACTATACGCTCCTCGGCCGCTTCTTCTGGATGATGTCCTACGGCAGTGTCGTCTGCCGTTTTTGCGCTTTCTTGTTTCTTCTGAAGGGCTGAAGACCTTCTATTTTGGCGATGTACTTTCCGTTTCGAAAATCTCCTTGTGGGCGGACGTAATTTTCGCGGACGAAACGGAGAATTATTGTCCTTATCTTCTTGCACATTCTGCATATTCACATTTAGAGTGTCACTCATTTTACACTAAACCAACAAACACAACACAAACACAATACAACACAACGCAACACAATTCAAAATCCTTCTGCCCGTTACAAAAAAACGTAAATGCGAACCGTGAACGTGAAACGTGAATCCGAAAATTCGTCTGCGGTGCATTCTGAAACAAATGACGCTATACAAACCAGGCAACGGCGCAAATAGTCGGTTGCGGTCAGTCCGTTACAAAAAAGCCGACGACGTGAACGCCTAATTAATTTGTGGTATAATGGTGGATATGAACAATGTAAGTATTATATTGTATACTATTATACAGAGTGACTCTCTGGCTAGAGTATTCAAAGGCGATGCCGCCAATAATTATGATTATTAATTATTATAATAATTATTATTACTTATGACTACGGCATAAGGAATCGGTTGACGCCATTTTCGCAAAGATCTGATGAGAAATGCAGAACGTGGAATACGTCACTTGACGGTATTGTCTTTAGGACTCTAGCGAAAGAATAACGCTGTACAATCTTACTATTTGCCATAAAATAATACATTCATTATTTTATTTCCAGATGAAAGATGCTCTCATGACCGTGTCATGGCGTCGGCCAAAGGCAGAGAGTGAGGTGGAAGGCAAAGAGAGGGAGAGAGAGGAGACGATAGGAAAGAAGGAGGAGGAGAAAGAGAGAGAGAAGACGGTGAGAAAGAAGGAGGAGGAGAAAGAGAGAGAGGAGGAGGAGACGCAGAAGGAGGCTGAAATACGAAAATTAAAAAAAGAAATGGCGAAGGCAAGTTTAATGTGTGTGTGTGTGTGTTTTTCTGAAGTTTGTTTGGTCTGAATATTTTTGGGATTCACTATATATACGGGTAGAAGTAGAAAATGTAATTTTTATGGTACTGTTTCAGATGAAAAGGGAGCTGAAATTTTTAAAATATCAGCGCGGGCGAGGGGGCAACAGAGGGGGGCGGGGAGGATGGCGCCGGGGAGGCGCAGGGCGCGGGGGGAATGTTTATATATGTAATTATTAAAAAAATATAAAAAAAAATTTTAATGAATTAGTGTCATGGGTTTTATTTAGAAATAAAAGTGATTCATTTCGATTGGAATGGACAGTGTTGTATAAACGGTTCATTCCATGCCAAACAAATCACTTTGAACACTCAATGTCTGAGATTTTGTTAAAAATGAAACATGTTATAGAGCATGTGAAAATAAGAGGGGTTCAAGTTGTCACATTTTGCCACATTCAAAATTGAAAAAACAAATCATCAGAGTACACAACTTTCATCGATGTTTTGAAAACTACCTTTCGTATTTGGCAAAATGATTATTTAAATCCTTCTTATTTTCACATGGTCTCTAACATATTTCAATTTGAACAAAATCCCCAGAACGATGGGGAGGAAATAGCCGTGGGGGAACAATATTTATATTTACTCATTGAAAATATATTAAAATGATTGTTTAATGATTGTTTATATTGTATGTTTTGATAGAATGTAAAACTTCGACATTCGACATCTATCGACATGAACGTTTCAGTAACATACTCCTGAGATTTTACCAGATGAAAATAAATTCAAACACAGTATAAATCGGATTATTTTTAGTATTTTTAGATTAGAATTTAGATTACATTTGTATTTAATTACCAAGAGTAGTTGTAGAAATAATTCGATTTATACCGTGTTTATACCCTTTAGTACATAAAGTAAAAAATAATTATCTTTCATCGTCGAATGAATTCACTTCGGTTCATAATGGATAAACATAAAGTATCTTTTATTTGAGTTTATCCAGATATTATCTTTGCCCATCTCTGTTCTCCAACCGCTTCGCCGTGATTCATTCAAGCCTCCTTGATGGCAAAATAGTGATAGGGGAAATGCGGCAACAGCGCGATTCGACACTCGATACGTCTCGGCAACTATGTCTTTCCTACATTTATCGGCTAGTTTGGTCTTCCACCGGTTCTGATGGTACATGGCGCGAATATACCATCAACGCCGGTGACGGAGAATCATGGAAGCTTCATTCTGTCATTTCTCGAGTCTGTCTCAGTAAACGATTCATAAATTCATTATTATTTCAACGTACGGTGGTTATTAGCATTCAAACGCGCCAGACCACCCTGCACAGATGTCTACTGGAGGCAACTATACCCGCAAAAACTTCCTTTTGGCCGATTCCAGGACGAAAGTTGTAATTTACGGTTTGTTCACTACACGCGTATACGTACACGCTTTTCCTAGCTTGTGTGAGCGTACGCACACATTCGTGGCCCGCTGAGACGGCCCCCTTAAGCGGCGAAAACTGACAGACTGAAACTTCAAGGCTTGTCCGTTGGTGGCGCTAATGGTGTACTGCAGCCACGTAGCACCAGCGTGACGTATAAGCAGGGCCGACGCGAGGTTAGTTGGCGCCCTTATGCAAGAAAATTTTTTAGTGCCCAAAATTTTTGCACCTGTTTTCTATTTAATATGATTTGTCTTTACGGGGTGTACATTTCGTTTATGTGGGAGGTTGGATTCCTTTAAAATTAAGCGTGCGATATAGTGTTTTAGCGTCCCATTCGGCTGGCGCCCTTATGCAGCGCGTAACTTGCATAATGGTTCCGCCGGCCCTGCGTATACGCGATGTAGTAAACAAACCGTAAATTACAACTTTCTCCCTGGAATCGGCAAGAAGGAAGTTTTTGCGGGTATAGTTGCCTCCAGTAGACATCCGTGCAGGGTGGTCTGGTGCGTTTGAGCGCTAATAACCACCGTAAGTTCAAATATTAATGAATTTATGAATCGTTTACTGAGACAGACTCGAGAAATGACAGAATGAAGGTTCCATGATTCTCCGTCACCGGCGTTGATGGTATATTCGCGCCATGTACCATCAGAACCGGTGGAAGACTAAACTAGTCGATAAATGTAGGAAAGACATAGTTGCCGAGACGTATCGAGTGTCGAATCGCGCTGTTGCCGCATTTCCCCTATCACTATTTTGCCATCAAGGAGGCTTGAATGAATCACGGCGAAGCGGTTGGAGAACAGAGATGGGCAAAGATAATATCTGGATAAACTCAAATAAAAGATACTACAGTATTGTCTCATTACGGGCTCGGTTTGGTGTACGCGATGTGGAATTTTTCGCTATCCCCACCACTTTTGTCTCACTCTTGTCCGGCGAAGGCGAGAGCGAGCGAGAGGCACTGAAAGCGAGCGAGGACGGTACAAGACAGACGACGCGTTGATGTTTGGTCTCGCTCCGACTTTCGGTCGCCTGACACTTCGTCCTTTGCGTTCGCGCCCGCCGCGCACACAAAGCGACCCATCTCGCTCCCCCCTTCGACCAGAAAGAAGCGAGAAACGAACATTCGGAATTAGGACTCCGTTCACGATACGGGCTCAACGCCGGTCCCGACCAACGAGGACTTGGGCTGTTCGGCGGCGGCTTGTAATCTCGGTTGGAGAGGCATACATAAGGTTGCCACCCGTACTTTAAAATAAAGTATCTTACGTTATTATAGGTAAATGTACTCTATACTTTTGAATAACAATAAACTACGCGAAAATGCTTTATTTCACAATTAATGATATTACGTGAAACGTAATGCAATAATATTATCTTCTATCTGTTCCCGCCACTTCAGCATTTACTGAGAGAGTTTTCTCTGTCATGAATGTGAAGTGGCGGGATGAAATAAATAACACCTCTCTCAATCTAATAAAAAACGAATGATTTATATATTTCACTATGAATATTGAGTGCAATGACGCCATTGAGATATTTCAAAATAATAAAAATTTACTCTGCAATGCTAAAAGCAATAGAAAATATGTTTGGAAGAAATAAAAACTAATAAAATTAAAATGTACTTTTAATTTGTTGAGAGTACTTTTTTGTATACCCCACAAAAGTAAATGTACGTTATTTTTCTGTAAAAAAGGTGGCAACCCTAGGCATACAGTGTTGATAAAATGTAAAACGTGACATTTTCAGTATTCAGTAACATACTGCTGAGATTGTCCAGATGAAAATGAATTCAAACACGGTATAAATCGGATTATTTCTAGACCTGTACTAGATAATTAAATATAAATGCGTAACATTTCTAATCTAATAATGCTAAAAATAATCCGATTAATACCGTGTTTAAATTCATTTTCATCTGGAAAATCTCAGCAGTATGTTATTGAAACCGTTCATAGCCGATACGATAGAAAATGTTAAAGTTCTACATTCCATTAAAACAAATAAAAGGAACAATCATTGAATTTTATGTATGTTTTAAAAATTATTTATTATAATGGGATTTCCTCCACTACGCCCTCCCCTACGCCCCCCCTACGCCCTTCCCTACGCCCTCCCCTACGCCCTCCACGGCGGCCTCCTCGGCGCCCTCCACGGTGGCCTCCACCGCGCCCTCCACGCCGGTTTCCACGGCTCCATGCCCCATGTTTTAAGCGTTTCAGCTCTTTTTTCATCTAAAACAGTACCATAAAAATTACATTTTCTAGTTCTATCCGCAGATATGAGCCGTTATTTTTGAAAGTGGTATAAGTCCATTTATTCATACATTGAGATATTTAAGGGTTTGCGTTTGAATCAACTTAAAAATATTCGCATTCGTTAATCAAATCGGGTAATGTTTTTAAAATTATAAACTTGTTTAATTTTATTATGTAATAACAATCAATAAAAATGTTGAAGAAAATAAACGGTTTTTTAGCTACAGATCGACTTATACCACATTCAAAAACAACGGCTCATATAGTGAATTCCAAAAATATTCGGACCCAAAAAATATTCGCCGTTCATACCAAACAAACTTCAGAGAAACACGCACACATTGAACATAACTTACTTTCGCTATTTCCTTCCGCATTCTTTCAGCCTCCTCCTTCTCCTTCTTCTTCTCCTGCTTCTCCTCCTCCTTCTTCTCCTCCTTCTCCTCCTCCTCTCTTTCTGTCATTTCCACATCCTTCTCCAACGCCCCTGTCGGGACAGTATCTGTCATCTGGAAATGAAATGATGAATGTATTATTTTATGGCAAATAGTAAGATTGTACAGCGTGATTCTCTCGCTAGAGTCCTCAAAGACAATAGTCTAAGAGCTGGCTACATAGGGGTCAACATGACTCGATGCAGTCACAGTTCTTATTGTTGGATTAGTGTTGCCGAATACGAAATCGCCGGTCTGCCGCGTCAGTCCGGGGAACTAACGCGGGGCTGGACGGTCAAACAGGTAAAATTTCTAGCGTAATAACGTCATTCTTGCAGTTCTGAATTCTCATATTGGATCGGCAGCCGTACGGCAGCATTTAGGGCCGTTCCAATATGCGGCCGGCGGCGGTCCCACTACTTAGTGTAAAGAAGAAACAGATGTATACTTCTCCCTTGCACTAGCGCGCAAGACACGTATCGCGCTTTTCATCGACGTTTGCCAAAGTCTATCCTCCACTTGGTGGTCTGCCATTTTGCATATCATTCATTAAATGCGTAAACAATAAGTATATGAAATTTCAGAACTGCAAGAATGACGTTATTACGCTAGAAATTTTATCTGTTTGACCGTCCACCCCCGCGTCAGTTCCCCCGACTGACGCGGCAGACCGGCGATTTCGTATCCGGCAACACTAATCCAACAATAAGAACTGTGACTGCATCGAATCACGTTGACACATATGTAGCTAACTCTCGGTTTCAATGTCGCCAATAAACCGCGCCTCGCTGAGTTTCGTGGAAGTGACGAACTCCACGTTCTGCATTTCTCAACAGATCTTTACGAAAATGGCGTCAATCAATGTCGTGCCGACGAAAATGGCCCCACGCTAATTTCGTTAAAAATAGTCCGATTTAGATGACATGATTTTAATCAGGAGAAGACAAGGAATTCATTGGTATTACTGCCATATCGATTCGATGAAGAATAAAGAAGTTTTTAATACGTCGCAGTGACGTATTTACGCGAGCGTCGAAATTCACGAAACTCAGCGAGGCGCTGCTTATTGGCGGCATCGCCTTTGAATACTCTAGCCAGAGAATCACTCTGTATAATAGTATACAATATATTACTTACATTTTCTTGATTCTGCATTTTACAAACGTCTTTACGCTCGGTCGCTTGCAACGAATTGACTGCCAGGGATCGATGGGCTCCAGCTACCGCTGATGGAGGGAGAAACACCTACAGAAGCGGTGGTGTGGTACGTGAACTGTGCCTGCGTGCATCAGTCACGCACACATAACCACTGTAGGTGTTTCCCCCTCCATCAGCGGTAGCTGCAGCCCGTCGATCCCTGGCCGTTGCTTGGTTTGTAAAGCGTCATTTGTTCCAGAACGCACCACAGACGAATCTTCGAATTCACGTTTCACGTGCACGGTTCGCGTTTACGTGTTTTTATAACGGGCAGAAAGAGTTTGAGTTGTGTTGTATTGTGTTTGTGTTGTGTTTGTTGGATTAGTGTAAAATGAGTGACACTCTAAATGTGAATATGCAGGATGTGCAAGAAGATATGGACAATAATTCTCCGTTTCGTCCGCGAAAATTACGTCCGTCCACAAGGAGATTTTCGAAACGGAAAGTGCATCGCCAAAATAGAAGGTCTTCAGCCCTTCAGAAGAAACAAGAAAGCGCAAAAACGGCAGACGACACTGCCGTAGGACAACATTCAGAAGTGGCCGGGGAACCATCAACATCCGATGGACAAAATCATACGTCCCAAGAGATAATGCACTCGCCATCCGATGAAGAGACTGATACGGCCAGTTCGGGAGAAACTGAAGAGGCGCTGGATGAACTGAGAACCGAAACACCAGAAGGCACGGATGTATAAAGCAACGAAGAAAACTTCGTTGTAGAAAAAGTTGCGAAGAGCGAGTCGCAAGTACAATCGCGTCTCCTAAATAGCAACGATATAATGAATTTCGCAAATGTGCTTGCTCAATTGCAGAAAATAGGTCAGCATGCAAAACGTAGGGAAGACTGTGGCATTGAACACCTACGAATAACTGGTGTGAAACGGTGTGGCTTCATGAGCATCTTCAGCGTAATGTGCACTTTATGCCATTACAAAGCTGAAATCCGCAATCAATCGGACGAAGCCGAAGAAGTGGATAGCAATCAGGGCGCCGTTAATGCAACAATTTTATGTGGAGGAAGTTATGCTCAGCTGGAACACACTTTTGCAGGAGTGAACATACGTTGCATGTCGAAGAGAGACTTCGTGAAGAATCAAGATGAATTCGTCAAGTGTGCAATTGCCGCTGCAGAAGAACAGATGTTAGCAGTGGCTGAAGAAGAAAAACGTTTGGCGATTGAAAGAGGCGACGTTCTTCCCCGATCAGGGACCCCTCACATCCCTGTTGTGGCCGACGGAAGCTGGATGAAGAGATCCTACCGCAGTGGATGTTGCGATTCTGCGTCTGGAGTCGGCGTGATAGTTGGCTATCACACGAAAAAAGTTTTATTTTACGGCGTTCGAAATAAAGTTTGCAGAATTTGTCGAATTGCTGCGAAAAACGAGAAAGAACCCCGAAAGCACACATGTTTCAAAAACTGGAACACATCTCGAGCATCAACTGCTATGGAAAGCGATGCTATAGTAGAAGGATTCAATACTAGCGTAGAAAAACGTGGGCTCGTTTATTCTACTCTGATTGGTGATGGGGACAGCAGCGTTTATAAGAAGATTATTGATGCTGACCCATATAAGAGAGAGATTCGCGTAAAAAAAATTGAATGCACGAATCATTTGTTGCGAAACTTCTGCAACAAAATGAAAGCGATTGTGAAGAAGACTACACCTGGACCATTGAGGCAAGCTGTGGAAAATAGTATTCGCCGGATACGCACGGACGTCGTAAAAGCCGCAAAGTTTCGATACAATCAGAATGTGTCAATCGAGGAGAAAACGAAGTATTTGTATGACGACATACAGAATGTTCCGAGCCACGTGTTTGGTGAACACAAAGAGTGTGCACGACTAAAATATTTCTGCGATGGAAAGAATAAAGAGAATGAAAGAAACATCGTTCCCGAATTGATGAAAATTGGTGTGTACCAGGACGTAAAAGAAATACTTCGTCCACTGTTAGCTCATGCGGAGAGCTTACTCTATAATACTACAAATAACGCTGTGGAAAGTTTGAACGGACTAATTGCTAAGTACACTGGCGGAAAAAGATTAAATTTCGCCGAAAGAGGGTCGTATACAGGAAGATGTGCTGCTGCTGTCGTGGAGTACAACAGTAACCAAGTGCACTCGCGATTGAATGCGGTAATGAAGAAGAAAACGCCCGAGGTTGTGCGCCAAATGGAAGAAAAGAAGAAGAAAGAAAAGGAAAAGAGAGCTGCAAAACAGAAGGAAACGAAGGCTGCGCGATATGTACGTAAGCAATTGCCCTCGCAGAAAGATTCTGATTATGGGCAAAATGCACAGAAGCCAGACATGCCCGTGAGTGGCAAGACAAAAGACATGACATTCAAGACGAAACCATCGGACAAGCGAAGAACCCCAGATGGTTGCAGTATAGGTCCAAATTGTTGACAGCATCCAATTTTGGACAAGTGTGCCGTCGCCGACCTGACACGCTATGCGCAAATGCAGTGAAGTCATTTGTGTATCCGAAGTTAATTAGTAAACCCGCAGTGGAATACGGGAAAGAATGCGAGAAAATTGCTCGCGAAGAATTGAAGAAGCAATATAAAGATATTGAAGAATGTGGAATTTTCATCGACAGCTACATCCCCTTCTTAGGAGCTTCACCGGATGGAATCATCGGTCAAGAGGGTATTGTGGAAATCAAATGCCCCAAATCAGCGGAGAACTTTTCGCCGGAAGAAGCTATTGAAAAAGTACCCGCTGTCCAGCGCATGTTCACATGTAAAAAAGGTATTTTAATGAACAAAACGCATCACTATTTCTATCAAGTACAAGGTCAGTTACACATTACTGACAGAAAGTACTGTATATTTTGCGTTTGGACCCCGAAGGGTCTGAAATCTATAAAAGTAGAGAGAGATGATGCGTTTTGGAAAAGAGAAATGGAGCCAAAACTGGTACAATTTTATTTAGAATGCATGCTACCCGAATTAATAGATAGTCGGCACAATAGGTGCATGCCTATTCGGGAGCCTCAATTTATATTAGCAGAAAGAGCGAAAGAAAAAGCGAAAAGCTTGAAAAAGCGAAAGAGATCTCCCTCCGAAAATAGTAAAACTATTGTATCGGTCAGGCGTCGCACCGCGCTGTAAAGCGCGGTACCACTGACTCTGTCAGTGGTCACAAGTGCCAGCAATGGCACTTTTACTCGCGGATCATACGATCACGCGAGTCGATTGACGACGCCGTCACTTTCCCAAGAAATTGACGAAGGAAATAATAAATCTGATCGATCCGGCGTCGCACCGCTGACTCTTGTCAGTGGTCACAAGTGCCAGCAGTGGCACTTTTACTCGCGGATCATACGATCACGCGAGTCAATCGACGCCGCCGTCACTTTCCCAAGAAAGTGTCGAAGGAAATAATAAATTTAATTCGCCCTTTAATTTTTTCAGATACATTTCTAAGTTCACAGGAGCAGACAAACGGAATCCGGTTCGGTCAAAGTGCGCCAGGCTGATACATACGGGCGTCGCAGGTATGCATGATGTTCGACGAATTATTGAAACAAACTTTTAATTTTATACCAAACTTACCGAAATGTCTGAGTAGATAGGCTATGAGAGTTCTGGGACTGCGTGGCGAGGGGGTGAGGCGGGGCGGGGGGTACCGCACTCTTCCGCGAGATGGGTGAGGGGGTGAGGCGGGGAGGGGGGGTACCACGCTCTTCCGCGAGATGGGTGAGGGGGTGAGGCGGGGAGGGGGGTACCACGCTCTTCCGCGAGATGGGTGAGGGGGTGCGGCGGGGAGGGGGGGTACCGCGCTCTTGGACGCGATGGGTTAGGGGGTGAGGCGGGGAGGGGGGTACCGCGCTCTTCCGCGAGATGGGTGAGGGGGGGGGGGAGGCGGGGAGGGGGTACCGCGCTCTTCCGCGACATGGGTGAGGGGGTGAGGCGGGGAGGGGGTACCGCGTTCGTGGGCGAGGGGATGACATCACAGGGGAAGGGGGATTTCAAAATTTTCAAAATGGCGTCGCGCGCGCAGGTCGAGTTCGTGGGCGAGGGGGATGACGTCACAGGGGAAGGGGGATTTCAAAATTTTCAAAATGGCGTCCGCCGCCGCGCAATCTCCGTACACGTGCGGGGATCGGTGCGCAGGCGCGAAAGATAAGGCGCGAAAGGATGTAACGCGGATGCTGTAATTCGACACCGATAACTATTAGAGATTAATTAACCTAAATAGCCCAACCGTCTCACGAAAGAATGCAACGTCGCCCTCGTATAAACATCCGCCGACGAAATGTAATTCGACACCCTCAGAGCGATAATTATTCGGGTATCGCCCAACGTATTTTGAATGAAATAACTATTCGAGATCGATTCATAATACGGCAAGAAGTCTTCCGAAAGATAAGGAATCATGACGCGCGACAGGATGTAACGCGTCGAGGCGCGTACGTGCGTGCTCCGCAGATGCTGTAATTCGACACCCTCTGACACAGCGCGAAGCGATAACTATGCGAGATTTATTAATCTAAACGGTACAGCTGCCCCATGATCATCATGTAAGAATGGGGGGCATTGCGTTCGCGTAAACATCCGCCTACGAAAACATAGAGCGATAATTATTCGAGTTTCGTTTCGAATATTCCAAAGATTAGGACCACCGTGACGGATGCGAATGCCCTTATCGCGAACGGGGGAATCCGATACACGTGGTAACGCAACGAGTTAGTGCGACTTTACGTTACTCGATCGAGGTGCATGAAAGAAAGAGCGATAGCGATAGAGAGAGAGAGAGAGAGAGAATTCGATGATCATCGCCATCAATGCTGCAATATATATATATATATATATATATATATATATATATATATATATATATATATATATTCATACATTGACGTGCACGCGTACGTGAATCTGTATAAAAGCAACGTTTAAATGAATCGTTACAGGTATTAACGTGAAAATCATCCATTTATTAAAACATATATGCGTACTATAGTGGTACATGATTTACATCGCGCAACATGGATTGCATTCCTAACGCTAACAATTCGCAATCGATCAAAGAATGTCGTTCAAAGTGATCGCTTTCGGAAATTAATTTTACATAATCTGTTGGTGCGGTAGCGCTACGTAGAACGTTTACGAACGCGGTATATTTACTAGCTACAGCGTACATATTTTCGGTCAACCAAGTGAACATATGATCGATGCAATGTTCATACGCGAACAGTTTTCGCATCGTGACTTCCGTCATGTATAAGGTAACGCGATTATCGGTGATTTTGACGAGTTGATCATTGTGCATGCGCGTGAATTCGATTCGCAAATGATCAATTTCGATGTGGGTCTGGGGTGTTGTTACGTTGTCGCGTAATTTTTGAAGAATGTCAGTCATATTTTGCAGTAGGAGCTTCCACGTAGACATTGAGAAGCTCAACTCGCCACCTTTATTGTCGACTATGGTGATCTCGACGCGACACGAATCCATGCCAATGCGAATTCCTATCGTGAGCCGTTTATACGATGTTGAGGTCAACGGGTAATCCCGCCCCAGGATTCGCACGATTGATGGTTTTGGCGTTTTCGTTGTTTTTGACGTTGCGGTTCTAGAACTGTAAGAAACGTATACACGGAATTAATACTCGGTTCGCTTGCGTTTACAGTGAAAGAAGTAAGTGAATGAACTAAGTGAAAAGTGAAAAGTGAAAAGTGTATAATAACGCGTACGTACCTCATATTGGACTGTTGATGATGAGGATGTTCATGTTGCCGGCGTTTATTGGGGTCATCACCATTGATGGCGGATGCGTAGGATGAATCGTCGAAGCTACGTTTATACATCTTGATATGCACTATGTACGATTATACCGATCGACGAAGAAATTGACGCAAACGATACTTGTTAGCACTCGAGCGAACGTGGTGTAATGACGTTCACAGGACTGACCAACATTGCTTTTATACAGATTCACGTACACGTACACACACCAATGTGCAAGAGAATATTGTATCAATGATTGCGATGATCATGGTTGTGTTACGATACAAACATCAATACGAATAGTGCGCGATAAATTCAAATGGTGTGCGCGGCAGATTCAAATAGTGTACGCGCTAAATTCAAGATGCACACGTGTCGCAGAAGATTCGAAGACGATTCGCGGTGCGAACCATAAAAATGCACTATAAGCTGGAATAATTAGTATCAAATCATCGAAGAAGAAGAAACTGTGATACGGACGCTCCCACCACACCTACTCCGCGACTACCCCTACCCTGCAACGTGCAGGGCTGGCCCTCTAGTCTAGAGAACCGAAATGCATATAAGGACATCGACCGCCACCGCACGAGCTAGTGTGTTTTATAACCGTTTCACAATCATTTTATAAGAAGCATTTTTAAAAAAAAACATGTCTGCCTACGATTATGTTCGATCACCAGTGACGCGTGGGATGAATGCCGCTATGATGCAGCGATGCATCGTAAGTATAGTTGTGTAAATTGAATTGGTGCGCGTATTTCATTCGACGATATTATATTGAAGTTGTGCGTTTGTTACAGAAAAGGCATGGGGAGATAGAACGTGCGTGGCAGGAGGAGCGGGATGAGGTGCTCCGAATAATCGTAAGTATGGTTTTTTTTTGTTTATGTAAATTGAATTGGTGCGCGTATTCAATTAGGCGGTCTTCTAACGAAGTTGTACATTTGTTATAGCACGAGCGTGATACTGTCATGCGGGCGTGGCGCGTGGAACGGCGGGAGTTGATTAGCCTTCTCGTAAGTGATGTTTCAGAGAAATTATATTGGTTCGCGTACACCAATAAACAATGTTTTAGTCGATTCATGTGTTTGTTACAGCACGAACGAGAAAACGTAATGGCGGATTGGTCCGCGGAATACCTAGGGACGGTCGGACGCCTCGTAAGTGATGTTTCGCAAAACAAAAAATTGTATTGATACGCATACATTAATCGACGTTGTTTTAATCGATTCGCACGTTTGTTTCAGCGTCGAGAAGACATCGAGGCGCACGCGCGGGATGGAGACCTCGACGTCATCATCCAGCTACTCGTAAGTGACGTTTCGTAAAAATTATATTGGTGCGTGCACATCATTCGACGATGTTTTAATCGAGTCATGTGTGTTTTGTTTCAGCGGCGCGAATACCCGACGAGGAAAGATGGACGGGTCTGTCGCGAGTTGCGACAAAAAATTCAGAATGCTAGGCGTACGTGGCGGGAAGATACGACGGACATAGAATTCCCGGCATTCGAGGGAGATTTTTGGTATTTGCCTCGCCTATTTAATGAGTGAGTATAACTGAATTTTAATTGTTTGGTGTATCGCGCGCTATTATCAATGTTTTATACGATAATAATTTGGTGCTTTTTTTTCTGTGTGTTGCAGGACGTAACATCACGCAAGAATTTTTTTTTAAAATATTTTTTATCAATTTATTTTAGAATATAATTTAAAATAAATATATATATATTTTTTTTATTCAAAACATTGTGTGTTTTATTAATGTACATCCATCCATGCGTACTTAAATTATAAAATCAGTATTTGCGTAAAAAATAACGTTCGTATGGGAGGGATCTTCTTGCTCGCGGGTAGAGGAATCGGTCACCGTTGTCATTGCTCTCATCGCCGCTGCCGTTCCCATTGCTATAGAAAACAAAAAAAAAAAAATTGTTACATATTCGTTTCTCTACATATAACGCGTAAAGTAGATGCAATGCGTGCGTATGACTCACATTAGGTGCCGCCACGTATATAATTCCATACTTTATGGACATTCTCCAGCGCGCAAACACCGCCGTCGTTGTGAAACGCGCATCGTGAGGTATTCGTTGAAGCCATCGACTTCAGGTTAGGAACATTGGGATCCACGGTGTCAGGCGTGATACCACAATAATCATCGTCAACGTCGTAGCCACCATCGTCCTCAACGGTTCGAGCGTTGGTTATCTTTTTCCCCTTCGGCTTGTACACATCGCAGATATCCTCGACGATTATGTCCGGCAGTAGTTGCAGCATCCAGGTTTTCTTTTCCGCACCTTTCACGATGGCGAAGTCGATGTTCGCGAGTGCGCTGGTGAGCAGTTCCGGAAGTTTCCAGTATGGAACGCAGCCATCAGACCAGCGGAGACCGTGATGATGCTTCGCGAGCCAGGACGCTTGACATTTCTCGAACGAGTTCAGATGATTCCAGAAGTATGGCGGCTCGAAGATCCAGTGGCTGATCGTCGACGTTTCATCGATATTGCTGCTTGTGCGAATCGCGATCTCTTTCACGACGAAATCACGTTCGGTTTTGAAACCTTGCATGTCGACAACGGCGAACATCGTTATTCGTTATTCGTATAAGTAGTAGTAGTAGTAGTAGTAGCGTCGGTGACGAATCAGTAACTGCGAACTTTGACATCTACATCATCGTTTTAAAACAGTAGCAGTATCCGCAGTAGTAGTAGTAGTATTAGTAGTAGTAATAATAATCGTTCACGCACGCACACTATATTAGTTTGCGTACCACGTTGGTTAAAGGGTTGTATTCGACTATACGATCGTGTATCATCAAACAGTACGCGGTAGTATTAGCGGGAACATTTTCTTTGAATTCGAAATCTATTCGCACGTCCACCGTGGCGCTCTTCAACGACTCGTTTTGCCTAGAACAATCTATGACCGCGATAGGCGCGTATTTACGGAATTCGATCGCGTTCAGCAACGGTTCTCCGTGACCATAGTACGATCGACCGAATTTCGCGTACATGTCGTACAGGAGCGCGTATTTATTCTTATCGAAATCCAAGTTTAAGTCGTCGTACGGATACGACTCGGAATTTAGATACAGTCGAACGTTCGTGAGATGGTTCGGGTCGAATTCACCCGCGCATTTATTCGGGTTATTGTTTCGTTGTCGCTTGCAGTAACGGGTACTCGTGCAAGCTCCACGATCGGAAACTCATCGCGATCGGCCGGCCGCTTTCCAGGATACGCAGCATCGACAGTTTATTCACTTCCTCCAAAACGACGTGGGGCATACGCCACTGCACCTTGCGTATCTCAAGTTTCGGCCACGCAGTGGCGGAGGTGCAGTGCATCGCGTTCGAATCTACTCGCGATCGTATAAGGATCAGCTCGTGCCGCGCGTTCATCACGATGTGTTTGTAATCCTCGCAGAATCCTAACAACACGTTCAGGGGTACGCAGAAATTGAAAGCGCCCGAATGAAAAATGTCGTTATCGTAATCGATGGCATAATTCCAACCAGCATTCGCGAGCACTTTGCTTCTATCGGCCGACAACGAAACGTAATTTTTCAACGTGGTAGTGATTCTTGGATTTCGGCAACGATCGATCTCGACACCGTTCAATTCGTATCGAATCTCATCGAACATGAACGCGACGCAATTATTGTCTAGAACAGCGGTCGCAGACGTTGTCGGACCTGCCGCGTTCTGCGCCGTCAACGTGCCACGACCTTCGATGTAGAGAAAACTTTCGCACGGAAGCGTGTACAGATCTTGCTGCTGTATGGGGATTCTTATCTCGTCGCTATTGTCGAACGTCGTGTTGGCGTACGGATTATACGTGTGTAACTCGATCTTCGTGATACGATTGTCGAATGTTGGCGTATTCGCCACATCCAGAATAATCGACATCGTGGTTGCGTGTCTAATAGGCAACGATGAATCCTAGCGATCGTAGGAAACGTGCCTTTCGGCGAGTCAACGGCTTGCTTCTCCTTATGGATCCTCTTCTTATCGTTCCACCCGTCTTTATTCTTCTACTTTCACCTATCGATAAAGGGTCGCGCCGATGACGCGAGACAGAGACGTCGGGAGTAGCAGCGACAGCGGCGAATGATGATTCGTACGTGTGATCTAACACTAACATACTACACACGCGCGCATACACGTGCGGTCACGCTAGCCTATCGCGCGGACGTCGTTGAACGTGCAAACGAATCGTTATTTCTTCGCCGCGAAAATCTATAGGACGATCGTATTGATCGACGATGCGCAGCGTTAGATCGTGTATCGCTCGTGCGACGATCGGCAGGTAAATGACGTGTCGCGGAGTTTCCGATATCTTATATCCCGGCGGCACGCGAGGTGAAAATTCGTGGATAGTGTGTACCGGTTTATCGTTGCTGTACGCGCCGGTAATTACGTTGCACGTTACTCTGATCACGTTAACGTTTATAATATTCACGGGTACGTCGGACTCGTGCCAGATTCTCGGTATTAAGACACGATTCGGGGAAAATCCTAACAACGAGCCTACATTGTTGGGTTTCGTAAAGTCTACGAAGAACGAACAGTACATCTCGCTTTTCATGGTGTTGTTGTTAGCTCGTAGCATTAGAGGGTACTTGTCGTCATCGTCGTTCCCGTTGTTACCGCGTTTTCGAGGATATCGATCGAGTAATCGTTGCTTCAGATACTCGGCGATAGCGTCTAATTCGTAGGAACCGTGGGGGATCGTAATGTATTCATGAGCGACGTCGACGATGGACTTGTTTTCGGTGTCATAGTTCACGATGAAATAGAATTTATCGTTGCTCGAGTCGATGTTCGGTATCGTGTGAAACGTCTCCAAGTCCGCGAGTCCTAATTCGTATTGACCATCGCTCAAATCTATCGGTGGAAAATAGTTTACCGTGAGCGCGCTGCTGCGACCCGTTAACGTGAGCGTGAACGACATATCATAGATTACACTCGCGAGACGGAGGGAGGGGAAGTGACGCGCGCGTACGAATACTCGGCAATTTATCGATATTATGTGTCTTTATCAAAGAAAATATGGATTACCATTACGCATGGATACATTGTAACATAATCTCAGCACACACCGTTATTATTATTATTAGTACGTATGCCATAATTCCATAGACTTTTGCTGTAAAAATTGCATGCATAAGCGACCGCAATTCATCTCGTCGAAACGTTGAAAGCGGTTGTGATTGTACGTGATCGTTGTACCGCGTCCGAAATAGTGGATCAATTCCGTTGGTGGTCGCAGATTCCCAAAACTATCAAAGTACTGTACTCGTGGTCCACGTTTCGCGTACGCGACCCAATGCGTACCGTCGCCTCGATTCTCGTCCAGATTCGCGATACCGCATTCGTTGGTTCGTACGCGCGTGGGAAGCGTGTCGCGCATAAACACCCCTCGAAAGAACGGAATGCTGGCGCACTCGCGCTCTAATTGCAGGTTCGTCATAGGTTGTTGGATTATCGCCGCCACCGTCGCCACGCGCCTACTCGATCGGCGTTTTTTTTTTTCTTCGTTTGCACTCGTCGTTGGCGCCGCCGTCTCGGGTTCAAGCCCGCGCCACGCTTGTACGGTGTCAGATGCATTCCTCGCCCTTCCATCGCCCCATGATGACGCAACGTCTCTTCCAGCTGTTTTCGAGACGCCTTCGAATCGTTCACCGCTTTGGTTATACCAGCCGCTCCACCGGCCAATGCCCCGATAGCTGATAAAGCGGGCAGCACGAACGGGAGAAATTGAAGAAAGCCACCGCGTTTCGCCACTCGTAGATTACGATGTCGTCGTCGTCGTCGAGGATGTTTCCTTCCAGACTTTCTATGTTTACGTTTCGTCCTTCTCGTACCCATGCCGAGTTTAGTCTTAACCTTCATAGTTGCCCACACTCCAGTCGCTACGGCTTTTTCACCAAAGGTCGCGTCGTTCGCGAATACTCGTTCTCGCGCTCGTTCGGCTAACGCACGATCCGCCTCGTGTCGCCCCTCTAAATCCTTTCGACGAGAGTACGCGATATCGTGGTCCCGACACGCTGCGTCCAGGGGATTCACACCTTCGTCGCCACGAGCCAATCGCTTTAGCAAACGCGTTCCCGGTCCGCAGAACTGATAACCCGGAACGTGTAGTTCGAACGGGAGACGGTTTATGATACCGTTCACGAGACCCGATCCAGTCTTATTCTTTTTCAGATTCTTCTTCTTCTTCTTCTTCTTCCTCTTCTGATTCTTGCCTAATTCGTGACACGTCGCAGTCGTTGACGCTATCATATACGTTAGAATAATTACGATAGCTACTGTAATAATAATAATAATAATAATAATAATGAACGCGTACGCACGCTTAGCCGATCACAACGATAGTGACCTGCGCGACGCGTGCCACCAATATAAATAGTAGTGCTTCGTCTGACGCGCGCGAGTATCTGAGAAACACCGCGAACATGCGATTCGCGAAACAGTCGAACGTTATTCGCGTAACCGCGAATCGAATGCTCGAAGACGATAGGGATGCGAGTCGAGCGAACAGACACGGCCCGTTGCTGCCGAACAGCGTGCGAGGTGTGATTTGTGGACCGTCAGGGTGTGGAAAAACGAACGTGCTTTTAAGTATGCTAGAGAGTCCGAACGGTTTGCGTTTCGAGAACGTGTACGTGTACTCGAAATCGTTGCATCAGCCAAAGTATCGTTATCTCGAGCAGGTGTTGTCGTTGGTCGACGGAATCGAATACTTTCCTTACTCGGACTACACCGAGATCGTTCCACCGAGAGACGCTCGGCCCGATTCGATCTTCGTGTTCGACGACGTGGCGTGCGACGAACAGAACGCGATACGCGAATACTTCTCTATGGGTCGTCACTCGAACGTGGATTGCTTTTATTTGTGTCAGTCGTACGCTAGAATACCTAAACATTTGATCAGGGACAACACGAATTTTCTCATACTTTTCAAACAAGACGGTACGAACTTGCGCCGCGTGTACAACGATCACGTGAACACAGACATGACGTTCGAGTCGTTCAACGACTTGTGCGCGAGATGTTGGCGTCGACGGTACGATTACTTGGTGATCGATAAGGATAGTTCCATGTACGAAGGTCGGTATCGAAGAGGATTTAACGAGTTTGTCGTAGCTCGAGGACATCAGTAAACCGCGAATCCTTCATCGAGCAACACGAAATGTGTAACGAACCGACGACGCCGATAACCACGAGCAACGTCGACGCGAAGCATTCGCGAAAACTTCGCCAACGTCATCGACGAGAAGGAACGATACATCAAAATGGTACGAAATGCCGGGCCGCGGACGCAAAGGTGGAAATCGCCAAAGTCAGCGACGTTATACGTAAAAAGTGCTTGGCCCTCAAAATTGGAAAAATGGATACGGAAGCGGCTGTGGATGCGAGCACGCGTCCCATCGTTGAACCGTTGAAACGATTGATCGAGAACGCGTCCGCGTCGAAAACGCACTCAACGCCTCGATCGCGACCCGTGAATAGGAAACACGAATACGATCGACAACAATCATCGAAGAGATTTCGACCCGTCACTCCGTCGATAATCAAGGAACATCCGAATAACCTTCCAAATTCTAGTGACGACGACGACAACACCGACAACGATAACAACAACGACAACGATCA
The DNA here is from genome assembly GCA_944738655.2 of Andrena hattorfiana. Classification (NCBI taxonomy): domain Eukaryota; kingdom Metazoa; phylum Arthropoda; class Insecta; order Hymenoptera; family Andrenidae; genus Andrena; species Andrena hattorfiana. The sequence continues at coordinate 17,391,023 of OX122895.1, read as the reverse complement.
CATCAACAACAACAACAACGACAACGACAACGACAACAACGATGTTGACGAAGTTGTCGATGATGTTATTGATGATGATGATGATGATGATGATGATGATGATGTTGATGATATCGTCGATGAAGACGATGAAAAAATTCCTGATGATGAGACGTCGGTAAAGGCTTACGATTTGGATATGGTGCGTAAACCCGTCGATGATATCGAAGTGTATATACGGAACGCCAAAGGACCCTTGTCGCGACAATACCTACGACTGTTCTTCACCGACAACAGGAGACTAATCGATGATGTGTACGGCGTATTCTTGGGACCCGACGAAGATCTAATGATCGGCGATTCAGTGCTCACCATCGATGCGGACGGTGATGACATTCACGTGAACGGAACGCGATACCCGGGGACTCGGGGTTTGTACGAATTGTTGTTCATGCGAGAACCCAACCAGCAGACGTGCACGGACGCTGATTTTCGCTCGTACCGACGCATCTTGTTGTCGACGAGCGCGCATAAGCAAAACCATTCGCCGAGCAAGCGCACGCTGGGTAACAGGGGGTACAAGTATAAGAAAATCATATCCCAGGTGATCGGTGGGGTGCGAACATCGAGTGTCAGACGCGTTAGGGGCAACGTAGGCGGCGCGGGCGACGCGGGCGGTGCGGGCACGCGACAAGGTCGAGGATTACCCATCGACGAATCGATGACGGTCACCGATAACGCGATCGATTACGTGTACTGGGACGATCCGAACGAATTGGTCCATAGGCTTGGATTGCTCGTAGCATCGCGCGCGGCAGGTCACACGGGTCACGATAACGAAATCGCATCCATCGTGGAGGAACTTCGCGAGGACGGGTGCATCTTAAATTGAACGATCCGATGATCGTCGCGTCAGTAGCGTTCGCGCGCACGCATCGTTATGTCGGTGAACAAGTTTGGCACCTCGTTACGCAATAACAACAATAACAACAACAACAACAATAACAACGAAGCGACGATGACAATGACGAGACTATTGTTCTCGGCGGACGAACGCTTTACCCAAAAAATCGAAACGGCTATCGCGAGCGCGCGACTGGACGCCGAGTATCAACGATCTCAACTCGAGACGCGAGTACAACGAACGATTACGGATATCGTTAACGCGCAATTGTATCGACTAGAGGATGATTTAAATAACGCGATGGAACGACGGTTCGATCACTTGAAAGACAGACTCGACGAGTTGACGACGTCGGCAACGACGCCGACTGCGATAACAACCACGGATATATACAAACGAAAGGAGCCGCGAAAAGCGAACGAGGGTCTACGGCGACGATGAGGATGATCAATGATGCTGACAATATCGACTACGACTTCGAAACGACTAATAACGAACGATCGCGAAATACGTGCACCGATTGCGTTTTACGTACGCTCGAGGAACTGATACTAATTCTAACGTCTTTGGAACGTCGCGATCATTCCCAACCACCCGCGAAGCATGAACAAGGAGCGAGTACAACTAGTGAACGAATTACACGCCCCGGCTAGACGGAATTTCCCACGGCGTAGCGTCGTGATTCGCGGCTACGATGATTTGTGGCAGGCCGATTTGGTGGAGATGCGTCCGTACGCGAAGCAAAATCGAGGATATCACTACATACTAACGATCATCGACGCGTTCAGCAAGTACGCGTGGGCCGTACCCGTGAAAACGAAAAGTGGACGCGACGTGACCGCGGCGTTCGCGACCGTGTTGCGTCAGAGCGCTAGATGTCCGCGAAATTTACAAACCGACATGGGTAAGGAGTTTTACAACGCGGAGTTTCAACGATGCACGAAGACACGCGGGATCAACCACTACTCCACGCACAGCGTGATGAAAGCGTCGATCGTCGAACGTTTCAATCGCACGCTGAAAAACCTCATGTGGAAACAATTCTCCTTGAACGCGTCCTATCGTTGGATCGACCTGTTACCTACGCTCGTACGCACCTACAATCATCGCAAGCATCGAACGATCAACGCCCGACCCGTTGACGTAACCCCCCGACGCGTTTGTCGTTCGCCGCGAATGAACCACTCCCCCCCTCCGCAACGGAAGGCTTTCGACGACGCGCGAAATTCAACGTCGGCGACAGGGTACGCGTGAGCAAGTTCAAGACCCTCTTCGAGAAGGGATACACTCCGAACTGGTCGACCGAGGTGTTCGAAATCGTAACCGTACAAAGAACGTTCCCGGTGACGTACATTCTGCGCGATTCCGCGGGAGAGCCGATCTCGGGTGGATTCTACGAATACGAATTACATTCGGTCGCGAATCCGGACGTCTATCTGGTCGAGAAGATTATTCGTCGCAAGGGAAACCAGGTGTACGTTAAGTGGCTCGGATTCGATTCGTCGCGGAACTCGTGGATACGCGACAAGGATATTCTCTGATTCGTTATCGTGCTTGATGTTACTGGAACAAATAAATGAATGAATGAATAAATACATATATATATATATATATATATATATATATACATTGTTCGTTTATTTACATCCTCCTCCGCATCCTCCTCCTCCTCCTCATTCTTCTTCGCCACATATATACGTATAATTTATCTTAATAAAGAAGGAAAAAATATATATATACGTATAAAATACAATTTTGCTTATATTCTACGCTATACATATATTACATATTTATAAATATATAAATAACATGTACAAAAGAAACGTATATACATATGGACATGCAAACATACAAACATACAAACATGCAAACATGCAAACATACTATACAATGGGATTCTCGAGGGACTCGTCGGGCTCAAGCTCGAGACGTTCGTGAGTCTTGAGCTCGGGGATTCGATAATGACCCCACGGAAGGGTGCTGACCCGATCGACTAAAATACACCGCTTGTCGTCAAACGGACTGAGAGCGTTCTTTTCCTCACTCACGGTATATACACTGTGCTCTTTGGAGCGTATATTGTTCTGTCGAACTGATTTCTCGGTGAGATCGCGAAGACAACGAACGTAATCGTCGAATTGTACATGATTCGCGACCACGTGTCTCCGCACACCCTTCACTTTTTTCGTCTCACTCGTAGACCCCACCGTAGCGTTAAACGTTCTAGTCGCGTACATCTTAGATCGTAGCCCGACGAACTCTGTCATCAAGGCACCATTGTTCTCATCTTTCATGAGTCCCGGCACCTTTTTGTTTACGCGCGGCATACCGTACGGATTGTCCACCGCGTAATCACTCGTGTCGAATCGGGCTACGTCACGCTTCATCGATTCGTACGCATCCTCGCATTCCACGCTATACATTAAACTATCGGTGTCGGTGTACAGGACCTTACACCGATCACCGAACCTCGCACGCATATACGTATAATGAAATTCGTACAGGCATTCTTTCGATACGTCCAGTACACTCATTCCCACGTATATCGGCTTGTCGAACTTCACTCTGAGTTTTCGCATTTCGATGGCCACTAACTGCTCGGAGAAGATCGTGCGACTGTGAAAGTTCGGTTTCGCGATCAGCGCTTCCGCGCCGTAACGACCGTCCCACCGAGTCACCAGTCGCACGTCTACGCGATTCCGCACATTCTCCATTGTTTTACCGTACACCGCATTGTTCATTAATTTGAATAGAGTCTTTTGAAATTCGCTAGTGGCTCGCGTCCTCAAATCGGTGTTCAATCGAATGTAGTCGCGCAACCAATACGACTGATCGAATCGCAACAACCGTGTCGCACGCACTGTTTCAGGTAGCGATAGTGGATGACGTATCGCTCCTTATCGTCGAGCGTGGCAAGCAGCTTGGTCTGTTTACCGTGTGGCGCGTGCTCGCGCACCGGGCAGAATGGAAGGTCGGCGTGCGCGTCGTGAATCTCCTTGGGATATTCGATGTCCACCTCCAACAGGTATCCCTCGGATTCTTCGACTCCCTCGCCGTCGGGCAGGGATAACACGTCAAGGGCGGCCACCTCCGCATTGTCCAGCCATCGAAACCCTTCTCGCGGCATAGCCTGCGACATTGCCCAGCCGTACAAGTTGTTGACGTCGAAGTACATCAGATACGTTGACGTCTTCGACTTGTCGTACATCCCCGTCGGTAGGTGCTTGTTGTTGGCACGCGCGTACCTGTGCGAGCACTGACTCAGACCGCCGCGTATGCCACGCTCCACGAACAGTAACATGTCCACGTCCGTCAGAAGCTCTAATCGTACGCCGGTGTACTTGAGCATCGCGTCCCACGTGAAACTCGGTAGCGTAAAATAATGCGCGGGATCTAGATCGTAACTCGCGATACAGTCTGTGCGGAAACTTTCGAACACGTCGGCGAGTAACAACACATCTGTTTTCAAGTACAAATCACTGTACTCGCCCAATGTCTGTACGCGAAAAGTATTCCACACGTTCGCGGCGTGCGCGTAATCAGGCTCCGACGCGTCGCGATCGTTCAGCCGGTTATAGAACGCTTCGCGGGACGGTAAACACGTATCGTTCAGTTTGGAGTACGACGATACATAGTCGTCCGGGAAGACGCCCTTCCTGGTCAGGAGATCGAACTGCTCGTCCGACAGGGATTGAAACTGGTGCCGTAGAATCGCGAGTCGTTCTTTGCCAAGGTCCGAAGCGAGTTTCTCCAGACTCGCGGCCAAAAACTTCAGCGAATCGATGAATCGAAACTTCAATCCCGGCTTCCAATCGTTGTTCTCGGCGTCGATTCCCTTGACGTGTTTGGTGAACGATATGTACCGCTCCTTCGTCACCGGCAGCAGGTCGATCTGTCCCTCGAACGCGGACGCCAACTCCTTGATCACGAAATGCGCGTCGTAGCCTGATAAATTGTGGAACACTACCGGTATCGTGTACGATCTTTGGTACTGCAAGTTACACGACACGTGGGTCGCGCCTCGGTACTCGCCCGTCGAGTGGCAATGGTCGCGCACTTTTTTGTCCGTTTCGACGAAAGGTTGCCCGCACACGTGACACACGATCGCGTTATTAAAACTATCCCATTGTTGACTCGTCAACGAGTTCATTGGTTTCGCGTTCCGCAACCACGAATACGCAGTGTTCGCAAAGTCTCGAAGTTCTTGCACGAACCACTTCACGCACTCGGATTCGTGACGATACGCGCGATAACGGCACAGAGACGCGTCGGTGGAACAATGGATGTAATACCTCACGCTGTACGCTCTATGCTGTTGGTACGTGTACGTCCGACTCCGCTCCGCAGGCTCGACGTCCTCCAGCATGCACTCGAAGTCCGCGTACACGACGAATGGCGCTCGTTCCTTGTTTTTGAAGTTCTTGAACTGCAACCATTTGTCCTCCACGGACGGCAATTCGACGGCGCACTCGTTCAGACGCTGGCAGTCCACGTTATGCTTGGTCAATTGAACGTTCGAATGGAAGAAGCTAAGACATCTGCAACGATAATAGTATTAATAATAATAAACATAATAATCAATAATATATCGATCGAAATATACCATATTTTACTCACCTTTCGCAAACGAATACTTGTCCATTGTGTTTGCCGAGCTGTTTCGAAATGAGCCTCGACATGCTTCGAATGCATGCGAAATGATATCGTTGGGACTCCTTGGGGTCCTGCACCAGTAGCATGTTCGCGTGTCTCTCTCGCTTGTCATCGGTCAAACGCAGAGGCGCGCAGCTTCCGTCGGACCACGCGTACACGCTTACGGACACGTCGTTCACCCTTTCGAACTTCGCGAGCTGGTCCAACGTCACGGGAAGAGTCATACCGTCCGTGCGAAGTACCGCCGAGTAGTGTTGGTACGATGAATCCCTACTCACGTTCGTAGCAGCAACAGCAGGGTACAAACTGGCGACGACAGCCCACAAGAAGCACGTATTGTCCCCGCTCTTTACGTTAACCACAGCTTTTTTCAGGACGACGGCGCGCGGGAGCGGTACGTCGCAACCGCCTCGAAGTGGATTGTGCTTATTAATATTCACTAGAATATTTAGCACAGCCCTTAGGGTCCATCCACTGTCACGATCTTGAAACTCCTCGAGCATCACTAGTGTCGGAGCGACCACGTGCTTCGAGTACCACTCGCGCACATTCGAAGTCATTAACAGTACGCGATTTCGCGTACCGAAACTTTTCTGGTCCGTATTCTCACCCAACGTAAACTCCGCGTTCAAGTTTGTATTCACGGCCACACCAGAATGTTCCCTGATAGCGTCTGTCACGCGCGATAGCACCATTCGTCGGGCACCCTCTAAAAATCGACGCGGATCGACGTAGCCCACGTTAATGACCGCACCAGTCGAAATACGATTGCGAAACGCGGTTTCCACGTCCTCCCATACGACTTTAGGTGCCGTCGATCGAGCCGAAACCCCACACCCTACTCGCGAAAACCGTGTCCGCACGATCGTACGTAATGTCTTCGTACGCGCGATTAGCGATGCCAGACGCTGCTTCGATGTCACCGACACTCCTTCGCCGCACTGATACTCGATGATGAGTCGTAAGCACGCGTCGCACCGATCCATCCAGTCTCTGAATTCCGTAATCGTGCGTAAAAGCGTTGACATTCGATAAAGAACATTGAACGTATCCATGAATACCTCCATGTTTACTTCTGCCTCTTCGATATTCAATGTTCAATATTCAATTAAAAGGCGCGCACGATCAGGCACGAGTGGTTGATTCGACTCTTCCACGTGATGCGGTTCTGATCCGGATATCGAAAACTCAGAGGAAGAATAAGGCGTGACAAGTGTTGTCGCACAATAGGAATCGGATGCTCGTCCAAAAATCGTGATAATTCGCGACACAAGAATGTATTCACGGTGATCGTTGATGTTCGAGGGCACAACACTTCGTATACTACGACTGCCCCATTCTCGATGTCGTGTAGCAGTGTTAACGGTGTACACGCGATTGCGGTAAAATACCTCATTCGTTGTCGAGACACATCCCTGTCACCGACGATGCAATATAATGTACATTTACGTACAGTACTATATTGCGCGATATGATGTAGTAGTTGACGTTGCTCGGGTGAGAATCGCATAAATCCAGCTTGAAAGATCCTACCCCACGATGACTCGCATAATGAGGGCACGCTTAACTCGCCGTGGATTTTATGTCTCTCGATTTCAAGTGTTTGATCCTTCAACTGTGGCATCGTGGATAATGGGTACGCGTTCCCTTCATCGTCGGAAGATGATGACGCAAGCAATGCGTCTCGCGCGTCCAATTCGTCGAGTATCCGCGCTATTATATTCCGAACGTGTGTTCGAGCTATTTCGATGGTATTTTTAAATAACGATAAACGTTGATGCGTGTTTTGCAATATTCGTTGGGTGTTCAAGTACTCGTTGAGGCAATGTAAATAGTCACTACACGCTATTAGCCACTCACTGCACCGCTCTTCGGTAGTCAGTACTGGAATCCACTCCGTCAACAACTCGTACGAATTTACGAATATGTCCATGTCTCGCGACACTTTTTTGCACGTAACGATTATTCGAGATCTTTATTGAACGACTGCGCGACTCTGATTGAATGTACTAATCACCTACCCTAGTCGAGATTCATGAGTCGTTATCGCCTCGAATTCTTTTCTTCGAACTCTCTCACCATCAACGTCTCAATCAGGTGACGTGATGTAGCGCTTGCTCGATGCGTTGCCACGCGTATTGAATTGCAGCTTTCATGATAATGGTGTTTACACCCATCACGGTGGTCTCAGTTTTTAAAATACGTTGGGTGATGCCCGAATAATTATCGCGCTATACTTTCGCATGTGCGATCATGGATCAGCATCCTTAAAATCAGTTCTCAAATGATACTACAGCGATCAAGACGTACGTTACCGCGAGAAACGTTTTAACAATTTATCACATCTAAGTCGACTGTAATTGCATCAAAGTGTTGTAAGTGAAAGTGCTTTGAAGTAGATCGCTTTTGAAGGAAACTGCTTTTGAAAGAGATTGCTTGTGGAGGATATCGTCAGTCGTTCAACGCACGAGAAATACAATCGAATAATACCGTAAGTTTCCATTACCATATTTTAGTGAATCGTTGTGTCAGCAACTTTGAGAATTATAAGAAAAATTGGTTTCAGATTATGTCATTGCCCCTGCAATCGAATCGTCCAGCTGCCGCTGCGATCTCCGACTCCGCTGTGCTGCCTATACATGACTCCAACCCCAAAATATATGTTGCGTGTCGGAATGTTGCGGTTCAAACCGAAGAAATTCGTGGTGAAGAACTTCATGAGGCGAAAGTTGTTCACGATGGCGACATCTTTTTAAAAGTGTTTTACAATGCTAATGGTATATACGGCGAGATGCCGGCTGACAACTACGGCAGCGAGCGATATTGGTTAAATAGGCATGCGCGGCAAAAAACATTCTTTTTAGATGTTAGTGATGATGATGATGATGATGATTGTGAGGACAATGATTATAATAATATATATCAACTGAACAGTTTGATGGATCCAAAAAGTGTAGTTTGGCGGAAATGTGTCAATGCGAAACATATTGACTTCGACGCTGTTTTTGCGAATGCGGTATCGGGGCTTCAGGCTCGCGATATTGCAATTCAGACTGCCCCCGAGCAAGTTTGCGATGATTCGTTTTATACCGACGAGGATCTATTTAATGAAATCGTCGACAATGCTATTTTTACCGACGACGATAGTGCCCTATTCGCTGACGATGTAGTCGAGTGGGAAAATTAAATCGAATAAATTACTAAATCTTAAAAAATCTTAATATTAATATGTCAGGTTTACTCGCCAATCTTCCACGTTCCCTGTGAAATCTTTCGGCAGCGGCGGATGTTTATACTAGGGCGACATTGCATTCTTTCGTGAGACGGTTGGGCTATTTAGATAAATCAATCTCGAATAATTATCGCGATAAAGCGTCGAATCGTCGGCGGATGTTTATACGAGGGCGACGTTGCATTCTTTCGTGAGACGGTTGGGCTATTTAGGTTAATTAATCTCTAATAGTTATCGGTGTCGAATTACAGCATCCGCGTTACATCCTTTCGCGCCTTATCTTTCGCGCCTGCGCACCGATCCCCGCACGTGTACGGAAATCCCCCTTCCCCTGTGACGTCATCCCCCTCGCCCACGAACTCGACCTGCGCGCGCGACGCCATTTTGAAAATTTTGAAATCCCCCTTCCCCTGTGATGTCATCCCCTCGCCCACGAACGCGGTACCCCCTCCCCGCCTCACCCCCTCACCCATGTCGCGGAAGAGCGCGGTACCCCCCTCCCCGCCTCCCCCCCCCCCCTCACCCATCTCGCGGAAGAGCGCGGTACCCCCCTCCCCGCCTCACCCCCTAACCCATCGCGTCCAAGAGCGCGGTACCCCCCCTCCCCGCCGCACCCCCTCACCCATCTCGCGGAAGAGCGTGGTACCCCCCCTCCCCGCCTCACCCCCTCACCCATCTCGCGGAAGAGTGCGGTACCCCCCTCCCCGCCTCACCCCCTCACCCATCTCGCGGAAGAGTGCGGTACCCCCCCGCCCTGCCTCACCCCCTCGCCATGCAGTCCCAGAACTCTCATAGCCTATCTACTTGTCTGCGATCATTTCTTACAGGCGGACTTTTTACCAAATTACCGGAAACGTGGTGTATGGGACAGTAATGCCAGGGCAAATGGAATAATAAGTACCATATTTCAGGTAAAATTTGACAGCTTATAAATCTACGGTAAAATTTTGTACGCTTATAAAACAACAATTAACTATTTCCTAATGTATTTCATAATGTGTTACAGATCCACACTGTCTACGTCACATTTCGTTATGAGCGACCTGGCAAAATTGTAGGAAGACCGTCAATGGAGAAGAGGAATTACACAGAATGAGAGAAGATAATATAATTCTTCGAAAAATTAACACTTTTTTTATCTGTAATTGTCCATTTCAAGGGAGAGCTTGAATGTTTTATTTCAAATCTTCAATGAAGTTGGATTGATTTATTGTGACGACTGTACCTTGCTTAGAGACAAAAAAATATATAAAAAAATGTTATGTTAAACGATTTTATCAAACAGGCACTAACAACTAAAAAATAATTCTATTCTTGTACTTCAATTTCGATGGTGTTTTTTAACTTTAAATAAAAACGTGGAGCAGAATATTTCATAACAGAATATGAATCAATTTAGTACAGCATCAAGTGACGAGATGAATTTGTTGCGAGATATCCTGCTCCACGATTTTATTTAAAGTAAAAATACACCATCGAAATTGTAGTATAAGAAAATAATTATTTTTTAGTTTTTAATGCATTTCTAATAAAATCGTTTATTATAAATTTTTTTTATATACTTTTTTATTTTCTAGTTTTTAGTGTTTGTGGACTTACATTTCACAGCTCAAACTTCTTTACAAATATCTTTTATTGCTGTATGCAGTTTAACAGTTTGCTTGAACCCTACAGTGCTAAAAGTTCGTAAAGAACGCGAGTGGTTGATTTTAAGTCGATTGGATTTGTGGTTATGAGTTATTATTTATTGGTGACTGGGTAATTTTTTCACCCCCTGGGAGTTTCTTTTCATAATTTTCAAGACAATTGGATGCTTGGAAGTGGATTAAAATTGTGTTTCCAGATTTGAATCAAACATATCGTAGCTGAATAAAATCGTTTAATGAGATATTCCAAAATATACGTATTGTTAGTACTGATCTCTAGTTTATATTGATAAATTTTTACAACCGTGGAATAACAATTCCGAAGAAAAGCATGTACAAAATTATTAAATGGAAATATACTTTTGTCCAAATTGATGTTTTGAAAAAATGATTACGTTATTAAATTTGTATTTAAACAACAGACAATTCTTGTTGATATAAAAGATAATTTGATGTATTGTTAGATAAAAACGAAAGCGTCATACAGTCGGTGTAGAAAGTATTCGTACAGCGACCAAGTTAAAGTAAAACTTTGTATATCCATGTCAGTAATAAAATTTAACGGAAAGCAATGATTAATCAATATTCTTTGATGTTTGTAGAATAGATTTTGTATAAACAAAATTTTATTCCCTTTAACATTTACAAAGATGTTAACAAAAAGAGATAACCGCGCAGAAATGGACGCGCATAAAGTATTCGTATAGTTGAATAAAAAATTAATAAACAATGGAAATAAACTAAATATATAATGTTTTAATAATTTGTGGGATTGCCTTTTGATTTTATAATAGCTTCGAGGCTACGTGGTATGGAATTTACTAAGTTGGATGTTATAGCAGGCTGTATTTTGCTCTACTCTTCTAGCAGAATGGCTTTCAAACTTTCTTTAGATATAATATTATGATTACATATTTTTTTGTCCAATTAATCCCATAGATGCTATGTGGGATTGATATGTGGTGATTATGGCGGCGTTTTAAAATATTTTGGTGGGTTATATGAAACCCTCTGCCTAGTATTATATGCAGAATGCTTTGGATCATTGTCATGGGTAAATTTAAAATTGTCATGAAGTCCCATTTTATTTGCACTAGCATGGATGTGTTTGCTCAGGATGTCAATATAAACTCTATAATTTATAATACTATCGATGAAATGTTGAGCTTTCACTCCAGCTGCACACATACAGCTCCAGACAAATAGTGAACCCGCTGCCGTATTTCATCATGGTTCGCAAATTTTCTTTCCTAAACTCTGTATTCTTTTTTCTTCATACTGTGAAGTCTGTTTTGGACCCAAATATTTCGAATTCACTAACGCTAACAAATTCAAAATATTTGGTTCCAAAACAGACTTCACAGTATGGAGAAACAAGAATACAGAGTTTAGGAAAGAAAATTTGCGATCCATGATGAAATACGGCGGCGGGTTCTGTATGTGTCTGGGGCTGTATGAGTGCAGCTGGAGTGGAAGCTCAACATTTCATCGATAGTATTATAAATTATAGAGTTTATATTGACATCCTGAGCAAGCACATCCATGCTAGTGCAAATAAAATGGGACTTAATGACAATTTTATATTTACCCATGACAATGATCCAAAGCATTCTGCATATAATACTAGGCAGAGGGTTTCATATAACCCGCCAAAATATTTTAAAACGCCGCCATAATCACCACATATCAATCCCATATAGCATCTATGGGATTAATTGGACAAAAAAATATGTAATCATAATATTATATCTAAAGAAAGTTTGAAAGCCATTCTGCTAGAAGAGTAGAGCAAAATACAGCCTGCTATAACATCCAACTTAGTAAATTCCATACCACGTAGCCTCGAAGCTATTATAAAATCAAAAGGCAATCCCACAAATTATTAAAACATTATATATTTAGTTTATTTCCATTGTTTATTAATTTTTTATTCAACTATACGAATACTTTATGCGCGTCCATTTCTGCGCGGTTATCTCTTTTTGTTAACATCTTTGTAAATGTTAAAGGGAATAAAATTTTGTTTATACAAAATCTATTCTACAAACATCAAAGAATATTGATTAATCATTTCTTTCCGTTAAATTTTATTACTGACATGGATATACAAAGTTTTACTTTAACTTGGTCGCTGTACGAATACTTTCTACACCGACTGTATATTTTTAGAAGAATTATAGCATTCATAAATTTCATTACGATCGGCGTTGTTACACTTCAAATTGTATGCTTTGAAATTGCACATTGATTATACAAAATATTATATCCTTCTACGTATAAATAAAAACTATTGATACGCAAATTAGTATTGTTTCATTGACATGTTTCCTAACTTCACTCTCGAACCTCTCTATTTTTCATTATTGCTATCCTCTTTTACGTTCAGCGAGCCTCTGACGCTAGACGCAGCTCTCGTGCCGTATTCCTTCAAGACTTCTCGAAAGAAAGAGATAACTCTGTGGCAACAGCGCGGCAGAGACAGAGATAACAGCAGATGTGGCAACTATGCGTAAAACATTCGTCTACATAGAGTACCTGGAGATGTCACCTCTGTACAAATTCTTTTTATCGATCGCAGTAGTTTCATTAGGGTCCGTCTGTTTACAAGGGGCGCTTCGATCGATTCGGACCATAACAAAAATGAGACGGCCCCCTTAAGAAAATTATGGCGGACTGCTTGCAATGTAGAGAAACTCATATTAGTGCAGAAAGTATGCTGAAAACACATCTCCCTTGATGCTTTTCAATCTTTTGTGAAAGACATTCGTAATACTGTGATGTCCCACTATTTTTCGCGCGGTATTATTCTAAAGTCTCCCTCATAAATCACTCCATAACTCCATCAAAATCCATCAAACTCAAATCTTACCCCTTTTCCCTAAATCACTGATCACCTTGGCGATGTACCTTAGCGGTCCCGATCTCAAGATGGTCAACTACGACCTCCAAATCCCCTCTTCGCCTTACGTGGCATGACCACTTGCCTCCTATTTAAATTTAAACAAGTCCCTCGTCCCAAAAACTCTCTTATCTCGAGACCACGTCTCACCCCCTCTTTACGACTCACCGAGTCAAAGCCACTCTCACCCCTTTCCCGTCAAAACGCCTAAAATCCACCTAATGGGTCTTATCAATAGCTTAACAGAATCTTGGAAACCAATTGCGACGCATATTTCACGCATGATTCATAAACATAGTCTAAATATAGACATTTATAAAAACCCCGGAAGTCCTATTGCGACGCATATTTCGTAAATAGGTCAAGGTGCATACCGCGCACATCCTTCATACCTGACATTCTTGTAAACCCTATAAATACGAGGACCCGCGAGACCGGAACTCACTCTTCTAAGAAAATACTTCCGCAGAACAACTACAAAATCGTCGAATCAAGTGCACAAAAGCATTATATTTAAATTCAGTGTTCTACTGCAACTACCGTAAGAAATTATAATTACCATTACTGTTATACGGCATATCACCTTCATATATATTATTTTGTATTGTTAACGCTTATTGCATTTCATATTATTATTCTTGTATTAACGCTTATTGCTTTATGTTATCATTTCGCTAACGCTCATTGCTTTATATTATCATTTTGTATCGTTAACGCTTATTGCATTTCATATTATTATTCTTGTATTAACGCTTATTGCTTTATATTATCATTTCGCTAACGCTCATTGCGTTAAATATATTTTGTATTGTTAACGCTTATTGCATTTCATATTATTTTTATTCATATTATTATTATTTAGACTAACTTTTCAGTTGGTATTTCGAGTTGGATCGCCGTAATGAGACTTTAACTAATAATAATGAGATTTTGAAGAGGAGGCGCTAAATACAATTGTATAATTGAACTAACTTACCAAGTGAAGTTCGATTAAAATTGTATAAGCGCCTCCTCCGAAATGATCAAACCTACTCTTTCCGTTTTCGAAAAAGCACTTTAAAATAATGAGGATCATTTCGTATCACCGCGTGTAAGTTTAAATCGTACTTGTACGAATATATAAAAACAATCTAGAAAAAATTGGATGAAACTAAAAAGAAAACCATAACCAGAAAAAACAGAACAGCAAAGAAAACTCGTAAGAGGATGAATACCGCTAAAACCAATATAAAAAAGAAAGAAAAGAAGAAGGAGAAAGATGATGAAAATGAAAGCTGATTTTGTAAATTGTGTCAAGAAAATAGACAGGAAAATATGTAAATATGTAATGCACGCAGTGCAAAATGTGGGTATACGAGCTTTGTATGGGAATAGATAGAAATAGTTTTGAATATGTACGTGATGATTGCAGTAATTAAATTTGAAAGTACGAATTAGGATAAGTATTGTATGATTTAGGAACATTAATCCTAAATCGTACTTTTTCCGTATTAAACGTAAATCGTTTTTATGAACAGAAGTTGATTATTTTTTGTTGTATGAGTTTATAAAACTGTTTATTCTATTAATAAAGAGTTGATTACCATTAATTTTGTTTCATTTTCCCTGTAGGGATGAATCGATACAAGTAAATACAAGTAAAGTATCGATACTTTCGTTTCGATACAAGTAATTTTAGTATCGATACCTAGGGTTGCGATACCAAGTAGGTATCGATTAAAAGTACTCGTATCGAATGGGCGAGTATCGACATTCCACATGAAAGATGAAAGCAAACATAGATACACTTAGCCCAAAAATATCGTTCCAACTACTCCAGATGCACGATATAGAGCATGATGTATCCTTTAAAATATATTTAATAACGAAATACATATATCGATAACGGTTTCAATTCTCGATATCAAGTACTTTTAGCAGCACTGTTTTCGGTTGCGATACCTTCTTGGTAGCAGAAAAAAGGAAGGGTTATCCAACAACCCTACCTAGTACTGCGCCCCGATTGAAAGAAGTCGGTTGAGAAATTCTAGGGTCCGAATAGTATATCCCTATTGGCTGGCGCGACAACGTCGACAAATACAAAATAAGCAAACACGGGCGGCGGGAGCCAATGTGAGCGAAGAACCCCGACCGACATCTTTCAATCGGGACACAGTACAAAAAAGTTATCGATTCTATACATGAATAAAAAAGTATTCATTGTGTTTCGATACAAGTAGGTATCGATACTTTTGTTTTGATACCGAGTAAGTACCGATACTTTCATTCGATACAAGCAATGAGTAAAAGTATCGATACTTTAGTGGTATCCCTATTTCCCTGTTGTTTTTCACGTAATAGGCATTTGTTCTTACGGGGTACGATTTAAGCAAGTTTACACTACCTCTCGATACTCTTGATTCGACACGGAGTATATGGGGATACTTCTTTCCAATACAATTTACGAGTAAAAGTATCGATACCTTGACGGTATCGGTTCATCCCTTGATACTTGCCCGCGAGCTTTTAACGGGCATACACTACAAATCTCGTTCTTTCTCTCTCTTATGTTTTTCATGTCAGTAGAACAAGATTGGCTACGTTTGGATAAAATTATTGGCCCTGAAAAGGGCCGTATAAAATGACACGCCGTTGGATTTATTTCGAGCTGGTGTATTTGGTAACAGCTTTGGTGCCTTCAGAGACTGCGTGTTTGGCTAATTCACCAGGCAACAAAAGTCTCACGGCTGTTTGGATCTCCCGAGATGTGATGGTCGATCTTTTGTTGTAGTGAGCCAAACGAGAGGCTTCGGCAGCAATTCGCTCGAATACATCGTTGACGAAGCTGTTCATGATGCTCATCGCCTTGCTGGATATTCCAGTGTCGGGATGGACTTGCTTCAATACTTTGTAAATATAGATGGCATAGCTCTCCTTCCTCCTCCTCTTCTTCTTCTTGTCGGTTTTGCTGATGTTTTTCTGAGCCTTACCAGCCTTCTTCACAGCTTTTCCGCTCGCTTTTGGTGGCATCTTCACAAATGCTTGGTAGACTTGAAGTACGTTTCACCTCGGTGAGAAATCAAGACTGAATGATTTTGCACAGAATGGAGCCGCCTTATGTGCTACGGAACCTAACAACAAAGCGCGCCAATGGCGTGCGACTCTCTACGTCATTGGCCGGAGTTAGGCCTCGGTTAGGTGTGTCTGACACGCCATTGGTCGCGTATAGGCAGCCAGACTTCACATATAAAGAGGTCGTTTTCTCCGAAAAACTCAAATTCCTCCAGACTTTCATCGAGTACACTTGTAGTTTGTGAATCGATTTCTTGGAAAATGTCTGGACGTGGCAAAGGTGGAAAAGCGAAGGGAAAGTCGAAGTCTCGTTCTAACAGAGCAGGCCTTCAATTCCCTGTTGGACGTATCCATAGACTGCTTCGCAAAGGAAACTATGCAGAACGCGTTGGTGCAGGAGCACCAGTGTATCTCGCTGCAGTTATGGAATATTTGGCGGCTGAAGTTCTGGAGTTGGCTGGTAACGCAGCCAGAGACAACAAGAAGACCAGAATTATTCCCCGTCATTTGCAACTCGCCATCCGTAATGACGAGGAATTGAATAAATTGCTGTCTGGTGTAACCATCGCTCAAGGTGGTGTTCTACCAAATATCCAAGCAGTTCTGCTGCCGAAGAAGACCGAGAAGAAAGCTTAACTACCACCTCCACAACAAATGGCCCTTTTCAGGGCCACAAAATAATTCATAACGAAGAAATCTCTAATTCAAACTACAGGGTGTCCGCGGGAAGAGTGGACAGCTGGATATCTCCTAAACTATTGGAGACAAAAATATTTAAAAAATAGGGAATTGCATGGTTCGAGGGGGCCAATTTATTAGCGCGAATTTTTTTTCGATTATTATTTTAAAAGATACGATGGTCAAGTTCGGTTTTTTAAATGGAACTTTTTTTTTGAAGACCCGAGTTGATAGTGCGTTCTAAGATAAATTCAATAAGCTTTAATGTATACACTTGATTTCCACTGGTTTTTGAGATATTGCGCTTGCAAATTTACTGATTTTCCCTGGAAGAAAACTCGCTGGAATAGCAAGGACCGGGGACGGTCTTGCTGGTGCCACGGGCGGCCTTGCCTGTTGAAACAGATACCTACCTGCCAAAGGTCTACGCCAGGAATGGCAGGTTCAAAAGCTGGACAATTCTTTTCCGTCAGAAATGCTACTTAGGTAAGTACATCTGCGGTATCGAGAAGCGCACAGTTACTTTTATTTCGCACTTGCTTCTACGCTCGGATGGCCGGTTCTTTTGGGAGGGATGCAAGTTCGATTGGTTAGGTTAGGAGATGTGAAAGTTGCTAGACTAAATTTCAACCATAGGGAGCAGATTATATTAGAACCAATCGAATTTGCATCCCTCACAAACGGCTGCTCTCTTGAAGAGGCCCTCTTCACAGCAATACCTCCTCCCCCAGTGCCCACCTTCTCTCGCACAGAATACGATAGCGCATGCTTTTGTTTTGATATTAAAGCTCGTGTTTATATTCGTGAGGACCACGTGTCAACAGCGGGCTACCACTTTTCTTCCCATGTCTCTCTACGAGGCGTATTGACGGTGGATTGTAGGAGCGTAGATGTCTGGATGCCAGTTATTGAATTCGGGAGACGATAGAAACACTTTATTACAAAACATACATGTACTATAATTAAAGTAAATCGTATCCCTCTCGGGAAGGAGTACTGATAATCATCGAACTTGCGCCCTACTTCGCGCAGACCCATTACGCGGAGGGTAGTCGGGTCGCACACTGCACAAATGATAAGCCATGTCTAGACGTTGCGAGGCTGCAGCGCGAGGCGTGCCCCGAGTGAAAAGTCTGGAGAGTCTTTAGCTCGCTTTGGTTACTTTGCAAAGCAACCTCGTGCTACTGCCGTGGCGAGGACAACACCCCGCAGTACCGAATTTTATGGCTTTCGATCCTCGAAGGGTTTGGAATATCATTAAGTAGTGAAAACTGTTCAGGATTTCAAATGTTTGCATCTTTTCTTCATCGTATCGAAGGGGAAGTGGCGGCAATGGATTTCTGGCGTTCCGTCGATTAAAATCATACCAAATATCATGCAAATCGGACTACCTTGACACAAGCTATTTGTATTCCTTATGCAAAAGTTGTCCGATTTACACGACATTTGTAATGATTTTCATCAGAAAACCACAAGGAATCCATTGGTGACACTTCCATATCCATACGATAAAGAATAAAGAATTATTTTATTTCTGAAACAGGCAGGTACAGGATGATTCTGGAGCTACGCCCGTCAAAAAGATGCGGCCTGGTACCCCGTGGCGAGGACAGCTCTTCGCATTGGCTCACCCGACTTTTATGGCTTTTTTCGGAAAAAGGTATGTTCCTGGGTCGAACGTAGCGAATTGAGGTCGAGCCCCCGCAGTCGAGGGTGAAATATCCCTTACAGCGTATTAAGAAATTCTTCTCTTCATCGTATCGAAAGGGAAGTGACGCCAATGGATTCCTTATGTTTTTCTGATGAAAATCATACAAAATATCATGCAAATCTTTGACACTAGATATTTGTATTCCCTATGTAAAAGGGACACCTCGCAACGTCTAGACGCGGCTTATCATTTGTGCAGTGTGCGACCCGACTACCCTCTGTGTAATCGGTCTGCGCGAAGTAGGGCGCAAGTTCGATGATTATCAGTACTCCTTCCCGAGAGGCATACGATTTACTTTAATTATAGTACATGTGTGTTTTGTAATAAAGTGTTTCTATCGTCTCCTGAATTCAATAACTGGCATCCAGACATCTACGCTCCTACAATCCACCGTCAATACGCCTCGTAGAGAGACATGGGAAGAAAAGTGGTAGCCCGCTGTTGACACGTGGTCCTCACGAATATAAACACGAGCTTTAATATCAAAACAAAAGCATGCGCTATCGTATTCTGTGCGAGAGAAGGTGGGCACTGGGGGAGGAGGTATTGCTGTGAAGAGGGCCTTTTCAAGAGAGCAGCCGTTTGTGAGGGATGCAAATTCGATTGGTTCTAATATAATCTGCTCCCTATGGTTGAAATTTAGTCTAGCAACTTTCACATCTCCTAACCTAACCAATCGAACTTGCATCCCTCCCAAAAGAACCGGCCATCCGAGCGTAGAAGCAAGTGCGAAATAAAAGTAACGGTGCGCTTCTCGATACCGCAGCTGTACCTACCTAAGTAGCATTTCTGACGGAAAAGAATTGTCCAGCCTTTGGGCCTGCCATTCCTGGCGTAGACCTTTGGCAGGTAGGTATCTGTTTCAACAGGCAAGGCCACCCGTGGCGCCAGCAAGACCGTCCCCGGTCCTTGCTATTCCAGCGAGTTTTCTTCCAGGGAAAATCAGTAAATTTGCAAGCGCAATATCTCAAAAACCAGTGGAAATCAAGTGTATACATTAAAGCTTATTGAATTTATCTTAGAACGCACTATCAACTTAGGTCTTCAAAAAAAATAGTTCCATTTAAAAAACCGAACTTGACCATCGTATCTTTTAAAATAATAATCGAAAAAAAATTCGCGCTAATAAATTGGCCCCCTCGAACCATGCAGTTCCCTATTTTTTAAATATTTTTGTCTCCAATAGTTTAGGAGATATCCAGCTGTCCACTCTTCCCGCGGACACCCTGTATACTAAACCTTACCCAATCATCACTTCAAGGGTCCATTCTACTTTACGGGAGGAGCAAGAGGCCTATGTACATGAATTTCTTTTTCAGGAACTATTGTACGGATTTTATTGCTTTTCTTTTTGGTTAAATTTATTTATTATTCCTTGCTGTATAGAATTGTATTCTTCATATTTTCAAAATGTAATTACAAATGTGTGGATTTAAGTTACAATGCTTGTGCCTTTGTGAGAAGACTGCGGGAGTGATTGAGGGAAAGCTATTAAAGATATCGCTTTGAAATTTTAACACGATGTACAGGAGACTTGTCTCGACAAAATGGTCTACTGTCATCCAGATATTAAAAATATTTGTTGTTCAAATCACAAAGAAAGACCGACAAATAGGCCAGAAAAAGAAATTTTTTCATGATAAGGCTGCATTTTATAACGACGGTCATTTTATGAGAACTAATTAGGATTGTAGTCCACTTAATGTGCACATTCCTATTGAACATAATTATACTATTTCTCTCTTTTTTAGGATCACTTTAAGGGTCAGGAGGACTTCTACAGAGTGTCTGTGCTTTCACAGAGGCACAAACATTGCAACTTAAATTAAAACATTTATAATTATCTTTGGAAATATGAAAAGTACAATTCTGTACAGCAAGTAATAATAAACAATTAACAAAAAGAACATTCAAATTCGTACCTTAGTGCTTAAAAACAAATCATGAAAAATAGACCTGTTTTTGATTTTTTTTTAATAAGATTTTTATTCAACATTACAGTGCCTACATATCACATTGTCATCACATGTAGTGAATAATCTACAACTTAATCCTATATGCGCTTGATTGCTTGATCCCATAGGCGACTCTCACAACCTTGTTTGTATTATTTGTTTCATAAAGATATACATAAAATTGTTTTTTCTTAGTTGTTTTGGCCTCTTTTTGGTCGACAAGGTAGAATGGACCCTTAAATGAGTTCACGATGTAATGTTTGTCTCATCACTAATAGTGAGTAAACATTCCAATTCACCACATTCGTGTGTAACATGTTGGAAAACCTGTATAATAGGAAAATATAAAATTCAATCTAAATGTTCATGGCAGGCCACAAAACATAGGGCCTGTAAAGTCGTTTCCGGGGGTTCTAATGTAAGTACTGAATAAACCGAGCGAACATATGGGCCAGGTGATTCGAGCAGATGTATCATTCCATGACCTCGCTGGGGAAATACGTTTGCAATAGAAAACTGGTTCTCTACGACATGTTCTTACACTATTTAATGTAAATCGACAGAGCATAAGTTGAAGTCATACGGAATCCTAATTTAGATTTTGGTTTTCCACGGACATGATCCCTATTTAGTTTTTTCTTTATCAATTTCTACAGCCCGTATATTTACTTAGACAAAGGAGAAAATATCCAGATATAGCATCAGAGAATTTTGAGTTCCAGGAATAGATACAGTGAGCCACAAAAGTATTCGGACAGCCTTTAAAACAGAGTAACATTTCTAAAATTGGCCCAAACCACTTGAGATTTTTGAGAAGCCAGATAGACTAGTTTACTGGTTCTCGTGTTTCATCGTTTTGAAAAATTATTGCAGTTAGTCGCAATAACGAAGAAAATAGTGAAGGTTGCTTTTTCAACTTTTTTATCTGAAGCTGTAATGAAAATCCCCATGAAAAAAACTTCAAAAAAGTAAAAAAATTACGCCAAGTACATGAAACAAATAAATCACAAAAAATAGAAGATAATAATCACAAAAAAAAATAGAAGAAAATATACAAACAATCACAAAAAATAGAAAATAATAATATAAGTCACAAAAAAATAGAAGAAAATATACAATCACAAAAAATATAAGATAATAATAAATCACAAAAAATAGAAGATAATAATATAAATCACAAAAAAATAGAAGAAAATATACAATCACAAAAAATAGAAGATAATAATATAAATCAGAAAAAATTGAAGAAAATATACAATATAAAAAAATATGTGAAATCAAAATGAGCTGCAAGTACAGGGTCATCCGTTAAAACTGCAACCTACGCGCGCGCGAACGGACGAAAATGGCAACACCGCCTCACGGACGCATTCCACTACAACCATGCATCGGCCCGGCGTTCGGAGGGTTGCCAGCGACCGCTGGGCAGCGGTGATGCCCGAGCTTTGAAAATTTTAGGATGGTCTCTTTCAAATTAACGTCACAAGAAGCTATTTGAAATTTCCCGACCGGGGTTGAAGAATTTGTGGCTTTTTTCGTATAACTTTTGAATTATAAAATATATCAGAATGCAATTTGCACCGAAAAATGAGGAAAAATTATTCCCTCTTAATGATGGATAATTCAAAATATTTTACGTTTACTTAATTTTTCTTTTATCAATTTTTTAACCATAATTGTTGTGAAAAGCTTTTGCAAACTGTTTATTTAATACCGTATTTAATGCTCTTTTTAAAAATCATGATGTTGATAAACAATACGCTAGTTGTTTCTGTGTCATTACTTTCATAAATTGAGAAATTAAATTTTTATTCAATTATGTGTTAGTTCTCCAGACCTCAGAATCTATTGTTCTGGTTTTCTTTTTTATAATTTTATCCTTATATGCAGTGCATGCATAGATCGGACGTAAGGAGTAACTAATGAGACGTGTCTTTGATTGTAGAGGTGTTTGAATCTTTTTTCTAGAATTTTTGTGTTTGAATGTTTAACCTTTTAGCTACTCAACGCCACGCATATACCGGCTTCCGTTAATGTCATTTTTTGGAACGATGCGTCATTATTGTGGCTTTTACACGCAGGTGGCGAAAAATCTCTACGTACAAGGGTATAGCGCCGCGATCAATCCTGTCGTAGCTCAAATTTTTTAAATTAAGACGGGTACGAGATCAGTTGACATTGTTTTCAAACCTCATTACAGTAATCCGGGGTGCGAGTGGTAAACCGATCATAAAAGCGGAGCGTGCGGCTCGCTTACCTGGGCCGGGAAATTCTGCACAGCTCTTTGCGGCGTTAATTTGAAAGAGACCATCCTAAAATTTTCGAAGCTCGGGCATCACTGCTACCCAGCGGTCGCTGTTAACCCTCCGAACGCTGGGCCGGTGCATGGTTGTAGTGGAATGTGTCCGTGAGGCGGTGTTGCCATTTTCGTCTGTTGGCGCGCACGTAGGTTGCAGTTTTAACGGATGACCCTGTACATAGTGCTTTCCAACTGCGCTTAAGACGACACAACTACATATACACAGCTAAAATGCTGTGTTCATACATTCCATTACTCATATCGCGGACATTTTAATTAACCCATCAAAAAGAATCCCATTTAAAAACATTGTCGTAAATTAATAGCTTTACAAAATTAATGATATTCAAAAATTGCGGTAATTATAACAATGGCAATTTATACAAAATAAATGTAATAAATAATATTAATTAAGCAGATAAAATATTTTTATACAAATAAATATTTCAATACGAATAATTCAAAATACTTGGCGCTGCGCCCCGAATTGGTGTTGCTAAACTGAATAAATACTTGGCGTGGCCAGGCAAGGTATTCTCAGATCATCAATACCCATACCTTCCCTCTCGCAGGCTATCAGATAATTTGTCAATTTAAAACTCTAAACATATTCAAAACTCTAAACAATATGAGTAGATTTTCATTATATTGCGTTTTAAAATAATTCCAAGATCATTCATCGACAACGATTCCTTCCCTCTCACAAGTTTTCAGATAATTTGTCAATTTAAAACTCTGACAATATGAATACACTTTCATTATTTTGCGTTTCTAAATAATTCTTATTCATCGACACCTTGACCTTGCCTGGCCACGCCAAGTATTTATTCAGTTTAGCAACACCAATTCGGGGCGCAGCGCCACGTATTTTGAATTATTCGTATTGAAATATTTATTTGTATAAAAATATTTTATCTGCTTAATTAATATTATTTATTACATTTTTTTGTATAAATTGCAATTGTTATAATTGGCGCAATTTTTGTATATCATTAATTTTGTAAAACTATTAATTTACGACAATGTTTTTAAATGGGATTCTTTTTGATGGGTTAATTAAAATGTCCGCGATATGAGTAATGGAATGTATGAACACAGCATTTTAGCTGTGTATATGTAGTTGTGTCACCTTAAGCGCAGTTGGAAAGCACCTTTATGTACTTGCAGCTCATTTTGATTTCACATATTTTTTTATATTGTATATTTTCTTCTATTTTTTTTCTGATTTATATTATTATCTTCTGTTTTTTGTGATTGTATATTTTCTTCTATTTTTTGTGACTTATTATTATCTTATATTTTTGTGATTGTATATTTTCTTCTATTTTTTTTGTGACTTATATTATTATCTTCTATTTTTTGTGATATATGTACAATGATGGACGACGATCCCTGCCGAATGGTCCCGAGAGTCAACGAATCGACAAACGAAACATGTGTTAGTTTCGTTTTAGCTGAAGGTGTGCGTGTAACGCGTATACGTATTATGTCGACAAAATTTGGTTGGAGAATAAGAAGGAGAATCAGAAGAAAAATCTTACCGTTTTCGACAGATGCATGAGACGATATTACGATATCTCTGTCATGCGTGGACCGATTTGATTGAATTTGGTCGCATTCGAAAGCTTACACGCGGTTTACATAAGAAAAATGCTATTAAATTTAGAAAATATCACAGGCGTGATGAGATATTAATGAAATAAGTGTCAGGTTAGGTTGGAATAGCCGGGCGACGAGTAAATGATAAGCGGTAGCGACAGTCGACATATACAGGGTGTCTTTCATGTACTTGGCGTCGAGACGCTACCGCGTCTCTAGATATAAAAGATGTAGATTTAAGTACGTTTTATACATACATGCTGGAAATTTCATCGAAATCAGTTCTTGTAGAAACAAGCGATATGTATCAAAATCGGTTGATGCAGACACAAGCGACAGGCATCGAAATATCTAGGAATCTTTAGGTGTATTACATTTATAAGCCGAAAACTGGGATTTCTACCACTTTTAACTGTTTGTAGCTCATACCTACGTTAACCGATTTCAATTAAATTTTCAGCATGTATACAACGTACTTAAATTTACAAACGGGATTTCTAAATTTTCATTACAGGCCCAGATAAAAAAAAATTGAAAAACTGACCTTCACTATTTTCTTGACTATCCCGATCAATTGCAATTTTTTTCAAAACGATGAAATACGGCGCTTAGTAAATTAATCCTTCTAGCTTGCCAAAGAAACTCAACATTTAAAAAAATTTAAAAAAAAATTAAAACCGACTTCAAAAAAATTAAAATGCGCTAAACAGTAAAAAAGAATTTTGTTCTAAGGAACAAAATTTAATTAAAAGTTTAATCTACGACACCTAATTTTTTTATGTCGGCGCCTCATCATTTGCACTGTGTAAATCTGGCGCCGACTTAAAAAAATTTGGAGTCGTAGATTAATTAAGGAAAAAAATTAGTATTTACTTTTTAGCGCATTTTAATTTTTTTGAAGTTGGTTTTAAATTTTTTTAAAATTTTTTATTTTGTACTTTTTAGTTATTTAAGTTATATTTTCATTATAGTTTTGTTTTTGTTATTTTAGTTATTGAGTTATAATAAATATGATATAATATAAGCTACGGGTTATATAATATAAGGGTTAAATATAATGTAGAGGGGATTCCGAGCAATCGCTTTCGCTCCTTTCTTGCCGATGGCGAGATCGAGATGGAACGAGAGCGAATCAAAGGGACTAAAAGCGAGCAAGAAACAGTACGAGACAGAGGACGGATTGATATTTTGTCTCGCTCTGTTTTTTGGACGCCTGATACTCCGTCCTTTGCCTGCCCGTGCATACAATGTATTATAATGAAACAGATTTCTTATTTTTTGGTGTAACTTCAGAATTACTTGACCAATTTTGATAATTCTTTCTCCATGACCTAAGTTGATCGAAGCCAAACAAAATGCAATAAGTTTCTCCAAAATAGGTTCAGTAGTTACGGAGAAATTCGCGGACAAACATAATACGTATAACATACATACATACAAACACCTCGAACTTAGAGACCCTCTTTCTTTTTGAAGTCGGTTAAAAAGTTATTCTGTTTTAAATTGTGTCCGAATACTTTTGTGGCCCACTGTACATGTAATTGTACATAACTGAAATAACCTTGTTCAAGCATTTGGGCGACACAATTGGAATAGGGTCCGTTAAAGAATTTTGACCTGTGAGGACCCTCCTGTTATATTCAGGTTTCGACTCCATTTGGTAGAAAGAATATCCTCCACCTAACAATTCCACCGCAGGTCAGGAAGTCCGACCCTTCGAATGGCCTGTGAAGCTATAAAAGTACTTTTCATGAGAATGCATCCATGCCATAGGCGCATGTACTTCAAATTCCTAGAATGGGATGAGGTCATTCAGACTTTGAATTTTTCAAAATGATTATGTTGTTGAAACCTCAGGTGACTACATTAGAAATTATTTTTGGCCCTGAAAAGGGCCGATTGTTATTAGAGCAGAGAAAATTTAAGCTCTCTCTCCACGAATGCGGCGTGCCAGTTGGATGTCTTTAGGCATGATGGTGACTCGCTTAGCGTGAATTGCACACAAGTTGGTGTCTTCGAATAATCCAACAAGGTAAGCTTCACTAGCTTCCTGCAAAGCCATCACAGCGGAGCTTTGAAAACGAAGATCCGTCTTGAAGTCCTGAGCAATCTCACGAACTAGACGTTGGAACGGAAGTTTCCGGATCAAAAGTTCAGTGCTCTTCTGGTAACGTCTGATTTCGCGAAGGGCTACAGTTCCAGGCCTGTAGCGATGAGGTTTCTTCACTCCACCAGTTGCAGGAGCACTTTTGCGTGCTGCCTTTGTCGCCAGTTGTTTTCGTGGAGCTTTTCCACCAGTTGATTTGCGAGCAGTTTGCTTGGTACGAGCCATTGTCGTTGATACGATACAAACGCTTACGTTTCACAATCGGAATCGAATTTGCTTGACGCCGAAAACTACGTCGTTTATATGCACTTTCAACCCAGACCTAACTAAGACCTCATTGGTCGGCGCATAAGTGGAGGGGATGTTCCCCTTGGTGCTGTCTGATTGGATCGTAAATGATGGTGGGAGCTTAGGCTTCCTAGTATTATATAATAACACCGTTTTTCGGCCGAAACAGCACACTTCACAAGTAACCGTGAACTTGAGCGTTTGTATCGATCAAGATGACTGGCCGTGGAAAGGGAGGAAAGGGTTTGGGAAAGGGAGGAGCGAAGCGTCACAGGAAGGTTCTCCGTGATAACATCCAAGGTATCACAAAGCCAGCCATTCGTCGTCTGGCTCGTCGTGGTGGTGTGAAGCGTATTTCTGGATTGATCTACGAAGAAACCAGAGGCGTATTGAAGGTTTTCCTTGAAAACGTCATCCGCGATGCTGTGACCTACACTGAGCATGCCAAGAGGAAGACTGTGACTGCCATGGATGTCGTCTACGCTTTGAAGCGACAAGGCAGAACCTTGTACGGTTTTGGCGGTTAATTGTCCCATCATATACCACGACGCAGCAAAAATCGGCCCTTTTCAGGGCCATCAAATATTCAAACGAGGTTAACATTGGTTTGAACTATAAAAAAATACCTAACGACAATCCCACTATAGCTCAAGTAGCAGCTTTACTGAATATCCAGATATTCTACAGCAGTGTGTTTCAATGGCTACGGAGGTAGAAAAACTTTCTCCTACCATAACCAATAACATAATTCTCTAAAGAGCAGAGCATTCAATGAATTGCCGTAAATAAACGTAACCTCTTTCTGAATGCAGCACATAGTAACTCCCATTCCGAAATTCCCAGGAATAAGTTGGAAATATCCAATGTATTACTACTTGTTGATTGAACTTTTACATAGATACATGAAAGAAATATGTTTTATAGTTCTTAACGTGGTAGTACTAAGACTTATAGTGCAAGTAGATTAGTCGTATCTACAGAATAATGAATTGACGCATTCGGTAAGCAATGGAGAGTAAAACGTACATCCATTTTGCTATTAAAACCATGAACATAATTCTTTTTAGTAAGGATTCTACCGCTGTATATTTTTAGAATACTGTAATTTAAACTTTTGTGTATTATTCCTGTTCGTACACTGTTCAACTCTTATACGAGCATTAAAGTTAAAAACATGCTCTGCATGATTACTAATTTATTATTAGTCAAAATTCAAAACTGGAAGGTACGTTTAGATTACCATTTCACTCCATTCATATTTTAAGCGGTTGATAAAGGATCTCGTCTTAAATAGTGTGAGTCATATCTACATTACGAGTCTCGCGATGCTAATATTTCCTTCAAACGGGACATGTTCCGTAAGAGACCATTCCTTCTATTATTATTCTGAATATCCAGTATTCCTTATGACACTTTGTTTTACTTGAAATACGATTTGTAAGGTTCCAACATTATTCTAATTAATTTTCGTGTGGAAGGAATCATACATACAAGCTCGTAAACACATGTCCGTAGATACAGTAGACTCATTGCGTCGTCGAATATGGCGAGATATTCTTCATATATCGTGTTATATCATCGATTTTCGTAATTTAATCCATAGTAATCCAGGCATTCAATAAAACCCACATTTTTTTGTACCAAATTCAAATTGCATAACGCACACTTGTGCCGGTGATTATGAAAGCAGTATAAGATATTTAGATTGTTGCGTTTTGGCGTATTAAAAAATATTTCTCCATGATTGAACAAACTGTTCCACAGCATATACCTATGCTCTTGTAATGTCAAACTTATCCAACATCGTAAATTTTACATTCAAAGATTTAAATAACACATTTTGTACTAAAATGTGGCATTTAAACCTTTGAATGTCTCCCAAATTTCAAAAGTGATGAAACATACTTTTTCGATCTTCATAACTTAATAAATTCAAATATTTTGTCGAACAAAAGCAATTTTTATTTTCAAATACTTTGTCACTAACAACTTCACCATTTTTGGTAAAGTATGCTTTACCACTATTTCTCCTAATTTTTCATATATTTTCAGCATAATTAAGTATACTTATTTCTCGTTTTTTCTTTTTTTCTTGCCCCCATATAAGGTTAATACATCATACACAAATATGTAATTACTTCCTTTCTGACAAAGTACTTACAGAGGACAAATGATTTACACTACTATCGAAATAAACGTAAAACTGTCGCGGTTCACTATGAAAGTGCCACTATCATGTAATTGCTAACTTGAGGGCTATTTTGCAACAATTATTTCATAATATTAAAATATAAATCAATATAACATAAGATAAGAGAAATCTCAATTTTGTTTTCTTTTTACTTACACAACTTTCATAATCACCGGCACATTTGTGTATAAACTTTCGTTTATGAAGAAGAAACATCGGTTCCAACGCAACGGCGTAGTTTCCAAGGAATCAACTCGCAAAGCAGCTGTATTTCTCATTTGCAAACGAGTAATTTTTTGAATAAATCAATGTTCGAAGTGTTGTTCATATTTGCACTCCACTATAATTTCATCAATTTCAATAAACATTTTGTTCGAATGAATATCACGTCGACCATTCCTGTTGCGTCTTCTCGATATTTGTATTTCCCACCATGTAGAACTCTTCGAATTTTCGCTAACGTCTGTTACCTGTCGCGGATTCTCGCATATCAATTATTAGCTCTAACATTAGGACACACGATTCCAGAAAATAAGCCATGCTTATTTAAACATTTTCCTGTTTTTTAACCAATTTTCTGCGCCGGTCTACGCTGTCCCAGAGAACGACCATGTGTCTGCGTGAGTTCGTCAGGATGAAATGGTTGAAACTGAGGGAGAAGGCGGCATACGACGACAGTGTGAGACACTGTCGACAATAATTAATCATTTGGGCATATGGTAAATGCTTTTAAAAGGACGAATCTTGGTTTAAATCGGTAGGATGCACCAGGGAGTCTCTGATTCTCGGCAACGTGATATCAGAAACATAGGTGGGGGTTTCCTCCGTGGTCCGTGCTGCCGCAGCAAATACGAGAGCCTAAACAGCGAGCGTCGTTTAATTCTGATAGATCGAAGCGGAATCTGTGAACGGTTTATTATAAAATTTATTTGATATTCCCGTTTTTTATACGATTGTCGTATAATTTCTAAGAATGGAGGATAAGAGTAGCTCCGGGAACGTAACAGCGGCGGAAAATCAGTCGATGAATTCGACTCCATCAAAGAAAGCCGCCAAATCAAAGGCGGTAAAGTCGCAACGGCCAAAGTCCTCGCATCCACCAACTTCGGAGATGGTGAACTCTGCTATCAAAGAGCTGAAGGATCGTAAGGGATCATCGTTGCAGGCCATCAAGAAGTACATAGCATCTACGTACAAGGTGGACAGCGAAAAGCTGGCTCCATTTATCAAGAGGTATTTGAAAACCGCCGTGATTTCCGGTACAGTTATGCAGACGAAAGGAAAGGGCGCCTCCGGCTCGTTCAAGCTGTCTGGCGCTCCCTTGATGGATCCAGAGACCAAGCGCAAGTCGAAACGAGAAGTGAGGAAGACCACGGCGGAAAAGAAGCCAGTTGAGAAAAAACAGGTGACCCTGAAAAAGGCCGCAGTGTCAAAGAAACAGGCTGCTGTTAAGAAACCAGCCGTGGTGCAACCCAGGAAGTCACACTCGCCGAAGAAAGCGAAGACCGTTGCTGCAAAGAAAGCGGAAGCTGCCGCAAAACAGAAGGCTGTAGCACAGACAAAAAATCTGTCGAAGACAAAGAAGGCTACGAAGGCGCCAGCAGCGAAGACAAAAACACCGAAACCGAAGACCGCCAAATCACCGAAAGCTGCGAAGGCTTCGGCGAAGAAATAATCATTTGATGATTACAATAACATTGGCCCTTTTCAGGGCCACAAATTTTTTAAAACGAAATAACTATCTGTGTTTTCACAAACATTCCTTTATATGATCATCCTTTTACTTTCTTTAATGAAGAACAACCATTAAGATGGATTAGACCAGGGTTAACTAACTGGTGGCTCACGGGCCACCAGGGGCACCTCCGCCTTGCTGCCACGCTGAACGGCCCCCTCCATACCTACCAGACACTGGCGATCGCAGTCGAAAAGAGAAGGAAGGAAGGAGGAATTCACTGCGATCGTCAGAGCTTGGTAGGTATGGAGGCCTGTAGGATACAGGCCTGGTGTGGACGGGATAATCACGCGCATGCGTGGCCTGTTGTTTCTGGCAAGCCCAGTAATACCACTAAAGTCTCTACTACTACAGTCTCATTAATACATATGTATATGCCTTCTAGGTCGCCACGACTCTCGCGACGGTCAGGGGAACTAAACAGAAATCGGCACACAAAATCGCTCGGGTAAAAAGGTATAGAGTCGGAACACCTGTCTATTATACCGTGGTTACGACTAATTTCAAGAAACATGTTGCATAATTCCGTTTACTATTACATTTTGATAGAAGCATAATTTGCACTTATTTTCATAAATTTTGATCAGAAATATTATATAAATACAACCGCGTAATAAACATTTGTACAGTCTCTTAGTTAGGTTATATTTTCTGTCACTTCGAGGAGCGGGTTTTTTGTGGCCTCGAAGTGACAGAAAATATACTTAATCCATATGCTACATGATAATAAATGTTTGTTGGATATTTCGTTCTTTTACACTACATTTGTGAACATTTTATTACTTAACATCCTTCCCAAATATTATTACGCCGCAACGATATATTTATGAAGTCGATGAACGTAATTATTCGTGGTTAAGAAATCAAAATTTCCATTCATAACATCATTTTCTGAGTACATTTCTTCGAAATAGTAAGTTTTAGCTTAATTTGTTTATGTTTGTGAAATTCGTGCGTTTTATTAGACTCTAATTGATTTTAGCATCAATTTGCATGTTTACAGTTTTCTATGCTTCATGAGGTTTTGGCATCAATTTTCAGGTTTGCAATGTCATGGAATTGTTCGACATTGTAACTAATTTTAGCTTCTATTGTTAAATTCACATCTATGTGCACGCAAAAAGGTTAACACCGTTGGGAACGGTGCTCGAAAAGTGAACACCGTAGGCGATGGTGCCAACACCGTAAAAACGCTGGACCCATTCACAACGCTTTCCAGTACCGAAAAACATCGTCGTGAATGGGCGAAAATATCGGTGCTGACCCAGATATCACACGACGTCTATAAGCCGTCTTTCCGACTTTCAAGACATCTTAAAGACGGCTTATAGACATCGTGTGCTATCTGGGAAGCCGATATCAGTGCTGGGCCCATTCACAACGCTGTCCAGCACCGAAAAACACCGTTGTGAATGGGCGAAAATACCCAGATAGCACACGATGCCTATGAGCCGTCTTTAAGACGTCTTCAAACGTCTTGAAAGTCTGGAAGACGTCTTAATGACGGCTTATAGACGTCGTGTGCTATCTGGGGTACCTCAGCCGCTTCTATTCGCCTTGTTACGTATTTTTATGGGAAAATTGTGATGAGAACGCGGGTTGGTGCCCGTAGAGCGCTGAACCGCTCTGCTCGTCGGAGTGCGGGAGTTTCAAATAAAACACAATACAAGAAACTATTTATAAGTTAAATTTTGGAGTTTTATTCAACTGTTCGGGAAGCTGGTTAAAGACAGAATGAATGTAACGTTTCAAAGTATCCTCCGAGGTCCTCGCTGAAGTCGTTGGTCAAATCCTCCTAGTCCTCCCATAGATCCTCGTAGTCCAATCAGGATGGAGGATGCATCAGCTCCAAGCGGTAGGCCGTCCTTCGGATGTTCGTACGCCCCCGCGAATCGGCGTCCATCTTTCCCTCCGTCTTCGGGGTGGTGGAAACTCGGTGAAAGCGCGCTTTTCCGTTACACAGCGAGGTGCCCACGTGGGAAGAGAAAGTAGGCTCTACTCCGAGGATTGAGAAAACAATCCTTGAAGGAAATTTATGACTTCCTCAGCGTCGCCAACACTTCTAGAGTCAATCGACACTCCTAAAGATTAACAAAGGACAAGGCCTTCTCAAAAGATTACGTGACTTAGAAGAAACTCGCGATTCGTTTTGGGGTCTGTTAATTGGTGTCTTCTTCCTGTTTTCGAGCTCTGCCCAAGATCTTTCCCACGCATGCCACCCGCATCGCACATCCTTAATAATACTTTCTCACTCGCATACATCTGCTTTCACATTTCGTTCCTGATTTACCTATCAATTATATATATTTACATGGCTACGTTCAAGTGATAACCCCAAATAGCACACCTCGTCTTAGAGACGTCTAGTTTATGTCCATTTTAGGTCTGAACGTCTGGACGTCATTAGTTGTAACATGGCCGTTGTGAAGCCGTCTCTCCGGTGTCTCTAAGGCGCCCTCTAGACGTCTGTCAAAGGTCTGACAGACGTCTTAGCAGGCGATGAGGTCTATAGCCAGGCGTGTTTAAGACGTCTGTAGCGTGTGTTTTTAAGACGTCTGTAGCGTATGTCTTTAAGACGTATGTAGCGTGTGTCTTTAAGACGTCTGTAGTGTGTGTCTTTAAGATGTCTGTACCAGACGATGTTAAGACATCTTGGAACGGACATTTCTGAGACGTGTCCGTTATAGTAGTCCAAGTATTGTTTTTTTACAATATCTTTATATGCGTAGGGTATATTAAGCACCCAGTATAATTCATATTTTTATAGACACAGATATATAATGAAACGACAATTAGAAAAATGTGTCTTAATTTCTAGATGTTGTAAAAGGTATTTTATTTTTAATGTTACCATGTATAAGTATATATATATACTTTTTTGTATTTGTGCGCATCCTTGTTCATTTTTGCAGATTAGTTTATAAACAGTAGCCATATAAATAGCATTAATTTAGTTGTATACAAAAAACAAATTTAATTATAATTATTATTTTTTAAACAAATATTAAACAACCATTTACAACATAAATAGTATATATATACTTTTTTGTATTTGTGCGCATCCTTGTTCATTTTTGCAGATTAGTTTATAAACAGTAGCCATATAAATAGTATTAATTTAGTTGTATACAAAAAACAAATTTAATTATAATTATTTTTTTTAAATAAATATTAATCAACCATTTACAACATAAATATTAAATTAAAATTTCAAAAATTATTTTAATTATTTCAATGTAAAAGAACTCTATCTTAAATTAGATATGTGTACATATATATATATATATATATATATGGCTGCGCTGCCAATTTTAAGTGGCTTTTTAATTTTTAGTTTTAACTTTTAACTTGCAATGATTTGGACAGCCCAACGAAACTGTTTTACCGATCCATAAATTGAAGGTGACTGATCTTAGCGTCCTCTTCCCACAACCAGCGTCCAAATCAAGAACTACTCTCGAATGATGCATACGCGTGTGTGGGCGCGCGCCGTTAACGTAGCTATGAGCTGCACTGCCCTCTTTAGTTAAAATGTCCTATCTAGCATTTTGAAACAACCGAGAAAACTGAAGTTTTATCATTTACTTTGTACCGTCCTTATTTCCCTTCATTAAAACATGTTGTCATTATTTCGTAACAGCCTAATATAATTTTTTGTAATAGGTATACCGGTAGGTAATGTATTATTAACGTACCAATTAATTAATTGTTTTAGATAGGATATTTTAACCATTTGGAAAGAAGGTAGGTTAAATACATTAGACTGTTTATAAATCTGTACGAAGCACGTAGAAGTTTTCTAACTTTACTTAAAAAGTAAAAGACGAGTGGAATTTCAAATATTTCAACATATCTAAAGAAATTAAAAAAATGCTAGATAGGACAGTTTAACTAAGGAGGGCAGTTAACAAGCAGATAAACGTGATGATAATTTCTCGGCATGTATACAACTTACTTAACATCTACAAATGGGATTTGTAAATTTTCATAACAGGCTTAGATAAAAAAGTTGAAAAAGCGACCTTCACTATTATTTTCAATTACAACTTTTGTGGGAACCGACGGAACACGTCACCTAAATAGTAAACTAATCCTTCCAGCGTCTCAAAAAAACTCAAGTCGTTTCGACGAGTTTTAATAGTTATTCCGTCTTAATAAGGGTGTCGGAATATTTTCGTGATTCACTATGTATGTTCGACTACGAGAATAAACTTGGGATATTTTAGCATTTAAATACAAATAAATACATATTCTATGCAAATGTTTAAGAATTAAAGAATTTGATGATTTAAAATATTATACCGTTGAAAGTATAAGTACACCGTTGAGCATATAATAGTTTGCACCCCCATTCGTACCCCCAATATAATCTCGCTTCTGGGAAGGCAATAGAGGTGTGAAGGTGCAAACTAATTTGCTCAAAAACGGTGTAAAAGAATTTCGAAAATTTTGAAAGTTTCTAACTTTGGGAATTCGTAAATTTAAAATGTTAAAAATTTGGAAATGTGAACATTTAAAAGTTTGAAATTTGGAGTATTTGAAAATTTAGAAATTTGAATATTTGAACATTTTTAATTCTGAGAATTGGGAGCTTTAAGAATTTGAAATTTTGAAAATGTGAAAATTCGGAATTTTGAAGACCCCGCAGTATTCGGGAAACTCTGACATTCGAATGCCATACCAAATTAGGTAGGCTAGACCGGTGCGAATCGGATCACTTTGTGTTTGATGGTAAAAAGATAATAGTCAAACATTAAAAAAAAGAATTTTTTATTATATATTCTTGACCAGTACAACTTTGGCTTTAACATTAATATATAAAAATTGAAATTACACATAAAAATCTTTCATGTGTAAACAAATAAAAACTAAAAAATAATTCTTTTCTTGTACTACAGTTTCGATGGTGTTTTTTCAGTTTAAATAAAATGATATGATTTTCAGTGGAAAAACATAAGGAATACATCGGTGTCACTTCCATATCGATACGATAAAGAATAAAGAATTATTTTATTTCTGAAACAGGTATGAATCATCAGCCGACCGCAGTGATTCCAGGTCGGCGCCCCACTGTCGAGGGTGAAAATGTGAAATATTTATTTCAGCGTATTAAGAAATTCTTTATTCTTTATCGTATCGATATGGAAGTGACACCAATAGATTTTGTATGTTTTTCTAATGAACATCATACCAAATGTCATGCAAATCGGATTACTTTTGCACAAGCAATTTGTACATAGGGGAAAGCGGGGTAATTCCGGCCACATAAGCAGTAAATGCTATAAAATTTGAACAAGTTACACATTTGTTAGTTTTTTTATATTAATTGATAGTTTGAAGTGTCTAGTTTGTATTAGTATGACCGAGAAAGCATAAATTTACGTTATAACAAAATTGGGAGCAATAACACAAAAATAGTCATTTGGCCAGAATTACCCCACTAGTGGGGTAATTCCGGCCATGATTTTTCTTTATAAAAAAGATAGGAACACTGTTAAATTAATAAAAAATTGTATAATCTTTTATTTTAAAATTAATTAGTACATATATCACAAGTGTGTTTTTCAGGGGTATCCCATCCTGAACACTCTTCATGTGCCCATTGATCACATACTGTGCACCGGAACCACATTTCATCACCTTTTCCGAATTCTTTGCAAAAGGAGCAAATATCATACTCTACTTTTTCGTCACAAATATCTGAATTGTACGTGGCATCTACCCCCCCCCCCACAAAAAAACGATGTTAAAAGCTGGCTGGAATTACCCCTCACTTTTGGCCGGTATTACCCCACACCTCATGTTCAGATATTTGAAGTAATACACTGAATTGAATTTACATATCACCAAAAACCAAATGTGAGTTTGAAAGAAGAAACATTCCTCTATTTAATGAGATTAATATTAATAATTCATATCTATTCCATGTACTAACTTACCTTGCTTAACAATCGACCGCTGTTATAAGATTACGGTGCGAAATGAACACTCCTGGATTTTTTTAATCAAAAGACTGCTATCGTCATGGAAACCATGAATATTAGCTCGCCGCATCATTAACAAGTAGCAGTACCATACAGAGTCAAGTTACGTGGTTTTTATTTAAACAAATAGAAGTGACCGGAATTACCCGCTGGCCGGAATTACCCCGCTTTCCCCTATTGCTTATGCTGTCCAGACCACCACCGCTGACTCGCGGGACAATACAGTCATAAACCACGACCCTGGCGAGGCACTCTGGCCGATCAACCTGTCTAGTTTGTGGCAACCAGACGTTAATTTTCCTGCCGCACTTCATCAAGAAGGAGAACGTTCCTCCACCACCGACGAATTCACAGAGAGGAGGCCCCTCCTTTCCTTCAAAATTCATTTAGATCGAATATGAACGGTTTCTATTTTAGTTCATTTTCTTTCTCTCATTCCCTACATATTGTTGCGAGCATCGGGTATAGATCTGTGCATGGCCTGCTAGTGCTTGCAGCCGAAGAGAGAAGAAGGTCGGCCTCCTTCAAGAGGACGATCAGGAGGCCGGCAAGAAGATTGTCTTGTACCGAACGCCGTAGCGTTCGGACGCGCGGGTTGTACAGGGTCATCCGTTAAAACTGCAACCTACGTGCGCGCCAACAGACGAAAGTGGCAACACCGCCTCACGGACACATTCCACTACAACCATGCACCGGCCCAGCGTTCGGAGGGTTAACAGCGACCGCTGGGTAGCAGTGATGCCCGAGCTTCGAAAATTTTAGGATGGTCTCTTTCAAATTAACGCCGCAAAGAGCTGTGCAGAATTTCCCGGCCCAGGTAAGCGAGCCGCACGCTCCGCTTTTATGATCGGTTTACCACTCGCACCCCGGATTACTGTAATGAGGTTTGAAAACAATGTCAACTGATCTCGTACCCGTCTTAATTTAAAAAATTTGAGCTACGACAGGATTGATCGCGGCGCTATACCCTTGTACGTAGAGATTTTTCGCCACCTGCGTGTAAAAGCCACAATAATGACGCATCGTTCCAAAAAATGACATTAACGGAAGCCGGTATATGCGTGGCGTTGAGTAGCTAAAAGGTTAAACATTCAAACACAAAAATTCTAGAAAAAAGATTCAAACACCTCTACAATCAAAGACACGTCTCATTAGTTACTCCTTACGTCCGATCTATGCATGCACTGCATATAAGGATAAAATTATAAAAAAGAAAACCAGAACAATAGATTCTGAGGTCTGGAGAACTAACACATAATTGAATAAAAATTTAATTTCTCAATTTATGAAAGTAATGACACAGAAACAACTAGCGTATTGTTTATCAACATCATGATTTTTAAAAAGAGCATTAAATACGGTATTAAATAAACAGTTTGCAAAAGCTTTTCACAACAATTATGGTTAAAAAATTGATAAAAGAAAAATTAAGTAAACGTAAAATATTTTGAATTATCCATCATTAAGAGGGAATAATTTTTCCTCATTTTTCGGCGCAAATTGCATTCTGATATCTTTTATAATTCAAAAGTTATACGAAAAAAGCCACAAATTCTTCAACCCCGGTCGGGAAATTTCAAATAGCTTCTTGTGACGTTAATTTGAAAGAGACCATCCTAAAATTTTCAAAGCTCGGGCATCACCGCTGCCCAGCGGTCGCTGGCAACCCTCCGAACGCCGGGCCGATGCATGGTTGTAGTGGAATGCGTCCGTGAGGCGGTGTTGCCATTTTCGTCCGTTCGCGCGCGCGTAGGTTGCAGTTTTAACGGATGACCCTGTACTGTCGTATACCAATGTCCTGTATACCAAATATAGTTATGTCGTGCACCCTGTCGATTATTCTACTCCTTTGCATCGGGGTGGCCTGCGATGAAACACCCCGGCGCAACAATATCAACATTCGTAATATGTACACACTGCAGGCTATAAAAACGAGTAACGTATATAAATGTATATATGATAACTCGAACTTTAAGTCGAACTTAACCTCGACTTGCCGCGGTCGGCCACGGATTCATACCTGTTTCAGAAATAAAATAATTCTTTATTCTTTATCGTATCCATATGGAAGTGACACCGATGGATTCCTTATGTTTTTCCGATGAAAATCATATCAAATTTCATATAAATCGGACTATTTTTAACGAAGGCAGCTTCAAATGATATAATTCGATTTTTCATGGAATTTCCTACATTCTGGTCCGAATTACGTCGTTCTTGGTGTTAGTTTCATCGGCGAAACATAAGGAATCGATTGGCGTCGTTTTCGCAAAGATCTGATGAGAAATTCGGAAATCCTAGACATTTCTCACTTTTTAATGGTATTCAAACCCCTTCGAGGGTCGAAAGCCTTAAAATTTGGTGAGGCACTGGGGAGTGTTGTCCTCGCCACGGGATACCTACCAAGGTTTCGAACCAAGAGCTTCGAGACGTCGAAGCCGGTCAAGAGTTTTCAAGAGTTTTAAGCTTCGAATCATGTTCGAAGCGCTTCGAAGTAGTCGCCTGACATTCAAGACCGATTCGAAGCGCTTGGAACCGCTTCGCAGTCCCATCACTAGTCACAGTCAACTCCACATTTTAGTTGGGAAAGTACGTGTGTATAGGTAGACCTACTATAGCACACACGGATGTCTTAAAGTTTGTTCTACGTTGATTTCTTGGTTGCAACGATC
This sequence comes from Andrena hattorfiana, assembly GCA_944738655.2. Classification (NCBI taxonomy): domain Eukaryota; kingdom Metazoa; phylum Arthropoda; class Insecta; order Hymenoptera; family Andrenidae; genus Andrena; species Andrena hattorfiana. Next base: position 17,351,440 of record OX122895.1, on the reverse strand, counting down.
TTTTAAACCATCCATTATGTTAACTGTTTACTAACCCTTCGAGTACGGGACTTTGAGCCCTGAGTCAGAACCACACCGATAGTTCACTAATACATATTCACTGTCGCTCGAGACCCTCACCGAGATACTATGTAACGGGGTGGAAGGGGTTTAGGATTACGTTTGGATATTTGTTGTATATATACGAAAAAATAATAAGCTTGGGAATTATAAAAACAAATTATGTTTATTCAACATTTGCGTTATTGCATGTATTATAAATAATAACAACGATAACAACGATAACGATGATAACAATGAAAACAACAAAGCTAACAAAAATAAAATAGAAACTGTAAGGTAACGAATGCAAAAACACGAATATGTATATCGTTTATTCATCGAGAAAGCACCGAAGCGTTGTCGTCGTGGCAAGGACAACCCTTCGCAGTGCCTCACCGAATTTTATGGCTTTCTACACTCCAAGGGGTTGGAGTGCCTACTAAAAAGTGAGAAATCTTTGACTTCCGCATTTCTCATCAGATCTTTGCGAAAACGACGCCAATTGATTCCTTATGTTTCGCCGATGAAACTGACACCGAGAAAGACGTAATTCGGAAAATAATGAAACAAATTCCATAAAAAATTAATTTCCATAACCTCAAGCTATTTTCGTTAATAATAGTCCGATTTACATGAAATTTCGCACGATTTTCATCGGAGAAACAAGGAATCCATCGGCATCACTTCCATATCAATACGATAAAGAATAAAGAATTATTTTTTTCTGAAACAGGTATGGGTAAATGTTTACATTAGGGGAGGATTCTCCAATTTTAATGACCGTGACATATGTTGTGTCGGCTTTGGTTTACGAGATATTTACAAAAAACTTTACTTAACACTAGAACTGCCGATCGACGGTTTTACAGGCGACGGTAATAGTATTGGTTGGGGCTAGGCAAGGGCGGGGGACGCGCGCCAGCTTGCGGGCGCGTAAAGCAAGGAGTCAATTCACTTTCCCGGCACCCACAGTTAACACTAGAATTACCGAGTTTAACACACACTCACATCGGTTCGCTACCATGCTTTACGCGCCCGCGAGCGGGCGCACGCTCGCCACCGTAATTCAACCCTAACCAATACTAATACCGTCGGTTATGAAACTGATTTCAATATATTATGCCGAAACTAAGGCAGACCGCCAAAAAGTTTAGAGGGAAATGTTGACAACATAATATGTCAAGGTCATTGAAATCGGTGAGGAGGTAGCGTTTCGACAGGTTTACCATTTTTGGGGTTAGAATATTTATTCACGTATTTTATAAATATTTATCATGTAAACAACAATTAGAGACATTAATAGAGCCCCCCCTAGCCTAGCCCCAAACAATACTAATACCGTCGGCTTTGAAAAAGTCGTCTTATAGGCAGATTTCAATATACAATTATGCCAAGTTTTTTGCAAATATCTCGTAAACCGAAGCCGAGCGCCAAAAAGTTTAAAGGGGAATGTTGTTCCGAATGATGACCTTGACAACATATGTTAAGGTCCTTGAAATCGGAGAATCCTCCCCTAATGTAAACATTTACCCTGGTATGAATACTCGGCCGACCGTAGCGAATTGAGGTCGAGGCCCCGCAGTCAAGGGGTGAAAATGTGAAATATCCATTTCAGCTTATTAAGAAATTCTTCATTTTCTTTATCGTATCGATATGAAAGTGGCACCAATGGATTCCTGGCGTTCTCCCGATTAAAATCACACCAAACAATTTGTATTCCTTATGTAAAAGTAGTCCGATTTACATGACATTTGGTATGATTTTCATCAGAAAAACATAAGGAATCCATTGGTGATCTCCATTTCCTCCATTACGTTCCTGCATCGTACTATAGGAGCAGTTTGAATTGCGCGTAGAGATATTTGGAATCGGAGTACTATTTCTATAAATCTTATATCCGAGGGGACTCGTTGAAAAATGCATCGATTTCGACCGCCGCGACCTTGAAAACGGAAAACGTTTTCTGCTCTAGTTCCTAAAGTTGTATATGGATTTTCAAACGCAAGCTCGTTCCTGCATCGTGCTGGGGCCAGCTTGAAAAGCGCGCAGAGATATCTAAAATCGGAATATTGCTTCTATAAATCTCATCTGAGGGGAGTCGTTGGAAAATGCATCGATTTCGGTGGTCGCGACCTTGGAGTCCGGAGGGCGTTCTCTGTTTTATTTCCTACAGTTGTTTGTAGGTAATGGGTTCTCTGCTGTGTAGCCGGAGCCTAGTTTGGCGGGCGAGCGAAGCGTTGCCCGCCTGGGGCACATGTTATTTGGTGCTCGTGTGTGATGGGGCGTGTGGATTCTGTACGTTGGCGCGTGTGTTTGTCGCTGTCTTGTCCGCAGGTTGTCCGTGGTGGGTATCTCGCGGGTCACGGTGGCCTGTGGACTTTGGAGGGTACGCGTTCATCTTCCACGTGTTTAGTCCCTTGGTGCCAGGTCTCCTAATTTCCCTGGCTTATTGAGGTTATTTCCCGAGCGGCGACCAGCTCCGAGGCCCGATTGAATCTATTGTTCCCAGTTTCGCTATTTAGCGTTATATTGGGATATGACCCCTCGAGCCGTTTTTATGGAGGTCTTTCGTTTCGCGGGTCCCTCGTTCCCCTTTTTAGTCTAGGGATAGCTAGCCGAGACGGTTAATTTATTCTGACGAAAACCGGCGTGCGAGGGTCCCCCGCGTCCGTCCCAAGTTGATGGCATAGGCCTTGCCTACCTGCGGCCCTCGCGCCTCGCTTCTTTATTTTTGACATTCCTGAATCTGGCCGGTGTAGGGTGGCCTGCTGTCGCCTCTTACGACAAGCCGTTGGGGCAGAGGGTGTATTCTGCCACCCATCCTCTGGGGGGAACCCTAACCCTAACACTAATCGGGGATAACCCATCAGGGTATCAACCCGGGACAAGTTGGAAAGTGGAATGCGTTGCGTCGGAATAAATCAAAAGAAGTTTTTCGCAAATATCTCGGAAACGAAGGCCGAGCGGCGGTAACATGTATACTGTACTTATAGGGAAAAGTTGTTCAGAATGATGACCTTGACAACATATTTCAAGGTCATTAGAATCGGTGAAGTGTACCCTTTTATGCATAATTACCGGAATTCTTCATTCTGTGGTGGATACGCAGTAAGTACATACGATGACAATTCGGACGCGCAGTTACCGTCGTCAACCGTCCACTCACGGGATAATACGGTCATAAACCGCGACCACCCTTGGCGAGACGTTCTGGCCGACTAGTCTGAGGAATTTTTTCAGAGCGAAACGAAAATTCATTCGTTCTTTACGATTAGTAATTTCATATTCACCTTAACAAAAACGTTTCGATCTATACCTACTCAATCTACTGCCTTCGAAGAGGACCGAGGTCCTCAAGCGACGCTGAAAACGCCCAGAAAAAAGGGGCGCGAAAAGTCACCGGAAACGAAAACTGACCGCTTCCACGCGCAAAAAGAACTGACCTGCGCGAGACTGGTTGCCAGATGTGTAGCTTGGCTATACATAGCCCGACCTACCCAGGACCTCGGGGGAAAACCCGAGAGTTTCAATGAATGGCCTGCATAAAATAATCCTGGGAGAATTGCAGAAAAAGTCATGCAGGTACTCGTACAAACAGAACACAATCTATTTATTTTTTTAAAAAAAAAAAATATTAGTACTTCTTAAATAAATTCGATAACAGCCAATCGATGATCAGCATCTCCTCGTTTCATGCGTGGTCGACATCAAATCACATTTTGATGAAAGTTCTTGAAGGCGAGACGCAACTTCAAAAACGTCGTTTGTAATTCTAGCAATCCTGTTCTTATTCTCATTTTTAATGTTTATTCATACCTAAATGAGAACGGTCCTCGTCGCTTGTCGCTCGTCCCTCATCATTCCATCAGTGAGCACATATCCACGCGCATCACGAAAAGTAGCACGTTTCATTTTTTCTACATGCAGTTGTCCGTAAGAAAAAAAATGAAACGTGCTACTCTTCGTAACGCGTATCGATATGTACCTATAGTACTTGACGCGTCACACTGATTCGAAAGACGAAGGAACGCAGTGCAGAGTGAAGTTATGCGCCTTGAAATGAACCTTGAAATAAACGGTACGTCGCTAGGGATGAGAAACGCTCTTCGATTAAAGAAAATTTCTTCATTCTCATCGAATGAATTCATTTATTTGCTTATCTTTTAATCGTTATTCGAAAGAACTGTGTGGCGACGAAGGGTCAAGGGAATAAGCGTCATTTGTTTATTACTTCTATATGTGCGGGCGGCAGGAATCCGCGAGGGGTACGGAGGGACCTCCCGACATTTTGCTGAAATTTTACAATCCTGTAATACGAGGGGGTAAAAGGAAATATTAACTTGATCGTTTTATGATTGTACATACCTGGACATACGGCTCATTTTATATAGGTAGTGTTACAACTGGGAAGCAGCTCCCTCGTCAGACGAGGGTCTCGATTTGCCTAAGGCCGGATACAGACTTGAACACGAACGCGAATGAGGCAAGCCGAGGCAGACCCGAATGCCTCGGGCTGGACAAATTGAGATTTTTCGTTCTGTGCGCTCCGCACGAGGCAAGCCGAGGCAGACCCGAATGTCTCGGGCTGGACAAATTGATATTTACATGCTAGCGGTGTTTTCGCATTTAATTGCGAAGCAATCGAAATCAATTTATAAAGCTATGTTCACGCGTTATGGCGTGGTAACGTAACAGCACAAATAGTAAAATCACCAGGGTAATCGCCGCGAACAATCAAAGGCGAGGAGCGAGCGGGCATTGCGTCTCAAAGTTCTTATTGACTTTCTTAACTCCATGTTCACTTCCTTTCGAATTCGTATTTCTCAAATGCGCCGGTAAGTATGGACTGGTGTGCATCCTCGAAGTCTCGAAATTCCTGGCTTATAGAGAATGGCATAAATGCTGTTTTGAGGAACCTACCTTTTTCTTTTTGAACTAGCAGTTTGTCCATATCTTTACTCGCATACGAATCATTTAATCGTTCTTCCTTAAGTCACTCACATTGAGTGCATATTCACATATCATATGTATATACGTGTATATGTATGTGTGGACACCTGATTAGGTGTCAGTCTGATACGAGAAACCATAAGCATGAATCTCGCCAAACAGTAGTGTGAACTATGAAGTGTCAGACCAAGAGATGGGCAATAAAATACAAATAAATATGTATAGAAGAAGGCTCGTCTTTCTCTTGCTTCCGTCGCATGCCTTGGACACGACACCCGCATTGAACACGAATGAATTTTTGTCGATCGATAGTGTGCGGTGAAAAGCCCCGAGGCAGCGGCGAACGGCCCGAGGCATACGGCGAATGGCCTCGAGCAATTCACCGACGTGCAATACTAACGGTACAATTAGAACTATGAAATTTATTAAGATGGTTGGAGTATTTATTGGAACTAGATGAATAAATATTTTATTAGTATTTATTGATCATCCATAGATTATGAAACTGATTCATAATGTTAGTGATAATGATAATCTAATATTTAAATGACTAGTTGGAGTAAAAATATATGGGAATAATCCGATTAAATTAAATAGTATAATTAACTTTATTAGTCTGATGAAAATAATTAAATTGATAAATATGTTTTTTTTTGTTAATAATTTAAATTCTATAAATATGAATTTATTTAATGTTGATCATATTATTGTTAATCGTGATGGAATATATCAGTAGTTGATTTGTATGATTATTAATGGAATTATTAAACTAATTCAATTTAATGAAGATGATGCTCTAGTTGATGGGTCAAAGATTGAAAATAGATTTGTTATCATTTTCATTTAATTGTTTTTAGATGTGATTGGATATATTTATTGTTGCATGTTATTGTTGATGAAAAGAAATTGATGATAATTGTTAGTGTGATTATTGTTAATGTTATTGTGAGTATTATTAATCATAATATTGGTTTTATTTGTGGAATTAAAGAATATTGTTACTTTCATTAGAAGTATTCGCTTATTACTATTATGTGGTTTAAGAGACCAATTCTTGCATTTCAGACATCTAATGAAAAAATATTATTTTTAATAATTTTAAAATGACAATTTAATGTTATATTTTAACTAATTCTTTATTATTGAAATGATCTTAATCAGTTTTTGAAGTTCTTAATTGATGTTCTTTCTAGTACAATAGGTATAAATCTATGATTGGCTCCACAAATTTCAGAACATTGACCATAAAATAGTCCTGGGCGTCTTGAAAATATTGTTATTTGATTAATTCGACCAGGTGTGGCGTCTAATTTTATGCCTAGGGAAGGGATTGTTCATGAGTGAATGACATCTGTTGAGGTTGTAATTAATCGAATGGGAATTTTAAATGGGGCGACTATGCGATTATCTACATCTAATAAACGAAATATATTTATGTTTTCGATTTCTCTAATTATATATGAGTTGAATTCAATATTATTAAAATCAGGATATTCATATCTTCAGTATCATTGATGTCCAATTGATTTGATTGTAAAGAATGGGTTTCATAATTCATCAATGAAATAAAGAGTTTTTATTGATGGTACAGCGATAAATATTAATATTACTATTGGAGCAATGGTTCAGATGATTTCAATTGAATGATTTTGTAGTAAGAATCGATTTATGAATTTATTTTTAATTATATTGATTATAACTATTAATGTTGATGAAATAATTATAACTAGTAGGATTATAGTTATATTATGAAATGCGTTTAAATTATCTGCGAATGGTGAATTAGGGTCTTGAAATGATATTATGTGTCATGTTGCTATTTTTAATAAAAATTTTAATTTTATATATGGGGTTTAAATCCATTGCACTATTCTGCCATATTAAAATTTTGTAATTAATGGAATTTCATTGAATGAATGATTAATTGGGGGGTAATTTTGTGATCATTCTAGTGATCTTTGATTAAATTTATATAAAATTAGTCGTTTTGATATTAGTCTTTCTAATATAATAAAAATAAATAAGATTGTTCTGTTTATTGAGATGATTGCTCCTATTGATGATAATAAATTTCAACAGTAGTAGGCATCTGGATATTCTGAGTATCGTCGTGGTATTCTTATTAATCCTAGAAAATGTTGTGGGAAGAATGTTAAGTTTACTCCAGTAAATATTATGTAAAATTGAATTTTTAATCATTTTTTATTTATTGATAGACCAGTAATTGCTGGAAATCAGTGAATAATACTTGCAATAATTGAGAATACTGCACCTATGGATAAAACGTAGTGGAAATGACCAACAACGTAATATATCCAATCACATCTAAAAACAATTAAATGAAAATGATAACAAATCTATTTTCAATCTTTGACCCATCAACTAGAGCATCATCTTCATTAAATTGAATTAGTTTAATAATTCCATTAATAATCATACAAATCAACTACTGATATATTCCATCACGATTAACAATAATATGATCAACATTAAATAAATTCATATTTATAGAATTTAAATTATTAACAAAAAAAAACATATTTATCAATTTAATTATTTTCATCAGACTAATAAAGTTAATTATACTATTTAATTTAATCGGATTATTCCCATATATTTTTACTCCAACTAGTCATTTAAATATTAGATTATCATTATCACTAACATTATGAATCAGTTTCATAATCTATGGATGATCAATAAATACTAATAAAATATTTATTCATCTAGTTCCAATAAATACTCCAACCATCCTAATAAATTTCATAGTTCTAATTGAATCAATTAGAAACATTATCCGACCCTGAACTCTAGCTATTCGATTAACAGCAAATATATTAGCAGGTCACTTACTTCTATCCTTATTGGGATCATCAATAAGACATTTCATTATAATTTTACCAGTAATAATAATTATCCAAAATATATTATTTATTCTCGAAATTTCAGTAGCCATAATTCAATCCTACGTATTCTCAATCTTAAGAACTCTCTACTTCAATGAATCAAACTATGATAATCACAAACCATCCATTTCATATAGTAACCATTAGACCTTGACCAATATTAACATCAATCAATATTATAAATATATTCCTAGGTATAATCTTATTTATATATACTAAAATACTAATTATCATATTAACAAGAATAATTTCAACAATCATATGCCTAATTCAATGATGACGAGATGTAATTCGAGAAAGAACATTTCAAGGGTTTCATACACTAACAGTCACAAAATTAATCAAAATAAGAATAATTCTATTCATCATCTCAGAATTAATATTCTTCGTAGCATTCTTTTGAACATATTTTCACAGTTCAATCGCCCCCAATATCGAAATTGGAATAATTTGACCACCCGCATCAATTATACAAATCAATCCTTACAACATTCCATTGTTAAATTCAGTAGTACTAGTATCATCTGGTATCATAGTAACATGAGCACACTACGCACTAATAAATAATAAAGCTGATGAAGCTGAACACAGACTTATACTTACCATCATACTAGGGGCCTATTTTACTGTTCTTCAAGTCTTTGAATATCTAGAATCACCATTCTGCTTTAACGATAGTGTATATGGATCAATCTTTTTTATAACCACAGGATTCCATGGTACACACGTAAACATCGGACTAATGTTTTTAACAACCTGTCTCATACGAATGAAAAACAATCACTTTTCTAAAATACATCATCTACACTTCGAAACAGCATCATGATATTGACACTTTGTTGATATCATCTGACTATTTCTTTATATCACAATCTATTGATGAAACTATTAGATACACCATATATATAGTATAATTTAATACATTTAACTTCCAATTAAAAAATTTTAACAAAATATATATAATCATAAACATCACAATCATAAGACTAATATTTATAATAATTCCAACACTAATCATTTTAATTAATATTATTCTAACAAAAACCACATTCAAAAATCGAAAAAAAATAACTCCATTTGAATGTGGATTTAATCCAATAACTAGACCACGACTACCATTTTCGATTCAATTTTTCCTAATCACATTAATATTCTTAATCTTTGACATTGAAATTATTCTCATTGTACCAATCCTACCCCTATTTAAATACAAATTATTATCAACAACAAAAATCACATTTTTATTAATTCTAATTATCCTAATTATTAGTCTATGAATAGAGTGAATATATTCCTATCTAGAATGAATCAACAAGGATATTAGTTAAACAAATAACAATTAAATTGCATTTAATAATTAATATTAAATTTATATCTTATATACATGATATTAATCAAATCCTTAAGTCGAAATTAAGTGTAAATAATTACTTTATATATTAATTGAAACCAAAATAGAGGTAAATTATTGTTAATAATTAAAATGATCAATCATCCAATTAAATAGAAATAAATAAATAGAACTTCTAATTCTAATAAAAATGTTTAATCATTTATATTTCTTCAGTTTATATAGTTTACAAAAAACATTATATTTTCAATATAAAATTAATAGATTTATTTATAAACCCTATTTAAAAATAAATCTATCACCTTAATATTTTCAATATTATGCTCTCAATTAAGCTATTTAAATTAATAATTAATCACTATTAACAAATACATATAAATATAAATCTTAACAATAAAAATAAAATCTAATCGTTTGTAATCAATAAAATTAACTAAATATATCAACTTATAAATTCTTAGTCCACTAAAAGATTCATACCACCCCTTCTCAAATCATCTATCATAATTATAAACATTCATAATAAAGCTCTTATAAGAAACTTTATAAAAAAAATTTAAAAAATATATTGAAGAAAAAAAATAAATATATAATAAATATCCACTCATATTATTTAAATAAAACAATAAACCCATAAAGACCCCATACAAATACATCTTTAAAATTAAAATCTTATCAAAATTCGTCAATATATAAAAATACTTTATATAAATTATCTCACAAAGAAAAAACCCCAAAAAAATAGATATAATTGTCAGCAAAATAATTCTAATTCTAATTAATTCATTTTCCTTTAAATTAGACATTGGAAGAAAATTATAACAATCCATAAATAATCAAATTAAAAGACGAACTGAATAACTAACAGTAAAAATTATTGACAAATAAAATATAATCATCAATAATAAATTTATATGTCTAATCAAAAAATATTCAAAAATTAAATCATTAGAATAAAACCCAGAAAAAAAAGGTACACCACATAAACACATCAAAGAAATAATCATAACTATACTCTTCAAAGGATATAAATAAAATATCCCACCATAACAACGAATATCCTGATTATCATTTATATTATGAATAAATCCACCTACACACAAAAATATTAAAGATTTAAATAAAGCATGAATAACTAAATGAAAAAAAGCTAAATCATACAACCCAAAAAACATAATTCTCATTATAAAACCCAATTGGCTTAAAGTAGATAAAGCAACAATTTTCTTCAAATCAAACTCAAAATTAGCAATTAATCCAGACATCATTATAGTAAAAATAGAAACAAAAATTAAAACTCCTAAATCAAACTCAAATAAAATTATATTATAACGAATCATTAAATAAACACCAGCAGTAACTAAAGTAGAAGAATGAACCAAAGCAGAAACAGGCGTTGGAGCAGTTATAGCAGCTGGCAATCAAGAAGAAAAAGGCATCTGAGCACTTTTAGTAAATATAGCCATAAAAACAAAAATCATTATAAAAACATCAAATGAATACAATATTAAATTTCAAGATCCAACAAAAGATCCAAAGCAAATCAATATTAACAACCCAATATCACCCAACCGATTACATAAAATAGTTAATATTCCAGATCTATAGGCAACATCTCTCTGATAATAAATAACTAAACAATAAGAAATCAACCCTAATCCATCTCACCCTAAAAGAATTCTCAAAATATTAGGACTTAAAATTATTAAACACATTGAGACAACAAACAGAAAAATTAAATACTTCAAACGATCAATATATTTATCTCCCAACATATACTCCATTCTATACATCAAAACTATTGATGAAATAATTAAAACCACCCCCAAAAACATTAATCTTATATAATCAATATAAACTATTATATTATAACTCATAGGACCCAAAATATAAATTATTCATTCAAATACAATCAAAAATCTATACATATATATATACATCCCTACTACTATAAAAAATATACCCCATAAAAACATAAAAAATACATAAATTATCATTCTATATATTATTTAAAGTAATATATACATCCTTGATCCCACAAATCAAAATTTTAATTAAACTATTTAAATAATAAAATATAATTAAATTCAAAAACAAAAAATTTAAAGGAATTCAATGAATAAGTAAAACAAAATAATTCATTAAAAATCCATTATTTATACTAAGCAAAAAATTCGACTTACCATGACAAATATATCTATATAAATATAATGAATAACTAAAACTAAGGAAAGCATAAAAAACAAGGAAAAAAAATATATACTTAAATCACATAACTAACCTTATTATTAATAAAATTTCACCTACCAAATTTAAAGAAACAGGTGAAGCTATATTAGATGAACACAAAAAAATCACATTATAGATATTGAAGGCATAAAAATCATTAAACCCTTATTAACTAATATCAAACGACTATTAGTCTCAGCATAAAAAACATTTAATAGATAAAACAATGCAGATGAACATAAGCCATGAGAAATTATTAAAACATATGACCCCAAAAATCCAATCTTTAACAAAGTAAATAATGAACTTAACAATAATCTTATATGAACAACAGAAGAATAAGCAACCATTACCTTTATATCAATTTGACGTAAACATACACAACTAATATAAATACCACCAATAATACAAAAAATTAATATATATTTTGACAACAATAAAGAATTCAAATAAAAAATTATTAAAAACCGTAACATTCCGTAAGTCCCAAGCTTTAATAAAATTGAAGCCAGAACCATCGATCCAAAAACAGGAGCTTCAACATGAGCCTTCAATAATCAACCATGAAATATATACATAGGAATCTTCAACAAAAACCCCATACATATATATATATACAAAAATCAATTAATATACACCTTAGAAGTTTCTAAAGTCACTATTATTGAACTCCTAAAATCATAAATTAATCACAAAATAAAAACCAATAAAGGAAGAGAAAAAAATAAAGTATAAAACATAAAATAATACCTAGAAATTAAACGTATAACACCCAATCCTCACTTCAAAATAATAACATAAACAATAATTAACCTAATTTCAAAAAAAAAATAAAACATTAAAAATCTCAAAGAACAAAAAGTTAAAAATAAAATCCCAGTCAACAATAAATTTAAACCAACACAAAAAAATTCTTTACAATCAATAACACATAAAATAATACCCATTATAAAAAAAACCAATATAACTAAATAATAAGAATACAAATTCAACCCTAAATTATACCCAATAAAATATCAATCAAATATTCCTATCCCACATTTCAACAAAAAATAAAACACAATTAAAAAAAGAGAATTACTCAAAAAATACTTATAGAAAAATTTAATATAAAATAAGATTAATCCAAATATTATAAATAAAACAACTATCATATCAAATTTACTATACTTACATTCTGATTATTTATATAAAAAATCATATTAATTATAATAGATATTCCCAAAACGCTATCACAAACAGAAAAAACTAAATAATATAAAAAAACCCATTCATTTAAATTATTCACTTCAAAGAAAAAAATACAACCTAAAACTACCAGAACCATAAATTCTATACTAATTAAAATCATCAAAAACCTATCCTTACAAGCATAAATTAAAATAAAAACTAATAAAATTAACAGACTTAAATAATTATACACTTCTAAAAAAATAAAATCACCGGCAGAATCTATATAATTTAAAATAAAATATTAATCTTGTAAATTAAATATAGATTGATTTCTTACAGGTAAAATTAAAAAAAATTCTTACAAATATCATTAATACCCAAAATTAACGTTTTACCTTAAACTATTTTTTGAGTAATTATGACAATATCATTACTAATAAAAATTTTTACTTTATTTACAATTCTAATAATAATAGTTATAGTAATCTCATCGATTATAATAAATTTTATTCATCCATTAATACTCATTTTAATTTTAATCATATTTACTATTTTTAATTTAACTTTAATATATATAATAACAACACTATCAATATATATATATATATATATATAATCTTCATTTCAATTGTCGGAGGAATAATAATTATATTTCTCTACTTCACCAGAATAATCAACAACTACCCGTCTAAAATTAAATTAAGAGAAATTAGACTTATCATATATTTAATTATAATTATGCTGCTTTCAATAAATTTTCTAATGGGGTCCAATTTATTGATATATATATATATATATATATATATATATATATATATATATATATCAATAAATTGCACCCCATATATATATATATATATATATCAATAAATTGCACCCCATTAGAAAATTTTTCAAATAGATTTAATTTATCTTCAAATCTACTTATTTACAAAATCTATCTATACCCAATAAGACTACTAACAGTAATAACAATTTTGAATCTTTTATACTGTTTAATCCTAACAATTAAAATAAGCTCATCAAAATACATGCCCCTGCGAAAAATTAACTATGAAAAAATCTAAATTCACTAGAATAATAAAATCTAACCCAACTATAAGAATTACTAATAAATCATTAATTAATCTTCCTTCCCCAGTAAATATCAATTCATGATGGAATTTTGGTTCAATTCTTGGTGTTTATTTGATAATTCAAATTGTATCCGGAATTTTTTTATCCTTGCATTACTGCCCAAATACAAACCTAGCTTTTGAAAGAATTATCCACATTATAAAAGATGTAAATATAGGGTGATTAATTCGACTAATTCATATAAATGGTGCTTCACTATACTTTATTGCAATATACTTACATGTAGGCCGAGGAATTTATTACCATTCATTTAAATCAACACCCGTATGAATTATAGGGGTAATTATTATATTAATATCAATAGCAACAGCCTTCCTAGGATATGTTTTACCATGGGGTCAAATATCATTCTGAGGTGCTACTGTAATCACAAACTTACTCTCAGCTATTCCATATATTGGTCAAATAATAGTTGAATGAATCTGAGGAGGATTCTCCATTGATAATGCTACATTAAATCGATTTTACTCATTTCATTTTATTTTACCATTAATTATTGTAATTATAGTAGTAATACATTTATTTTTTCTGCATCTAAAAGGATCAAATAATCCACTTGGCACAAATAGAGATAAATATAAAATTCCATTCCATTTATATTTCACATTAAAAGATATTCTAGGATTTCTACTTATTATCATAGCACACTTCTTAATCATTATGCAATATCCATATGCTCTAGGAGATCCGGACAATTTTATTTACGCTAACTCAATATCTACCCCTGCTCATATTAAACCTGAGTGATATTTCCTTTTTGCCTATTCAATTTTACGTGCCATTCCAAATAAACTAGGAGGTGTAATTGGTCTTGTCATATCTATTTTAATTCTAATAGTTTTACCATTTACTAAAACTTATCATATAATGTCAAGGAAATTTTATCCAACAAATCAGTTTATATTTTGAAGATTTGTATCACTATTTATCTTATTGACCTGGTCGGGAGGAAAACAAATTGAATACCCATATAAAGAATTAAGTCAACTTTTTACAATACTCTACTTTTCTTATTTTATTATTAATCCAAATTTAAATAAATATTGAGATTCATTAATTTATAAATACTAGTTAATGAGTCTGAATAGACATATATCTTGAAAATATAAAATAGAACTAATATCTTCTATTAACTTAATATTATTTGAAGAAATAGTTTAAACCCATAAACAAAAATTAAATAAACTAAAGAATAAGAAAGAAATTTTTTTCAACATAAATACATCAATTCATCATATCGAATCCGAGGCAGTACCCCTCGGATTCATACAATAAAAAAAACATGAAATAATCAAATAATCGTAAATTTCACTCTTATTAAACAAAAATTTATAAATATGATAGTAATTAAAAATCCTATAAAAATAATTCTCAAGTACTCTGCTATAAAAATTAAAGTAAATCTCCCTCTAAAATATTCAGTATTAAACCCAGAAACTAACTCTGACTCTCCTTCCACTAAATCAAAAGGAGTACGATTCAACTCAATTAATATTCTAACCATAAATATAAAATATAAAGGACCTAAGATAAAAATAAATTTTATATAAACTTGATATTTATATATATCCAATAATGAATATCTCTCAACTAATATAAATACACTAAATATAATCAAAAATAAGCTAACCTCATATGAGACTGATTGAGCAATAGACCGAATTGCCCCCAATATAGAATAATTAGAATTTGAAGCTCAACCACCAATTATAATAGGATACACACCCAATCTTAAAACTCTCAATAAATATAATACACCAACTTTTATTGAATACATATTTAAAACAAATGGATAAATTAATCAAAGTAATATAGATAATAT
Organism: Andrena hattorfiana; assembly: GCA_944738655.2. Taxonomy (NCBI): domain Eukaryota; kingdom Metazoa; phylum Arthropoda; class Insecta; order Hymenoptera; family Andrenidae; genus Andrena; species Andrena hattorfiana. The sequence continues at coordinate 17,335,830 of OX122895.1, read as the reverse complement.
TAAAATTAACACAACTCTAAAATAATAAGGGTATAAATTTATTTTATCAATAAAAAAAATTCCTTATTAAATAATTTAATAGCATCACTAAATGGTTGTAATAAGCCCACAATACCTACCTTATTAGGACCCTTACGATCTTGAATATACCCCAAAAATTTACGTTCAAATAAAGTTAAAAAAGCTATGCCAATTATTATCAATATTACTGTAATAATTATATGAATGATATTCAAATATATATAATAAACAATAGAACAAATTACTACCTATAATTTTTTACATATTTTAAATTCTAAATTTAATGCACTAGTCTGCCAAGGAAGTTTGCTAATTTAATAATCTAAATATATATATTCAAAATTTAATCTACAGGGTGTCCCAAAAATGCTGCGGTTCCTTGAAGGGGGTGATTCAGGGGGTGATTGCAAACAACTTGTTCCTTTGCGAAAATTCTCTCCGAGGTTTCGTTACCGAGATATTAACAAAAAGCACCGACCAATCAGAGCGCGAGTCTGACGGCCGAGTTCCCGCGCTAGCGTGGCTATGCGCCGCGCCGTGACTGCGAACAAGCAACTCGGCACGCATCGAAGAAAATTTCGTAGAATGGCAAATGAAAAAGACGTAACAAATAAAATCGAACATGTTGTCATGGTTTGTTTGTTATTTAAAGTGAATAATGAATAATGGATAAATGGATGAAAATCACGTGTAACGTAAAAAGACGAATGCACAGTTTTTTTTTTAGAAGTTTCGAAAATAATAATTATTTGAAGTGGGAGGATAAGGAATACGTAAATTTCCTTGTGTTAATAACTTAGCCACGAAAAGGTAACGTAACAGTAAATTAACGAAAAGTGATCGTAGTTCGTTATTGTGATAAAAATCCGTAATTCAGTAACGGCCAGCACTGTTGCTGATAACGAATAAGTCTGTTTAAAAAGCCCGAATAAATATTTTCGTAGGGAATTTTGAGAATTATCGCCGGAAATAAGCCATAGCTTGCGTTAAATTTAAAAATGAATGATCACCAATAAAGTAACTAAAACTCACCCTTGTCGGAAATTCACCTGCAGCGTGGAAACCTGTGTCACTGGGTCACTGAACCGATCCTGGTCATCGATGGACGAGCCCCGTGCACAGCTGGTCCCAGGTATACGACACTACCCAAAGTTAAGGGTCGCAATGTCAGGTGCATCCAGGTTAATGTACCGAATATTCACTTCACTACGCGGCTACTAACACTGAACACTTAATTTATTTTCCATGGAACGTGTTGTTCCTAGGTTTTAAAAATTGGTGGCCCTGAAAAGGGCCGATTGTAATCAATTAAAAAATTGCTCCACGTGGCCACCGTTATTTTCTATGCACGCTTCAGCGCGGAGAATCAGCTGTCTTTGAACGCCCTGCAATGTTTGTGGCGTTATGTTGGCCACCGCCGCGTGAATGAGCGCAACTGCTTCCTCGGGGGTAGCCACCGGCTGACGATACACCTCATTCTGAAATGATTGTTGTACAAGAAATACGAAACGTAAGTAAAAAAAGAATACCTACAACAAGAATAATTAAAGAGTAACAACAATAATGAAATTACCTTCAGGTAGCCCCAGAAGAAAAAATCCAGCGGATTCATATCCGGTGACCGTGGGGGCCACGCAACGTGAGCCTCATCTTCACGGCCGCGGCCGATCCACCTGTCCTGAAAGGTTTCACCTAAATAGGCGCGCACATTCAACGGGTAATGTGGCCCAGCACCGTCGTGCTGGTAGTACATGTTCTGTCGGATCTCATATGGAATATCATCCATAAGATCCGGCAGAACATGTTCTAAAAAATATTTATACGCTGGGCCGTCCAGCCTGTCTGGCAAAATGTACGGCCCAACGATAAATTCGCCACAAATGCCGGCCCATAGGTTGATCGACCAACGGACTTGTGCTGCACGTGTACGAAGCGCTAGGGGATTTTCGTCGCTCCACACATGCATATTGTGGGAATTGAAGCATCCTTCCCTGTTGAAAAGTGCTTCATCCGTCCACAATATGTATTTGGTGAACGACGGATTCCTTTGCACTTCTCCCAACAGCCACCTGGAATAGTGAATCCGCTGGATGTAATCCCCAGGGTGCAAGTGTTGCACCCGTACATATTTGTACGGATGCAACATCCGATCCCTGAGAATTCGGTGCACCGTCGAGCAGCTGACACTAGAACAAAATGCAAAAACATCCACTATTAGATAACATTTTTTTTTCTTAATTAATAATTACTGCAGTTATCTTGAACTGTGACTTACTTGAAGTGGCGGCTCAAGACGCGCACACTGGTCGTAGGATCGGCGTCAATGGCGTCGAGGATTCTCTCGACGGTGCCCAGATTTCGCGCGGCTGCGGGTCTGCCCACCTCGCTGCCTCGCGGCATCATGGACCCCGTCGAGAATAGCCTCGACGCTAAACGTCGAAATGTGTCTTCGCTTGGCGTTGGAATTTGCGGATATTCCAACGCAAATGCTCGTACAGCGGCACTTGCGTCCCCGTCGTTCCGGGCGTACACCCAGAACATCCTATAATACTCCTGTGCCGTGAACATTTCTCGGTCGGGATTGCTAGCTGACTGACAAGATTTTTTCCAAGTAACTTCCTCTACCCCCAAGTAGTTTCTCTCGTTCCATTATCAGTTAACCCCCACCAGGGCAAGGGGTTTTAGGTAAAAAGAAGCCATCACATTTTCGAAACACACGTGTTTTGCAGAAGTGCAACGGACGAACCATCGTACACTTTCACAAAAGCCCGCTCTCTGTCCTTTTACTGCCAATGTACCCATTGCTTCGAGATAGAAAACAGACACACACCACGTGTATCGGTTCGAAAGGGTCCGAAGGGAAAAGAAACAGAAACTCTTCGAGTTGGTATAAAGAAGAAGATTCATACTATTCCTGTTTCCACTTTCCGATACCCTGAGTTCACGTCTGCTACGAGTTATAAATTATCCAAAACTGTAGGAAACCGTTCTCTACCGCCGACTAGCGGGACAATACGATCATAAACCGTGACCCTGGCGAAATGCTTTGGCCGAGCAGCCTGATTAATTTCGGGGAATTAGAATTTAAAAAGTATTATTCAACATCAATACGCCTCGCGGAGAGACACAGGAAGAAAAGGGGTAGTCCGCTGACTGCGCGTAGTCCCGCCTGCGTCGTCCTCCCTACAAATTCGAAACAGATCCCTTATCTCTCGAGTATAAACACGCGCTCGAATTTCAAAACAAAAGCACGCGTCGACGTATTCCGTGCGAGAGACGGTGGGCTTGAAGTCCGATTGGCCCTAATCTAACCAATCTGCCCTGCATCCCTTCCAAACGGCCACTGTCCCGAAGAGGTCCTCTTCGCAGCAATATCTCCTCCCCATGGCCCACATTCTCTCGCACGGAATACGTCGACGCGTGCTTTTGTTTTGAAATTCGAGCGCGTGTTTAGACACGAGAGATACCCAGGCCCGATTGGCTACTTTGGGACCAATCGAACCTCAAGGCCCACCTTCTCTCGCACGGAATACGCGGACGCGTGCTTTTGTTTTGAAATTCGAGCGCGTGTTTAGACACGAGAGATAAGCAGGCCCGATTGGCTAGTTCGGGATCAATCGAACCTCAAGCCCACCTTCTCTCGCACGGAATACGTCAATGACATCGAAAAGTCCTGCGCCCCGTCTCAGGTAAAGCAACCCCGCGCGATTGCAGTCACCTGACCGTACCGCTACAACACCATATTTCTTCAGCGAGGTCAAATAACAGGTCGACAGAAGAAACCGCTGGAGAATTTTACTAACCCACTCTTGGCCAATGACACTGTTTTTATAATAATCAAATGTGTAAGTTCCAGCTTGTCCTTATCTTGATTATTTGTTGAAAAATCAGTCGTAAAAACTAACTGCGTTGATCGTCAACGTAGTCTAAAGAAGGTCGTGTTTTATGACCGTATTGTTCTCTGAGTCGACGGTCGAGACCAGTGCGCCACGGTCACCTTCTCGTGGTTTCCATTGAGCAATGACACTTTTTCAACAAATAATCAAGATAAGGACAAGCTGGAACTTACACATTTGATTATTATAAAAACAGTGTCATTGGCCAAGAGTGGGTTAGTAAAATTCTCCAGCGATTCTTCTGTCGACCTGTTATTTGACCTCACTGAAGAAATATGGTGTTGTAGCGGTACGGTCAGGTGACTGCAATCGCGCGCGGTTGCTTTACCTGAGACGGGGCGCAGGACTTTTCGATGTCATTGACGTATTCCGTGCGAGAGAAGGTGGGCTTGAGGTTCGATTGATCCCGAACTAGCCAATCGGGCCTGCTTATCTCTCGTGTCTAAACACGCGCTCGAATTTTAAAACAAAAGCACGCGTCCGCGTATTCCGTGCGAGAGAAGGTGGGCCTTGAGGTTCGATTGGTCCCAAAGTAGCCAATCGGGCCTGGTTATCTCTCGTGTCTAAACACGCGCTCGAATTTCAAAACAAAAGCACGCGTCGACGTATTCCGTGCGAGAGAATGTGGGCCATGGGGAGGAGATATTGCTGCGAAGAGGACCTCTTCGGGACAGTGGCCGTTTGGAAGGGATGCAGGGCAGATTGGTTAGATTAGGGCCAATCGGACTTCAAGCCCACCGTCTCTCGCACGGAATACGTCGACGCGTGCTTTTGTTTTGAAATTCGAGCGCGTGTTTATACTCGAGAGATAAGGGATCTGTTTCGAATTTGTAGGGAGGACGACGCAGGCGGGACTACGCGCAGTCAGCGGACTACCCCTTTTCTTCCTGTGTCTCTCCGCGAGGCGTATTGATGTTGAATAATACTTTTTAAATTCTAATTCCCCGAAATTAATCAGGCTGCTCGGCCAAAGCATTTCGCCAGGGTCACGGTTTATGATCGTATTGTCCCGCTAGTCGGCGGTAGAGAACGGTTTCCTACAGTTTTGGATAATTTATAACTCGTAGCAGACGTGAACTCAGGGTATCGGAAAGTGGAAACAGGAATAGTATGAATCTTCTTCTTTATACCAACTCGAAGAGTTTCTGTTTCTTTTCCCTTCGGACCCTTTCGAACCGATACACGTGGTGTGTGTCTGTTTTCTATCTCGAAGCAATGGGTACATTGGCAGTAAAAGGACAGAGAGCGGGCTTTTGTGAAAGTGTACGATGGTTCGTCCGTTGCACTTCTGCAAAACACGTGTGTTTCGAAAATGTGATGGCTTCTTTTTACCTAAAACCCCTTGCCCTGGTGGGGGTTAACTGATAATGGAACGAGAGAAACTACTTGGGCGTAGAGGAAGTTACTTGGAAAAAATCTTGTCAGTCAGCTAGCAATCCCGACCGAGAAATGTTCACGGCACAGGAGTATTATAGGATGTTCTGGGTGTACGCCCGGAACGACGGGGACGCAAGTGCCGCTGTACGAGCATTTGCGTTGGAATATCCGCAAATTCCAACGCCAAGCGAAGACACATTTCGACGTTTAGCGTCGAGGCTATTCTCGACGGGGTCCATGATGCCGCGAGGCAGCGAGGTGGGCAGACCCGCAGCCGCGCGAAATCTGGGCACCGTCGAGAGAATCCTCGACGCCATTGACGCCGATCCTACGACCAGTGTGCGCGTCTTGAGCCGCCACTTCAAGTAAGTCACAGTTCAAGATAACTGCAGTAATTATTAATTAAGAAAAAAAAATGTTATCTAATAGTGGATGTTTTTGCATTTTGTTCTAGTGTCAGCTGCTCGACGGTGCACCGAATTCTCAGGGATCGGATGTTGCATCCGTACAAATATGTACGGGTGCAACACTTGCACCCTGGGGATTACATCCAGCGGATTCACTATTCCAGGTGGCTGTTGGGAGAAGTGCAAAGGAATCCGTCGTTCACCAAATACATATTGTGGACGGATGAAGCACTTTTCAACAGGGAAGGATGCTTCAATTCCCACAATATGCATGTGTGGAGCGACGAAAATCCCCTAGCGCTTCGTACACGTGCAGCACAAGTCCGTTGGTCGATCAACCTATGGGCCGGCATTTGTGGCGAATTTATCGTTGGGCCGTACATTCTGCCAGACAGGCTGGACGGCCCAGCGTATAAATATTTTTTAGAACATGTTCTGCCGGATCTTATGGATGATATTCCATATGAGATCCGACAGAACATGTACTACCAGCACGACGGTGCTGGGCCACATTACCCGTTGAATGTGCGCGCCTATTTAGGTGAAACCTTTCAGGACAGGTGGATCGGCCGCGGCCGTGAAGATGAGGCTCACGTTGCGTGGCCCCCACGGTCACCGGATATGAATCCGCTGGATTTTTTCTTCTGGGGCTACCTGAAGGTAATTTCATTATTGTTGTTACTCCTTAATTATTCTTGTTGTAGGTGTTCTTTTTTTACTTACGTTTCGTATTTCTTGTACAACAATCATTTCAGAATGAGGTGTATCGTCAGCCGGTGGCTACCCCCGAGGAAGCAGTTGCGCTCATTCACGCGGCGGTGGCCAACATAACGCCACAAACATTGCAGGGCGTTCAAAGACAGCTGATTCTCCGCGCTGAAGCGTGCATAGAAAATAACGGTGGCCACGTGGAGCAATTTTTTAATTGATTACAATCGGCCCTTTTCAGGGCCACCAATTTTTAAAACGTAGGAACAACACGTTCCATGGAAAATAAATTAAGTGTTCAGTGTTAGTAGCCGCGTAGTGAAGTGAATATTCGGTACATTAACCTGGATGCACCTGACATTGCGACCCTTAACTTTGGGTAGTGTCGTATACCTGGGACCAGCTGTGCACGGGGCTCGTCCATCGATGACCAGGATCGGTTCAGTGACCCAGTGACACAGGTTTCCACGCTGCAGGTGAATTTCCGACAAGGGTGAGTTTTAGTTACTTTATTGGTGATCATTCATTTTTAAATTTAACGCAAGCTATGGCTTATTTCCGGCGATAATTCTCAAAATTCCCTACGAAAATATTTATTCGGGCTTTTTAAACAGACTTATTCGTTATCAGCAACAGTGCTGGCCGTTACTGAATTACGGATTTTTATCACAATAACGAACTACGATCACTTTTCGTTAATTTACTGTTACGTTACCTTTTCGTGGCTAAGTTATTAACACAAGGAAATTTACGTATTCCTTATCCTCCCACTTCAAATAATTATTATTTTCGAAACTTCTAAAAAAAAAACTGTGCATTCGTCTTTTTACGTTACACGTGATTTTCATCCATTTATCCATTATTCATTATTCACTTTAAATAACAAACAAACCATGACAACATGTTCGATTTTATTTGTTACGTCTTTTTCATTTGCCATTCTACGAAATTTTCTTCGATGCGTGCCGAGTTGCTTGTTCGCAGTCACGGCGCGGCGCATAGCCACGCTAGCGCGGGAACTCGGCCGTCAGACTCGCGCTCTGATTGGTCGGTGCTTTTTGTTAATATCTCGGTAACGAAACTTCGGAGAGAATTTTCGCAAAGGAACAAGTTGTTTGCAATCACCCCCTGAATCACCCCCTTCAAGGAACCGCAGCATTTTTGGGACACCCTGTATAAATCAAGTCCTTTCGTACAAAAATTTATTAGTTTAATATAGATAGAAACCGATCTGGCTCACACCGATCTGAACTCAAATCATGTAAGATTATAAAAGTCGAACAGACTCAAAATTTAAACTACTGCATTTAAATCATATCTTAATTCAACATCGAGGTCGCAATCATCTTTATAAATTTGATCTCTCCAAAGATATTACGCTGTTATCCCTAAGGTAATTTAATCTATTAATTTCTATTAAACTATCTAATTAGACAAAAATAATTGATTAAAATATTTTAAAGTTAAATAAATTTAAATATCCTCCCAACAAAATAATTTATTCCAAAAATATAAATTTTAAAATAAATTATAAAATTCTATAGGGTCTTCTCGTCCCATATAAAAATTTAAGCATTTTTACTTAAAATTTAAATTTATCATCTTAAATTTGAGACAGTAAATATTTCATCAACTCATTCATACAAGCCTCCAATAAAAAGACTAATTATTATGCTACCTTTGTACAGTCAATATACTGCAGCCATTTAAATAATCATTGGGCAGAGCAGACTTTAAATCATTATCAAAAAGACATGTTTTTGTTAAACAGGTGAATATTTTTAATTTGCTGAATTCCTTAAATTTATATTAAAAAAATAACTATACTTACTAAAACAATTACTAATCTTATCATTATAACTGCATAAAAATTATTTATACACAATTTTTATTAAAAATTCACATCAAATCATTAAATCTTTAAATTAATTAAATAAATTATTAAATTATTTAAAATGAAATTAAATTTTAAAATTACAAATCTTTCAGTTAATATATCAATAATAAACTAAATTTACAGCTTATCCCATAAATTTTTAATATTCAACAGAAACATAAAATAATTTTATTAATCTATTAAATATATGAATTAAATTCATTTTAAAAAAAACTAGATATCAATAAAATCGAATAACATTTCACTCCCACATATAAATTAATAATCATTATGCCACATAAAAAATAATTTATAGGTAACTTCTTTACTTTCGAGATAAATATAATGTATAAAAATTAATTAATAAGCCCTGATACAAAAGGTAAAAAATAAATTTACTTCAACATATATGAAACTACTCTTTTACAATACTATAGATATATAAATTATAAATTTATTCAAAATAAATACTAAAACAACTTAAACTCTAATTATTTTTATTAAAATATATATAAATAAAAAATTAAATTATAAAGATTAAATTAAAATTTCAAAAATTAATTTAATCCTTTCAGTGTAAAAGAAAAGTTTTTATTAAACTAAAATTTTAATTAAATACACTTTCCAGTACACTTACTATGTTACGACTTTCCTCACTTATAATGAGAATGACGGGCAATTTGTACACTAAATAAAATTATCTTCAACAAATTTAATTAAATAAATTTACTTTTAAATCCAGTTTCAAAATTAAATTATAATAATTTATCCAAAAATTTAGTTTAATGTAATTCATATATCATATAGTACAACCCACATTTTGACTTGAATTAATATTTTATATATAATATTATAAGAATAAAATAAAAATAAACTCTTCAAACAGCAATACACGAAGATAATTAAACTATAGTAATTCCTATTGTGTATCATCAATTATTACATAAATTCCTCTAAATAAATTATAAAGCCGCCACATCTATTAATTTTAATGATCAACATTTAATAATCAATTTAACTTAAATCATTTAAATAATAGGGTATCTAATCCTAGTTTATAAAATAAATCTCTGTAAAATTAATAAAACAAATTTTATCCTTCAAAAAAATAATATTTCACCATAAATTAACTAATTAAAATAAATAAACAAATAATTAACTATTCACAAATTAAATAAATTAATTAATAAATTAAGTTTAACCGCTGTTGCTGGCACAAAATTTTACCTTTATTAAATTTGATACCTAAATCAAACTTTCATTCATTTTTAAATCAAATTTTTACAAAATCGTATTATCTAAATAAATTATTTTAAATCTAAATTTATAAATCAATCAATATAACTAATTAATTAACTGAAATTAAATTAATACTAATTAGATCTAACTCGACCAATTTAGCAACCTTCCACTAATTAAATTTGGCACGATTTGATTTTCAAAATGTAATAAATTTAACCTTCTTCTAGCTAAATTTGACACAATTTAAAATTTTCAATTTCACTAACCATATTCAACAACCTTCCACTAACTAAATTTAGCAACCTTCCACTAATTAAATTTGGCACGATTTGATTTTCAAAATGTAATAAATTTAGCCTTCTACTAGCTAAATTTGACACAATTTAAAATTTTCAACTTCACTAACCATATTATCAACAACCTTCCACTAATTAAATTTGACACGATTTGATTTTCAAATTATAATAAATTTAGATTAATAGTTTTTTTAACTTAAAATTTTTAAATAATGAAAGTTCTATGCCTGATAAAAGGAGTAAATTGTAAATTTATTAATGAAGTAAAATTTCTAGGACTAATAATCTTATTTCTATAGTTTAAATTAGAACGTTAAATTGCAAGTTTAAAGATAAATATGTTTTAGAAATTGAAATATATATAGATTAGTGAACCTATTACAAGTACCCAAATTATAAATAGTTCTTTTTGTGAGGTTTGTGGTGATTTTTTTATGAATATTTTATTGAAATTGGTGTAATTATAAATATTAGTATTTATAAAATTTAGGTACCTTCAGATTATAACAAATCTTGATAGTACTATAATAATAGTAATTAATTTATATCTATTATTTATTAATAGTATATTTTCGATAATTATTCATTTTATAATAAATGTTGATATTGGAGGGAAATAAGAATATGAGATTACTGCTAGGAATAATATGATTTTTATTTTTTTATTATTAATTAATTCATATTTTAATATATTATTTATTTTATTTAGTATATTTAATAATGTGAATGTTATGATCGAGTATAAAGTGAAATATAAAATAAATATGTTAAAATTTATGTGTATGAGTATTATTATTAGTCTAGTTTGATGGATTGATGAGTAGGATAGAATTAATTTAATTGAATATTTATTAATTCTTATTATTGGTGAAATTATTATTCTTATTAAGATTACTGGTATGATGATACTATTTATTTCTGTAGTTAGATGTAGAATATTAATTGGGATAAATTTTATTAGAGTTATTAATATTCTTAGGTTTATGAAGCTGATTGATTTTCTTATTAGGTTAAATCAGTAATTGAATGGGAATATACCAATTTTAATTAAAATTCTTATTATAATAAGTGTATTTAATTTTATTCATGGGTAGTATAATAAACCTAAGAATAAGATGGTTCTTCTAATAAATGAGATAATAAAGTATATAATTCTTGCACTGTAGGATTTTGATATAACTATTATTCTAATGAATGATAATGTTGTGATTTCTAAGGATATTCATATTAGTATTTTATTATTTATGATTAGATTTATAGTAACTATGAGTGTAATAATAATAATTTGTATATTAATTTTATTTTGAAAATTTATAAAATTATATTTATTTGTTTATATTTTAATGTATTTGCATGTAAAATTTTGAATTTTAAAGTATTAAGAATATTAATAAATATAATTTGATTAATAATTTTGTTAATATCTATATTATTTAATAATATGAATTTAATTTATATTAATTATATATATTTATATAAAAAAAAGTTGAAATTTATATAATTAGGGTATGAACCTAAGAGCTTAATTAGCTTATTTATATAAAGTAGTAATAGTAAATATTTACATAGGTATTTCATCAAAATATTCCTTTTATCAGGCATATTACTGAGCATAGAAGTTATGGAAGTAACCTCAGATAATATTTGAACCTTAGTTTAATTAGACTTAGGCAGAGTTTATCTGAAATTGTTTATGGAAGTAACCTCAGATAATATTTGAGCTTTAGTTTAATTCAACTTAAGTAGAATTTTACCTGAGATCGTCTATGGGAGTAACCTCAGATAATATTTGAACCTTAGTTTAATTAGACTTAGGCAGAGTTTATCTGAAATTGTTTATGGAAGTAATCTCAGATAATATTTGAGCTTTAGTTTAATTCAACTTAAGTAGAATTTTACCTGAGATCGTCTATGGAAGTAACCTCAGATAATATTTGAACCTTAGTTTAATTAGACTTAGGCAGAGTTTATCTGAAATTGTTTATGGAAGTAACCTCAGATAATATTTGAGCTTTAGTTTAATTCAACTTAAGTAGAATTTTACCTGAGATCGTCTATGGGAGTAACCTCAGATAATATTTGAACCTTAGTTTAATTAGACTTAGGCAGAGTTTATCTGAAATTGTTTATGGAAGTAACCTCAGATAATATTTGAGCTTTAGTTTAATTCAACTTAAGTAGAATTTTACCTGAGATTGTTTATGGGAGTAACCTCAGATAATATTTGAACCTTAGTTTAATTCAACTTAAGTAGAGTTTATCTGAAATTGTTTATGGGAGTAACCTCAGATAATATTTGAGCTTTAGTTTAATTCAACTTAAGTAGAAATTTTACCTGAGATTGTTTATGGGAGTAACCTCAGATAATATTTGAACCTTAGTTTAATTCAACTTAAGTAGAGTTTATCTGAAATTGTTTATGGGAGTAACCTCAGATAATATTTGAGCTTTAGTTTAATTCAACTTAAGTAGAAATTTTACCTGAGATTGTTTATGGGAGTAACCTCAGATAATATTTGAACCTTAGTTTAATTCAACTTAAGTAGAGTTTATCTGAAATTGTTTATGGGAGTAACCTCAGATAATATTTGAGCTTTAGTTTAATTCAACTTAAGTAGAAATTTTACCTGAGATTGTTTATGGGAGTAACCTCAGATAATATTTGAACCTTAGTTTAATTCAACTTAAGTATTTGAATGATGGTAAGTAAGATTCTAGATATTCAAAGACTTGAAGAACAGTAAAATAGGCCCCTAGTATGATGGTAAGTATAAGTCTGTGTTCAGCTTCATCAGCTTTATTATTTATTAGTGCGTAGTGTGCTCATGTTACTATGATACCAGATGATACTAGTACTACTGAATTTAACAATGGAATGTTGTAAGGATTGATTTGTATAATTGATGCGGGTGGTCAAATTATTCCAATTTCGATATTGGGGGCGATTGAACTGTGAAAATATGTTCAAAAGAATGCTACGAAGAATATTAATTCTGAGATGATGAATAGAATTATTCTTATTTTGATTAATTTTGTGACTGTTAGTGTATGAAACCCTTGAAATGTTCTTTCTCGAATTACATCTCGTCATCATTGAATTAGGCATATGATTGTTGAAATTATTCTTGTTAATATGATAATTAGTATTTTAGTATATATAAATAAGATTATACCTAGGAATATATTTATAATATTGATTGATGTTAATATTGGTCAAGGTCTAATGGTTACTATATGAAATGGATGGTTTGTGATTATCATAGTTTGATTCATTGAAGTAGAGAGTTCTTAAGATTGAGAATACGTAGGATTGAATTATGGCTACTGAAATTTCGAGAATAAATAATATATTTTGGATAATTATTATTACTGGTAAAATTATAATGAAATGTCTTATTGATGATCCCAATAAGGATAGAAGTAAGTGACCTGCTAATATATTTGCTGTTAATCGAATAGCTAGAGTTCAGGGTCGGATAATGTTTCTAATTGATTCAATTAGAACTATGAAATTTATTAGGATGGTTGGAGTATTTATTGGAACTAGATGAATAAATATTTTATTAGTATTTATTGATCATCCATAGATTATGAAACTGATTCATAATGTTAGTGATAATGATAATCTAATATTTAAATGACTAGTTGGAGTAAAAATATATGGGAATAATCCGATTAAATTAAATAGTATAATTAACTTTATTAGTCTGATGAAAATAATTAAATTGATAAATATGTTTTTTTTTGTTAATAATTTAAATTCTATAAATATGAATTTATTTAATGTTGATCATATTATTGTTAATCGTGATGGAATATATCAGTAGTTGATTTGTATGATTATTAATGGAATTATTAAACTAATTCAATTTAATGAAGATGATGCTCTAGTTGATGGGTCAAAGATTGAAAATAGATTTGTTATCATTTTCATTTAATTGTTTTTAGATGTGATTGGATATATTTATTGTTGTATGTTATTGTTGATGAAAAGAAATTGATGATAATTGTTAGTGTGATTATTGTTAATGTTATTGTGAGTATTATTAATCATAATATTGGTTTTATTTGTGGAATTAAAGAATATTGTTACTTTCATTAGAAGTATTCGCTTATTACTATTATGTGGTTTAAGAGACCAATTCTTGCATTTCAGACATCTAATGAAAAAATATTATTTTTAATAATTTTAAAATGACAATTTAATGTTATATTTTAACTAATTCATGATTGGGCTCGTTCTAGTGATCAAAAACAAAAAATGTAAAGAGTTATTCTTTATTTGTATGCCTTTGGCTATCGTCTCTACCAGAATATTTAGTAGTGTTTGAACTATCAACACAAATTTTTGGAATGCATTATATTGAAATTTGTACAAGTTTTACGTCGAAGCGCAGGTCATGTCATCAAACATCGACCCCATCGGGCGCACGAATTGCGGCCGTCCTAGTCGTCTGAAACGAAAGTACCAAAGATTTTTTTAATCTATATGAGCGTAGTTAGCGCCCGAAGTAGGTGTAACCAAGTCCGGACATTGTTACCGACATCGCAGCTGTTTAAAAATTTATGTTTGATTTTTTCGACTTTTCTTGAGCTAAAACAAGGTGCGAGGTAGGATGTATTAAAACTATTGATATAATTCTGCTTCAGGCTATATGTACACATTCACTTTGAATGTGTGTCTTAGCTCAATCGGTCCAGTAGTTTTTGAGAAAAATGTGCGCCCGATCTAAAAAAATTGTTTCGGGAAAAACGCGTTTAAAGTTATTCATGCATTTACGACCTATACGACTGAAGTTACGGTAGATAATGACTAATTTCTGTAACTTATCCCTAATCTGGTATACCAGTACCGTAGAGGAAACCTTCCTCAGCTTCAAAAAAATCATGTTGGGCAGCTCGCTTTTCTCTGGTGGCAGTGATAGCCTCTTTAGATACAAGGATCGAGGAAACGATTACGTGCCACGCTGCGGCCTTAAGCCCCTATAACTCTGGTAGTTCTATGAATTCCACCTTAATATTTTAGGGACATACTTTTGAAACCCCAAACTATTAGAAAATAAAAAAAAAGATCGAATTTTTGGGTGTAATACCCCCTTAACCAGCACCCGATTCGGTACACAAGACCACACAAGACATTTATAACCCGAGTAACTCGGTTAGTTAGTTGCAACCATGTTTCCAAATAGTAATGATTGTAATGAATTTGATTTCAATATCAGACACTCCTTGGTAGGGTGATGCGTGCTGGTGACCATAATAAATATGCGAGGTCAAGGATTAACTTGGCCGCGCCGAAGTCGCGAGCATCTGCCGACGGGTGCGGGTTTACAACCCTGTTGTTCGGTGCATCGGTGGTACACTTACCGCGCGAACGAGACCGACTGTCGACCAGATGACGGGAACATTGCCTATTGTCTAAGACTTAAGGTGTCGAAAAAAATTCGAATGTTAGAAAATATTTAACAAGGGAAGGTATAAAGCGAAATGCGTCACGGCTGTAGAAAATACTGAAAGATAGAGTTCCGTTATGGGTGGACAATATGGAACAAAGAAAACTTCTTTCCAAGGGTATTCGAGTACAATACTAGTATAAACTAATTACGATTAATAGCTTCACGTTCGTCGAGTCGTCCGCATATCGGCTGCTATAATGTTTTATTACTTTATGTAAGCAACGCGAAACATCCCCGGACAGGTCATGAGTTTTGGGAAAAATCTGCGCCGCTTCTAACAACCCCCCAAAATTAATCAATCCTGTGTGCATTATGTACTCGTATATTTTAAACAATTTAAACATTCACATGTCGCTGACTTGCCGCACACAAATGTTGCTGTAAAACAGAAATATTGTCACCATGGGCTGTGTGATCCTTTATCTTCCAGATAATTACGATGTCCCTTTCAACCCACCTCTCCCCTACCTGCATAGGGAAAACCCACTGTACCTGGGGCTTTTGACCCATATTTATAGCAAAACAATGATACCGATCACAGTGTAGTCTCAAGATAATTATCCACGAGTCGTCGCCATCATTACCCCAATTTTATTTTTACTTCAGCAGCGTTGTGAATCAGCACCGTGACCGCGACGCCCGACGTTCGAGATCAATGCGACTATGTACTAAAATGCACGGATAGGAGAATATGTAGCCTTTATTCGGTTACAATATGTGCTTATAAAGGCCTTTTACAAAACTATCGCTTTAATGAAAAAATCTTTTTAATACAGATAAAAACAGCTCTGAGTGGCCCTTATCGCAGAGATTACCAACTAACTTATGAAGATAGGGGAGACCGGGGCTAGATGTTACAGGGGCAGGTTGTTACAAAGCAATTTTAATTTTTTTCCCTTGGACTATCACTTCGACGATGAAGTGGCTGATGTGTTTCAACCATACACAGTCGTGTATGTTGTTTGTTTCTAGTCGGTTCACGCGTTGTCACTTTATTACAGTTTTTTGTGTTTTCGGTACTAATAGTAAGTTTTCTCTTTCTACTTCAATCTTTTCTACCGAACAGACAGATAAATGTATGTAAATTAATATTACCACGTTTGAATCAGTGTCCTTTTAGCTACAGATTCGTACCAAGAACATAAGAATACACCAAACTGGTATGAACTTATAGTTTTTTATACACAATGGTGTCAACCGGGGCAAGTTGTTGCACAAGACAAGGGGCATGTTGTTACATACGAAAAGGGGCATGTTGTTACTCTCTCCTTTTTCGAATTCAAAGAAAGGCTCCACAAAGTGGATTCAGTGCACAGAGTGCAAAAAATGGGCACATGTGAAGTGTGTAAAGCCTAAAAATCACTTTTATGTGTGCATTAATTGCGAGTCCCCGTATGAAACGGACGACGATAATTAGTGTAACTGATTTCGGTAGTTTTTTATTATTTTTAAAATAGATTTTTTATTGTATATTTATTGTAATAGATTCTTACCATTAATCAATTTACTTTTGTCCAAGAAAATATAATTATATTACTTATAATAAGCCTCTTTTCGTAAAATTTAATCCTGTAACAACTTGCCCCGTATCGTGTAACAACTACCCCCTACTCGGGGCACGTTGATACAACATGTCTCGACCTTCAAAATGGCTTGTTTCAAAGTCATGGTTTTCGTTTAATTACATGCGATAGCGGTCATCGGTAGAGGAAAGAACGTTAATTTTTGGGAACCAGATGTGGCATTTTCCTCCTCTACTAGCTAAGCTCTCTATGTTCGACAGGCAATAAACCTCCACTACAGTATAAATAAATTATAACGATGTTCTGAGCGCTGACCGTGATGAAAATTAATCTTGTGTTTCGCCTCCCCTAAGAAAGGCTCCTGAATCCGCCTCTGAGTCTAAAGGTGATTACTCCTTTAAAACCCTTTCTTTCATTTTGGGTTTCCTCCACTCGAAGGTTTGATTGTTTTCGGTGTTTTCTCTGGTCACCGCATTATAAGGGGCAAAACTTTACCTTTAAATTGAAAAAAAATCAAAAAAATTTAAAAGCAAGCTTTTATTAAAATGTACTAAAAAAGAAAAATAATTTTGTTGCCGGCCTAAATGACTGCCTTAAACGAATTCCCTCATATGACCAAAAATAATTACGATCCGATTTGTGTCGTTTTTTGACCATTTTCATCTGGAAAACATAAGGAATCGATTCACACCACTTTCGCCAAGATCCGAAGAGAAATGTAAAATTTTCGATTTGTCACTTCTTAGGGGGCAACATTGTACGGCCCCCCGTGGTCTCGAGGGTCGAAGTCCTCGAAACCCATCGAGGCACGGCTTATCGGCGGCATTGCCTTTGAAGACTCTAGCGAGAGGATAACCCGTTACCTGCTTTCCTGATTCGTTAATCAGGTTGGAGACATGAAAATATTATATTGTCATCGAAACTATGTATGTGTGCCAAATTTCAAGTCGATCGGACATGTCGAAGTGGGTCAAAATTAGCTTATAAAATTTCATCCTCACACACTAACTAACTAACTAATGAACAAACTCACAAGTGAAGCTAAATAAAAGCTTGTAATAAAAAAATTGGCTGCTACCAGCTGCTACTAACGTGCAATTATGAATGAGGAATAGAGGGATACAGTACATATGCACCGCAACCATTGCGTTGTTCTCTCACCCACAGACAAGACCGCCCTTAGCACCGGACAGACGGGGCCCTTTTCCTGGGCCCCAATTTTTTGTAAGTAAACATAATTACAACTTTATATTTTTGTTTTTGTCCTCCTAATATCATGTATATATCTATCATTCAAATACATTTCATTACTAAATCAAAAACACTGCTAGAGATATAATAATATTTTTTTCGCGCTTGAAGCATATTGAGCCCACTGTGCGGCGGTTGGTATGGGGGCCTCAAGTCGGGGACGGACCACTCCCCACCCTTCTTTGCCACAGGCGTGTCCACCGGGGGTTGAGGCCACGGAGTGGGGATGACGAGGGTGCCTTCTTCCACACCACAGCAAACTCTGCTACGGCAGTTGTCGTGGATCCGCCGTTCACGTACGAACAAGCGATTTGCAGTGTCCTTTTATTTGGTATTTCCAAGTGCGATTATTTTGGTGTATTTTTTTAGTGCATTAGTGCTTTCTACTACTTGCAGGTAAGTATATTGCAGGTATATATTTCTAAAACTACTCTTTTTCTTTTAAAGTACAGTCTTTACATATTTTTACTTCTTCCCCGTCGCAATAATGTCTGACAGATTTCCATTGAATAAGTATTACATGCGTGCTAAAAGAGCATTCGATAAGTCCCTTCAGGAAGACGCCACCACATCACCAGCCACTAATTACCAAATTTTACTTGATTTTCTTCAAACTAATGATTCTGGTTCACCTGGCACTGGTACTCCTCATTTAGATTCACGTTCTACAAGTTCATTTCATGATCCGGCTATTGATATCCATCCTCCGCCTGGCAGTAGCTCCCAACTTTCTTTTAATACTTCTGAAAATAATGATAATTGTCATTTAGATTCACGTTCTACAAGTTCATTTCATGATCCGGCTACTGATATCCATCCTCCGCCTGGCAGTAGCTCCCAACTTTCTTTTAATACTTCTGAAAATAATGATAATTGTCATTTAGATTCACGTTCTACAAGTTCATTTCATGATCCGGCTACTGATATCCATCCTCCGCCTGGCAGTAGCTCCCAACTTTCTTTTAATACTTCTGAAAATAATGTTAATTGTCAATCGCGTATAGAAGAAAATCCAGCCAATAGTCATAATTTCTCTTCTCCCCTAGCCCAGTGGGCTTTGCAACGCAACGTTCCTCATAGCACACTTCACCATTTGCTAGGAATTTTGAAGGAATCATATTCACTTGATTTGCCGTCTGACGCCAGAACGCTTTTAAAAACAGATAGAAAAATCGTGACAAAATGTGTTGAGCCAGGACACTATTATCATTTTGGATTAAGAAATAGTATTCTACAACTTATAAAATCTTTTGGTGTATCTCACATTCAAAATAATACAATTTATATTAATATCAACGTTGACGGTCTACCAATTTCTAAGAGTTCCGGTAGCCAGGTGTACCCCATTTTATGCAATATTGCAGGATTCAAAGATATAGCCATGATCGGCATATACCAGGGGTATCAGACCCCCATTAATGATGCCAATTCTTTTCTCCAAGATTTTGTCAATGAAGCCATAGACCTTATTAACAATAGAATCGCCATTAATGGACAACTATTTTTTATTAAAATCAAATCATTTCTTTGCGATGTCCCTGCCAAATCTTTTATTAAGTATACAAAAGGGCACACTGGATATTATTCTTGCAGTAAATGCCATATCAGAGGCGGTAGCGTAGCTAGTACAACTTGTTTTCCAGATTCAGATAAAATTCCTTTAAGAACAGATATTGATTTTAGATTACAAATTGGGAGAAAGCACCATAAGGGCACATCAATTATAGAAAATATTCCCGGCATCGATATGATCAACTCCTTTCCTCAAGATTACATGCACTTAATTTGTCTTGGCGTAGTCAAGAAAGTTCTTCTGAAGCTGTGGTGTCGTGGCGAAACCTCCACAAAACTTTCCAAACCTACAATATCCGCGATATCTTCAAAATTAATAGATTTGCAAAATAGTATCCCACTAGAATTTAATAGAAAACCTCGAAGTCTGGATGATTTAAAAAGATGGAAGGCAACAGAATTTCGTCAATTTTTGTTCTATACAGGACCTGTAGTTTTATTCCGCACTATATCTAACAATAGATATAGAAACTTTCTCCATTTACACATAGCATCTGTTATTCTATCCCATTCCAGACACTCTGTCTACATTGATCGCGCAGCTAACCTGTTGCAAAAATTTGTTTCCAAATTTATCGAATTATATGGCCAACAATACGTGTCCCACAATATACACAATCTTTTACACATCACACTGGATGTAAAAAATCATGGCCCGCTTGACGACTTCAGTTGCTTTCCATTCGAGAACTTTTTACAGGGCATTTCGAAGTGCGTTAGGAAGGGTCACCAACCATTAGAGCAAATAGTTAAACGCCATTTAGAGAAAATAAATTCTTTACCGGAAAAATTGCGCCCTAATGTAGAATATCCATTTTTTAAATCTGAACATTTTAAAGGTCCATTAATCGACTCTCGTCAATTCAGAAATATCGTATTTTCAGATTATACTTTAAAAATTAAAAATCCTAACAACTGCTGCTGTCTTAACAACGGCAGCATTATCATTATATACAACTTAATTTTATCAAATAATGAACAGAAAATAATTGGTAAATCATTTTTGACCCTAACAGATTTTTATACAGATCCATTCAAATCATTCGATTTAGGAATATTCGTTGCAGACAATTTAGGTCCATTAGAAATTTTTAATGTCACAGACATATGCTACAAATGTGTCAAATTAGAAACAGAAGGTAAAATTATTATATTCCCATTAATTCATACGACTCTTCCGAAACACTAACAAAATGCTCTTTCAATTTTTATATTTTACAACTTCTAGCCATACAAATCATCCAGGTTTCGAGGTTTTTCCTGTTTCATATACTTATACTTCTTAACGTAGGAATACTACTGACCTGTAAATTTGATTTATTGACGAGTTATCATTTTATCAATCTAGAAAAATCATGGATCACGGTTGGCACATCGTCCGCTTTTATAACGATGGAAGCATCAAGGTGGTGCCGTCGATATGGTTAGAGGCAGGGAGATGTTCGTGGCCACCATATGATGAGAAGCGTCTCGCCACTGCCATTTGGACTTGCGAAATACCCGCACCTTCGTGGACGCAGTTTTCGGTCAAGGCGATTAATAATGCCAGTTATGGTACATTGAAATTTGCACAATAATTACTATTTATTATATTAATTAATGGTTATTTGTATACCAATTACTTACTAATGTGTGCCTGCAGATGATTATGACACAGCTAGGGCCAAGGCAATAGAGGTGCAGCAAACTCTCAATTTTTTGTCCCAAGAAGAGGAAGAAGAAAAAAAGAAAGGACTAAAGAGGAAGACCAATCCCTTATTAGGTGAGTAAATACAAAGGGAAAGTATACTATATAAAAATTATAATATCTAGAGATATTTAATTCTATTTGTTATTGTTTACTTATTCTTTCGAATAAGTGTGTCCAGTTCCCGTTACTTAAATTAATTGATTTGAAGAAATGACTGAGATACAATTTCTGTATGACTACACACAATTATATTGTACGCATTCTGTATACAATTTAAAAGTGTGTATTGTCATACAGAAAGTGTATCTCAGTCAATTGCTTTGAAAGGGAAAAGAAATTATACTCTTTATATTGAAATCATTAATCATTTTTTATTATATTTCGAAATACAAAGCTCATGTTTAATGTGTCCATCAGTTAGTATTTAAATGATATCTCCTTGAGAGAAATAATTCTTATTTTCAGATCCTATTTCTTGGAGCACCGCGAAGAGGAGAACCTCGCACGGGAGCACATCGCAAGGGAGAACCTCGCGCAGGAGCACCTCAAAGGGGAAAACCTCGCACGGGAGAACCTCGCGCAGGAGCACCTCAAAGGGGAAAACCTCGCACGGGAGCACATCGCAGGGGAGAACCTCGCGCAGGAGCACCTCAAAGGGGAAAACCTCGCACGGGAGCACATCGCAGGGGAGAACCTCGCGCAGGAGCACCTCGCGCGGGACCATCTTAAGGAGGAAAACCTCGCACGGGAGCACATCGCACGGGAGCACATCGCAGGGGAGAACCTCACGCAGGAGCACCTCGCGCGGGACCATCTCAAGGAGGAAAACCTCGCACGGCATCACCTCACACGAGAGAACCCCGCCGAGGAGCATCTCGCACGAGAGAACCTCGAACAGCATCATCTCGCACGAGAGAACCTCGCCGAGGAACATCTCGCACGAGATCCATAGGAGGAACTCGTACAGGAGCATCTCGCGCGACAGAACATCGCACGAGAGAACATCGCACGAGAGAACCTCGCATGCCAGCACCGATCACGGCATAATTGGTAATTGCTAATATATGTATTTGTATAAAGATACTTTAGGCGGAAATTCTTTTTTATCATTGAAATGTAATAATTAATTTTCAGAAAACACAGGCAGTTCTTGCGAACATTGCAATGTCCTTTCAGACACAGTGAAAAAACTTGTCACACAAATGCACCTGTTCCGGGCGATGCATGTGGATAATTCCAAACTTTTAGCAAAAATAATGAAACGTATCGAAGGGAATGCAGCCAAAGAAACTAAAGTTTCTTTATTCTGTAAATATCGTTTGGAATTTCCACTAAAGACTGAAGAGGAGTGGGCTGTTCTAGAGAATGGACTGCAAAATCAGGAGGATTTTAAAGATGCAGTAAGTAAAATGTTTACATATGTCGTGTTTAAACTTATTTTCGTAAAAAATTATGATGGGGATAGGTCATTGTATTTTGCAGAAAATATCTAAAGTTGCAAGCTGTTATTAAAATTCGTTTTCGGTATTTCTTCGATATGAAATTATATTTACCTTGTTAATGCTAAGTAATTCTTAATTTTTAGGTCAATGAATTGGCCACTTACGGAGGAACAAATGTTTATAATTGTGTGAAGAGGATGCTAACCCCCCTAATCGCCAACGAGTTGGCGTTAAAATTCAGTTGGTTGGGGCGAAAAGGCAAACGGCCATATATTAATTCCGCGGTGGCAAATTTGATAATAGGTATGTAAATGTCATTCTCATTTTACTGTTGTTAATATTCATTATTCTCTAACATAAATATAATGTTTCATCCAAATTATTGTTTAAGGTGCTGCCGAAAAAGGAAAAGCCCCGGGAAATAGGATGGAGACAGAACGTAATATACAACTGTGGCTGAAGCGAGCTTCCGACAGGAGAGGAGACAGGCCACTTTAAAACTGTACGTTTTAACCGTTCTTTATTATGCTATTTCATACTCTGAAATTCTTAATTGTAAGGCAGTAGGTGGAAATATCGAGCAGGGTAGTAATATAGGCCATGTCCTTATTCATCAAATAACCTACGATAGAAAAACTTCCAAAGTATTAAAACTCTGTATCTTTCCTTTCTTCATGCCACTTGATATATTTCTCAGCTAAATAATTAGCGTTCCTCTGTGACTGTTCACTTTCGAGTATTTACATTATGTTTACTCTTTATTCTTATTTAGTCTTCTAATCGGTTATACCTAGGAACACCTCGCACGGCGTCCTCTCGCACGGCGTCCTCTCGCACGGCGTCCTCTCGCACGGCGTCCTCTCGCACGGCGTCCTCTCGCACGGCGTCCTCTCGCACGGCGTCCTCTCGCACGGCGTCCTCTCGCACGGCGTCCTCTCGCACGGCGTCCTCTCGCACGGCGTCCTCTCGCACGGCGTCCTCTCGCACGGCGTCCTCTCGCACGGCGTCCTCTCGCACGGCGTCCTCTCGCACGGCGTCCTCTCGCACGGCGTCCTCTCGCACGGCGTCCTCTCGCACGGCGTCCTCTCGCACGGCGTCCTCTCGCACGGCGTCCTCTCGCACGGCGTCCTCTCGCACGGCGTCCTCTCGCACGGCGTCCTCTCGCACGGCGTCCTCTCGCACGGCGTCCTCTCGCACGGCGTCCTCTCGCACGGCGTCCTCTCGCACGGCGTCCTCTCGCACGGCGTCCTCTCGCACGGCGTCCTCTCGCACGGCGACCTCTCGCACGGCGTCCTCTCGCACGGCGTCCTCTCGCACGGCGTCCTCTCGCACGGCGTCCTCTCCGGACAACAATGCAATTA
Source organism: Andrena hattorfiana (assembly GCA_944738655.2). NCBI lineage: Eukaryota > Metazoa > Arthropoda > Insecta > Hymenoptera > Andrenidae > Andrena > Andrena hattorfiana. Next base: position 17,311,712 of record OX122895.1, on the reverse strand, counting down.
TGCATGAATACTCAGAGGGCCAAGAGATGAAAATAAAAGAAGTCAGACAAGAGGGAACACCATTAAAACGTCTAAGACTGAATCCAGTGCCTTTATCCCTCATGGAAGCAGGTGGGCCAAGTACAGGGTCTTCCAGATCAGCTTCGACGTCCCAGGAACTCAGAATGGATCTTGAGGACCCGCATTGCCAGACGCAAGGGCAACCTTATCAACAGATGGAGGATGATTTCCAGAGGGACGACCCTTCAGTATTTTCCAGGAACGCAGTAGCGGTAAAGCCCCCAATAATTAATATAGTCGAATGTTCGCAACAGATTACATTTAGATTATTAAAGGAAACCTTAAGTTTAAATAGCTTTATAATTAAGAGACTAAATAAAAACAAACACTATGTGCAATTAGATAACCTAGCAGATTATAAGGCTGTGATCGACACATTATCTTTAAGACAAATTAAATTCTATACGTATACACCTAAGTCCTTAAAAAATCGTACCTTATTGCTTAAAGGCATAGATGCCAGTTTCTCCACCAATGAGATTCCGGCAGAGTTGAAAGAGCTTAACTTACCAAAAGTTGAATTTATAGGAGTGTCCCATTTCGCCACTTCTAACTCCAATTTAAATAATAAGTCACTCCCATTTTTTTTAATTAAAATTTCTCCTGAGAGTGACATAAATTCTGTCACAAAAATTAAATTCCTATTACACCAAGTAGTTGTGTGGGAGAGAATTATTTAGAAAGATCCAACGATGATTCTTAGATGCCAAAGAGCAGGACATACTGCAAGTAATTGCAATTTAGATTTTAGATGCGTTAAATGCATGGACAGTCATTCAGCAGGGGAATGTATTATTAAGAAGGGTGAAAAAGTAGAACTTTCCAAGGTCTTTTGTGTTCGTTGTAAGTGCTTTGGACATCCAGCATCATATAAGGCAGGCCTTCCCAAGTAGGGGAAATGCACTCCTGAAACACATGTTTCGGTTCTCCCTCCAACGCTGCGCCTTCAGCTAAGGTGGGACGGTTCCCACTACCCTCTCTCCGAGGAGACAGTAACGCCGCTAGGAAGCATGTTGGGCGCTTTAGGGTGAAAGTACCAAATGTGTCAAGTTTTTATTGGAAATTTCATAATGACTTAAAAATAGTAGGAAAAATTAAAATTTAAACTAGCATTTCAAAATGACGTAAGAAGAATTTAAATAAAATTATTACATGTAACGATACAGTAATACAATAATCGTAGTGATGTCTTTTCATTAGAAAAATATATTCATTTTTATAAAAATACAAGTAGTAGTTATTTTCTAAACTTTCGTACAATACATAAATACATTTTATATTTTAAACAACTTTCGTACAATGCAAATGTGTTATACATTTTATTTAGTTTTATGAAAATACAATCAGTACTTATTTTATAAATACAATATATACATATTATATACATGTTATAGAAATATGCATTTTATACACATTTCGTGTATAATATAATTTTATTCCATAATAGTTTTGAATTAAATATCAACGCTTACAATATGAAATTTAACAAAATTCATATAAAATTCACATAATATTATACCGTTTTACTTTTTACATATATGTACATACAATAACATTTTTAGGCTTTACGTTTCCGCGAGAAACGTTTCTGCAATTTTTCCTGTCAGATTGTAAATATTGACGTCCATGTCAGTTAAAGCAACTCGCATTAAGTTTTGTAATGTTGAATGGTTTAGCGAGTCGCATTCGGACGATTTAATATATTTCATCACAAAAAATGCACTTTCGCATCTGTATGTGGATCCGAAAATAGATACAATTTTCATAGCTACTTTTTTGAGGTGTGGAAATTCTTCGGACTTTAATTTTCTAAATAAGCATTCGCCTTTATCGGTTAAATATTGTAGTTGATGGTGTTCGCGCAAAGTTTGTAATTCTATTTGTACATCTTCCGAATAGTCATTTATATTTACCGAAAATGGATCACTGAATAATTCTAGGTCTTTTTTTAGAAATTCAATGTCTTTAAATCTAATTTGGAATTGTTCAGTTAAATCCTCGAGGACAGATATGAAAATAAGAAAGTTCGCTGCGGGAAATTCATCTTTGATTTCTCTGCAGCTTGGAAAGTTATTTAAGTTGTGTATTTGCAATTGATTTGTAAAATCTTGCAGTGTTTTGCGAAAATCTTGAATATAATTCATATATTCTGCAAGGTTCTGTTTCTTCGTTTGCAGGAACGAGTTTAGAATATTTAAATGATGAGTGATATCTGTAAGAAATGCCAATTCAGTGAGAAAGTTAACATCTTCAAACTTTTTTTCGAATTCTACTGTACGTTTACTTAAATGTTCTTTTAAGAAAAGTGGTATTTCCTTTCTTATTGCAAAAAATCGTTTCAAACATTTCCCAGCACTCAACCACCTAACATCGCAATGCAAAGGAAGATCAGGATAAGCAGCTTGGCATTCTTTCAAAAAATCCTTAAATAGTCTATGGGAGAGCGAGTTATTTCCACCTCTTATTAAATTAGTAATTTTTACAACTATCGTCATTGCATTCATTAATTTTAAGGATTTTGCACATAGAGCTTCCTGGTGGATAATGCAATGAATGAACAAGCAACAGAGACCCTCTTTTTTCATAAGCCCCTATAGGCCGCTTATATGTCCAGTCATTGCTTTAGCTCCGTCAGTTGTAAGAGCAGTTAATTTGTCAAATCCGATATATTTGTTGATAACATTTTTTAGCAAATTGAAAATGTCAACCCCTTTCGTCGTGCGATATAACGGCTCTATTTCAAGCATCTCTTCGTGCACAGAAAAATCAGGAAGCACGAATCGAACAAATATAATCAATTCGCTTATATCTATTCGATCATTGCTTTCGTCTAAACAAATAGAAAAGAATGTACATGTTTGCAACAAATACTTCAATTTTTGTTTGAGATACTCAGCTATGTCCCCTATTCTTCTATTTACAGAATTTTTTGAAAGCGAAACGTTTTTAAACTTCTCAGCTGCTTTCTCTTCATTACAGTACTCTGCCATTAAAATGGAGCATTTTTTTATCCGTTCCCCGTCGACGATGTAACATTTATCGCGAGCTAATTCTAAGGAAACTGCATACGAAGCGGCAATTGCTTCGCGGTTAACACAATTAATAATACCTTCGGCTGCGATATCTGAATCAGTTGAGGATGATGAAATGGACGAGTTTTGTGACGCCGTTGACAAGCTCCTTGATAAACTGAACTCCGCTAATTCCGCGGGTGACACGAGGACAGGCGCAAGTGCAGAATTTTCCGATGGACTGGAATCATTTACTTCCAAGGATGTTGAACCACAAGCACTGCGAGAATCAGATGAATCAGTTGAGGAGGATGAAATGGGCGAGTTTTGTGACGCCGTTGACAAGCTCCTTGATAATCTGAACTCCGCTAATTCTATGGGTGACACGAGGACAGGTGCAGGTGCAGAATTTTTCGGTGGACTGGAATCATTTAATTCCAAGGATGTTGAACCACAAGCACTGCGAGAATCTAATGATGACGAGTTCCTCGATGGCTCTGACGGTTTTGTTGAGAACATCAGTTCAGCGAACGCTTGTTTATCCCCTAGATTTTCAGTGTTAAACAATTTGCGTTTCAACAATTGAAACAACTGAATTCGCGTTTCTCCTTTGAATTGTTTCGAATGTTCAGAATGATGTTTTTCATAGTGGCGCACAGCATTGCCGTGTCCACGTTTTTGGAATTGTAATATCGACTTGCAGAACAAACATTTCAATTCCCCATCCTTTTCGGTAAAAAAACTATTCATTTCCCAATTTTGAAAATCAGGATTCTTTTCTAGGTTCATGATTAATGAACCAATTACAAAATCTGAAAATAATAAATAATTCATGAAATGAATGATAACATGAAATAAATTTAACAAAGAACATAAATTTATACTATTAAAATTGCATAATTACGTATCGTTCTGTTCTTTTTTTTCAAAAAAATCAAGTTAGAGCTCAAATTATAAAGTATAAAGGAATGTGTATTACTCTTATTATTAGATAGGAGAATGCAACGTAAAAATAATGAAACACTGCTTACTTTGAAAAGTTTCGATGGGTTGATAGTGATGGTATCCAAATCTTCCTCACGTGAACTGTAGCTGGACTCCACAGAAAAATATACTTATATCGTGCTTCAAAACGAGCGATTACTAACTTTTCTAATGTACTGCCTACGACTGCGCGTACGAAAATTCCAGTTTTTAGATTTGTACCTGTACTTATAGGGCTCCTCAACCACGTGGAAGGGATGAAAATAACGCTTCCCTGTGAGTCTCACCTGCATGACTAAGACTACGTGATTTCAGGTGTTTTGCTGATCGGAGAGCAAAACAACCCATGCACAACACCGTGATTCATACGGTCACTCTTACTAATATTCGGACACCCTTCAAAAACAGAATAACTTTTTTAAAATTAGATAAGTTATTTAAATTAAAATGCTGTAACTGACATGGACGTCAATATTTACAATCTGACAGGAAAAATTGCAGAAACGTTTCTCGCGGAAACGTAAAGCCTAAAAATGTTATTGTATGTACATATATGTAAAAAGTAAAACGGTATAATATTATGTGAATTTTATATGAATTTTGTTAAATTTCATATTGTAAGCGTTGATATTTAATTCAAAACTATTATGGAATAAAATTATATTATACACGAAATGTGTATAAAATGCATATTTCTATAACATGTATATAATATGTATATATTGTATTTATAAAATAAGTACTGATTGTATTTTCATAAAACTAAATAAAATGTATAACACATTTGCATTGTACGAAAGTTGTTTAAAATATAAAATGTATTTATGTATTGTACGAAAGTTTAGAAAATAACTACTACTTGTATTTTTATAAAAATGAATATATTTTTCTAATGAAAAGACATCACTACGATTATTGTATTACTGTATCGTTACATGTAATAATTTTATTTAAATTCTTCTTACGTCATTTTGAAATGCTAGTTTAAATTTTAATTTTTCCTACTATTTTTAAGTCATTATGAAATTTCCAATAAAAACTTGACACATTTGGTACTTTCACCCTAAAGCGCCCAACATGCTTCCTAGCGGCGTTACTGTCTCCTCGGAGAGAGGGTAGTGGGAACCGTCCCACCTTAGCTGAAGGCGCAGCGTTGGAGGGAGAACCGAAACATGTGTTTCAGGAGTGCATTTCCCCTACTTGGGAAGGCCTGCCTTATATGATGCTGGATGTCCAAAGCACTTACAACGAACACAAAAGACCTTGGAAAGTTCTACTTTTTCACCCTTCTTAATAATACATTCCCCTGCTGAATGACTGTCCATGCATTTAACGCATCTAAAATCTAAATTGCAATTACTTGCAGTATGTCCTGCTCTTTGGCATCTAAGAATCATCGTTGGATCTTTCTAAATAATTCTCTCCCACACAACTACTTGGTGTAATAGGAATTTAATTTTTGTGACAGAATTTATGTCACTCTCAGGAGAAATTTTAATTAAAAAAAATGGGAGTGACTTATTATTTAAATTGGAGTTAGAAGTGGCGAAATGGGACACTCCTATAAATTCAACTTTTGGTAAGTTAAGCTCTTTCAACTCTGCCGGAATCTCATTGGTGGAGAAACTGGCATCTATGCCTTTAAGCAATAAGGTACGATTTTTTAAGGACTTAGGTGTATACGTATAGAATTTAATTTGTCTTAAAGATAATGTGTCGATCACAGCCTTATAATCTGCTAGGTTATCTAATTGCACATAGTGTTTGTTTTTATTTAGTCTCTTAATTATAAAGCTATTTAAACTTAAGGTTTCCTTTAATAATCTAAATGTAATCTGTTGCGAACATTCGACTATATTAATTATTGGGGGCTTTACCGCTACTGCGTTCCTGGAAAATACTGAAGGGTCGTCCCTCTGGAAATCATCCTCCATCTGTTGATAAGGTTGCCCTTGCGTCTGGCAATGCGGGTCCTCAAGATCCATTCTGAGTTCCTGGGACGTCGAAGCTGATCTGGAAGACCCTGTACTTGGCCCACCTGCTTCCATGAGGGATAAAGGCACTGGATTCAGTCTTAGACGTTTTAATGGTGTTCCCTCTTGTCTGACTTCTTTTATTTTCATCTCTTGGCCCTCTGAGTATTCATGCATAATTGCATTGTTGTCCGGAGAGGACGCCGTGCGAGAGGACGCCGTGCGAGAGGACGCCGTGCGAGAGGACGCCGTGCGAGAGGTCGCCGTGCGAGAGGACGCCGTGCGAGAGGACGCCGTGCGAGAGGACGCCGTGCGAGAGGACGCCGTGCGAGAGGACGCCGTGCGAGAGGACGCCGTGCGAGAGGACGCCGTGCGAGAGGACGCCGTGCGAGAGGACGCCGTGCGAGAGGACGCCGTGCGAGAGGACGCCGTGCGAGAGGACGCCGTGCGAGAGGACGCCGTGCGAGAGGACGCCGTGCGAGAGGACGCCGTGCGAGAGGACGCCGTGCGAGAGGACGCCGTGCGAGAGGACGCCGTGCGAGAGGACGCCGTGCGAGGTGTTCCTAGGTATAACCGATTAGAAGACTAAATAAGAATAAAGAGTAAACATAATGTAAATACTCGAAAGTGAACAGTCACAGAGGAACGCTAATTATTTAGCTGAGAAATATATCAAGTGGCATGAAGAAAGGAAAGATACAGAGTTTTAATACTTTGGAAGTTTTTCTATCGTAGGTTATTTGATGAATAAGGACATGGCCTATATTACTACCCTGCTCGATATTTCCACCTACTGCCTTACAATTAAGAATTTCAGAGTATGAAATAGCATAATAAAGAACGGTTAAAACGTACAGTTTTAAAGTGGCCTGTCTCCTCTCCTGTCGGAAGCTCGCTTCAGCCACAGTTGTATATTACGTTCTGTCTCCATCCTATTTCCCGGGGCTTTTCCTTTTTCGGCAGCACCTTAAACAATAATTTGGATGAAACATTATATTTATGTTAGAGAATAATGAATATTAACAACAGTAAAATGAGAATGACATTTACATACCTATTATCAAATTTGCCACCGCGGAATTAATATATGGCCGTTTGCCTTTTCGCCCCAACCAACTGAATTTTAACGCCAACTCGTTGGCGATTAGGGGGGTTAGCATCCTCTTCACACAATTATAAACATTTGTTCCTCCGTAAGTGGCCAATTCATTGACCTAAAAATTAAGAATTACTTAGCATTAACAAGGTAAATATAATTTCATATCGAAGAAATACCGAAAACGAATTTTAATAACAGCTTGCAACTTTAGATATTTTCTGCAAAATACAATGACCTATCCCCATCATAATTTTTTACGAAAATAAGTTTAAACACGACATATGTAAACATTTTACTTACTGCATCTTTAAAATCCTCCTGATTTTGCAGTCCATTCTCTAGAACAGCCCACTCCTCTTCACTCTTTAGTGGAAATTCCAAACGATATTTACAGAATAAAGAAACTTTAGTTTCTTCGGCTGCATTCCCTTCGATACGTTTCATTATTTTTGCTAAAAGTTTGGAATTATCCACATGCATCGCCCGGAACAGGTGCATTTGTGTGACAAGTTTTTTCACTGTGTCTGAAAGGACATTGCAATGTTCGCAAGAACTGCCTGTGTTTTCTGAAAATTAATTATTACATTTCAATGATAAAAAAGAATTTCCGCCTAAAGTATCTTTATACAAATACATATATTAGCAATTACCAATTATGCCGTGATCGGTGCTGGCATGCGAGGTTCTCTCGTGCGATGTTCTCTCGTGCGATGTTCTGTCGCGCGAGATGCTCCTGTACGAGTTCCTCCTATGGATCTCGTGCGAGATGTTCCTCGGCGAGGTTCTCTCGTGCGAGATGATGCTGTTCGAGGTTCTCTCGTGCGAGATGCTCCTCGGCGGGGTTCTCTCGTGTGAGGTGATGCCGTGCGAGGTTTTCCTCCTTGAGATGGTCCCGCGCGAGGTGCTCCTGCGTGAGGTTCTCCCCTGCGATGTGCTCCCGTGCGATGTGCTCCCGTGCGAGGTTTTCCTCCTTAAGATGGTCCCGCGCGAGGTGCTCCTGCGCGAGGTTCTCCCCTGCGATGTGCTCCCGTGCGAGGTTTTCCCCTTTGAGGTGCTCCTGCGCGAGGTTCTCCCCTGCGATGTGCTCCCGTGCGAGGTTTTCCCCTTTGAGGTGCTCCTGCGCGAGGTTCTCCCGTGCGAGGTTTTCCCCTTTGAGGTGCTCCTGCGCGAGGTTCTCCCTTGCGATGTGCTCCCGTGCGAGGTTCTCCTCTTCGCGGTGCTCCAAGAAATAGGATCTGAAAATAAGAATTATTTCTCTCAAGGAGATATCATTTAAATACTAACTGATGGACACATTAAACATGAGCTTTGTATTTCGAAATATAATAAAAAATGATTAATGATTTCAATATAAAGAGTATAATTTCTTTTCCCTTTCAAAGCAATTGACTGAGATACACTTTCTGTATGACAATACACACTTTTAAATTGTATACAGAATGCGTACAATATAATTGTGTGTAGTCATACAGAAATTGTATCTCAGTCATTTCTTCAAATCAATTAATTTAAGTAACGGGAACTGGACACACTTATTCGAAAGAATAAGTAAACAATAACAAATAGAATTAAATATCTCTAGATATTATAATTTTTATATAGTATACTTTCCCTTTGTATTTACTCACCTAATAAGGGATTGGTCTTCCTCTTTAGTCCTTTCTTTTTTTCTTCTTCCTCTTCTTGGGACAAAAAATTGAGAGTTTGCTGCACCTCTATTGCCTTGGCCCTAGCTGTGTCATAATCATCTGCAGGCACACATTAGTAAGTAATTGGTATACAAATAACCATTAATTAATATAATAAATAGTAATTATTGTGCAAATTTCAATGTACCATAACTGGCATTATTAATCGCCTTGACCGAAAACTGCGTCCACGAAGGTGCGGGTATTTCGCAAGTCCAAATGGCAGTGGCGAGACGCTTCTCATCATATGGTGGCCACGAACATCTCCCTGCCTCTAACCATATCGACGGCACCACCTTGATGCTTCCATCGTTATAAAAGCGGACGATGTGCCAACCGTGATCCATGATTTTTCTAGATTGATAAAATGATAACTCGTCAATAAATCAAATTTACAGGTCAGTAGTATTCCTACGTTAAGAAGTATAAGTATATGAAACAGGAAAAACCTCGAAACCTGGATGATTTGTATGGCTAGAAGTTGTAAAATATAAAAATTGAAAGAGCATTTTGTTAGTGTTTCGGAAGAGTCGTATGAATTAATGGGAATATAATAATTTTACCTTCTGTTTCTAATTTGACACATTTGTAGCATATGTCTGTGACATTAAAAATTTCTAATGGACCTAAATTGTCTGCAACGAATATTCCTAAATCGAATGATTTGAATGGATCTGTATAAAAATCTGTTAGGGTCAAAAATGATTTACCAATTATTTTCTGTTCATTATTTGATAAAATTAAGTTGTATATAATGATAATGCTGCCGTTGTTAAGACAGCAGCAGTTGTTAGGATTTTTAATTTTTAAAGTATAATCTGAAAATACGATATTTCTGAATTGACGAGAGTCGATTAATGGACCTTTAAAATGTTCAGATTTAAAAAATGGATATTCTACATTAGGGCGCAATTTTTCCGGTAAAGAATTTATTTTCTCTAAATGGCGTTTAACTATTTGCTCTAATGGTTGGTGACCCTTCCTAACGCACTTCGAAATGCCCTGTAAAAAGTTCTCGAATGGAAAGCAACTGAAGTCGTCAAGCGGGCCATGATTTTTTACATCCAGTGTGATGTGTAAAAGATTGTGTATATTGTGGGACACGTATTGTTGGCCATATAATTCGATAAATTTGGAAACAAATTTTTGCAACAGGTTAGCTGCGCGATCAATGTAGACAGAGTGTCTGGAATGGGATAGAATAACAGATGCTATGTGTAAATGGAGAAAGTTTCTATATCTATTGTTAGATATAGTGCGGAATAAAACTACAGGTCCTGTATAGAACAAAAATTGACGAAATTCTGTTGCCTTCCATCTTTTTAAATCATCCAGACTTCGAGGTTTTCTATTAAATTCTAGTGGGATACTATTTTGCAAATCTATTAATTTTGAAGATATCGCGGATATTGTAGGTTTGGAAAGTTTTGTGGAGGTTTCGCCACGACACCACAGCTTCAGAAGAACTTTCTTGACTACGCCAAGACAAATTAAGTGCATGTAATCTTGAGGAAAGGAGTTGATCATATCGATGCCGGGAATATTTTCTATAATTGATGTGCCCTTATGGTGCTTTCTCCCAATTTGTAATCTAAAATCAATATCTGTTCTTAAAGGAATTTTATCTGAATCTGGAAAACAAGTTGTACTAGCTACGCTACCGCCTCTGATATGGCATTTACTGCAAGAATAATATCCAGTGTGCCCTTTTGTATACTTAATAAAAGATTTGGCAGGGACATCGCAAAGAAATGATTTGATTTTAATAAAAAATAGTTGTCCATTAATGGCGATTCTATTGTTAATAAGGTCTATGGCTTCATTGACAAAATCTTGGAGAAAAGAATTGGCATCATTAATGGGGGTCTGATACCCCTGGTATATGCCGATCATGGCTATATCTTTGAATCCTGCAATATTGCATAAAATGGGGTACACCTGGCTACCGGAACTCTTAGAAATTGGTAGACCGTCAACGTTGATATTAATATAAATTGTATTATTTTGAATGTGAGATACACCAAAAGATTTTATAAGTTGTAGAATACTATTTCTTAATCCAAAATGATAATAGTGTCCTGGCTCAACACATTTTGTCACGATTTTTCTATCTGTTTTTAAAAGCGTTCTGGCGTCAGACGGCAAATCAAGTGAATATGATTCCTTCAAAATTCCTAGCAAATGGTGAAGTGTGCTATGAGGAACGTTGCGTTGCAAAGCCCACTGGGCTAGGGGAGAAGAGAAATTATGACTATTGGCTGGATTTTCTTCTATACGCGATTGACAATTAACATTATTTTCAGAAGTATTAAAAGAAAGTTGGGAGCTACTGCCAGGCGGAGGATGGATATCAGTAGCCGGATCATGAAATGAACTTGTAGAACGTGAATCTAAATGACAATTATCATTATTTTCAGAAGTATTAAAAGAAAGTTGGGAGCTACTGCCAGGCGGAGGATGGATATCAGTAGCCGGATCATGAAATGAACTTGTAGAACGTGAATCTAAATGACAATTATCATTATTTTCAGAAGTATTAAAAGAAAGTTGGGAGCTACTGCCAGGCGGAGGATGGATATCAATAGCCGGATCATGAAATGAACTTGTAGAACGTGAATCTAAATGAGGAGTACCAGTGCCAGGTGAACCAGAATCATTAGTTTGAAGAAAATCAAGTAAAATTTGGTAATTAGTGGCTGGTGATGTGGTGGCGTCTTCCTGAAGGGACTTATCGAATGCTCTTTTAGCACGCATGTAATACTTATTCAATGGAAATCTGTCAGACATTATTGCGACGGGGAAGAAGTAAAAATATGTAAAGACTGTACTTTAAAAGAAAAAGAGTAGTTTTAGAAATATATACCTGCAATATACTTACCTGCAAGTAGTAGAAAGCACTAATGCACTAAAAAAATACACCAAAATAATCGCACTTGGAAATACCAAATAAAAGGACACTGCAAATCGCTTGTTCGTACGTGAACGGCGGATCCACGACAACTGCCGTAGCAGAGTTTGCTGTGGTGTGGAAGAAGGCACCCTCGTCATCCCCACTCCGTGGCCTCAACCCCCGGTGGACACGCCTGTGGCAAAGAAGGGTGGGGAGTGGTCCGTCCCCGACTTGAGGCCCCCATACCAACCGCCGCACAGTGGGCTCAATATGCTTCAAGCGCGAAAAAAATATTATTATATCTCTAGCAGTGTTTTTGATTTAGTAATGAAATGTATTTGAATGATAGATATATACATGATATTAGGAGGACAAAAACAAAAATATAAAGTTGTAATTATGTTTACTTACAAAAAATTGGGGCCCAGGAAAAGGGCCCCGTCTGTCCGGTGCTAAGGGCGGTCTTGTCTGTGGGTGAGAGAACAACGCAATGGTTGCGGTGCATATGTACTGTATCCCTCTATTCCTCATTCATAATTGCACGTTAGTAGCAGCTGGTAGCAGCCAATTTTTTTATTACAAGCTTTTATTTAGCTTCACTTGTGAGTTTGTTCATTAGTTAGTTAGTTAGTGTGTGAGGATGAAATTTTATAAGCTAATTTTGACCCACTTCGACATGTCCGATCGACTTGAAATTTGGCACACATACATAGTTTCGATGACAATATAATATTTTCATGTCTCCAACCTGATTAACGAATCAGGAAAGCAGGTAACGGGTTATCCTCTCGCTAGAGTCTTCAAAGGCAATGCCGCCGATAAGCCGTGCCTCGATGGGTTTCGAGGACTTCGACCCTCGAGACCACGGGGGGCCGTACAATGTTGCCCCCTAAGAAGTGACAAATCGAAAATTTTACATTTCTCTTCGGATCTTGGCGAAAGTGGTGTGAATCGATTCCTTATGTTTTCCAGATGAAAATGGTCAAAAAACGACACAAATCGGATCGTAATTATTTTTGGTCATATGAGGGAATTCGTTTAAGGCAGTCATTTAGGCCGGCAACAAAATTATTTTTCTTTTTTAGTACATTTTAATAAAAGCTTGCTTTTAAATTTTTTTGATTTTTTTTCAATTTAAAGGTAAAGTTTTGCCCCTTATAATGCGGTGACCAGAGAAAACACCGAAAACAATCAAACCTTCGAGTGGAGGAAACCCAAAATGAAAGAAAGGGTTTTAAAGGAGTAATCACCTTTAGACTCAGAGGCGGATTCAGGAGCCTTTCTTAGGGGAGGCGAAACACAAGATTAATTTTCATCACGGTCAGCGCTCAGAACATCGTTATAATTTATTTATACTGTAGTGGAGGTTTATTGCCTGTCGAACATAGAGAGCTTAGCTAGTAGAGGAGGAAAATGCCACATCTGGTTCCCAAAAATTAACGTTCTTTCCTCTACCGATGACCGCTATCGCATGTAATTAAACGAAAACCATGACTTTGAAACAAGCCATTTTGAAGGTCGAGACATGTTGTATCAACGTGCCCCGAGTAGGGGGTAGTTGTTACACGATACGGGGCAAGTTGTTACAGGATTAAATTTTACGAAAAGAGGCTTATTATAAGTAATATAATTATATTTTCTTGGACAAAAGTAAATTGATTAATGGTAAGAATCTATTACAATAAATATACAATAAAAAATCTATTTTAAAAATAATAAAAAACTACCGAAATCAGTTACACTAATTATCGTCGTCCGTTTCATACGGGGACTCGCAATTAATGCACACATAAAAGTGATTTTTAGGCTTTACACACTTCACATGTGCCCATTTTTTGCACTCTGTGCACTGAATCCACTTTGTGGAGCCTTTCTTTGAATTCGAAAAAGGAGAGAGTAACAACATGCCCCTTTTCGTATGTAACAACATGCCCCTTGTCTTGTGCAACAACTTGCCCCGGTTGACACCATTGTGTATAAAAAACTATAAGTTCATACCAGTTTGGTGTATTCTTATGTTCTTGGTACGAATCTGTAGCTAAAAGGACACTGATTCAAACGTGGTAATATTAATTTACATACATTTATCTGTCTGTTCGGTAGAAAAGATTGAAGTAGAAAGAGAAAACTTACTATTAGTACCGAAAACACAAAAAACTGTAATAAAGTGTCAACGCGTGAACCGACTAGAAACAAACAACATACACGACTGTGTATGGTTGAAACACATCAGCCACTTCATCGTCGAAGTGATAGTCCAAGGGAAAAAAATTAAAATTGCTTTGTAACAACCTGCCCCTGTAACATCTAGCCCCGGTCTCCCCTATCTTCATAAGTTAGTTGGTAATCTCTGCGATAAGGGCCACTCAGAGCTGTTTTTATCTGTATTAAAAAGATTTTTTCATTAAAGCGATAGTTTTGTAAAAGGCCTTTATAAGCACATATTGTAACCGAATAAAGGCTACATATTCTCCTATCCGTGCATTTTAGTACATAGTCGCATTGATCTCGAACGTCGGGCGTCGCGGTCACGGTGCTGATTCACAACGCTGCTGAAGTAAAAATAAAATTGGGGTAATGATGGCGACGACTCGTGGATAATTATCTTGAGACTACACTGTGATCGGTATCATTGTTTTGCTATAAATATGGGTCAAAAGCCCCAGGTACAGTGGGTTTTCCCTATGCAGGTAGGGGAGAGGTGGGTTGAAAGGGACATCGTAATTATCTGGAAGATAAAGGATCACACAGCCCATGGTGACAATATTTTTGTTTTACAGCAACATTTGTGTGCGGCAAGTCAGCGACATGTGAATGTTTAAATTGTTTAAAATATACGAGTACATAATGCACACAGGATTGATTAATTTTGGGGGGTTGTTAGAAGCGGCGCAGATTTTTCCCAAAACTCATGACCTGTCCGGGGATGTTTCGCGTTGCTTACATAAAGTAATAAAACATTATAGCAGCCGATATGCGGACGACTCGGCGAACGTGAAGCTATTAATCGTAATTAGTTTATACTAGTATTGTACTCGAATACCCTTGGAAAGAAGTTTTCTTTGTTCCATATTGTCCACCCATAACGGAACTCTATCTTTCAGTATTTTCTACAGCCGTGACGCATTTCGCTTTATACCTTCCCTTGTTAAATATTTTCTAGCATTCGAATTTTTTTCGACACCTTAAGTCTTAGACAATAGGCAATGTTCCCGTCATCTGGTCGACAGTCGGTCTCGTTCGCGAGGTAAGTGTACCACCGATGCACCGAACAACAGGGTTGTAAACCCGCACCCGTCGGCAGATGCATCACCCTACCAAGGAGTGTCTGATATTGAAATCAAATTCATTACAATCATTACTATTTGGAAACATGGTTGCAACTAACTAACCGAGTTACTCGGGTTATAAATGTCTTGTGTGGTCTTGTGTACCGAATCGGGTGCTGGTTAAGGGGGTATTACACCCAAAAATTCGATCTTTTTTTTTATTTTCTAATAGTTTGGGGTTTCAAAAGTATGTCCCTAAAATATTAAGGTGGAATTCATAGAACTACCAGAGTTATAGGGGCTTAAGGCCGCAGCGTGGCACGTAATCGTTTCCTCGATCCTTGTATCTAAAGAGGCTATCACTGCCACCAGAGAAAAGCGAGCTGCCCAACATGATTTTTTTGAAGCTGAGGAAGGTTTCCTCTACGGTACTGGTATACCAGATTAGGGATAAGTTACAGAAATTAGTCGTTATCTACCGTAACTTCAGTCGTATAGGTCGTAAATGCATGAATAACTTTAAACGCGTTTTTCCCGAAACAATTTTTTTAGATCGGGCGCACATTTTTCTCAAAAACTACTGGACCGATTGAGCTAAGACACACATTCAAAGTAAATGTGTACATATAGCCTGAAGCAGAATTATATCAATAGTTTTAATACATCCTACCTCGCACCTTGTTTTAGCTCAAGAAAAGTCGAAAAAATCAAACATAAATTTTTAAACAGCTGCGATGTCGGTAACAATGTCCGGACTTGGTTACACCTACTTCGGGCGATAACTACGCTCATATAGATTAAAAAAATCTTTGGTACTTTCGTTTCAGACGACTAGGACGGCCGCAATTCGTGCGCCCGATGGGGCCGATGTTTGATGACATGACCTGCGCTTCGACGTAAAACTTGTACAAATTTCAATATAATGCATTCCAAAAATTTGTGTTGATAGTTCAAGCACTACTAAATATGTGTGCAAAACCCCTGCCCTGTAGGTTTGATAGGTTTTTCAGAATTAATTTCCAAATATCACCTTCAAAAACGAGTGTCTAGACTAGAATACCCCCTTAATAGAAAGTCCTGTGATAAGCGGATCACTTATAGCCAAAACATAGATTGTTTAAATACAGAATTAAATAAGGTTTTTATTATGTCACTTCCCAAGGTGGACATTGAAAACAAATACCAATCTAATACACAGAAATATTGGTGGCTGAGAGAGGAAAACACACCGTAAAGGTGTTATGTTTAATATCCAAATAAGCAAGAGGACGTTTAGTCATAAGATATGGAATTAACTTACACAGTAGATATAACCAAACAGTTTTTATTGTATTCTTTTACACTTTTGTAAATATGTACATAGAGAGATTTTTAAGTTTAGTTTATAAGCGATATGAATGTGTGTGTGTTTGTATGAATGCAAATTTTTTTCTTTTTTTTGTTGTTTTGTTTTGTTTTGTATTCCTGTATTGAGGAAAAAAAAATATTGGTTCGGTTTTTTAACAGACAGAGGTCTATTTTTTCCCGAATACTTGTACCTGTCTAGTTTACTGTTTCCCGTTACAATCGGGATACTGTTCAAATAAATGTTATATTATAAGTTGTATGAAAACAATCATTTGTGATTGTGAGCGTCGCTGAAGCGATTTGTCAATCTAATGTTAGGACAATTAATGCGGTAGATTATTCACTACAATCAAATGTGATATACTCATTGTACCTGTTGAATAAAGTTCTTTAAAAAAAAAAAAAGGGCCACCTCGCAGAGCATCACTCTTGAAGGCATCACTTCGCACCGGAGCACCTCGACCCGGAGAACGCTGCAGGGGACCACCTCGGTCGGAGAACCTCGCACGGCATTACCTCGCACGGGAGAGCTCCGCGTGGGGGAACCTTGCATGGAAGCACCTCACTGGAGAGCGGGCGCGCATGGGTCTTTTCGGCCGACGCACAGTGGGACAAAACGACCCAACGGCAATCAAAAATCTATAACTTTGGTTCTAGTCAAGATATTTTAATGAAATTTGGCTCAATTTAACCGCAATTTTACGTCCTTTAACCAATTCCCCGGCGACGCTGGTATGACGATTCTACTCGATTCTTCTAGAATAGATCGATTCCTTTTCTGATAAGTCGATTATTATTGTAACTGATTTTTAACTGCGGTGTCCGCGTTTAGACGTAAGCGCCTTGGATGATTTTCGATAACGCGTGAAAACATGTCGACGAAATTGCAGTTTTCTTCTGATAAGGACGAAAAATTGATAGAAAATATCGCAAACGACCCTGTACTTTATGCTACTAGTAACAAAGGTTAGAAAAATTATGTAGTCAAAGAAAATGTGTGGAGAGAAATATCAAATAAATTAAAAACAACATATAAATTATTGTTTATTTATATGTATGTTCATAAATGTTACAACTTTTAAATAATAAACGAGATAAGAAGCCGAAAGCAACGTCTAGAAGCACGCGTTTGACGCTGGTAGGATATCCCGCCTCATCCGTGACATTTGCAGCCCGACCGTGTTCATCGTGGTTGATCGTGATCGCCAAATGGAACGAGAACCACGACGTTGCGTTTGTTTTTTAGCGCAAGTGGAACGCACCCTAAGTATTTTAATAAAATGTGCCTTGTAATTGGCCAGTAGTCCCAATTTTCGAAAACATGGGTCTGAATACACGGGCCTCCGAGGGTTAATATCACTTATATTAATACAACTTAAAGGCCGTAAATTTGCGGTTAAATTGAGCTAAATTTCATTAAAATATCTTGACCAGAACCAAAGTTATAGATTTTTTATCGCCGTCGGGTCGTTTTGTCCCACTGTGCGACGATATAATATGTTTTAAAATATGATCCAAAATCTTCCAATGTGTCTGTTTTCCGCAGAGCTATTCTCCTTTTAAACGTGGCTCGAATTATTATGTATATGTACTACGGTTTTGCATGAATGCTTATGATTTGCGCGCGAATTTTTCATTTGTGGAATGTATGAAGTGTAAGTTTGTAATGTTCCTTTAGTAATGTGTGCATGATATTGTTTATTGCTGAATGATAATGTTTTCTAACGTATATATCGCAAAAACTATAGAGGTACCATTGGGGCAAAAAGTCCCTCAGACTGAAAATATATATTTGATTATTTAGTTTCATAATAAGGTGGCCAAAGTATAAAGAAATGATGCCAAAGCCTTTAAATAGTGTTTTGGTCTAGTTGAGTGATTTTTTTTAGTGTTTAGTTCAAAGTGAGTTTCTGATTTATATTTTTATTTTTTGTTAAAGAAGTCATGCTTTCCTTTCAATATTGTATACCAAGAATTGGTTTAATAAATATTTGTTGATTTGAAAAGAGTCTTTTACTTATGTAGTTTAATATTACACGAAAAGACATTAGACACTTTTTACCCTATGCAATGGACTTTTTGCCCCGTGAGTGGGGCAAGAAGTCCATTTTGCATTGATAAACCTTTTGTGATATAACTCAACAGAAAATAACAGTATCAATCAACAAACGAACTTCGTGAACGTAAAGCATAATAGTTATAGTTTATACAAAATAACGCCAGATATCTCTAGAATGTCAGTACTAAATTTTACAGAAAACGGAACTTTTAATGAAAATCGTTTACTATTTAGTTTGTTTTATGCGTGTTGTTCGCATGCTTGTATTCTGAATGTATGTATTAGCGGATGGCGTTGCTCTTCTTCACTTCCATTTTGAATTACATATGTAACATTAAACAGAGTAGGCTACTGTAATGTTGTGTAATAAGGCATTATATTTTTGTACTATTTATTATGTTTAATATACTTTATTATTATTGCATACAAAAACTGACTGTGCACTGCGTATTCGAGAACCACCCGTTTCCACGTCATAATATGTAAAATACAACATATAGTCGATACAACATCATACCCTGCTAAACAAATCTGGGGAGCAGAGTCTGACAGCGCAGAACCATAGCCATCCTTGTCCGCATTTGTAATACTTTATTTGTACTTTCAAGTATTGTATAAGTATATATATATATAGTTATTAGTTCCTCGTTAATACTTGTGTAAACACACATAATAATGTGGTAGATGATCGTTTACTAAACATGATATGTAAAAATAATACGAATAAAAGTAACTGTTAAATATATATTTTATTAAACTTCATTTTATTTTCCAAACCATTTCCTCCATTAAATTTGTATTAAATCTAATTCCTATATCGACAAACGCTTTAAATACGTTTTCTAATCATTTTTCGTTTAGATATTTCATAATCTAAAAACCTGCATTTGACCTAATTAATTTAGACCTGATAATAACGTCTGAAACGTCCTAATGTTGTCTTTTTAAGAGCTGTATCTTACCCAATTTAGGCCTAATAAAGATGTCTCAGTAACGTCTTTTAAACGCTTTTTCAACCGTCTGAATTGCGTCCGTTAAACATCTTTGAAACGGATTTAAAGACGTCTTTAAACATATTTGAAACGGCTTTAAAGACATCTTTAAACGTCTTTGAAACGAGTTTAAAGACGTCTTTAAACATATTTGAAATGGCTTTAAAGACGTCTTTAAACGTCTTTGAAACGGCTTTAAAAATCTCTTGAAGCCGTCCATTCGACGTTGATCAACGTCTTTGATGGTTTTTAAAACGACTTTGAAAGACGTCTTGAGTCCGTCAAATCTGTAACAACAGCGGTGCAGAAGACCAAACCCATGCCTAGCTGCGACATTCAAGACGTCTCACAGACGACGGGAACGAAGCCGCAGACGTCCGAAAGATGTCGCTCAGACGCCTGTGTGCTATCTGGGACGTAACAGCCTCAACGATATCTTAACTATATTATCGATACATTATATATACATATTATCATATATACATATTATCGAACAAGAATTGTCTGTTGTTTAAATACAAATTGAATAACACAATCATTTTTTTAAAACTTCAATTTGGACAAAAGTATATTTCAATTCAATACCTTTGTATATGCTTTTCTTCGGAACTGTTATTCCACGATTGTAAAAATTTATCAATATAAACTAGAGATCAGTACTAACAATACGTATATTTTGGAATGTCTCTTTAAACGATTTTATTCAGCTACGATCCCCTGCTTGTTTGTATGTTTGATTCAAATCTGGAAACTCAATTTTAATCCACTTCCAACCATCCAATTGTCTTGAAACTTTGCAGGGGTGCGTAGTTTGAATGACAATACAAAATTATGAAAAAAACTCCAAGGGGGTGAAAAAATTAAACAGTCACCAATAAATAATAACCCATAACCACAAATCCAATCGACTTAAAATCAACCACTCGCGTTCTTTACGAACTTTTAGCACTATAGGGTTCAAGCAAACTGTTAAACTGCATACAGCAATACAAGATATTTGTAAAGAAGTTTGAGCTGTGAAATGTAAATCCACGAACACTGAAAACTAGAAAATAAAACAATTTATAATAAACGATTTTATTCAAAATGCATTAAAAACTAAAAAATAATTATTTTCTTATACTACAATTTCGATGATGTATTTTCACTTTAAATACAATCGTGGAACAGGATATCTCGCAACAAATTCATTTCGACACTTGATGCTGTAAGTACTAAATTGATTCATATTCTGTTATGAAATATGCTGCTCCACGTTTTTCTTTAAAGTTAAAAAACATCATCGAAATTGTAGTACAAGAATAGAATTATTTTTGAGTTGTTAGTGCCTTTTTGATAAAATCGTTTAACAGAACATTTTTTTATATATTTTTTGTCTCTAATCAAGTTACAGTCATCACAATAAATCAATCCAACTTCATTGGAGAATTGAAATACAACATTGAAGCTTTCGTCCCCTTGAAATGGACAATTACAGATAAAAAAGTGTAGAATAATAATATATAATGTATATAATATATAATATATAATGTTCGAAGAATAATATTATCTTCTCTCATTCTGAGTAATTCCTCTTCTCCAGTGACGGTCTTCCTACAATTTTGCCAGGTCGCTCATAACGAAAGATGAGGTAGGCAGTGTGGATCTGTAACACATTATGAAATACATTAGGAAATACATAATGCTTGTTGTTTTATAAGCGTACAAATTTTTTAATTTTACTGTAGATTTATAAGCTGTTAAAACTTTACCTGAAATATGGTACTTATTATTCCATTTGTCCTGGCATTACTGTCTCATACACCATGTTTGCAGTAATTTGGTAAAAAGTTCGCCTGTAACAAATGATCGCAGACATTTCGGTAAGTTTGGTATAAAAGTAAAAGTTTGTTTCAATAATTCGTGGAACATCATGCATACCTGCGACGCCCGTATGTATCAGCCTGGCGCACTTTGACCGAACCGGATTCCGTCTGTCTGCTCCTGTGAACTTAGAAATGTGTCTGAAAAAATTAAAGGGTGAATTAAATTTATTATTTCCTTCGTCACTTTCTTGGGAAAGTGACGGCGGCGTCGATCGACTCGCGTGATCGTATGATTCGCGAGTAAAAGAGCCATTGCTGGCATTTGTAACCACTGACAAGAGTCAGCGGTGCGACACCGGACCGATCAAATTTATTATTTCCTTCGTCACTTTCTTGGCAAAGTGACGGCGGCGTCGATCGACTCGCGTGATGGTATGATCCGCGAGTAAAAGTGCCATTGCTGGCACTTGTGACCACTGACAGAGTCAGTGATACCGCGCTTTACACCGCGGTGCGACGCCGGACCGTTACAATAGTTTCACTATTTTTGGAGGGAGACATTTCTCGCTTTTTCAAGCTTTTCGGTTTTTCTTTCGCTCTCTCTGCTAGTATAAATTGTGGCTCCCGAATAGGCATGCACCTATTGTACCGACTATCTATTATTTCAGGTAGCATGCATTCTAAATAAAATTGAACCAGTTTTGGCTCCACTTCTCTTTTCCAAAACGCATCATCTCTCTCTGCTTTTATAGATTTCAGCCCCTTCGGGGTCCAAACGCAAAATATACAGTACTTTCCGTCAGTAATATGTAACTGACCTTGTACTTGATAATAATAGTGATGCGTTTTGCTCATTGAAATACCTGCTTTACATGTGAACATGCGCTGGACAACGCGTACTTTTTCCAGAGCTTCTTCCGGCGTAAAGTTCTCCGCTGATTTGGGGCATTTAATTTCCAAAATACCCTCTTGACCGATGGTTCCATCCGCTGAAGCTCCTAAGAAGGGGATGCAGCTGTCGATGAAAATTCCACATTCCGCAATATCTGCGTATTGCTTCTTCAATTCTTCGCGAGCACTTTTCTCGCATTCTTTCCCGTATTCCACCGCGGGTGCACTAATTATCCTCGGATACAGAAATGACTTCACTGCCTTTGCGCAAAGCGTGTCAGGTCGGCGACGGCACACTTCTCCAAAATTGGATGCTGTCAACAATTTAGACCTGTACTGCAACCATTTGCGGTTCTTTGCTTGTCCAATGGTTTCCTCTTCAATAACATGTCTTTGCTTTTGCCAATCACTGAGCATTTGCATATGTTTTTCCCGCTCCAGTTCATACATTTCGGATGGCATGTCGTGCAGCCTTCGTTTCCTTCTGTTTTGCAGCTCTCTTTTCCTTTTCTTTCTTTTTCTTTTCTTCCATTTGGCGCACAACCTCGGGCGTTTTCTTCTTCATTATCGCATTCAATCGCGAGTGCACTTGGTTACTGTTGTACTCCACGACAGCAGCAGCACATCTTCCTGTATACGATCCTCTCTCGGCAAAATTTAATCTTTTTCCGCCGATGTACTTAGCAATTATTGCGTTCAAACTTTCCACAGCGTTATTATTGGTGTTATAGAGTAAGCTCTCCGCATGAGCTAACAGTGGACGTAGTATTTCTTTTACGTCCTGGTACACTCCAATTTTCATCAATTCTGGAACGATGTTTCTTTCATTCTCTTTGTTCTTTCCATCGCAGAAATATTTTGGTTGTGCACACTCTTTGTGTTCACCAAACACGTGGCTCGGAACATTCTCTATGTCGCCATGCAAATTCTTCGCTTTTTCGTCGATTGATACATTCTGCTCGTATCTAAACTTTGCGGCTTTTACGATGTCTGTGCGTATCCGGCGAATGCTACTTTCCACAGCTTGCCTCAATGGTCCAGGTGTAGTCTTCTTCACAATCGCTTTCATTTTTGTGCAGAAGTTTCGCAACAAATGATTCGTGCATTCAATTTTTTTTACGCGAATCTGTCTCTTATATGGGTCAGCATCAATAATCTTCTTATACACGCTGCTGTCCCCATCAGCAATCAGAGTAGAATAAACGAGCCCACGTTTTTCTACGCTAGTATTGAATCCTTCTACTAGAGCATCGCTTTCCATAGCAGTCGATGCTCGAGATGTGTTCCAGTTTTTGAAGCATGTGTGCTTTTCGGGTTCTTTCTTGTTTTTCGCAGCAATCCGACAAATTCTGCAAACTTTATTTCGAACGCCGTAAAATAAAACTTTTTTCGTGTGATAGCCAACTATCATGCCGACTCCAGACGCAGAATCGTAACATCCACTGCGGTAGGATCTCTTCATCCAGCTTCCGTCGGCCACAACGGGGATGTGAGGGGTTCCTGATCCGGGAAGAACGTCGCCTCTTTCGATCGCCAAACGTTTTTCTTCTTCAGCCGCTGCCAGCATCTCTTCTTCTGCAGCGGCAATTGCGGACTTGACGAATTCATCTTGATTCTTCACGAAGTCTCTCTTCGACATGCAACGTATGTTGACTCCTGCAAAAGTGTGTTCCAATTGGGCATAGCTGCCTCCACTTAAAATTGTTGCATTAACGGCGCCCTGATTTCTATCCACTTCTTCAGCTTCGTCCGATTGATTGTGGATTTCAGCTTTGTAATGGCATTAAGTGCACATTACGCTGAAGATGCTCTTGAAGCCACGCCGTTTCACACCAGTTATTCGTAGGTATTCAATGCCACAGTCTTCCCTATTTTTTGCATGCTTACCTATTTTTTGCAATTGAGCAAGCACATTTGGAAAATTCATTATGTCGTTGCTATTTAGGAGACGCGATTGCTCTTGCGGCTCGTTCTTCGCAACTTTTTCTATAACGAAGTTTTCTTCTTCGTTGCTTTCTATATCAAAGTCTTCAAGCGCCTCTTCCGTTTCTTCCGAACTGGCCGTATCAGTATCTTCATCACATGGCAAGCACATTATCTCTTGATGCGCATGGTGGCCGCATATTGGAACGGTAGCCGTACGGCAGCCTTTAGGGCTGTTCCAATATGCGGCCGGTGACGATCCCACTAGTGCAACGGAGAAACAGATGTATACTTCTCCCTTGCACTAGCACGCGAGCCACGTATCGCGCTTTTCATCGACGTCTGCCAGGGTCTTATCCCCCACTTAGTGGTCTGCCATTTTGCATATCGTTCATTAAATGCGTAAACAATAAGTATATGAAATTTCAGAACTGCAAGAATGACGTTATTGAGCTAGAAATTTTACCTGTTTGACCGTCCACCCCCGCGTTAGTTCCCCGGACGTATAATATACGGCAACACTAATCCAACATTTTTAAATAAGAATTGTGACTGCATTGAGTCATGTTGACCCCTATATAGCCAGCTCTCGATCTATACGGATAGAACTAGAAAATGTAATTTTTATGCTACTGTTTCAGATGAAAAAGGAGCTGAAGCGGCTGAAATACGCCGAATGGCGCCGAGGAGGGCGCCGAGGGCGGCGCCGTGGCGGAAGCCGCCCAATTATAATCAACAATTATTAATTTTTAATTTTAAATTAATAAATATAATTTATAAATACATAATATGATTGTTCAATGATTGTTCCTTTTGTTTGTTTTAATGGAATGTAAAACTTTCACATTTTCTATCGTATCGGCATGAACGTTTCAGTAACATATTGCTGAGATTTTCCAGATAAAAATGAATTTAAACACGTTATAAATCGGATTATTTTGAGCATTTTTAGATTAGAAATGTTACATTTATATTTAATTATCAAATGCAGTTCTAGAAATAATCCGATTTATACCGTGTTTGAACTCATTTTAATCTGGAATATCTCAGCAGTATGTTACTGAATACTGAAAACGGCATGTTTTACATTTTATCAACACTGTATGCCTCTCCAACCGAGATTACAAGCCGCCGCTGAATAGCTCAACTCCTCGCTGGTCGGGACCGGCGTTGAGCCCGTATGGTGACAGCCCTAATTCCCAGTGTTCGTTTCTCGCTTCTTTCTTGCCGAAGGGGGGAGCGAGATGGGACGCTTTGCCTGCGCGACGGGCGCGAACGCAAAGGACGGAATGTCATGCGTCCGAAAGACGGAGCGAGACAAAACATCATTCCGTCGTCAGTCTCGTACCGCCCTCGCTCGCTTTCAGTGCCTCTCGCTAGCTCTCGCCTTCGCCGGACAAGAGTGAGACAGAAGTGGTGGGAATAGCAAAAATTCCACATCGTGTACACCAAACCGAGCCCGTAACGAGACAATACTGTAGTATCTTTTATTTGAGTTTATCCAGATATCGACGTGCGTTACGAAAAGTAGCATATTTAATTTTTTTTTTACAAAGAGCAGCATATTTCAATCTATCACGAGAACAAGCACGATTCACACTTCGCCACGAGCAGTAGCACATTTCAAACGCTGCTGCGAAAAGTAGCACGTTTTACTTGTTTTCTGAAGAGTAAAATATTTCAGTTTCCAAACAGTTCACAGTCGATGTTGATCTTCTATGAAACGTGATATTTTTCGCGGCAAAAGGCAAACCGTGCTATTTTTCGCAGCAAAGTATCGAAATGTACTACCTTTTGTCTCGAAACAGCATAAAATGCTATTCTTCGTGGCAATGAATGAAAACATCCTACTTTTCGAGAACAAAATCGAAACATTCTGTTTTTCGTGGACAGAATGAGCAGCGTGCTAGTCTTCAAAACACAAATGAAATGTGCTACTTTTTGTAACGCACGTCGATATTATATTTGCCCATCTCTGTTTTCCAGCCGCTTCGCCGTGATTCATTCAAGCCTCCCTGACGATAAAATAGTAATAGGGGAAATGCGGCAACAGCGCGATTCGACTCTCGATACGTCTCGGCAACTATGTCTTTCCTACATTTATCGGCTACTTTGGTCTTCCACCGATTCTGATGGTACATGGCGCGAATATACCATCACAGACCAGGTATAGAATAGACCTGACATTCTTTTGTCTTCTGTGTCACTCGATTTTGGGGCTCTAGAGCCCCATTATCATTTCCGTGTCGCATCCAACGTTAACGGCTAAGCATGAAATAAGAGTTCAGCGCTATAAGCGGTAGGAATGGAAGTTATAATAGTGGTGAGAATTTACATACAGGGTGTCCCGATGTCAAATTAATGCAGCATTTTTAAAAGGCAAATAAAAATTTCTTTATTTCTTTATCAATCAGCAATTCTACAGACCCATACAACGGAGAAGCATTGTACAATTTCGCTTACGATGTAACGAACCTCTGCTATCTTATAATTCCCTAATAAATTATTTGCGGACATGGGTTTATATTAACTTTTTCAACGTTTTCAATTTTTTTCAACTGTATACCCGGGATACTCTGTGTACAAACATACAGTTTCATTTATCGTTTTGAACACTTCCTATAATAACTCATTAAAAAATGATTAATAAATTATGGTAATCTAAAGGTGTGTCTCGTATCAAGCAGCAGAGTAGTGGTGGGCCCCTGCCTACATATACGTGTAATTCTACCCAATCAAGTCGTTCCGAAATCTTTAACAATTTTTACTGATCAAAGGGTTCCTTTGCGTCATATAGCTTCATTCAAACATTTTTCCTTTCCAACGCGCAGAATACGTTGACGTAAAAGAAAATTGGTAAATTTGTCGAAAAGCTACTTCTTCATCGATTTCAATGACCTTCGCATATGTTGTCAATGTCATCATTCTGAACAACATTTCCTTTTAAACTTTTTGACCGCCGGCCTCAGTTTCGGAGATATTAATAAAAAATTTTCGGCATAATAGATTGAAAACTACCTCCCCACCGATTTCAATGATCTTGACATATGTTATCAAAAACATATGAAAAACTTTCGGCATAATATATTGAAATCTGTTTCATAGCTGACGGTATTAGTATTGGTTGGGGTTAGATTAGGACCGGGGCGCGTAATGGATGGTACCGCAGAGGAGAACATGTGTTAAACTCGGTAATAATTCTTGTGTTAAGTAAAGTTTTTTGCGAATATTTCGTAAACCAAAGACAACCGCCAAAAAGGTTAAAGGGAAATATTCAGAATGATGACTTCGACAACATATGTGAGGGTGGGTACAATCGGTGAGGAGGTAGCTTTTCGACCAGTTTACCAAAAAATTTAACATTAATTTTCAATGTTATAAACAATTCCACCGATCCAGAGGTGTAGATTCACCCCCTAAGAGCAACGACCAATAATTGTTCTACACATTGTACAATGCATGTGGAGAATGAGCAGATAGGTGTGTTCTGTAGGAGTGAGTACTGTTTGAAAGAGTGACGTGTGACTGATTTTTGGGGTGTGTGATTGTGGCAGGACTCAGTTGTCAGGCAACGCGCAAAGAATGGTTGAGGGGGTCGCGTCGCGGCAACAATAATCTGGGTAGACGGTCATCGGATAAGCGGTTGGGGATAACCCAAGTGGTGTAAACGATACTCCTGCAGGTCAAGATACTAAATGTGATTTTCGCTTCTCATTTTGGAACCATTTTAGCTTCAGACCTTTTGCCTGTCTTCTAGCATCTAGACATCAAGAAATAGTTTGAAATGGTTTTAAGAAAAAATGTTCCCAACAAAAGTTGCTTGTTTTCTAACGTGGATTAGGAAAATAATTGGTTATACCCCTGCTTTAAATACAAGGAGAGATGAGTGCGAGCCTGTATCAATACATATTTAAAAGCATGAAATGCATGGAACTCGAGACCAGAACGACTAAAACTGATCGTGTGCGTAATTCTCGATAGATTGAGGTATTAAAACTTACGCGTGTTACCCTATATCAGGCCTTCCCAAGTAGGGGAAAACCACTCCTGAAACACATGTTTCGGTTCTCCTTTAGGGTGAAAGTACCAAATGTGTCAAGTAATAAATTTTTTTTAATTCTCTTTACGTCATTTTGAAATGCTAATTTAAATTTTAATTTTTCCTACTATTTTTAAGTCATTATGAAATTTCCTATAAAAACTTGACACATTTTCGGCCCGTCACGGGCTCATTACGGAGTCCTCAACCCGTAATCTTACATCATAAGTCGCACGTATTATATTATTATCTCTTATATTGTTAACTCTATTACTTCAATGTTTTGACGTTTTAACATTAGCAGATTCACTTTGAAGTAACGGCGGAACTAAGGTGAAAGAAAGGCACTTGTGTTGTACATATTACTGTTTAAATATTGCAGCGAATAATAGAACGAGATGCATGATTGTAAAGTAAAAATGGATACGAAAGAGGGAGAGAGAACGTGAGAGTGTGTGCGTGTGATAAACAAAACTTCTTCTTGTTGTTTTGGCCAAACATTTCGTTCTCATATGTGTAATGAATTTTATTTGCTGTCGAGATTTCATTCCAATTGTTTTTTTATAGTATGAATAAATGACACATGAAAAGTGCCCCTTTTGTTTGCTCTTTAAATAGTGCAAGCGCCAACCACGCGAGAGAAAGTATAGGTACTCGGAAAATAAGAAAGTCTCATGAGGGACGGTCCGCCCGTGTCAGTAGGAATATCGAATCATTTCTCGAAGAAGAGACCTAAGGACTTGAGACGGGACCCCCGACATAAGAAAATTTAGGCTCGCTGCACTCGCGCTGGTTCGAGTCGATGATGGTCTTTAACCGTCCCATTGAAAGGCTGGCACACCGACATAGCGCGAAACACTGTAGTGGTGCATCCCTATCACTTACACTACTATGACTTGCTGTCGCCCTTCACCTTGAAGGTGCGAAATAGTTAAAGGAGGCAAGAGAGGTAGCTGAAAAACAAAGTTGCATCAAGTTCGATATAATATGTACTCTCCGAATGTATCAAATACTTCCAAAAAATTGTTTCAACTGTTTGGAATATTCATTATATTCTGCTGCGTGATAAATTGAATTATTTGTTTAATTTCTGTACCATGTTTTAATAAATATATCAATATGTTTGAATTTATATTAAGTGTCGTTCATTTGGTTTATTACACACGCGTCACATGGCATGTTTATATGTACTTTCAAGAGTAAAAAAGCGCCCTTTCACGTTCGTATTTATTGTTTTATTTTATTATTTTCGCATTCAACGGCCGGCTATCCGAAATGAACTGAGCATAGTTTCAAATTTCATAATCAATATCATAGGATGGACAATGTTGAATATCTCAGAAACAAAAAGTTTTAGGATTAATGCACGAAATTTAGTACTTTCATACTCAGAATTCGCTATTCTATTGAATTTGACAGTCCATTTGAAAAAATAAAATTGACCTCCACATCTGATCTATGCCTGTAAAGAAACTAGTTTCACCGTGTTTTGTGTTTCGTACAACCAGACAACTTTTATAAATAATATTTTCGCTTCTTACTTGAAATAATAAATATTTGAGGTGAACCGATTTAGTGGGACACCCTGTATAACACAGCTTCTATACTTTTCTCGGTGATACCGGCAGCTTTACCTGTGTCAATGCTAGAAACACATTATGTTTCCTGCACCCACCGCTCGAAAATTCGAGAGGTCGCTCGAAAACCAGTGCTTATTTCAGAATATCGGTACTTCAGACCGGTGACACTGAAGACAAAGGAATGTCAGGTCTATTCTATATCTGGTCTGTGATACCATCAACGCCGGTGACGGAGAATCCTGGAAGCTACATTCTCTCATTCCTCGAGTCTGTCTCAGTACACGAGTCAGAAATTCATTATTATTTCAACCTGCGGTGGTTATTAGCGTTCAAACGCACCAGACCACCCTGCACTGATGTTTACTGAAGGCAACTATACCCGCAAAAACTTTCTCCGTGCCTATTCCAGGACGAAAGACGGTTGAAACGGTTTGTTTACTACATCGCGTATAGGCAGGATCGGCGGAACCATTATGCAAGTTATGCGCCACATAAGGGCGCCAGCCGATTGGGACGCTAAAAAACTATATCACACGCTTAATAATGAAGGAATCCAACCCCCACGTGAACGGAATGTACACCCCGTAAAGACAAAACGTATTAAATAGAAAACAGGTGCAAAAATTTCGATGCACCAAAAATTTTCTTGCATATGGGCGCCAGCTAACCTCGCGCCGGCCCTGCGTATACGTCACGGTGGTTCTACGTGGCTGCAGAGTACCATTAGCGCCACCAACGGAGAAGCCTGGAAGCCTCATTCTGTCAGTTTTCGAGTCATAAATTCATTATTATTTCAACGTACGGTACTTATTAGCCTTCAAACGCACCAGACCACCCTGCACTGATGTCTACTGGAGGCAACTATACCCGCAACAACTTTCTCCGTGCCGATTCCAGGACGAAAGACGGTTGAAACGGTTTGTTTACTCCATCGCATATAGGCAGGATCGGCGGAACCATTATGCAAGTTATGCGCCACATAAGGGCGCCAGCCGAATGGGACGCTAAAAAACTATATCACACGCTTAATAATGAAGGAATCCAACCCCCACGTGAACGAAATGTACACCCCGTAAAGACAAAACGTATTAAATAGAAAACAGGTGCAGGGACTTCCGTTTCCGGTCGCGTGTGAGATTGAGGTGCGAAAGGTGCGGCGTGTTTGTGAGAAAGGATAGTGTGGTGAAATAGGGAATAAAGGGCAGTGAGTAGTGGAGAAGGGGAAGTGTTAGGGTTCAAAGGAAGAGGGTGAAGGGAAAGGGAGAGCGGTGTGGGGAATAGAGGTGAGAAGGTGAGAGGGAAAGATTTGGAGGTTAGGGCAGTGCGACGAGCGTGGTGTAAGGCGGGAAGAGAGATAGTAGGCAGGTGGCGCGCTCTGCGGAAGATAGGAAGAGGTAGGACAGGTGACAGAAAGGTGGGAAATTTAAACGGATAGAGAAGTGAAAGGAGTACGAGAAGTGAAGGGCAATAGGAGGATTGAGAAGAGGTGAAATAGAGTAAAGGAAAGCCAAGGGGTGAGAGGATAAATGAGTGGAGGAAATGAAAAGGGGGAGAGGGAAAGAGGGAAGGAGGAAGAAAAAGTTAGGGAAGGTGGAGGAAGGGGGCAAAAAGTAGATAGAGGAAGGAAGGATAGTGAAAGTAGTATAGGGAGTGTGGGGAGTGTAGAAAGCTTATGGGGTAAAAAGAGGAAAGATAGGGAGGAGGAAGAGGGAGGGGGGGATAAACAAATGAAGGAGTTTAAAAGGAGCGATAAAACGGGGAGATCTCCGGTGGGAGGGAGTAAAGGGGAAAGGGTAGGGAAAGAGGAAGGGATGGGAGGGTTGGAAGGAATGATGAGGGAAATGATGCGAGAGATGGGGGAAATGAGGGAGGAGATGAGGGTGGATAGGGAGGAGAGAAGAAGGGTGGAGGAGGAAATGAGGAGGGAGAGGGAGGAGAGACGGAGGGAAGAGGAAATATGGAGAAAGGAAAGAAGAAGGTGGGAAGAGGAGATGAGAGAAGAAAAGGCAAGGAGAGAAGGTATGGAAAAAAGGATGGAAGAAAGGGACAGGAGGATGGTGGAGGTGATTGGGAAGGTAGAGGGATGGGAGAAGGAAAAAAGGAGCGGAGGGGTTAGGGAAGGGGTGGGGATAGAGGTAGGGGAAGAATGGAGAATGAGAGTGAGAAGAATGGAGATAAAGCAGGATAAAAAGGAGAGAGAGGGGAGAAGAAATAATGTGGTGATAAGGGGAATAGAAATAGAGGGGAAGGAAGCGAAGGTGGAAGTGAAAAAATTATGGGAAAGAATGGGGGTGGGAGAGGAGGGGATAAAAGAGGCTGTGAGGATAGGTAAAACAGGGAGAGATGGGAGTGGAATGGTGCTGGTGAAACTGGGGGGGAGGGAGGAAAAAAGGAAGGTAATGGAGGCGAAGAAAAGGTTGAGGGGTAGGAGGGAAAGAATAGAGGATGACCTCACGGAGGAGGAGAGGAAGACGAGATGGAAGATAGAAAGAGAGGCGGAAGTGGAGAGAGAGAGAGGAAGGAAAGTACAAGTGGGGTATATGAAGATGTGGGTAGATGGGAAGGTAAGGACGTGGGATGAGTTGGGGGAAAAATGGAGTGAGGAGCAGGGAAACGGGGGAAATAGGCAGGGGGGAGGGGGAAAGAAACAATAGGGAGGAAGGAAGGAGTAAAGGGAGGAGATATAAAGTAGCATTCTGGAAAGTGGCAGGGTTAAGGAGGAAAGATGGGGATTTTTGGAAAGGGTTGAAGGAGTGGGATGTGTTCGTGTTGATTGAAACGTGGTTGGAGGAAAGGGAGTGGGTGGAGAGGGAAAGAGGGAAAATAAGAAGGGGAGAGCAATGGGTGGGATGTTGATGGGAGTGAGAAAGGGGATAGAAATGAGAGAGGATGGAAGGGGAGAAATAGAGGGGATATTGACGAGGGAGGTGAGATTGGGGAGAGAGTGGTGGAGGATAGTAGGGGTATATGTGAGCAAGGATCTGGATAGGAAGCTCGTCGAGCTAGGGGAATGGACGGAGGAGAGGCAGGGGGAGTGAGAAAGGTAATAGGGGGTGACTTCAATGCTAGGACAGGAGAGGAAGGAGGGGAGGTAGGGGAGGGGGGAGAGGAGGAGGGAGAGAAGGTGAGGAACAGGAGATCAAAGGATAAGGAGGTGAACGGGGAAGGTAGGAAATTATGCAAATACCTGGGGGAAAGGGGATGGAGGATATTGAATGGAAGCGTAGAAGGGGACGAGGAGGGGGAATGGACATTTACCGGTGGGAGGGGGAGCTCGGTAATAGATTACGTGATAGGGAATGAGGATACAAGGGAGTTAGTGGAAAGGCTAGAGGTAGGGGAGAGAGTAGACTCAGATCACCAACCGGTGGGGATCTGGGTGAAAGGAGGGGGGAGGGAGGAAGGAGTGACTGGGTAAAAAGGCGCAGGGCGGAATGTGGGGAGGGGTAATTGGTCAGAGAATGGTAGAATGGAATTTATGAAGAGTTTGGGGAAAAGGGAGGTTAGGGAGAGGGGGGTAGAGGAGGAATGGAGGGAGCTGAATAGTAGAATAAAAGAGGCAGTGAGCAAGATGGGGAAAAGGGAAAAGAAGGGAGGTTGGTGGGATGAGGAGTGTAGGGAGGAGAAGGGTAAGGTGAGGAGGGAGTTGAGGAGGTGGAGAAGGGAAGGAGGGGATGGGAGTGTATATAGGACAAGGAAGAGAGAGTACGGAAAGTTGTGTGAGGAAAAGAAGAAAAAGGAGATAGAGAGGTGGGAAAAGCAAGTAGAAGGTGTAAGAACGGAGGGGCAGGCTTGGAAGGTAGTGAACTTGGGGAGGAGGAAGAAAAGGAGGATAAATGAGAGAATAGAAATAAGGGAATGGGACGAGTATTTTAGGGGGTTACTAGGAGGAGTGGAATGGAGGGTGAGAAAGGGAGGAGAGAGAGGGAGGGAAGCGGATGAAGAGGTGGAGTTGGGGCGGGAGGAAATAGAGAGGGTGGTGAGGAATTTAAAGGACGGAAAGGCAGGGGGGGAGATGGGATTCAAAACGAGGTGTGGAAGTATGGAGGAGAGGAGGTGTTGGAGTGGTTGTGGGTAGTGTGTAATAGGGTGTGGAGGGGGGAGGGATGGCCAGAGGGATGGAGAGAAGGGGTAGTGGTTCCGGTACTGAAGAAAGGGGCGGGGGAAAAAGTGGAAGACTATCGGGGAATTACGCTGACGCAGACGGCGTACAAGATCTACGCCTCGGTGTTGGCGGAGAGACTAAGGGCGGATGTGGAGGGGAGGGGTTTGCTACCACCGAGTCAAACGGGCTTCAGGAGGGGGGTTGGATGTATAGATAATATATATGTGTTGAATTATCTGGTGAATAAGCAGGTGGTGCGAAAGGAAAGGAAGATGCTGATTTTGTTTGTGGACCTGAAGGCTGCGTTTGACTCGGTGGACAGGGGGGTGCTGATTAAGGCGATGAGGAAGAGGGGGGTGAGGGATGGGCTGGTGGAGAGGTGCGGAGAAGTGCTGCAGGAGACAGTGTGTAGGGTGCGGGTGGGGGAGGAGGAAGGGGAAATGTTCTGGACAGCGAGGGGGGTGAGGCAAGGGTGTCCTCTAAGTCCAAGCCTGTTCACGCTGCTGATAGCAGACATGGACGAGGAGTTAGAGAAGGGACGATGGGGGGAGTAAAACTAGGGGGGGAGGAAAAGATACACGCTAGCATATGCTGACGATGTGGCTGTGCTAGCGGAGGATGAGGAGGGGATGAGGGGAATGATAGGAAAGTTGGAGAAATATATGGATGGGAAGGGGCTACAGGTAAATGTGGAGAAGACGAAGATAATGAGGTGTAGGAGGGGAGGGGGGAGGTGGAAAAAAATGAAATGGAGATGGAAGGGTAGAGAGCTGGAGGAGGTGAGGAGTTACAAATACCTAGGATACACGATAATGGGGGGTGGGGGGCAGGATGAGCATGTTGAGGAAAGAGTGAGGAAAGGGGCAGCGGTGATGGGGAAGGTGTGGGGGTTGGGGAAACGATTATTCGGGAAAGACTGGGGCAGAAGGATATGGTTATTCGATAGGTTGGTATGTGCGGTGGTGGGATATGGGGTGGAGGTGTGGGGGTGGAAGGAGAGGGGGAAAGTGGAGGCGCTGCAGGATAGGTTCTTGAAGTGGGTGTTGGGGGTGGATAGGGACACACCAGGGTATATGGTAAGGGAGGAGTTGGAAAGGGGGCTGTTGAGGGGTAGGGCAGGGATGAGGGCGTGGGGGTTTGAAAGAAAATTGGAAGAGGGAGAAGGAGGGGAGCTAGCGAGGTTGTGTTGGGAGGAGATGAAGGGGAGGTTTAAGAGGGGAAAGGTGTTGGAGGGGTGGGAAAAGGAAAAGGAACAGTTCTTCAGGGAAAGGGGGTGGACAGTTGAGGAGGTAGAAAGGGGAAGGAAAAGGGGGAGGTAAGAGGAGAGGAGATAGTGGACAGGGAAAGGAAGATACAGGAGGAAGAGAGGTGGAGGAAGATAGGGGAGACGAATTACAACAAGTGGTATGGGAGGGTAAAGGGCCCGGGGATACCGGGATATTTAAAGAAGGGCTCCCCAGGGGGGAGAGTAGATGGCAAAGGGTGGCCAAGTTTAGGTTGGGAAATG
Organism: Andrena hattorfiana; assembly: GCA_944738655.2. Lineage (NCBI taxonomy): Eukaryota > Metazoa > Arthropoda > Insecta > Hymenoptera > Andrenidae > Andrena > Andrena hattorfiana. Next base: position 17,276,490 of record OX122895.1, on the reverse strand, counting down.
GAATGAGAGGGGGGGGGGTATTGGGAGGAGGGGGAGAAAAGGAGGTGCAGGGTATGTGGCTGGGGTGAGGAGTCTTGGGAGCATGTGTGGGAGGTATGTATGGGGTGGGGAATAGAGAGGGGATGGCAAGAGATGGTGGATGAGGTTTTGGGGGAGGAGGGGCAGGGAGAGGAGTGGTTAAGAAGTTTAGAGGAAAGAAGGGAGGCATGTGGGGGAAAAGAGGGGTGACTGGTGAGGTAAATGAAGAGATGGGAGTGAAAGGGCGGCGAGTGGAAGCGTGGGTCCGGGAGGGGGAGAGGAGACGGGAGAGCGGACGAGCGAGGGATATAGATAGGTTATAGAATAGAGTTAAGAATAGGTTAAGGTAGGAATAAGGAGGAGGAGCAGTAGTAGGATAAGGTAGATTTAAGTGTTTATGTTTATGTATGGGAAGATTATAACCCTTAGGGGAATAATAAAGTGTATATATATATATTGGTCCATAAAGACTTTTATAATATGATCAGCTTTTTCAGTCGAAAATAAGTTTTCTCTTATTGATGAACAATATAACATACATTGGATTGTGGCATTCGCATAACAAGACACACCATCAGAATTCGGGAGACCTCTTACGTAGTATTGAATGGTATCCACGATGTGATAATTAGTATTCTGACATTCGGATACATTATAATTAGGTGTCACGTCCAGAATTGCCGGAACATTCTGGACGAGAAGAGAGTTCTTGCCCCGTCGCCTCTAACGTAACCTAAACCCTAAGGCCGGCCGGTTACGCCGCAATGGTGTACTGTGCGGGGCGGGTGGATCGGCCTTGAAGGATCGTGGAGGAAAAGAAGAGGTGCGTTTCGTCTTGGGACCGTCAGTCAGACTCATCAGTAGGGCTATAACTGACGGCCCCTGCCCTAGATACACACGGGGACACAGAGGATATGATTTTGGAACTTGTATATACAGGGTGTCCCAAAAATGCTGCGGTTCCTTGAAGGGGGTGATTCAGGGGGTGATTGCAAACAACTTTTTCCTTTGCGAAAATTCTCTCCGAGGTTTCGTTACCGAGATATTAACAAAAAGCACCGACCAATCAGAGCGCGAGTCTGACGGCCGAGTTCCCGCGCTAGCGTGGCTATGCGCCGCGCCGTGACTGCGAACAAGCAACTCGGCACGCATCGAAGAAAATTTCGTAGAATGGCAAATGAAAAAGACGTAACAAATAAAATCGAACATGTTGTCATGGTTTGTTTGTTATTTAAAGTGAATAATGAATAATGGATAAATGGATGAAAATCACGTGTAACGTAAAAAGACGAATACACAGTTTTTTTTAGAAGTTTCGAAAATAATAATTATTTGAAGTGGGAGGATAAGGAATACGTAAATTTCCTTGTGTTAATAACTTAGCCACGAAAAGGTAACGTAACAGTAAATTAACGGAAAGTGATCGTAGTTCGTTATTGTGATAAAAATCCGTAATTCAGTAACGGCCAGCACTGTTGCTGATAACGAATAAGTCTGTTTAAAAAGCCCGAATAAATATTTTCGTAGGGAATTTTGAGAATTATCGCCGGAAATAAGCCATAGCTTGCGTTAAATTTAAAAATGAATGATCACCAATAAAGTAACTAAAACTCACCCTTGTCGGAAATTCACCTGCAGCGTGGAAACCTGTGTCACTGGGTCACTGAACCGATCCTGGTCATCGATGGACGAGTCCCGTGCACACCTGGTCCCAGGTATACGACACTACCCAAAGTTAAGGGTCGCAATGTCAGGTGCATCCAGGTTAATGTACCGAATATTCACTTCACTACGCGGCTACTAACACTGAACACTTAATTTATTTTCCATGGAACGTGTTGTTCCTACGTTTTAAAAATTGGTGGCCCTGAAAAGGGCCGATTGTAATCAATTAAAAAATTGCTCCACGTGGCCACCGTTATTTTCTCTGCACGCTTCAGCGCGGAGAATCAGCTGTCTTTGGACGCCCTGCAATGTTTGCGGCGTTATGTTGGCCACCGCCGCGTGAATGAGCGCAACTGCTTCCTCGGGGGTAGCCACCGGCTGACGATACACCTCATTCTGAAATGATTGTTGTACAAGAAATACGAAACGTAAGTAAAAAAAGAATACCTACAACAAGAATAATTAAAGAGTAACAACAATAATGAAATTACCTTCAGGTAGCCCCAGAAGAAAAAATCCAGCGGATTCATATCCGGTGACCGTGGGGGCCACGCAACGTGAGCCTCATCTTCACGGCCGCGGCCGATCCACCTGTCCTGAAAGGTTTCACCTAAATAGGCGCGGACATTCAACGGGTAATGTGGCCCAGCACCGTCGTGCTGGTAGTACATGTTCTGTCGGATCTCATATGGAATATCATCCATAAGATCCGGCAGAACATGTTCTAAAAAATATTTATACGCTGGGCCGTCCAGCCTGTCTGGCAGAATGTACGGCCCAACGATAAATTCGCCACAAATGCCGGCCCATAGGTTGATCGACCAACGGACTTGTGCTGCACGTGTACGAAGCGCTAGGGGATTTTCGTCGCTCCACACATGCATATTGTGGGAATTGAAGCATCCTTCCCTGTTGAAAAGTGCTTCATCCGTCCACAATATGTATTTGGTGAACGACGGATTCCTTTGCACTTCTCCCAACAGCCACCTGGAATAGTGAATCCGCTGGATGTAATCCCCAGGGTGCAAGTGTTGCACCCGTACATATTTGTACGGATGCAACATCCGATCCCTGAGAATTCGGTGCACCGTCGAGCAGCTGACACTAGAACAAAATGCAAAAACATCCACTATTAGATAACATTTTTTTTTTCTTAATTAATAATTACTGCAGTTATCTTGAACTGTGACTTACTTGAAGTGGCGGCTCAAGACGCGCACACTGGTCGTAGGATCGGCGTCAATGGCGTCGAGGATTCTCTCGACGGTGCCCAGATTTCGCGCGGCTGCGGGTCTGCCCACCTCGCTCCCTCGCGGCATCATGGACCCCGTCGAGAATAGCCTCGACGCTAAACGTCGAAATGTGTCTTCGCTTGGCGTTGGAATTTGCGGATATTCCAACGCAAATGCTCGTACAGCGGCACTTGCGTCCCCGTCGTTCCGGGCGTACACCCAGAACATCCTATAATACTCCTGTGCCGTGAACATTTCTCGGTCGGGATTGCTAGCTGACTGACAAGATTTTTTCCAAGTAACTTCCTCTACCCCCAAGTAGTTTCTCTCGTTCCATTATCAGTTAACCCCCACCAGGGCAAGGGGTTTTAGGTAAAAAGAAGCCATCACATTTTCGAAACACACGTGTTTTGCAGAAGTGCAACGGACGAACCATCGTACACTTTCACAAAAGCCCGCTCTCCGTCCTTTTACTGCCAATGTACCCATTGCTTCGAGATAGAAAACAGACACACACCACGTGTATCGGTTCGAAAGGGTCCGAAGGGAAAAGAAACAGAAACTCTTCGAGTTGGTATAAAGAAGAAAATTCACACTATTCCTGTTTCCACTTTCCGATACCCTGAGTTCACGTCTGCTACGAGTCATAAATTATCCAAAACTGTAGGAAACCGTTCTCTACCGCCGACTAGCGGGACAATACGATCATAAACCGTGACCCTGGCGAAATGCTTTGGCCGAGCAGCCTGATTAATTTTGGGGAACTAGAATTTAAAAAGTATTATTCAACATCAATACGCCTCGCGGAGAGACACAGGAAGAAAAGGGGTAGTCCGCTGACTGCGCGTAGTCCCGCCTGCGTCGTCCTCCCTACAAATTCGAAACAGATCCCTTATCTCTCGAGTATAAACACGCGCTCGAATTTCAAAACAAAAGCACACGTCGACGTATTCAGTGCGAGAGACGGTGGGCTTCAAGTCCGATTGGCCCTAATCTAACCAATCTGCCCTGCATCCCTCCCAAACGGCCACTGTCCCGAAGAGGTCCTCTTCGCAGCAATATCTCCTCCCCATGGCCCACCTTCTCTCGCACGGAATACGTCGACGCGTGCTTTAGTTTTGAAATTCGAGCGCGTGTTTAGACACGAGAGATAAGCAGTCCCGATTGGCTACTTTGGGACCAATCGAACCTCAAGGCCCACCTTCTCTCGCACGGAATACGTCAATGACATCGAAAAGTCCTGCGCCCCGTCTCAGGTAAAGCAACCGCTTTAATATGAAATGAGTAAGGGAAATAGACTAGCGAGAAGATTAGACCTCTGGTGGGCGCTCGTCGACACTAAGTCGCGATACCGTGGTGGGGCCGGGACGTCACATACAGGGTGTCCGCGGGAAGAGTGGACAGCTGGATATCTCCTAAACTATTGGAGACAAAAATATTTAAAAAATAGGGAATTGCATGGTTCGAGGGGGCCAACTTATTAGCGCGGACGAATTTTTTTTTCGATTATTATTTTAAAAGATACGATGGTCAAGTTCGGTTTTTTAAATGAAACTATTTTTTCTGAAGACCTGAGTTGATAGTGCGTTCTAAGACAAATTCAATAAGCTTTAATGTATACACTTGATTTCCACTGGTTTTTGAGATATTGCGCTTGCAAATTTACTGATTTTCCCTGGAAGAAAACTCGCTGGAATAGCAAGGACCGGGGACGGTCTTGCTGGCGCCACGGGTGGCCTTGCCTGTTGAAACAGATACCTACCTGCCAAAGGTCTACGCCAGGAATGGCAGGCCCAAAGGCTGGACAATTCTTTTCCGTCAGAAATGCTACTTAGGTAGGTACATCTGCGGTATCGAGATGCGCACCGTTACTTTTATTTCGCACTTGCTTCTACGCTCGGATGGCCGGTTCTTTTGGGAGGGATGTAAGTTCAATTGGTTAGGTTAGGAGGTGTGAAAGTTGCTAGACTAAATTTCAACCATAGGGAGCAGATTATATTAGAACCAATCGAATTTGCATCCCTCACAAACGGCTGCTCTCTTGAAGACGCCCTCTTCACAGCAATACCTCCTCCCCAGTGCCCACCTTCTCTCGCACAGAATACGATGACGCATGCTTTTGTTTTGATATTAAAGCTCGTGTTTATATTCGAGAGGACCACGTGTCAACAGCGGGCTACCATTTTTCTTCCCGTGTCTCTGTACGAGGCGTATTGACGGTGAATTGTAGGAGCGTAGATGTCTGGATGCCAGTTATTGAATTCAGGAGACGATAGAAACATTTTATTACAAAACACACATGTACTATAATTAAAGTAAATCGTATTCCTCTCGGGAAGGAGTACTGATAATCATCGAACTTGCGCCCTACTTCGCGCAGACCGATTACACGGAGGGTAGTCAAGTCACACACTACACAAATGATAAGCCGCGTCTAGACGTTGCGAGGCTGTAGCGCGAGGCGTGCCTCGCGGAGTGAAAAGTCTGGAGAGTCCTTAGCTCGCCTTGGTCACTTTCCAAAGCAACCTCGTGCTGCTGCCGTGGCAAGGACAACACCTCGCAGTGCCTCGCCGAATTTTATGGCTTTCGACCCTCGAAGGGTTTGGAATATCATTAAGAAGTGAGAACTGTTCAGGATTTCAAATGTTTGTATCTTTTCTTCATCGTATCGAAGGGGAAGTGGCGGCAATGGATTCCTGGCGTTCCGTCGATTAAAATCATACGAAATATCATGCAAATCGGACTACCTTGACACAAGCTATTTGTATTCCTTATGTAAAAGTTGTCCGATTTACACGACATTTGTAATGATTTTCATCGGAAAACCACAAGGAATCCATCGGCGACACTTCCATATCCATACGATAAAGAATAAAGAATTATTTTATTTCTTAAACAGATACAGGGTAATTATGGTGGTACGCCCGTCACCCCGTGGCGAGGACAACATCCCGCAGTGCCCCTCGAATTTTATGGCGTTCGACCCACGAAGGGGTTCGAGTCCCTATTAAGAAGTGAGAAATCTTCGATTTCCGCATTTCTCATCAGATCTTTGCGAAAATGAGGCCAATTGATTCCTTATGTTTTGCCGATGAAACTAACACCAAATACGACGTAATTCGGACCATAATGAAGGAAATTCCATGAAAAATCGTTTTATATTATTTCAAGCTCACTTGTCTTGGTTAAAAATAGTCCGATTTACATGAAATTTGGTATGATTTTAGTCGACGGAACGCCAGGAATCCAATGGCATCACTTTCCCCTTCCATACGATGAAGAAAAGAAGCAAACATTTGAAATCCTGAACAGTTCTCACTTCTTAATGATATTCCAAACCCTTCGAGGGTCGAAAGCCATAAAATTCGGCGAGGCACTGCGGGGTGTTGTCCTTGCCACGGCAGCAGCACGAGGTTGCTTTGGAAAGTGACCAAGGCGAGCTAAGGACTCTCCAGACTTTTCACTCCGCGAGGCACGCCTCGCGCTACAGCCTCGCAACGTCTAGACGCGGCTTATCATTTGTGCAGTGTGTGACTTGACTACCCTCCGTGTAATCGGTCTGCGCGAAGTAGGGCGCAAGTTCGATGATTATCAGTACTCCTTCCCGAGAGGAATACGATTTACTTTAATTATAGTACATGTGTGTTTTGTAATAAAATGTTTCTATCGTCTCCTGAATTCAATAACTGGCATCCAGACATCTACGCTCCTACAATTCACCGTCAATACGCCTCGTACAGAGACACGGGAAGAAAAATGGTAGCCCGCTGTTGACACGTGGTCCTCTCGAATATAAACACGAGCTTTAATATCAAAACAAAAGCATGCGTCATCGTATTCTGTGCGAGAGAAGGTGGGCACTGGGGAGGAGGTATTGCTGTGAAGAGGGCGTCTTCAAGAGAGCAGCCGTTTGTGAGGGATGCAAATTCGATTGGTTCTAATATAATCTGCTCCCTATGGTTGAAATTTAGTCTAGCAACTTTCACACCTCCTAACCTAACCAATTGAACTTACATCCCTCCCAAAAGAACCGGCCATCCGAGCGTAGAAGCAAGTGCGAAATAAAAGTAACGGTGCGCATCTCGATACCGCAGATGTACCTACCTAAGTAGCATTTCTGACGGAAAAGAATTGTCCAGCCTTTGGGCCTGCCATTCCTGGCGTAGACCTTTGGCAGGTAGGTATCTGTTTCAACAGGCAAGGCCACCCGTGGCGCCAGCAAGACCGTCCCCGGTCCTTGCTATTCCAGCGAGTTTTCTTCCAGGGAAAATCAGTAAATTTGCAAGCGCAATATCTCAAAAACCAGTGGAAATCAAGTGTATACATTAAAGCTTATTGAATTTGTCTTAGAACGCACTATCAACTCAGGTCTTCAGAAAAAATAGTTTCATTTAAAAAACCGAACTTGACCATCGTATCTTTTAAAATAATAATCGAAAAAAAAATTCGTCCGCGCTAATAAGTTGGCCCCCTCGAACCATGCAATTCCCTATTTTTTAAATATTTTTGTCTCCAATAGTTTAGGAGATATCCAGCTGTCCACTCTTCCCGCGGACACCCTGTAGGTACTGCCCAAACAGCATCACAAACATTGAGAACGCGGTTTTTCGAAATTGAAATAGTCATAAGATCAGGTCTATATTTTTTCGCAATCTATTATACTGTATTATAGCCGATTCTTGTACCTTTACGGAAGATGGATCATAATTGATAAGATGCAGTCCTTGTAATGTGGTCACCCGAGAAAGAGCAACGTGAATTTGTCCACAAGTAAATATTGAATTACCTGCTTCTATGACAGCATTCTGCAAGCTTAGTCCTTGACTTTTGTGAATAGTAATACCATAGCTGAGGCAAATCGGAAATTGTTTTCTAATAACGAACGCTCTATCCATTACTTCAAATTTAACACTTACTCGTTCTATCATATGTTCTTGCCCTGTGGGTAATATAATTTTCAATTTTTCAACGTCATTATCAACACCTCGTGTAAATGAAACAAGTTTAGCAATGGTACCGTTGACAAGACCTAGTGTAACATCAATATTTCTTCTAATCATGATTTGCACTCCTACTTTAACAATTACGACTCTTGCAAGTCCCGCCGTTCGGGAGCTATCATCGTCATTATTGTTTAGTACCTTTGACACCTTTTTTTTCAAGTACGGTGCACAATTCATTGTATCATGAGCAATCAAATGGGTTTCTTCGGACGGAAATCGACTCAGCATTGCAGCGTTCAAAACATCACACTGTACACATGTGGGAAGTAAACACACCGTATTAGATCCCACATTAAGCATGTAATCACTTAATTCCTTTAATCGGTCATTACAATTTGTCGCTTTGAAATTTAATTTCCTCGATTCTAAAAGCTTTGTATCCGAATCGGTCACTACTCCCGTGCGAATTCTCGACAAGATCTCTTTGTAAATATTATCACCCTGCTGTCGCATGTTTATTGTCAATTCGTCATAGCTAAACAAGGCAGACCATAAATTATAAGATCCTAATCCCCCAACATTTTTCTCCATACTCTTATTGGATAATTGTATAAAAGCAGGTTCTTCGTGAACAGGAGGAAGTTGTAGTAAGTCACCAAATAGCAGAATAGGTGTTTTTCCGAACCAAGCATCATCGGAATCTGCACTATCAAATATTTCTGTAAGTCGCAAATGTATGTACAGGAAAGTTACGTTAGAAACCATCGAAATTTCATCGATGATTACTAAAGCAACATTTTTTAGTTGATCTCGTACAATTTGAAGGGCTGCATCGCTAAGTTGCCTATACTGGGCTGTATGCCCATGTTCTACAGGTAATTGAAATAATCGGTGTATGGTAAGACCTTCGATATTAAAAGCTGCGATTCCAGTAGGAGCAGTTACTGCTGTGTCTTTTCCGATACTCTGCTTGATCCAGTGCCTGATAGTTTTTATTAAAAAACTTTTCCCAGTGCCACCTTCTCCACTCACATAAAGCCTGAGAATCTTATCGTTAGACGTCAAGGACTTAGTAACTTTATCAAATATCCGCTTCTGATCATGGTTCAATTCCGAAATCATTTCTTGAAGATCACCACAGTCAAATTTATTTCCAACGTCTTTAAAATCTTTCATGGCACCAACAGTTTCAACGGGGGCACACTCTAATGGGTGATCGCCTTGATCATTTTCTTCTTGTTCTACAGTATTCAACACGTTCTTTTCAATTTCTTCCTTTATATGATCACGCGCTTCTTGAATATCCGTTATTCGTTCGTGATACTGAACTGCTTGTGTCAATTGTGATTGTAGCGACAAAAAAGCTTCCGCATATGTGTTAAATCCATTTTTCAATTCGTCGGTGTTTCTCCAAGGTTGGAATAATAATAATAATGAGAAATAATAATTCTCAGGTTGGGTTTGAACGTTGTACTTATAATGATTGATAAGATACCCTCTTTGTCTTTTTTTCAAAAACAAAGATGCACGGATTTCATAATATTCATTTTTTTCAGACGGTCTAATTTTAGTAACGTCATACCACATAGCAAAATCGTACAGATGCATAGATTCTAATTCCTTAGGTCTGTTAGCATAGTGATCATCTATGAGGGATGGACAAAATATGTCTGTGGATTCACCTTCCAGATCCTCAATCTCTTTGCGAATTTTCAATTTCCTACTTCTCAGTATATTTACATCTAACCATCTAATAGTAGTACTGGAGTCAGTGCCATGCAATGATAATCCTAAAAGAGTATCAGCGCATTCAGGTGCTCCACATTCTCTATGATTTAGCATGCGCATTCCAAGGTTGCACAGAAGACTAGCCAATGACTTAGTAGAATTTATTGCTGTCATAGTGTCCGTAGCGTAACTTTTTTCTGGCCTTGACACGTACTTAGTATAGTAACATGTTACCAACCCTGTCTTTTCCCCAATATATTGTATATCCATGTTACCTCTCCAAACCGTGAGAACGAGAGCATTATAATCATTGATACGGACTTCCTTTATTGAACGTGGAAGATCATAGAGTCTACTTTTGCTTTCAATTGTTTTCTAGCACCTATAGAAACAGCCACATCCCTTATTATCAAAGTATCTGTAACTGGACGTGGAAATGAAAATCTACATACTTTACAGAAGGAATTTTTAGTTTTTTTGTTGCGTAGACAGTAACTATTGCATTTATGCATTTGATGTGCAATTACACGACTATATAATTCTGGCGACACATGCGGTGATGGCAATCTGCAAGTGACGTATTTCTTAATAAATCGTGCTACATCTTTCTTCAAAGATTTATCGATTACAGGAGCATCTTCAATCCAAATTAAAAGATGAAAATGTTGTGATCCCCTGCTTTGATATTCTCTGCGGCAAAAGTAATGAGTGACCTTGCCAATCGGATTGTCCGGCGAACAAATGAAATCCAGCATAGCGTGGAATGCATTATCTATAAATCGAGCAGTTGAAACGGGATCAGAAGCAATGAGTTCGTTCGGGGACATTTTAGCCACCGATGGGCCGTTTACTTCACGAAGATATTCTATTAAATCTGTCCATAGCCACTCACTTGGACTAAGCGTGAAGAACCATGTAGCTGGTCCATAATGGTGTATCATACAGTTCAAATCATTTCTCGGTTTTCGCCAATACTGTGCTGTATTACGTAATCTGGAAAATATAGTGTTCAAGTTCGTTTGTAGCTGATCTTTAGAGAGTTGCTCTAGAAAACCAGCAGCTGTGTATTTTTCACGTGGATTTACGACGTTCATTTTATGAAAAATTCCAGCGTTCAATTGCCGCATATTGGTATCGTGTAATAAATGAAAAAGATATTGCATGTTCAATCGAAATTGCGAATGCTTGGACATCAGTTTGGACTTAATGAACTCATGATCAGTCAAACGAAACAATCTTTCTTCATGCTGTCCGTTCACCCCATAAGGATATAAATCTGGGAAACATTTCACATCTAATTGTTCAGCACGATCGCCCAACGGAATGTCATGAACTTTAAGCATTTGTTAGAGTGCGGTAGCAGATTCATTAACCCTTTTGTCATACATTGGATAAATCGTAAACTGATCATAAAATGAATCAGATTGTGACATTTGCGTCAATAATGCACGTTTGTTGTTTTCATCGATATTAAGTGTCTCACCTTCAATGTCCTCGATAGATCCGTTATTATCGTTATTATTATCATTGGCAACTTCTTCTTGAAATTCTGTATCTGGTAATTTGGCACTCAACAATAAATCGTGCGATTGTGGTAAAACAATTTCTGAGTATAGAGGATTATTGGCTTTCAACCATACTAACGCATTCCATACTTTCTTCAAGTCAACTAACTTTTCCCAAACTATTTTAGATTTTGTTGGAACGCCCCGCACCAATATGTATAATTCATGATTTTGATTTAAAGGTTCAGTCGCAGGACAGATTTTTTTTAAATTTTCTTGTAATGGCAAAGGAAGGTGAAATGTTCTCCCCTTTACTTTTGGAAACATATGTTTATGTGGCATATTTTTACGCATTACTGTATCCATTCTCACAATCGTTTGAAACGGTTTAGCTCTTTGAATGAGAATTCGTTCGTAATCGTTCAACACTGCTATTTCTGGAACTGAACGTACATCAAGCTTATTTTAAATACATTTTGGTGGTATGGAATCGTTGCGAATTTTATCGTGACAATATCGGCAAATAAAATGCATGTCACCAACTTTGTATCCAATATGATTTAACAATGTTTGCATTACATTTCCCTTATATGTTCTTTTAGAAATATCAAACTTAAGAACCTCTCTTTTAAAACAGAGTTTCTCGCAGGAAACACACGGAATGCGTGGTGTGTCCATAGACCGCTTTGTGAAAGCTCTAAATGCTAAATAATATCGAGATATAATCTCTTCTTCGTTCAAGCTTATGTCAGTATTATTTTTTTGTAACGCTTCAGCTTCTTTCCGAGCTTGCAGTGTTATTAATTCAAGTGTTTCAAGGTCATTATCGTTTAAGGCTTTGTCTAAATTATGTAATTTGTCTTTATAAATGCTCGCTATTTTGTATATCATTCTCTTCAAATGTCGTAAATCCGGAAAGTGTGGTGCCAAAATCTCAATGGCTAAAAAATTGGACTTGCATAGTTTAGGGTTTATGTAACAACCATGAGAATGACCAACTTTTTCAGCATGCACTTTATTAGAGCAGCTACTGATATGGTTGTTCAACTTATATACCTTTTTTAATGAGCATTCTAACAATCGTTTGAAGAAATCCTGTAAATTATTCAGAATTTCAACATCTTTTGTTTTACAAAGATAACTACAATGCCATGCTTTTGTCATCTTCTTCGATCGCAATACAGGTAGAACGTTTATAGCTTTCCCTTCCGAATTCAGTATGATTGATTCAGAACTGGTGAAAGTATGGTACGAACTTTCCGCAAAATATGATTCTGAAGAAGATGTATGTCCGGATTGTCCACACAAAGCATTAATCCTGTCATCAACTTTTAAACATTCTGCTGCGCGCGTTAAGGAAACATCCACTTTTTCTTTACAATCTTTCAACAGTTTCCTCATTTTCAAAATGTACTTTTGCCTAATATGAAAACACTATTTTATTATACGCTCAGCTTCCAATCTACTTGCTTCTCCGGACGGCATGCTAATAATTTTTTAAAGTTTTCTAATATAAGTTTCTTTGTTATTTTTGGTTGCTATATTGTTATTTGTTACAGCAATATAACAATACTTTTTTATTATTTTCAAAACAGCACGACGTTTTGCTACTTTATTATAATTATCTTCTTTACGTATTTCATTATATACTTTCCGCTTTTTGGAGATAACTTCTTTATTTAGCTGATAATAATTTTTTCGCTTTTCGCATGTCACTTCTTCATTTGCGTCATAATGCACTTTCCGCTTTTTAATTATACTTTCTTTATGTAGTTCATAATAATTTTTTTGCTTTTCGCATGTCACTTCTTTATTTGCATCATAATACACTTTCCGCTTTTTGATTATACCTTCTTTATTTAGCTCATAATAATTTTTTCGCTTTCCGCATTTCACATCTTTATTTGCGCCATAATGCATTTTTTCTTTTTTATTATACTTTCTTTGTGTGCGTTATAATATTCATAATTATAAAGTTTCTTGCCCTTCTTTGCTTTATAAACAGCTTTTCTTCTTAAACTTATTTCTTCTTTACGCCTTTTATAATAATTAGACATGTATTCTGTCCTATTACTTGGTAGGTATACACTGCTGATTTTTAACTTCGAAACCAATGGTGGATCTGTCCGAATTACATTTTTCGTATATATGGTGACTTCTTTGTCACTAAGTATTACATTTTGAACTGGGGATATTTTATTATCTGTTTCGTTAGTAATGTAAGTTTGACCGATTTTAAATGGAGGATCATTTCCACAAGAGGGATTTTTATTAATTGTACTACCAATTGCAGATTCATATTCGTGCACACAACGTGTTAATTGTTGATCCTGAGTGCATGGAAAATGTTCTATACGATTCGATTGAAACATTTCGATCAAATGTTGACGCATCAACGCATGAATGTACGTTACTTTGTCTGGTAATATTTTGAATAATAACGAGACAGCAAATGCAATCGCAAAAACTCCGCAATCCCGACCATTAGGTTGAGCTTGTACATGTGGAAATTCAATAAATTCTTCATCAATTGTACCGTCATGTTTGTTCAAAAAAGGATATAACATCTCAAGATAAATTTTATGATGACTATGTAACTTAGAGGAATTAAGAGAATCATAAATATAAACTCTTCTTTCATCATGTTTATAGAATCTACAAACCCAATGTCCCCCTACATTGCTTCCAATTTTTTCACTTTGGTGCAAAATCTGTACATGATCCTGATTTTCAGGAACTGGTTGAATTGTAGCAGGCAATTGAACTCTCCACGTGTCGCGGGGTTTATAATTAGAGTTAGCTTCTAATAATTTATGAAAATATTCGATATGATCATCTGCTAACCATTCGCCTTTAATAATAATTTGCATATTATGAAAACTGAGTGGTAAGATATTAATACTATTATTAATTATAGACATAACGAATTATATTTTTATTTTTTATATTTCTAGTACACTATATAGTACAATATATATATGCGTGGCGGTTATGCGATCGCGAACGCCCAACTTTATTGAAAGTTATATTCGAGACACGGCGCAATGCACCCTATCGAGTGATGTTATAAGATAAGGCGCGATGCAGCCAGTAAAGCTTATATATACTCGGAATAGCGCAGAGCAGCTCAACGAGTGTACTTTACTTTTTTTTTTTGAATATTCCAACCTGTAAAAAACGAAAACTTTGTAATAAACAGTGAACTAATATCATACGTATTATTACATATAAATAAATGTAAACGTCACTTACCAAATATAATATTTTCTCGTTTGATTCTCCTACTGACGAGTAGAATTCAATTTCCTCCCAAGGGACTTGATACTAAAAAGATACACATTTCAAGAAAGAAAGAGGTTAGCAAAAATCTGCGCAGACTATTATTTTACACATGTAATGAAACAATAACCTATTCGTTGAAAATATGTTCATTTCATTATGTGTAAACCTTAATTAATAATAATGAAGCACACTTACATGCAAGGAAATCAGAAAGAATTTTCATGATTTCGAGTATTTTCAGTGTTATATTATTCGGTGGAAGGCTTTATTTTTCTAAAAAATAAGTTATTTTTTTCTTGTCTTTTCCTTGTTTTCGGTGAATGGTTTGGATTTGTATTAACATTGAACATACTCTGGGATGGCGAAGACCTTCTTTCACGCCTTCGCGTGGCCCACCCCGTTAACTCTATTGCTTTATTTTTTGAAATCTATATTAACCTGACAAACTATAAAGTGATAGAGGAACTAAGATGAAAGAAAGGCAGAGCTTTTGTGGATATTGAGTTACGATATTTGATAGAACTTTAATAATGATCTCAAGCTCCGTAAATATGATATATAGGGTACTTTGGTACTTGAATCCGTAGATGATATCAATCGATTCCAACTTTAAACCAATGATTATGTACTTAGCAGCCTACGATTCAAAGATCTTTGCTCCACACGTTACACCAGGTCTGTCTACAGTCCGGAATATATTGGGTTGGTGCAGAATTATTAGGCGTTTGTATTGGCGGGTTATTTGTTAATAAAAATTCGCCGGTCTTCCAAGCAAATGGGAAGCAGTTATTGAAGTAGATGGTGACTACGCTCTGGAATAATCATTTCAAAATGTTATTGTTTAATTTTTCTGTATAATAAATATTGTTTAAGAAACGCCTGATAATTATGCACCAACCCAATACATACAGTGGCTCACAGCCATAATCGTACACTCTTTAAAATCGCATAACATTTTTAAAATTGGTCCAAACGACTTCAGTTTTTTTGAGGAGCTAGAACGAATAGTTTGCTAAGTGACGTGTTTCGTCGTTTTGAAAAAATTGCAATTGGTCGGAATAGCAAAAAAATAGTAAAGGTCGTTTTTTTCCAACTTTTTCCTGAGCCTGTAATGAACATTAAAAAAAGACCTTTTACAGATTTAAGTAAGTTGTATACATGTCTAAAACTTCATCAAAATCGGTTAAGGTTGTTCTGAGCTATAAACGCATAAAGATCGCAGAATAAGATCGAAAATCGCGAAATTCCCAAAATTAGCGAAAAAAAATGACGGAAAAAGAAACGACCTTTACTATTCTTTTTTGCTATTCCGACCAATGGCAATTTTTTTCAAAACGATGAAACACCTCACTTAGCAAACTAATCCTTCTAGCTTCTCACAACAACTCAGGTCGTTTGGATCAATTTTAAAAATGTTATGCAATTTTAAAGAGTGTACGGTTATGGCTGTGAGCCACTGTACATACACTAGCCAAAGAGGAGATATAATAAGAGGCGTCACTCGACAAGGACAGAAATAAACTGGGGAAATCACTAGCCAACCAATTTAAATGTCCATTCGGCATGGATCGGTAAACTTCGACAATAATCAGCCAACTGCGGTAAGGTAGATTTAGTTGATTTGAATATCCCGCTCGAATAGACAACCAATTTAAATGCCAAGGTCAAGTAAGGACTTCAAACGTTCCGCCCGGAGTGACGCCTCTTATTATATCTCTTCTTTGCACTAGCTTTGCTACATACTCGGTTTCGCCCGAAATTTAAATTCTGATTTTCTAAAAAAAATTTTTAATTTTTTTTTAAAATAGTTACATTCATTTGGATTAGCCAGACATAATGAGGCACCTTTTAAGGTGTTGTAAGAGTTTACCGTTCAAATGTTTTTAGACGACAGAAAAACACACAAGCATAAACTTTCTGCTTTATATATTAAAATACATTATATCGAAAAGTATATTAGTCCAAATGGATAATTTTAACTAACGCTATTAATATTGTTATTTAAAAGATCTCTTCCCTAATACTTTATACATTTTATTCTTTTTACAGCCTAAGATGCTATATAAGGAAGAAATTATGACCGTGAGAAGAAACTGAGTTTACAAATATTACATAGTTATATTATTTTTGTCTTTTGTATGCTATCTTTTAATAAATAAATAAAAAGGGAATATTTCATATAAAAAAGAGTTCGTTTCTTTCACCACCTTCTCATATGTATAGGGTTACCATAATTGCCAAGCATTGATACGGGACGTTTAAATGCTAAACAAGTAAAATATGAAAAAAGTGGGTAGGTAGTGATTTATTTTTAGGGTTGCCATAATTGTCAAGCTTTGATACGGAACATTTAAATGCTAATTAAATAAAACATGAAAAAAGTGGGTAGGTAATGGTTTATTATACTCTGTAAAATATTTCACGGGAACAGTGAAATACGGGACAGTCCCGTATATACAGGACGTATAGCAACTCTACATATGTACATACGTACTTGCCCGAATCACGTCGTATTTGATTTTCCTTTTATTAAAAAAATCTCACTAATATGCCATAAATGCTCGAATCGAGCCGAAACAGAGAATGTAAAAATTTCACCTTATGATTAGCTTAGCATGTGTACATACATGTTTTCCGCTTTTAGCTACTGATTACGGCTTTTGCAGAATTTATAGAAGAAAGTAAAATCTAGAAGCCTAGCTTGTCCGTGGACCGACATCGACATGCGAAAATCAGACGCACGGAGAATGCAAGAAGACAATGTAGTATTATACTTTGTTGCCGCTGCCAGAATGATCGTTTGTAAAGGACCTCCGTGCCGTTTCCCTCCCATTTTATCTCACACGCGAGACGCGATGTCCGTAAAACAGAACCTTTTTTTTTACTTGTGCTTTAAAAAATACCATAACTGTTTTCTCATATGTACATATCTAGGAATAATGAAAACAAACCTTAACGCAAGCGATACGCTTGGGTACTTACATCGGAGATGTTCTTTACAATTTTTAAATCCATAGAATAGTTAATAAGGAAATGGCCAATCAATTTGTAACGAAACGTAGAGTTTTAACTACTAATCTATCGTTCCCAAGTAATAAACTATTGCAAAATGTCCTCGGGTGCCGAAAACTACGAATATAAATTTAAAAAAAAACGTTTGGATTCCTTGTTCTCAATGATTTATACGTGTCGTATGATGGGCACCGTCTATTTAGACATGCGCGGAGTGCAGAGATTTGTGGGAATGTCAGTAACAGCGTCCATTTTTAATATTTTTCGACATACGACTCGCGAAAATGTTAGTTAAGTGTTTCACTACACGTAAAGTACTAACAATCGATGTCATCTTGCAATTTATAGCTTGTATAAGCTTTCAAGAAGAGCCATATTTCGGCGTCATATAGTCTCCAGATCATCGAAATAGATTTTCGGAGAAAAATCCACGTGAATCCTCGTGAGTCGTTGACAAACCGAGCCAAAGCGTAGCGTAACAAAAGCCTGTCCTCTGTCAAACTCTCGCTCTATTTCAACACATTTCAAAGTAGTTCCTAAGTTGGACGCTGTTCATGAGCAGAGGCCGCTAAATTCAGTCCTCGAGTTATGGGTCGGTAATACAGTTTGGGTGGTGACACGAAGTCCCATAAGGTGTTAGGTCTATTCTATACCTCGTCTGTGATAATAGTGTGGGATCAGGCCCCCATACAATAAGAGAGGGCACGGAACAGCGACGATCCGGGGAGTCGGCGGTAGCCGAGGTGGCTAAGGCGGCTGGCCAGCGCGCAAATCTAGAGATCGCGGGTTCGAGTCCCGGTGAGGCGACTTCTCCCTTTTTTCCGTGGCCCTACAATAGGAGCACAGACGAGGTATAGAATAGACCTACCAACCAATGTATTTTTCTGTCACCGGTTTGGGGGGTCCTAGCACAGACCAGGTATAGAATAGACCTGACATTCTTTTGTCTTCTGTGTCACTCGATTTTGGGGCTCTAGAGCCCCATTACCATTTCCGTGTCGCATCCAACGTTAACGGCTAAGCATGAAATAAGAGTTCAGCGCTATAAGCGGTAGGAATGGAAGTTATAATAGTGGTGAGGATTTACATACAGGGTGTCCCGATGTCAAATTAATGCAGTATTTTTAAAAGGCAAATAAAAATTTCTTCATTTCTTTATCAATCAGCAATTCTACAGACCCATACAACGGAGAAGCATTGTACAATTTCGCTTACGATGTAACGAACCTCTGCTATCTTATAATTCCCTAATAAATTATTTGCGGACATGGGTTTATATTAACTTTTTCAACGTTTTCAATTTTTTTCAACTGTATACCCGGGATACTCTGTGTACAGACATACAGTTTCATTTATCGTTTTGAACACTTCCTATAATAAATCATTAAAAAATGATTAATAAATTATGGTAATCTAAAGGTGTGTCTCGTATCAAGCAGCAGAGTAGTGGTGGGCCCCTGCCTACATATACGTGTAATTCTACCCAATCAAGTCGTTCCGAAATCTTTAACAATTTTTACTGATCAAAGGGTTCCTTTGCGTCATATGGCTTCATTCAAACATTTTTCCTTTCCAACGCGCAGAATACGTTGATGTAAAAGAAAATTGGTAAATTTGTCGAAAAGCTACCTCTTCATCGATTTCAATGACCTTCGCATATGTTGTCAATGTCATCATTCTGAACAACATTTCCTTTTAAACTTTTTGACGGCCGGCCTCAGTTTCGGAGATATTAATAAAAAATTTTCGGCATAATAGATTGAAAGCTACCTCCCCACCGATTTCAATGATCTTGACATATGTTATCAAAAACATATGAAAAACTTTCCGCATAATATATTGAAATCATAATATATTGAATTGACTGTATTAGTATTGGTTGCGGTTAGATTAGTACCGGGGCGCGTAAAGGATGGTACCGCAGAGGAGATCATGTGTTAAACTCCGTAATAATTCCGGTGTTAAGTAAAGTTTTTTGCGAATATTTCGTAAACCAAAGACAACCGCCGAAAAGGTTAAAGGGAAATGTTCAGAATGATGACTTCGACAACATATGTGAGGGCCATTGAAATCGATGAGGAGGTAGCTTTTCGACCAGTTTACCAAAAAATTTAACATTAATTTTCAATATTATAAACAATTCCACCAATCCAGAGGTGTAGATTCACCCCCTAAGAGCAACGACCAATAATTGTTCTACACACTGTACAATGCATGTGGAGAATGAGCAGATAGGTGTGTAGGAGCAAGTACTGTTTGAAAGAGTGACGTGTGACTGATTTTTGGGGTGTGTGATTGTGGCATGACTCAGTTGTCAGGCAACGCGCAAAGAATGGTTGAGGGGGTCGCGTCGCGGCAACAATAATCTGGGTAGACGTTCATCGAGTAAGTGGTTGGGGAGAACCGAAACATGTGTTTCAGGAGTGGTTTTCCCTTACTTGGGAAGGCCTGCTCTATATAATTAGGGAAAACATAAGCGAAATGCGTATATGCTTTTAATAATCTTTGTTTTCTGTATATACAGTATATATATTTTATATTATATTATATTAATATTATTTTTATATTATTTTTATATTATATTTTACATTATATTATACTTTCACAGAAATCAAAGGTTACTAAAAGGACGGTTAATTCGATCCCCGCCTGAGCCTATCTTTTTTTCGGCCCGTCAGGGGCTCATTACGGGATCCTCAACCCGTAATCTTACATCATAAGTTGCACGTATTATATTATTATCTCTTATATTGTTAACTCTATTACTTCAATGTTTTGACGTTTTAACATTAGCAGATTCACTTTGAAGTAACGGCGGAACTAAGGTGAAAGAAAGGCACTTGTGTTGTACATATTACTGTTTAAATATTGCGGCGAATAATAGAACGAGATGCATGATTGTAAAGTAAAAATGGATACGAAAGAGGGAGAGAGAACGTGAGAGTGTGTGCGTGTGATAAACAAAACTTCTTCTTGTTGTTTTGGCCAAACATTTCGTTCTCATATGTGTAATGAATTTTATTTGCTGTCGAGATTTCATTCCAATTGTTTTTTTATAGTATGAATAAATGACACATGAAAAGTACCCCTTTCGTCTGCTCTTTAAATAGTGCAAGCGCCGACCACGCGAGAGAAAGTATAGGTACTCGAAAAATAGGAAAGTCTCATGAGGGACGGTCCGCCCGTGTCAGTAGGAATATCGAATCATTTCTCGAAGAAGAAACCTCAGGACTTGAGACGGGACCCCCGACATAAGAAAATTTAGGCTCGCTGCACTCGCGCTGGTTCGAGTCGATGATGGTCTTTAACCGTCCCATTGAAAGGCTGGCACACCGACATAGCGCGAAACACTGTAGTGGTGCATCCCTATCACTTACACTACTATGACTTGCTGTCGCCCTTCACCTTGAAGGTGCGAAATAGTTAAAGGAGGCAAGAGAGGTAGCTGAAAAACAAAGTTGCATCAAGTTCGATATAATATGTACTCTCCGAATGTATCAAATACTTCCAAAAAATTGTTTCAACTGTTTGGAATATTCATTATATTCTGCTGCGTGATAAATTGAATTATTTGTTTAATTTCTGTACCATGTTTTAATAAATATATCAATATGTTTGAATTTATATTAAGTGTCGTTCATTTGGTTTATTACACACGCGTCACATGGCATGTTTATATGTACTTTCAAGAGTAAAAAAGCGACCTTTCACGTTCATATTTATTGTTTTATTTTATTATTTTCGCATTCAACGGCCGGCTATCCGAAATGAACTGAGCATAGTTTCAAATTTCATAATCAATATCATAGGATGGACAATTTTGAATATCTCAGAAACAAAAAGTTTTAGGATTAATGCACGAAATTTAGTACTTTCATACTCAGAATTCGCTATTCTATTGAATTTGACAGTCCATTTGAAAAAATAAAATTGACCTCCACATCTGATCTATGCCTGTAAAGAAACTAGTTTCACCGTGTTTTGTGTTTCGTACAACCAGACAACTTTTATAAATAATATTTTCGCTTCTTACTTGAAATAATAAATATTTGAGGTGAACCGATTTAGTGGGACACCCTGTATAACACAGCTTCTATACTTTTCTCGGTGATACCGGCAGCTTTACCTGTGTCAATGCTAGAAACACATTATGTTTCCTGCACCCACCGCTCGAAAATTCGAGAGGTCGCTCGAAAACCAGTGCTTATTTCAGAATATCGGTACTTCAGACCGGTGACACTGAAGACAAAGGAATGTCAGGTCTATTCTATACCTGGTCTGTGATACCATCAACGCCGGTGACGGAGAATCCTGGAAGCTTCATTCTGTCATTCCTCGAGTCTGTCTCAGTACACGAGTCAGAAATTCATTATTATTTCAACGTGCGGTGGTTATTAGCGTTCAAACGCACCAGACCACCCTGCACTGATGTTTACTGGAGGCAACTATACCCGCAAAAACTTTCTCCGTGCCTATTCCAGGACGAAAGACGGTTGAAACGGTTTGTTTACTACATCGCGTATAGGCAGGATCGGCGGAACCATTATGCAAGTTATACGCCACATAAGGGCGCCAGCCGAATGGGACGCTAAAAAATTATATCACACGCTTAATAATGAAGGAATCCAACCCCCACGTGAACGGAATGTACACCCCGTAAAGACAAAACGTATTAAATAGAAAACAGGTGCAAAAATTTGGATGCACCAAAAAGTTTCTTGCATATGGGCGCCAGCTAACCTCGCGCCGGCCCTGCGTATACGTCACGGTGGTTCTACGTGGCTGCAGAGTACCATTAGCGCCACCAACGGAGAAGCCTGGAAGCCTCATTCTGTCAGTTTTCGAGTCATAAATTCATTATTATTTCAACGTACCGTACTTATTAGCCTTCAAACGCACCAGACCACCCTGCACTGATGTCTACTGGAGGCAACTATACTCGCAAAATCTTTCTCCGTGCCGATTCCAGGACGAAAGACGGTTGAAACGGTTTGTTTACTACATCGCGTATGCGTACACGCTTTTCCTAGCTGTGTGAGCGCACGCACACATTCAAGGCCCGCCGGGACGGCAGCCTTAAATAAGGATTTAACATTAAAACAAAAACACAACTATTTTGCACAGATTCAACTTGGAATGGCAATCTTGAATGTACAAACAACCAACTTTATTGTATACGCGTCTTTTGATAATAGTTTTCTTATTATAACAGTTCAATTTGATCCAGAATTTACAAATAATATGTTAAAATCTTTGAAAAATGTTTGCTACAATATAATGTTGCACCACGTTTGTATTAAGGAGGGATTAATAAAATAAATTATGATTAAATTAAAATGTATTTCTGACACAATAAAAAAAAACATTTTTATGAAAAAAACATTTTATACAATATATATTATAACATATGTTATACATACTTCTAAAAATTTAATTTACATTTTTACTATGAAGTTATGTTGACGAACAAAATTTGTTATCCTTGAAAATAGGATTGCTTAGATTTATGACTGCACATAAAATGGTTACATTCTCACTTTTTGGTACAAGACCTGAGGCCATTTTACTACCCAGTATTTCAAATACTTTTAATCGCTGGTTCAGTCTTTCAACATGCACTCTTGCGCTTGCAATATCTGCATTCTCTACAGCATCATCTGCAGAGTATTGAACTTGATCCTTAAGGAATGGCGGTCTAATCAATTTTACATTATATTCAGAACATAAATCATCTATTAAAAAACCTCTGTCCACCATTACTGACGCACCATCCTCTAGCTGTTGCAGCAAAAGACTTTGTTCAAATATTGCTTCATCTGAGGCCTTGCCTCCGTACGGTTTGCTTACAAAAGATATTATCCCACCTGGTGTTACTCCAGTCATAAATTTTATAGTGTATCTCCCTTTATAATTTGAGTAAGTAGTTATTTGACAGCATAAGTTTTTTGGAGTCTGTATTTCTATCTCTGTGCAGTCTAATATTATTTGAGTGTTGGTATACTTATTAAAACATAATGGCATGTTTCTCAAAATTTCATCCCCTGATGGAAAATAAATATATGGTCTTAAAACCTCACATAAAATGTCTAACATATTATAAATAACGTCTATACAATATCTGTGATTAATTGCTGGGAACAAAATAGATATAAATGAGTAACTTAAATTCTGTTTCAGTTTTATAAAAGTCATTAAAACTCGTTCCCGAATACTTATTACACAATTGTGTTTGCTCAATTGTGGTGCAGCTATTGCGACAGCAGCAACAATACTATCAAACAATTTAAAATTTTGTATTCCAGTAGCAGTACTTAACTCTTCATCAGTTTGTAAAAAATTAAAAAAACAAGTGCTGCTCAAATCTCCACTTTTAACTTGTACTTCAACATCAATCAAAGTTTTTTCTCCTACATTCAGTTTTTCAAGGGGTGTGGCATTTTGAGCAGTAGTAAGACTATTGTCCTCTTCAACAAAATAGCAATTGCATTCAATTTCTTCTGTTCTCGAATTTAACTCGATATGTTTTAAGCGATTTGTCAGTCGAATTTCTCTTTCGTTAACTTTTGTATCTGAAGGTTTATGAGTTTCTGTCCTCAACTGTGGCAAATTCGCAGTTGGTACAGCTGTTTGTTTCAAAACACGTGCTCCAGCTGGATAATCTGTGAATACACAGTAGTCATCTTTAACAAAATGAAGTGAGCAAACTCTCATACTTTGCGTCACTTTTATCCCCACTCTTAAAAATCTTTCCCACAACTTTCTTCTGTCAATCATTTCCGATTGTCCTAGTTTATTTACATGATTAATTTGCACTTTGCCGGCTTTAGGGAAGTGGTGAAAGCTCAATTCTGGATTCCTACAGGCTTTACTATTGCAACCGAAAACACAGCAAAATATTTTGCTTTTCGACGCTTTTGGTGGAAATTACACTCCGGCCTCCATAACTAAAAGTAAATTGATTATAGTAGAACAATTTATACGCAAAAATGATACCACAATCAAGTTAAAATGTAAATTTTAATCCATTTATTTACATTTATTTACACTTTCATTATGCTACTACAGCCAGCGACCTACCCGCAGAGGTTCTGATTTTCGCCACCAGGTAGCGTATCGCAGCTTAGCCAATCCCAATATATACGAATTTATTACATTTTCTTTTGGCGGCCACATGATTCTCCAATATGCCCACAAGAAGCTGAAGCTGGCCAAGAGGCCAGGTAAACATTTGACGATCAAAGAGTACTTTTTAGTAAATATCAATCTATCGAAATACTTCATTACGTTTTACGTTTTCTTGTCATATAAAGCGAAGGCGAAGTTATAACAAGGCTTTTTACACGTTTAAATTTACAGTAAGTAAATTTATAGTAACGCTTCTTTGTACTTCTACGTTAGATTTAGCTGTATGTAAGATCCCCATAAAAAGCTTCAAAAAAGTAAAAAAATCACGCTAAGTATATGAAAAAAGTCGCAGACGAAAAAGAGTATTATTATTTTTACTTCTACGTTAGATTCATATAAAAAAGTTCGGTCCGCATACGGCCACAGGCGAGGTATGGAATAGACCTATCACCTTGGGAGCGTTGGGGAATTGGTCAGTCGGTCCGTGTGCGGTACGTTGCCGCTCACGGTGGTCCCCGACTGGTCCAGCTATATTCCCCCCCTGCTCTGGAAGAGCCCTCCATCAGCCGTCGGCTTGCCGGCACATGGCTGATGGGGAACTCCGATGGGTTCCATGTTCCCTCAACTGGGTCGTCGACTCCGGTGGTACCCCCGGGCCTTATGGTCGCGTGGGGAGGATCCGAAGTCAGCCCAGGGCGGGGAACTTGGACGAAGTTGGAGGCTCGACCGGGGTAAGACCATGCACCGCACCTCCTCGTGGTGCTCCTGGGGCCCCTGCACGACATAGTCGGGTAGGGGCGCGGACGCGGGCATGGCATTTCACTACCCCGATGACGGATTTTCCGTAGGGGTGTCCACCCCGGCGGAAGCTTTCCGCCTACAGGGTGGACGGCAGTCTCGGAACGGTCTCCGGGGCTGCGGTGCCCCCCCCCCCCCCGCCTTAGAGGGGAAGCCGGAAGCGTATCGCTTCTGGGTGTATCGTAACCCGTGTTGGTGGAACGACGACCCCTCGGAGAGACCTGTCTCCCGAGGGTATGCGAAGCCACACGGACCGATGATCTTGCCCTAACCGGCCGGATCGCGAGGTAAGGAAAAGAGAGGTTTTTCCTTATAGAGGTATAATAAAACCCCCTAACCCTGAGCCCCATTGGTGGTGCCAGGGCAGGTGTTCCCTCCCGGAGGGGCACCTGGGTGGAGCGGGTATGCTCCACCTAACCAAGATCCGTCCGGGGAACAGTCACCCCCCGGACGTAGCCCGCGCCCTTAGGGGCCCGGGCACTTGACTTCACCGCGGCAGGCCGCCTCTACCGCTGTGTGACCTCCCGAAAGCGGCTTCTCGTGGGACACATATGGAGACCCCCCAGGGCGGTGCCCTACATACACCACCGGGTGACGACCCGGCAACAACGTCCCCGACCAACGACCGGGTTATGTCGCTGGAGCCATACGAGGACCGGTGTTCGAACGCTTCGTGCGGGTCACCGGCCTCAAACCAGGACCGGTCTACGATCGCGGTTTCGCGGGTGTCCGGCCTGGCAGGGAGGGAGGAAGAAGAGCAGGCGTGGATCGACGTCAGCGGGGGTGGCAATCCAGCCACACCCCGCGGCGCTCACGGCTGCGGCGCTTTCGGGGGGGGCCCGGTTTATACGGGACCGCGACGACGACGCACCGGGGAGGGACTCACCCTCGGTGCAAGCCCCAAAAGCGGCGGGGGATGATACCCCGAGCGGGACTTTCCGAGTCCCGCACCCACGAGTCGGGGAGACTCCGGCGTCGGCCCCGCATTCCACCAGAGGTGGGCCGTACGTCCGGAGTGTGGAGGCAGTGTCCGCCCAGGAGACTCGAGGCTTACTCGGCCTCCGCAGGGAGGTGGCAGAGTTGTTGGGGCGGCTGGATCCCGGGGCCGCCTCTCTCTCCACCCCCTCTCAATGCGGGTCGCCGACCGCTTCCAACCGGTCGGCGCGGACTCCAGCCCGCATCGACGAAATGCCAGGGCCGCGCGTCGTGCTTCGACGATGCGACGCGCCCGTGGCAGTTGGAGGAGATGTCGTCGACATCTCCTCGGATGAGGGGGAAACTCCGGGACCCACGGGCGACGTGTCTCACGGTCCGGACATCGCCGCCGCTGCGGCGATGGACGTCGACACTCCGTCCGGCGGAGCCGACGATAGCGGCGGAGTGCACGCCGGCGCGAGTGCGGACCACACTCGCGTTGGTGGCGCCGCCGTGGAGGGTTATTCCGACGCCCTCCAATCGTCGTCCGATGGCGGTGTCGACGAGAGAGGGAGGCCGGGCTTTGTGCCCGGCAAGAGGGGCCGGAAGCCGGGGGTATGGACCAACCCCGCCAGGCTGGGCCCGGGCATGAAGGCCCTCCCGAGCCGTGCCGATCTCCGAAACTGGGCGGAGACCATGCCCGTCGGAGGCTTGGCCGGCCAAGCTCAGCGCGAGTTGGACGCCGTGGCGGCGGTTATTGCTGCCGCTAAACACGTCAAGTCCACGGACGTTCGCGCAATCAGGATCGCCATCCGCCGCGCATCGGCGGTGGCGGCTGAGCTAACCGGGAGGGCGGAGCGGGGCGAGAACCCCGATAAGCCTGCGAGGGAGGTGGTTTTCCGCCAGGGAGCGTGGGAGCGTAGGTCCCACAAGCTCTCCTCGCAGGTGCGGGCCCTGACGGAGCAGGCGCACTCCCTGGGGGAGGGCCTGCACGTGAAGGAGCGGGATTTAGAGTTTCTCCGCGGCAAGTATGCCAGACTGGAGACTCGCGCAGCTCTGGCCGGGGTGAAGGTGGTGGAGTCGGAGGAGCTTTCCTTCCGACCGCGAGCCCCTTTGCCCACGCGCGCCGAGCTCCTCCCCTCCTGTATGCTCCCCTCGGACGACTCTTGCGTCCAGGTGGAGGTGGCGCCCAACGCGGGGCCCTCGTCGGCGGCCCGCTCCGGGCCCTTGCCGGGCGGCGCGTCTGCGCGCCCCGAGAGGAGCAAGGGGGTGGGGAAGAAGCGGAGGAGGATTGTGTCCCCCCACTCCTCATCTGCGGAGGACACTCGTCCTGCTGCCGCCGGCCCCGCGGCTGTTGAACAGCCGTGGGACGTCGTGTTGCAGCGCATGGAGGAGTTGGAGAGGAGGGTTGACGCCCGCCTCCTCTCACTCGGGAAGGTTCTGGACCGGGGTGGGCCGGCGTGGCGGCCGGCCGTTCCCCCGACGCCCCTCGCCCTTGAGTGGGCCAAGATAGGGGGGGGGAAGCCTACCGCCGACGGGGCCAAGAAGAGGGAACCGCTCACGGGGGAGGGAGAGAAGGCGAGACGGTTGGAGGGGCGCGCCGCCGGGGCGCCCTCCGACAAATCGGGCGGGGTAGCCCCCCCTTCTGCGCGGGGCGCGTCCGGATCGGGGGGGGCTGCGCCCCCCTCCGGGACACGGGCCCCCGCGGGGGGAGCCGGAGGGAAGAAGAGGAAGAGCGGGGGGAAGACAAAGAAAGGGGTGAGGCCCGAGCCGCCCCGTGCCCCCCCCCCCCAGCCTTGGTCCTCGACGCCCGGCGGCGCCGGGACGGTGATGAAGAGGGCTGGTGGAGTGCCGGGCGCTCCTGGTGGATCGGGGGGCGCGGCGCTGGCCGGTGCGACGGGGTGCTGGCCCCCCGCCCGCCGACCAAGCTGTCCAGGGGGCAGCGGAGGAGAGCCGCCAAGGCCTCCAAAAACGCTGGTGCGGGGGTGATAACGCCGGTTCCCGGCGCCCCCCGCACCCAAGCCTCAGCCCCTGGTTCCCAGAAAGCTCTTCAGAGCTCATGGGCCCAGGTGGTTGGCCGAAAGGCCAAAAGGGCGGCCAAGGCGGCTGAGAAGAAGAAGGCGGCCGCGCCCACGGCGGCTGCCAAAACGGCCAATGGGAACGGCCGGGGAAGGGGTGGGGGGCAAGGCGCCGCGACGCCCCCCCCCCCGAGGTCAGGCGTACCCGGGCGACCCACGGTGCCGATACCGCGCACCCCCAGAACGGCGGCGGTGACTTTAACCACCCCCGCTGGGGGAGAGAAAGAGTTCTCCGCGCGGGTCGCTGGCGCGATGCCGACCATAAATGTCGCCGACCTTGGCATCACAGCCCTAAGACCAAGGCGCGCCGTCACCGGGGGTCTCATTTTTGAGATCCCGGGGTCGCAGGGCTGGGCCAAAGCCGCCGCCCTCAAGGAGAGGCTTGCGGAGCGGCTGGGGGACGCTGGTATTAAAATCCAGTGCCCCCAGAAAACGGCCGAGTTCCGGCTCTGCGGCCTGACAGAGCTGGCGTCGGACGACGCGGTTCGGGGGGCGATTGCCACCCAGGGTGCCTGTCCGCCCGAGAGCGTCTCGGTCGGCGACAGGCGCCCCGATGCCACCGGGCTATTTACGGCGTGGGTCCGTGCCCCTGTGGCGGCTGCCGCCAAATTGGTCCGGGCGTCCACCCTGGCGGTGGACTCGTTGATCGCCCGGGTCGTGCCCTTAGAGCAGCGGAGGCTCCAATGCTTCCGCTGTCTCAACTTTGGCCACGTGCAGGCCGGGTGCGACAGCCCCACCGATAGGAGCCGGGCCTGCTACCGGTGCGGCGTCGAGGGGCACACGGCGCGTCGCTGCACCGAAGTGGTTGGCATTCGCCAGCAGGACCGGGGGGCCACTAGTCATCGCGTGGCGTCGCTATGCCGGCCTCCCCCGGATCCTGCTCGGGTCGAGCCGACTCCCCCGTAACAATTACGGGGGGGGGGGTCCTCCCCACGATCCCTCTCCGCGGGGGGGACGATAACTCCCCCGCCTGCCGCGACGACCGCGGGCGCCAGCACCGACGCCCCGTCCCCGCCACCCGTCATCCCTGCGTCCCCCGAGGCCAAGCGGGGGGAGTCCTCCCTCCCCGCTTTGAGGAGGGCTCCCTTACCCACCGGCCGAGGCCCGACAGGGGGGAGCACTGGGCCGCTCCCACCCTTCTCCCTCTTCTTCTTGGGCCCCTTCGCGGACAGGGTTGGGAGTGGTGTCCCCAACCGGGCGTCCCTTAGGATCGGAGAGGCCTGCATCAGGGTCGGCCGATCGATGAAGTATCTCGGCCTGACCCTGGATACCTACTGGCGATTCACGCGTCACTTCAGGGCCCTCGGCCCCCGACTCGAGGGGCAGGTGTTCGCCTTAGGGCGAATCATGCCGAATCTCGGGGGCCCTCACGAGGGTGTTCGGCGGCTGTATGTAACGGTCGTCCGGTCCATGGCGCTATACGGCGCCCCTATATGGGCCGGCGACCTGGAGGACTGTCGCGTCGGGCGAGAGCTACTCGCTAGAGTGCATCGCCGCGCGGTCCTCCGCGCCGTGCGGGCTTACCGCACGGTCGCATACGCCGAACTGTCCGCTCTGGCCGCATCCCCCCCATTTCATCTACTCGCGGAGATGGAGGCGGAGGTTTATTCCGCCGTCCGAGGTCTCCGCGAGGCGGGGGACGCAGCGGCCGACGGACACCTGGTGGCGCGGGGCCAGGCCCGGCAGCGCATGGAGGCCAAATGGCTCCAGTGGCTGTCCCTCCCAGAACATCGGGAGGGACGCGTTGTCGCGGCGCTGCTGCCCGTTCTCGACGAATGGGCGGCGCGCGGGTATGGCAGGTTGACCTTCCGCCTGACGCAGGTGATCTCCGGCCATGGGTGCTTCGGGGATTACCTGTGTCGCATAGGGCGGGAGGCCACGTCGCGGTGCTACAGCTGCGACTCGGGCGACGAGGACTCGGCCGACCACACCCTGGCTAGATGCCGGGAATGGATCGATGATCGCCGGGTCCTCGAGTCGCGGCTGGGCCCCGACCTCGGCCTTCCGACAGTCGTGCGTCGGATGGCGAGAGATCGGGGCTGCTGGGAGGCAATGTCCCTCTTCGCCGAGCAAATCATGCTCGAGAAGGAAGAGGCGGAGAGGCACAGAGTGCGGGAAGGACACCCGTCCCGCATCGGGCCTCCCGGCCGCCGACGCGCGCGGCATAGATGACCCGGAGCCGGGGGAGGCCGAGTGGCGACTTAGCGAGTCGCCCCGCTCCCCCCGTCAAGCGGCTCCGGCCGCCGCGTCGACGTACCTCCCCCGAAGAAGTCGGGGAAGGGGATGGAGGGCCGAGGGATCGCTACCCTCGCCCTGACCTCCCTCTATGAGGGGGGAGATTGGTGGGAGGAGGGTGGCCCCGAAGTCAATTGTTGGGCCACCCTATCGTCCGCGTGAGCCGCCGCGGCGGCGCGGTGGCAGCGCGCTGTTGCCGCGGCGGCTGTGTGAAGGGCGGACAGGGGAGGGCCCCGCTCAACATACCGAGGGCCCTCCCCCCCTCGGGAGCGGCGCTAAAGGCCGCTCCCCGTGCGATCGAGCGGCTCCGGGGTGAGCGACGGCGGCCGATAGTTGGGCCGCCCTCCGTTGTTGGTGTGTGTGTCAACATCACACACGAGGCGGGCGGCCCCTACGGCCATTTATGCCGTCGCCCCGCCCGCCCGGCCCTGCGCTACATCAGTGGGCCGGGCGGAAAGCAGCTCGATCGCGGGGCCGTGGGGAGGCGGTGTCGGGGGACACCGCTCGCCCTAGCAGCAGCGGCCCCAGTGGCGACGCGGACGTGTGGTCCGTCGCGCGTCGTCGGTGCGGAATCTGGGGGAGGTATAACTCCCCCAGGGATGACCCCGGCACGTCTGCCGGGGCTGTAAGGGTGGCGCTGCAGCATGCGCAGGAGGGGGGGGGGGCAAGCGAAAGTATCGCTAGTTTAATCTCGCTAAAGTCCCTCCCCTCAGGCGCGCAGCGCTGCCCCCGAGGACGACCACCGTGGTGGTTTTAGTGGGTGCAAGCCCCACATAACCCCTGGCCCTCCCCCGAGGGCTGGGGGTATCCGTAAGGGATTTCCACCACGTCAACAAAAAAAAAAGACCTATCACCTTATGGGACTTCCTGTCACCACAGACCAGGTATAGAATAGACCTGACATTCCTTTGTCTTCAGGGTCACCGGTCTGAAGTGCCGATATTCTGAAATAAGCACTGGTTTTCGAGCGCCCTCTCGAATTTTCGAGCGGTGGGTGCGGGAAACATAATGTGTTTCTAGCATTGACACAGGTAAACCTGCCGGTATCACCGAGAAAAGTATAGAAGCTGTGTTATGCAGGGTGTTCCACTAAATCGGTTCACCTCAAATATCTATTATTTCAATTAAGAAGCGAAAATATTATTTATAAAAGTTGTCTGGTTGTGCGAAACACAAAACACGGTGAAACTAGTTTCTTTACAGGCATAGATCAGATGTGGAGGTCAATTTTATTTTTTCAAATGGACTGTCAAATTCAATAGAATAGCGAATTCTGAGTATGAAAGTACTAAATTTCGTGCATTAATCCTAAAACTTTTTGTTTCTGAGATATTCAACATTGTCCATCCTATGATATTGATTATGAAATTTGAAACTATGCTCAGTTCATTTCGGATAGCCGGCCGTTGAATGCGAAAATAGTAAAATAAAACAATAAATATGAACGTGAAAGGTCGCTTTTTTACTCTTGAAAGTACATATAAACATGCCATGTGACGCGTGTGTAATAAACCAAATGAACGACACTTAATATAAATTCAAACATATTGATATATTTATTAAAACATGGTACAGAAATTAAACAAATAATTCAATTTATCACGCAGCAGAATATAATGAATATTCCAAACAGTTGAAACAATTTTTTGGAAGTATTTGATACATTCGGAGAGTACATATTATATCGAACTTGATGCAACTTTGTTTTTCAGCTACCTCTCTTGCCTCCTTTAACTATTTCGCACCTTCAAGGTGAAGGGCGACAGCAAGTCATAGTAGTGTAAGTGATAGGGATGCACCACTACAGTGTTTCGCGCTATGTCGGTGTGCCAGCCTTTCAATGGGACGGTTAAAGACCATCATCGACTCGAACCAGCGCGAGTGCAGCGAGCCTAAATTTTCTTATGTCGGGGGTCCCGTCTCAAGTCCTTAGGTTTCTTCTTCGAGAAATGATTCGATATTCCTACTGACACGGGCGGACCGTCCCTCATGAGACTTTCCTATTTTTCGAGTACCTATACTTTCTCTCGCGTGGTCGGCGCTTGCACTATTTAAAGAGCAAACGAAAGGGGTACTTTTCATGTGTCATTTATTCATACTATAAAAAAACAATTGGAATGAAATCTCGACAGCAAATAAAATTCATTACACATATGAGAACGAAATGTTTGGCCAAAACAACAAGAAGAAGTTTTGTTTATCACACGCACACACTCTCACGTTCTCTCTCCCTCTTTCGTATCCATTTTTACTTTACAATCATGCATCTCGTTCTATTATTCGCCGCAATATTTAAACAGTAATATGTACAACACAAGTGCCTTTCTTTCACCTTAGTTCCGCCGTTACTTCAAAGTGAATCTGCTAATGTTAAAACGTCAAAACATTGAAGTAATAGAGTTAACAATATAAGAGATAATAATATAATACGTGCGACTTATGATGTAATATTACGGGTTGAGGATCCCGTAATGAGCCCCTGACGGGCCGAAAAAAAGATAGGCTCAGGCGGGGATCGAATTAACCGTCCTTTTAGTAATCTTTGATTTCTGTGAAAGTATAATATAATGTAAAATATAATATAAAAATAATATAAAAATAATATTAATATAATATAAAATATATATATACTGTATATACAGAAAACAAAGATTATTAAAAGCATATACGCATTTCGCTTATGTTTTCCCTAATTATATAGAGCAGGCCTTCCCAAGTAAGGGAAAACCACTCCTGAAACACATGTTTCGGTTCTCCCCAACCACTTACTCGATGAACGTCTACCCAGATTATTGTTGCCGCGACGCGACCCCCTCAACCATTCTTTGCGCGTTGCCTGACAACTGAGTCATGCCACAATCACACACCCCAAAAATCAGTCACACGTCACTCTTTCAAACAGTACTTGCTCCTTCACACCTATCTGCTCATTCTCCACATGCATTGTACAATGTGTAGAACAATTATTGGTCGTTGCTCTTAGGGGGTGAATCTACACCTCTGGATTGGTGGAATTGTTTATAATATTGAAAATTAATGTTAAATTTTTTGGTAAACTGGTCGAAAAGCTACCTCCTCATCGATTTCAATGGCCCTCACATATGTTGTCGAAGTCATCATTCTGAACATTTCCCTTTAACCTTTTCGGCGGTTGTCTTTGGTTTACGAAATATTCGCAAAAAACTTTACTTAACACCGGAATTATTACCGAGTTTAACACATGTTCTCCTCTGCGGTACCATCCTTTACGCGCCCCGGTACTAATCTAACCGCAACCAATACTAATACAGTCAATTCAATATATTATGATTTCAATATATTATGCGGAAAGTTTTTCATATGTTTTTGATAACATATGTCAAGATCATTGAAATCGGTGGGGAGGTAGCTTTCAATCTATTATGCCGAAAATTTTTTATTAATATCTCCGAAACTGAGGCCGGCCGTCAAAAAGTTTAAAAGGAAATGTTGTTCAGAATGATGACATTGACAACATATGCGAAGGTCATTGAAATCGATGAAGAGGTAGCTTTTCGACAAATTTACCAATTTTCTTTTACATCAACGTATTCTGCGCGTTGGAAAGGAAAAATGTTTGAATGAAGCCATATGACGCAAAGGAACCCTTTGATCAGTAAAAATTGTTAAAGATTTCGGAACGACTTGATTGGGTAGAATTACACGTATATGTAGGCAGGGGCCCACCACTACTCTGCTGCTTGATACGAGACACACCTTTAGATTACC
Source organism: Andrena hattorfiana (assembly GCA_944738655.2). Taxonomy (NCBI): domain Eukaryota; kingdom Metazoa; phylum Arthropoda; class Insecta; order Hymenoptera; family Andrenidae; genus Andrena; species Andrena hattorfiana. The sequence goes on along the minus strand of OX122895.1, from coordinate 17,242,207 downwards.
ATAATTTATTAATCATTTTTTAATGATTTATTATAGGAAGTGTTCAAAACGATAAATGAAACTGTATGTCTGTACACAGAGTATCCCGGGTATACAGTTGAAAAAAATTGAAAACGTTGAAAAAGTTAATATAAACCCATGTCCGCAAATAATTTATTAGGGAATTATAAGATAGCAGAGGTTCGTTACATCGTAAGCGAAATTGTACAATGCTTCTCCGTTGTATGGGTCTGTAGAATTGCTGATTGATAAAGAAATGAAGAAATTTTTATTTGCCTTTTAAAAATACTGCATTAATTTGACATCGGGACACCCTGTATGTAAATTCTCACCACTATTATAACTTCCATTCCTACCGCTTATAGCGCTGAACTCTTATTTCATGCTTAGCCGTGAACGTTGGATGCGACACGGAAATGGTAATGGGGCTCTAGAGCCCCAAAATCGAGTGACACAGAAGACAAAAGAATGTCAGGTCTATTCTATACCTGGTCTGTGATGGTATATTCGCGCCATGTACCATCAGAATCGGTGGAAAACCAAAGTAGCCGATAAATGTAAGAAAGACATAGTTGCCGAGACGTATCGAGAGTCGAATCGCGCTGTTGCCGCATTTCCCCTATTACTATTTTATCGTCAGGTAGGCTTGAATGAATCACGGCGAAGCGGCTGGAGAACAGAGATGGGCAAATATAATATCGACGTGCGTTACAAAAAGTAGCACATTTCATTTGTGTTTTGAAGACTAGCACGCTGCTCATTCTGTCCACGAAAAACAGAATGTTTCGATTTTGTTCTCGAAAAGTAGGATGTTTTCATTCATTGCCACGAAGAATAGCATTTTATGCTGTTTCGCGACAAAAGGTAGTACATTTCGATACTTTGCTGCGAAAAATAGCACGGTTTGCCTTTTGCCGCGAAAAATATCACGTTTCATAGAAGATCAACATCGACTGTGAACTGTTTGGAAACTGAAATATTTTACTCTTCAGAAAACAAGTAAAACGTGCTACTTTTCGCAGCAGCGTTTGAAATGTGCTACTGCTCGTGGCGAAGTGTGAATCGTGCTTGTTCTCGTGATAGATTGAAATATGCTGCTCTTTGTAAAAAAAAATTAAATATGCTACTTTTCGTAACGCACGTCGATATCTGGATATACTCAAATAAAAGATACTACAGTATTGTCTCGTTACGGGCTCGGTTTGGTGTACACGATGTGGACTTTTCGCTATTCCCACCACTTCTGTCTCACTCTTGTCCGGCCAAGGCGAGAGCGAGCGAGAGGCACTGAAAGCGAGCGAGGGCGGTACGAGACAGACGACGGAATGATCTTTTGTCTCGCTCCGTCTTTCGGACGCATGACACTCTGTCCCTTGCGTTCGCGCCTGTCGCGCAGGCAAAGCGTCCCATCTCGCTCCCCCCCTTCGGCCAGAAAGAAGCGAGAAACGAACACTGGGAATTAGGGCTCTGTTCACGATACGGGCTCAACGCCGGTCCCGACCAGCGAGGAGTTGGGCTGTTCGGCGGCGACTTGTAATCTCGGTTGGAGAGGCATACAGTGTTGATAAAATGTAAAACATGCCGTTTTCAGTATTCAGTAACATACTGCTGAGATATTCCAGATTATAATGAGTTCAAACACGGTATAAATCGGATTATTTCTAGAACTGCATTTGATAATCTATATCTAAATCCATATCCACATCCACATCCACATCCACATCCACATCCACATCCACATCCACGCCCGCGGCCGCGCCCGCACCCGCACCCGCACCCGCACCCGCACCCGCACCCGCACCCGCACCCGCACCCGCACCCGTATCCGTACCCGTATCCGTATCCGTATCCATATCTATACTATTATATAAAAGTGAAGTTGCATACTTTGAAATGCGGTTTCTCAGTAAATATGAACTGTGGCCACAAGTGTATTACATCACTTTGTTCGTCTTAGCGAGAAGAAGGTTCTAACGTTACTCTAACCGACTAAAAAGGTTTCATAAGCCGTAGCGAAGCACGGGTACTTAGCTAGTTAAATATAAATGTAACATTTCTAATCTAAAAATGCTCAAAATAATCCGATTTATAACGTGTTTAAATTCATTTTTATCTGGAAAATCTCAGCAATATGTTACTGAAACGTTCATGCCGATACGATAGAAAATGTGAAAGTTTTACATTCCATTAAAACAAACAAAAGGGACAATCATTGAAAAATCATATTATGTTTTTATGAATTATATAAAATTTATTATTTTCTAAAAGAAAAATTAATAATTGTTAATAATGATGGGGCGGCTTCCTCCACGGCGCCCCCCTCGGCGCCATTCAGCGTACCTGAGGCGCTTCAGCTCCTTCTTCATCTGAAACAGTAGCATAAAAATTACATTTTCTAGTTCTATCCGTATAGACCGAGAGCTGGCTACATAGGGGTCAACATGACTCAATGCAGTCACAATTCTTATTTAAAAATGTTGGATTAGTGTTGCCGTATATTATACGTCCGGGGAACTAACGCGGGGGTGGACGGTCAAACAGGTAAAATTTCTAGCTCAATAACGTCATTCTTGCAGTTCTGAAATTTCATATACTTATTGTTTACGCATTTAATGAACGATATGCAAAATGGCAGACCACTAAGTGGGGGATAAGACCCTGGCAGACGTCGATGAAAAGCGCGATACGTGGCTCGCGTGCTAGTGCAAGGGAGAAGTATACATCTGTTTCTCCGTTGCACTAGTGGGATCGTCACCGGCCGCATATTGGAACAGCCCTAAAGGCTGCCGTACGGCTACCGTTCCAATATGCGGCCACCATGCGCATCAAGAGATAATGTGCTTGCCATGTGATGAAGATACTGATACGGCCAGTTCGGAAGAAACGGAAGAGGCGCTTGAAGACTTTGATATAGAAAGCAACGAAGAAGAAAACTTCGTTATAGAAAAAGTTGCGAAGAACGAGCCGCAAGAGCAATCGCGTCTCCTAAATAGCAACGACATAATGAATTTTCCAAATGTGCTTGCTCAATTGCAAAAAATAGGTAAGCATGCAAAAAATAGGGAAGACTGTGGCATTGAATACCTACGAATAACTGGTGTGAAACGGCGTGGCTTCAAGAGCATCTTCAGCGTAATGTGCACTTAATGCCATTACAAAGCTGAAATCCACAATCAATCGGACGAAGCTGAAGAAGTGGATAGAAATCAGGGCGCCGTTAATGCAACAATTTTAAGTGGAGGCAGCTATGCCCAATTGGAACACACTTTTCTTTTTTCCAGAAGAAGAGATGCAAGCAGCGGCTGAAGAAGAAAAACGTTTGGCGATCGAAAGAGGCGACGTTCTTCCCGGATCAGGAACCCCTCACATCCCCGTTATGGCCGACGGAAGCTGGATGAAGAGATCCTACCGCAGTGGATGTTACGATTCTGCGTCTGGAGTCGGCATGATAGTTGGCTATCACACGAAAAAAGTTTTATTTTACGGCGTTCGAAATAAAGTTTGCAGAATTTGTCGGATTGCTGCGAAAAACAAGAAAGAACTCGAAAAGCACACATGCTTCAAAAACTGGAACACATCTCGAGCATCGACTGCTATGGAAAGCGATGCTCTAGTAGAAGGATTCAATACTAGCGTAGAAAAACGTGGGCTCGTTTATTCTACTCTGATTGCTGATGGGGACAGCAGCGTGTATAAAAAGATTATTGATGCTGACCCATATAAGGGACAGATTCGCGTAAAAAAAATTGAATGCACGAATCATTTGTTGCGAAACTTCTGCACAAAAATGAAAGCGATTGTGAAGAAGACTACACCTGGACCATTGAGGCAAGCTGTGGAAAGTAGCATTCGCCGGATACGCACGGACATCGTAAAAGCCGCAAAGTTTAGATACGAGCAGAATGTATCAATCAACGGAAAAGCGAAGAATTTGCATGGCGACATAGAGAATGTTCCGAGCCACGTGTTTGGTGAACACAAAGAGTGTGCACAACTAAAATATTTCTGCGATGGAAAGAACCAAGAAAATTGGAGTGTACCAGGACGTAAAAGAAATACTACGTCTACAGTTAGCTCATGCGGAGAGCTTTCTCTATAACACCAATAATAACGCTGTGGAAAGTTTGAACGCAATAATTGCTAAGTACATCGGCGGAAAAAGATTAAATTTTGCCGAGAGAGGATCGTATACAGGAAGATGTGCTGCTGCTGTCGTGGAGTACAACAGTAACCAAGTGCACTCGCGATTGAATGCGATAATGAAGAAGAAAACGCCCGAGGTTTAGCGACAAATGGAAGAAAAGAAAAAGAAAGAAAAGGAAAAGAGAGCTACGAAACAGAAGGAAACGAAGGCTGCACGATATGTACGCAAACAATTGCCCTCGCAGAAAGATTCCGATTATGGACCAAATGCACAGAAGCCAGACATGCCATCCGAAATGTATGAACTGGAGCGGGAAAAGCATATGCAAATGCTCAGTGATTGGCAAAAGCAAAGACATGTTATTGAAGACGAAACCATCGGACAAGCAAAGAATCGCAAATGGTTGCAGTACAGGCCCAAATTGTTGACAGCATCCAACTTTGGAGAAGTGTGCCGTTGCCGACCTGACACGCTTTGCGCAAAGGCATTGAAGTCATTTCTGTATCCGAGGATAATTAGTGCACCCGCGGTGGAATACGGGAAATAATGCGAGAAAAGTGCTCGCGAAGAATTGAAGAAGCAATACGCAGATATTGCGGAATGTGGAATTTTCATCGACAGCTGCATCCCCTTCTTAGGAGCTTCACCGGATGGAACCATCGGTCAAGAGGGTATTTTGGAAATTAAATGCTCCAAATCAGCGGAGAACTTTACGCCGGAAGAAACTCTGGAAAAAGTACTCGTTGTCCAGCGCATGTTCACATGTAAAGCAGGTATTTCAATGAGCAAAACGCATCACTATTATTATTAAGTACAAGGTCCGTTACATATTACTGACATAAAGTACTGTATATTTTGCGTTTGGACCCCGAAGGGGCTGAAATCTATAAAAGCAGAGAGAGATGATGCGTTTTGGAAAAGAGAAATGGAGCCAAAACTGGTTCAATTTTATTTAGAATGCATGCTACCTGAATTAATAGATAGTCGGCACAATAGGTGCATGCCTATTCGGGAGCCACAATTTATACTAGCAGAGAGAGCGAAAGAAAAACCGAAAAGCTTGAAAAAGCGAGAAAGGACTCCCTCCAAAAATAGTGAAACTATTGTAACGGTCCGGCGTCGCACCGCGGTGTAAAGCGCTGTATCACTGACTCCGTCAGTGGTCACAAGTGCCAGCAATGGCACTTTTACTCGCGGATCATACCATCACGCGAGTCGATCGACGCCGCCGTCACTTTGCCAAGAAAGTGACGAAGGAAATAATAAATTTGATCGGTCCGGTGTCGCACCGCTGACTCTTGTCAGTGGTTACAAATGCCAGCAATGGCACTTTTACTCGCGAATCATACGATCACGCGAGTCGATCGACGCCGCCGTCACTTTCCCAAGAAAGTGACGAAGGAAATAATAAATTTAATTCACCCTTTAATTTTTTCAGACACATTTCTAAGTTCACAGGAGCAGACAGACGGAATCCGGTTCGGTCAAAGTGCGCCAGGCTGATACATATGGGCGTCGCAGGTATGCATGATGTTCGACAAATTATTGAAACAAACTTTTACTTTTACACCAAACTTACCGAAATGTCTGCGATCATTTGTTACAGGCGGACTTTTTACCAAATTACTGCAAACATGGTGTATGAGACAGTAATGCCAGGACAAATCAAATAATAAGTACCATATTTCAAGTAAAGTTTTAACAGCTTATAAATCTATAGTAAAATTTTGTACGCTTATAAAACAACAAGTATTAAGTATTTCCTAATGTATTTCATAATATGTTACAGATCCACACTGCCTACCTCATCTTTCGTTATGAGCGACCTGGCAAAATTGTAGGAAGACCGTCACTGGAGAAGAGGAATTACACAGAATGAGAGAAGATAATATTATTCTTCGAACATTATATATTATAGATTATATACATTACATATTATTATTCTACACTTTTTTTATCTGTAATTGTCCATTTCAAGGGGGCGAAAGCTTCAATGTCGTATTTCAATTCTCCAATGAAGTTGGATTGATTTATTGTGATGACTGTAACTTGATTAGAGTCAAAAAAATATATAAAAAAATGTTCTGTTAAATGATTTTATCAAAAAGGCACTAACAACTAAAAAATAATTCTATTCTTGTACTACAATTTCGATGGTGTTTTTTAACTTTAAATAAAAACGTGGAGCAGCATATTTCATAACAGAATATGAATCAATTTAGTACTTACAGCATCAAGTGTCGAAATGAATTTGTTGCGAGATATCCTGTTCCACGATTGTATTTAAAGTGAAAATACATCATCGAAATTGTAGTATAAGAAAATAATTATTTTTTAGTTTTTAATGCATTTTGAATAAAATCGTTTATTATAAATTGTTTTATTTTCTAGTTTTTAGTGTTCGTGAATTTACATTTCACAGCTCAAACTTCTTTACAAATATCTTTTATTGCTGTATGCAGTTTAACAGTTTGCTTGAACCCTGTAGTGTTAAAAGTTCGTAAAGAACGCGAGTGGTTGATTTTAAGTCGATTGGATTTGTGGTTATGGGTTATTATTTATTGGTGACTGTTTAATTTTTTCACCCCCTTGGAGTTTTTTTTCATAATTTTGTATTGTCATTCAAACTACGCACCCCTGCAAAGTTTCAAGACAATTGGATGGTTGGAAGTGGATTCAAATTGAGTTTCCAGATTTGAATCAAACATACAAACAAGCAGGGGATTATAGCTGAATAAAATCGTTTAAAGAGACATTCCAAAATATACGTATTGTTAGTACTGATCTCTAGTTTATATTGATAAATTTTTACAATCGTGGAATAACAATTCCGAAGAAAAGCATGTACAAAGGTATTGAATTGAAATATACTTTTGTCCAAATTGAAGTTTTAAAAAAATGATTGTGTTATTCAATTTGTATTTAAACAACAGACAATTCTTGTTGATAACATGGAAAATTTGATGTATAGTTAGATAAAAAAGAAAGCGTCATATGCTTTTAGAAGAATTATAGCATTTATAGATTTCATTACGATTGGCGTGTTACACTTCGGTGATGTTCCTTATTCAAATTGTATGCTTTGAAATTGCACATTGATTATACAAAATATTACATCCTTCTACGTATAAATAAAAACTATTGATACCCAAATTAGTATTGTTTCATTGATATGTTTCCTAACCCAGACCCAACCTCTCTATCTTTCATTATTGCTATCCTCCTTTACGTTCAGCGAGACTCTGACGCTAGACGCAGCTCTCGTGCCGTATTCCTTCAAGACTTCTCGATAGAAAGAGCTGTGGCAACAGCGCGATAGAGACAGAGAGAACAGACAATGTGGCAACTATGCGTAAAAAATTCGTCTACATAGTGTAACTGGAGATGTCACCTCTGTAGAAGTTCTTTTTATCGACCGCAGTAGTTTCATTAGGATCCGTCTGTTTACTGGGGACGCTTCGATCGATTCGGACAATAACAAAAATGAGACGGCACCCTTAAATACGTAAGAGATTGAGCAATCTCTGATATAGATTTCGTTTTGCCACTGAATGGACACTTAATTTCTATTAATTCTTTAGGTTTGTTATTTTCATCTAAAGTCACGCCGTCTGGGCTATATCCTAGCCAAGGATTTATTTCTGGTACAACTAAACCTATTTGTTCAACTTTAACACCAGTGCATTGTTCATAAGCACTCCTTGCTGATGGTTCATATTTGATGCCGTGCCTTATGGCTTTTGTTTTTTTATACGCCTTTGGATGAAAATACTGCTGTGATTTTTGCTCCCAATTTGGTGCCTTATTTTTTGTATATGTGTATTGGGCATAACATCTTGAACTTGTCACACGAAACTGTCTTTCCTTTTTCCATTCTATTTTATTTTTGAAAGTCTCTTTACAAAGTGACTTAGCATCTACGTTAAGTGTTTTTAAAAATTCCGTACAGCACTTTTTTTCTGGCTGATTTGGAGAAATTCTTGACAGATTTAACATTGAATCTGATGGTTGAATCTCTAAAATAGCTCCTATTTTATTATTATTTATTTCTAACATATTATTATTCGCCTCTGAGATCAAAGGTTCATGTCTCCCAGACCTAATAAATTCATTTGAAAAATAATACAAGTATTCATATAAATAATTTGTCTTTTTCAAAAATCAGAAGAATTATATAAAAATAAATTAGTAAACATCAATACATTGTTACGAGCCGGGGCTGCGGCAACGCGAGAGGCCGGCGAGAAGGACATTTTCCAAGGAATACGGTTTATGAGTTTGTTAGTTAGGGGCGCGGACGAACCTGATGCGAAATCAGGGAGCCGCTAGGATTATTGACGGCGAGGACGAACCTGATGCGAAATCAGGGAGCCTCTAGGAATGGAGTCACACGCGGACGAACCTGATGCGAAATCAGGGAGCCGCAGGAGGGTGAAACGTCGTGAACGAACCCGATGCGAAATCGGGGAGTCACTAGGATGAAGTTCACAGACGAATCTGGTGCGAAACCAAGGAGCTGCTAGGAGGTTGGATTATTCACAGACGAACCTGGTGCGAAACCAGGGAGCTGTTCGGAAGTTGGTAGATTTACAGACGAACCTGATGCGAAATCAGGGAGCTGTAGGATACGGACGAACCTGATGTGAAATCAGGGAGCTGTAGGATACGGACGAACCTGATGCGAAATCAGGGAGCTGTAGGATACGGACGAACCTGATGCGAAATCAGGGAGCCACTGGGTTGGAGAAGATGGCTTGTTTTGGTAAAGGGTTTGCGAACGAACCTGATGCGAAATCAGGGGGTCGCGGGAAATGTTAGTAATGCCTCGTAACTCTTAATTAAAGTTGATACAACTCGAGCGGTAAAGTTGTATCAGTGGGTGAGTGCTACTAATATTATAAGGATCGCTGGGTAAAAGATGGATTTAACGAATCTACTCGATTTACACGTGAACACCATTCGTATATTCAATAATCAGTTATTGTACAAATGTAAGTGTCGCGATTAGTTAATTAAATAATGTGTATAAATTACCAATAGTTGCACGGTGTTGACGCACTGGCGATGCGGGGCGTACGAGTGGATATTTCCAAGTGCCAAATAGAATATAAACCGGACTCGCGGAATCTATGAGGTTACTATTGATTCGAAAGAGGACTCGAGCCCGATCTTGCTAGATATAACCAACTCTGTACGAGCGTGACCCGACGTGACTCTACGCGTGACTGTATAGCTTTTAACCAAAGAGGGTTGAAACCAAAGGGTTTATATATTCCAAAAAATGAGTGGGGGTTCGTTAAGAATCTCCATATAAGGAAATCCGTCGGGGTCGTCGTCGCGTCTCTCCCGTTCCCATGGTCGTGATCCAGATGGTCGAGATCATGACCCCTCTTAGTAGTGTGTGATAAGCAAAAGGATTTTAGGGCGTTTTCCCTTCGCAGATGCGAGCTCGAAAAACGGTTGAGAGCGGCGTATGGGAAATTCCACATACGTAACAACATTAAGAATTAATTGTAAAAAATGTGTAAATATTCAAAAATCCATTATAAAAATTCTGTACATAATATCTGTCTTTTAAAAATAAATAAAATCAATAGTTTCTATCAATTAATTCTTAAAGTAATTAATTCAATTTGATTGGTTTAACATTAGTATATAAAATAGGTTACATCAAAATTATTCATATGTTTGAACAAAGCTGAATCTTTGATCCCTGTAAAAAGAATTTTATTTATTTCTTGTCTTTGTCCTTCCGATATCGATGTAGAATACCCTTTTTTAAATTTTTCTTGTAAACGCTTAATAAATGCTAAAATAAATGCTTTAAGGTGGCCGTTCCAATGAGCGGCTGGCGACTGCGGCTGGAGACGCTTCCACTAGTGCAAGGGAGAAGTATGCATCTGTTTCTCCCTTGCACTAGTGGAAGCGTCTCCAGCCGCAGTCGCCAGCCGCTCATTGGAACGGCCACCTTTAGAAGATCAGGCCACCTCCCTCCGAGCCTGGGCAATACACCAATAGAACCGTGGCCATGGCCGTGGCCGGGGTCGGGGTCGGGGCTGTGGCGGCCATCAGTAACACATAGTATATATAATAATATAAAATGTACTATATTTGAATATATATATATATATATATATATATATATATATATATATATATATATATATAATGATATATAATGACCGTAGTATTCTTTATACTATCATTTATTGCTGCGGATGGGTATACACAGTGTCTATTTTGATTTTCTTTTATACATACACATGAAACTATGCTTATTTCATTTGTTCGTGCAGCAGGGTTACTTTCTCTTTCAGCTGTTGAAATAATTCTCTTCGTCTGCATCATTAACTGAAAAATAGGACACATTTACTAATTATTTATAAATCATCACACGTGCTCATATGTCAAGATAATTGAATGAATAATTTCGCATACAAAAAAATTTGTGCGCACATAGTCTGATGTAGATCACACTGCATCATCTTCTGCTTCGATTATCTGCAAATATATAAAATCGACATTTTAGTTATTTTAGTTACAACTTAACGTAGAACTTATATATAGAAATAGAGTGGCATTTTGCTATAGTAAGTGTAGGGACTACAAAATGTGTCCGAAGGAAGTGAGAGCGTATGGCAGAAAGTCTTGTTGCTGGAAATCTAATGGTAATAATTCAGCGAAAATGAACGAAGAGATCCAATATTTTCAGTGCACAATTTATTCGTTTTGGAATAAAATTAGTTTAGTATGTTTATTGGTGAATTGAAATATTGTTAATGGGAAGCTAACAAATTAATGAATTAATGAATGCGTGGGAACTAGTGTGGATTTTATTAAAGTATTACGAATGTTTTTCACAAAAGAATGAAAAGCATCAAGGGAGATGTGTTTTCAGCGTACTTTCTTCACTAATATGACTTGCTCTACATTACAAACAGTTCACCATAAATAATCTATTTTCTTAATAATTCTTAATGCTATGTCTTTTGACAATTTTTGTCGATTTACCTTATTTGACAAATTTCCAGAGACTTGTGGGAAACAAGATGCTCTGTCTATCTATCTATCTAATCTTCTCCGGACAACCTCCAAACCTGTGCATCCCCTTCATTTCAATCCATTCAAGCCTGTGCATCCCCTTCATTTTTATCCAAGTCCTGTACGTCTCCTTCATTTCTAAATATAATATAAGCTTTACATAAAATCTCTAAATTGCTGGTATAAAATATCTGGCAATTTAAATGCAATGCAATTTGTTACAATATATATTATTTTGTACATGCATGGTATTATTTTGTACATGCATGGTATTATTCTGTACATGCATGGTACAAATTTCCAGAAACTTATGCGAAAGAAGATACTTCTCTGTCGAACCTTCTCCGGACAACTTCCAAGTCTACGACTCTACATACGAAATCGATTTAAAAAATTTTGGCGACTTACCTTTTTAATGAAGACAATAATTCAGTCTCCTATTTAGTGTAAAAACTCGTGACATTTCAAATTCGGACAACTTACTTTATTTGACACTTAGCACTTGGCAGGTTATAATATCTCTGTCTAGCTGTCAGGTTACAACAACTTGTTACGCGATTGGCCGAAACCCGCATCCAATGAACGACGTGCCTGAGAGACATTTCATCACCCTTTCATACTCCCCTCTTGCCTAGAAGTGTAGGACGATGACGATGACGTTTCTTAATCTTAAGAACATAAAATTCAGCAAATTGCAACTTTACATCGAAATATCTCAGCTCATAAGGCCCGTAGGAACAAAACGAAGACACTTTTCTGATGTAAATCAAACCCAAGCTATCCATTAAGACCATTCAAAATCTAATCGGATCAGCCGTTATTGAGATTCGGAAATCTCAGGGTTCTTGATAGGGAGTCGTGGCGTAATAGATACACTCTGTGTCTCTTGATGGTCCCCTCCTCGAAGTGACAGAAAATATAACCTATGTATATGCTATATGCCAATAAATGTTTAGCGGCTATTTCGTTCTATTGCGCTACATTTGTGGACTTTTCATCATTCTTCCGAAACATTATTATTATGCCGCAACAGTATCTTTAGGAAATCGGGTATAGCATATAGGTTATATTTTCTGTCAGTTGAAGGAACAGATTTTCTGTCACTTGGAGGAGCGGATTTTCTGTCCTCCTGTCCTGTCCTGATTTTACCTCCTCCACCCTGCATTTGTGGTAGTTGCAACGATATTCCTGAGCAGAGTTTGACAAAATGTAATCTAATTACAACTTACAAATTACGATTAAAATGTAATTGTGTAGTTGATTACACATTATTTTCTGTAATTGTTCATTTAGGTAGTTGATGAAACCAAATGGTCAACTACCTAAATGAACGATTACAACAAATAATGTGTAATCAACTTAACAATTACATTTTAATCGTAATTTGTAAGATGTAACTGGATTACATTTTGCCCAACTGTGTTCCTGAGCCCAGTGTACATATGTACACCCTGATCTGCAAAAATAAATAAATTTAATAAAAATTACTTTTTGTGTTTGTACCACTTGAATGCAAAAACTGATACATACGCTTCCTGAAGAATCCATTATTATTGTTTGCTATTTCTCATAAATATTTTCTTGCAATAGCACTAACCCCTTTCGACTACAGTTAGTTGTCATAAAACCTGTGATAAAAAGTTAGAACGAGTGGAAATCGATCTGGATGCAATAAAAATGTAAATGTATGTATGTTATTTACTTATCTTTATGCTTGCGGAGAAGACTATCTTCCATTCCTCGCATCAGAGAGCATGATTTTCAACGTTGATACTGGTTGGTGGAAATATCTAAAGCAAATTCATATATGAGAGAAATATTCATGATGATTTCCAATTAATCCAATTATTTGCATAACAAAAGTATGTGTCATACTTACGCTTTTATACATGTCATTTCCACTTGATATGAAAGAATAGCTATAGGTATTTATTATTAGGAGAATATGAAAAGGCCCACCACCACCCCCGTCACAGATGGTCCTATTCACTCTCCGTATGTATCTTCTACATACTTTCTTACTTACATTTTGGAACATTGCTTACAGCTCTTCATATGCGCTGGATGCATTCGTCGGTGGAATAGTGACATTGGATTGCTATTGCTTATTCGACAGTTCTTCATTAGGGGTGTGCGGGTACCCGACTTTTCGGGCTCGGGTCGGGTCGGGTAAAGTCGGGCGGTCTCGGACGGGGGCCAGGGACAGACGGGCCTACGGGTAGTCCGACTGTATCGTGTAGCCCGATTGTGTCGGGTAGCCCGATTGTATCGGGTAGCCCGATTGGATTGCTATTGCTTATTCGACAGCTTTTCATATGCGCTGGATGCACTCGCCGGTGCTATTGCGATGTTGTCATCCATCGTTTTAAGTACTTTTTTGTGTACTCGTACCTGCTCTTCGTGTTTTTATGTACGGAGGTTCTCTAATCGGCTGTTGTCGATTGTATGTCCTATCTATAATTTCTGACAACATGCAGCCCTCATAGAACTTCCTCAGTTTTTGCTCCATCTCTGTTGCCCAGAATCCATCATCCCTTGGTACTGTTGTATCCTTCATTTCTTTCGGCGTCCATAAACAAAAATAAGCCCGTTTCGTTTTCGTTATGTGCAATTGTCCTTGCACTTGATAATAGTAGTGATGACTTTTATTCATTTTATCACCCTTGAAAATACGCCCTATTTTAGGAAGTTGCTTTATTGCTTCAGCAGGTGATAAATCCTTCACCGATTCAGGACACTTTACTTCGACGATTTTTATCATGGTCCACGAGGCCGTCAGGAGTTGCACCTAAGTGAGGCACAGTGTCATCGATGAAGAGGCCACACGGTAGAATATGGATTCCTAATTCTTCTTCCATTTGTTTCAAGGCGTTTATCTCATTTTCCCTTCCGTATTCGAGAGAAGAAAAATTTGGAAGTTGTGGGTATAGTATACTCTTCACAGTCTTTGCCCGTGGTATAGGCTGTGTTTGAATTCACGCATACTGCGCATGAAATTGGTGGCATCGTATTGGTGGCATCGTACGATTCCGTAGAATTTCTGTCACTTGCCACCAATACGATATCACTTCCGGTGCAGCGAGCGGTGCAGTGACTGCTTCTCCTCTGTTTCTCTGCGATTGCTGCACGCTCACTGCACCGGAAGTGGCATCTTATTGGTGGCAAGTGAGTGAAATTCTAGGGAAATGTACGATGCCACCAATTTCATGCGCAGTATGCGTGAATTGAAACACAGCCGTAGTCTTTCGTAATCGGCATACCTTGTCGAAATTGGATGCAATTAATAATTGTTTCCTATAACAAATCCGCTTTTCACTATTCGTACGATCGCGAGTTTCCTCTACGATCTCGCATCGCCTCCTTTGCCACTCATAGAGTATAGCCGCACATGCCTTTCACACTCGGAAGAATATACTGTCCCTTCCATATCTGGTTTTTCTGCGCTGGGACCGTAATCCTGGTCGCAAGATTGTTTTTTATTTCGGAAGGAGGATGCTTTCGCACCTTTTTTATATTCCATTGCTTTTTATGCCGCACGCTTCTGACGTCCTTCCAGCTTTCTTACCATGGTTGATGGCTCTTTGTTCATTGCCGTACTCAATCTGTTAAACGCCTGTTTTGTGTTATATTGGACGACTGCAGCGGAGACTCTACCCTGATACGAGCCCTCTCGTCCAAAGTGTATCCTTTTGCCTCCGATGAATTTAGCAATGATATTATTAAAACTTTCAACAGCATTGTTAATTAGACCGCGCAGCAAACTGTCAGCTTTTGTGACAAGTTGCTGCATCGCTTCTTCGATACTTTGATAAATACCAGCTTCTCTCAGTCGTGGAACGTAGTCTACTCTGTTGGGATCAGAGTATTTATTACAGAAGTATGCTAATTTCTGACACTCCTTGTGTTCACCGAAAACGTGACTCGGTACATTTGTCAAGTCTTGCTTCAAATTTTGTATTCGTTTCTCGAGTGGTATTTCTTCTCGCAACCGGTATTCCGCAGCTTTTTTTATACCAGTACGCAGGCGGAGAGCATTATTTTACTAAAATTGCGTAACAGGTGTTTGGTGCATTCGATCTTTTGTACCTGCACCATATACTTTTCATATGGATTACTGTCCAATATCTTCTTGTACACACTGCTATCGCCATCGGCAACTAATATAGAGTATATTAGGCCGTGCATATCTATGCTGCAATTGAAGCCTTTGACCATAGCAACACTCTCCATGCCAGTTGAACTCTGATAACGACCCCAGTTCTTGAAGCAACCATGTTCGCGCGGTTTTTCCTTCTTCGTAGATGCTATTTGGCAAGTCATGCAGAATTTATTTTTCACGCTGATGTATAGCACTTTCTTCGTATGGTATCCCACGATAACTCCTACGCCAGAAAGGGAATTGTAATCTCCTCCGCCGTAGGACCTTTTCATCTAGCTGCCATCTGCGACAACTGGAATAAACGGTATATTGGATTCTACATGTACGTCGCCTCTTTCTATAGATAATGCTTTTTCCTCTTTTTCAGCATCTTCCATTTCGCATTGTGCGGCCACATCGAGGGCATCGATTAAGTCACTCTGACAGTTCTCGTAGATCTTTTTCGTCATACAGGACACGTTCATGGCAGTCAGTATGTCATCCAGTTGATTATATCCGCCGCCCGTCAGTCATCATTGGTGCGGCAGCAGCGGCGTGGTCGATATCCATAGTGGCATCACTCTTTCGACAACAGGATATGCGCTCTGTGTATTTCCACATTTTGCACTCTACATAATACACTTTTTCTAATCCAATCTGTTCACATCTAACTATATCAAAATCTTCAATGCCACAGCCAGTACTCGAATGTTTTCGAAGATTCTTTATTTGTTCGAAAACATGTTGAAAATCAACAAAGTCCATTCCTTCTGAAATTGGGTTTTCCGGCTGTTCTGGTTCTGCAGTCTCCACCACCCAGTAATCGGCATCATTTCCAACATCTTCATCCGTTTCTTCGTTGATGTCTGTGTTGAAATCTATTTCTTGTTGAATTTCTTCTTCGTTCAACACGAAATGCACTTCTTCTACAATATCCTCTTCGTCCGCATTGAAATGTATTTCTTCTTCTATATCTTCTGTGTCCGTATCGAAATGTACTTCTTCTATAATTCCTTCCATAATTGGAAAATCTTCAAAATTTCCTACATCATTTTCGCGTATTTTGTCCGTAGGAAAATCACCCGCAGCGGATGTGCTTGGATGTGTTTCGTACGAGATACCTGCTTCCGCTACGGTATCCTCAATTACCGCGAGGCACGCTGCGTTCTTCAATCGTTGTCTGCACGTAAAAAGTCAATAATCAGTAATACGTGGTACATACATAGAAATAAGAAAAACATACAGCAGAAAAGAAAAGTAAGCATAGTAGAAGAAAATATGCAGTAAAGTCTCGATGTAAGCGAAAGCCTCGGAACGAAGCAAGTTTAAATACCCGTGTGCGTGTGAGACAATGCTAACACAATCAAAATGATTAAAACTTTTGAATTTTTGGTTCCATTTTCATGAAACTTTTATCAACATGTTTGTTAGAATCTCCTGACCAAATACGACATAAATCGGACAACTTTTACTTATCGTATATCGTGTTTGGTGTCATTTTAATCAGAAAATCCTCACAAATATGTTGGTAAAAAAATTATAAAAATGAACCAAAAATAAAATACTTTTAATTGTGAACCTCGTTTGCATCGGTGTTGTCTCTCACCGATTTTCGATTTCGGATCGGGGTACACGATCGGCGCACGAGCCATATTAAGGCGGCCGGACGCTCGTAGTACCTCCACACGCTCCGCCCGGCCTGACAGACTGGCCGGATGGTACATCCACACGCTCCGGCCGTTTAAAAAAAAATGATTTATTCTTTATCGTATCGATATGGAAGTGCTGCCGATGGATTCCTTATGTTTTTCTGATGAAAATCATACCAAATTTCATGCAAATCGGACTATTATTAACGAAATTAGCTTCAGGTTATGGGAATGAATTTTTCATGAAATTTCCTTCATTATTTTCCGAATTACATCGCTGTTGATGTCACTTTCATCAGCGAAACATAAGGAATCAATTGGCCTCGTTTTCGCAAAGATCTGATGAGAAATGCGGAAATCCTGGACATTTCTGACTTTTTAATGGTAATTCCAACCCTGTCGAAGGTCGAGAGCCATCAAATTCGGTGGGGCACTGGGCGGTTCTGTCCTCGCGACAGGGTACCAGGCGGCATCTATTTGACAAGTGTCGCTGGAGAATCACCCTGTAGTATACATTCGGTAGATTTCGGTAGGAGAAAGTTTATTTTTCCTGTGCAATTCGGACCGTGCAGGCCGGCCGGAGCTATCGATTCCTTATGATTCGCCGATGAAACTAACATCAAGAACGACATAATTCGGACCATAATGATGGAAATTCCATGAAAAATCGGATTATATAATTTCAAGCAGAATTTGTTAAAAATAGTCCGATTTACATGAAATTTTGTATGATTTTCATCGGAAAAATATAAGAAATTCATCAGTATCACTTCCATATCGATACAATAAAGAATAAAGAATTATTAATACGCTGAAATGAATAAATCCGTTGAATAAATTAATAATAAATTAATAATAATGTTTAACTAAACTGTAGATTTCGTCACAATTTCTAATAGTACTATTTGGTTTTTCCTTATAATCGGAAACTAAAACTTTCCCCAACAAGCGATTTAAACGCTTAAAGAGCATTAAATAAACTACTAAATAAACAGTTTTCAAATTTTTTTATACCAATTAAGTTGAAAAAATGGAAAAAAAACATTAAATGACCGTACAATATATTCAATTATAAATCATTAGAATGGAATAATTTTTTCATTTTTTTTTTTTGGCGCCATTCCGATATCTTTTATAGCTTAAAAGTTATACAACACGAATGTCACTAACTATCCCTATTATTATTGCATTACTGTGAACATCATTCTAATATATCTTGGTGATATGAGGAGGGACGTAACGTGACACAAATGTTCCTCTTAAACAACATGATTCCCTCGCTATGCAAACCGAAGGAAATGCACATTTGGCCTGTTTTCTTTTCACACGCACACATCTGCACAATCGTCTCCGTTTCTCGCAAGCGAAAGCAGCCACAAGCAGACATGTCTGCGTTGCGATACGCGGCTGTGTGAGTATACAGGCACGTGTGCACTTGACCGCGTGTGAAAAGAATACTTTTCGCATTTCAATCCTGGGTCATTCCACGCGAAATCGGACACTTTTCGGAGTAACATTTGGGATTTTTGTGAAACTTGAATAAGCTATAGTCTTTAGTGTTATATATATGTATTTTAAAGGATTTTTAAACATTTTCAAAATTGTGGAAATTAACTTTCTTTCATTAAATTATAATTTGTTAATTTTAAATATCTATATCGCAGAAATAAAATCTGAATTACATTTTTATCCATTGAAAATTACGTACAAAGATTGAAATAATCACAACTGCATTATAAAGGAAGCATATCTAACGAAACGCGTATACCTACTGGTTTGAACGTTTGATACTAACAAAACACATATAGTTTGTATAACATATTGTTGCGAGCACCCTATGTAAAGGATTCATGGCCCGCTGGTGCTCGCGACGAAGACAAGAGACAGCGAGAAGAAGGCGATCGGATCGATCGCCTGTCAAGCTGTCATTCGAGAGTCAGCCGCCATTACAAGCAGACGTATCGATATTGTATTCCTAACTGATTATATTCGTTACCTGTTCTGATATTATTCTTGTTACCCCGTATTTAATGTTCTGTTATCGTTGCTGTTCAGTAAATTTATATTATGTCGAACGCAAAACGTAACAATGGTGTCAGAAGTGGGATGCCCACTCGTGCGTCCGCGGCCTCCGCGAACCCTTCTCCTGCAGCGACGGGTGATGCCTCTCTACAGGAGATGTTCACCTCTTTCCAATTAAGCATCGTAGGACACATGCGAGAGCAGAGGAAGGACGACGAAGCTCGCTGGCAAAGGGAGGATCGTCGCAGAGAAGAGAAGGACGCAGAGGACCGGCGAACACAGGCGGCCTTCGAGGCACGCCTGTCGAACATGGAGGAACGAATGCAGGTCGTAACCGCTTCGTTACAAAATGGCTATAGTTCGGTTGGTAGCGGCGCGCATCCTGGGGGTGGGGAGAATGTACATGTAAATAGTGTTGTAAATAGTGTTCCGCCGACAGTTATCCCCGCACCCGTTAGAACGCCCGCCGCTACCCCCTTGTCGGAACCGCACGTACTCAGCTTGGGGTACACGTTGAAACCGACAATTTTTGACGGTAAAAACTCGTGGGAGGAGTACAGAGTGCAATTTGATACGATCGCGCGCGCAAATGGGTGGAATGACGAAAAAAAGGCTACAGCCTTGATCGCTTCCCTCGGGGGGTCGGCGAGGAGCGTCCTCACGACGCTCTCCGCTGCCCAATGCGAGAACTTCGTGGAATTGGTTTCCGCACTCGAATTCCGTTACGGGGCGAAGAATCTGTCAAATCTAAACTATGTACTCTTCCAGAGCCATAAGCAGCGGAGAGATGAGAGCATCTCCTCGCTTGCCACCAAAATCGAGCGATTAGCGCAGTCCGCTTTCGCCGAATGCCCGGCAGAAACACGCGACAAGCTTGCTGCGTCACAATTCGTTACGGCATTGTCGAGCTCGGTTATGCAGCGGGAACTGCGACTCGGCGGTTTTACATCGTTAAGGGCCGCCGTGACCAGGGCCCTCGAGATCGAAGCTGTCGAGACCATGTCTCGAGGTCCCGCGGTCGAATCGCGAAATCGCTATCCGGAAAAACGGAAGGCTAAATCCTCGAACAATTTTGAAAGGTTCCCGGCGAAACAGCCAAGATTTGGGAAGCCCGAGGAACGAAAGGACGACCAACTAAGAAAACCGAAGTGCTGGATTTGCGGAAAAACGGGGCATCTGCAAAAGGATTGTTTCAAGGCCAAGAACGTCCAAACAGGAGCAACTTCTACCAAAAAGTCCAATGAGGGAAACGGAAAGAGGACGGCGTAAGGGGGAGACGCCGGACCGCAAGGAACAGTCCCCCGGTCGTCAAAAGTGTGGCGATGCAGGAGGCGACTGCGCGGAATCCAACTGGAGAAATCTACATATGTGGAACAATAAATCGAAAACCCTGTCCGATTATTTTAGATACAGGTTCTCCGATCAACCTTCTGGAGAAGGAGTTCTGCCCCACTAGGGACCTCGATAAGACGAAGGTCGACATTCGCTCCACCACAGGGGAGAAAATCAAAGTATTTGGAAAGAAAAGCTTGGAACTCAGCGTTGGAGAACTCTCGAGCGTAGAAGACTTCTACGTTGTCGACATGGTGGAAAAGTGCATCTTGGGAGCGGCCTTCTTGAAGAAACACCGCTGCAGCATCGACCTATCTCGGAGTGTGCTGAGCTTACCCGGCAAATCGGATATTCGCTTTGGAGAGCCAAACCCCGAGAAAAAGAAATCGGAAGAAGAAGGGGAAACAGTCGTCCCACAGCATTTGGAAGAGCTGTACACACGCTGTTCGTCAGGTTTGGCGGAAAGACAAAAGAAACTTTTTGCTGATTTACTCCGTGAATTTCAGGACGTTTTCGCCAAGGACTCGACTCAGATAGGAAATTGCGACCGGGTGAAGCACGTCATCGACACTGGAGACTGCCCGCCCATAAAACAGGCACCGCGGAGGTTGCCTTTACACCGTCGAGCAGAAGTGGAAGAGCTGCTCAGGAAGATGTTAGTACAGGGCGTAATCGAGGAATCGCGAAGCCCGTGGTCTTCTCCGATCATCCTTGTCAAGAAGAAGGACGGCACCATAAGGTTCTGCGTGGATTTTCGACGCCTGAACGAGATAACGAAGAAGGACTCGTACCCTCTGCCCCGTATAGAGGATACTCTGGACGCTCTCACCGGATCTTCGTGGTTTTCAACCGTAGATCTACAGAGCGGATACTGGCATATCTCTATGGACGAAAAGGATCGAGAGAAAACTGCGTTTTCAGTGGGGACAGGACTGTGGCAGTTCAAAGTGATGCCCTTTGGACTCTGCAACGCCCCTGCAACATTCGAGCATCTGATGGAAGACGTACTTCGAGGCCTGACATGGAAGATCTGCTTGGTTTACTTGGACGACATCATCATCTACGGAAAGGACTTTGAACAGGAGCTCGAACGCCTTCGAACGGTGTTTTCGCGTCTACGTCAAGCCGGACTATTGATGAGCCCCAAGAAATGCTCCTTCTTCTGTCGGGAAGTGAAGTATCTTGGCCACATCGTCACAGAGAACGGAGTCAAGACGGACCCGGAGAAGGTTAAAGCGATTTCGGAATGGCCACAACCGAAGAACGTGACGGAATTAAGAAGTTTCTTAGGATTATGCACCTACTATAGGAAATTTGTGAAGGATTTTTTCAGGATCGCCTCACCGAGGCCAAACAAAATTTCCAATGGACCGAAGGATGTCGAGAAGTTTTTCAAGAATTAAAGAAGAGGCTAACCGGAACACCGGTGCTGGCTTATCCGGTGATAGACAAGGATTTCATCCTGGATACGGATGCCTCCGACCTCGCCATAGGCAGTGTCCTCTCGCAGGAACACGAAGGCCAAGAGCGGGTTGTAGCCTACTTCTCCAAAACCTTAGGTAAAGCCGAAAGAAACTACTGTGTGACTCGGAGGGAGTTACTAGCAGTGGTAAAGTCTATCGAGCATTTCCACCACTACCTCTACGGACGGAGATTTCTCGTGAGGACGGATCATGCAGCGCTTCGTTGGCTGCTGAGCTTCAAGAACCCCGAAGGACAAGTTGCCCGTTGGATTGAACATTTACAAGAATATGACTTCGAGATTCGACACCGGGAAGGAAGAGCCCACGGAAACGCTTGTGAAATTCGATGGACTTTCTAGAAGACCTTGCAGCGAAGAAGATTGTAAGAAATGCGACCGACTGGATAAAAAGGAGACACAAGAGGAAATGCACTCTACGAAGAAGATTCACCGGATATTCTTTGAAGAAAGGAAGAATGAATGGAAACGAAGCCAAGAAAAAGATGAAGAGATTGGCTTCATCTTGAAAAAGAAGGGGGAAGGAGAGAAGCCCGTCTGGCAGGACGTTGCTCGTTTCTCCCCACAACTGAAATATTACTGGTCAATTTGGGACTCGCTGGAAATTCATGAAGGTTTGCTTTTCAGGAAATGGGAGTCCCACGATGGTGCGACGACCTCATGGCTTTTGGTAGTACCGCGCGAGAGGGTCGCAGAGGTACTGAGGGAATTCCATGATGCGCCAACAGCTGGACACTTCGGAGTAAACAAGACCTTGGCGAAGATCCGCCAACAGTTCTTCTGGTCCACGTGTCGACAGGACGTTCAAGAGTGGTGCCGGCGGTGTGACACCTGTGCGGCGAAGAAGGGACCACGTCAAAGGGGAGCAGGGAACCTGAGAGTATACAACGTGGGAGCTCCGTTCGAGAGGCTTGCCCTGGTCGTTGGGGGTCCGCTCCCGAGGTCTCAGGCCGGCAACAGGTTTATGCTGGTCGTGGCGGACTACTTTACCCGGTGGCCGGAAGTAATCGCGATGCCAGACCAGCGAGCTGTCACAGTGGCAAGAGCTCTTCTGCACAACGTGGTTTGTCGTCATGGTGTACCATTGGAGATACACACGGACCAAGGAAGAAATTTTGAATCCTCCGTGTTCAAGGAATTGATGAAGCTGTTGGGAATCAGGAAAACGCGAACAACTTCCCTACATCCTCAATCCGACGGGATGGTAGAACGTTTGAATAGAACATTGCTCCAATATCTCGCAATGTTTGTTTCAGAGCACCAACGAGATTGGGACGAGTGGATTCCCATGTTCCTCCTCGCTTATAGATCAGCGCGACATGAAGCTACCCAATTAACGCCAGCGATGATCCTGTATGGTCAAGAACTTCGTTTACCCGCACAACTTTGGAGAGGACTGCCTCCGGAAGTGGAACACGACGAGGACGTCGAGCAGGGATACTCGGAATGGATCCGAGGAAAAATGAAGAGGATTCACGAGTTTGTTCGACGCCGTCTGGATATCTACAGCTCGAAGATGAAGTCCTGGTACGATAGTCACGTTAGGACGGTGGAGTTCCAGCCCGGAGAACGAGTGTGGTTATTCCAACCACGAAGAATGAAAGGGAAGTGCCCAAAACTGCAGTCCGACTGGGAAGGACCCTACACGGTGGTAAACAAGATCAACGACGTCGTCTACAGAATTCAACGCTCGCCTAGGAAGAAGTACAAGGTGGTCCACGTACGACGCCTTGCGAAATATGAGGGACAATTGCAAGAGGAATGAAGACTTCCGAGAGAAGGGATGCAACATGCAGAGAAGACTCAAGAAAGAAGATTAGTTTAAGCTAATCCGGTGGACTGGGCTGCGGAGGTTGCAAGGTGTCGGGGGACTGCTACCGCGGCTTGGATGCGGTCCCGAATTCCCCGAATGTGCCACAACAGCGTGGCGGTCCGCAGCGGGGTGCGGACATACGTGGAACCACCCCGCTACCCTCCTGGCTGGGATCCTGGCCGCGTCCCCGGTACAGTGTCTACCAAGGGGTCCCTTGCTATGAGGTGGACAGCAAACGGGAAATGGTGTCCCCAATCACCGGACGGACGTGCGACGCAGTCGCACGGATCGGTCGGAGGGGGCATCGCGGAGACGGGACCGCTGACGAGCTGCACCGAGACGGTCCCCTGGAACAGCACCAGATGCCACGAAGAGGAATGGCGCCAACAAGAAGCCACGGATTGGAGTACTGGAGGAGATGAGAAGAAAGAAGAGGAAGACGAGTTGAGAGTCCGGGGAGGATTGATCGGGGAGCGGGCCGGTGACAAGCTCATGAGTTGTGACCCCCTGTTGTCGTGCCCGTCTCGCCTTTTGGTCTCCCTGACTGTTCGACTCCACCGTTCCTCGGGAGAAGAAAAAAAAAAAAAAAAATTAAGGCATGCAATGTTTTTCTGAAAGGGACTGTTGGAGTTCCGGAGACGTCGTGGGACAATGAGCTGGAGTCCAGAGGAGCTTTGTCGCTTGACTTCCACCGAGGGACTGTTGGAGTTCCGGGGACGTCGTGGGACAAGGAACCGGAACCTCCAGAAGAGCGTCGTCGCTGGACTTCCGCCGAGGGAACACCAGGAATGAATCGTTGGACGAGCCCGACCAGAAAAAGGATTGGACCTCTTGCCAGTCTCTACCCAAGAAGAAGATGCGCCATCGAAGAAGATGAAGTCCATACAAGAAAGAAGTACGCAAGACTGAAGCCGCAAGTGGAGGGTAGAGACGCGAAGAGCCATGCACCCACGCCTTGCCCAGGGTTTTTGGGGTGGTTTTTCCCTGGGCGTGAAGGTGAATACCGAGGCGACGGACGGAAGAGGCCACATAGCGTCCTTCCCACTCTTCCGAGCCAGGGTGCAGCTGCCACCAAAGGAGAATCTGCAGCGGTCGGGACGACCGCTCCTCGAAGGGGGGGAGCAGTGTTGCGAGCACCCTATGTAGAAGATTCATGGCCCGCTGGTGCTCGCGACGAAGACAAGAGACAGCGAGAAGAAGGCGATCGGATCGATCGCCTGTCAAGCTGTCATTCGAGAGTCAGCCGCCATTACAAGCAGACGTATCGATATTGTATTCCTAACTGATTATATTCGTTACCTGTTCTGATATTATTCTTGTTACCCCGTATTTAATGTTCTGTTATCGTTGCTGTTCAGTAAATTTATATTATGTCGAACGCAAAACGTAACAATAATGATAATGAAGTTTAAAGTTCCTACATTTCGACTTATCGGCACGAAAGTTGCAAGTACGTGCTAGTGACATTTTTCACATGAAGATGAGTTCAAACACGGTATACATCGGATTGTTAATTGATTAAATAATAATGAACATACGAATTGGAAAAAAATGAGTAGGACAAGAGGGGTAAAGTAGTGATATGCTTCGCGGTGCGCATAGTATCGAATATACGTGCGTAAAGTGTCAAAGATAGCTGTTGATATACATAGGTATTTGAAGAATATAAATAATACTGTATTATATACAACAAAATACCGCGCTGCTACTAGTACATCACAAACTGTAACTGCATACAAATCTGTACCATAAAACATAACTTACATTTCTCGACGCTTTTTATTTTTTGACAAAAGCTTTGCAGATAACTTGGGCCGCTTCGCTTTTGCATCACCCTTCAAATAGCGGTTGTCCCTTGCATCTGCGGCTTCCTTCCTTGATTCTATGACAATGGAATGATCACACACACTTATCAACACTATAAACAATTCACAAATTATGAATATTCCATACGTATCAATATCTGCGCAGTAAATAAAAACCCGATTGCTTTCTGCGTTTTCACCGTAGTGCAAACGGTAGAAAACTGATCAGCTAGCGTTGTCGCTGCATTAGTTACAGATGCTGCGATGCAGAACAAAAGATAGTGGGAAAAGGACAGATATATGCGTTCTGTTCCTCACTTTCTCATTAGGATTGGTGTATGCTGATACATTTACATAGAGTATGTACTTCCGGGAATACTTTTTGGTGCAGAAATGTGCAGAGGAAAGGTTTTTTGATTATCCTGTGCATATACATTTGACGTAACACCTTTGCGGGTTTGAACCTTTTAGGCGGGCCAAGACGTGTCGCTCGGTCCTTGGGGCAAGTGAAATATAAAATATTGAGTGAGTGAAAAAGACAGTTTGGGCCCTGTCCAACGGTTTCAGGAAAGAATGCGCAAGTTATATAGTAGGATCACCTACAGGAGTGGTAGTAATGTGTGCGTGAACCTCGCCGGCGATTGTTTTTTGGCAACGCTGGCCCTTGGGGCTAGCAAAGGCTCGATCGTCAGAAATACGAGTGACTGCCGAACAATAAAGATCGTAAGTACCTTCACGCTTACTACTCCTGTCTTTTTCACTATATGTGCCGGTTAGTATGAAAGTGGTC
Source organism: Andrena hattorfiana (assembly GCA_944738655.2). NCBI lineage: Eukaryota > Metazoa > Arthropoda > Insecta > Hymenoptera > Andrenidae > Andrena > Andrena hattorfiana. The sequence continues at coordinate 17,215,993 of OX122895.1, read as the reverse complement.
TAAGTCCTCGTTTTTCGTTTATTACATTTCACTTCTTTTGTACGTATTATATCAACATGATACATAATAAACGTAAAGTTCAGTTTCTTTTTTTTTAAATTTCGACCGACGCCACTTTCGTAATAAATGACATACCTCTATATTTTACTTCCAACCCAAGACTGTATTTAGACATATTCCGGGTAGAGTTTCATTACCGTCATAGTATTGTTGTAATTTTTTGTGTAAAATCTATCGAGTCAACTGTGATTGTTTGAGTGTCCGCGTGTTTCTCAAGGTGCGTATCGCCATTGTGAGGCAGCCTCGCGTGGCACAAAAATCGCGGAGTGGAGAGTTTGGAGACTACTTCGACCATGATTACTTTACGAGTCATCAGCCGTCGATTTTTCGACGTGCTCAAAGGTGCTTCGCGGCCCCAAGATCAAACATCGCATGACTCAGGCGACGCAAATATCATGCTGGAGGTAGCGCGAGACTGTCGCACGAGCCTGCCTCGCAAAGTGATCATGATCGAGGCAGTCTCCACACTCTCCACTCCGCGAAACGTGCTTCGCGCGGCAGCCTCGCAATACCGATACGCAGCTCCACGCTCAGAGATTCGTATATTCATTCTCCCGTAGAATAAGAAAGTTATGTTATAATTTACCCGCGAAATGTCTAGAAAAGGTATATACATTCGGGTGTAATATAGGCTTCTTTTAGTTGAAACTGAAGACAAGTAATGAAAATTAAACAGTTTCTACACATCAGAAGTGGAAAAATCGGAAATTTGACAATCACAAATATTGGACATTTGAAAATACAGATATTTTTAAACTTGATAACCGCATAATTACAAATTTTGGAAGTTTTTGAATTTCAACGCTTTTGAACTTGTAAATTTCAACATTTAGAAATCTGAAGTTTCTCCTCCTGCGCTAAATCTTGGCTGAAGGAAGCCTACATTTTACCCAAAAGTACCAACTTTATAAACGTGTACTCTTCTCAGAGTTGGGCAAAGTGTAATATAATTATAAATTATAAATTACGATTAAAATGTAATTGTGTAATTGATTACACATTATTTTCTGCAATCCTTAATTTAGGTAGTTAACCACAATTTTGTCAACTACCTAAATTAACAATTACAGAAAATAATGTGTAATCAATTACACAATTACACTTTAATCGTAATTTGTAATTAGATTACATTTTGGCTAACTCGGGCTCTTCTACTACACCTTCAAATCCATTTTAATTACGTTCAATAGTTTCACTGTTTCTTCGAATTCTTTTTTTAGATATCTGACGAAAAAACTAAAACTGGAGAAAAAGAAGTGACTCCGTCTAAGGGACGGAGTCCAACCAGCAAAGAGCCTCCGTCCCCAAGACGGAGTTGAACAAGTAGCAGGACTCCTCCGCGCAGCAGGCGGATTCCGTCCTCGCCACGGAGTCCGCGGAGAGAGCCGACTCCGTCCTCGCGACGGAGTCCGCGGAGGAAACCGACTCTGTCTTCCAAGTGGATGGAAATCGCGTTGGAATTTCAAAAACAGGTATGTAGATACGTAGACGATCTCGCGCAAACATTTCTTTCATTCTCATGAAAGTTTTAAGAGTTATTTTTCATATTACAGAACAGCGAGCTCAAAAAGCAACTCAGGCAACTCAAATATGGCGGAGCCAGAGGAGGTAAAGGAGGAAGAGGAGGAAGAGGCGGAAAACGAGGAAAAGGAGGACGAGGAGGAAGAGGAGTTAATAATTTTTTTTACTTTAAATCATAATTTTATATAAAATAAATGTGAAATAAAAATTGGCTCGGGTTATTTCAGTAATGCCCATCTCTGGTATTTGGCCATATAATCGAGGCAGTGAGAGCAACAACGAACTAACCCACATTTTTTTCGAAATGGAGTCAGAAGCAATAACGTATTCCAATAGTCTTTACTAATCATATACAATATGAAAAAAAATTTTAATTTCCGTTGTTGCTCTAACTGCCTCAATTACTATAACATAAATTTGACAGCGATTTCAAATGATGTATGTGTTACGGTAAAAGCGATAATTTAGTAAATGTATACAGTTCGTAATAGTTCCTAGTCAATGTATGCCTAAAATGCGTATAACCTAATCTACAATCGTACGAAAATCCATATATTGACTGCATCACGCTTTTACTGTGGCACATGTACAGGGTCAACGTTTTATCCTGCAACCCGCGCTCGCGCGAACAGGTAAAATGGCAACAACGCCTCACGGACGAATTCCACTACACCATGCACCGTCCCGGCGTTCGGAGAGCTGCCAGCGACCGCTGGACAGCAGTGATGCCCGAGCTTCGAGAATTTTGGGATGATCTCTTTCAAATTAACGTCGCAAAGAGCTATTCAGAATTTCCCGGCCCAGGTTGAAAAATTTGGTGCCTTCTTCGTATAAACTTTGAACTATAAAAGATATCGGAATGCAATTTGCTCCGAAAAATGAGGAAAAATTATTCCCTTTTAATGATGAATAATTTAAAATATTTTACGTTTACTTCATTTTTTTTTATCAATTTTTTAACCATAATTGTTGTAAAACGCTTTTGCAAACTGTTTATTTGATACTGTATTTAATGTTGTTTTTAAAATTTGTGGCGTTGATAAACAATAGGCTAGTTGTTTCTGCATCATTATTTTCATAAATTGAGATATTAAATTTTTATTCAATTATGTGTTAGTTCTGCAGACCTCAAGAACTATTCTTCTGGTTTTCTTTTTTATGATTTTATCCTTAATGCAGTACATACCTAGATCAGACGTAAGGGGTAACTAATGGGACCTGCCTTTGATTGTAGCGGTGCTTGAATTTTTTTTCTAGAATTTTTGTCTCTGAATTTTTGAAACGATGCGCCATTATTGTGATTTTTACACGCAGGTGGCGAAAAATCTCTCCGTACAAGGGTAAACGCCGCGGTCAACCCTGTCGTAGCTAAAATTGTTGAAATTGAGACGAGTACGAGATCAGTCGACATTATTTTCAAATCTCATTACAGTAATCTGGGGTGCGAGTGGTAAACCGATCATAAAAACGGAGCGCGCGGCTCGATTACCTGGACGGGAAATTCCCAACACCTAGCTCTTTGCGACGTTAATTTGAAAGAGACCACCCTAAAAGCTCCTCACCGGGCCAGTGCATGGTTGTAGTGGAATGCGTCCGTGAGGCGCTGTTGCCATTTTACAAGTTCGTGCAAGCGCAGGTTGCAGGGTAAAACGCTGACCCCGTATCCAGCTGACGCTTCAGTTTTGCTATGATTCCACGTTGGCAGTCCTGTTGGACTACCCGTTGGGGAGGTCCGATATATACGTGTAGCTTCAAGTTAAGGTAGACTAACTGGGTCGTGGTGAATAACGAAACACGTGTAGAGCTCAATGAACGTATATTTTCGGGACTGCGACCAATCCCTACGAGAACACGAAGGCAAGAGAGAATATGGCGCCTCTTGCTCGTCGTCGGAGACGACGTCCCCCCACTCTCCACATGCCGGAGAGGTGGGGGAAAATAGAGAGGAAACCCGCTAACGCGCTCCCCACAGCACTTCCCCCAAGATCTGATGTGGATCTGAATACTGATTGCACGCCCCTGAGTTTTAACATATTCTGTCACAATGTGGTAATTCTATACCGATAACAGTCCAATCGACTTCGCGACTGGTAACGTACATAGTCTTCAGACGTTGAAAGTACAATCTAAAGCAGTGCTGCAAATCTTACACGCTATATAAAGATACTATAATACAATACGGAAAGAATGTTATAATACTATAATACAATGAAGAATACTATAATACAATGAAGAATACTATAATACAATGAAGAATACTATAATACAATGAAGAATACTATAATACAATGAAGAATACTATAATACAATGAAGAATACTATAATAAACTCTACGCGCAATGCAGTAACAAAAAACGATAGCTTTAGCGAACTGTGATACATTTCGCACGTTTATAATACGCAGTCTTGTAGTTGCTATATTAGTCTTTAGGAACGGTGCAAATGCAGAGTAGAAGAATATATGTTAAATAATACTGTAATACATTTGTACGCTTGTACCACACAGTCTCAATGTTGCTAACCTAATCTTTGGGAGCGGGCGCAAACGCAACCCTTTTTCGTTGATACGTACGCAGTGCAGGCAAGGAACTCACGGCCACGGACGGGCTATCGCAAGTTCCACCGTTGGACGGCGGGAGATCAACGAGCCCGTCAAAAACCATATGCGCTGGTTTGAGCAATTCAACGGACATGTTTTTAGGAGCACCGTTTACTTTTATTTCATAGACGCGATCGCTCACACGCTGCAGCACTCTATGCGGACCGGTGTACGGCCGCTCAAGCGCCTTTTTTACCATGTTCCGAAGGAATACGTGCGAACACGTGTGTAATTCTTTAAACACGAACGCACGCTTCTTGTACTTGTGCGCTACCGGCACAGGCCGCACCAGGCGCATGTACTCTCGATACTCATTAATGAACGCGCTCGGATCCAGAACAATAGTGTCCGGAAGAAAAAATTCCCTGGGCAGTCTCAAGATCGTCCCGAACAGAAACTCGGCCGGAGACGCGCCGGTGTCAGGTCGCACATGCGATCTAAGTCCAAGCAATACGGTTGACAGGGTGCGAGGCCAGTTCGTATTCGAATGACACATCATCGCGGCTTTAAACACGCGATGCCAGCGTTCGATCAGTCCGTTGGATGCGGGGTGATACCCCGTCGTGCGGACTCGTTCTCAACCAATTAAAGACAATAGTGCCAAGAACAGCCTCGACTCGAACTGAGCTCCTTGATCCGAAGTTAGAATCTTCGGAGCCCCGTACCGAGATACCCATGTTTGGTAGAACACATCCGCGACCGATTGGGCCGATGTTTCCCGCACGGGCACTGCCTCGACCCACCGAGAGAACCTGTCGATCATTGTCACGCAATAGCCGAAACCATCCCGCTCCGGCAAGGGGCCTATTATATCGACGTGAACATGATCAAAACGGCCGTCGGGGGCCACGAATTGCCCGGGCAACAGTCTAATATGACGCGATACTTTAGACTGCTGGCAGCCCGTACAGGTCTTGCACCACTTCGTTACGTCGCGGTGCATGTCGGGCCATACATAGCGTTGCCGTATTAAACGATCGGTGACCTTCGCGCTCGGATGGGCCGGACGATGAAACAGGTTAAAAACGGTCTCGCGAAGGCTCGCAGGAATATACGGCCGAATTGCCTCGCCCGTGATCTCGCACGAGATTGTCGTGTGATTCGACCCCCACTGAAACTCCTTCATTTTTAATGGAAAGTCGGCGGACTTGCGAATCAGTTGAAGCTGTTCATCGCTCTTCTGCTGTTCCACCAGCTGATTGAGTTCAATCTCAACGGGCAGACGCAGCGAATCGACCCGCGAAAGGGCATCCGCCACCACATTGTCGGAGCCGGCCACATGCTCGATCCGGGTGGAAAACTGCGCGATGTGTGACAATTGTCGCACTTGTATAGGCGATGCCTTATCGGTTTTTTGCATAAACGCATAAACTAACGGCTTATGATCAGTAACTATGCCAAAATCACGACCCTCGATGAATGGTCGAAAGTACCTTACCGCCTCGTAGATCGCAGCAAGTTCCCGATCGTACGTGCTGTAATTAATCTGCGCGGGGGTGAACTTTTTTTAGAAGAACGCGAGCGGTCCCCCACCTGCGACGGGGACAACTGCTCAAGGACCGCGCCCATCGCGGAGTCGGATGCGTCCGACACCAAACGGATACTCGCATTATGGCGGGAATGAACTAGAAGGGCCGCGCTGGCAAGATCGACCTTGATCTTTACAAACGCGCTTTCCGCCTCTTCCGTCCAAACAATCTCGCGTCGATCATTTTTACGCGAATCGCGTATATAAGCATTTAAGGGTGTTTGTGAACTCGCGGAGTGACGCAAATTCCGGCGATAAAAATTCACCATGCCGAAGAAACGACGCATTTGCACGACATTAGTGGGTTTGGGGAACTGCGTGATCGCGGCGACTCTCTGAGCCGTGGGACAGATTTCCCTGCTGCAAATCGTATGACCTAGAAATTCCAACTCGGGCGCGCCGAACACGCATTTATCCACGTTGAGGCGGAGATGATACTCCTTCAGCCTCTGGAACACCTCGCGCAGATGAGCGGTATGCTCCTCTGGAGAGGATGAAGCAACCAGAATAGTCGTCCATGTACACAAACGCAAATTCCAAATCGCCCAGCGCGCGATTAATATATCGCTGAAACGATTGACCCGCATTACGCAACCCGAAAGTCATAAAACAGTACTCGAAAAGGCCAAAGAGCGTACAAACCGCGGTCTTCTCGATGTCTGCAGGGGCCATCGGAATTTGATTGTACGCCTTGTGCAAGTCAAGGGAGGAAAATATGCTCCTTCCTTGCAGATTCACGGTACAATCATGGAGGTGCGGAGTCGGATACCTATCCGGTGTGGTAATCGCGTTTAACCTGCGATAATCGCCACAAATCCTCCAAGACCCGTCCTTTTTGCGAACTAAGTGTATTGGACTAGCCCGCGGACTACTAGACGGACGACAAATCCCGGCGGCGACTAGTGCCTTGAACTCGGCCTTGGCCGCTTTAACTTTCTCCGGTGTCAAACGCCGCGGACGCTCCGCGACCGGAGGGCCGGTTGTCATAATATAATGGAGCACGTCCCTTTCTCCCGGTGGAGCTAATTGGGACGATCCCGTGATCTCCGGAAACTCCGCGAGAAGTTCTGCGAACTTCGAGCCCGTATTAACCGAATTGACCGAACTGACCGGAACAGACCTCGCGACCGCCAGATAGTACATTCGAGTCACTGTATCAATGAGTCTGCATTTCTTTAAGTCGGCAATAAGACCATAATGTTTTAACAAATCCGCACCGATGATCGCATAAGGTACTGCCGTGATACAGAAGTTCCAGCGGAACGCGCGCCTTAATCCTAAGTCTAACGCGCGGAGAGACTCGACGAAAGTGTCTATTCGAGACTCGTTCGCAGCGAAGAGCCTGCGACCCGAAGGCTTAACATTGATTTTAAGGTCTGCCGGAAGCAACGAGAAATCAGCTCCCGTATCGAACAAAAACAGCTGACCTGTTGCGCGGTCGCGCACGTGGAGACGATTCTTCGACGCCACCTTCCTTGAACGTCTCCACACAGGAAGGGTGGTTTAGTTTTTTGGTTTCCAGGACGCGCATTGGGTGCACCAGTCACGACACGATGTCGGATTCTGGGGATATTTCGTGTGCGCGTAACAGAGTCCGGACTCGTGACGCTTCTGCGAATTTTTCTGGCTCTTGTCACGTCCCGGGTGAGGTCTTTAGGACGATGGCATAGACGGGGAATTATTGAAGGGAACTCAGGCGCGAATGCCAGATTCGTGGCACTGAGGATAAATTGGATTTCAGGCACGAATACCAGATTCGTGGCACTGAATGGTTTGAGGGAATGCAGGCGCGAATGCCAGATTCGTGGCACTGCGGAGAGTTTGGATTCAGGCGCGAATGCCAGATTCGTGGCACTGAATAGTTTGAGGGAATGCAGGCGCGAATGCCAGATTCGTGGCACTGAATAGTTTGAGGGAATGCAGGCGCGAATGCCAGATTCGTGGCACTGAATGGTTTGAGGGAATGCAGGCGCGAATGCCAGATTCGTGGCACTGCGGAGAGTTAGGATTCAGGAGCGAATGTTGGATTTGTTGCACTGGACGTTTGCGGGAAACAGGCGCGAATGCCAGATTCGTAGCACTGCGGCTTTATTGGAGTTCAGGCGCGAATGCCAGATTCGTAGCACTGAACGACCAGGGAAAGTTTAAATGGTAATCACTCCGGAGGTGACACCCGTTAGAGCACTTTGTTTGTTTTGGCTTGGTAATTGGATTTACTATTGCATTTATATAAGAAGCCACACGTAATATTTCCGCGAAATATGTCTAGACATATGGCTGTACACGGCCCATGCAAAAGTATGTTTGTAAACACTGTAAGAACTCTCGCGTTCGCGAACCGAAATCAGCTGTTGCAGCAGCCTGTTTAGATTAGGAGCCCTCGTAACTAAAGGATAGACACAATAATTCGAAGCGGAATTTAATGTGAAACAGTTTATTCAATTTGAAGCACGTTTATAGGCCATGCACTGCCAATGCGATAGCGGTTGGTCCACAATAATGCGTTAGACGATAAGCATTTGCACATAACATTGATATAAATGGTGGTTAATAACAATATAAGAGTATGAACATGAAATTCATGAGAATAAGCCGATGACAATATATGAAATGCAATAAGCGTTAATAAAATACAATAATATAATAAATAAGCGTTATTAATATAAATAATATGAAAGCAATAAGCGTTGGTAATGCAAAATGATATAAGCAATAAGCGTTGTTAATAGAAAATAATATGAAAATGCAATAAGCGTTATTAATACAAAATAATATGAAAATGCAATAAGCGTTATTAATACAAAATGATTTAGATGTATGGAGATGATATGCCGTATAATGGTAGTTAATAGTAATTGCTTATGGTGGTTTCCGTATTACACTGAATTTAATTATTGTAACACTGTATACGTAATACTTCGCGGGAGTGTTTCTGTAGCAGAGATTCCGTAGAAGAGGATCCGTAGAAGAGATTCCGTAGAAGAGGATCCGTAGAAGAGAATCCGTAGAAGAGGATGCGGCCTCTCGAACCCTCGTATTTATATGGTTTACAAGAATGTCAGGTGTGAGGGGTGTTGCGTGGTATGCACCTTGACCTATTTACGAATTATGCGTCGCAATAGGACTTCCGGGGTTTTTATAAAATGAAATAAGCGTCTATAATTAGACGTGTTTATGACTCATGTATGAAATATGCGTCGCAATAAGGCTTCCAGGATTTTATTTAGGCTATTGATAAGGGGATATTCAACCCATTGGATGGATTTTGGGTGTTTCAATGGGAAAGGGGTGAGATTGGCTTTGACTCGGTGAGTCGTAAAGAGGAGGTGAGACGTGGTCTCGAATTAAGAGGTTTTGGGACGAGGGACTTGTTTGAATTCAGATATGAGGGAGGATTTCGCGCCTCGTAGGGCGAATAGGTGAAGGAGTTTGTAATTGACCATCTTGAGATGGGGACCGCTAAGGTACATCGTCAAGGTGATCAGTGATTGGGGAAAAAGGGGTAAGACTTGAGTTGAGGGATTTTGATGGAGTTGTGGAGCGATTTATGAGGGAGACTTTTGAATAATACCGCGCGAAAAATAGAGGGACATCACACTCTTATCATTTGAATGCGGTCGCGTACGCGATCTGTTTTTGGATGACTGTGCAGTTAACTTTCTAACCTGTTTCGTCAATGTCGCCACGCACGCCGCGAGGCGAGTAACCTCGACCTTCAATGATGGAGATGACGAAGTTTTAGCGGCCGACGCCACCTGCTCCTCGACAGGAGCCGAGTGTTCCGCGATCTTGTCCGCGACCTCCGCCAACCGTTCGAGATCCTCCGCACCGGTCGCGGCGAGGATTGCCCGATGGCTCGCGGGTAATTGATCCAAAAATGTCGACCTAATCACCGCGTCGTCGCATTGTCCATTATTGAGGTTTCTTAACCGACTCAATACGAACGACGGCTTGCCGTCCGTGAGCACCTGACCCTTAAGCAGCTTACGTAGGTTACTTTCCGCGGAGCCCGCGAATGTCGCGATAATGCGGCGGTGGGGACGCTGAGATAATGTCTTTAACGCAACCCACCACTTCGACATCCAAAGCAGCCAAAACGATGTCTGCCTTGGTGCTTTCTACTGTTATCCGTGCGTTACGCAGAGTCGCTTCTACTTGCATGAACCAAAGATCCGGATCAGACCGGAAAAAACTAGGGACCTTCGCCGACCAAACGCTGTTGCGTTTTTAGTAACTGCGCTGCAAGTTCATTAACCGCGATTGCGGCATTCCCGCTTTTCTCGTCGTTGGAGGCCATGACGATCGGCCGCGCGACGCACAAAAAGACCCTATGACGCGACTAGGCGACGGTGGCGCAATCACGCGCAGTTCCCGCGGGCACGCGACACTGTGAATCGGTCCGCCTTCCGCGCGGGGAACTAACACAAAATGGCCGTACCACGCGTTTCCGGCGCTCTAAATATAAGATGGCGGAGGTTTCTACCACGCACGCTTTGAAATTCGCCCAACGCGCAAACAAGCGACTGAGTCCTTACGATCCCACGAATACCTCAGAATACGTGCCCGGCGAATGCCCCGTACGGAGAACCGCACCCCGAGCGAAGATACTGCGCCTCGGTGAATCGACGTCGAAGAACAGCGTCGGCGACGCCGATCTCGCCGGCCGGACTTTCCTGAGAGCGGGAGAAAGCTCCGGTAACGTTGGCTTCACGCAATGACCCTCGCAGGATCCAGGGCGGATCGATGATCCAGCACGGATGCGATGATCCAAAGCGAATGCAGTGGTCCAGGACGGATGCACTGGAGGCCGAATTTCCACACCACGACGGCGCACAAGGGACGCCCGCGAGATGCCTCAGCCGATACCGACGTAATTTCCAATCACGTGCGTTGCACCACAACTTGAGTTGTTAGTCGGGGTCACCACTGTTGGACTACCCGTTGGGGAGGTCCGATATATGCGTGCAGCTTCAAGTTAAGGTAGACTAACTGGGTCGTGGTGAATAACGAAACACGTGTAGAGCTCAATGAACGTATATTTTCGGGACTGCATTCAATCCCTACGAGGACACGAAGGTAAGAGAGAATATGGCGCCTCTTGCTCGTTGTCGAAGACGACGTCTCCCCACTCTCCACATGCCGGAGAGGTGGGGGAAAATAGAGGGGGAACCCGCTAACGCGCTCCCCACAGTCCTCCCGAGTAGGCGCCATCTCGTATCCAACAGCTGAACTAAATTTGTCACGTGACTTGCTCTGTATTATCTCCAATATGGCGGAACTCATATTTGTGAATGCAGTCACGAAATTACGTTGTTTGTCCTTATATGAGCAGATTTTGGGCTGGGTGCGGTCTTATTTAAAAGAGGAAGGTTCAGTGCAGCGCGCTCTGGTCATCGTTTAAACTACAAAACAATTTTAGTGACCTAAAAATACTTGGAATCTGCGAGTGTGTTTTGTCGATTTTTCTCTACTTTGGACACTCATATTATATATAATAATAATAATAATAATAAGTTTATATATTTCAACGGGATAAACCCTTTGTTATAAGAAAATATAAGTCACAGTCACACAAGCCTAGTACAAATAATTAGGAAGTACAGAGAGAAGTAATTAAAAGAAACGAAAGTAGAGAAGTAAGCGCAAAAGAACCATTAATGATAGTGACAAAAACAGATATAAAAGAATCATAATAATAATATAATAACACAATATAACTTAATATTAAAAATTAGGGGGTAAGGGACATACGAACAGCGATCAGAGCAGAGTTATTGAAGGAATTGTAGGAATTATTAAAGAAATCAACCGAATTACAATAGCGATTAGCAGTTATTAAAAGACGATTAAGACTATTATAATAGCCATAGAGTGTTCGATGTGACTCCGGAAGGAAGAGAGTATGATTTCTAAGGCAACGCACAGGTGCATAAAAAGTAAGTTTTGGAAGGATTTGTGGACAAGAGATACAATTGTTAATAATTTTATATAAAAATAGGAGGTCGGCGACGACACGGCGTTGATCGAGGCTCCTTAATCCAAGGCGCAACAGCATAAAGTCATAATTATGGCAAAATATAGACATAGGTGATTCCGTGCGATATGATGCCAGTCTAAGAAACCTGTGCTGCACACCCTCGATTAATACAGAGTGGCATTTACAGGGTCATCCGTTAAAACTGCAACCTACGCGCGCGCAAACAGACAAAAATGGCAACACCGCCTCACGGACGCATTTCACTACAGCCATGCATCGGCCCTGCGTTCGGAGGGTTGCCAGCGACCGCTGGGCAGCGGTGATGCCCGAGCTTTGAAAATTTTAGGATGGTCTCTTTCAAATTAACGTCACAAGGAGCTATTTGAAATTTCCCGACCGGGGTTGAAGAATTTGTGGCTTTTTTCGTATAACTTTTGAATTATAAAAGATATCAGAATGCAATTTGCGCCGAAAAATGAGGAAAAATTATTCCCTCTTAATGGTGGATAATTCAAAATATTTTACGTTTAGTTAATTTTTCTTTTATCAATTTTTTAACCATAATTGTTGTGAAAAGCTTTTGCAAACTGTTTATTTAATGTGTGTCCTTACTTTCATAACTTGAGAAGTTAAATTTTTATTCAATTATGTGTTAGTTCTGCAGACCTCAGAATCTATTGTTCTGGTTTTCTTTTTTATAATTTTATCCTTATATGCAGTGCATGCATAGATCGGACGTAAGGAGTAACTAATGAGACGTGTCTTTGATTGTAGCGGTGTTTGAATCTTTTTTCTAGAATTTTTGTGTTTGCATGTTTAACCTTTTAGCTACTCAACGCCACCCATATATGCCCGCTTTCGTTAATGTCATTTTTTGGAACGATGCGTGATTATTGTGGCTTTTACACGCAGGTGGCGAAAAATCTCTACGTACAAGGGTATAGCGCCGCGGTCAATCCTGTCGTAGCTAAAATTTTTGAAATTAAGACGGGTACGAGATCAGTTGACATTGTTTTCAAACCTCATTACAGTAAGCCGGGGTGCGAGTGGTAAACCGATCATAAAAGCGGAGCGTGCGGCTCGCTTACCTGGGCCGGGAAATTCTGCACAGCTCTTCGCGGCGTTAATTTGAAAGAGGCCATCCTAAAATTTTCGAAGCTCGGGCATCACTGCTACCCAGCGGTCGCTGTTAACCCTCCGAACGCTGGGCCGGTGCATGGTTGCAGTGGAATGTGTCCGTGAGGCGGTGTTGCCATTTTCGTCTGATGGCGCGCGTGTAGGTTGCAGTTTTAACAGATGACCCTGTATAATAAGGAGCCCAAATAACGGATCCATATTCGAGAATAGGACGAACCAAGGAGTTATGGAGAGTTCGGAGTGTGGTGATATTAGAGAATAACTTGGAGGAGCGGTGAATAAATCCTAATGTTTTATACGCGGAATTAACTATATGTTGGTAATGATAATGAAACGTTAAAGTACTAGAAAAGTAGATACCAAGGTCACGTATGGTTTCAACAGATTGCAGAGATGAGGTTTGAATAGAGTAAGGGAAGATCACTTTACTAGATTTACGGCTGAAGCGTATAACACGACACTTGGATAAGTTAAAACCAAGTTTATTACGCAAGCACCATAAGGAAAGTCTATCTAAGTCAGACTGTATTAAAAAAGCATCAGACACACTCGCAACTTGTCTATAAATCTTTAGATCGTCTGCAAAAAGTGAAAAGTTACAATGTAAAATGGCTTCGGATATACCATTAATGTATAAAACAAATAGAAGCGGACCCAAGTGAGATCCCTGGGGAACACCAGAAAGAACAGCAATCTCCTTAGATAGGAAATTATTATACTTAACTATCTGAATTCTATTAGTCAAATAGCTGGAGAGCCAGGCAAAAAATGCACCATGGAGGCCGAGGGAGTGAAGTTTAGAAAGAAGAGTCGGATGGTCTACCGTATCAAAGGCTTTACGTAGGTCGGTATAGATGGCATCAACCTGTTGACCACTTTCTAAGCAATTTGACAGGAAATGATTATAAGTAAGAAGATTGGTAATAGTAGAACGACCAGACATAAAGCCATATTGATCATCAATAATTACGTTCTTACAAATGAAGGAGAGTTTATTTGAAACAATGCTTTCAAATATTTTAGGCATAATATTCTGCAAACTAATAGGCCCGTAGGAACTAGCAAGTGAATTATCACCACCCTTAAAAATAGGAGAGACTAAGCAAGTCTTCCACGAAGAAGGAAAAATCCCAGAACTGTAAGATTTATTGAATATAATAAAGAGGATGCGAGCCATAATGAATTTACAAGACTTAAAAAAGATCGCGGGGATGCCATCGATACCAGGACCCTTATTAACATCGAGGAGTTGTATTTGGGAGAGTACCTCACTAATTGTGATTTCCATGTTAGAAACATCAATGGTACTGTTGAAGGAGAAGGAAGGCGGCGATTCAGGACTACAGGAGTAGACAGAGCCAAAATAATCCGCAAATGTATCGGCAATCGAATGATCCGAGTAGGATAACTGGTCATTAAAGGAAATGTGAGAAGGGCGAGAGGAGTCGTTTTTAAGTTTATGAACAAATTTCCAAAAAGTTCTGGGATGATTAAGAAGAGTATTTTCAGATTTGTAAGCGAAAGAGTGCCAGCAGTTCAGGGAGATGGTTTTGCATTGGGACCTGAGATTAGAAAAAACTAGATAGTCGGAAAAAGAGGTAGAAAGTTTTAAGTCACGATGAGCTTTTTTTTTGCCTATTAAGTGAAACAAGTTTGCGGGAAAACCAGATAGGGTAGGAAGAAATTACGGAAGACGAGGAAAGTACAAATGATTCAATAGCATGGTTAAGATGAAAATAAAGGATATCCGCGGATTCATCTACGGATAAGGGAATGAGAAGAGCATCCCAATCAATAGAAGCAAAATAATCATTGATGCCGACGTAATCAGCCGAATTAAAGCTTCTGCGATGAATCACCTTGGGAGGAGAGGAAGAATTAACAGAGAGGGTAAGACAAAAAGAGATGGAGGGATGGTGAGGATCCTCAGGGAGAAGGGGCTCAGGAGCAGGGGAGGTGCGAACATTTGGAAATGTCGAAAGAACAAGATCAAGGAGCTTACCATTATTGTTAGCCACGTAGTTTACTTGAGAAAAATTCAAAAAGCTAATACATTCGCGGATAATGTCCAAAGGAGAAGGTAGGATGTTATTGTGGTCAAGAGATGCTATACAAGAAGGAGTGATATGGCTAGAAAAGTCAGGTAGATTGTAATCGCCGACGATAATAAAATCAGCCGTGGGAAAACGGTGGGATAGGACTTGTATAGTTTGAGAGTGAAGCTGATATAGTATGTGTGAGGAGTGAGGAGGAATATAAACAGAACCAATAATAATAGTGCGTGAGCCAAGCCGCAACTCTACAAAAAGTTGCTCTATTGAATTAACGGAAAATTCGATTTGTCGGCATAAATATGAATTCTTAATCGCAATCAAAACACCTCTAAGAAGATTGCTAGTATCTGTGTTTCTGTTACAGCGGCAAATATTATAAGAGGAGAAGCCTAATTCACCGTTAGATATACTACTATGTAGCCATGTTTCAGACAGAATAAATACATCGTATGTATTTGAGAGAGTAGAAAGAGAACACCGTAATTCGGATAGTTTAGAACGAAGACCGCGCACATTTTGATAGAAGAACAAAGGGTGAAAATTTAGTTTTTTGAATAAGACGAAGGAGACGCATTAACAATTCTGGGCACTCCATTAATATATCTAATAGTCTTATCTTTAACTCCTGAGTCAAGTAGATTTTGAAGTTCCTTCCTTAAGTTGTTTAGGTGAAGTTGCTGTCGAGGGGTGGAATCCTGGAAGATCTTGAGAGAGCCTTTGTAGCGGTTTTTGTCACGCAGAATGGCAAGTACTTTAGACCTGCTAGACATGGATACACGGATCAGGCGGGGGCGATTATTAGTTTTCTTCCCAATCCTGGTAGTTTTGATGTTGAAGTAGTCGCCAGGTTGAATGGAGTTGAAAACGGCCATGATTTGATCCTTGTCGGATGAAGATTCAGATTCTTCCAAATTAGATACCATGACGTTAGAAGAACGAGCTTCCCGGTTAGCAATTTCAGCGATGATGTCCTCGTCGTCGTGCAACCTGGAGCCAGAGAATGAAAGAAGATTCTTCTCTAAATCGGTGACCCTCGATCCGAGAGAGGAGACGTCACTAGTGATCTGCGCGATTTCAGCTTTAAATAGGTCAATGATTTCCAGTCGAAATGAATTGAATTGAGATTGGATCATCTCATGAATTTTTGATAAAAAAGAATCCTCGTTGAATCCGTAAGAGGATACAGGCGAACAAGAAATAGATCGGTCAGAAGGCTGTTGAGGGATAGCCAGCTGAGACCCCGAACTGATGTCCTAACAATCAATAAATTTACCAGGTGCCCAAGGATGTCCGGTTCTGGACAAGCACTTAGGTCCAGGGTGAGATATGGCACCACAGGAGGGACACTCAATTGGATTAGCCACTGTTGTTTTACAGCCCTTGCAAACTTGCGGTTTCGTCATATTAACGAACGACGAAGATTTGAAATCACGGAAATAACCAAAACAAACAGAGCACCGACAAGTACAAACAGCTCGCGCGACTGACTATTGATGACATATTATAACATATCAACACAATCTCTTTGAATCATGACCAGAGCGGGCTGCATTGAACATTCATCTTTCGAATGAGACCCCGCCCAGCCCAAAATTTGCTCATATAAGGACAAACAACGTATGCCCCCAAACCCATGTTTCGGGCCAGATTGTGTCGGTATACAGCGCTCTGCATTACCCGTGTCTACCCCCTTAAGCATGACCACAGACCAGGTATAGGATAGACCTAACACGCAATGTAATTTTGTGTCACATGCTCGGGGGGGCTCGCGAGCCCCCTTACCATTTTCGTGTCACACTCAACATTATCGATTCAGTCTAAAATAAGATTACAATGCTACGAGTGGTAGGAATTGAAATTAAACCTTATCAGAAACGTGTAAAACCTAAAATGGCATGAACGTTACGACTAATTTCAAGAAACATGTTACATAATTCCGTTTACTAATACATTTTGATAGAAGCATAATTTGCACTTATTTCCATAAATTTCGATCATAAATATTATATAAATACAACCGCGTAATAAACATTTATACAGTCTCTTAGTTAGGTTATATTTTCGGTCACTTCGAAGAGCGGATTTTCTGCCCTCGAAGTGACAGAAAATATACTTAACTTATATGCTACATGATAATAAATGTTTATTGCATATTTCGTTCTTTTACGCTACATTTGTGAACTTTTTATGACTTAACATCCTTCCAAAATATTATTACGCCGCAACGATATATTTATGAAGTCGATGAGTGTAATTATTCGTGGTTAAGAAATCAAAATTTCCTATTCATAACGTCATTTCTTGAGTACATTTCACCGAAATAGTAAGTTTTAGTTTAATTTGTTTATGTTTGCCAAATTCATGCCTTTTATTAGAATCTACTTGATTTTAGCATCAATTTTCATGTTTACAGATTTCTATGCTTGATTAGAGGTGTGACTATCGATTATTGATAGATTATCGGTATCTTATTGATATTTAACGATATATCGGCAATATCGTTAAGATCCCTGATAACCATCTGTCCCCAGTCTGACATCAGATTGGTAGCAGGGTCTGGCTCTGGCATGAGAGCGCAGAGTCTGAGGTCAGAACCGTAGCAGACGGCAGAATCTGCTGCGAATCTGATGCCGATCTGACATCAGGCTCTGCACCTCAGAACGCAGCCAAATGCGGACACAGACGACTACGGTTCTGATGTCAGATTCTGCTCCCCAGATTTAGCTATCAGGGATATCGTTAAGGCGAATAGATCTATTCGCCACTTCTAGAAGAGGCTGAGGTAGAATATAACACACTTTGTTGCAGCAAAAATGCAAATAACAATTTTAAAGACATTGTAAAACAACGATACATATTCATACCTTTAAAGATATCGCTTTCGATACTCAGCGGCTCAGCACCGATGTTTTCGCCCATTCACAACGGTGTTCTTCGGTGCTGGATAGCGCCGTGAATGGGCCCAGCACCGGTTTATACGGTGCTGACCTTTTTTCGAGTATACCTCAGCCGCTTCCCCAGATAGCACACGGCGTCTATAAGTCGTTTTTAAGACGTCTTTTAGACTTTGAAGACGTCTTAAAGACTGCTTATAGACGTCGTGTGCTATCTGGGTCTATTCGCGTCAACGATATCTTAACGATATTATCGATATATCGAAATATCGATAACATTTCGATAGTCACACATGTACCTAGAAGTGACAGAAAATATAACCTATATGCTATACCCAATTTCATAAATATACCGTTGCGGTGTAACAACTATATTTTGGAAGGATGTTAAGTTATAAAAAGTTCACAAATGTAGCGTAAAGGAACGAAATAGCCAATAAACATTTATTGTCATGTAGCATATAGGTTATATTTGCTGTCACTTTGAGGAGGGGACTACATAATAATCACGCGCATCCAGCCTGCGCATTTTCTCTGGCCTGGGCGGTCGCATGAAAGGGGAACATTCCCCACCCTACCCCACAGAGCACACGGCGCCTTAAAGGCGCCTGTTTTCGGCCTGTTTTAGGCCTGTTTAGCGCCTGAGCGTCCGGATTTGTAACAAGGTGCCTTTAAGACGCCTTTTGGGCGTCTTAAAGGCGCCTTTGGGACGCCGTGTAGCTACACTGGCGCCATCTATACAAAGTTTCACAGGCGCCTTACAGGCGTCTATAAGGCGCCGAAAAGGCGTCTTTTGAGGGACTGTCGACGGCCTTATAGGCGCCTGTAAGGCGCCTCTTGGGCGTCGTGAGTCGTGTACCTGCACTAACGCCATCTATACAACGTCGTCTATACTATGAGGTGCATTTCAGTCTTAAAGGATATTTCAGCGAAAGTGTATTACCGACTCCTAATTTGAAGCACAGACGAGGTATGGAATAGATCTATCACCTTATGGGACTTCGTGTCACCACCCAAACTGTGTTACCGACCCATAATTTGAGGACTGAATTTAGCGACCTCTGTTCATGAACAGCATCCAACTCAAGAACTACTCTGAAATGTGTTGAAATATTGAAAGATGATTGCGTGCTTGTATACATGTGACTTTTTTAGAGGGAGAATTTAACGTAGAGGGCGGGCTTTCGTTAAGCTACGCTTTAGCTCGGTTTCTCAACGACTCACGCCGGATTTCTCTCTGAAAATCTATTCCGGGGATCAGGAGCCTATATGGCGCTGCAATATGGCACTTCTTGAGAGCTTATACAAACTATAAATTGCAAGATAAAATTGATTGTTAGTATTTTACATGTAGTGGAACATTTAACTAATATTTTCACGTGTCGTACCCCGAAAAATATTAAAAATTGACGCTATTACTAACATTCCCGCAAATCTCTGCACATCGCGCGTGTCTAAATAGACGGTGCCCAACCTACGACACGTAAAAATCATTGAAAATAATGAATTTACAAAAAACGTTTTTGTAAAATTTATATTTGTAGTTTTTGGAATCCGAGGCCCCTAAATCCCTACGTTTCGTTACAAATTGATTGGCTCTGTCCTTATTAACTACTGAATGGATTTAAAAATTATAGGTAACATTAAAAATTATAGTAGGTATCGCTTACGTTAAGATCTGGGCACACATAGCAGTTTCGTGTCAGTTCACGTAGAATTCAGGTACTCTTCGTTACTTTCCTCAATTACTTTACTCCAAGTACTTTCCATTACAGTCATTACAATAATCAGGATTTTATCAAGCTTGATTTCATTTTCATCAGAAAAATACTAGTAATCCATTTGTGATACTTCTATGATAGAAATTGACATACTGATTACTGAATGGCCTATTGCTGACTTTGTCCTTATGCTAAGACTCTAGTGTTTATGACCGCCGAACCGCATCGTTTGAAAGCTTTTACCTAAGAACCCCTCAGGGTCGTAAAAAAAGGTACGCGTTACCGTTCAACCGATTTCAAGAGAGCGTACAGTGAAAATGCCAGAATGTCGTGGCCATCGAATTTTAACTTTCTGAGTACGAATACAGATCCGACACTGAAGGAAAAAGATGAATGAGTATAATGGTCTTGAATTTTAAAATTTTAAGCTACGATAAGGTTGACCGCGACGGTATACACCTGCACGAAGAGATTTTTCGCCTCTTGCAGGTAAAAGCCACAATAATGGCGCATCATTCCAAACAAATGGCATTGATGGAAGTCGGTATAAGCGTGCCGTTGAGTAGCTAAAAGTTTAAAACATTCAGACACAAAAATTCTAGAAAAAACAATTAAAACACCGCTACTATCAAAGACACGTCTGATTAGTTGCCCCTTAAGTCTTATCTATGCATACACTGCATTAAAGATAAAATTATGAAAATGGAAACCAGAACAATAGATTCAGAGGTCTGCAAACGCATTGTTGGACGTGGCCGAAACCGCGATGTGGAGCCCGTCGACATCGACAAAAGAACGAGATGGTCGGCGGCCGACGAAGGCAATCTCTTCGGAGAGCTGCCAGCTACCGCTGGACAGCAGTGATCCTCGAGCTTCGAAAATTTTGGGATGGTCTCTTTCAAATTCACGTGGCAAGGAGCTATTGGGAATTTCCCGGCCCAGGTAAGCGAGCTGCGCGCTCCGCTTTTACGATCGGTTTACCACTCACCCCAGATTACTGTAATGAGGTTTGAAAACAATGTCGACTGGTCTCGTACCCGTCTCAATTTCAAAATTTTTAGCTACGACAGGGTTAACCGCTGCGCTATACCCCTGTACGGAGAGATTTTTCGCCACCTGCGTGTAAAAGCCACAATAATGGCGCATCGGTCCAAGAAATGGAAAATCATAATTAAAACCAACTTCAAAAAAATTAAAATGCGCTAAAAAGTAAAAAATAATTTTGTTCATTATTTAATCTACGACACTCAATTTTTTTATATCAGCGTCTCATCATTTGCACTGTGTAAATCTGGCACCGACTTAAACAAATTGAGTGTCGTAGATTAAATAAGGAACAAAATTATTTTTTATTATTATATGTCTGTATTATATCATATAGACCATCATTAATGTATGCACAAACACATGATGAATGGGTGGGATTCAGTAACAGGTGCTCTTAAAAAAATATTAAAGCATTCTTTTTACAAATTACGTTATTGCAAGCGAATGAAATTTGTTTTGCATTAAATAAACCGGAATAGGACAGCAAAGTTAAAAGGCGAATGTGATATCGTTTTATTTTCATCCTCCTTTCTCTTCCGTTGAACGGAATATGTCCATAAGACGATTTTTAAATTGTTACTCTAACAGAAACATTTGTAAATCGCGGGCTTCGACTCAAAAAATAACCCAGTTATACCCGTGCTGAATTCTAATTCCTACCACGCATAGCGTTACAATCTGCACAGACCAGGCATAGAATAGACCGGACATTCCTTTGTCTTTTGTGTCACTCGATTTTGGGGCTCTAGAGCCCCATTACCATTTCCGTGTCGCATCCAACGTTAACGGCTAAGCATGAAATAAGAGTTCAGCGCTATAAGCGGTAGGAATGGAAGTTATAATAGTGGTGAGAATTTACATACAGGGTGTGCCGATGTCAAATTAATGCAGCACTTTTAAAAGGCAAATAAAAATTTCTTCATTTCTTTATCCATCAGCAACTCTACAGACCCATACAACTGAGAAGCATTGTACAATTTCGCTTACGATGTAACGAACCTCTGCTATCTTATAATACCCTAATAAATTATTTGCGGACAGGGTTTATATTAATTTTTTCAACTTTTTCAATTCTTTTCAACTGTATACCCGGGATACTCTGTGTACAGACATACAGTTTCATTTATCGTTTTGAACACTTCCTACAATAACTAATTAAAAAATGATTAATAAATTATGGTAATCTTATGGTGTGTCTCGTATCAAGCAGCAGAGTAGTGGTGGGCCCCTGCCTACATATACGCGTAATTCTACCCAATCAAGTCGTTCCGAAATCTTTAACAATTTTTACTGATCAAAGGGTTCCTTTGCGTCATATGGCTTCATTCAAACATTTTTCCTTTCCAACGCGCAGAATACGTTGATGTAAAAGAAAATTGGTAAATTTGTCGAAAAGATACCTCTTCATCGATTTCAATGACCTTCGCATATGTTGTCAATGTCATCATTCTGAACAACATTTCCTTTTAAACTTTTTGACGGCCGGCCTCAGTTTCGGAGATATTAATAACAAACTTTCGCAATAATTGTTTGACAGCTACCTCCCCACCGATTTCAATGATCTTGACATATGTTATCAAAAACATGTGAAAAACTTTCGGCATAATATATTGAAATCTGTTTCGTAGCTGACGGTATTAGTATTGGTTGGGGTTAGATTAGGATCGGGGCGCGTAAAGGATGGTACCGCAGAGGAGAACATGTGTTAAACTCGGTAATAATTCTTGTGTTAAATAAAGTTTTTTGCGAATATTTTGTAAACCAAAGACAACCGCCAAAAAGGTTAAAGGGAAATGTTCAGAATGATGACTTCGACAGCATATGTGAGAGCCATTGAAATCGGTGAGGAGGTAGCTTTTCGACCAGTTTACCAAAAAATTTAACATTAATTTTCAATGTTATAAACAATTCCACCGATCCAGAGGTGTAGATTCACCCCCTAAGAGCAACGACCAATAATTGTTCTACACATTGTACAATGCATGTGGAGAATGAGCAGATAGGTGTGTTCTGTAGGAGCGAGTACTGTTTGAAAGAGTGACGTGTGACTGATTTTTGGGATGTGTGATTGTGGCAGGACTCAGTTGTCAGGCAACGCGCAAAGAATGGTTGAGGGGGTCGCGTCGCGGCAACAATAATCTGGGTAGACGGTCATCGGGTAAGTGGTTGGGGAAAACCCAAGTGGTGTAAACGATACTCCTGCAGGTCAAGATACTAAATGTGATTTTTCGCTTCTCATTTTGGAACCATTTTAGCTTCTGACCTTTTGCCTGTCTTCTAGCATCTAGACATCAAGAAATAGTTTGGAATGGTTTTAAGAAAAAGTTGCTTGTTTTCTAACGTGGATTAGGAAAATAATTGGTTCCACCCCTGCTTTAAATACAAGGAGAGATGAGTGCGAGCCTGTATCAATACATATTTAAAAGCATGAGATGCATGGAACTCGAGACCAGAACGACTAAAACTAATCGTGTGCGTAATTCTCGATATATTGAGGTATTAAAACTTACGCGTGTTACCCTATATCAGGCCTTCCCAAGTAGGGGAAAACCACTCCTGAAACACATGTTTCGGTTCTCCTTTAGGGTGAAAGTACCAAATGTGTCAAGTAATAAATTTTTTTTAATTCTATTTACGTCATTTTGAAATGCTAGTTTTAATTTTAATTTTTCCTACTATTTTTAAGTCATTATGAAATTTCCTATAAAAACTTGACACATTTAGTACTTTCACCCTAAAGTGTCCCAACATGCTTCCTAGCGACGTTACTGTCTCTTCGGAGAGAGGGTAGTACGAATCGTCCCACCTTAGCTGAAGGCGCAGCGTTGGAGGGAGAACCGAAACATGTGTTTCAGGAGTGGTTTTCGCCTACTTGGGAAGGCCTGCCCTATATAATTAGAGGAAACATAAGCGAAATGCGGATATACTTTTAATAATCTTTGATTTCTGTATATACAGTATATATATTTTATATTATATCATATTAATATTATGTTTATATTATTTTTATATTATATTTTACATTATATTATACTTTCACAGAAATAAAAATTACTAAAAGAACGGTTAATCCGATCACCGCCTGAGCATATTTTTTTTCGGCCCGTCACGGACTCATTACGGGGTCCTCAATCCGTAATCTTACATCATAAGTCGCACGTATTATATTATTGGATAAAAGAGTTTGTTTGTGTGCAAATGTAATTGTTGCGCTCACTTCGTGATGGAAGAAACAAAAGACGATAGCTGGTAATAAACCATTGAAAGGAACAAAAGCAGGATCAGGGGAAGACCAAAACACATTAGCCTTACATGACAACAGCTAATAAATGAGTAACGAAATCTGCATTCATGAAAGGAAACAGAAGGTTCCTTGCACTTCGTTAATCCATTTTACAGCGTTTACCAGCTTAAGCGAAAATTGTGGGCCCAGCGTGATGCACACGATCACCCTTTGATTGTCAGAAGGCTACGGATTGCCTGTCGGCAGCAATAAAACCGACCGGCGCGGCGGGACAAGTAGGCTATCCAATACTGCTGGGGTTTTCCCGATGAAAATGAATCTGGACACGGAATCTTCCTGGTTGAATTGGGAAGAACCATCCCAAACACAAATTTTTTGTGCAATCCTGCTTACCCCCATTTTTCATTGTCTGGAGCTCAGCCAAACATAAAGGCACGGTTAAACACGTGTACCGCGTGTTACAGAACACATTTTCAGTGAACCTATAGCGTGTGACCTAATTATATACTTATAATAAAAAACAGACCGAATCACTTCGTGGTTGGACGCATTTTCGTCGACATCAACTCTCCAATCCATTGATAATACATCAATTTTTCATCTAATTTCCTTCACTATACTCCGAATTACGTCGTTCTTGGTGTTAGTTTCATTGGTGAAACATGAGGAATCGATTGGCGCCGTTTTCGCAGAGATCTGATGAGAAATGCGGAAACGGAACATTTCGCACTTCTTAATGGTATTCCAACCCCTGCGAGGGTCAAAAGCCATAAAATTCGGCGCGGCACCATGGGAGGTTGACATCGCCATTAGGTACGCGCACCGAGTATTCGCTTCGTCGTGATGGCCTGCTTTTTACTTTTGACGAACATTTGCGCGACTGGGGTGCGCGTCTCGCTGTTAAAACCGACCTTTTTGGAGAGTCTCAAGTGCAAATTCGGGCGTGCATTGCAGAGGTGTGGACGCGGTTTTTGCCGCGCACGATGTTCGGCTGTGCAATGCGCGCCGTTGCACATGTTTAACCGTGCCTTCACGACAAGACTAACCGAGATAGACGTAGGTACTCCTTCTAACGATCGCGGTCAAGGCCCGGTACCACATTTCTTATCATACCTTTATGAAATTAGTTGGAATTGATTGGTGAAGTCCTCCCGATCAAAATAAGCTCAAACAAGACAAATTGAACTGTTTTTCAGATTGTGTACGGCGGTGGAGTGCATTCCCTTTTAACTATCAATTAATCCTAAAAATAGTTCGTTTTATGTCGTGTGTGAACTCATTTCCACCGGGAAGACCTCATCAATCATTTTGTACTATTTCGAAAAGATAGGATGAAAATTGTGGACAGTAAAATTTTTGCCATTGCGCAAGACATTCTAACATGCGGAGATTTATTGTTTTATTTTATTATTTTCGCATTCAACGGCCGGCTATCCGAAATAAAATGAGCATAGCTTCAAATTTCATAATCAATATCATAGGATGGACAATGTTGAATATCTCAGAAACAATAAGTTTTAGGATTAATGCACGAAATTTAGTACTTTCATACTCAGAATTCGCTATTCTATTGAATTTGACAGTCCATTTGAAAAAATAAAATTGACCTCCACATCTGATCTATGCCTGTAAAGAAACTAGTTTCACCGTGTTTTGTGTTTCGTACAACCAGACAACTTTTATAAATAATATTTTCGCTTCTTACTTGAAATAACAGATATTTGAGGTGAACCGATTTAGTGGGACACCCTGTATAACACAGCTTCTATACTTTCCTCGGTGATACCGGCAGCTTTACCTGTGTCAATGCTAGAAACACATTATGTTTCCTGCACCCACCGCTCGAAAATTCGAGAGGGCGCTCGAAAACCAGTGCTTATTTCAGAATATCGGTACTTCAGACCGGTGACACTGAAGACAAAGGAATGTCCGGTCTATTCTATACCTGGTCTGTGCAATCTGTTTCGAGTCTTCGCCGGTAACGTTGCATGCGACACTAAAATGGTAAGGGGGTCCTAGGACCCCCCAAACCGGTGACAGAAAAATACATTGGTTGATAGGTCTATCCTATACCTCGTCTGTGTTTGAAGACTGGACGTAGCGCCCTCTGCTTATGGACAGCGTGCAATTCAAGAATTACTCTAAAATGTATCGAAATGTTGAAAGATTTGTTTAGAGCGAGAGTTTGAAACAAGCGGCAGGTGTAGAGACGTGTACGTGCGTTAGAGGTGTACGAATTTCTTTCCGAAAATCTATGCGGGGAGTGAGGAGTCATATGGACTCGAATACGGTACATCCTGAGAATTTGTATTTTATCGGGTCTAAATTAGGGTAAAGGCATTGGGGCGGTGTTGCAGACGGTTATCGATACGATTAAAATAAAATTAAATTTGGTAAAATTATATTTCCATTTATTTCATTACAGTACACTGTGACGTCCCGGCCCCACCACGGTATCGCGACTTAGTGTCGACGAGCGCCACCAGAGGTCTAATCTTCTCGCTAGTCTATTTCCCTTACTCATTTCATATATATACAAGCACAGACCAGGTATAGAATAGACCTGATATTCCTTTGTCTTCAGTGTCACCGGTCTGAAGTACCGATATTCTGAAATAAGCACTGGTTTTCGAGCGACCTCTCGAATTTTCGAGCGGTGGGTGCAGGAAACATAATGTGTTTCTAGCATTGACACAGGTAAAGCTGCTGGTATCACCGAGAAAAGTATAGAAGCTGTGTTATACAGGGTGTCCCACTAAATCGGTTCACCTCAAATATTTATTATTTCAAGTAAGAAGCGAAAATATTATTTATAAAAGTTGTCTGGTTGTACGAAACACAAAACACGGTGAAACTAGTTTCTTTACAGGCATAGATCAGATGTGGAGGTCAATTTTATTTTTTCAAATGGACTGTCAAATTCAATAGAATAGCGAATTCTGAGTATGAAAGTACTAAATTTCGTGCATTAATCCTAAAACTTTTTGTTTCTGAGATATTCAACATTGTCCATCCTATGATATTGATTATGAAATTTGAAACTATGCTCAGTTCATTTCGGATAGCCGGCCGTTGAATGCGAAAATAATAAAATAAAACAATAAATACGAACGTGAAAGGGCGCTTTTTTACTCTTGAAAGTACATATAAACATGCCATGTGACGCGTGTGTAATAAACCAAATGAACGACACTTAATATAAATTCAAACATATTGATATATTTATTAAAACATGGTACAGAAATTAAACAAATAATTCAATTTATCACGCAGCAGAATATAATGAATATTCCAAACAGTTGAAACAATTTTTTGGAAGTATTTGATACATTCGGAGAGTACATATTATATCGAACTTGATGCAACTTTGTTTTTCAGCTACCTCTCTTGCCTCCTTTAACTATTTCGCACCTTCAAGGTGAAGGGCGACAGCAAGTCATAGTAGTGTAAGTGATAGGGATGCACCACTACAGTGTTTCGCGCTATGTCGGTGTGCCAGCCTTTCAATGGGACGGTTAAAGACCATCATCGACTCGAACCAGCGCGAGTGCAGCGAGCCTAAATTTTCTTATGTCGGGGGTCCCGTCTCAAGTCCTTAGGTCTCTTCTTCGAGAAATGATTCGATATTCCTACTGACACGGGCGGACCGTCCCTCATGAGACTTTCTTATTTTCCGAGTACCTATACTTTCTCTCGCGTGGTTGGCGCTTGCACTATTTAAAGAGCAAACAAAAGGGGCACTTTTCATGTGTCATTTATTCATACTATAAAAAAACAATTGGAATGAAATCTCGACAGCAAATAAAATTCATTACACATATGAGAACGAAATGTTTGGCCAAAACAACAAGAAGAAGTTTTGTTTATCACACGCACACACTCTCACGTTCTCTCTCCCTCTTTCGTATCCATTTTTACTTTACAATCATGCATCTCGTTCTATTATTCGCTGCAATATTTAAACAGTAATATGTACAACACAAGTGCCTTTCTTTCACCTTAGTTCCGCCGTTACTTCAAAGTGAATCTGCTAATGTTAAAACGTCAAAACATTGAAGTAATAGAGTTAACAATATAAGAGATAATAATATAATACGTGCGACTTATGATGTAAGATTACGGGTTGAGGACTCCGTAATGAGCCCGTGACGGGCCGAAAATGTGTCAAGTTTTTATAGGAAATTTCATAATGACTTAAAAATAGCAGGAAAAATTAAAATTTAAATTAGCATTTCAAAATGACGTAAAGAGAATTAAAAAAAATTTATTACTTGACACATTTGATACTTTCACCCTAAAGGAGAACCGAAACATGTGTTTCAGGAGTGGTTTTCCCCTACTTGGGAAGGCCTGATATAGGGTAACACGCGTAAGTTTTAATACCTCAATCTATCGAGAATTACGCACACGATCAGTTTTAGTCGTTCTGGTCTCGAGTTCCATGCATTTCATGCTTTTAAATATGTATTGATACAGGCTCGCACTCATCTCTCCTTGTATTTAAAGCAGGGGTATAACCAATTATTTTCCTAATCCACGTTAGAAAACAAGCAACTTTTGTTGGGAACATTTTTTCTTAAAACCATTTCAAACTATTTCTTGATGTCTAGATGCTAGAAGACAGGCAAAAGGTCAGAAGCTAAAATGGTTCCAAAATGAGAAGCGAAAATCACATTTAGTATCTTGACCTGCAGGAGTATCGTTTACACCACTTGGGTTATCCCCAACCGCTTATCCGATGACCGTCTACCCAGATTATTGTTGCCGCGACGCGACCCCCTCAACCATTCTTTGCGCGTTGCCTGACAACTGAGTCCTGCCACAATCACACACCCCAAAAATCAGTCACACGTCACTCTTTCAAACAGTACTCACTCCTACAGAACACACCTATCTGCTCATTCTCCACATGCATTGTACAATGTGTAGAACAATTATTGGTCGTTGCTCTTAGGGGGTGAATCTACACCTCTGGATCGGTGGAATTGTTTATAACATTGAAAATTAATGTTAAATTTTTTGGTAAACTGGTCGAAAAGCTACCTCCTCACCGATTGTACCCACCCTCACATATGTTGTCGAAGTCATCATTCTGAATATTTCCCTTTAACCTTTTTGGCGGTTGTCTTTGGTTTACGAAATATTCGCAAAAAACTTTACTTAACACAAGAATTATTACCGAGTTTAACACATGTTCTCCTCTGCGGTACCATCCATTACGCGCCCCGGTCCTAATCTAACCCCAACCAATACTAATACCGTCAGCTATGAAACAGATTTCAATATATTATGCCGAAAGTTTTTCATATGTTTTTGATAACATATGTCAAGATCATTGAAATCGGTGGGGAGGTAGTTTTCAATCTATTATGCCGAAAATTTTTTATTAATATCTCCGAAACTGAGGCCGGCGGTCAAAAAGTTTAAAAGGAAATGTTGTTCAGAATGATGACATTGACAACATATGCGAAGGTCATTGAAATCGATGAAGAAGTAGCTTTTCGACAAATTTACCAATTTTCTTTTACGTCAACGTATTCTGCGCGTTGGAAAGGAAAAATGTTTGAATGAAGCTATATGACGCAAAGGAACCCTTTGATCAGTAAAAATTGTTAAAGATTTCGGAACGACTTGATTGGGTAGAATTACACGTATATGTAGGCAGGGGCCCACCACTACTCTGCTGCTTGATACGAGACACACCTTTAGATTACCATAATTTATTAATCATTTTTTAATGAGTTATTATAGGAAGTGTTCAAAACGATAAATGAAACTGTATGTTTGTACACAGAGTATCCCGGGTATACAGTTGAAAAAAATTGAAAACGTTGAAAAAGTTAATATAAACCCATGTCCGCAAATAATTTATTAGGGAATTATAAGATAGCAGAGGTTCGTTACATCGTAAGCGAAATTGTACAATGCTTCTCCGTTGTATCCCTAGTAGCATTTGTTGTTGGCATACAGTTGGGCCACGCACATAATATTCGTTGGCCAACAGTTAGATTTGGCACTTTTTTTTCAGGTTGGGCCAACAACAGATGGCCAAAGTAGGCTTTCCTACTGTTGCCCAATTATTTATATTCTTTGCAACAGACGTCTTAAAGACGTCCAGAAGGTGCCTTAAAGATCTTCAAAAGAAGTTGTAAACACGTCTTTTTCAGGCCTGGTTTAAGAAAAAAAAAATCGCGGGTGAGGAGGATCGAACCCAAACTTCCCGCTTACGAAGCAACCGCTGTTCACACTTACCCAACACATTTCCTTGAAAACACTTCTAATTTCTAGGTACATAACTAGTATTAGTAGTTTATAAAAACTGTGCAGTGACGCGAAATATTCTACAAAATATCATCATTCGACCTTTAGACTCATTCCTTAAAATTTCACATTCGTCTCAATTATTTATGTATTCACATACATAAATACATTACGTATTTATAAATAAGAAAGAAAAATCACAACTTGGAATATAATAACAGGGAATATAATAAAATTTTCTGACGTTTATAAGATGTCATTTAATCATCGTTGAAAATTTTTTGTTAATTAACCAACCATAGTAATTGTAGGCCCGACATTGAATATTCGTAGGCACACTGTTGTAACTTTTTGTTAATTAACCAACCATAATAATTGTAGGCCCAACATTGAATATTCGTTGGTACATTGTCGTAATTTTTTTGCCGTAGGCTCTATGTTGGGAATTTGTAGGCAAAAACACTAACTATATCCCAACTAATTCCCAACTGTTGGCTACCGTTGGCCAACCAGAAATGCTACTAGGGATGGGTCTGTAGAATTGCTGATTGATAAAGAAATAAAGAAATTTTTATTTGCCTTTTAAAAATGCTGCATTAATTTGACATCGGGACACCCTGTATGTAAATTCTCACCACTATTATAACTTCCATTCCTACCGCTTATAGCGCTGAACTCTTATTTCATGCTTAGCCGTTACAGTTGGATGCGACACGGAAATGGTAATGGGGCTCTAGAGCCCCAAAATCGAGTGACACAGAAGACAAAAGAATGTCAGGTGTATTCTATACCTGGTCTGTGATACAAGTTCCAAAATCATATCCTCTGTGTCCCCGTGTGTGTCTAGGGCAGGGGCCGTCAGTTATAGCCCTACTGATGAGTCTGACTGACGGTCCCAAGACGAAACGCACCTATTCTTTTCCTCCACGATCCTTCAAAGCCAATCCACCCGCCCCGCACAGTACTCCATTGCGACGTAGCCGGCCGGCCTTAGGGTTTAGGTCACGTTGGAGGCGACGGGGCAAGAACTCTCTTCTCGTCCAGAATGTTCCGGCAATTCTGGACGTGACATACACTACAAATTATACCATCCACTGCATTACACTATGTGTGTTTACAAATATTGGGAAACTACAATACTACAATATTACTATTCTATTTGTTATAAATTATAAATTAAATTATTATATTTCTATAATCAAATTACTGGTGCGTGCATGCGCGAAATGACTATAGAATGCACTTACAATAAGTTGTGAATACACCTGTAGTTGGTTGGAATATACAAAACAGAGTATACAAAGTGTACACAGAATACACAGATCACATACGCACTTAAAATATATGTACAATACATAAAATATATAACAATATAACACACGTTAGAGTACTTAATACACATATCGGATTTTATAGAATATACAGTAGTGATAGAGTAGTAGATACACCACACAGTGGTAGACAAACGTATACATATACACTTTTTAAAATCGCATAGCTTTTTACAAAAAGTGAACTAAACGAGTTCGGTTTTTTTAGAAGTTAGAAAGATCGGTTTACTATAATAGGTATATCGTTTATTTGCCGTTTTGAAAAATTGGAATTTTCGAAAAACAAGAAAAAAACGGTTTTTCAAAGTTTTTTATGTGAACTTATAATGAAAATTTAAAAAATGCCCTTTCTAGATTCAAGTAAGACATACGCATGCTGAAAATTTCATCTAAATCAGTTAGCTACAATCGCTGTGCTACAAACGCTTAAAGATCGCAGAATAAAGTCGAAATCGCTGGTACATGCCGAGGGCAGGGATTTTGAAATACTGTCATGTTAAGGTGTCATTCTGGTTAGCGCGCCGATAAATTAAGCGAATTTCAGGAATTTATTGCGAAGATAGGAATTATAGTAATGTAATAAAACTTTTTTCTATTGATTAAACTACATTTCTACAGCAAATAAAAAATATAAAAATAATCAAATTATTGCTTTTAAAATGGTTTCTGAAGGCGATTTTGATGACATGTTTAAAAATTCATGCCTCGCTCGTGCAGGTGATTTCAGCAGTTGGACTTATCTGAAACCAAAAATACAAACAGATTCTTGATCAGTATGACTGTCACTATGACCCGAACTAGAATAAATGATTTATCCTTAAAATTAACAAGGTGGCGGGCCCAATACAAGAATCAATGTATTTCGGCTGTATTTTCTGTGCTATTTTCGATTTTAAAAGTAGGTCAGACTCAACAGAAATACTTGGTTGTAGTCCCGGCCAGAGGCATAGGTCTGCAGAATAAGCAGTTCTATTTATAAAGTAATCCGTTCGATAGATTTTGAGATTTTACCTGCACCATGTGAAAAAATGACGTTCCGAGAAAAACGCGTTCAAAGTTTTCGTCTATTGTGTCTACAAAATGCCTATGTAGAAGCTAAAATAATTGGGATTTTTCAATGAAAATGTAACAGTACATTCTTGAGGATATGAACTTTCGAAAAATGTTTTAAAAAATCGATTTTTCAAACCGTCTAATCAGAATGACCCCTTAACACCCATCGTCGTGGTTTGTACATATATAGCTAATGTTAAACGTGTTCTGTGGCTTGGAAAATACTTATAGCACTTATACACATATGCGCTTTACCATGGATATACTTTGTTGATCGTAGCAGAATGTTTGATGTTTGGGGAAGGCAGCGACTCCCTTATCAATGTTGCGCTTCTTCCAGGCTCGTGAACGATGCTTTACTGCGAGATGTTTACCGTATTTCATTGGGAGAGCTGGCCAGGGTCCGCATTCATCGACAGTCAGGCCGCACTGCTACTTTTTTTTTTTTTTTAATTTGGGGGAAATGCATTACGCACACCCGGCGAGATGTTGTGTGCCGGGTAGTGTGGGACTCCTTGCAGGTGTCGGTCCCGCAAGTTTGCCCACTAAAAACCACCACGACCCCCCTCAATCATCTAAACTCTAAATTTTGGAAAGGTATGAACATTGAATCAACAAGAAAACCTCCAAATCTGAATGTTGTTGTCATCATAAAGACATCATAAAGACATAGTTTACATATACCAGAAACATTGGGCAAGTATTTTATTTGCATGTCGGAAGAGTGGAGTGAAGTAGAGGGAAAATTTTAACGTTATCTGAAGTTTCTAATTTCACACATTTATACACTATTTCCGCTATATTGAAAATTTGACGAGGACCCAAGTTGTTGGACGGCGTTTGAAAAATTCCTAATTCGGAAGAGTTACATGGATTGTCATAAAAATCTATCAATTGTAAAAATTTTCTGCCTATTATTTTATGCTCGTTTTCGGATACGATAATGTTTTCTACAATAATAATGCTGCCATCATCGAGA
This sequence comes from Andrena hattorfiana, assembly GCA_944738655.2. Lineage (NCBI taxonomy): Eukaryota > Metazoa > Arthropoda > Insecta > Hymenoptera > Andrenidae > Andrena > Andrena hattorfiana. Next base: position 17,182,587 of record OX122895.1, on the reverse strand, counting down.
CGGCAGCAATTGTTAGGGTGCCGGATCTGTAAAATAAAATTACTGAAACTAATACGTTTAAATTGCTTTGCGTTATTAATACCTTCTATTAATGGACCACGAGAATGTTCCTTTTGGAAAATCGGATATACAGGCGAACTATGTACTGCTTCTATACTAAAATGAGACTTTTCTAGTTGGCGTTTCACTAGCTGTTGCAATGGTTTCTCGCTCTTCGGAATACATTTTTTAATACTTTGCAAAAAGTTTTCAACCTGAAAGCAACTAAAATCATCAAGAGGTCCGTGATTTTTGACATCATCTAGCATGTGTAACCTATTATGAACGTTGTGTGAGACGTGTTTTGGGCCGTATAATAATTCGAAGGTTTCAACAAAATACTCTAATAATTCTACTGCATAACCGAGATGAATAAAATATTTTCTGATGACAAATGCGGTCTGAAGTGCAAGAAAATTGAAATACCCATCGTCAGCTATATTTTTCAATAAGTTGCTTTCCACAGTTTTAAAATATTCAAGCATCGAGGTCTTCTCATAAATTCTCTTGGCATGCTGGTAGATATGTTTATTAATGACAGTGATATTTTGAATTGCGATTTTATTAATATTTTGGTACTTCTTTTAATTAGATCTATCATTTGGTAAAAAAATATTTTACAGTTCACAAGTTATAACACAAAATTGGAAAATAACCGGATTTTCAGGGCTTAATTAGACCCCCTTAAAGTGAATTTGGACAGTGAACAAAAAATGCGTTGTAATCAGAAGGAAATTCGCTACATATTCGCAAAGTTTCAGTATTTTTTAAATTTCCGGGTTCGGGATCTTCCACTGTAAGCGGTAAACTGTCCCCATTTGGTGTTAATATAAATTGTGTTGTCTTCGATGCGGAATAAATCTACAGACTGTACGAGTTTTAATATTGGTGGATTCTAAACCAAAATGGTAATAAATGGTTGGGAAGAGAATAGCGTAACGGAAGAGAATGGATATAAACTTATGTGTAATAAAACCGGCACTTGTATATCTTTGAATGTTAAAGAATCACAACATTTTGTAAAACTAAATGTATACATCGTTTAAAATGTCACGAACAGTCGGTGTTCCTTTGCTTTCGTGTATCCAGCGACTTGGCAACATCTCTGTAGGATACAGCAACTCGCCCCTTGCTGCAAGCGGCCTTCTAGAAATCACTGTTGGCCATATGTACCCGAAAACTGTACATATATTCAAGTGGACGGTGAGCAAACTCGCCCGAGTGCTAACGGCGTGACATTGGCTGTTTCCAGGTTTCCCGTTTCGGAGGGGAAACATTGCCGACTCTGTGGAAACATCAACCTGCGTATTCATTTGGAGTTTTGTCACCTGGTTATCATCATCAGGTGACACTCGTATCATGTATTGTATAGGATTTGTAATCCATTGCTAATATATTCTCATAAACATTTAATGAAGATGAATATATGTGTATATACATTACATTCTTAACGATATGCATTGACTATATGATGTACTTTAATACTTGACAGTAATTATTATTAACATCTCCTTTTTTTTGTTCAATGCGTCCTGCATTGTTGTTAATCTTTCCAATCCCACTACCTCGCTTTTGCATTAAAAAATCAGACGCGTTTACTATATCGTCAATACACTTGGCGGAGAGACACAGGAACAATAGTGGTAGTTCTTTGACTGCGCGCGGCCCTCAAAGTTGGGAGTGAAAAAGACTCGTCTGCCGCAATATCTCGGAAAGTAGGTACCATAGGGAAAATCTTTGAGGCGAAAGTGATGCATCTTTTTATAACAAATTCAGCCGATCGTGATCAAATTACGAATAATACGTCAATTGGTTTAAAGAATATATGAAAATGTAGTCATTTTTACTCCTTTTTCTTATAGATTGTCGATCCATTTTGGTGTAAATTTGTCAACGTACACTACGGACCAAACGTAGTAAAGTATTAAAGTACATCATATAGTCAATGCATATCGTTAAGAATGTAATGTATATACAGGGTGTCCCACCTAAGACTGGACAGCGCGATATCTCTTAAAATATTGTCGATAAAAATATAAAAAAAATAGTGCATTGCATGGTTCGAGGGGGCCAACTTATCAGCCCGAACGAATTTTGTTTTCGATTATTATTTTAAAAGATACGATGATCAAGTTCGGTTTTTCAAATGGAACTATTTTTTTTGAAGTCCTGAGTTGATATTGCGTTCCAAGACAAATTCAATAAGCTTTAATATATACACTTGATTTCCACTGGTTTTCAAGATATTGCGCTTGCAAATTTACTGATTTTCACTGGAAGAAAACCCTCTGGAATAGCAAGGACTGGGGACGGTCTTACAGGCGCCACGGGTGGCCTTGCCTGTTGTAATAGATACCTACCTGCCAAAGGTCTACGCAGGCCCAAAGGCTGGACAATTCTTTTCCGTCAGAAATGCTACTTAGGTAGGTACATCTGCGGTATCGAGAAGCGCACCCTTACTTTTTTTCGCACTTGCTTCTACGCTCGGATGGCCGGTTCTTTTGGGAGCGATGCAAGTTGGATTGGTTAGGTTAGGAGGTGTGAAAGTTGCTAGACTAAATTTCAACCATAGGGAGCAAATTGTATTAGAACCAATCGGATTTGCATCCCTCACAAACGGCTGCTCTCTTGAAGAGGCCCTCTTCACAGCAATACCTCCTCCCCAATGCCCACCTTCTCTCGCACGGAATACGTCAACGCATGCTTTTGTTTTGATATCGAAGCTCGTATTTATACTCGAGAGGACCACGCGACGACAGCGGGCTACCCCTTTTCTTCCTGTGTCTCTCCACGAGGAGTATTGCCGGTGGATTGTAGTAGCGTAGATGTCGGGATGCCAAGTTATTGAATTCAGGAGACGATAGAAACACTTAATTACAAAATACACATGTACTATAATTAAAGTAAATCGTATTCCTCTCGGGCGGGAGTCGCCCGACGCTCGTAAAGGAGATGCGGCCTGGTACACCGTGGCGAGGGCTGCCCTTCGCAGTGCCTCGCCCGATTTTTATGGCTTTTTCCGGAAAAAGGTACGAATCCTGGGCCGAACGTAACGAATTGGGGTCGAGCCCCCGCAGTCGAGGGTGAAATATCCATTACAGCGTATTAAGAAATTCTTTTCTTCGTCGTGTCGAAAGAGAAGTGACGCCAATGGATTCCTTATGTTTTTCTGATGAAAATCATACCAAATATCACGCAAATCGGACTACTTTGACACAAGCTATTTGTACTTCCTATGTAAAAGTTATCCGATTTACACGACATTTGGCATGATTTTCATCGGAAAACCACAAGGAATCCATCGGCGACACTTCCAGATCCATACGATAAAGAATAAAGAATTTTTTTATTTCCTAAACAGATACAGGGTAATTCTGGTCGTACGCCCGTCACCCCGTGGCGAGGACAACACTTCGCAGTGCCCATCGAATTTTATGGCTTTCGACCCTCGAAGGGGTTCGAGTGCCTATTAAGAACTGAGCAATCTTCGACTCCCGCATTTCTCATCAGATCTTTGCAAAAACGAACCACATCGATTCCTTATGTTTCGCCGATGAAACTGACACCAAGAACGACGTAGTTCAGGCCATAATGAAGGAAATTCCATGGAAACTCCATTTATATCATTTCAAGCTGCCTTGACTTGGTTAAAAACAGTCCGATTTACATGAAATTTGGTATGATCGTTATCGGAAAAACCTAAGGAATCCATTGATGCCACTTTCATATCGATGCGATAAAGAATAAAGAATTATTTTATTTCTGAAACAGATATCAACCCTCGGCCGACCGTAGCGAATTGAGGTCGGCGTCCCACAGTCATGGGGTGAAAATGTGAAATATCCATTACAACGTAGTAAGAAATTCTTCATTCTTTATCGTATCGATATGAAACTGGCACCAAAACATTCCTGGCGTTCTCCCGATTGGGATCATACCAAATGTCATGTAAATCGGACTACGTTTACCCAAGGAATACAAATTGCAAATTACGTCGTTCTTGGTGTCAGTTTCATCGGCGAAACATAAGGAATCGATGTGTGTCGTTTTCGCAAAGATCTGATGAGAAATGCGCGAGTCGAAGATTTCTCACTTCTTAATAGGCACTCGAACCCCTTCGAGAGTCGAAAGCCATACAATAGGGTGAGGCACTGTGGGGGGTTGTCCTTGCCACGGGGTACCAGACCGCCGCACCTCCTTGACGGGCGTTGCTTCCGAATTACCCTGTATCTGTGTAAGAAATAAAATAATTCTTTGTTCTTTCTCGTATGGATATGGAAGTGTCGCCGATGGATTCCTGGGAATTTTCCGATGAAAATCATTACAAATATCGTGCAAATTGGACAACTTTTACATAGGGAGTACAAATAGCTTATGTCAAAGTAGTCCGATGTGCATGATATTTGGTATGATTTTAATCGACGGAACGCCAGGAATCCATTGGCATCACTTTCCCCTTCGATACGATGAAGAAAGGAAGCAAACATTTGAAATCCTGAACATTTCTCACTTCTTAATGATATTTCAAACCCTTCGAGGGTCGAAAGCCATAAAATTCGATGGGCACTGCCGGGGTGTTGTCCTCGCCACGGGGTGACGGGCGTACCTCCAGAACTACCCTGTATATGATGTGTTTACGAAATAAAATAATTCTTTATTCTTTATCGTATGGATATGGAAGTGTCGCCGATGGAATCCTTGGGGTGTTCTGATGAAAATCATTATAAATGTCGTGTAAATCGGACGACTTTTACATACCGAATACAAATAGCTTGTGTCAAAGTAGTCCGATTTGCGTGATATTTGGTATGATTTTCATCAGAAAAACATAAGGAATCCATTGGCGTCACTTCTCTTTCGACACGACGAAGAAAAGAATTTCTTAATACGCTGTAATGGATATTTCACCCTCGACTGCGGGGGCTCGACCCCAATTCGTTACGTTCGGCCCAGGATTCGTACCTTTTTCCGGAAAAAGCCATAAAAATCGGGCGAGGCACTGCGAAGGGCTGTCCTCGCCACGGGGTACCAGGCCGCATCTCTTTGACGGGCGTACCTCCAAAATTACCCTGTATCTGATCTGTTTAGGAAATAAAATAATTCTTTATTCTTTATCGTATGGATATGGAAGTGTCGCCGATGGATTCCTTGTGGTTTTCCGATGAAAATCATGCCAAATGTCGTGTAAATCGGATAACTTTTACATAGGGAGTACAAATAGCTTGTGTCAAAGTAGTCCGATTTGCGTGATATTTGGTATGATTTTCATCAGAAAAACATAAGGAATTCATTGGCGTCACTTCTCTTTCGACACGACGAAGAAAAGAATTTCTTAATACGCTGTAATGGATATTTCACCCTCGACTGCGGGGGCTCGACCCCAATTCGTTACGTTCGGCCCAGGATTCGTACCTTTTTCCGGAAAAAGCCATAAAAATCGGGCGAGGCACTGCGAAGGGCAGCCCTCGCCACGGTGTACCAGGCCGCATCTCCTTTACGAGCGTCGGGCGACTCCCGCCCGAGAGGAATACGATTTACTTTAATTATAGTACATGTGTGTTTTGTAATTAAGTGTTTCTATCGTCTCCTGAATTCAATAACTTGGTATCCCGACATCTACGCTCCTACAATCCACCGGCAATACTCCTCGTGGAGAGACACAGGAAGAAAAGGGGTAGCCCGCTGTCGTCGCGTGGTCCTCTCGAGTATAAATACGAGCTTCGATATCAAAACAAAAGCATGCGTTGACGTATTCCGTGCGAGAGAAGGTGGGCATTGGGGAGGAGGTATTGCTGTGAAGAGGGTCTCTTCAAGAGAGCAGCCGTTTGTGAGGGATGCAAATCCGATTGGTTCTAATACAATTTGCTCCCTATGGTTGAAATTTAGTCTAGCAACTTTCACACCTCCTAACCTAACCAATCCAACTTGCATCGCTCCCAAAAGAACCGGCCATCCGAGCGTAGAAGCAAGTGCGAAATAAAAGTAACGGTGTGCTTTTCGATACCGCAGATGTACCTACCTAAGTACCATTTCTGACGGAAAAGAATTGTCCAGCCTTTGGGCCTGCGTAGACCTTTGGCAGGTAGGTATCTATTACAACAGGCAAGGCCACCCGTGGCGCCTGTAAGACCGTCCCCAGTCCTTGCTATTCCAGAGGGTTTTCTTCCATTGAAAATCAGTAAATTTGCAAGCGCAATATCTTAAAAACCAGTGGAAATCAAGTGTATACATTAAAGCTTATTGAATTTGTCTTGGAACGCACTATCAACTCAGGACTTAAAAAAAAATAGTTCCATTTGAAAAACCGAACTTGACCATCGTATCTTTTAAAATAATAATCGAAAACAAAATTCGTTCGGGCTGATGAGTTGGCCCCCTCGAACCATGCAATGCACTATTTTTTTTATATTTTTATCGACAATACTTTAAGAGATATCGCGCTGTCCAGTCTTAGGTGGGACACCCTGTATATATAAGTATATAGTGACTCCCGAAAGTGTTCGTTCACAGTTTAAAACAGAATAACCCCTTCGAGGTTGGGTCAAACGATTCGAGTTTTTTTGAGAAGCTAGAAGGATGAGTTTACTCGTTGAGGTGTTTCGGCGTTTTGGAAAAAATTGCAATTGATCGGAATATAGCGAGGAAAATAGTGATGGTCTCTTTTTAAACTTTTTTATCTGAGTCCGTATTGAAAATGTAAAAAACCCATTTGTAGATTTAAGTAAGTTGTATGCATGCTGAAAATTTCCTCAAAATCGGTTAACGTAGCTATGAGCTATAAACAATTAAAAGTGGTGATAAAAACAACTTTCGGCAGTTTTCGGCTGAAATGTGTGATTAAACCTTACTTAAATCTACAAACGGGATTTTTACATTTTCAATACGGACTGAGATAAAAAAGTTGAATAAGAGGCCTTCACTATTTTTCTCGCTATATTGCGATCAATTGCAATTTTTTCCAAAACGCCGACACACCTCAACGAGTAAACTAATCCTTCTAGCTTCTCAAATAAACTCAAGTCGTTTGACCGAAATTCGAAGGGGTTATTCTGTTTTAAACTGCGAACGAACACTTTCGGGAGTCACTGTATATATCCTCGTTAAATGTTTATGAGAATATATTAGCGATGGATTACAAATTCTATACAATACATGATACGAGTGTCACCTGATGATGATAACCAGGTGACAAAACTCCAAATGAATACGCAGAAAACGGGAAACCTGGAGACGGCCATTGTCACGCCGCCAGACTCTGGGGCGGCTTTGCTCATCGTCCACTTGAATATATGTACAGTTTTCGGGTACATGTGACCAACAGTGATTTCTAAGAGGCCGCTTGAAGCAAGGGGCGAGTTGTTGTATCCTACAGAGATGGTGCCAAGTCGCTGGATACACATTGGCGGCGATTTGTTGCCCGGTCTACTCAGACGCACCTTAAAGGTACTACCCGTGGCGCAAACAAGACAGTGTAAAATCAGTAAATTTGCAAGCGCAATATCTCGAAAACCAGTTGAAATAAAGTGTATACGTTACAGGTTATTAAATTTGTCTTGAATCGCACTGTCAAGTGATTTCTATAAAAAATATATCTTTCTATTTAAAAAACGAACTTGACCATCGTATCTCTTAAATTAATAATCTACAAAAAAATCGAACCATGCAATTCCATACATCAGCGATGCCCCGATGGGCGGCCCGAGATAAACGAACATTCATAGCGTTTTCCAAAGCTCGCATGGAAGGGGGTGCTCGAAACCAATGACGTTGCGGGCATGTCACGGATGGGGAAAACTCTAGTAGTGTGCGTGTAGGCTCGTACCCATAGGCTTTTTTAGAATTGGGGCTCTTGGAGCCCTAGTGTTCTACATTTTAGGAATTGGGAAAATAAACAGGAATTGACTAATGATTAAGCAATAATATTATATAATTGGACGGAATAGACTTGAACAGTCCCATTTACACATCTGATTAACAAACAGTTTCTTATTAAACGATTTTTATTCAACTTCAATCCTCTGTTTGTTTGTATGTATGTTTGTTTAGTTCAAATCTAGAAACTCAATTTTAACCCACTTCCAACTATCCAATAGACTTGAAACTTTGCAGGCGTACGTATTTTGGATGACAATACAAAATTATGAAGAAAAAGAAACCGCTTCAGGGATTTAAAAAATTACTCAGTCATCAATAAATATAATCCTTAACCACAAATCCAAACGACTTGAAATCAGCCTATAACCACAAATCAAATCAATTTAATCGACATGAAATCAGCATGTAACCACAAATAAAAACTAGACAATAAAAAGTAAATAAAGAAAAGAATTATTTTTCAGTATGTAATCTTACTGATAAGATATAAAACAAAGTTTAAGTTAAACTGTTAAACGATTTTATTTAAAATGCACTAAAAACTAAAAAATAATTCTTTTCTTTATTTACTTTCTATTGCCTAGTTTTGATTTGTGGTTACATGCTGATTTCATGTCGATTAAATTGATTTGATTTGTGGTTATAGGCTGATTTCAAGTCGTTTGGATTTGTGATTAAGGGTTATATTTATTGAGGACTGGGTAATTTTTTAAACCCCTGGGGCGGTTTCTTTTTCTTCATAATTTTGTATTGTCATCCAAAATACGTACGCCTGCAAAGTTTCAAGTCTATTGGGTAGTTGGAAGTGGGTTAAAATTGAGTTTCTAGATTTGAACTAAACAAACATACATACAAACAAACAGAGGATTGAAGTTGAATAAAAATCGTTTAATAAGAAACTGTTTGTTAATCAGATGTCTAAATGGGACTGTTCAAGTCTATTCCGTCCAATTATATAATATTATTGTTTAATCATTAGTCAATTCCTGTTTATTTTCCCAATTCCTAAAATGTAGGACATTAGGGCTCCAAGAGCACCAGTTGTAAAAAAGCCTATGGGTACGAGCCTACACGCACACTACTAGAGTTTTCCCCATCCGTGACATGCCCGCAACGTCATTGGTTTCGAACACCCCCTTCCATGCGAGCTTTGGAAAACGCGATGAATGTTCGTTTATCTCGGGCCGCCCATCGGGGCATCGCTGCCATACATGTTGACATTTTTAAACGATTTTATTCAGCTTCGATCCTCTGTTTGTATGTTTGTTTGTATGGTTCAAATATGGCAACTCAAACTTAACCCTCTTCCAACTAACCCGCGAAATTCGTACTATAAGTAGAGCTGTTCAAGTACCCGGAAAAAGCAAGCCGAGCATAGATCGGCTCGAAAAACCGAGCGGCTCGGATAGAACCAAATAAGTACTTGATTTTTTTTTCAACCGGCCCGAAAGAACAGGGCGGAATGGAAAGAAGCGAGCAGGTCGAATGAACTTCGAGCAGATAGAAAATTATTTGTCTGATTTATTTGAAACTTGGTACACATATTCTTAATGGTATTATCTAAAATTTAGTATAAAATAAATGTTTTAAGTTTGCCTTGTTAGGTAAAAAATTAATAGCGATATTCACCTTGCTCTCATTTGTATAATAAATTTTTTTCTTCTCAAATCCGTATGCTAATTGTCTTGTTGCTTTCCGCGTCACCTTGTCCGCGCGGATTTAGCTGCAGGTACAGGTAAAACGGCCTTTCGCCCCTACGGCGTAGGACCTATGCGGATATACACTACTACCAATAAAATAATAAAACGTTTCGTACCGACCGTAGCAAAGTATAATGACTTGCCACGTTTATTTCTTAAGGACCTCTGCTGAATTGTACGTGTCTTGTATTTTTTTCGCCGAAATTATTAAACAGGATCTTCCGTTGGAAAAAGAATTTCAAATAACGACACGCGTATTTTCGTCGTAATTGCCACCACATGAAATGAGACAAATTCAATGAAATGAATTTTGCCGTACTTGCTCCTTTTTCACGCAGATCGTTCGTTCACCCTCGGCGTGAGCTGCTTACGTTAAATATTAATTACGTCTTTGTCTCGTAAGATTTCTGCCACTTCCTTTCTCCCAATACCCGAAACGCGTTTCTTTTAACGGGCTAACAATTTTACGGTCCCAGGTTTATCTAACATGAGAAAGACCATGATTCTAGTGTTCATTAATAAAATATCTACAATGTAGCATACGGATTTTAGAAGAAAAAATTTATTGTACAAATGAGAGCAAGGTAAATATCACTATTAATTTTTTACCTAACAAGGCAAACTTAAAACACTTATTATTGTAAGTCCGGGAGATTCCGACCACTTTTTGGAAAAGAAATTGTAGCATCGTTGTTTTTCACATTTTTGTCGTTTTATGCACATTAAAGCAAAGCCCAAGCAATTTAGGGTATATATAAATTATAGTGTGCGATAATTTCAAATATTTATTTTCATTTTCAATCAAAAACATTGGCACTGCAACTGGTCGGTCTCACCCGCATGTCGAGGTTAAACCGTCCACCCACTACGAGTAATCAAGGTAGTGATCGAACACCTTATCAAAAAAAATAAAAAACGAATACATACGTATTGTTGGTGTTACACTGTAGTTATATGCATATTATATCCTCAATTTCGGAAGAGCGTAAATAAACTTACCTGTTTTTCAAGTCTCGCCCCCACTGTAAGTTGGTCTAAAAACTTTCAGCCTCGCATAAAATCTTAACTGTATCTTATAATTCAAATATGGATTTGTGACAATGACACACAGTGCCCTATCTTGCGTCAGTCTTAAAATATCAGCACTGGCCGGACTCTCCCGGTGGTCGAAATCTCCCGGACTTACAATATATACGAATGGGTTATCGCATAAAATAAAATGATATGCTACATTTTAGATACCATTAAGAATATGTGTACGAAGTTTCACATAAATCGGACAAATAGTTTTCGATCTGCTTGAAGTTCATTCGGCCCGCTCAATTCTTTCCAATCCGCCCGGTTCTTTCGGGCCACTTGTAAAAATAATCAAGTACTTATTTGGTTCTATCTGAGCCGCTCGGTTCTTTCGGGTACCTGACTCGGCTTGGAAACCGAGCCCCGGATTGTTTCGGATTTCCAGCTACCCGAATAATCAAGTACTCGAACAGCTCTAACTACAAGTCTATATTTCTTACATCGCGATAGAAATGAGCATTTCGATCGTTCGTGCTACCTCATCCCTCTCCCCCGCACATATCGCAATGGCCTTTAAATTGTTTTAAAATATGCAACAAATCTTTAGTCGTACAATGAGAAACATCATGATGCAAAAGCCCAGAGTCCTAACCAAAAAGACGATTTGGGGTTATTTGTTTGATCCGGCAATTCCTCTCATTGTCAGTACTACATATAATAAACGCAGGGTCCCACTAATGCAACGGCGCGCCGCGCACGGGTCTGATTTACGAGTTTCTCGGTTTTTCGAGCAGTTTGGAGCACTTGAAAGAGTTGATTTTTACGACGAGGCGCGCGTCGAAAGCGTGCGTGTGCGCCCTATGCAGGGATTTCGACGTGCTGAAAGCTACCTCGCAACCTCAAGAGCAAAAATCGAATGGCGGAGAAATACGGACACCAATGGAGTCCGGGCATTCTCCCGATTAAAATTATACCAAATGTCATGTAAACCGTAGTTCCAACAACGATATTTTTGAGCTTGGATACGCGGAAAATTTGACTTGTGGTCCCAAGCGGGAAAAAAGTTATTTTATTAAATTCTTTATATTTAGTGGGATTATTACTAGGAACAGTAGCCGTAATTATTTCTTTTATATTTCTAAGAACTGTCTTTAAATGTTTAAATAATTACTTTAGGCCACCCTGATATTCAATTGACTGCTAATAAAACTATTAAAAATGTTATATTACGCGGCTAAATACATGCTTTTCTGACTTTGTTTCTTCCATAAAATATGGTAAGATCGGATTTTTCGAGTCGGTCTTATAAACGTTTTACCACATTTACATTTGAGACAACGCAATACAGCATTTCCTCTACTTCCTATCACTTTTCTAAATCTGGAAACATAGGTATCAGGTTTACATAGATTTCTAAAATTGTTCAGAAGCTACCGACTCTTTATAACAACATGTTGGTTGGCGCTTGGAAGGAATACAGGAACATTAATATGCAGTATCCTCTAATGGAAAAATAATTTTTCAATATTTTTATCATTATGCAAACATCTGTATTGTATGTCAGATATTTCTCCTAAAATGGAATCAATTATGACGCAGTTTGGTATGAGGAAGGTACGGCAAAAATTTGGTACAGAAAGAGGAAAAATAATAACATATTTTTTTAAAATCCAACAAATAATACGATAGCGAATGTTCAGTAGATGTGCGGCCTTTTTCTCATCGATTGTTGGGGTCAAGGCCCCCGAAATGTTCATCTTTTTTTTAAAACAGATGTCGTTCCCAGAAACGCGAGGCACCTGAAGGCAAAAATCAAGCGTTTGCTCTTAACGAATCTTTACCAATTAGTAGCACTTGTCAAGCCAAATATGCCAATAACACTTTCTGCGAGCAAATTTCTAAAACTCGTCTGAATGTTAACAATTAAAATTGCACCCTCTCTAACATTCTTAAGTAGGTACATCTGTATGTATGTATGTATTTCCTAAGTAATGAAGAGTTTGGTTCATCGTTTGAGTGCTGACACACGTGAAACAGCCGATGCGTTGATACGTTGTCTCTTTCCGTCTTTCGGACTTCTGATACTGCATCCTTCAGTTGCGCGGCGGGCCCGATTGCTTATTTATACGAAAAAAATTATTCGTGCCACAGCTCATTCGCGCGGCCAGATACCTAGCAATCAGTAGCCAAATACGGGAATGCGTGTAGGACGAACTCATCTATACTATTGAAAAATTAAATTTTTATATTTTCTATTTTATTTTCATCACGGTATTTGTAACATATTGTATGAAATTTTCCGGATGAAAGGAAAGCCAAACACAACGTCCTTCCTACAATTACTCCGATTGCGCATGAATCCGTTGCTTATACATTATCCTCCTCTTTGTCCTATAAAGTGGTAATGTAAAAATTTATTTAAATAACTTACAATTAGAATTTAAAGTATATTTGGAGGCTAGTAAGAACGGTATCTCAAGAATACATTTCTGCTTTGATTGTATGCTTGTTGTTGATATAGGTACATTGAACAAAAACAATTAAACCATAAAAAATTAATTTAAAGAGTAAAACCAATGAAAAAATTAAACCGTGCAACATGGACTTTAACTCACACCCCAGGAAAACGAAGTTAGAATTTTTTTTAGAACTTACACTCATATCGAAGCTCAGCTATATGTTTGCGGATCACTATATGGATTACCATTTTGCCTTTGTTTTTGTAAAGGCGAGAAGAAAACGATATACGCACTTTCGTTTTTGCGTAAACTTTAACAATATCTTCCGTCGCAACGGTGCGGCACGTGTTTTTTTTTAAAACTTTTTTCTCTTATTGAGTGGAACATGTTAATGTAAAAAGAATTTAGAATTTTTTTACAAATTTCCACCTAACCAGAAGTGTAGATTAATTCCCGAAAGCAGTGTTCATTAGATATTCTACAAAATGAACGAATAGAAACATTCGTATATCACATATTTCTTGTAAATATTACAATACACTGATATGCCCGTGACAGGATATTTGCTAATACAGTCGAACCTCGATAATCCGAACCTCAATAACCCGAACCTCAACAACTCGAAAAGCTCTATAAGACGAATGTTTTCTTCATTCCCTTCCGCTCCGCTGTAAACACCTCTACAACTCGAAATAAAATTTCCTTCACTCGAACTACATTTTGCATGTTAAATGATGTATTCCACCTTTACAATTCGAATTTAGGAGAACTCCGACCTCTACAAATCGAAGTTTAATTCTACATATGTATTACGAAATTGCGTACAAAGATCTCAAACTATTGAGGGCAATGTTTTCTTTGCATTGTTCATGATTAAAAATTATATTGATTTACAATACACTAAAAGACTAGCAAAAAGCAAAGTCACAATTATTTTTAATATATAATAAAGAGTAATATTTCGAGCATAAAATGTATCTTATAATTATTTTTATATATGTAGGTATATATGTAGTACATAAGTTGTAGGTATATTTGATTATAGGTATATAATAAACAATTAACCTTTAAAACTTGAATTTGTCTTACTTTATAGCTTCACAAGTCGAAAAATTAACAGTCGCACAAAGCCTCTATAAGTCGAATTTTCGAGTATTGAACCTCTGTTACTCGAAACCTCGATAAGCCGATACCTCTATAATTCTAAGATTTTTTCTCTTCCCTTGAGATTCGAGTTATCGAGGTTCGACTGTATGAAGTAACATGACAAAATGTTTTTTCTTATGTTAATTTACCTTAATGTTATGTTTAGTTTTGATATTCAATGTTAATTTTGAAATTAAATTCTTATTTATATTATACGAGTATTATGATAAAAAAAAATCAAATCAGCGTTATTTTATTTTTTACATTTAACCGAGATCCCACCAAATATTTAGCCTAGGGCCCCTGAAAAGTAAATCCGGCTCTGATTAAATGTTAGGCTACTGTGATATTATTGCATAATAAATATGTGTGAAACAATGATAGTAAAAGAATTGTGTGGTTTCACTGTGTGAAGAATGATTTAAAGCAGTGTAAGAATATGTTAAATTCCACGGTGGTGCTTCTCGCGCGTGAGTGTGCGTACGTGCGGCCGCGCGCTCCGCTGACCTAGCTGACTGGGATTTAAAATTTAAACACCGCGCCCCAGAAGTCGGATCTCCCTGAATTTCGACTACCGATATCTCGAAAATGAATCTCTAGAAAAGAGCGTTTGGTTGTTTCTTTCCTCGCGACGCGTTTCTTTTGTTCGATGGGCGGCTGTCGGCGATACCGTTCAACGATCATCAGTCGAAACAAAGTCAGTTTCCTACAAGCCGTCTTGATGATTGGTACTCGGAGCAGTCTTATTAATAGCGTCGATTATTTGTATTATTATCCAAGTAAGTATTAAGTAAAACTTCTTTACGCTTTATCATTTGCATAATTTGCTTATTTTCTTCATTCATTAATTTGTATATTTATCACTAATGGAGAATCAGACTCGTAAAACACATTATTAAAAATGTGTATATCCCAATTGCAATTTAGTAAACCGTAATGTAACAGACGGCACTACATTCCATTCATTCCCAGTAAATGACAGTGAAAGATGCATAACGTGGCTGGTTAACTGTGGCTTAGATCAGGCATGCACAAGATCCCCAATTCCGGGCGCGAACTCAGATTCGAGCTCGAGCTCCGAGTTCGTTCAGGTAGAAGCGAGTCCGGCAACGGAGTGGGGAACGGCTGGAGTAGTGGGAGCGGAGCGTCACGCTCCGAAAATAAGGCACATTTTGGGGAATTTTTAAAAGAATAGTATTGAGTATTATAATTCCAAACTCTGTACTTTTATTAATTGAAATTTGAAAAATGAGTTTAAATTTTCGTATACAATAATAATACTTTGGTTCAAATTTATAATGGTAGTAGTAAGAGGGGTTTGAGAAAAAAGTTTCTTGCTGGCGAGCATGATTTTAGCTGTCGTAGTCGTCTGAAACAAAAAACCTACAGTTTTTCTTAATCTATATGAGTTAGTATGCTTGTAGTTGTAACGAGCATACGGCCTTTGCAGTCATAGAGTTTCCTACCACGAGACCTTATACCGAGGAGTGGGGAGTGAGCATACCACGGTCGAGCTCGAGGGTGCACCGACTGCCCTAGGGCAAACTTAGTGTGCACCCCTGGCTTAGATGATTGGGTGGAAATGACTAACGTGAAATTGAGAAAAAAAGTGTATATGTAGCCGGCATTTTTTGAAAAGTAGTTTTTACGTATCCGGTCAATTACGGAAAGATGCCGTGCCTAAAATGTGTTTTAACGATACTGATAGCGACGTAAGTATGGAAATTGAAGCCAGTTCATCAACAGAAGAACGCAATAATTTGGAGGAACGGTTGCTGGAAATGGAAAAACAGTTAAAGCAAGAGAAGAATAAATCTGATATTCTCCGCTTGCAAGTACAGGCGAAGTGCAGAGTAATCATTCGTTTAAAAGATAAACTTTCTTCAGGCAGTATAAATGATACATGCTTGACGAAAGCGATCACGAAAAAAGCTTCTGGGTTTATTTTAACTTTTATATGTTTACTATTATTTAAGTCGAAGAAACAAATTTATACACGTAACGAACAGCAGATTTGCATGACAATGCACTACACTTCGCCAGCTTTGTATAATAAGATGCGCGAAGTTTTCGGTTTTCATCTTCCGAGTCCAGTTACAATCATTCGGTGGTTCGGGAAAATAGATATCTGGCCTGGCATATGCCAACCTTTGTTTACCGCGCTCAAAATTAAAGCTGCGTATATGGAAGCCGCAGATCGTAATTGCGTACTCCTGTTTGATAAAATGACAATCAAAAAATGTGTAGACTTCCATCCAACTAAACAAATCATTGAAGGTTTCGAAGATTTGGGATCTTTGGGTAGAAATTTAGCGGTGGGTACACAGGTTCTTGCTTTTATGCTACGCGGGCTATTCACTAATTGGAAACAACCACTGGCTTTCTTTGCTTCGCAATTAGGAGTCAAGAGAGATGCTTTGTCTACAATTTTAGATGAGATTTTAGATGTTTTGCATGCAACTGGTTTAAAAGTCAGAGCGGTTGTTTCCGATCAGGGAAGCAGTAATCAGAGCCTAGCAGACGACCGATCATCTGTACAAAATCCGTATTTTGAACGAAATGGCCAAAAAATTGATTTTTTGTTTGATTTTTTACATTTATTTAAAAGCATTAGAAACAATTTATTGAAGTATGATTTTTCAATTAATGGATCTATTGTTTCGTGGTCCAATGTAATATGTTTGTGGAATTTAGAAAAGGACAAAAATACTCGAGCAGCTTACAAATTATCCGAGAAGCATGTAAGGCCAAATTCTTTCGATAAAATGAAATGTAAGCTAGCTCTCCGTTTTCAGCAAAAGGGTGTTGTCTGCTCTGTTCACCGCTTCATTAACAGGTAGCATAAAAACAACAACCGTTCAACACACGGCTAGTTTCTTTGAAACCTTAAATGATTTGTTTGATAATTTGAATAGTAGATCAGCCCGTGATCCCAACCCAAACAAGTGTGATCTTTCGCGACTTTATGACAATGTTCAAAATAATTTAATTTCACAATTAAATGAAATGAACAATTGGTATACGATGATTCCTAGTGGTTTGAAAGCACCTCCATGTTTCTTGGGGTTGCGGCAGTCTATAAATGCCATTCTGCAACTGTGGAATGATTTAAGAGATGAAAGTATTACATTTTTACTAACGTCGCGACTTAACACAGATCCAATAGAAAACTTCTTCTCTGTTCTACGGATGCATGGTGGCACTCACAACCATAACCCCTCAGTAAAAGCGGTGCGTCTTGTGATCAGAAATAATATTTTATTAAGTTTAGATCATAGTTTAAATACTGGAAATTGCATACGAGATTACGATGCACCGTTATTACCGGGAGATTCTATATCACAATGTGAACCAGCCACGTTGCCACCTGGTGCTGCATTACATGATATTGAAAAGCACACCGATGATGATAGTATTAGTACAGATGTAGACATTGATATTAATATTGATGAACTATCAACATCGGTGTGCTCCTTAGAATCATGTGCGCTTGAATATTTTGCTGGGTACATTGCTAAAAAAAGTGTCGAAAAGTCGCGGTGTGATATATGTTATGCCACATTCATTGATAATGTTACGTCCGGAAGGGACTTTTGCGAATCACCCCGAGCGGTTGGGATGACTCATCGGATTCTTTCTCTATTTAGGTGCTAACGCACGCCTTGACTATACTTACCATGGAAGGATAGGGAGTAGAAGAGATTGAATCAATGGTCACGCGGTATTTAAGGGAAAACAATAGAGTAAAATATATTCTTCAAGAAAATAAGATAAGGTTAACATACCCAAGGGACAGCGCTCCGTCCCTGTTATCGCTGTGAGCTCAGGTGTCGCTCGACCTTGCGTCGGTCTTTGTCGCTCGCGATGTCCAGCGATAAAGTACGGCACGCTTGCCGTCTATCGTTCCGCACGCTCGGGTGTCGCTCAAGCTAGCGCACGTCGTGGCAGTGATGCTCGGCGGCCCAACAGGCAGCTTACACGGACAGGAGTAAAAATATGCTTGTGTGCAGTGCGATGGGAAGAAAGTGGGGGACGGCGGTAGGCCATAGTGGGAGACGACGGTAGGTCATAGTGGGGGTAAGCGTTTGGTCCCGCGTCCCACGATTCTGGCATCACTGCGTCGTGGTCTCTCGAGTCGTTCTCTGATGTACACAGAAGTCGGCGAGATCAGAGCCCGTCAGTAATCTTTGCTCGTCCCGTCACACGTAAGGGCTCTCCCGGCTAGGCTGTTCGCGGTATATCGGAAGGAGTTACCCCTGTGCAGATCCTGATCGGCCGGACGCGCTTCGCGGTCCCTGCGTGGAGGTGAGGTCGCGGAATCTAGAAGGCCCGCTGGCTCGTCGCAACTTCCTAGCACGAGCTCCCGAAAACGAATACCTCTCCTCAAGTCTTGCTCTTACAGTCCGTGCCTCGCGTTTTCGAAATCGATAGGGGAAATTGCCCCGTTGGCACCTGTCGATCGCTCCTTATTAGGAAATATCGGGACCCGGGCCGTCAACGGTCACGTTGTGCTAACAATGATAAGTCCCGCGTTCGGTGACCGGAGTGTCGTTCGCGGAGCGATTCCGCTGAATCGCCGATGTCGAAACGGAAGGTGACGCGTGGACAGCAAGCACGGAATGAACCGACAGGGGCATGTAACAATAATAATAGTAGCTTTTGTCGCAACAAGCAAATACTAATATCTTTTCGTGCGTATATTGTTGCAGATAATGTTGATTTTGGACACCTTTGTGTTCCAACGCAATATTTTTCGTTTATTTTTCGTATAATATCCAAAGTTTTCGATGATCATTATCCCGCGTTACGCAGCGAAGCATTCATATCGGACAAATTATTTTCGATTATTTCCCGTGTAGTGGAGGAAAAATATCCAAATTGGTTTACTCAAGATGAATGCGCTGCTCATCGTAAACAAATGGTATATATAGCTTTAACGATAAAAATATACAAAGATACAGTATGGCTCGGCGAGCAATTAAGATGTGTGGGAGCATCATTAAGTAAAAACTATTCAAAATTATCGACATTAAAGCATGTTTGAAAACTTTGTCTTTTTTTAACAAGTCCCTTCCCTACCTTTTTGCTTCTATCTTCATTCATGCTCATTCTGTATCTTTCACCTTATGCTTTTGCTGTATATTTTAGCTTATGCTGTATATTTTGGCTTGTGCATGATTTCGAGTATTTTTAGTGTTATATTATCCGGTGGAAGGCTTTATGTTTAAAAAATAAGGTATTCTTTTTCTTGTCTTTTCCTTTTTTTCGGTGAATGGTTTGGATTTGTATTAACATTGAACATACTTTGGGATGGCGAAGACCTTTTACGCCTTCGCGTGGCCCACCCTGTTAACTCTATTGCTGTATGTTTTTAAATCTGTATTAACATGACAGACTATAAAGCGATAGAGGAACTAAGATGAAAGAAAGGTAGAGCTTTTATGGACATTGAGTTACACTATTTGATAGAACTTTAGTAATTGTCTCAAGGTCCGTAAATATGATATATTAGGGTACATGGGTACTTGAATCCGTAGACGATATCAATCGATTTCAACTTTAAACAAATGATTATGTAGTTAGCAGCCTACGGTTCAAAGACGTTTGCTCCACACGTTACACCAGGTTTGTCTACAGTCCGGAATATCTAGAGACGCGGTAGCGTCTCGACGCCAAGTACATGAAAGACACCCTGTATATGTCGTCTGTCGCTACCGCTATCATTTACTCGTCGCCCGGCTATTCCAACCTAACCTGAAACTTATTTCATTAATATCTCATCACGCCTGCAATATTTTCTAAACTTAATGGCATTTTTCTCATGTAAACCGCATATAAGCTTTCGAATAAGACCAAATTCAATAAAATCGGTCCACGCATGACAGAGATATCGTAATATCACCTCATGGATCAGTCGGAAACGGTAAGATTCTTCTTTTCCTTCTGATTCTTCTTCTCCAGTCAAAATTTTTGTCGACATAATACGTATACGCGTTACACGCACACCTTCACTAATAACACATGTTTCGTTCGTCGACTCTCGGGATCATTCGGCAGGAATCGCTGTCCGTCATTGTACATACATACATATATATATACTATTTTGAATTTTATAACCTAAGTGCTAAGTGTCAAATAAAGTAAGTTGTCCCAATTTGAAATGTCACGAGTTTTTACACTAAATATATTGTAACAAATTGCAGTGCATTTAAATTGCCAAATATATTTTTATACCAGCAATTTAAAGTTTTTATGTAATAATAAATAGATTTCTTATGTAGAGTCGCAGACTTGGAAGTTGTCCGGAGAAGGTTCGACAGAGAAGCATCTCCTTTCGCATATCTGGAAATTTGTATGTACCATGCATGTACAAAATAATATATATTGTAACAAATTGCATTGCATTTAAATTGCCTAATATTTGTATTTGTATACCAGCAATTTAGAGTTTTTATGTAAAGCTTATTATATTATAGAAATGAAGGGGACGCACAGGAATTCGATAAAAATGAAGGGGACGCACAGGCTTGGATAGTAGAATTGATGGGGACGCACAGGCTTGGATGGATAGAAATGAAGGGAATGCACAGACGTGGAGGTTGTCCGGAGAAGATTAGATAGAATTTTGGAAATTTGTCAAATAAGGTAAATCGACAAAATTTGTCAAAAGACATAGCATTAAGAATTATTAAGAAAATAGATTATGGTGGACTGCTTGCAATGTAGAGCAAGTCACATTAGTGAAGAAAACATACGCTGAAAACACATCTCCCTTAATGCTTTTCAATCTTTTGTGAAAGACATTCGTAATACTTTAATAATAAAATCCACAGTAGTTGCCACGCTATTCATTAATTCATTAATTTTTTAGATTCCCATTATTTCAATTTCAATTTACCAATAAACATACTAAATTAGTTTTATTCCAACACCAATAAATTGTGCATTAAAAATATTGGATCTCTTCGTTCATTTTCGCTGAATTATTACCATTGGCATTTAAATTTCCTGTAACAAGACTCCTCCTTCGGACACATTATGTAGTCTCTACACTCACTATAACAAAAGGCCACTCTATTTCTATATAAGTAAGTTCTACTATAAGTTGTATATAACTAAAATGTGGCTTTATATATTTACAGATAATCGAATCAGAAGATTATGCAGTGTGATCAACGTCAGACTATGTACGCACAAATTTTCAGGTAGGGTTTTGCATATGCAATTATTCATTCAATGATCTTGATATATGAGCACGTGTGATAATTTATAAATAATTAGTAAAAGTGTCCTAATTTTCAGTTAACGATGCAGACGAAGAGAATTATTTCAACAGGTGAAAGAGAAAGTAACCCTGCTGCACGAGCAAATGAAACAACCACATTTTTATGTATAAAAAATAATCAAAAATTTATTTTTATATTTTTATAAAGTTATATACGGTAATGGCGGCCGCCACGCCCCCGGTCCTCGCCACGGCCCCGGCCCCAGTCCCCGCCATAGCCACGGCCGCGGTACTGCTCCGCAATGATGGTCCGGAGGGTGAGGGCCTGGGCCCTCATCATTTGTAGTGCGGCCCAGTTCTGCTCCCGGGCCCTCACCCTCCATCCGCTTCGGCGATGGCGCGCTACGTACGGTCCTGTAATTAGTAGTAATAAACAATAAATTTATTAGTATTTAAATTTAGACTTATTTTCAAGCATTCTAAAAGCATATAACTTCTTAAAATGTGTATATATTTACTATCAGCCGTGGCCGGGCTCGCTGGTGGTGGTGGTGGTGGTGGTGTTGGTGGCGGCGGCGGTGGCGGAGCCAGAGGCAGTGGCGGCTCCGCCATGTTCAAACTCGCCAATTCTGCGTCAATTTCTAAATAAATCAATTTCATCATTAAATGACTGGAAAAATAAATTTGAATAAATGTAAGTATATCAATTTTGATTATTTACCGTCCACAATGGCGCCTTCCACAATTTCCTACAAAAATTAATAAACAATTAATTAGCAAAAAAGATCAAGAGTTCATAAAAGCTGCGTATGATAGAAGAAAGTCATACATGTAGCGCAAGGTTATGTATTGTTCCATTGCAAATTGGAAATTAGGAAATTTAAAAATTTGAAAACTGAAATAGTGTATGATGCAAAATTATAAACATTACATTACGTTACAAAATATGATATGATAGATATGTTTGATATTTATAATCGTTGGCGTTATAAGTTATTAGAATATGCTTCAACGTGTCTAATATCTTCTTGTTTTACTACTAGTTATAAGTGCGAATCGTTCACATAATAAAGTTAGATTTACGTTCAACTCAGATATGTTTGATATTTATAATCGTTGGTGTTATAAGTTATTAGAATATGCTTCAACGTGTCTAATATCTTCTTGTGTTACTACTATTTACAACTGCGAATAGTTCACAAAATAATGTTATGTTATAATACGTTACAGTTTTTTGTATTGAATAATAATGGAAAGGCTCGTGAAGTAATGAGAAGAAATATATTTTGTAATGTAATATATATAATGTAATGTAATGTAATTTTTACTTTTATAATCCGAATTTCCAATTCAATTTGCAATTGAACAATACGTATCCTTGCACTAGATGTATGACTTTCTTCTATCATACGCCGCTTGTAATCAGAATTTATGTGAGGAAAAAATCTCACGAATCATGAATATATATAATTTATTACTTACATTTTCAGCCATTGTTGCGTCTTTCGTGTTACGATCGACAATCGAGAATGCTCTTTCTCACCACGTGCAAGATGAGGCGAGCTCCTCCGCTGCTCATTTGTTTTTTAAGGAGCCCGCTTTTGGCATAGATACGGACACATTCTGCCGCGGGCTTTTTGAATTTTCATTGATTTTTAACCGGGAAGCTAACAAGGGGACGCCACGGATGTGGAAATCGCTTTTGGAACAACAGTATATGGGGGTCGTAGTTAGGGTTGCCACCTTTTTTACAGAAAAATAACGTACATTTGTTTTCGTGGGATATAAAAAAAAAGTTCGTTCAACAAATTAAAAGTACATTTTAATCTTATTAGTTTTTATTTATTTCAAACATATTTTCTATTGCTTTTACCGTTACAGAGTAATTGTTATTATTTTGAAATATGTCAATAACGTAAGGTACTTTATTTTAAAGTACGGGTGGCAACGCTAGTCGTAGTACTCATGTAGTAAAATAGAAAAAATACTATTTCGGCTTTTTGTCGATGGACCTTTTTTTTCGAGATACCTATTGTAATTTAAAGTTTTTAACTTACGTAGTAATCAGGATATATACCATCTATAGTAACCTACGTTCAAGAGGGTTCCGTGGACACAATGGTAGCGCGTCAGATTGTCACGAGGGCGGTCGGGGTTCGAGTCCCCTCGCAACTTCTTCTCATACTCCTTTTTTTTTTAAACAATTTTTCCCGTGAAAATATATTTTGTGGATATTACGTATCATATACGTTACATATTACTCTACGCAAATTTTAAGGTTAATTAAAAATGCGTTTATAACATAACATATTATTCTAATCATCTCTTTCACCGGTGTTTTCATATCATATTCTTGTACTGCGAAAATATATTTCATTCCGAAACTTTCGACGCCTGCGATTGTCGAGCAGGTGAAGTGGGATAGCCGTTAAAAAGGCCGTATTTTCACCATATAATACGTAATATCCACAAAATATATTTCCACGGAAAAAATTGTTAAAAAAAAGAAAAATAGAGTGGTACAGAGTCGCGGGGGAACTTGAACCCCAAAAGCTGCTCTGGTGACAATCTGACGCGCTACCGTTGTGTCCACGGAACTTTCTTAGGTGTAGGTTACTATATATATAATTGGTTTACTACGTACGTTAGAAACTTTACAATTATAATATCTCGAAAACGAAGGCCCATTCGACAAAAAGCCAAAATGGTATTTTCATACTACATAAGTATTTAACTGTATGTAAGATCCGGACCGAATAAATAATAAGGCTGATGTGAAAGCGTAACTAAAAGGCAAGGGTAAAGAAGACTTTGTAAAAAGAAGTGAGATCCCCAAAAAAACTTTAAAAAAGTACAAAATACGCCAAGTACATGAAAAATCAACAAATAAATATAAAAAAAACACAAAAAAAGACAAAGAAACATGAAAAAGTCAAGGACGAATAAAGTATAATTATCAAATAAATATAATCACATAAATAAAAAATAAAAAATATAATTACAATATAAAAAAAGATGTGAAATCAAAATGAGCTGCAAGTACATCACAAAAAAAGAAAATAATATAATCACACAAAAAAAGAAAATAATATAATCACACAAAAAAAGAAAATAATATAATTACAATATAAAAAAAGATGTGAAATCAAAATGAGCTGCAAGTACATCACAAAAAAAAGAAAATAATATAATCACACAAAAAAAGAAAATAATATAATTACTGTGACGTCCCACTATTTTTCGCGCGGTCCTAATTAATGTCTTCCCTACTATCTATAAAATAGCAACTTCTAACCCTTTCCCCAACCTCCGGGTTGTTTGGACGATGTACCTTAGGGGTCCCCATCTCCAGATGATCAAATTTCAAATCCCCTTCCCCTCTTCGGCCTTCGAGGCGCGAACTCCTTCCACGTTTAAACCTTAGACAAGTCCCTCACTAAAAACTCGCTCATCTCGAGACCATGTCTCACCCCCCCCCCCCTCCTCTTACGACAAACGTATTCAAACCTCCACTTTTCAAACCCCAATCAAAACCCTCCAAACCCATCCAACGGGTGGAGTACCCCTTTTCAAAGCCCCGAAAAGAGCTGCCGAAATACGCAATAACGACACATATTTTACGCATGAATCATCAATACGCGCCGATTACATAGCACATATTTTAAGCATGAGTCATCGCGCATACCGCAAATTCCCCGCATACCTGACATTCCATCGCTTTGTATAAATACCAGCGCCGCATGGACCACACACAGTCAGTTAGTTCGGGAACATCCGCTATGCCAGACTCTTTCTTCTAAAAGTACAGTGTATAATATAAAACTTTCGCTTCAGTGCAACGTCCCCAATAGGGTTACCAAACCTTCTACATCACTGTAAGCGCTTATCATTTTATCTTATTGTAAAACACTAACGTTATCGTTTTCTATTATTTTCATTTACTTATGCTTATCTATACTTATATCATTTGATTTTGCTCACTCTTATTGCTTTATGTTATTTCCTTTTGCTTATGTTATTTGCTTATATT
This sequence comes from Andrena hattorfiana, assembly GCA_944738655.2. NCBI lineage: Eukaryota > Metazoa > Arthropoda > Insecta > Hymenoptera > Andrenidae > Andrena > Andrena hattorfiana. The sequence goes on along the minus strand of OX122895.1, from coordinate 17,157,096 downwards.
ATCTTCTTCGCTTACGCTTATCGCTTTATATCGTTTCATTGCTTATATTACCGCCTAATTATATTATTGCTTAAGCTTATTGCCTTATGTTAACCTGTTTATAACCAATTCTAACACTTCTTATGTTTATCTTATCTTATGCGTAATATTATTATCATTGATCATCGTTATATAAATGTCTTGTGCTAATGCTTAATGTCCAACGCATTGTTATAATACGTCTACCGCCATTGCTTCAGTAGTGCATGGCTTATTCGCACGTGTTCCAATAAATAACGCTTTTGTTTTACCCGACGTTTGAATTCTTGTAATATTCCTTCGACTACCTAGAATCATTACGAGCCACAGCAACAGCTGATCTCTCTTCGCGAACACCGGGAGTTCTTATCAGTGTTTACAAGCTTACTTTCGCTTAGGGTCCCGCATGTCCAAAGCTACACCTATTGAAAAGAACTACGACGCGTGTCTTTCTATTGCAATGCAGTAGTTAAGCCAATTATAGAGTCATAAATGCAAATCACAAGAGTTCTAACGGGTGTCACTCTGGTGAGATAACTCCCTAACCTTCCCTGGTCGATTTATGCTGCGAAGCTGGCCTTCGTGCTGAACGCCTAAACTCCCCAGAGCTGCGAAGCTGGCCTTCGTGTCTGAGCTCCTAACCTCCCCAGAGCTGCGAAGCTGGCCTTCGTGCCTGAATACCATCCACCCCTCAGAGCTGCGAAGCTGGCCTTCGTGTCTGAGCTCCTAAGCTCCCCAGAGCTGCGAAGCTGGCCTTCGTGCCTGAATACCTTCCACCCCTCAGAGCTGCGAAGCTGGCCTTCGTGTCTGAGGTCCTAAACACCCCTCAGAGCTGCGGAGCTGGCCTTCGTGCCTGAGCTCCTAAACCCCTCAGAGCTGCGAAGCTGGCCTTCGTGCCTGAGCTCCTAAACTCTCCAGAGCTGCGAAGCTGGCCTTCGTGCTCAACCTCCCAATATTCCCCAACTTTGTCACAGCCCTAACTTCCGCCACCCAGGACGTGACATTACAATATAAAAAAAGATGTGAAATCAAAATGAGCTGCAAGTACATTAATGATATACAAAAATTGCGCCAATTATAACAATGCCTATTTATACACAGAAAAAAATGTATTAAATAATACCCATCAAAAAGAATCCCATTTAAAAACATTGTCGTAAATTAATAGCTTTACAAAATTAATGATATACAAAAATTGCGCCAATCATAACAATGGCTATTCATACAAAGAAAAAAATGTATTAAATAATATTAAGCAGATATATTTTTATACAAATAAATATTTTAATACGAATAAATATTTTATTCAAAATACTTGGCGCTGCGCCCCGAATTGGTGTTGCTAAACTGAATAAATATGTATAAATTGCATTAATCTTTTTTTCTATCTTTCTTTCTTGTGCGTGCGTTCGTGAATGTGCGTATGTGTGCGTGTGCATATGCTACGTATGATATTAGAGTTAAATATATGTACAATAAATCTGACTGTGTTTCTAATATGTATATGTATAATATGTATATGTTTATGTATTTTAGATTGTAAGGGAGTTATTGTTAATTATTAAGACTAAGTCAATTAACATTTTTTCGATTTCTAAAAAATTTTTTTTAATTTTTTGTGAAAATAGTTACATTCATTTGGATTAGCTAGGCATAATGAGCGGAGGCACATTTTGTGTAGCAAGAGTTTACCGTTCGAAAGTTTTTCGGCGACAGACAAACACACACACATAAACTTTCTGCTTTATATATTAAGATACATTATATCGAAAAGTATAATAGTCCAAAAGGATAATTTTAACTATCGCTATTAATATTGTTATTTAAAAGATCTCTTCCCTAATACGTTATACATTTTATTCTTTTTACAGCCTAGGATGTTCTATAAGTAAGAAATTATGACCGTGAGAAGAAAAGGAGTTTACATATATTATACAGTTATATTATTTTTGTCTTTTGTATGACAGCTTTTAATAAATAAATAAAAAGGGCATATTTCATATATAAAACAGTTCGTTTTTTTCACCACCTTTCACCTTTGTTTGATTTTCTTTTTATTATAAAAATCTCACTAATTTGCCATAAATTGTTCGAACAAAGACGAAACAGAGAATGTAAAACTTTCATCTTACAATTAGCTTACCATGTATACAGGGTGTCCGCGGGAAGAGTGGACAGCTGGATATCTCCTAAACTATTGTAGACAAAAATATTTAAAAAATAGGGAATTGCATGGTTCGAGGGGGCCAATTTATTAGCGCGGACGAATTTTTTTTTCGATTATTATTTTAAAAGATACGATGGTCAAGTTCGGTTTTTTAAATGGAACTATTTTTTCTGAAGACCTGAGTTGATAGTGCGTTCTAAGACAAATTCAATAAGCTTTAATGTATACACTGTATACATATGATTTACGGTATGATTTTAATCGACGGAACGCCAGGAATCCATTGCCGCCACTTCCCCTTCGATACGATGAAGAAAAGATGCAAACATTTGAAATCCTGAACAGTTCTCACTTCTTAATGATATTCCAAACCCTTCGAGGGTCGAAAGCCATAAAATTCGGTGAGGCACTGCGGGGTGTTGTCCTCGCCACGGCAGTAGCACGAGGTTGCTTTGCAAAGTGACCAAGGCGAGCTAAGGACTTTCCAGACTTTTCACTCCGCGAGGCACGCCTCGCGCTGCAGCCTCGCAACGTCTGGACGCGGCTTATCATTTGTGCAGTGTGTGACCCGACTACCCTCCGCGTAATCGGTCTGCACGAAGTAGGGCGCAAGTTCGATGATTATCAGTACTCCTTCCCGAGAGGAATACGATTTACTTTAATTATAGTACATGTGTGTTTTGTAATAAAATGTTTCTATCGTCTCCTGAATTCAATAACTGGCATCCAGACATCTACGCTCCTACAATTCACCGTCAATACGCCTCGTAGAGAGACACGGGAAGAAAAATGGTAGCCCGCTGTTGACACGTGGTCCTCTCGAATATAAACACGAGCTTTAATATCAAAACAAAAGCATGCGTCATCGTATTCTGTGCGAGAGGAGGTGGGCATTGGGGAGGAGGTATTGCTGTGAAGAGGGCGTCTTCAAGAGAGCAGCCGTTTGTGAGGGATGCAAATTCGATTGGTTCTAATATAATCTGCTCCCTATGGTTGAAATTTAGTCTAGCAACTTTCACACCTCCTAACCTAACCAATTGAACTTACATCCCTCCCAAAAGAACCGGCCATCCGAGCGTAGAAGCAAGTGCGAAATAAAAGTAACGGTGCGCATCTCGATACCGCAGATGTACCTACCTAAGTAGCATTTCTGACGGAAAAGAATTGTCCAGCCTTTGGGCCTGCCATTCCTGGCGTAGACCTTTGGCAGGTAGGTATCTGTTTCAACAGGCAAGGCCACCCGTGGCGCCAGCAAGACCGTCCCCGGTCCTTGCTATTCCAGCGAGTTTTCTTCCAGGGAAAATCAGTAAATTTGCAAGCGCAATATCTCAAAAACCAGTGGAAATCAAGTGTATACATTAAAGCTTATTGAATTTGTCTTAGAACGCACTATCAACTCAGGTCTTCAGAAAAAATAGTTTCATTTAAAAAACCGAACTTGACCATCGTATCTTTTAAAATAATAATCGGAAAAAAAATTCGTCCGCGCTAATAAGTTGGCCCCCTCGAACCATGCAATTCCCTATTTTTTAAATATTTTTGTCTCCAATAGTTTAGGAGATATCCAGCTGTCCACTCTTCCCACGGACACCCTGTATATGCGTGTCAACATGAAATAGATATTATGTATGTAATAAAATACTAAAAATGTTCAAGCACAAAATATCTATGTTACAAAGTTTGTTTATAGCCAAAGGAAAGTGGACTTCAACTTTTTCTTTGGCATTTCACGTTGACACTTTTTCTTGAAGATGATATATATTTTGTTAGAATGCATAATACCTGCTTAAAATGGAACCAGCAGCCATGAACTTCTCCATTTGGGAAAGTTTCCTGCAGGGTTCTTAATGTCGCATGCTCAAAATCACTCATGGTGTGACGCACTGTTTCCCGCAACCCAGGACAAAGTTCCAATAGCTTTTCCCATAAAGCACGATATGTTGCCCTTGCCCGCGCTTCACACAGAGCAAAGATCGTGGCGATGCCCTGCATTACACAACATTTTCAGTTACTTACTTTTCTTAGTACAAAGTACGTGATAATCAAAGGATTCACGACCGCATTAGGCTACGGTTACAGTGGATGCGTTTTCATACGAATGATGTTCTGTCGAATACGTTTCAACTGTTTTATCGCGTACGATGAAACAGTTCAGACGTACAGGTATTCGTCAAAATATCATTTGTACGAAAACGTATCCACTGTAACCGTAGCCTAATGTTGCAGTTGGGACGCGTCCGTGTCTTAAAGAGATGGTCTGGCGATAATATACCTACTAATTTAATATACATATATAGATTTCGGTATGTGAACTGAAACTTAGATCTACGAAATTTAGTGACTATATTGTCACCGAAAGTGCTATTTGTGAGATACATACTACTTCAGCAACGGCGTATCTATCGAAACTTGCGCGGGGGGGGGGCGTGTTTGTCATTACATTCGTTAATATTTTTATTTTTCGAGTGAGATGTAAAAATTACGAATCAATTTGAAAATGCTACCATATACATCTTTTCAAAATCACAAGAAATATTGTTGGAGTTTAATGTTGTATTGGGCGCCATGTAGTGATGTAGCGCAGGTGCTGCCATGAGGCAGAAAGCGAGTATAAGAGAGTCGGTCTGTAGAGTGTAATGGCGTAAGACGTCCTTTATATCATATTCATTTTTTTTCTATTATATTTTTTGCACAGCTTATAATTTATGTTACGAAAAGAATAAATACGTTTGGTTAAACTATAAATGTGGTCTACAGAGTTTTCTGCGTTGCTCAGATAAAATCATTAAAATAAGAACAGGTTATGGGCCCAGTATACGACGCATGTACGTACGCGTCTACGCAGTTACGACCACGTGCTGTATTGTAGGAGAATAGTAAACACAGAAACAAAAGGAAAATATATATATATATATATAAAGAGAGGGACAAATTAAAAATGGACAAGATAACATCGGAGGATGTACAACAAATTGAAAAACTAAGCAGTGCAGATAATTTCCAGATATGGAAATTTCAAGTCGGTATCCTATTACGAGCAAACGATGTTTATGATGCAGTACATTCTGATGTAAAAGAAGAAGATATAAAAGAAGGTAAAACTAAGGAGTAATGGAAAAAGAAGGATGCAAAGGCTCAAAAGATCATAGTAACTACACTGGAACGAAAGCCACTGACGCACATTCTAAGTTGCACAACCGCACGAGAAATGTGGATTAAGATCTGTAAAATATATGAACGAGATAACGAGCAACGAAAATGCTCTTTACTGCAAGAATTTTTCAGCTTTACTGCCGAAAAAGGTATGGATGTAGCTACGCATATAAGTAGACTTGAAAACCTTATTTTTAAATTGAAAGCGCTGGATGCTAAAATAGACGATAATATGCTTGTATCAAAAATATTAACCACCTTACCAGAACGCTATAAGTATTTTGTAAGTGCATGGGAATCAACATCAACCGATAAAAGAACAGTGGAAAATTTGACAGCAAGGCTGCTTATGGAAGAAACAAGATGTGAGTCGAAAAAGGAAAAAGAAGAACAAGTTGCATTCAAGACAGCAGAAAGAAGATGCTTTAAATGTAATGGCATTGGACATATTGCGGTAGCATGTAAAAGTAAGAAAAATGATGCCAATAATAACAAAGAAAAAAAATGTTTCACATGCAAAAAGGTGGGACATGTTGCAGCAAACTGTTTTAAAGGAAAAAGTACAAAAGAAAGTCAGATGTATTGTAATATATGCAAAAAAACAAACCATGTCGAAAAGGACTGTTTTTTTCGAACAAAGGAACAAAAAGGCAACGACACAAATAATAAGGTTTCTTTTCTAGTAAACAACACTGAAAATTCCACCGGGTGGATAATAGACTCAGGCACAACTTCGCACATGACTAAGATGAGCGAGTACATACAGGACATAAAAAAACAGACTCAAGTATTGGGGTTGCAAAACAAAATGTATCAATGAAAACTGAAGGACGGGGTTCAATTGAATTTAAAAACTGTAAACTAAAAGATGTAATGTTAAATCGAATAGATAAATCGTATCCTTATAGAGAAGTATTAGGGAGTTTGTTATATTCGTCAAGTAAAACAAGGCCAGATTTAGCATTTGCTACAGGATACTGTAGCAGATACACTGAAAATCCAACTAAAGGGAAGGTAGTAAATTTAAAGCGTGTTCTTAGATATGCTAATAGTACTCTTTCAGAGGGGTTAAAATATATGACAACTAACAACGAAGAGGTAATTGATGCATACAGCGACTCTGACTTTGCTGGAGTCCCACTCGACAGAAAAAGTACCACAGGGTATATTATCATGTACGCTAGAGGACCTATAAGCTGGTGTTCGAGGAAGCAATCGATTGTAGCACAATCGACTACAGAAGCAGAGTATGTTGCGGCAGCGGAGTGCTGTATGGAACTGTTAGAAATTAGAGCGTTAATTAAACAGTTGACAGGAGATGAAGTAAGGTTAAATTTAAATGTAGACAATTAAAGTGCTATTCAGCTAATTAAAAACGGGGTAACAAATAAGAGATCAAAACACATAGATATTAAGTTTCACCTAGTACATGATACAGCTAAGGCTAAAATCTTAAATGTAAATTATTGTCCTACAGAGAACCAAATTGCGGATATATGTACCAAAGCTTTGTGCCATGTAAAATTTAATAAGTTTAAAGCTGAACTAGTAAGTTAAGTTACAAATGTTGAACTAATACAACATTAAGGGAAAGTGTTGGAGTTTAATGTTGTATTGGGCGCCATGTAGTGATGTAGCGCATGTGCTGCCATGAGGCAGAAAGCGAGTATAAGAGAGTCGGTCTGTAGAGTGTAATGGCGTAAGACGTGCTTTATATCATATTCATTTTTTTTCTATTATATTTTTTGCACAGCTTATAATTTATGTTACGAAAAGAATAAATACGTTTGGTTGAACTATAAATGTGGTCTACAGAGTTTTCTGCGTTGCTCAGATAAAATCATTAAAATAAGAACAAATATGAATGACAAAACTTTAGTAAACGTAGTATTATTCATGTGCATCTTACCGTATCCATACGCCGTACATGAACGGTGTACAATTGCGCAATAGATGGCTCTCTCGGAACAACCGAAGAGTAACAAACATCACATTATGCGAGTGTCACAAACGGTATGCTGAGGAACTTAAATTTAGAAGAATTTATATCGGTAAGCGTTAACGTGTAACCTATGACACCTCTCAACCTAGGGCGTATATATGTAGATAGTTTAAAATAGAGCTGTGTACAACACGACTTATGTTATAATGTTAATAACATTAACGACTTACGGAAGATGTACCATCTATGTACAATTCTTGGGATTGCTGCAACGCACCCAGCAATGCATCCGACGTAAATATCAAAATACTGTTTCCGTCTTCCGCGTCGATCATGCAGCGAAACGTTTCTCGTAGAGGCGCGTACTCGTATGGCGCGAGACCAAGCTCGTGGAACGATCGCGGTAGAGTTGGTCATTGTTTTGCTCTTTCTCTACTAAGAGATGGCTTCATGCTCCTATAGGACAGCTTTTGTCCTACAGTAGGATTTCTAAAAAAAAAACCAATAATATATGAGTCTCAAATTTAACCATAATCTCTACTAGACTGTCAAGTGTAACATGATTTATTTTTGTTGTTTCTTAGTCTGTGCTTACACAAGGTGTCACCCTTAGAGATTGTGGGGCCCGGGACAACTAAATTTCCTATCTCGAACAAACAATCGAGATATAAGTTCTGAACGTATGTTAAAAAATTGAATGCGTCGTTTATTACTATTATATTCATTTAGTTTTCACAAAATGCGAAGTTACAAGCAATAAGTGCGAAGATCCCTAAGTCGGGGTCTGGGGTAAGTGTCTCGTTTGGTTGGTGCTAATAGCGGTTCTGAATTCTACATAAAAAAAGAATACGTCTAAAACATGAAATAAAATTTTTTGAAATTATACTTGGTTTTCGAAAAAATTGGCTTTGAACTTTATGGTAGAGATGAATATTATTTAAATAACGAATCAATTCGAATAATTCGGATTATCTTCATGCGACGAGAAACGAATTTTTACACGACGGATGAAGATCTTTTCTTCATTCCGCGCTGTTGCCACAACTCCTACTATCGAGAAGTCTTGGAGGAATACGGCACGAGAGCGGCGTCTAGGCAAGGATAGGCGGGCTCCAGCTACCGCTGATGGAGGTGGAAACACCTACAGGAGTGGTGGTTATGTGTGCTTAAACTGTGCCTGCTGCATCAGTCACGCACACATAACCACCGCTCCTGTAGGTGTTTCCCTCTCCATCAGCGGTAGCTGGAGCCCGCCGATCACTGCGTCTAGCGTCAGAGCCTCGCTGGAAGTAAAGGTGGATAGCAATAATGAAAGATAGAGTATTGTTACGTTTTACGTTCGACATAATACAAATTTACCGAACAGCAACGATAACAGAACATTAAATACAGGGTAATAAGAATAATATCAGAACAGGTTACGAATATAATCAGTTAGGAATACAATATCGATACGTCTGCTTGTAATGGCGGCTGACTCTCGAATGACAGCTTGACAGGCGATCAATCCGATCGCCTTCTTCTCGCTGTCTCTTGTCTTCGTCGCGAGCACCAGCGGGCCATGAATCTTCTACATAGGGTGCTCGCAACACTGCTCCCCCCTCTCGAGGAGCGGTCGTCCCGACCGCTGCAGCTTCTTCGTCGTCTGCAGTTCTCCAATCCTTGGCTTCTTGTTGGCCCCATTCCTCTTCGTGGCATCTGGTGCTGCTCCAGGGGACCGTCTCGGTGCAGCTCGTCAGCGGTCCCGTCTCCGCGATGCCCCCTCCGACCGATCCGTGCGACTGCGTCGCACGTCCGTCCGGTGATTGGGGACACCATTTCCCGTTTGCTGTCCACCTCGTAGGAAGGGACCCCTTGGTAGACACTGTACCGGGGACGCGGCCAGGATCCCAGCCAGGAGGGTAGCGGGGTAGTTCCACGTATGTCCGCACCCCGCTGCGGACCGCCACGCTATTGTGGCACATTCGGGGAATTCGGGACCGCATCCAAGCCGCGGTAGCAGTCCCCCGACACCTTGTCCCTCGTCGTGGGGTATTGTGCACCTGTAACAAACTCAAGAGCGGGACCGGACTACGAAGGCAACCTCCGCAGCCCAGTCCACCGGATTAGCTTAAACTAATCTTCTTTCTTGAGTCTTCTCTCGGAAGTCTTCATTCCTCTTGCAATTGTCCCTCATATTTCGCAAGGCGTCGTACGTGGACCACCTTGCACTTCTTCCTAGGCGAGCGTTGAATCTTGTAGACGACGTCGTTGATCTTGTTTGCCACCGTGTAGGGTCCTTCCCAGTCGCTTGTAGCTTCGGGTACTCTTCGTGGTAGCAACCACACTCGTTCTCCAGGCTGGAACTCCTGAACTCAGCATCCTCGACTCCCTCTCTCTCTCCGCGACGGTATTCGCTCTCGAACTCCCTCCGTCGCGGCTTCCAATTCGGTTATCCTGCGACGATGTTCGCTACCGAACTCCCTTCGTCGCAGCTTCGCGACGGTATTCGCCCTCGAACTCCCTCCGTCGCGACTTCCTATTCAGCTATCCCGCGACGATGTTCGCTATCGAACTCCCTTCGTCGCGGCGTCGCGACGGTATTCGCCCTCGAACTCCCTCCGTCACGACTCCCTATACAGCCATCCCGCGACGATGTTCGCCCTCGAACTCCCTTCGTCACGGCGTCGCGACGGTATTCGCCCTCGAACTCCCTCCGTCACGACTTTCTGCACGGCTATCCCGCGACGATGTTCGCCATCGAACTCCCTTCGTCGCGGCTCAGCAATCGCAGCGACGGTATTCGCCCTCGAACTCCCTCCGTCGCGCCTTCAGTAACCCCTGTCGTATTCCTCAATCCCTCAACTGGTAGCAGTTCTTGCGAAGATGACCGGCCCCTCCACATTGCCAGCAAGTTTTCTTCGTGTTGTCGTCTGAGCGATCGTCCGACCCCTCGAACCTCCCCTTCTTCTTCGGGCTCTTAAAAGTGTGGGAAGATTTAGTTCTCCGTTTTTCCGCGTCGCGATCACGGGACTTTGTCGCGAGATCGCAAGACATCGTCTCGATGGCCTCCATCTCCAGAGCTCTGGTTACGGCGGCTCTTAGGGAGGTGAACCCGCCAAGTCGCAGTTCCCGCTGTATGACAGAGCTCGACAATGCTGTTACAAACTGAGACGCGGCAAGTTTGTCACGGGTTTCTGCCGGGCAATCGGCGAAAGCGGACTGCGCCAAACGTTCAATTTTGGTGGCCAGCGAGGAGATGCTCTCATCTCTCCGTTGCCTATGGCTCTGGAAGAGTACATAGTTCAAATTTGACAGATTCTTCGCCCCGTAGCGGAATTCGAGCGCGGAAACCAATTCCACGAAGTTCTCGCATTGGGCAGCGGAGAGCGTCGTGAGGACGCTCCTCGCCGACCCCCCTAGGGTAGCGATCAAGGCTGTAGCCTTTTTTTCGTCATTCCACCCATTAGCGCGCGCGATAGTCTGGAACTGTACCTTGTACTCCTCCCACAACGTTTTTCCATCGAAAATTGCCGGTTTCACCGCGTACCCCAAGCTGAGTACGTGCGGTCCCGAAAAGGGAGCAGCGGCGGGCATACCGACGGAGGTAGAGACATGCGCCGAGGGGACATTATTTACACCACTATTTACATCACTATGTACATCACTGTTTACATTATTATTTACATTGGCGACTGTCTCTCTACCCCGAGGACTCGCGCCGCTGTCAACCGATCCGCGAATATTTTGTAATAAGGAGACTACGACCTGGATGCGATTTTCCATTTCTGACAACCGGGCCTCGAGAGCCGCCTGTGTTTTTCGGTCGGTGGCTTCCTTTTCCTCCCTGCGACGGTCCTCCCTCTGCCAGCGGGCCTCGTTATCACTTCGCAGCTCCCTCATCTGTCCCTCGATACTTAATTGAAGAGCGGTGAACATCTCCTGTAGAGAGGCACCACCCGTCGCTGCAGGAGAAGGGTTCGCCGAGGCCGCGGACGCACGAGTGGGCATCCCACTTCGAGTGGGCATCCCACTTCTGACACCATTGTTACGTTTTACGTTCGACATAATACAAATTTACCGAACAGCAACGATAACAGAACATTAAATACAGGGTAATAAGAATAATATCAGAACAGGTTACGAATATAATCAGTTAGGAATACAATATCGATACGTCTGCTTGTAATGGCGGCTGACTCTCGAATGACAGCTTGACAGGCGATCGATCCGATCGCCTTCTTCTCGCTGTCTCTTGTCTTCGTCGCGAGCACCAGCGGGCCATGAATCTTCTACATAGGGTGCTCGCAACAGTATCAATATCCCTTCTAAACTTCGAGTAGTATGTCTAGGCGGGTTCTAACGCAGGTCCTCTGAGGGGAGCGCGGGGGCGGGGGGAAGTGAGGGCGCGCGGGGGAGCGCGGCGGAGGGAAACCTGGGCGCGGGGCCTGCGGGGAGTGGAAGAGCGGTTGCGCGCGCACGAGCCGCGGAGTGGGGGAAGCCGCAACCGCGGAGGGGATCACTCCGGGCCGAGCCGCCGCGGACACCTGACCCACCGTCTCCGAAATTTTTCAAAGGGAGGGAATGACCCCCGAAAAGTCTTTTTCAGACTTTGGCCCACCCCGAAATTTTTTCAGACCTAACCCAGGGAGGGGACGGCCCCCGAAATTTTTTTCAAACCAACATGCAGCTGAAATTGTTTAATAATTTATTTTTTATCCGAAATTGTTTCGGACGATGTCGGGAAAGATCGACGTTATTTTCTTTTACGCACCGCGTCTTCGGGACGGAAAGAGACAGAGCATTATTTTAAATCTAAATTCGAGGGAGAGAGACAGCACTACATAGCGGTACAATCGCTTTCGTTCTAAAAATTTTCAAAATGATTTTAAATCTTAGCGTCGCAGCGTATCGCGCGATCTCGCGTAATTCGACTCCTCTGGAGCAGCCGCGTGCGATGACGTCATGTGGTGGCGCGAAGAATGTAATATAATTATGCGACGTCAGCAAATCTTAGAATTAGGTGGCGAGGAGAGAAGGAGGATAAATGAAATTGGTAAATAATATGTGTTTAAGAGATTATATATATATTGTTTACAAAAAAAGAAAATATAAATGAATATAATATAAAAAAGAATATATATAATATAATATAAAAAAGAATATATATATATAATATAAAAGAAAACACAATTAAATAATAAATATAATAGAAAAAAGAAAATACAATAGAAAAAAGAAAATAAAACAATAAAATAATAAAATAAAACTAGAATATAAAAATAGAAAAATAGAAAAAACAGAATATAAAAAATGGACAAATATAAAAAAAATAGGAAAAAAAATAGGAAAAAAATATAAAACTATTCTAAGAAGGGGGATGGTGGCGATGAAGGCGGCGAAGGTGGCGAAGGCGACGAAGGCGACGAAGGCGTCCACGTATCCCACTCGATAGGGTCATCAGCAAATAGTTCACTTAATAATAAATCTACAGGAACTTGTACAGGGTCAGTTTGAACTCCAACAACGCCAGCCCGAAGCCCCGATATTTTATTCGCGGAAACGTTATCATAATCAATCTCTGTTTTCACGTTTCGCCAAACCATACTCTTTGGAGCATGCGTACGATTCCGCAGAGATATATTCCTATACACATCATCGCAGTCTAAAAACATTTGGTCCGCATATCGACGCAACCAATATTGCTCATCATCGAGGTACTCATACGCATGGTCATCCGTTAGGTTGCGAAATACTTTTAAATAAATGTCACCATCCTGATTAGCTTCCGCCTCATAAAGTTCTGCGCATCGAATTTCTTCGGTTTGAACCGCAACATTTCGACACGCCACATACACTTTCGGACTGTGTGAATGAATAACTGTCGCAGCACCGGTGATCGTAGCGGTAGCTGGACGTTTCAAATTTATGGGCAATGACATAATCTGAAACCGATTTTTCTTATAATTCTCAAAGTTACTAACACAACGATTCACTAAAAAATATGATAATGGAAACTTACGATATTAATTGATTGTATTTCCATGCGTCGAACGACTGACGATATCCTTGGAAAGCAATCTCCTTCAAAAGCAGTCTCCTTCAAAAACGATCCACTTCAAAAAGCGATTCACTTTGAAGCAATTGCAGCTAAGGCGCTCGACATAGATACGATAAATTCTTAAAAAAAAAAAACGTTTCTCTCGGTAACATACGTCTTGACCGCTGCAGTAGCATTTTGAGATCTGATTTACGGCGTGAAGAACGCTCGAACGAAATAGAATTATGCGACGTTAGCAAATCTTAGAATTACGTGGCGAGGAGAGAAGGAGGACGGGTAAATAAAATGGAGAAATAATATACGTTTAAGAAATTTTATTTAAAATTAAAAGAATATAATTTAACATTTTTTCTTACGAGCATCAGCTAGAATATCATTGATGGCGCATGCTACCAGTTCGCAATCTACAAGATAATCCTCGTCGTAATATTCGCTATCACGTATGATTTTAGCAGCACGACGCGTATCTAATGTTTCGCAGGCAACATTGCCCTGCTGTAGCACGTTAACAAAAGATTCAAATTTTGTCCTCACATCTTCTGCAGTTTGATGCAGCCGCGCATACACATAGTTTATGCATGGTTCAAGATTTAATAAAAATGATACTGTATCTGGTTTGAAATACAGTGGCTTATCATGTAGCATCATCTTTACAATCGGTGAATTAAAGATCCGAATAAATTCCACCGTTAATTCATCAATCCGCATCGAAGGTGATCCAGGTAATCGTGAACGTTCTTCGATGGTTGTACGACTGTTGCATAGCACATGCCATGTATACGATGGTAATATCAGATGATTCCCACGATTGTCACCGAGAAGAACTTCAACATCGATCGTAGGCTGTACGTGGATTCCAATTTCCAAATACTTGCTGCCCATGGATGTTAACACGTATCTTCTGACCATGATACGCGATACTCGGCGCGGGCTAAGAGAACAATCAAAGCTATGAAATTGTCCGCTCGTATCAGGAATACAATTTTGAGAATATGTGAAAATTAAGTCTTACCAAGCAACTGTATCCTCACCGCATCGAGCTACACCATCATCTCGCACGATCGGAACGTAATAATTCATACGTTCAACGTTTCCTTCGACACTAGTACTGCACATTTTTTTTCAGAGCGCTATTTGTTCCGTCGAACGTCACTGAGGGTACTGAGCGATTGATGGAATAGCGACCGGGAGACAGGCTTAAATAGCGGTGCAATTGGTTCCCCCACCACCACCGCATTTTATTCTAAAGCTACCAATTTTTCCATAATGTTTTTTCAATCTTAACGTCGCAGCATATCGCACCATTGTATGTAATTTAATCCCCATCCTCAAGGATAAAAGTCTCGACACGTGTTGAATGTAATATAATACCTGTGGAAGCGCAGAATCTTAGAATTATGCGGTGTCAGCAGAAACTGTGTCGGATGATTTTGCGCGCTAATTCGTCATACGCGTGAATCACGGAAAGAATTATGCTGTATCGGCAGAAACTGCACAGATCGTCGTTTTTTTGCATGCGGTGCATTCGAGGGAGGGGGTACGCCACAAGAGTTAGACAGAGATACCAAATCGTGGTATCAGTCATAAAAGCACGCTCCGAACTGCACAAAGTCTCAAATCGTTGCAACCTGTTGCGCGTAAAAGACGTTACATATACAGTCCATTTACAATCATGGAATTCGCGCAAGTAGAACGTCAATTGTGGGATCAATCTGCACGATTGATTTCACGGGAAGAGTACCTCGCGTGGGAAGAACGGTGCAACGAGTGTATCGAATCGTTGGAAGAACACAGCCGAGTGAAACGCCCGCGATTATCGATCGGTGTTCAACAATCGCTGATTGCTCGAATCGCGCGACTCGAAGGACTGAAACATTCGTTGCGCGGCCGTTTCGTGCGCGAAGGTGCAGGACATTCGAGCGCAAGACTTTTGTGGCGCGAAATAGACACTGCGTTCGATAGCCGCGTGTTAACCGGTGCCGTGCTCAATTCGAACTATATCGAGCCGCGCAACTTCCTCCAGGATGCGGCGACCATTGTGTTGGAGCATGTGCGGGGCGCTTTGAGGAAACGTCGAAACCTCAAAGTGAACACGATGTTCAACGGTGAATTTGTGGTGGGTGATAAACATGCTTGCAAAAGCATCAACACCCGGAACTGCGAACTCTTCGACACATCCGATCTGCAGGAGTGGTACCAGCGATGCGTCGTCGAACCCACCCTGACATCGTTGGAAGAGTTCCAGGAACGCGACAGCGGATGGGCATTGACGCGAATCCTCAACCTAACCGTCAATGTCAATAAGTACAATCCGCTGCGCGCAGGGTGCCACCACAAGTTGCCGCGGGAAATATCGCTGAAGAAGGCAACGATCAGTGTGCAATCCCCGGACAATGCGTGTTTCGCGTGGGCAGTGGTCGCCGCTCTTCATCCTGCTGAACGAGACACCGAGCGCCCAAGTTCATATCCGCCATATGCTTCCATATTAAATCTCCAGGGCATTGAGTTTCCAATGTCCCTGGAGCAAATTGGGAAGTTTGAGCGGTTGAACGAAATCTCGATCAACGTCTATAGCTTCGAGGCGGAGAAGACGAAGACGGTCTTTCCGCTGCGTCTCACCAGCCACAAGAGGGATCGGCACATCAACCTGCTCTACATACCGAATGATGGAGATGTAGGGCACTTTGTATGGATCAAGGACTTGTCCTGGCTGGTGAGCGCACAGCTGAGCAAGAAGAAGGCAAAGAAATTCATCTGCGACCGGTACGTATATTAACGTATGAAATGTTGAAATGACTCGTGAAACAAATTAAATAAAAATTTTTTTGTTTTTTTACAGATGCATGCACTACTTCGGATCTGCTGAGAAGTTGGAGCTTCATTCGCTGGACTGTGGCAAGATGAACGACTGCGCCATCCTGCTGCCCAGCGAAGGTAACAACTTGCTCAGCTTCGAGAACCACTGTAGGAAGGAGCGGCTCCCCTTCGTGGTGTACGCCGATCTGGAGTGCATCATCGAGAAAACAGAGGACAGCCAACGAATGGGTGATGATAATAAATTACACACGTATCAACACCACGAAGTTCATAGTATAGCCTACTACATGCATTGCTCGTACGATACATCGCTATCGGTGTATCGATGTCGCCGCGACGCGGATTGCGTTTCATGGTTCGTAGACGAACTAAAAAATTTTGCGAATTTCGCCAAACCCATCCTGACCAGCAATGTTCCCATGCTTGATTTAACTACCGAACAGTGGACGGCATTTCGCGATGCAACACACTGTCATATTTGCGAAGAACCATTCGAGGCTGGCGATATACGAGTCCGCGATCATTGTCATCTATCCGGACGGTTTAGAGGTCCAGCACATTCGGAGTGCAATTTAAATTATAAAAACGCGTTTTACATCCCCATAGTTTTTCATAATTTATCAGGCTACGATTCGCATTTCATTATCGAGGAAATAGCTACCGCTTTCGAAGGTCACGTCGACGTATTACCCATAACTAAAGAAAAGTATATTTCTTTCACAAAAAATGTCGAAGATACGGCTGACTCAGACTCACGAAATTGTATTAAATTGCGATTCATCGATTCGTACAAATTTCTCAACACCAGTCTCTACAAATTAGCATCTTTTCTTAGCACAGATCAATTAAAAATTTTACGATCCCAATTTCAAACATTATCCGTCGAGGATTTCAATTTACTGACGCGAAAGGGTGTCTTTCCGTACGAATATCTTGATTGCGCGAACAAACTGCAGGACCCATGCTTACCACCGCGCGAATCATTCTACAGTTCGTTAACAGGTGAGACTGTATCCGAGAGCGATTACGCGCACGCCGAGACTGTCTGGCAGCGTTTCGGCATTAGAACCTTGGGCGAATACAGCGATTTGTATTTGAAAACAGATGTCTTGTTATTGGCAGATATTTTTGAAAATTTTCGCGAAAGTTGCATCAAGAGTTACGGACTAGATTCAGCGCATTATTATACATTACCCGGTTTCACGTGGGATGCCATGCTAAAACATACCAAAATTACATTCGAATTGCTCACCGACGTCGATATGGTCATGTTTATCGAACGCGGTATACGCGGGGGTTTGAGTCAATGTTCCGGAAGATACGCACATGCCAATAACAAGTACATGCCATCTTACGACGCATCGGAAGAGTCATCGTACTTGATGTACTTTGACGTGAACAATTTGTATGGATGGGCAATGTGTCAGCCTCTGCCATATGCTAAATTTCAATGGGTCGAAGATGTTGAAAAATTTGACGTGTCTTCGATCGCTGTCGATTCGCCCACGGGGTACATTCTCGAGGTAGATCTGGAATATCCGCAAAGTCTGCACGACGCTCATGCCGATCTACCGTTCTGCCTGACGCGTGCCAAACCACCTGGCAGCAGACAGGACAAGTTACTCGCGACGGTATACGATAAGCAGCGTTACGTCATCCATTACCGCACCCTGCAGCAGTGCACGCGTCACGGTCTTCGTGTTACAAAGATACACCGCGTGCTTCAATTCGCTCAATCCCCCTGGCTCCGCGATTACATCGAACTCAATACACGGTTTAGAACAGGCGCGACAAACGACTTCGAAAAAAATTTGTACAAATTGATGAACAACGCGGTATTCGGTAAAACTATGGAAAATGTACGAAATCACGTGGACGTAAAACTTTTGACACATTGGGAAGGGCGATATGGCGCGGAGGCAATGATCGCGAAACCGAATTTCCACAGCAGAAGTGTTTTTTCGGAAAATTTAATAGCTGTTGAATTGCGAAAACTCGAGGTGAAATTCAACAAACCGATATACGTGGGTATGTGCATTCTGGACATATCAAAAATTTGTTTGTACGAATTTCATCACGAGTACATGTCTCCCCTGCACGGGCAAAATTGTAAAATTCTATACACAGACACGGACAGCCTCGTTTATCACATTCGATGCGACGATATCTACGAGTCCATGAAACGCGATATCGATAGATTCGACACAAGCGATTATCCTATCGACAATTCATATAATATACCGTGTGTAAATAAGAAGGTTCCGGGGCTGATGAAAGACGAAAATAACGGTGCGATAATGACCGAGTTCGTAGGTCTTAGAGCGAAAATGTATACACTCCGCGTAGACGGCAAAAAAGATACGAAAAAGGCGAAAGGCGTCAAGACCAACGTCATAGCCAGAACGATAACTTTTGACGACTACGCGCAGTGTTTGCAAAGGGAGATCGAAATGGTTCGCAGGCAATCGTGCATACGGTCTAAATTGCACAAAGTGTACACCATTTCGGAATCCAAAATCGCTCTAAGTCCGTACGACGACAAGCGGTATATCGTACCTGATTCGATCGACACTCTGCCCTGGGGACATTATAAAATACCATTATAAAATTCAGTTGTAAAAAAAAAAGAAAAAAATCGATGTAAAATAGAAATTATTGTATTTATTAACTCCTTCATATAAAATGGTTGAATTATTGTATAAAAAATTGTTCACACATGTATATATCATTGTATTTTTTATTGAATCATATATTATTATGTTACAATACATTATTTTTATTTATCCAAGAATTGTGTGATTTATCAAACCCCAACCACTTGACGTACACCTTATCCCCCTTCCTACGCAACACTTTTTCCACTAGATACACATCAGGATCGGTGACGCGTTGCAGCTCGTGTTCATAGAATCCTCCGGCAACTGGTTTTCCACAGGAATCGAGGAGCAGATACGTCGCGGGATTAGTTGCCTGTACTTTGGCTATCTTGAACACCTCCGTTGTTCAATTCGGCGTATAGCCTTTATCGAAGATGGTTTTAAATTTGCTCACGCGCACAAACTCGCCCAACTTGAATCTCGCCGGAGCAGCGATCTTTATGTTGCTGTATACGGTGGATAGCAGCTTGTCGGCGATCGCAGGGGTAACATCGCGAGGACGCATTCCGATGGTTCTATGTTTTCGCGCGTTATACTCTGCGGGAAGACGCGATAGCGAATCGATCCATTTGTAGGTTCCATTGAGCGTAAACATTTTCCACATATTGTTCTTCAAAGTTCGATTGAAACGTTCTACGACGGAGGCCTTCATCACCGAATACGTCGAATAATGATTAATGTCATGCTTTGACAAGAGTTTTTGCACATCGGCGTTGTAAAATTCTTTTCCTTGATCGGTTTGCAAATTTTTCGGATATCGATCTCTAAATATCTTTGCAAACGCTTTGGTCACCTCAGCACCACTTTTAGTCTTCAGCGGCACCGCCCATGCATACTTGCTCAACACATCGATGACGGTGAGTATGTAATGGTTGACCTTGGTTGAATCGCGAGTATGGACGCATTTCTACAACGTCAGCTTGCCACAGATCGTCGTATCCGTGCACTATGACGCGCCTCCGCGGGAAATGTCTTCGAGCTGGAGCATGCAATTCCTCAACAAGTTGCCGCTTCTTGGGGCCATGGTTTTCTTTACTTTTGGATTTCGATAATGGTTGCATGTTTGATCGCAGAGGTGTCTTTGACACGAATGATGCGATAACTATCGTGTACATGCATTATGTGCTCCCAATCGGCCCGGGGACAAGTTCAGCCACCTCGCATGATTCTCCTTCGCAGCGCTGCTGTGGGATTGAATTTGACGCCTGCGATATCTTTTTAACGCTGTTTTGCAACGTCAGCATATCTCTCTGAAACACGACCAGCTTCCTCTCTAATTCTTCATGCTGCTCTCTCAAAAGTTTAATGCTCTTTTCCATGTATAGTTTATTGACGACATCGCTGTCAACCACCGACTGAGCTACGCGTCGTATCTTGCGTGATTTTGCATCAAAGTCGGCACCGTCCACGCAAAGAGCGTTATCTCGTATATAATTTCGAAGCATGCCGCTCCATTTATAATAGTCCATTCTAGCTGCTCCACTCCTCTAGAGCGATACTCCAAATTTGTTGATCGGCATCTCGATGCATACAGTGCAAATCATCGACGTGTGGTTTAATTTATAATGAGGCCTACCTCGCGGAGTTCCTCGATAATCGATAGACTTTCGAGATCATGAGAGTTGTTACCAGCCTGACGCGACGCTTCCAACAAACGCAATCGATCCACCAGCTCGTTGGGATCGTCCCAATGCACGTAATCAATCTTGTTGTCGTTTACCATCATAGCTAGCGGTGTTCTTAGACTTTTCCCTGCCCTACTAGCCGATACACGGGGGAGTAGAGGTGCAATTACATGTTTGTACTTGTATCCCTTATTGCTTAATATGGGATATTTAGCGTTATGACTGCGTCTGTGGGCATTCGTCGTCAGCAGTATACTTTTGTATTTTTGTTTGTCGGCATCGGTGTACAGGGCATCGTCGGGAATTCTCTTGAAAATCAGTTCGTATAGACCGGACGTTCCTCTGTATCTTACACCATCAATGATTATATTATCATCCTTGTCTATATCGAAAGCCTTATCTCCAAGCATCGTTCCACTATTGCCAAAGTATACACCATACACATAGTCCATTGTTGTATCCCTATCACCACTTAGGATTGCGCCCATGTATTTTTGCCCCTGCGGACCGAAATGGCTGCGAAACGTTTCTTGTCCCTCGGATGTTTGGAGTTGATGTCTGATAGATGTTGCAAACGACTCATCGGGACTAGTTTCGAAAACGTTGTCATCAATGGTTGTGAGCGATTGTATGCCGGTATTTATTGGTGTGGGAGGAACGGGGGAATCGTTTGACGCGGCATTCTGTCGTTTCCGCTTCGATTGAACTGGTGTGGAGGTTATGGGTGAATATTCCGATGACATGTGTGGTTTCCTCTTTGTCTTGCGCGATGTGTTCCCTTTCGACTGAATTTTTGTTTTAGGCGTTAATGTTTCATTCCCTCCAACGTCTGTGCTCATCGACGGTGATGCGTCAGCTTCTGCCGCTGTGGTATTTTTCATGATATGTTTTAAGGGTTCGACGACAGGTTTGAAGTATCTCTCCAACGCGATATCTTCCTCCATCTTACCAGTCTTCAAAGCCTGATGTTTCTTACGAATGGATTCGCTGGTTTTTGCAATTTCCTTCGCTATTCTCTCGCGATCCTTAATCTCCAGACTATCGATATCAATCATCGTTGTACCGCAGACGTTGCTTTCCCACCGACGTGTTGACGACAATTGACCATCTCACAGTACGGCAAACTCGTTAAATCCCTTTCTATAACGTCCATTGGGCATCGCGCTATCCTTGTCTATTACCACGAAACCATATTCCCGTTGCCAACAATTACGGCACAAAGCGCAGAAATCCTCGTAAGACATATCAGTGTTTACGTGATCGTCGTACGCATGTTTCAAGTTGGTACCATCCTGCTTAAACAGAATCAACAGATTGGCATTGTCGCGTATAAGATGTTTGGGAATCTTTGCATACGTCTGACAGAGATAGAAGCAGTCAACGTTCGAGTGGCGCCCCATTGCAAAGTATTCCCTTATCGTATCTTGCTTGTCGCATGCCACGTCATCAAAGATAAAAATGGAATTCGGAAGCGATTTGCTCGGTGGGATGACATCGCTGTTATTCGAAAACGTAAAGTAGCCAATTTCATCTATCGGAGTCAATAAATTCTCCAAATACTGATATTTCGGCTGTTGCAACGACTTGGAATACACGTACACGTTCTCGAAGCGAACACCGTGAGGACATTCCAACAAGCTCACCAGCACGTTGGTCTTTCCACAATTTGATGGGCCGCAAATGAGACAGCGTATAGTGTTTGGTAGCATGCTGCCATGTTTGCGCTTTGTTTTCGAGGACATCACTCGTGATTTATCGTCAAAATTTGTCACGCGTATCGTCACAGGTTGTCGCACGAATCGCATCCTCTCCGCGAATTGTGAAAAATGATTTTGATACGTCGAAGCGGCGACGCGCCCTATTTATAGGTCCGCGCTGAAGCAAAACAGCTCAGTATTCAAAATGCTTCTGATCCTGTCGGATAATTGCGATATTCGAGACTTAACCTCTGAACAGTTGAAATATATACCAAAGATTATTCTACTGCGAGAGTTTGGCAGACACATTGATCAGTTTTGGGACAGACTCCCCGAGCATATAAAAGCCGATTCCGAGGTTCAACAGTATCGCCGGTGTCTGGAACATTATAATCGCCCTTGGCAGCGAACGCATATCGACGGTCCGGCACCATTGATTAAAAACTGTAGCGAATGTCACCAACGGGAGTAAAGAAAGGTAATGGTTTGTTAAATCGGGTGATAAACGCGCTACCTATCGAATTACATATCCCGGGATACCAGTTTTGCGGTCCAGGAACTTATCTGGCAAAACGATTGGCTAGAGGTGATCAAGGCATAAATCCGTTGGACGCAGCGTGTCGCGAACACGATATTGCGTATTCGCGCAGTAACGACCTCGGCGAAAGGCACGCGGCAGATAACGTACTCGCTGACAAAGCGCGAAAACGCATCGTTGCGCGAGACTCGACTCTGGGCGAAAGAGGTGCTGCTACGGCTATTTGGGCAGCTATGAAGGCCAAGACGAAAATCGGAATGGGGATGAAAGCAATATTGCGCAAAAGGATTCCAAAAAGAGCATCGAAAAAGCGGATTCCAAAGAGAGCATCGAAAAAGCGGATTCTCCCAGTGGCAAAACGGGGTGGTATATTACCACTTCTCCCGCTGCTAGGTGTTCTCGGATCGTTAGCTGGTGGAGCGGCGGGGATCGCTAAGGTGGTAAACGATAATAAGGCGGCCCAACATCAGCTGCAGGAAATGCAACGTCATAATCGCTCCATGGAAGGTCGTGGACTTTATCTCGCACCATACAAGCGCGGACAGGGAATATCGAAACGAAAAAAAAAAAACGTCGAAAAGAAAATAAAAATGTCCGCGGGCGTAACTACCAACGCGCAATTGGAGGAGTTTGCAAAACGTATGCGTATTCCATTCTTTAGAGGCGTTTTCATGCGTAACGCGCTACCTGCCGGAGGAGTACGTCGAAACGAGAGCGGTATCGTGAATTTGGACAATGTCGAGGGGCCGGGAACTCATTGGGTGGCGTATGCGAAGAGAGGGTGTCGAGCTATATATTTCGACAGTTTTGGGAATCTTCGACCGCCTAAGGAATTGGTACAATATCTGGACAAAGATGCTGTGAAAATCGAATACAATCGAACGGCTTATCAGAAGTACGATCAGAGCAATTGTGGACAAATATGTCTACGCTTCCTACAAACGATTGGCACCAAATTTAAGGATTGACTTCCCATCACTCTGATTCAGTACCAGTCCAGTCGCACAGCTCGGAATATGTCGTTAACATTCACTCTAACCGGCAAGAGTAGCACCCTCGCGGTAAGCTACTTTCCGCCCATAGATTTGAGCGATGATGATTACGAGCTTGGTCTAGCAACCTTTGAAACTTATCACACGATACCAAACATCGACTCGAGCAACGATAAATTCTACTTTGTCGTAAACTATGACATCAACAATAGCATCGACACCACTCATGAATACATTACGATTCCCCACGGCTCCTACGAACTAGACGCCATTGCCAAATATTTGAAGCAGCGATTACTCGAGCGGTATCCTCAAAATCTCGGCGGCATCGATGATCGTGACAACGATGTGTATCCAATAGTGTTGCGTCCCAACAACAACACCATGAAAAGCGAGCTGTACTGCTCGTTCGCCATAGACTTTACGAAACCCAATAACATTGGATCGCTACTGGGATTCTCGACGAATCGGGTATTAGAATCTGGACGGTGGTATGAATCGGACGATCCAATTAATATCATGAACGTGAACATTATTCGCGTAGAATGCAGCGTGACCGCTGGCGCGTACAACAATGGGAAGCGCGTACATACGATACATGAATTTTCTCCGAGAGTCCCACCAGGATATAAGATATCGGAAACGCCCGCGCAGATCATTTACCTTCCAATCACCGCACAAGTCATTACGGATCTAACGATACGCGTTGTGGATCAAGACGGACGGTTGCTCGATTTTCGAGGTGAAGAGATTACCATCAGATTGCACGTACGACGGCGACGACGATAATACGTGTGGCGTGACCGAAAGAGATGCTTGTGTTGAACGACTCCAGAAACTCGTTTCTTCCAAGTGAAATTGTTTGCAACAACAACAACAACAACAACAGCTCTGATTACACTAAAAAGAAAAGGCTCAGTTCTGCGAACATTGCATTTTTGAAATCATTGGGATTCCTTGTGCACGGTTAAGTTGAAAAAAATGGTGGACATTCTAAGCATTGGAGGGAAGCCGACGTTCGACGATCGCATCGTCAAGCTCGAGACTCACACATACAACCCATACGTCAACACGACGTTTGGATACAGCGATGAGATAAGAATACCCATACAGCAGCAGGATTTATACACATTGCCGTGTGAAAGTTTCCTCTACTTGGAGGGGAAATTGAAGATAAACAAGCCAAGCGATACATTAACGGTGACGTTGGGAAATAATTGCGTGGCGTTCTTATTCGATGAGATTCGATACGAGCTGAATGGCGTGGAGATTGATCGCAACAGAAACGTTGGAATAACTAGCACGCTTAAAAACTATGTATCGCTGGCATCTGGCGAAGACAAAAGTATGGAGAATGCCGGATGGGGCTTGAAACGACGCGATGGGCTAATAGTGAAAAATCATTTCAATTTTTGCATCTCGCTTAAATATTTGCTGGGATTTTGCGAGGACTACAAACGCATGATTATTAATGCGCGTCACGAATTGATTTTAATACGATCGCGCAACGACAACAATTCTCTAATAGGATCGCCGATGTTGGAACCAGAAATTGAATTACTTAAAGTGCAATGGCGGATGCCTCATGTGACACCGTGGACGTGCGCATAGAATTCGAGTGTAAAGAGAATGTGCCTGCAAATAGTACGGCCTACTGTCTGATTCTACACGATCGTGTGGTTGAATACAATCCGCTGACAAACGTGGTGCGCAAAATCAATTAAATTGCCCCGCCCTCTCCTGTGTCAAATTCATACAAATATTTCATCGTGAAAATCGAGATGTCTTACGAGAAAGACCCCATTCTCTCGTCTGTCTTGGAAGAGAGCGGACCTCTAAATCGTATCGATAATGGTCGTACCAACATTTGTTGACCTGCAAGGGTTCATCGTCGATGGAAGATTTGTCGTCAAGGAAGTGGCTATCCTGCGAAAGGGAACAATTCTCTCGCACTATATTTTTGGGAGTTCGATGCCGCAATATCTTCTTACGAAATCCGACAAATCGAACATCCGGTGGTTGGTGGCAAAACATCACGGGCTACGGTGGGACGATGGAGACGTTCCATACTGTATGGCTAAACGGCTAATTACGAAAGCTGTAGCTGATGCGATCGACGAAGAAGATGACGCATCCCATATCGTATACGTTAAAGGGTTGCAGAAACGCGACTGGCTTGCGGATTTCCTCGATGAAGATACGAGAATGGACGTGGTCATCGAGACGCTGGACATTGACTACGAGGATATCAAATCTCTAAATAAGCTAAATGTAGTTAATACTCTGCGATGTGGCAGACACGCAAAGCACTGTGCCATGCAAAATGTATTTAAAATATTCAACTGGTGGTCTAAACGCCAGAGAGAAATGCTTAAATAAAATAAAATCAATTTTTTTAATGTATAAATGTTTTTTCTTCACCCTCCCAACCTCCTGCATGTAATGTACGCTAGATTAAGACGATAGTTATGCAGAAGCGGTATGATTCATGTTCGATTCACGTTCAGAGTGGTATGATTCATGTTCAATACCCGTTCGATACCCGATCAAAGCCGTTCGATACCCGATCAAAGCCGTTCGATACCTGATCAAAGCCGTTCGATACCCGTTCGATACCGTTCAATACTTGTTCGATTCATGTTGAAAGTGGTGTGATCTAGTCGAATGATGTGTCAAAGAAGGAGAAACGATTCAGCCAAATGATACACGCGAAGAAGATAAAGGAGAGGATGGCCAGTGAGTAGTTCGAAGAAGATGCATGGAAGGTGTTGATGGTCAGTGAAAATGCAAGTGGAGTACATAGAAGGAGAGGGTGGTCAGTGAAGAAGAAGATAAGTATATGGAGGAGGATGGTCAGCGAAAATGCAGGTGACCTGTAATGAAGATGGTGAAGAACAAAGACATCCTACTTTGCAAAGCTATGCACTTCTCGATTTCATGGCAGCGGGTTGCATCCAAGAGCCAGGAGATGCAGCGAGACCAGTTGCCTTTCAATCGCGACAGAGAACAGTGTAATCATTTCGATTTTCATTTTGTGTGAAAACAAGAATGGGATTTTCAAGGATAGCGCCGGAGTGCCGAGACAGTTCAGAGGTATGTACTTTTAAATATTTTAACATTTATCGCGTTTAACCTTTGTTATCCAGTGAGATTAAAAATCAGACGTTTGTAGTCCTCGCAAAATCCCAGCAAATATTTAAGCGAGATGCAAAAATTGAAATGATTTTTCACTATTAGCCCATCGCGTCGTTTTAAGCCCCATCCGGCATTCTCCATACTTTTGTCTTCGCCAGATGCCAGCGATACATAGTTTTTAAGCGTGCTAGTTATTCCAACGTTTCTGTTGCGATCAATCTCCACGCCATTCAGCTCGTATCGAATCTCATCGAATAAGAACGCCACGCAATTATTTCCCAACGTCACCGTTAATGTATCGCTTGGCTTGTTTATCTTCAATTTCCCCTCCAAGTAGAGGAAACTTTCACACGGCAATGTGTATAAATCCTGCTGCTGTATGGGTATTCTTATCTCATCGCTGTATCCAAACGTCGTGTTGACGTATGGGTTGTATGTGTGAGTCTCGAGCTTGACGATGCGATCGTCGAACGTCGGCTTCCCCCCAATGCTTAGAATGTCCACCATTTTTTTCAACTTAAATGCGCACAAGGAATCCCAATGATTTCAAAAATATGCAATGTTCGCAGGACTCGCCACCACCGTCGCCCCCCTCGCCTCAACCGCAGGGGCCCGACTCGCCGCCGCCGCTACAGCCGCCGCCTCCGCGTTCCCCCAATTGGTCCACCGATTGGGGGTCGCCGCAGCCGTCGCCGTCGCCGCCTCCAGTGGTATGTAATACATTGCATTGTTATATGTGTTTGATGTTTATTATGTTTAATGTGTCATTATTACACCAACGTTTTGTATCTGTGTTCTAGGACATGAATGCGCGGCTGCTGGAGGAGGAGGAGGAGGAGGAGGTGGCGCCCCCCCCCCCCCCGCCATCAGATCGCGGTTGGTCGGGTGATGGTGGCTCGGCTGCGGCACCCTTGGGTGCCGAATCAACGGGTGGGGTTCCTGCCGTTGAGGCGGCCGCGGTCCCCATCACCGTCGTGGATGCGACGGTTACGACGACAACCGCTGCCGCAGCTGCCGCAGCTGCCATCGCTCCCCCCCGAACGGATGGCCATATCGCCATCACCGTCGCCCTCGCCACCACCATCGTCGCCCTCACCACCACCATCGTCGCCCTCACCACCACCATCCCCCTTCTTCGAATAGTTTTATATTTTTTTCCTATTTTTTTCCTATTTTTTTATATTTGTCCATTTTTTATATTCTGTTTTTTCTATTTTGCTATTTTTATATTCTAGTTTTATTTTATTATTTTATTGTTTTATTTTCTTTTTTCTATTGTATTTTCTTTTTTCTATTATATTTATTATTTAATTGTGTTTTCTTTTCTTTTATATTATATTATATATATTCTTTTTTATATTATATTCATTTATATTTTCTTTTTTTGTAATCAATATATATATATATATATAATCTCTTAAACACATATTATTTACCAATTTCATTTATCCTCCTTCTCTCCTCGCCACGTAATTCTAAGATTCGGCGTTTCAAAAAATTATTATTATTTCTCTGCGTTGGAGAAAGAAATTTCAGCTGACGCTGCATAATTCTGATTCGCGCCTTCTTCGCGCCACCACATGACGTCATCCCGTACGGCTGCTCCAGAGGATTCGAATTACGCTGCGACGTTAAATCGGAACGCTTTAGAATAAATACTGTTAGCTTCAGAATGCGTGCCACATATCTGCTTGAAATAATATTTCTACAGAATGGTTCTGTAGATAGCTGATTCAAAATTTTAGAATATCTGCGATTGTACCGCTATGTGGTGCTGTCTCTCTCTCTCTCCCTCCTCCGAATTTAGATTTAAAATAATGCTCTGTCTCTTTCCGTCCCGAAGACGCGGTGCGTAAAAGAAAAGAACGTCGATCTTTCCCGACATCGTCCGAAACAATTTCGGATAAAAAATAAATTATTAAACAATTTCAGCTGCATGTTGGTTTGAAAAAAATTTCGGGGGCCGTCCCCTCCCTGGGTTAGGTCTGAAAAAATTTCGGGGTGGGCCAAAGTCTGAAAAAGACTTTTCGGGGGTCATTCCCTCCCTTTGAAAAATTTCGGAGACGGTGGGTCAGGTCTCCGCGGCGGCTCGGTCCGGAGTGATCCCCTCCGCGGTTGCGGCTTCCCCCACTCCGCGGCTCGTGCGCGCGCAACCGCTCTTCCACTCCCCGCAGGCCCCGCGCCCAGGTTTCCCTCCGCCGCGCTCCCCCGCGCGCCCTCACTTCCCCCCGCCCCCGCGCTCCCCTCAGAGGACCTGCGTTAGAACCCGCCTAGACATACTACTACTTCGCAATCCTTATTATTGTTATGTATGTGGAATTTTCCCATACGTCGCTCACAACCGTTTTTCGAGCTCGCGTCTGTGAAGGGAAAACGCCCTAAAATCCTTTCGTTTATCAAACGCCACTAATGGGGGTCATGATCTCGACCATCTGGATCACGACCATGGGAACGGGAGTGACACGACGACGACCCCGAAGGATTTCCTTATATGGAGATTCCTAACGAATCCCCACTCATTTTTGGGACTATATAAACCCTTTGGTTTCAATCCTCGTCGGTTAAAAGCTATAGAGTCACGCGTAGAGTCACGTCGTGTCACGCTCGTACAGAGTTGGTTAAATTCAGTAAGGTCGGGCTAAAGTCTCCGTCAGAATCATAGTTAACCTCATAGAATCCGCGAGTCCGGTTTATATTCTATTTGGCACTTTGAAACAGCCACTCGTACGCCCCGCATCGCCAGTGCGTCAACACCGTGCAACTATTGGTAATTTATACACATTATTTAGTTAACTAATCGCGACACTTACATTTGTACAATAACTGATTATTGAATATACGAATGGTGTTCACGTGTAAATCGAGTAGATTCGTTAAATCCATCTTTTACCCAGCGATCCTTATAATATTAGTAGCACTCACCCACTGATACAACTTTACCGCTCGAGTTGTATCAACTTTAATTAAGAGTTACGAGGCATTACTAACATTTCCCGCGACCCCCTGATTTCGTATCAGGTTCGTTCGCAAACCCTTTATCAAAACAAGTCATCTTCTCCAACCCAGTGGCTCCCCGATTTCGCATCGGGTTCGTCCACGAAACCTCACCCCTCCTACGGCTCCCTGATTTCGCATCAGGTTCGTCCGTATCCAACAGCTCCCTGATTTCGCATCAGGTTCGTCTGTAAATCTACCAACTTCCGAACAACTCCCTGGTTTCGCACCAGGTTCGTCTGTGAATAATCCAACCTCCTAGCAGCTCCCTGGTTTCGCACCAGGTTCGTCTGTGAACTTCATCCTAGTGACTCCCCGATTTCGCATCGGGTTCGTTCACGACGTTTCACCCTCCTGCGGCTCCCTGATTTCGCATCAGGTTCGTCCGCGTGTGACTCCATTCCTAGAGGCTCCCTGATTTCGCATCAGGTTCGTCCTCGCCGTCAATAATCCTAGCGGCTCCCTGATTTCGCATCAGGTTCGTCCGCGCACCTAACTAACAAATTCATAAACCGTATTCCTTGAGAAATATCCTTCTCGCCGGCCTCTCGCGTTGCCGCAGCCCCGGCTCGTAACATTATCTTCTCTCATTCTGTGCAATATTTATGTTTACTTGAGAAAAAATATAATGATATGATTGTTCAATGATTGTTTATTTTGTTTGTTTTAATAGAATGTAACACTTTCACATTTTCTATCGTATCGGCATGAACGTTTCAGTAAGATACTGCTGAGATTTCCCAGATGAAAATGAATTTAAACACGGCATAAATCAGATTATTTTTAAACGATTTTATTCAGCTTCGATCTTCGGTTTGTTTGTAGGTATTTTTGTGTGTTTGATGTATGTATGGTTCAAATCTGGCAACTCAAATTTAACCAACTTCCAACTACCGAGTTGTCTTGAAGCTTTGCAGGTGTGCATAGTTTGGATGACAATACAATATCTAAAAAAAAAAAAATAAATCCTGAAGGGGTGAAAAAATTACTCAGTCATCAATAAATATAACCCATAACCACAAATCGACTTGGAATCAGTCATTCGCGTTCTTTACGAAAACGACAAAAAGCCGTTGCTTTCGGGACGCTAGTGGCATCGCGATTTCCATAGTAAATACACAATTTATAACGAGAAATGATTCGTTATGTTCATATAGGAAAAAAATTGTAGTACAAGAAAAGAATAATTTTTTAGTCTTTAGTGTATTTTAATTTAGTTTTTAGTGCATTTTGAATAAAATCGTTTAACATAAATTTTTTTTATATATTTTTAGCATTATTAGATTAGAAATGTTACATTTATCTTTAATTATATAGTGCAGTTCTAAGAAAGTAGGTAAGTAATGAGAGTTGTGGATACAGTGGGCGAGGGGTGAGGCGGGGCGGGGGGTACCGGCCGCCGGCGCGGGGCGAGGTGGGGAGGGGGTACCGCGCTCTTGGACGAGATTGGTGCGGGGGTGAGGTGGGGAGGGGGGTACCGCGTTCGTTGGTGAGGGGGATGACGTCACAGGGGAAGGGGGATTTCAAAATTTTCAAAATGGCGTTTACCGCGTTCGTGGGCGAGGGGGCTGACATCACAGGGGAAGGGGGAATTCAAAATTTTCAAAATGGCGTCCGCCGCCGCGCAATCTCCGTACACGTGCGGGGATCGGTGCGCAGGCGCGAAAGATAAGGCGCGAAAGGATGTAACGCGGATGCTGTAATTCGACACCGATAC
Organism: Andrena hattorfiana; assembly: GCA_944738655.2. Classification (NCBI taxonomy): domain Eukaryota; kingdom Metazoa; phylum Arthropoda; class Insecta; order Hymenoptera; family Andrenidae; genus Andrena; species Andrena hattorfiana. The sequence continues at coordinate 17,125,604 of OX122895.1, read as the reverse complement.
CTATTCGAGATTAATTAACCTAAATAGCCCAACCGTCTCACGAAGGAATGCAACGTCGCCCTCGTATAAACATCCGCCGACGATTCGACGCTTTATCGCGATAATTATTCGAGATCGATTAATCTAAATAGCCCAACCGTCTCACGAAAGAATGCAACGTCGCCCTAGTATAAACATCCGCCGCCGCCGAAAGATTTCACAGGGAACGTGGAAGATTGGCGAGTAAACCTGACATATTAATATTAAGATTTTTAAGATTTAGTAATTTATTCAATTTAATTTTCCCACTCGACTACATCGTCAGCGAATAGGGCACTATCGTCGTCGTTGGTAAAAATAGCATTGTCGACGATTTCATTAAATAGATCCTCGTCGGTATAAAACGAATCATCGCAAACTTGCTCGGGGGCAGTCTGAATTGCAATATCGCGAACCTAAAGCCCCGATACCGCATTCGCAAAAACAGCGTCGAAGTCAATCTGTTTCGCATTGACACATTTCCGCCAAACTACACATTTTGGATCCATCAAACTGTTCAGTTGATATATATTATTATAATCATTGTCTTCACAATCATCATCATCATCATCATCATCATCATCACTAACATCTAAAAAGAATGTTTTTTGCCGCGCATGCCTATTTAACCAATATCGCTCGCTCCCGTAGTTGTCAGCCGGCATCTCGCCGTATATACCATTAGCATTGTAAAACACTTTTAAAAAGATGTCGCCATCGTGAACAACTTTCGCCTCATGAAGTTCTCCACCATGAATTTCTTCGGTTTGAACCGCAACATTCCGACATGCAACATATATTTTGGGGTTGGAGTCATGTATAGGCAGCACAGCGGAGTCGGAGATCGCAGCAGCAACTGGACGATTCAATTGCAGGGGCAATGACATAATCTGAAACCAATTTTTCTTATAATTCCCAAAGTTGCTGACAGAACGATTCACTAAAATATGGTAATGGAAACTTACGGTATTATTCGATTGTATTTCTCGTGCGTTGAACGACTGACGATATCCTCCACAAGCAATCTCTTTCAAAAGCAGTTTCCTTCAAAAGCGATCTATTTCAAAGCACTTTCACTTACAACACTTTGATGCAATTACAGTCGACTTAGATGTGATAAATTGTTTAAAACGTTTCTCACGGTAACGTACGTCTTGATCGCTGTAGTAGCATTTGAGAACTGATTTTAAGGATGCTGATCGAGAACACCGTGACGGGTGTAAACACCCTTATCATCAACGCTGTAATTCGATACGCGCGGCAACGCAAGTGTGACATCAAGTGTGACATCACGCCACCTGATTGAGACGTTGAGGGTGAGAGAGGGAGAGAGAGATAGAGTGTGAGATGAAAAGAATTTGAAGCGATAACGACTCATGAATCTCTGCTAGGGTAGGTGGTTAGTATATTCAATCAGAGCCGCGCAGTCCTTCGGTAAAGATCTCGAATAATCGTTACGTGTAAAAAGTGTCGCGAGACATGGACATATTCGTAAATTCGTACGAGTTGTTGACGGAGTGGATTCCAGTACTGACTACCGAAGAGCAGTGCAGTGAGTGGCTAATAGCGTGTAGTGACTATTTACGCTGCCTCAACGAGTACTTGAACACCCAACGAATATCGCAAAACACGCATCAACGTTTATCGTTATTTAAAAATACCATCGAAATAGCTCGAACACACGTTCGGAATATAATAGCGCGGATACTCGACGAATTGGACGCGCGAGACGCATTGCTTGCGTCATCATCTTCCGACGATGAAGGGAACGCGTACCCATTATCCACGATGCCACAGTTAAACGATCAAACACTTGAAATCGAGAGACATATAATCCGTGGCGAGTTAAGCGTGCCCTCATTATGCGAGTCATCGTGGGGTAGGATCTTTCAAGCTGGATTTATGCGATTCTCACCCGAGCAACGTCAACTACTACGTCATATCGCGCAATATAGTACTGTACGTAAATGTACATTATATTGCATCGTCGGTGACAGGGATGTGTCTCGACAACGAATGAGGTATTTTACCGCGATCGCGTGTACACCATTAACACTGCTACACGACATCGAGAATGGGGCAGTCGTAGTATACGAAGTGTTGTGCCCTCGAACATCAACGATCACCGTGAATACATTCTTGTGTCGCGAATTATCACGATTTTTGGACGAGCATCCGATTCCTATTGTGCGACAACACTTGTCACGCCTTATTCTTCCTCTGAGTTTTCGATATCCGGATCAGAACCGCATCACGTGGAAGAGTCGAATCAACCACTCGTGCCTGATCGTGCGCGCCTTTTAATTGAATATTGAATATTGAACATTGAATATCGAAGAGGCAGAAGTAAACATGGAGGTATTCATGGATACGTTCAATGTTCTTTATCGAATGTCAACGCTTTTACGCACGATTACGGAATTCAGAGACTGGATGGATCGGTGCGACGCGTGCTTACGACTCATCATCGAATATCAGTGCGGCGAAGGAGTGTCGGTGACATCGAAGCAGCGTCTGGCATCGCTAATCGCGCGTACGAAGACATTATGTACGATCGTGCGGGCACGGTTTTCGCGAGTAGGGTGTGGGGTTTCGGCTCGATCGACGGCACCTAAAGTCGTATGGGAGGACGTGGAAACCGCGTTTCGCAATCGTATTTCGACTGGTGCGGTCATTAACGTGGGTTACATCGATCCGCGTCGATTTTTAGAGGGTGCCCGACGAATGGTGCTATCGCGCGTGACTGACGCTATCAGGGAACATTCTGGTGTGGTCGTGAATACGATTCTGAACGCAGACTTTATGTTAAACGAGAATACAGACATGAAAAGTTTCGGGACGCGAAATCGCGTACTGTTAATGACTTCGAACGTGCGCGAGTGGTATTCAAAGTGCGTGGTCGCTCCCACATTAGTGGCGATCGAAGAGTTTCAAGATCGCGATAGTGGATGGGCTCTGAGGGCTGTGCTAAACCTAATAATAAACATTAATAAGTATAACCCTCTTCGCGCCGGCTGCGACGTACCACTTCCACGCGAGGTAATTCTTAAAAAGGCAGTGGTCAATGTACAGAGCGGGGGTAACGCGTGTTTCTTATGGTCCATCGTCGCAAGTTTGTATCCAGCTTCTACGAACGTACACAAGAACTCGTCGTATCATCATTACTCGACGATACTTCGCACGGACGATGTGACGCTTCCCGTGACGTTGGACCAACTGGCGAAGTTCGAGAGGTTGAACGACGTGTCGGTGAACGTGTACATCTGGACCGACAAAAGCTGCATGCCTCTGCGTTTAACCGAGGACAAGCGGGAGAGGCACGCGAACGTGCTATTGATACAGGACATCCTTTATTGATAAAGGACCCTCAACGACATCATTTCGCGTGCATTCGAAGCATGTCGAGACTCATTTCGAAGCAACTCGGCAATCACAATGGCCAAGTATTCGTTTGCGATAGGTGAGTAACAAAAAAAAAATATTTCGATCGATATATTATTTATTCTTATGTTTATTATTAATGCTATTATCCTTACAGATGTCTCAGCTTCTTCCATTCATCCGGGCAATTGACGAAGCACAACGTGGACTGCCAACGTCTGAACGAGTGTGTCCGTCGAATTGCCGTCCGCGGAGGATAAATAGTTGCACTTCAAAAATTTCAAACATAAGGAACGAGCGCCATTCATCGTCTACGCGGACTTCGAATGCATACTGGAGGACGTCGAGCCTGCGGAGCGGAGTCGGACGTACGCGTACCAGCAGCACAGAGCGTACAGCGTGGGATACTACATCAATTGCTCCACCGACGCGTCTCTGTGCCGTTATCGGGCGTATCGTCACGAAACCGAGTGCGTGAAATGGTTCGTGCAAGAACTTCGAGACTTTGCGGACAATGCGTATTCGTGGTTGCGGAACGCGAAACCAATGAACTCGTTGGCGCATCAATAGTGGCAAAGTTTTAACGAAGCAATCGCGTGTCACGTGTGCGGACAACCGTTCGTAGACACGGCCAAAAAAGTGCGCGACCATTGCCACTCGACGGGCGAGTACCGAGGCGCGGCCCACGTGTCGTGTAACTTGCAGTTCCAAAGATCGTACACGATACCGGTAGTGTTTCACAATCTATCAGGCTACGACGCGCATTTCATGATTAAGGAGTTGGCATCAGCATTCGAGGGGCAGATCGACCTGTTGCGATCCCTGTCGGACGATCAGTTCGATCTCCTGACCAGGAAGGGCGTCTTCCCGTACGACTATGTATCGTCGTACTCCAAACTGAACGATACGCGTTTACCATACCGCGAAGCGTTTTATAACCAGCTGAACGATCGCGCCGCGTCGGAGCCTGATTACGCGCACGCCGTGAACGTGTGGAACTCTTTTCGCGTACAGACATTGGGCGAGTACAGTGATTTGTATTTGAAAACAGACGTGCTGTTACTCGCCGACGTATTCGAAAGTTTCCGCACCGACTGTATCGCGAGTTACGATCTGGATCCCGCGCATTATTGCACGCTACCAAGTTTCACGTGGGACGCGATGCTCAAGTACACCAGCGTACGATTAGTGCTTCTGACGGACGTGGACATGTTACTGTTCGTGGAGCGTGGCATACGCGGCGGTCTGAGCCAGTGCTCGCACAGGTACGCGCGAGCCAACAACAAGCACCTGCCTCCGGGGATGTACGACGAGTCGAAGCCGTCGGCGTATCTAATGTACTTCGACGTCAACAACTTGTACGGCTGGGCGATGTCGCAGGCTATGCCGAAAGGAGGGTTTCGATGGCTGGACGATGCGACAGTGGCCGCGCTCGACGTATCATCTCTACCCGACGGCGAGGACTCCGAGGAATCTGAGGGATACCTGCTGGAGGTAGACATCGAATATCCCTAGGAGATCCACGACGCCCACGCCGACCTTCCATTCTGCCCGGTGCGCGAGCACGCGCCAGGAGGAAAACAGACTAAGCTGCTTGCCACGCTCGACGATAAGGAGCGATACGTCATCCATTATCGCTACCTGAAACAGTGCGTCCGACACGGTTTACGCGTGACGCGAATTCATCGAGTGTTATGATTCGATCAGTCGCATTTGTTGCGCGATTACATTCGATTGAACACCGATTTGAGGACGCGAGCCACGAGTGCATTTCAAAAGACTCTATATAAATTAATGAACAATGCGGTGTACGGAAAGACAATGGAAAATGTGCGGAATCGCGTAGACGTGCGACTGGTGACGCGGTGCGACGGTCGTTACGGTGCGGAAGCGCTGATCGCGAAACCAAACTTTCACAGTCGGACGATTTTCTCCGAGCAGTTAGTGGCCATCGAAATGCGCAAACTCAAAGTGAAGTTCGACAAGCCGATATACGTGGGGATGAGTGTACTGGACGTATCGAAAGAATGCCTGTACGAGTTCCATTATGTGTATATGCGTGCGGAGTTCGGTGATCGGTGTAAGGTCCTGTACACCGACACCGACAGTTTAATGTATAGTGTGAAATGCGATGATATGTACGAAAACATGAAGTGTGACGTTGTCCGATTCGATACGAGTGATTACGCGTGTAACGGTTTTAGGCGTGGCGTTAACGCGAGTTACAGGTTTTCGGGATTGGTTCGAGTGGCGTGCGATAAGGAATTAAAATTCCAGAACAAGAATTTAACTTAATAGTGTTTATTCAAGGAAAACACTTTTAAATGATACATGAAAACGTAAATTAATGCCTTAATTCTAAAGAAATTAAAGAAATTAATTATGTTGCGACACTCGGTCGTTACAAAAAGTAAAGCTGATCGTATTGGGTTGCGACTATTGGTCGGTATAAAAGAATACCGGGTTGAACGATCGATTTAGAGTAATGTAACTTAAATAATTACTAGCGACGTTTAGTCTAATGAAAGGAATTAGTTTGTGGATAATGACTCTCGGTCGATAAAGGAATTAGTTTGTGGATAATGACTCTCGGTCGATATAGGAATTAGCTTATAAATCTAGGAGATTGAATATGTTTAAGTTCAGAACCGTTGAGTTGTTTCATTGGTTCATCAGGGGCGGTATTGCCACCTGGAATAGTCTTGTTCCCTCGTCGCTCAGGAGTAATATTACTAACCTGAGAATAATATTTGTCAATAATTTAGCTTCAACAACTAAGTGTCCAGCAAAGCGGCCTCCAAGGCTGGAACCTCTCGCCAAACCTGGCGACTATGGCCTTAGTTTGAGCGATCAGCGCAGCCAAGTGTCCAGCAAAGCGGCCTCCAAAGTTGGAGCATTAAATTTATGGTGGAATCGGCTATTAGCCTTAAATGATTCTTGTAAAGACTCGAATGAATTCATGAATCTGAATGACTCTCTCTGGGCTTTCTTGCCCGTATTTATACATATTCGAGAAACTGGGAGCGCACCAATAGGAACGGAGTTCGACTATTACGCGTCAATCATTCTCGTCTCGCTCGATCCGTTCTCTAGTCGGTCTACTGAGGGACTGGAGAACGCAGGCGCGCGCGTGGAACGCTCGGTTCCCTCTCTCATTTGCCATGCACAAATTACAATCACTGCTTCTGTTCCTTACTCTCGTCGATCCGTTGATCGACTGAGGATCGCGCATGCGTTCGATTCTCTCACTCCTTTACACTCAATACTCTCTTTCGACACACTCGCGTCTCGCGGTATCCTGAGCTAATATTAATATTAATCCTAAACACTCTTTATAAACGTAAGAATAATAAGAATATAATAAGAATATAAGTATTTAAGTATTATTAATTAAGTTTATTAACGAAAAAGAAAAAGGGCATGTTTGGGGGTTTGTTACACACGGTGGACAATCCGTACGGTATGCCCCGCGTAAACAAAAAGGTGCCGGGACTCATGAAAGATGAGAACAACGGCACCTTGATGACCGAGTTCGTCGGACTACGATCTAAGATGTACGCGACTAGAACGTTTAACGCTGCAGTGGGGTCTACGAGTGAGACTAAGAAAGTGAAGGGTGTGCGGAGACATGTAGTCGCGAACGATATACAATTCGATGATTACATTCGTTGTCTTCATGATCTTACCGAAAAATCAGTTCGGCAGAACAATATACGCTCCAAAGAGCACGATGTGTATACCGTGAGTCAAGAAAAGAACGCTCTCAGCCCGTTCGACGACAAGCGATATATTTTAACCGATCGGGTCAGCACCCTTCCGTGGGGGCATTATCGAATCCCCGAGCTCGAGCTTGAGCCCGACGAGTCCCTCGAGAATCTCATTGTATAAAATGCTTGTATGTTTGTATTTTTTGCATGTACATATGTATATACGTTTCTTTTGTATATGTTATTTATTTATTTATGGATATGTAATATATGTATAGCGTAGAATATAACCAAAATTGTATTTTATACGTATTAGTGTACATATATTTTTTTTCTCTACTTTATTAAGCTTAATTGTACGCATATATATGCACGAAAAAGAACAATGAGAATGAGGAGGAGGAGAATGTGAATAAACGGACAATGTATATATTTATATGTATTTATTCATTCATTTATTTGTTCCAGTAACATCAAGCACGATAACGAATCAGAGAATATCCTTGTCGCGTATCCACGAGTTCCGCGACGAATCGAATCCAAGCCACTTACCGTACACCTGATTCCTCTTGCGCCGAATAATCTTCTCGACCAGATAGACGTCCGGATTCGCGACCGAATGTAGTCCGTACTCGTAGAATCCACCCGAGATCGGCTCTCTCGCGGAATCGTGCAGAATGTACGTCACCGGGAACGTTCGTTGTACGGTTACGATTTCGAATACCTCGGTCGACCAGTTCGGAGTGTACCCCTTCTCGAATAGGGTCTTGAACTTGCTCACGCGTACCTTGTCGCCGACGTTGAATTTCGCGCGCCGTCGAAAGCCTTCCGATGCGGAGGGGGAGAGGGGTTCATTCGCGGCGAACGACAAACGCGTCGCGGGGGTTACGTCAACGGGTCGGGCGTTGATCGTTCGATGCTTGAGATGATTGTAGGTGCGTACGAGCGCAGGTAACAGGTCGACCCAGCGATAGGACGCGTTCAAGGAGAATTGTTTCCACATGAGGTTTTTCAGCGTGCGATTGAAACGTTCGACGATCGACGCTTTCACCACGCTGTACGTGGAGTAGTGGTTGATCCCGCGTGTCTTCGCGCATCGTTGAAACTCCGCGTTGTAAAACTCCTTACCCATGTCGGTTTGTAAATTTCGCGGACATCTATCGCTCTGCCGCAATACGGTCGCGAACGCCGCGGTCACGTCGCGTCCGCTTTTCGTTTTCACGGGTACGGCCCACGCGTACTTGCTGAACGCATCGATGATCGTTAGTATGTAGCGATATCCTCGATTTTCCTTCGCGTACGGACGCATCTCAACCAAATCGGCCTGCCACAAATCATCGTAGCCGCGAATCACGACGCATCGTCGCGGAAAATTTCGTCTCGCGGAAGCGTGTAGTTCATTCACTAATTGTACTCGTTCGTTGCTCATGCTTCGCGAGTGGGCGGGGATGGTCGCAGCGTTTCAAGGACGTTAGAAGTAGTACGAGTTCCTCGAGTACTCGCAAAACGCAATCAGCGCACGTTCTTCGCAATCATTCGTTATTATTAGACGTTTCGGATCCGTAGCCGTTATCGTCACCGTCGGTGATCATCGTCGTCGACGTCGTTGTAGACCCTCGTATGCTTTTCGCGGCTCCTTTCTTTTGTACAAATCCGTGTCCGTTATCGCAGTCGGCGTCGTTGCCGACGTCGTAAACTCTTCGAGTCTGTCTTTCAAGTGATTCAAGCGTTGCTCCATCGCGTTATTTAAATCATCCTCTAGCCGAGACAATTGCGCGTTAACGATATCCGTCATCGTTCGTTGTATTCGCGTCTCGAGTTGAGATCGTTGATACTCGGCGTCCAGTCGCGCGTTCGCTATAGCCGTTTTGATTTTTTTTTGGTTAAAGCGTTCGTCCATCGAGGACAATAATCTCGTCATTGTCATTCTCGCTTCGTCGCTGTTGTTGTTGTTGTTGTCGCGTAACGCGATACCAAACTTGTTCACCGACATAACGATGCGTGCGTGCGAAGACTACTGACGCGACGATCACCGAATCGTTCAATTTAAGATATGTCCATCCTCGCGAAGTTCCTCCACGAGGGATGCGATTTCGTTATCGTGACCCGTGTGACCTGCCGCGCGCGATGCTATGAGCAATCCAAGTCTATCGACCAATTCGTTCGGATCGTCCCAGTACACGTAATCGATCGCGTTATCGGTGACCGTCATCGATTCGTCGATGGGCAATCCTCGACCTTGTCGCGTGCCCGCGCCGCCCGCGCTGCCCTAACGCGCCTGATTCCCGATGTCCGCACCTCACCGATTATCGCGGATATGATCTTCTTATACTTATACCCCTTGTTTCCCAGCGTGCGCTTGCTCGGCGAATGGTTTCGCTTATGCGCGTTCGTCGATAGCAAGATGCGTCGGTACGCGTGAATATCCACGTCCGTGTACGTGCGAACGTTGGGTATTCGCATGAACAGCAGTTCGTACAAACCCCGAGTCCCCGCGTATCGCGTTCCGTTCACGCGAATGTCATCACCGTCCTCGTCGATGGTGAATACGGAATCGCCGATCATTAGGTCTTCGTCGGACCCCAAGTATACGCCGTACACGTTGTCGATTCGTTTCTTGGTATCGGTGAAGAACAGTCGCAAGTATTCTCGCGATAAGGGTCCCTTGGCGTTCCGTACATACACTTCGACATCATCAATAGGGTTGCGCAGCGAATCCAAATCATGAACCTTTGCTGACGACTCATCATCCTGAATTTTTTCGTCGTCTTCGTCGACATCATCAACAACATCACCAACAACATCATCGTCAACATCGTTGTTTTCGATGTCGGTGTTGTTGTTACCGTTGTCGTTGTCGTTGTCGATGTCATTGTCATTGTCGATATCGTCGTCGTCATCGTCGTCGTCGTCGTCGTCGCTAGAATCTGGGGGATTATTCAGACGTTCCTTGATCGTCGATGGAGTAATGGGTCGAAGTCTCTTCGATGATTGTTGTTGATCGTATTCATTTTTTCTCTTCACTGATCGCGATATAGACGTTGAGTGTGTTTTCAACGAGGACGAGTTCTCGATCAATCGTTTCAGCGGTTCCACGATAGGACGCGTGCTCGCCTCCACAGCCGCTTCCGTAGCCATTTTTCCAATTTTCAAGGCTAAGCACTTTTTACGTATAACGTCGCTGACTTTGGCGATTTCCACCTTTGCGTTCACGCCTCGACGTTTCGTCCCATTTTGGTGTTTCGTTCCTTTTCTATGTTTCGTTCCTTTCTGTCGATGACGTCGGTGATGTTTACGCGTATGCTTCGCTTCAACATTGCTCGAGGTTATCCTAGTCGTCGCCGTCGATTCGTTGGACATTTCGTGTTGCTCGATGAATGACTCGCGGTTTACTGATGTTAGCGAGCTACGACGAACTCGTTAAATCCTCTTCGATATCGACCTTCGAACATGGAACTATCCTTATCGATCACCACGAAATCGTATCGTCGACGCCAGCATCTCGCGCATAAGTCGTTGAACGACTCGAATGTCATGTCTGTGTTCACGTGATCGTTGTACACGCGACGCAAGTTCGTGCCATCCTGTTTGAATAGCATGAGAAAATTTGCGTTGTCCCTGATCAAATGTTTATGTATTCTAGCGTATGACTGACATAAATAAAAACAATCCACGTTCGCGTGACGACCCATGGAGAAGTATTCACGTATCGCGTTCTGTTCCTCGCACGCCACGTCGTCGAACACGAAGATCGAATCGGGCCGAGCGTCTCTCGGTGGGACGATCTCAACATTGTCCGAGTAAGGAAAGTATTCGATTCCATCGACGAGTGAAAATACCTGCTCGAGATATCGATACTTTGGCTGATGCAACGATTTCGAGTATACGTACACGTTCTCGAAACGCAAACCGTTCGGACTCTCCAACATACTTAGAAGCACGTTCGTTTTTCCACATCCTGACGGTCCGCAAATCACACCTCGCACGCTGTTCGGCAACAACGGGCCGTGTCTGTTCGATCGACTCGCATCCCTATCATCCTCGAACATTCTGTTCGCGGTCACGCAAATAACGTCCGACTGTTTCGAGAATCGCATGTTCGCGGTGTTTCTCAGGTACTCGCGCGCGTGTGACGAAGGATGACTATTTATATTCGTGGCAGGCATCGCGCAGGTCACTATCACTGTGATCGGTGGAGCGTGCGTACGCGTTTATTATTGTAGTAGCTATTGTCACTATTCTAACGTATATGGTAGCATCAACGCCTGCGACGTCTCACGGACTAGGCAAGAATCGGAAGAAGAAGAATAAAAAGAAGAAGAAGAAGACAGGATCGGGTATCGTGAACGGTATCATAAACCGTCTGCCGTTCGAACTACACGTTCCGGGTTATCAGTTCTGCGGACCGGGAACGCGTTTGCTAAAGCGATTGGCTCGTGGCCACGAAGGTGTGAATCCCCTGGACGCAGCGTGTCGGGACCAGGATATCGCGTACTCTCGTCGAACGGATTTAGAGGGACGACACGAGGCGGATAGTGCGTTAGCCGAACGAGCGCGAGAACGAGTATTCGCGAACGACGCGACCTTTGGCGAAAAAGCCGCAGCGACTGGAGTGTGGGCAACGATGAAGGCTAAGACTAAACTCGGTATGGGTCTGAGAAGGATGAAACGTAAACTGAGAAAGTCTGGAAGGAAACATACGCAACGGTGACGACGACATCGTAATCTACGAGTGGCGAAACGTGGTGGCTTTCTTCCGTTTCTTCCGTTCGTGTTGCCCGCCTTATCAGCTGTCGGAGCATTGGCCGGTGGAGCGACTGGTATAACCAAAGCGGTCAACGATTCGAAGGCCTCTCGAAAACAGTTGGAAGAGACGTTGCGTCATCATCGGGCGATGGAAGGGAGAGGGATGTACCTGACCCCGTACAAGCGAGGCGTGGGCTTGAACCCGAGACGGCGGCGCCAACGTCGAGTGCAAAGGAAGAAAAAAAAACGTCACTCGAGTAGGCGCGTGGCGACGGTGGCGGCAATAACGCAACAACCTATGACGAACCTGCAATTAGAGCGCGAATGTGCCAACATTCCGTTCTTTCGAGGGGTGTTTATGCGCGACACGCTTCCCACGCGCGTACGAACCAACGAATGCGGCATCGCGAATCTGGACGAGAATCAAGGCGTCGGTACGCACTGGGTCGCGTACGTCAAACGTGGACCACGAGTACAATACTTTGATAGTTTTGGGAATCTGCGACCTCCCGCGGAATTGATCTACTATTTCGGACGCGGTACAACGATCACGTACAATCACAATCGTTTTCAGCGTTTCGACGAGATGAATTGCGGTCGCTTGTGCATGCAATTTTTACAGCAAAAGTTTATGGAATTATGGTGTATATACTAATATTAATATTAATATCGGTGTGTACTACAATTTCGTTACAATGTATCCATGCGTAATGACGATCCACATCTTCTATGATAAAGACTTATAATATCGATAAATTGCCGAGTATTCGTACGCGCGCGTCACTTTCCCTCTCTCCGTCTCGCGAGTCTAATCTGTGGTATGTCGTTCACGCTCACGTTGACGAGTCGCAGCAGCGTGCTCACGGTAAACTATTTCCCGCCGATAGATTTGAGTGATGGTCAATACGAATTAGGACTCGCGGACTTGGAGACGTTTCACACGATACCGAACATCGACGCGAGCAACGAAAAATTCTATTTCGTCGTGAACTATGACACCGAAAACAACACAATCGCTGACGTCGTTCATGAATGCATTACGATCCCCCACGGCTCCTACGAATTAGGCGCTATCGCCGAGTACCTGAAGCAACGATTACTCGATCGATATCCTCGAAGACGCGGTAACAACGATAACAACTACGATGACGACAAGTACCCTCTAATGCTACGAGCTAACAACAACACCATGAAAAGCGAGCTGTACTGTTCGTTCTTTGTAGACTTTACGAAACCCAACAATGTGGGCTCGTTGCTAGGATTTTCTCCGAATCGGGGCTTATTGCCGAGAATCTGGCACGAGTCCGACGGGCCCGTGAATATTAAAAACGTTAACGTGATCAGAGTAACGTGCAACGTCACTACCGGCGCGTACAGCAACGATAAACTGGTACACACGATCCATGAATTTTCGCCTCGCGTGCCACCGGGATATAAGATATCGGAAACTCCGCGACACGTCATTTACCTGCCGATCGTCGCACGAGCAATACACGATCTAACGTTGTGCATCGTTGATCAATACGATCGTCCTATAGATTTCCGCGGAGAAGAAATAACGATTCGATTGCACGTTCAACGACGTCCGCGCGCGATAGGCTAGCGTGAGTGCGTGTGTAGTATGTTAGTGTTAGATCACACGTACGAATCATCAATCGCCGCTGCTACTCCTACCGTCTCTGTCACGCGTCTCGACCGGCCTCTGTCGACAGGCGAAAGTAGAAGAATAAAGACGGGAGGAGTGATAAGAAGAAGAGGACCGGTAAGAAGCATAAGAAAGCCGTTGACTCGTCGAAATGCGCGTTTCCTACGATCGTTAGGTTTCATCGTCGCCTATTAGACACGCAGTCACGATGTCGATTATTTTGGACGTGGCGAATACGCCAACCTTCGACAATCGTATCACGAAGATCGAGTTACACACGTATAATCCGTACGCCAATACGACGTACGATAATAACGACGAGATAAGAATCCTCATACAGCAGCAAGATCTGTACACGCTTCCGTGCGAAAGTTTTCTCTACATCGAAGGTCGTGGCACGTTGTCTATGCAAGACGCGAAAGGTCCAGCAACGTCCACGACCGCCGTTCTCGATAATAATTGCGTCGCGTTCATGTTCGATGAGATTCGATACGAATTGAACGGTGTCGAGATCGATCGTTGCCGAAATCTAGGAACCACTACCACCTTGAAAAATTTCGTTTCGTTGTCAGCCGAGAGAAGCAAAGCGCTTGCGAATGCCGGTTGGAATTATGACATCGATTACGATAACGACATGTTTCATTCGGGTGCTTCCAATTTCTGCGTACCCCTGAACGTGTTATTAGGATTCTGCGAGGATTACAAACAGATCGTGATGAACGCGCGGCACGAGCTGATTCTTATACGCTCGCGAGTCGATTCGAACGCGATGCACTGCACCTCCGCCACTGCATGGCCGAAACTGGAGATACATAAGGTGCAGTGGCGTATGCCCCACGTCGTTTTGGACGAAGTGAATAAACTATCGATGCTGCGTATCTTGGGAAGCGATCGACCGATTGCTATGAGTTTCCGATCGTGGAGCATGCACGAGTATCCGTTACTGCAAGCGACAACGAAACATACGTGGACCGTGAAAACTACGTCACAAATCGAGAAACCTCGATACGTGTTATTTGGCATGCAAACCGATCGACGGAATAGTCCCGATAAAACCGCGTGGAAATTCGACGCGAATCATCTCACGAACTTTCGACTGTACCTAAATTCCGATACGTATCCGTACGACAACTTGAACTTAGATTTCGATAAGTATAAATACGCGCTCCTGTACGAAATGTATGCGAAATTCATCCGATCGTACTACGGTTACGGAGAACCGTTGCTGAACGCGAACGAATTCTTTAAATACGCGCCTATCGTGGTCACAGATTGTTCTAGGCAAAACGAATCGTTGTAGAGCGCTACGGTGGACGTGCGAATAGATTTTGAATGCAAAGAAAATGCCCCCGCTAATACTACCGCCGTCTGTTTGATAATACACGATCGTATAGTCGAATACAACCCTTTAACCAACGTGGTACGCAAACTAATATAGCGTGCGTACGTGAAGGATTACTACTACTACTACTACTACTAATACTACTACTCCTACTGCGGATACTGCTACTGTTTTAAAACGTCGATGTCGAAGACCTCAGTTGCTGTTCTGACACCATCGCCGACGGTGCTACCTAAACGAATAATAATAATGTTCGCCATTGTCGATCTGCAAGGGTTCAATATCGAACGCGAGTTCGTCGCCAAAGAGATCGCGATTCGCGTAAACAGCAACAACGATAAAACGACGATCAGCCATTGGATCTTCGAACCGTCATACTTCTGGAATCATCTGAATTCCGGTGAGCATCGTCAAGCGTCCTGGCTCGCGAAGCATCATCACGGGCTTCGCTGGTCCGACGGCTACGTTCCATACTCCAAAATTTCGGGGCTCCTCACCAGCGTGCTCGCGAACATTGACTTCGTCATCGTGAAAGGTGCGGAAAAGAAAACGTGGATGCTGCAACTACTATCTGACATAATCGTTGAGGATGTATGCAATTTATACGAACTGACGGCGCGAAAGATCAACAACACCAACAACAACTGCAACAACAACAACAATGCTCGAACTGTCGAAGACGACGGTGGCTACGACGTTGACGATGATTATTGCGGGATCATGCCTGACGTTCCTAACCTGAAGTCTATGTCTTCAACGAATGCCCTTCGATGTGCATATCACATCAACAACGGTGCTTGCGCGCTGGAGAATGTCGGGAAAATATGGGATTATATACGTAGCGTCACCTAATGTAAGTCATACACGCACATTACAATCTACTTTACGCGTCATATGCCGAGAAACGAATATGTAAGAATTATTATCTTTTTTCTGTTTTCTATAGCGATGAACACAACGGCGGCGGCGGTGATGAGCGTAATGACAGCGGCGACTGATTCCTCTACCCACGAGCAAGAAGATCCCTCCCATACGAACGTTATTTTACGCAAATACTTATTCTATAATTTAAGTACGCATGCATGCATGGATGTACATTAATAAACACACACTGTTTTGAATAAAAAATTATATATTTATTTAAAAAAATTATATTTATTTTAAAAAAAATTTAAATTTAAAAAAATTTAAATTAAAAAAAAACATTCGTGGTGTTACGTCCTGCAACACACAGAGAAAACGCCAAATTATTATATATAAAACGTTAGTATTAGCACGCGAAACACCAAACAATTAAAATTCACTTGTACTCACTCATTAAATAGTTGTGGGAGGCCCCAAAACTCGCCTTTGGAGGCTGAAAACTCCTTATCAATATTTTCATCACGCCACTTGCGCCTAGCAGATTGAATTTTCTGCCGTAACTCGCGGCAGATCCGCCCGTCTCTCCTTGTTGGATATTGGCGATGCTGAAACAAACACATGACTCGATTCAAACATCATTGAATGGTGTACGCGCATCAATATAATTTTTACGAAACATCACTTACGAGTAGCTGGATGACGATATCGCGGTCCCCAACACGCGCCCGGGCCTCGATGTCAGCTCGACGCTGAAACAAACGTGCGAAACGATTAAAACAACATCGATTGGTGTACGCGCATCAGAATCATTTTTTTCCGAAACATCACTTACGAGGCGCCCAACCGTCCCTAGGAAATCCTCGCTCCATTCAGCCATTTCAACCTCTCGTTCCTGCTGTAACAAACACGCGATTCGAGTAAAACACTGTTGAATGATATACGCGCACCAATATATTTTTTTTCTTTACTAAACAACACTTACGAGATATCGAATGGCTTCCCGCCGCTCTACGCGCCACACCCGGACCAAATTATCAAGCGAATACTGAAACAAACGCAGAACTTTGTTAGAAGACTGCCCAATCGAATGAATACATCAATTCAATTTACACAAAAAAAAACTATACTTACGATTTTTCGCGCCAACGTATCCCGCTCCTCGTGCCACGCACGTTCCATTTCGCCATGCTGTTGCTATAACAGACGCACAAATTAATTAGAATATCGTCGAATGGAATGGAATACGCACACCAATTCAATTTTCACGAAACTGAACTTACAATGCACCGTTGCATCTCAAACGCGTTCATAGACTGTCTCGCGTCCATATTTTTTTTTAAAAAATGCTTGATAAAAATGCTTCATAAAACTGCTTGTGGTAACTACACTGGCCCGTGTGGCGGTGTTCGACACCCTTATATATACATTTTGTTTCCCTAGCCTAGAACGATGCCTCAGCGCGTTGCAGGGTAGGGATAGTTTTCAAGTAGGGTAGTCTTGAGGTATGGTTGGGGTGTCCATGTCATAGTTTCTTCTTCTTCTTCATCGATGATTTTATAATATGAACAAAATTATTCCAGCTTATAGTATACTTTTATGACTCACACTTTTATGGTTCACACCACGAATCGTTTTTAACTCTTTTATGGCATGCGTGCTCCTCGAATTTGTCATGTACGTCATTTGAATTTGCCACGTATTCTCTAACCCTTGCGCGGTATACATACACGCCTTGACCATCACCATCACTGATGTGATATACTTTCACACATTGACGGGTACGTGTGCGTGAATCAGTATAAAATGACGTGGTCGGTCCTACGGGCTTCATTACACCACGTACGCTCGAGTGCTGACAAGTATCGTTCGCGTCATTTTACCGTCGATGAGAATCATACGCAGTGCATATCAAAATGTACAAACGGAACTTAAACGATTCATCCTGCGCATCCGACAACGGTGGTGGTTTTCCAAATAAACGTCAACAACAACATCAACAGTCTAATATGAGGTACGTACTCGTTATACACTTTTCACTTACTTCATTCACTGTAAACGCAAACGACTGATACATTAATTCCGTGTACATATTTCTTACAGTTCTGAATTCACAACGGCAAAAACGTTGAAAACACCAAAACCCTCAATCGTACGGATCCTGGGGCGTGATTACCCCTTGACCGCAACAGCGTATAAACGTCTAAGTATTGGGATACGCATTGGCATCGATTGGTGCCACGTTGAGATCACCATAGCCGACAATAAAGGCAGCGAGTTGAGCTTTTCAATGTCGACGTGGAAGCTCCTGCTACAAAACGAGGCGGACATACTCCAACGATTACGCAGCAACGCAACATCGCCCCAAACTCACATCGTAATTGATCATTTACGAATAGACTTCACGCGTATGCATGATGATCAACTTATTAAAATCACCGATAATCGCGTTGTCATATATATGACTGAAACCACGATGCGTAAACTATTCGCGTACAAACATTGCATTGAACATATGTTCTCCTGGTTGACAGAAAAATGTACTCTGCAAGCAGTAAATATGCTGCCTTCGTAGACGTTCTGCGTACCGCTACGACACCAACGAATTATGTGAAATTAATTTCCGAAAGCGAGCACTTCGAGCAACATTCTTTGATTGATTGTGAATTGTTAGCGTTAGGATTACAATCCATGCTGCGTGATGTAAACCACGTACCACTGTAGTACGTGAATATATGTTTTAATAATAAATGTATAACTTTCATATCAATACCTGTAACGTATCATTTATAATATCCTTTCCTACATATTCATATCCATATATTAATTCTTAGAGGCGTGGTCTTAGCGAATGTCAATCGCGTTCCCACGACGCTTGACCATAACACGGGTCTGCTGTAAACCAGATGTCCGCGGGTTTATGTACGAATTCTTTTCGCCCTTACGCGCTCCCACGACGCTTGACTTGCAGACCCTCGAGAACGATGCTTGAGACGTCACCCTGTTCTCGATAGTGTTTACAATAATTATCGCTCTCCGTTTACATCATTGCACGTGCGCTGTATCGGTCCCACAATTCAAATATAAACATATGACATGACGCGCATGCACGTAGGCGTCAAAACGCGTTCACATGATTCCTTATCTTTTCTCAGAAATCATGGACCACCCTCTTCCGTACATCGAAGACGCGAATTTCCACGAATCGGTCGCGGTCGCGCCTGCGCACCGATCCCCGCACGCGTACGGAGATTGCGCGGCGGCAACGCGTGCCCAAAGTACCTTAAACATCCACCAGGTGGCGCCAATACGAAATGTATGAAAAACCTAGGAAATTTACCGACGCGGGCCCCAAATACCGACGCGGACTCAAAGTATCTTAAACATCCAAAATCCACCAGGTGACGCCAATACGAAATGTATGAAAAACCTGGGAAATTTATCAACACAGGCCCCAAATACCGACACGGGCCCCAAATACCGACGCGGACCCAAAGTATCTTAAACATCCGATAGGTGGCGTCAATACGAAATGCGCGCGACGCCATTTTGAAAATTTTTAAATCCTCCTCCGCCTCCTTCCCTGTGACGTCATCCCCCCTCACCCATCTCGTCGAGGAGCGCGGTACCCCCTCCACGCCGCACACCCCCTCGCCCACGCGGTACCCCCCTCGCACCACCGCACCCCCTCGCCCTAAGGTCCAGAACTCTCATAGCCTATCTACTCTTTGAATAAAAAAAATTATATTTCGGCGTCGAAAAAATTCACTTCAAATAAATTTATTTATCCGTGGTGTTTGGAATAAAGATAACTCGTGTTATTCGAAGCTTTGAATAACGGATAAACATAAAGTATCTTTTATTTGAGTGTATCCAGATATTATCTTTGCCCATCTCTGTTCTCCAACCGCTTCGCCGTGATTCATTCAAGCCTCCCTGATTGCAAAATAGTGATAAGGGAAATGCGGCAACAGCGCGATACGACTCTCAACACATATTGGCAACTATGTCTTTCCTGCATTTATCGGCTAGCTTGGACTTCCACCGGTTCTGATGTTACATGGCGCGAATATACCATCAGCGCTGGTGACGGAGAATCCTTGAAGCTTCATTCTGTGATTTCTCGAGTCTGTCTCAGTACACGAGTCATAAATTCATTATTATTTCAACGTACGGTGGTTGTTAGCACCAGACCATGCTGCACTGATGTCTACTGGAGGCAACTATACCAGCAAAAACTTTCTTTTTGCCGATTCCAGGACCAAAGACGGTTGAAACGGTTTGTTTACTACATCGCGTATACGCACACGCTTTTTCTAGCTTGTGTGAGCGTACGCACACATTCAAGGCCCACCGAGACGGCAGCCTTAATCATAGAAGAAAAAATATTTTGTCATGTTACTTCATAACCTTTTTACATCCAACCTCGATAACTCGAATCTCAAGGGAAGAGAAAAAATCTTCGAATTATAGAGGTATCGGCTTATCGAGTTTTCGAGTAACAGAGGTTCAACACGCGAAAATTCGACTTATAGAGCCTTTGTGCGACTGTTAATTTTTCGACTTGTGAAGCTATAAAGCAAGACAAATTCCAGTTTTAAAGGTCAATTGGTTATTATATAAAATAAATATAAGACACATTTTATGTTCGAAATATTACTCTTCATTACATATTAAAAATAATTGTGATTTTGCTTTTTGCCAGTCTTTTAGTGTATTGTAAATCAATAGCATTTTTAATCGTGAATAATGCAAAGAAAACATTGCCCTCAATAGTTTGAGATCTTTGTACGAAATTTCGTAATACATATGTAGAAGTAAACTTCGACTTGTAGAGGTCGGAGTGCTTCTAAATTCGAATTGTAAACGTGAAATACATAATTTAACATGCAAAATATAATTCGAGTTCAGAAAATTTTATTTCGAGTTGTAGAGGTGTTTACAGCGGAGCGGAAGGAAATGATGAAAACATTCGTTTTATACAGGGTGTCCCACCTAAAACTGGACAGCGCGATATCTCCTAAAGTATTGTCGATAAAAATATAAAAAAAAATAGGGAATTGCATGGTTCGAGGGGGCCAATTTATTAGCGCGAACGAATTTTGTTTTTGATTATTATTTTAAAAGATACGATGGTCAAGTTCGGTTTTTCAAATGGAACTATTTTTGTTGAAGACCTGACTTGATAGTGCGTTCCAAGACAAATTCAATAAGCTTTAATGTATACACTTTATTTCCACTGGTTTTTAAGATATTGCGCTTGCAAATTTATTGATTTTCACTGAAAGAAGGGATGCAGGAGAAGGTGAGCAAGACGGTAGAAAGGATAAAAGATGTGACGAGGAAAGGAGAGGAGGCCGGGGGAAAGCAGACGAGGCGGAAGGGGGAAGGGTGGAGGGACAGAGAATGCAGGGAGATGAAAAGACAGGTGAGATGGGAGTTAAGGAAATGGAGAGGAGGGGATAGGAGAAGGGAGGTATACAAGAGGAAAAGGAGAGAGTACATAGAGCTGTGCGAGAGGAAAAAAGAGGAGGAAAAAGAGAGGTTGCTAAGGGAAGTGGCAGAGGCAAAGATCGAAAGTAAGATGTGGGAAATAGTGAACAGGGGAAGGAAAGGAATGACGGGGGTGGACGAAAGGATAAAGAAAGAGGAGTGGAAGGTGTATTTCATGGGATTATTAGGAGGAGTGAAAAGGAGGGTAAGGGCGGGAGGGGAGGGGGATAAGAGAAGGGGAGAGGAAGTGGGAATAAGCAAAGAGGAGATAAGGAGGGTAGTGAGGAAGCTGAAGGAAGGGAAGGCGGTGGGAGGGGATGAAATCCCAAATGAGGCGTGGAAGTATGGCGGAGAAAAAGGGATAGAGGTAGCGTGGGAGATATGTGGAAGAGTGTGGGAAGGGGAGGAATGGCCACAAGAATGGAAAGAGGGAATTATAGTGTCATTGGTGAAGAAAGAAGGGGGTACGTGTGTACAGGAGTACAGGGGAGTGACACTTATGCCGACTCTATACAAGGTGTACGCAGCGGTACTGGTAAGGAGGCTGGGGCAGGAGGTAGAAGAGGAAGGGTTGATGCCGGAAAATCAGGCGGGTTTGAGGAGAGGAAGAGGGACGGTCGATCATATTTATGTGCTGAACCACTTGATAGGGAAACAAATACAAGGGCGCAAAGTTAAACTGGTAGCGATATTAGTGGATCTGAGGGCAGCTTTCGACTCGGTAGACAGGACTTTGTGGGAGCCGATGGAGAAGTGAGGGGTGAGGGAGGGGCTGAGGGAGAGGGAAAAGGAAATGTACAGCGGGACGACGAGAAAGGTGAAAGTGGGAGGGGAAGTAGGGAAGAGTTTTTGGACGACGAAAGGACTGATGCAGGGGTGCCCGCTGAGCCCGATTTTGTTTAATTTATTATTAGCGGACGTAGACGAGGAGCTCAGGAGTGGAAAATGGGGAGGGGTGGAAGTAGGAGGAAAGAGGATAAGCGCGATGGCTTATGCAGACAATCTGGTGATTTTGGCGGAAAAAGAGGAGGAGATGGAGAGCATGATTAGGAGGCTGGAAGGGTATTTAGATGGAAAGAGGCTGGAGGTGAATGTGGGAAAAACGAAAATCGTAAGGTTCAGGAAAGGAGGGGGAAGAGAGAGGAAGGTGGACTAGAGGTGGAAAGGAAAGAGAATAGAGGAGGTAAAGGAGTTTAAGTAACTCATGTATACTTTTAAGAGGAGCGGAGGACAAGAAGCGCATATCGGAGAAAGGGTAAAAAAGGCGGGGGTGGTGATGAGACAGGTATGGGGAATAGGGAAAAGGAAATTTGGGAAGGATTGGAGAAGGGGGGTGTGGCTTTTCGACGTGCTGGTATGGACGGTGGTGGGATATGGTGCCGAGGTATGGGGGTGGAGGGAGATGGAAGAGGTGGAGAGGATCCAAAAAAGATTTTTAAGGTTGTCGCTAGGAGTGGACTGGCGGACGCCGGGATACATGGTGAGGGAGGAAACGAAGAAGAAGAAATTAAGGACATGTGCGGGAGGGTGGGCGTGGAGGTACGAAGAGATGATGGACAGGGGAGAGGGAGGGGAATTGGCCAGGAGGTAATGCTGTGAAGAGGGCCTCTTCAAGAGAGCAGCCGTTTGTGAGGGATGCAAATCTGATTGGTTCTGATACGATCTGCTCCCTATGGTTGAAATTTAGTCTAGCAACTTTCACTCCTCGTAACCTAACCAATCGAACTTGCATCCCTCCCAAAAGAACGGGCCATCCGAGCGTAGAAGCAAGTGCGAAATCAAAATAACGCGCTTCTCGATACCGCAAATGTACCTACCTAATTAGCATTTCTGACGGAAAAAAAAGTTTACGCAAAAACGAAAGTGCGTATATCGTTTTCTTCTCGCATATAGTGATCCGCAGAAATATAGCTGGGCTTCGATATGAGTATAAGTTCTTAAAAAATTCTATCTTCGTTTTCCTGGGGTGTGAGTTCAAGTCCATGTTGCACGGTTTAATTTTTTCATTGGTTTTATTCTTTAAATTAATTTTTTATGGTTTAATTGTTTTTGTTCAATGTACCTATATCAACAACAAGCATACAATCAAAGCAGAAATGTATTCTTGAGATACCGTTCTTACTAATCTCCAAATATACTTTAAATTCTAATTGTAAGTTATTTGTATGTATGTATGTACTTCTTTAATGGTTTCCCCTTAGGGTTACATGCTTTCTTCTCGTTCCTCCTCTCTCTTCGCTCTTACATCGTCCCTTAACCTAAACTTAATACTATCTCTTAACCTACTTCTCTGCTCGTCGCCTCTCCCTCTCCCTCGCCACGCTTGCTCTGTTCTTAACCTAGTCTTAACCTATCGCTTTTATTTCTTATTTCTTATCTCTACGTCTCTCACGCTCCTACTTTCGCTCCCTCTCTCCGCCTTCGACTTCCATTTCCTCTCTTTCATTCGATTCCTTCTTTTACTCCTTCCCTCCTTCATACGCCCCCCTCCTCCTTTTCCCCGTACCTCTTCCCTCTCCTTCCTCCTTCCCTCTAACCACTTCATTCATTCCTCTCCTTCGTCCAAAATCTTCTTTATCTTTTCCCCTATATCCCCCTCCTCCCCTTCCACCCGTGTGCATCTCTGCAGCACGTGCTCCGACGTCTCTACCTCGCCTCCGCAAACTCTACATCTTCTCTCTTCCCTCCCCTCCCAATACCTCCCTCCCCTCATTTCGTTCCCCAGCCTAAATAACGCAATCCTCCTGTATCTTTCCTCACTCCATCCTACTTATAGGTATCTTGGCAACCCTCTCGTTCTAACCTCCCTGTACGAGCTGTTGTACCTTGATTCCTTTCTTTTCCCACTTCTCTCTTCTTCCTGCTTCCTGCAATCTTCCTTCTCTATATCTTCGTACCCCCTTTTCCTTTCTTCCCTCCCCCCCTCTCCATTCTAAACTACTTCCTCTTTCTTTACCCCGTCACCGCTTCCTTTTCTCTTTGCCTCACCTCCTCCAGGCACAACCTGGTCAATTCCCCTCCCTCTCCCCTGTCCAACTTCTCTTCATACCTACACGCCCCACCTCCCGCACACGTCCTCAACTTCTTCCTCTTCGTTTCCTCCCTCACCATGTATCCCGGCGTCCGCCAGTCCACTCCTAGCGACCACCTTAAAAATCTTTCCTGGATCCTCCACCTCTTCCCTCTCCCTCCACCCCCATACCTCGGCACCATATCCCACCACCGTCCATACAAGCACGTCGAAAAGCCACATCCTCCTTCCCCAATCCTTCCCAAATTTCCTTTTCCCTATTCCCGATACCTGTCTCATCACCACCCCCGCCTTTTTTACCCTTTCTCCAATATGCGCTTCTTGTGCTCCGCTCCTCTTAAAAGTATACACGAGGTACTTAAACTCCTTTACCTCCTCTATCCTCTTTCCTTTCCACCTCTAGTCCACCTTCCTCTCTCTTCCCCCTCCATTCCTGAATCTTACTATTTTCGTTTTTCCCGCATTCACCTCCAGCCTCCTTCCATCTAAATACCCTTCCAGCCTCCTAATCATGCTCTCCATCTCCTCCTCTTTTTCCGCCAAAATCACCAGATCGTCTGCATAAGCCATCGCGCATATCCTCTTTCCATCTACTTCCACCCCTCCCCATTTTCCTCTCCTGAGCTCCTCGTTTACGTCCGCTTATAATAAATTAAACAAAATCGGGCTCAGCGGGCACCCCTGCCTCAGGCCTTTCGCCGTCCAAAAACTCTCCCCTACTTCCCCTCCCACTTTTACCTTCCTCGTCGTCCCGCTGTACATTTGCTTTACCCTCTCCCTCCGCCCCTCCCTCACCCTCTCTTCTCCATCGCCTCTCACAAAGTCCTCCTGTCTACCGAGTCGAAAGCTGCTCTCAGATCCACTAACATCGCTACCAGTTTACCTTTGCGCCCTTGTATTTGTTTCCCTATCAAGTGGTTCAGCACATAAATATGATCGACCGTCCGTGTTCCTCTCCTCAAACCCGCCTGATTTTCCGGCATCAACACTTTCTCTTCTACCTCCTGCCCCAGCCTCCTTACCAGTACCGCTGCGTACACCTTGTATAGAGTCGGCATAAGTGTTACTCCCCTGTACTCCTGTACACACGTACCCCCTCCTTTCTTCACCAGTGACACTATAATTCCCTCTTTCCATTCTTCTGGCCATTCCTCCCCTTCCCACACTCTTCCACATATCTCCCACGCTACCTCTATCCCCTTCTTTCCGCCATACTTCCACGCCTCATTTGGGATTTCATCCCCTCCCACCGCCTTCCCTTCCTTCAGCTTCCTCACTACCCTCCTTATCTCCTCTTTGCTTATTCCCACTTCCTCTCCCCTTCTCTTATCCCCCTCCCCTCCCGCCCTTACCCTCCTTTTGACTCCTCCTAATAGTCCCATGAAATACACCTTCCACTCCTCTTTCTTTATCCTTTCGTCCACCCCCTCCTTCCTTTCCTTCCCCTGTTCACTATTTCCCACATCTTACTTTCGATCTTTGCCTCTGCCAGTTCCCTTAGCAACCTCTCTTTTTCCTCCTCTTTTTTCCTCTCGCACAGCTCTAGGTACTCTCTCCTCTTCCTCTTGTAAACCTCCCTTCTCCTATCCCCTCCTCTCCATTTCCTTAACTCCCATCTCACCTGTCTTTTCATCTCCCTGCATTCTCTGTCCCTCCACCCTTCCCCCTTCCCCCTCGTCTCCTTTCCCGCGGCCTCCTCCCCTTTCCTCATCTCCTTTTTTATCCTTTCTACCGTCTTGCTCACCTTCTCCTGTATCCCTTCCCCTTCTACGCTCACTCCTTCCATTCCCTTCTCAAACTCCTCCTTCATCTTTCCCGTGCATCGTCCTCCTCCGGCCTTCCTTTTCCTCGCTTTCTCGCATTTCCCCCCCCCCCCCCCACCCCTCCTCCCTCTTCGTCATTACCACCGGGTGATTGTCTGATTCCACCGCTTCTCCTACCTCCATCCTTTCCACCCCCATTCTCTTCCTCTCATCCCCCAATACATAGTCGATTACCGTCTCCCCTCTTCCCCCTGTATACGTGAATTCCCCTTCTTCGTCCCCTTCTAGGCTCCCGTTCAGTATTTCCCACCCTGTCTCTTCTTATTATTTATTATTATTATTATTATAATTAAGGGGTGAAACCTTTAGTATACATAAAGCTACAAGAACATAATTAATATAATCTGTGGAATACTTAAATCTAAACACAGCTAATCTGGTGACTGATGGGCGAACGAGCGTCTGTACAACAGTAGTCGGAGGGTGCCAAGGGTTACGGAGAATATGTTGAAATCGGTGAAACACTGGTTAGCCTCACACCAATAGCCCTACTTATGGGATCAGCTGTATAGTTGCGATACTCAGGTACTGTGCACTCAAAAAGGGGCCTAGGTCGCGTGGCCGTTCAGGGGCATGGAACCTCAAAGCAGCCACGAGCTCTGAACAGTTTATTTGGCCATGTATGACCTTATAAAGGAAAATAAGGTCCGAAGATAGTCTCCGGGCACTAAGGGTAGCTATAGAAAATAGACGCAGGGCTGGTCATTAAAGCGCATTGGGCTTCCCAGAGCCCGAGAGGCCAACCTCACGAACTTGTGCTGCACCCTCTGAATTATGCTGATATAATGCTTATGTCTGGGATTCCACATTACCGAAGCATGTTCGAGCTGGGGCCTAACTTACGCGACATGCAGCAGTTTCCATGGCTTGAACCTTCTAAAATGTTTCGCAAATCTCGCTATAAAACCTAGAGTTTTCATTGCCTTACACGTTAGATTTTGGTAGTACTTGCGGAAATCGAGACCAGCTGAAATCATTACACCTAGGTCAATAACCTCTGCTACTTCTAGTAGTGGGGCATCGCATAGGGTATATGCAGAAGTTATGCCACGTACAGACCTATGAGCCCTTACTAGGACACACTTTGCTGTGTTTAGCCCCATCCTATTGGCATTACACCACCTCTCGAATCGTATAAGGTCGTCCTGCGGCAATACCACGTCGAGCCCACTCTCGATAGTACGGTAGATTTTTAAGTCATCCGCATACATTAAAAATCTGCTGTTCCGGAATACCTCTTTAACGTCGTTAACAAACAGGATAAATAACAGGGGGCCTAGATGCGACCCCTGACGTACACCGGATCCGACTGTGACCGCAGTTGATAATTGGTTTACTATCCTGATGACCTGCACACGCCCAGTCAAGTAGCTCTCGATCCAGGAGAGGAAAGGCCCGCTAAAGCCATACGTAGCTAGTTTTTGTAAAAGAATTTGATGATCAACCGAATCGAACGCCTTACGGAAGTCCGTGTAGACTGTATTTATTTGCAGACCCCCATCAAGGGCAGCCGAAACCGCGCCATGATACACCGCCAGATTTGTTATGGTCTATCACTGCGGGACAAATCCATGTTGTTCGTCACAGATGATGTTGGTGAGACACGACGTGAGCTTGTCTGTGACTATTTCCTCGAACAGCTTCGGCAAGGTTGATAATTTACAGATAGGCCTATAGTTTCGAACATCCGCCGGACTACCTGCCTTGAAAACTGGGGTAACAAGACTGGTTTTCTAGCGTGTAGGAAAACAATCACTACGTAGAGACGAGTTGCATATATGCCACAGAGGCCTCGCGAGGATGAAGCAGCACTCTTTCAGAAATAGAGGCGGTATACCATCGAAACCCGGACCTTTCGTCCGTGAATATTAATGTTACATTCCGAAGCTAATAAAGTATTCAAGGCTGCCGCTGCGCTGGACACCGGAGTGTAAACCGAATCAAAGAATGACGCAAACAAATCAGCACACGCCGAGTGAGTCATTGCAGTAACCTGGTCCAGGTACATGTCTTTAGGAATACCAGACTACCATGCTACGTATTGACATGGTTCCAGAAACTTTTTACATTATCCGATAACGAGAACTCTACCCGGTATATGTACGCACGGTAGTCAGCATCAATGGTTCGTTTACATAGTGATCTGAGAGAAGAGAAGTCGAAGTAATCGCTACGTGCGCTAGATCGCTTATACATTTTATGCGCTCTCTTCTTCTCACGAATCAGATATCTCAGCCTAGGTAAAAACCACCGTGGATATGTAGAACTCTTTACGGAACGTACAGGCACATAAGCATAGATGGCGTAACCCATATGGTCATATAATCGCTCCAGGGCTCGTTCAGGATCGGTACAGTCAGTCTCCGTATCCCCATCGACACTATTCAAGTACCCAAGCACACTAGGGTAGTCGCCACGTCTAAAATCAAAATATTCGACGTTTTCGCCGGGCAGGTCAAATGCCGAGACCACTGATTTGAAACTAATATACAGAGGCGGGTGGTACGCATCGGGCGCGATTAAAGCTTCAAAGACTAGATCGACTAAGACATTACTAGTATTTACAAAAATGAGGTCAAGCATGCTATCAGACGCATTGCATACGGTATTTACTTGCGCCAGGTCGCAATAATTAAAACCTCCTACGAGGAAATCGATGGCCATAGATTCCGGCGACGATACTCCCATCCTCTTAAAGCACGAGAGCCCATTGGCATTAAACCATACAGCGTGCGGGAGAATGTAATCCCCGAATATTGAAAAAGTGTTCTCACTGTACGTGTTGTATAACTCGGTGATGCAATCAACATGATTAGAATACGAAGATGGCTGGGACGCAGGCGGAAGGTAAATAGCACATAAAGTCATGTGTTTATTCCCACAGAGACGAACTCGTACAATTACCTGTTCAAGCATAGCACAGCTGTGATTAATTTGACAGCACTGTATCGAATTCCTGACCGCTATAAGAACACCCCCTCCCCTGGAGAGGCAACTCGTGCTACGGGATCTGTCACACCGAAACAATGTATAATTGTCCAGATCAAACTCGAGCGAGGAGATAGAGGAATTAAGCCAGGTTTCAACGAAGATTATAATATCGTATGTAACAGTAGACGAAAGCAACGATTTTGATAACGTAACTAGTTTTGTGCGCAAGCCCCGAACGTTTTGCAAATACACTAAAGGATTAAGCTGGCGTTTTTTGGCGTGGGGTCACGTTGTTGCCTAGCAGGCACAATTTTGGGGATTCCATTTATGTATCGGATGGTCACATTCGACTGTCCATTCTCATGCAGATTCCGCAACTTCTTCCTTAACTGGTCCAGTGTCTGTCTCTGCCGCAGGGTCCTGTCATCCCAAAACTTGCATGGCCCCTTATATCGGTGCTTATTCCGTAAAATCTGTTTTACGGATTCCGGGGAATCTAGGCGAACACACAAGGGTCTAGTTACCGAATCCTTTGGGTTGCCAAGGTGATGTGCCCTCAGCACCTGCGTTACCGCTGGACAGATATCTTTAACGATTGCCAAGGCATCTTCAGCATCAGCCGCCCTAGAGGTCACCGCTGATGGATTGTCGGGCTCCGGCATCCCAAAGATGATGATGTTGCTGGCCCTTGCTTGCCTGTCCATAATTTCCTCTATTACATCATCGGCGTCTTGCGACGAAGAGCCCGTAGGTGTCTGGCATTAAGGATCCATTTACCTCAAACACCCGGACACGCTCGGATAGGGCATCTAAGCCATTCCGGATGTCCATGAACTCCGTTTTAAGATTGGAGACCATTTCTTGACGAAAACTGGCAAACTCCACCTTCAAAAATTCATTCAGC
This sequence comes from Andrena hattorfiana, assembly GCA_944738655.2. Classification (NCBI taxonomy): domain Eukaryota; kingdom Metazoa; phylum Arthropoda; class Insecta; order Hymenoptera; family Andrenidae; genus Andrena; species Andrena hattorfiana. The sequence goes on along the minus strand of OX122895.1, from coordinate 17,095,722 downwards.
TCTGCCATTGTTGGTATGGACGACTGCGACTGTATCGGTTGCGCTATATTTCTATCGATAACAACATGCGGCACGGTAACTGCAGATCGACAATTTAAAAGTTTACCGTTGTACCATGGGTGATTCAATCGAGCGAGACAGGTGGGTCCTGCATGGCTTATTATGCCACAACCAGCACACATAACCGGGTTCACTACATTAGCACCACAGCCTTTACACTTTTTGGGAACCGGCGTCATTGTATTTACCAAAGCCAACCGTTAATAACGTGAGGAGAATCCCGTGACAGACGGATAATGCGGGCAAGATCACTGTTAAAGTGAGTCAATTCGCTCACGACTTGACTCTACACAGGACAAAGCACAGGCTAGACAAAGTCAATTATTAGTTCAACGGCGTGGACCATACAGCACATCAGATCCCAGATCAGTTCGAAATCTTGCGATTTACTATCTCGTCAATCGAACGACACATGGATGTTTGACGGAGGTCTTCGCGTACTCGCGATCAAAACAAGACACAGCTTTATTATCTTCTATGAGCTTTATTAGTTTTTTCCCATCCCCAATTATCTTTCTGTCTTTTGACTTTCCTCCTCCCTCCTCTTCCTCCCCTCCCTCTATCCTACCACCCGGCTCTCCTGTTCTCGCATTGAAGTCCCCCCTATTATCACCCTCTCTCCATCCTTCTGTCCCACCAACCACCCTCTGATCCTTCCCAGCTTCCCCTCCATGTCCCCGTTCACATATATCGCCACTACTGACCAAATCTCCCCCCTGCCCTTACTCTCTCCACCATTATCCCTTCCTCCTCCTTGCTCCTCTTCTCCCATCAATTCTTCTCTCACTCCCATCAACATGCCTCCCATCGCTCTACCCTTCCTGTTCTTTCTCTTCGCCCATTGCGCCCTCCACCTGTATCCCGCCGGCAGCCTGCGTTTAACCCTATTCCATCCTTTCTCCTCCACCCATGTTTCCATCATGACTATTATCTCCCAATCTTCTATCCCCTTCCAAAATTCCTCCTCTTTACTTGTCACCCCCGCTACGTTCCAGAACGCTATCCTCCAGCTTCTCCGTTCCTCCCCCTGCTTCCTTCTCCCCTCCCCCTCCTCCTTCCTGCTTAGTTTTTTGTCTCTCCTCCTTCTTGTCTCCTATTTTCCATGCCCCCTTCCTCCCTCCTCCCTCCCTCTTTTTCCCCCTCTCCTCCTTCTCTGTCTTGCCCTCCCTTCTCCCTCCCCCGCCAATCCCTTAGAACCTCTTTCTGCTCGTCCCAGAACCACGTTTTCCCATCTATCACAATCTTCCCGTAACTTATTCTCACTCTTTTCCCCTTTCTTTCCTCCTCCTCTCCAATCTCCCTTATCCAGCACTGCATCCTTCTTTCCTTCCATTTAAAATCGTCTTCTATCCTCTCTTTCCTCCCCCTCAGTTTTCCTATGTTCCTCATCACCTCCTTCTTAGCCTCCATATTCTCCATCCTTACCTCCAGCATCACCTCCTTCCTGGCCTGCTTTCCTCCTCTCGGCTCCTTCACCACCTCTATCCCCCCTTGTGCTCCTACTGCCGCAAGTACTATTTTTGCTCTCTCTAGCGCCGTTCCCTCCCTGCCTGCCCCTTTTATAATCACGTTCTTTTTTCTCCCTTCTCTCTCTTTCATCTGCAGTTTTCTTTCCAGCTCCTGCACCCTTACTTCCCACTCTCCCCCTCCGCTCTCTCGCCCTACCTTTTCTTTTCCCCTTCCTTTTTCACAATCTGTCTCTTCCCTAACCCTCCAAATCACCATAGCCTTTAGCCTCTCCTCCACCTCCCTTAGTCTTTCCTCCTCTACCTCCGCCTCCATCATCTTTTTTTCCATCCCTAACATTCTAGCCTCCATCTCCTCCTTCTCTCTTTTCCACCTTTCCTCCCACTCCTCCATGTTCCCTCTGAGCTTTCCCACCTTCTCTCTCGTCTCTCTCCCCTGCTCCTTTACTTCTCTCAGATCTTTCCTTACTTCCTCCCTCATTTCCCTTATCATGATCTCCAGCGCTCCGCCCTCTCCTACCTTCTTTTCCTCTGGTGATCTCAGAACCTTCCTGCTTTTCGAAAACGCCCCGTCCCCCTCGTTCCCTTCCCCCTGCCCTCCATTCTCTTTCTCTCTCTTCTTCTTCCACATCTCCACTATCCCCTTTTCACTTCCTGCACTCGCGCTCCTTTCTCTTGCTAATTTCTCTGCGCTCATTCTTTTCCCTCCTGTTTTCACTTCACTTTCCTTTCTTCCTCGCCCTCTCTCCTACCTTCTCACGCTCCCTTCCTGATCAACTGTTCTGCTATCTCCTTAGTCCATTTCTTCTCCGCCCGATGTCGCCTTCTTCCTCTCGCTTTCTGCTTTGCCGCATTTTCCTCTCCCGGTCAATCCTTTTCCGCCTTGCCCTAACCTCAAACTCCGCGCCTCCTGCCTGTTCCCTTCTTCTCCCTCACACCCCTTTTCCTCGCCCTTTCTCTCCCTTCTCTCCCTGCCCTTTTCTCCCTCCGGACCCACTTTTCACTCCCTAAAACGCCCTACTACCGCCTTCTGTGTTTTCCACACTCGCACCGTTCACTCACACGTCTAGCCACTTTCGCACCGGAAATGGAAGTCCTCTAATTGTAAGTTATTTAAATAAATTTTTATATTATCACTTTATAGGACAAAGAGGAGGATAATGTATAATCAACGGATTCATGCATAATCCGAGTAATGGTAGGAAGGGCGTCGTGTTTGGCTTTCCTTTCATCCGGAAAATTTCATACAATATGTTACAAATACCGTGATGAAAATAAAACAGAAAAAATAAAAATTTCATTTTTCAATATTGTAGATGATTTCGTCTAACACGCGTTCCCGCCTTTGGCTACTGATCACTACCTGGCTGCGCGAGCGAGCTGTGGCCCGAATAATTTTTTTCGTATAAATAAGCGATCAGGCCTGCCGCGCACGTGAAGAATGCAGTATCAGAAGTCCGAAAGACGAAGCAAGACAAAGTATCAACGCATCGTCTGCTTCACGTCTGTCAGCACTCAACCGATGCACCAAAATCATCGTTACTTAGGAAATACATACATACAGATGTACATACTTAAGAATGTTAGAGACAGTGCAATTTCAATTGTTAACATCCTGTCAAATTTTAGCCATTTGCTTGCAAAAAAGTGTTATTGGCATATTTGGCTTGACAAGTGCTACGAACTAGTAAAGATTCGTTAAGAGCAAACGCCTGATTTAGCGAGCTCTGCTTGCAAGACATTTCAAGTTGCATCGATTTTTGCCGTCAGGTGCATCGCGTTTTTGGGAACGGCATCTGTTTTAAAAAAAAGACGAACTTTTCGGGGGCCTTGACCTCAACAATCGATGAAAAAAAAGGCCGCGCATCTACTCAACGTTCGCTATCGTATTATTTGTTGGGCTTTAAAAATATATGTTATTATATTTCCTCTTTCTGTACCAATCTTTTGCCGCACCTTCCTCATACCGTACTGCGTCGTAATTGGTTTCATTTTAGTAGAAATATCTAACATACAATACTACATATTAATGCCCCTGTATTCCTTCCAAGCGCCGACCATCATGTTGTTATAAAGAGTCGGTAGCTTCTGAAAAATTTTAGAAATCTATGTAAACCTGATACCTATGTTTCCATATTTAGAAGAGTGGTAGGAACTAGAGGAAATACTGTATTGCGTTGTCTCAAGCGTAAATGTTGTAAAACGTTTATAAGACCGACTCGAAAAATCCGATCTTACCATATTTTATGGAAGGAAGAAAGTCAGAAAACCATGTATTTAGCCGCGTAATACAACAGTTTTAATAGTTTTCTTAGCAGGTTAGTCAATTGAATGTCAGGGTGGCTTAAAGTAATTATTTAAACATTTAAAGACTGCAATTCTTCGAAATATAAAAGAAGTAATTATGACTACAGTCCCTAGTAATAATCCCACTAAATATAAAGAATTTAATGAAATAACTTTTCCCCCCTTGGGACCACAAGTCAATTTTCCGCGTACCCAGGCTCAAAAATATCGTTCCAACTACCACTGATATAGGGTGGGGAAATTACCCCTTTCATGCGGCCGCCCAGGCTAGGGAAAATGCGCAGGGTGGATGCGCGTGATTATTATATGGTCCCCTCCTCGAAGTGATAGAAAATATAACCTATATGCTACTTGACAATAAATGTTTATTGGATATTTCGTTCTTTTACGCTACATTTGTGAACTTTTTGTAAATTAACATCCTTCCAAAATATTATTGTTACGCCGCAACGGTATATTTATGAAATTGGGTATAGCATATAGGCTATATTTTCTGTCACTTTGAGGTATAGGTGTGACTATCGATAAAGTTATCGATAAATTCGACAATATCGAAATGTTATCGATATTTCGATATATCGATAATATAGTTAAGGTATCGTTGAGGCGAATGGAACCGGCTGAGGTACACCAAATAGCACACGACGTCTATAAACCGTCATTAAGACGTCTTTCACACTTTCAAGACGTTTGAAGACGTCTTAAAGACGGCTCATAGGCGTCGTGTGCTATCTGGGTATTTTCGCCCATTCACAACGGTGTTTTTCGGTGCTAGAAAGCGTTGTGAATGGGCCCAGCGCTGGTTTTTACGGTGCTGGCACCATCGCCTATGGTGCTCACTTTTCGAGCACCGTTCCCAACGGTGTTGACATTTTCCATGCACATAGATGTGAATTTAAGAATAGAAGCTAAAATTAGTTACAATCTCGAACAATTCCATGACACTGCAAACGTGAAAATTGATGCCAAAACCTCGTGAAGCATAGAAAACTGTGAACATGAAAATTGATTCTAAAATCAATTAGAGTCTAATAAAACGCACTTATTTAGCAAACATAAACAAATTAAGCTAAGACTTACTATTTCGATAAAATGTACTCAGAAAATGATGTTACGAATGGAAATTTGGATTTTTTAACCACGAATAATTACGTTCATCGACTTCATAAATATATCGTTGCGACGTAATAATAATATTTGGGAAGGATGTTGAGTAATAAAAAGTTCACAAATGTAGCGTAAAAGAACGAAATATCCAATAAGCATTTATTATCATGTAGCATATAGTATTAAGTATATTTTCTGTCACTTCGAGGCCACAGAAAATCCGCTCCTCGAAGTGACAGAAAATATAACCTAAATAAGAGACTGTACAAATGTTTATTACGCGGTTGTACTTATATAATATTTCTGATCGAAATTTATGGAAATAAGTGCAAATTATGCTTCTATCAAAATGTAATAGTAAACGGAATTATGCAACATGTTTCTTGAAATTACAGTATTGTCCCCCTATAAGCTCGGTTTGGTGCATACGATGTGGGCTTTTCACTATCCCCACCACTTCTGTCTCACTCTTGTTCGGCGAAGGCGAAAGCGAGATGGAATGAGAGCGAGATGGAATGAGAGCGAACGAAAGACACTAGAAGCGAGCGGGGCGGTACGAGACAGATGAGACGTTGATTTTTTGTCTCGCTCCGTCTTTCGGACTCCTAACACTACGTCCTTTGCGTGCGCGATGGTCGCGAGCGCTTACGGTGAGTACGGAAACCACTTCGCAAAATCTTGACGCAGGCCCGGCTCAAGTCTTTTTTGCGCCCTGAGCGAACTTATTTGAGATGATTTATGACTTTACTCTGTAAAATTAGGCAACTACTAGGGCGTAAGGTTGACAAGAGTCGCAAAATGGTCTTTTCATTGCTGGCATTGCTGGAATTTGACAAGCTGGCCTAGGGCGTAAAAAAGACTCGTGCTGTGCCTGGCTATTTGATCGTCGCGCGCATCATCGAGCAGTCACGATTCCATCTGAGCGCTCGTACCCGTCGGGCACGCCCGTCGCGCACGCAAAGCGTTTCATCTCACTCCCCCCTTGGGCCAGAAAGGAGCGAGAAACGAACACTCGGAATTAAGGCTCTGCTCATGATACGGGCTCAACGCCGGTCCCAACCAGTGAGCCCTCAGGGATACAATACTGTAGTCGTATCGTTCACGCCGTTTTAGATTTTAAACGTTTCCGATAAGATTTAATTTCAATTCCTACCACTCGTAACATTGTAATCTTATTTTAGACTGAATCGATAACGTTGGGTGTGACACGAAAATGGTAAGGTGGCTCGCGAGCCCCCCGAGCATGTGACACAAAATTACATTGTGTGATAGGTCTATCCTATAACTGGTCTGTGGTCAATGGTAGAAACACATTATGTTTCCCGCACCCACCGCTCTAAAATCGGAGAGGGCGCTCGAAAACCAGTGGTTGCACAGACCAGGTATAGAATAGACCTTTCATTCAATTGTCTTCAGTGTCACCGTTCTGAAGTACTGATATTCTGTAAAAACCACTGGTTTTCGAGCGCCCTCTCCGATTATCGAGCGGTGGGTGCGGGAAACATAATGTGTTTCTAGCATTGACACAGGTAAAGCTGCCGGTATCACCGAGAAAAGTATAGAAGCTGTGTTATACAGGGTGTCCCACTAATTCGGTTCACCTCAAATATCTATTATTTCAAGTAATAAGCGAAAATATTATTTATAGAAGTTGTCTGTTGTCTGGTTCAAATTCAATAGAATAGCGAATTCTGAGTATGAAAGTACCAAAATGCATTAATCTTAAAACTAATTGTTTCTGAGATATTCAACAATGTCCACCCTATTACTTTAATCATAGAACATATTCGAAGTTATGCTCAGTTGATTTCGAATAGCCGGCCGTTGAATGTGGAAATAATAAAATAAAACAATAAATACGAATGTGAAAGGGCGCTTTTTTACTCTTAAAAGTATAAACATGCCATGTGAGGCGTGTGTAATAAACCAAATCAACGACACTTACCTCCTATAAATTCAAACATATTGTTATATTTATTAAAACATGATACAGAAATTAAACCAATTTCAGCAGAATATAATGAATATTCCAACCAGTTGAAACAATTTTTCGGAAGTATTTGAAGCATTCGTAGGCTACATATTATATCGAACTTGATGCGACTTTGGGTTTCAGCTACCCTCTTTTAAGTATTTCACACCTTCAAGGGGAAGGGCGACAGCAAGTCACAGTAGTGTAAGTGCTAGGGATGCACCACTACAGTGGTTCGCGCTATGTTGATGTGCCATCCTTTCAATGGAACGGTTAAAGACCCAACATCGAATCGAACCAGCGCGAATTCAGCGAGCCAAAATTTTCTTATGTCGCGGGCCCCGCCCGAGTCCTGCGGTCTTCTCTGCGAGAAATGATTCGATTTTCCTACTGACACGGACGGACCCTCATGAGAGTTTCCTATTTTTCGGGTGCCTATACTTTATGTAGCGTGGTCGGCGTTTGCACTATTTAAAGAGCAAACGAAAGGGGTACTTTTTATGTGTCATTGAATCATACTATAAAAATCAATTGGAATGAAATATCAGCAGGAAATAAGATTTATTATATGTATGAGAATGAAATATTTGGTACTGGCTCGCACTCATCTCCCCTTGTATTTAAAGCGGGGGTGGAACCAATTATTTTCGTAATCCACGTTAAAAAACAAGCAACTTTTGTTGGAAACATTTTTTCTTAAAACCATTCCGAACTATTTCTCGATGTCTAGTTTCTACAGGGTGTCGCAGGGAAGACTGGACAGTGGGATTTCTCCTAACGTATTGGAGATATAAAAATAAAAAAATATGGAATTGCATGGTTCGAGGGCGCCAATTAATTCGCGCAGACGATTTTTTTTTCAATTATTATTTTAAAAGATACGACGGTCAAGTTCGGTTTTTTAAATGGAACTATTTTTTTGAAGAGCTGACCTGATAGTACGTTACAAGACAAATTCAATAAGCTTTAATGTATTTACTTTATTTCCATTGGTTTTTGAGATATTGCGCTTGCAAATTTACTGATTTTCACTGGAAGAAAACCCGCTGGAATAATAAGGACCGAGGACGATATTGCTGGAGCCACAGGTGGCATTGCCTGTTGAAATAGATACCTACCTGTCAAAGGTCTACGCCAGGAATGGCAGGCCCAAAGGCTGGACAATTCTGTTCCGTCAGAATTGCTACTTAGGTAGGTAAAACTTGCGGTGTCGAGAAGCGCACCGTTACTTTTATTTCGCACTTGCTTCTACGCTCGGATGGCCGGTTCTTTTGGGAGGGATGCAAGCTCGATTGATTAGGATAGGAGGTATGAAAGTTGCTAGACTAAATTTCCACCATAGGGAGCAGATTGTAGTAGAACCAATCGGATTTGCATCCCTCACAAACGGCTGCTCTCTTGAAGAGGCCCTCTTTACAGCAATACCTCCTCCCCAATGCCCACCTTCTCTCGCACGGAATACGTCAACGTATGCTATTGTTTTGATATTGAAGCTCGTGCTTATACTCGAGAGGAGCACGCGTCGACAGTGGGCTCTCCCTTTTTTCCTGTGCCTCTCCACAGGAGTATTGACGGTGGATTGTAGGAGCGTAGATGTCGGGATGCCAGTTATTGAATTCAGGAGACGATAGAAACACTTTATTACAAAACACACATGTACTATAATTAAAGTAAATCGGATTCCTCTCGGGCAGGAGTACTGATAATGGTGGAACTAGCGTCCCCACTTCGCGCAGACCGATTACACGCAGGGTAGTCGGATCACACACTACACAAATGATATAGGGTAATTCTGGAGCAACGCCCGTCAAGGAGATACGGCCTGCTACCCCGTGGCGAGGACAGCCCTTCGCAGTGCCTCACCCGTATTTTATGGCTTTCGATCCTCGAAGGGATTCGAGTGCCTATTAAGAAGTGAGAAATTTTCGATTTCCGCATTTTTCATCAGTGAATTGATTCCTTATGTTTCGCCGATGAAACTAACACCAAGAACGACGTAATTCAGACCATAATGAAGGAAATTCCATGGAAAATCGATTTATATTATTTCAAGCTGACTTGACTTGGTTAAAAATAGTCCGATTTACCTGAAATTAGGTATGATCTTCATCGGAAAAACATAAGGAATCCATCGGTGCCACTTTCATATCGATGCGATGAAGAAAAGAAGTAAACATTTGAAATCCTGAACATTTCTCACTTCTTAAACGTATTCTAAACCCTTCGACGGTCGGAAGCCATAAAATTCAATGAGGCACTGCAGGGTGTATTCCTCGTCACGGGGTAACGGGCGTAGCTCCAGAATTAGCCTGTATCTGTTTAGGAAATAAAATAATTCTTTATTCTTTATCGTATGGATATGGAAGTGTCGCCGATGGAATCCTTGGGGTTTTCCGATGAAAATCATGCCAAATGTCGTGTAAATCGGACAATTTTTACAGAGGGAATACAAATGGCATGTGCCAAAGTAGTCCGATTTGCATGACATTTGGTATGATTTTCATTAGAAAAACATAAGGAATCTATTGGCGTCACTTCCCCCTCGGTACGATTAAGAAAAGAATTTCTTAATATGCTGCAACCGATATTTGACCCTCGACTGCGGAGTCTCGACCTCAATTCGCTACGTTCGGCCCAGGATTCATACTTTTTTCCGGAAAAGGCCATAAAAATCGGGTGAGCGTCTGCGAAGGGCTGTCCTCGCCACGGGGTATCAGGCCGCATCACCTTGACGGGTGTTGCTTCAGAATTACCCTGTACAATCATTTGTGCAGTGTGTGATCCGACCACCCTGCGTGTAATCGGTCTGCGCGAAGTGGGGCGCTAGTTCCATCGTTATCAGTACTCCTGCCCAAGAGGAATACGATTTACTTTAATTATAGTACATGTGTATTTTGTAATAAAGTGTTTCTATCGTCTCCTGAATTCAGTAACTCGCATCCAGACATCTACGCTCCGACAATCCACCGTCAATACCACTGGTGGAGAGACACAAGAAAAAAAGTGTGAACCCGCTGTGGACGCGTGATCCTCTCGAGTATAAACACGAGTTTCAATATCAAAACAAAAACATTCACGTATTCACACGTTGACGTATTCCGTGCGAGAGAAGGTGGGCATTGGGGAGGAGGTATTGCTGTGAAGAGGGCCACTTCAAGGGAGCAGCCGTTTGTGAGGGATGCAAATCCGATTGATTCTAATACAATCTGCTCCGTATGATTGAAAATTAGTCTAGCAACTTTCACACCTCTTAACCTAACCAATCGAGTTTGCATCCCTCCCAAAAGAACCGGCCATCCGAGCGTAGAAGCAAGTGCGAAATAAAAGTAACGGTTCTCGATACCGCAGATGTATCTACCTAAGTAGCATTTCTGACGGAAAATAATTGTCCAGCCTTTGGGCCTGCCATTCCTGGCGTAGACCTTTGGCAGGTAGGTATCTGTTTCAACAGGCAATGCCACCGGTGGATCCAGCAAGACCGTTGTTACGAAGTAGAGAAGACACTCATGCTTTCTCAGTAAAGTTATAGTCTATTGTAGATAGACTTTTATTACAAAAATGAAAACCGTGCTTAAGGTTACGCGTTGACAAGTGTTTAGGTCAGTGGTCCGTACTGGAGTCTCTGGCGTCGGTGGAGATTCAGGGGTTTTATACCCCTTGAGGGCACGACACTTTCCTTTGTTTTTTGGCGGAAAAGTCTGGCGGGAGTATCAGGCGGGAAGATTTGGCGGGAAGATCTTCTTGGGGTATCTAGCGCTAAGATCTATTGCGAAGGTCCGTAGAGATCTAGCGCTAGGATATATCGGGGAAAGGTGTATTGAGTGGACCTAACGAGAAGTTATGTGGTGGTCCTTTGTCACGCGTTTGGGATGATCCTTGTCTATTGGCGCCAGCCTGGCGTATGACGTAACACCTCCCCGCCTAGATTGGAGTTCGTCCTCGAACTTTGAAGTACAGTTTCAATTCAAGTCATATGATGGGGCACTCAGCTTCGGTCGTCTTGCCCTTCCTTTTGCCTTATGGGTCGTTTGAGAGGTGGTCGTTGCTGTAGTTGTTGCGTAGGTTGGTGGACGTACCTCTGATTCTGCCAAGAAGACAACAAGTCGCGGCGAGGGCGCTTCTTGTAATAAAGCCTCGCGCTGGGTTATCGTATCATGATTGCTTGAATCATTATTTATGTTGTAACAATTTACGTAATAATATGTACATGGTTTACATAAGCAGAGCGCCAACTTGTAAATTTTAAATTCATATATTCCGTACATCAATACGCAACCAGACAATATCATTAAACTGAATTTTATCGTGACCCATCGTGACTTCGATGTAGAAAAGGTTCGAACTCGATTCTCCATTGACTCTGCTTCCAAGCGAATGCTATCTAAACTTCTTATTTTTGCGTGTAAAGTATCCGAGTCAAATGAGGTCTCCTTGATTTCTGGGATAAAGGCAATCGTGAGGTTATCTGGTAGCGTATGATTTATTTGTGGCAACCCTAGGTCCAACGAAGCGCGGGAAGTCTTTTCAGCATTTGCTGCGTACAGTGCTGCTGCAGTCGATACCATCGTGCAGCCGGGCTTGAGGTTTAGTACAAATACCCTAGTTTTGGAAATAGTGTCGTGAAATCCGTCTTTACAAGACACCTGAATATAATCGTTGAAGGGTAAGATCCCTATCCAAGCATTAGGCTCCTCTAATTGGTGCCAAATTGAGTGAGAACCCTTAGCTAATCCCATTGGGGAATGCTTTGACGGATCGTCATATAAATTTTTTGTTCCAATTCGAATGCAGGGGTCTTGCAAGCTTATTGAATAGCGCGGAATGTGTCGTTTAGAAATTCGCTTATCCCCTAGTTTCTTACACGAGTCAAGTTCACGCTTAGAAGTGGGCATGTAAGAATACGTGGTGTGATCCATTATAACATGTGGTATTGACAGCTGAATATATTTTAACCCCAACTGCGGTTGATTAATCGCGGGTACTGGTACCAAGTGATGCGCCATAAAATCGTTTTCCTCCAGGATGGGGATTCTGATCTCGAAACAGATCTTTTTATTGTTCAGTGTCGCGATGTTAACGGTACTAACTCTTAGCACATCGAAGTGGTGTTTAGTTTTAAAGGGAAGTACCATTTTATTTTGGCCGTATACTTGTATGATTTCCTCTAGAACTGCGTCTAATTTGTCAACACTTAATAAGCTAGGATGAATTTGGCCTTTTTCCGCGTGTATTACAATGGTTCCTAGTAACGAGAGAGAATCGGTAAATTCGCTGATTAGATCGCTAATTATTATTACCTCTTCTAACGAAATAATTTCCCTACGCACTTCCGCGTTAACCTTATTAATTTTCGAAATTAAGTTATTAGTATGGAGGTTTAATTTCCTCTCGAATAAATCTGCGTCGAGTGCGGAAGTCTTCAAAATATGCGTTTCGTTCGCGATGAGCTTCGCGAGGCTGTTTTGTTTCGATATATCCTTAGCTATTTCTTTATTATAATACTCGGCGTCTTCGTTCGTCATTGTTCCAAATAGGGTGTTGCTAATTTCTCCCAAAAAGTTAAACCATCCGCGTTTCTGTCTCGGTTCGCTCTCTGAGTTGCCCATGCTAAGGAGTAGATTAGCGGAATATTTTTGCCGTCGGTGGAATCGATAAGAGTGGACAGATCGTTTCGTTAGCCCTAAAGGTCGAGTTTCCTAGCCGCGGCCGGTGGTCACATCCTAAGCACCTCTCTTTTGGAGAAGCATGCATCCGTTTTCCTAGCTACGTTTTCGACCGGCCGCGGCCGCGCGTCTGCTACAGCAGCAACCTAGGCTACAGTAAGCTTGACTCCTCCAAATTGAGTCGTAGCCGCAGCCGCGCTGCGATCCAGCGCCACCGTGGGACAGAATCCCCAAAATAAGGAAACAAGTCAGAATTCAAAAGTTATGGGATTATGTTTTCTTTATATGTTTCTTGTGAACTAAAGTAGTCTTCTTCGCAAGACAACTTGAACATTCTCGAACAGCTGATGGACTTCCTATTTACTTTTCGCGACATCATACATATATACTCTTCCCACAACACCTCGTATAAATTCATACACACTCGCGCTCTCGTGACCAACCCGAGTGCTCAGTTACACAGAACAGTAAATAACTCGACTATATTCGCCGAAACTGTTACGTATCTATTGTATCGCCTCAATTCTTTATCTCTAAATAAATCGCATTATTCTCAACATTTTTTAGTTCTCTCTATACAAATAGGATATAAAAATACAATATAAAAAGAAAAAATATAATAATAATAATAATAATTTAATTTAATTTATTGCCACTTTCGTGTTACAATTTAACGATCAAATAATCTTTCCATTTCATTCCCATGATTGTGTCAGTGTAAGTCCCACCCTTCTAATGTATCCTGTTGTCTCTTAACAATTTTTTCTATTTTACAAGTGTTTCCTAATCTATTCTATGTTACATAATCTTCTTTTATCACTTTCCTGTTCTTCCCATCTTTTCCTTCTCCCTATTATCTCCCGTAGAATAGCCAAGTTTTTCCCTTCTCCTCTAATTACCTCTGCACAATTCCTGCCACTCTCTCAACTTACTTCACATGTTTCAATCGCGTGTTTCACTGTTTCTTCCTCTTTCTTACATACCCTTTCTTCTTTCATTAGCCAATATTTGCATGTTCTTGTTTCACTACCCTGTATGAATCTTCCTATCCTTTCTAATTCTCCTCTCCTTTTTTCATTTCCCCTCATAAGCATTTCGGCTTATCTCCTGGTTTCCTTGCCACCTCTTTTAATTCTCTTAGGAACTTTGACTCTTTTACTTTCATCTGTCTTTCTTGTTCTTGGATGTCAATTACTTATCTGTTCTAATTTTTAATCCACACTTCTTCCCCATTTAATCTTCTTCTTTTCCATTCTTCGTTTGACCATCCTCTTCCTTCCAAGAATTTGATTCGCATTCTTTCCTTTTTTCATTACTTCATTTCCTCTCATTAGTCTTCTCCTACATTCATATCGTATCGATCCTTCTTCCGAGTTTATTAGTGTCTCTTCAAACTTCATTACCCTTACTCCCATTTTAATTGCTATGCCATCTCTTCCTGTTTCTTTTAACAGCCAATATGTTGATATTGATCTCTCCAATTTCATTATCCATCGTATGTATTTCGCCTGCAATTTTTCTATTTCCTCATACCTTCTCCATCCCCATATCGCTGCTCCATACGCCACGGTGCTTCTAACTAGCGCATCAAACAGTTTCATTCTTCTTTCAGTCATCTCTGAATAATCTTTCTCCAATCCCCCCCATACTTCTCCTAGTATCATATTCGCTTCCCTAACTACCTTCTTAATATAGTGTTTATCCTCGTTGTTCTCTCCCTCTCGTTCTATAATCTAAATATTTCAGTTCTCTTACTCTTTCTTCTTCATTCCAACGGAATCTTTCCTATTTTCTTCTTCCTCCTGCTTTCCTGCATATCATTATCTTAGACTTTTACACATTTAACTCCAAGCCTTTCTTCTTTATGTATCTCTCGAATCTCTTTATCATATTCTTAGGTCCTTGTGCATTATTTACCATTAACACATCACCCGCGTATGAAATTGTTAAAATTTTCCTTCTACCTATTACGACCCCTCCTTCCTGTTCTTTGCTCATTTCTTCTTTCCAGGTCTGCAAATGCGACATTGAAAAGTGTCAAGCTTAACGGGCACCCTTGTCTAACACCCTTTCCTGTTAAAAAAACTTTCCTATCAGTTCCTTCTTCATTCCTAAAGCGCATATAGTTCTGTCGTGCATTTCCTGTATCCGTATTCTTAGTTGTTCGCCAACTCCTTCTTCATAAAGTCTTTTCCAAATTTCTTCCCTTTCCAATCAATCAAATGCTCTCTTCATATCCGTGAAAAACAGATATAGTTTCCCTCTTTCTTTTGAGGTTTCTATATCTATAACCATTTTAACTACCGCTATTGCGTCTACTGTTCCTCTCCTTCTCCTGAATCCCATATGCGTATCGTTTAATATCCCATTTTCCATTTGTTCTTCTAATTTTCTCCTTAGAATTTTCACGCATATCTTATAATCCGTGTCCATCTAAGTTATGCCCCTATAGTTCTTAACCATTTCCCTTTCTCCTTTTTTTTTTTTTTTTTTTTTTTTTTTTTTTTTTTTAATACAGGACATACTATTCCTTCTTTCCATTCTCCCGGAAAGTCCCCTTTCTTCCATGTTCTGTTTATCACCTTTGTTTGATTACCTATATTTATGAAGATGATTGCGACCTCGATGTTGAATTAAGATATATAATTTAAATGCAGGAGTTTAAATTTTAAGTCTGTTCGACTTTTAATATCTTACATGATTTGAGTTGAGATCGACGTGAGCCAGATCGGTTTCTATCTATATTTACCTAATAAATTTTTATTCAAAACGACTTAATTTGTAAATTATTTTTTGCTATATTCAATAAAAATTGGAATTTTATGTTCATTAAGAATAGGTGTTTACCCTGTGATAATTGTTGGTTGGGCTTCAAATTCTAATTATTCAATATTAGGAGCGATTGGGTCAATTTCACAGTGAGTTTCTTATGAAGTAAGTTTATTTTTAACAATATTTTCTGTAATTCTATTAATTGAAAATTATTCATTATTGGATTTATATAAATTTCAATATTATATTAAATTTATTTTAATTTTAATCCCAATACTTCGACAAGAAAATCGCGGATAGTTCTTTTAAAATCGGAGACCAAGTGCTACTGCACGACAAGACGCGAGCGGTTAAAAACTAACACCTGCGTGGATAGGCTCTAACACGATTCAAAACACGCACGATAATAATAATTACAGTATAGAGGGCGACGAACAATCCGAGTTCAGACAAACACTTCATAGAATAGGGCAGTAATAGGGAAATGGTCACAGTTTTGAAGGAAAGTAACGATTCACTAACAATTACATATAAGGATAAGACTAAGAAAGGTAATTTATTGAAAAAGATGGTAAATAAGCGCACAACTAGGCGTCGTCGTCCCAGCCACGTAGGGCGCAGTCGGCCTCCAATAACGACCACAGTCGAGGCCGCGGATCAGGCCCAACGAAGATGTCCCCATGACGTTCTACGCAAAAAAAAAACAATTGCAAGACTATTACTACACGCACGGAAATAGAAACAATAAGCATTTCTACAATCCCCGATGCAATAAGACAATCACCAAATAGGACCCTCAGACCCCATGAGTCTTCGTCATCCTCCCAGAATTCTGCATGCTGGAAGAATCGGTGCCAGTGCACCCGATACTCCCTAATTGCCACCATGTAGGCAATGCTGATACAACCCGGCGGGGCGGGGCACTGGAAACGCTAGAGGGATAAACGGATAAATAGGATAATAAAATAACACACACGAAGAACAAACAAACATCACTCGCACGTACAATTAGAGCAAACATAATGTCTCGGGGCACGTCTAAGATGGCCGACAACATCTTTGTCCAGGAGATCGCAACGAAATAAGAAGCGACTAAGAAAATCGAGACCCATTTGCCCTAACTTCTCACTTCTACTCAAGCCCGGACGAAGAAGATAAACTGTATTACGTTCGCAAAAAATTTATCACACACACACACACACACGCGCGCGCGCGCGCGCGCACGAGGAAAGACTCTATGAAACGCCGACTACACCTCGGCATTATAATTTACAGGATTTTTGTCCTACAAACGACGATACCACTCGCAGGAGGAACGACCCCCGACATAGATTTCACTATAAAAGAATTCCAACACCACCCCGACATTTACTTCGAAAACCTAGGCGATTTACAAATTTATCGAGATAGCTGGAAGTTAGTATTACACGTAAACATATCTTACATCTACCGACGCGAAGCAAACCTCCAAGCTGCACTATATGATATACATGCGCAATGTAAAAAACCATGTACCGACAACTTACAAAAATTTTGTCAAACATTCACCGCGAAAATCCAAGACAAGGTAGACCGCATCGCCAAAACTCTTTACCTACGTCCAGTAAACTAAAGTCTCAGCACAAAACAGCGTCGTGCACAAATAGACGGATTAGGTTACATAGGCAAATCACTCTTGGGGCTAATGGATTCCGGGGATAGAAAGAAAATCGATGATTTTACTAGACCTTTTCAAAACACAAGATAACAGACTTTAAAAAAAAAAGTAAAACGCAATCAAGGGACAAATGCAAATTTTAAGAGCAAATACCAAACTTCTCAACGAGACTACACATGGCATACGAGACAACGATAACACACTCTTAAACGCGACGTGACAAATTCAATACTTGCTCCAACAGACAGCCAACATTACTAAATTTCGAGAGACAGTAGACGAACCCCTCATACTAATAAACGGCCTCGCAGAAACACTATTGCGCGACACGCAAGTCTTGTTAGAATTCATTATGGATATAAAGAAAGGAGTCCTAAACCTACGATTAATACCACCAGCACAAATCATAACGTACCTCACTTCCGCATTAGCACATATTTCGAATGGACTAGACTTCATAAATGGAATAAAATTAGAAAACAAGCCGCCATTATCGAAATCCTCCAGCTCTCCACATTTTCGGATACCAAATCAATTACTGTAGTACTAAATATTTCATTGTTAAACGCGAAAAAATTCTAATTGAGCAAGGTACGCCTGATACACACGAAGATAAACAAATCGTTCTACGCGTATAGAACCTCTCGACTCGTACGAGGTACGTGACACCTTGGTGCAAGATTACATACAACTAAGCAAACAGGGCCTAGCAAAATGTAGGACAATAAACGATCTGTACCTCTGCACCTCTAATCACCCGATGTTCCAAGCGATACCATACAGACCGTGCGAAGTACAATTGTACACAAAATTAACAAACACATGTAAAATGCGAATTATGACACTGAATCACACATTCCAGATAGAATTACAACTACCAGGCACGTGGATTTATATCGCGCCGAAACCGATACAGCTAGCAGTATAATAACAATAAGAAACAAATGTACAATCACTACCACCAAATTCACAATAGAAACTAGAAAACAATGCGGAATAGAAAGAACATGGTACTACTTACCTGACCACAATTTTTTGTCATCAGATGAAATCACACTTTCACAGACTACTGTAAGTTCGTACGCAAACACAAATTTCAAGCTTAAAAGGATAATCGAACACCCCGAAGAATTAAATAAAGTTAGCAAACAAATTAGAAGACTTACAAAAACGATTTAGAAAAACCCGAAATTATACCAACCGAGTATCACCAAGCTTCTTTATACTATCCACAGTAACGGGAGTTATCACATGAGGACCCATGCCTAAAGTTGCATACGTTGCAAAGTAGGATGCCTTCGTTCTTCACCTTCTTCTTCACTGACAATCCCCTTCCTCCTTGCACTAATCTGCTTCGAATTCTTCACAGATCATCCTCTCATTCTTTGGCCTCATAATTTGACTAAACCATATCACTCGAAAGTGGTATGATACACGTTTGATAGATGTTCAATACACGTTCAGAGTGGTACGATTCACGTTCGATGCACGATCAGAGTGGTACGATAGACGTTGAAAGTGGTATGATACACGTTTGATAGATGTTCAATACACGTTCAGAGTGGTACGATTCACGTTCGATGCACGATCAAGATGCACGTACAATTGTGTACAATTGTACTTCGCACGGTCTGTATGGTATCGCTTTGAACATCGGGTGATTAGAGGTGCAGAGGTACAGATCGTTTATTGTCCTACATTTTGCTAGGCCCTGTTTGCTTAGTTGTATGTAATCTTGCACCAAGGTGTCACGTACCTCGTACGAGTCGAGGGGTTCTATACGCGTAGAACGATTCGTTTATCTTCGTGTGTATCAGGCGTACCTTGCTCAATTAGAATTTTTTCGCGTTTAACAATGAAATATTTAGTACTACAGTAATTGATTTGGTATCCGAAAATGTGGAGAGCTGGAGGATTTCGATAATGGCGGCTTGTTTTCTAATTTTATTCCAATTGTGAAGTCTAGTCCATTCGAAATATGTGCTAATGCGGAAGTGAGGTACGTTATGATTTGTGCTGGTGGTATTAATCGTAGGTTTAGGACTCCTTTCTTTATATCCATAATGAATTCTAACAAGACTTGCGTGTCGCGCAATAGTGTTTCTGCGAGGCCGTTTATTAGTATGAGGGGTTCGTCTACTGTCTCTCGAAATTTAGTAATGTTGGCTGTCTGTTGGAGCAAGTATTGAATTTGTCACGTCGCGTTTAAGAGTGTGTTATCGTTGTCTCGTATGCCATGTGTAGTCTCGTTGAGAAGTTTGGTATTTGCTCTTAAAATTTGCATTTGTCCCTTGATTGCGTTTTACTTTTTTTTTTAAAGTCTGTTATCTTGTGTTTTGAAAAGGTCTAGTAAAATCATCGATTTTCTTTCTATCCCCGGAATCCATTAGCCCCAAGAGTGATTTGCCTATGTAACCTAATCCGTCTATTTGTGCACGACGCTGTTTTGTGCTGAGCTTTTAGTTTACTGGACGTAGGTAAAGAGTTTTGGCGATGCGGTCTACCTTGTCTTGGATTTTCGCGGTGAATGTTTGACAAAATTTTTGTAAGTTGTCGGTACATGGTTTTTTACATTGCGCAAGTATATCATATAGTGCAGCTTGGAGGTTTGCTTCGCGTCGGTAGATGTAAGATATGTTTACGTGTAATACTAACTTCCAGCTATCTCGATAAATTTGTAAATCGCCTAGGTTTTCGAAGTAAATGTCGGGGTGGTGTTGGAATTCTTTTATAGTGAAATCTATGTCGGGGGTTGTTCCTCCTGCGAGTGGTATCGTCGTTTGTAGGACAAAAATCCTGTAAATTATAATGCCGAGGTGTAGTCGGCGTTTCATAGAGTCTTTCCTCGTGCGCGCGCGCGCGCGCGTGTGTGTGTGTGTGTGTGTGATAAATTTTTTGCGAACGTAATACAGTTTATCTTCTTCGTCCGGGCTTGAGTAGAAGTGAGAAGTTAGGGCAAATGGGTCTCGATTTTCTTAGTCGCTTCTTATTTCGTTGCGATCTCCTGGACAAAGATGTTGTCGGCCATCTTAGACGTGCCCCGAGACATTATGTTTGCTCTAATTGTACGTGCGAGTGATGTTTGTTTGTTTGTTCTTCGTGTGTGTTATTTTATTATCCTATTTATCCGTTTATCCCTCTAGCGTTTCCAGTGCCCCGCCCCGCCGGGTTGTATCAGCATTGCCTACATGGTGGCAATTAGGGAGTATCGGGTGCACTGGCACCGATTCTTCCAGCATGCAGAATTCTGGGAGGATGACGAAGACTCATGGGGTCTGAGGGTCCTATTTGGTGATTGTCTTATTGCATCGGGGATTGTAGAAATGCTTATTGTTTCTATTTCCGTGCGTGTAGTAATAGTCTTGCAATTGTTTTTTTTTTGCGTAGAACGTCATGGGGACATCTTCGTTGGGCCTGATCCGCGGCCTCGACTGTGGTCGTTATTGGAGGCCGACTGCGCCCTACGTGGCTGGGACGACGACGCCTAGTTGTGCGCTTATTTACCATCTTTTTCAATAAATTACCTTTCTTAGTCTTATCCTTATATGTAATTGTTAGTGTATCGTTACTTTCCTTCAAAACTGTGACCATTTCCCTATTACTGCCCTATTCTATGAAGTGTTTGTCTGAACTCGGATTGTTCGTCGCCCTCTATACTGTAATTATTATTATCGTGCGTGTTTTGAATCGTGTTAGAGCCTATCCACGCAGGTGTTAGTTTTTAACCGCTCGCGTCTTGTCGTGCAGTAGCACTTGGTCTCCGATTTTAAAAGAACTATCCGCGATTTTCTTGTCGAAGTATTGGGATTAAAATTAAAATAAATTTAATATAATATTGAAATTTATATAAATCCAATAATGAATAATTTTCAATTAATAGAATTACAGAAAATATTGTTAAAAATAAACTTACTTCATAAGAAACTCACTGTGAAATTGACCCAATCGCTCCTAATATTGAATAATTAGAATTTGAAGCCCAACCAACAATTATCACAGGGTAAACACCTATTCTTAATGAACATAAAATTCCAATTTTTATTGAATATAGCAAAAAATAATTTACAAATTAAGTCGTTTTGAATAAAAATTTATTAGGTAAATATAGATAGAAACCGATCTGGCTCACGTCGATCTCAACTCAAATCATGTAAGATATTAAAAGTCGAACAGACTTAAAATTTAAACTCCTGCATTTAAATTATATATCTTAATTCAACATCGAGGTCGCAATCATCTTCATAAATATAGGTAATCAAACAAAGGTGATAAACAGAACATGGAAGAAAGGGGACTTTCCGGGAGAATGGAAAGAAGGAATAGTATGTCCTGTATTAAAAAAAAAAAAAAAAAAAAAAAAAAAAAAAAAAAAAGGAGAAAGGGAAATGGTTAAGAACTATAGGGGCATAACTTAGATGGACACGGATTATAAGATATGCGTGAAAATTCTAAGGAGAAAATTAGAAGAACAAATGGAAAATGGGATATTAAACGATACGCATATGGGATTCAGGAGAAGGAGAGGAACAGTAGACGCAATAGCGGTAGTTAAAATGGTTATAGATATAGAAACCTCAAAAGAAAGAGGGAAACTATATCTGTTTTTCACGGATATGAAGAGAGCATTTGATTGATTGGAAAGGGAAGAAATTTGGAAAAGACTTTATGAAGAAGGAGTTGGCGAACAACTAAGAATACGGATACAGGAAATGCACGACAGAACTATATGCGCTTTAGGAATGAAGAAGGAACTGATAGGAAAGTTTTTTTAACAGGAAAGGGTGTTAGACAAGGGTGCCCGTTAAGCTTGACACTTTTCAATGTCGCATTTGCAGACCTGGAAAGAAGAAATGAGCAAAGAACAGGAAGGAGGGGTCGTAATAGGTAGAAGGAAAATTTTAACAATTTCATACGCGGGTGATGTGTTAATGGTAAATAATGCACAAGGACCTAAGAATATGATAAAGAGATTCGAGAGATACATAAAGAAGAAAGGCTTGGAGTTAAATGTGTAAAAGTCTAAGATAATGATATGCAGGAAAGCAGGAGGAAGAAGAAAATAGGAAAGATTCCGTTGGAATGAAGAAGAAAGAGTAAGAGAACTGAAATATTTAGATTATAGAACGAGAGGGAGAGAACAACGAGGATAAACACTATATTAAGAAGGTAGTTAGGGAAGCGAATATGATACTAGGAGAAGTATGGGGGGGATTGGAGAAAGATTATTCAGAGATGACTGAAAGAAGAATGAAACTGTTTGATGCGCTAGTTAGAAGCACCGTGGCGTATGGAGCAGCGATATGGGGATGGAGAAGGTATGAGGAAATAGAAAAATTGCAGGCGAAATACATACGATGGATAATGAAATTGGAGAGATCAACATCAACATATTGGCTGTTAAAAGAAACAGGAAGAGATGGCATAGCAATTAAAATGGGAGTAAGGGTAATGAAGTTTGAAGAGACACTAATAAACTCGGAAGAAGGATCGATACGATATGAATGTAGGAGAAGACTAATGAGAGGAAATGAAGTAATGAAAAAAGGAAAGAATGCGAATCAAATTCTTGGAAGGAAGAGGATGGTCAAACGAAGAATGGAAAAGAAGAAGATTAAATGGGGAAGAAGTGTGGATTAAAAATTAGAACAGATAAGTAATTGACATCCAAGAACAAGAAAGACAGATGAAAGTAAAAGAGTCAAAGTTCCTAAGAGAATTAAAAGAGGTGGCAAGGAAACCAGGAGATAAGCCGAAATGCTTATGAGGGGAAATGAAAAAAGGAGAGGAGAATTAGAAAGGATAGGAAGATTCATACAGGGTAGTGAAACAAGAACATGCAAATATTGGCTAATGAAAGAAGAAAGGGTATGTAAGAAAGAGGAAGAAACAGTGAAACACGCGATTGAAACATGTGAAGTAAGTTGAGAGAGTGGCAGGAATTGTGCAGAGGTAATTAGAGGAGAAGGGAAAAACTTGGCTATTCTACGGGAGATAATAGGGAGAAGGAAAAGATGGGAAGAACAGGAAAGTGATAAAAGAAGATTATGTAACATAGAATAGATTAGGAAACACTTGTAAAATAGAAAAAATTGTTAAGAGACAACAGGATACATTAGAAGGGTGGGACTTACACTGACACAATCATGGGAATGAAATGGAAAGATTATTTGATCGTTAAATTGTAACACGAAAGTGGCAATAAATTAAATTAAATTATTATTATTATTATTATATTTTTTCTTTTTATATTGTATTTTTATATCCTATTTGTATAGAGAGAACTAAAAAATGTTGAGACTAATGCGATTTATTTAGAGATAAAGAATTGAGGCGATACAATAGATACGTAACAGTTTCGGCGAATTTAGTCGAGTTATTTACTGTTCTGTGTAACTGAGCACTCGGGTTGGTCACGAGAGCGCGAGTGTGTATGAATTTATACGAGGTGTTGTGGGAAGAGTATATATGTATGATGTCGCGAAAAGTAAATAGGAAGTCCATCAGCTGTTCGAGAATGTTCAAGTTGTCTTGCGATTGATGTGAAGAAGAGAAGAAGAGAAAAAGAGAAGGAAAGAGAAGGAGAAAGAAAGAGATTGATAGAGAGAGAGAGAGAGAGAGAGAGAGAGAGAGAGAGAGAGAGAGAGAGAGAGAGAGAGAGAGAGAGAGAGAGAGAGAGAGAGAGAGAGAGAGAGAGAGAGAGAGAGAGAGAGAGAGGAAGAGAGAGATGGTTCTGCCGAGACACTATTTATATTCTATTTTTATATTTTTTCTTTTTATATTTCTATTTTTTAATTAATGGAACAATATATAATCATTTTACAATCTATTTACTTGTCTGTCTGCCTCCTTCACTCCTCAACAATTTCTATCGACTCTGCATAATTCTTTCTATGATTCTCGCCTCCAATTGTAAAGACGACACTACATAAGAAGTCTTTGTATTTCAAACTGAATACAGTATCATTTTTATTTAATCTTAAGCCATGTATAAGCTATGTGTATCCGCGGCTGCACCAAACTGCAGAAGATGTGAGGAAAAACTTTAAAACTTTTGTTAACGTGTTGTAACAGAGCGATGCTGCCTGCGAAACATTAGATACGCGTCCTGCTGCTAAAATCATACGTGATGGTGAATATTACGACGAGGATTATCTTATAGATTGAGAACTGGTAGCATGTGCCATCAATGATATTCTAGTTAATGCTCGTAGGAAAAAAATGTTAAATTATATTACATTTCTATTTATATTTTTATATTCTTTTAATTTTAAATAAATCTCTTAATCATATTATTTCTCTATTTACTTATCCGTCTTCCTCCTTCTCACCTCACCAATTTCTGCTGACACCACATAATTCTTTCTATGATTCGCGCCTTCTTCGCGCCACCACATGACGTCATCCCGTACGGCTGCTCCAGAGGATTCGAATTACACGTGATCGCGCGATACTTTGCGATGTTAAATCGGAACGCTTTAGAATACTGTTAGCTTTAGAATGCTCGCTACATAATGGTTCGGATAAAATGTGTCTGTTTTCTACATAAAGGTTCGGTAGACTAGTGTGGGAGGGGATTAAAATTATTATTTCTCTGCGTTGGGAAAAGAATGTCTGTTGATATGGAAAAGATTCTTTTTGCTGACGCCATATAATTCTTTCTATGATTCGCGCCTTCTTCGCGCCACCACATGACGTCATCCCGTACGGCTGCTCCAGAGGATTCGAATTACGCGAGATCGCGCGATACGCTGCGACGTTAAATCGGAACGCTTTAGAATACTGTTAGCTTTAGAATGAATGCTGCATAATGGTTCGGTAGATCGCTGATTCAAAAATTAATTATTAAACAATTTCAGCTGCATATTGGTTTGGAAAAAAATCCTGGGGGCCGTCCCCTCCCTGGGTTAGGTCTGAAAAATTTTTCGGGGTGGGCCAAGGTCTGAAAAAGACTTTACGGGGGTCATTCCCTCCCTCTAAAAAATTTCGGGAACGGTGGGCCAGGTCTCCGCGGCTGCTCGGCCCGGACTGATCCCCTCCGCGATTGCGGCTTCCCCCACTCCGCGGCTCGTGCGCGCGCAACCACTCTTCCACTCCCCGCAGGCCCCGCGCCCATGTTTCTCTCCGCCGCGCTCCCCCGCGCGCCCTCACTTCCCCCGCCCCCGCCCCGCGCTCCCCTCAGAGAACCGGCGTTGGAATCGGCATAGCTATACTACTAACTAATAATATTAGCTCCTAAAAAAGGAAAAAATATCGTGGCAGGTACTTCTGATCTGTGTGTAAACACGTGTCAATGTTTGTATGTTTTTTCTTGTGGAAAATTTTGAATTGAGTCTTTTAAATTTTGATGATATAAAAGACACAAATGTTTTGGGAACCGAAATGAGTAGTATCTTTTTTGGTAAGCAATAGCAAATAATTAGTTACATACAGTTCTTTTCCTTAAGAAACCCATTAAATAAATATCAGCA
The DNA here is from genome assembly GCA_944738655.2 of Andrena hattorfiana. NCBI lineage: Eukaryota > Metazoa > Arthropoda > Insecta > Hymenoptera > Andrenidae > Andrena > Andrena hattorfiana. Next base: position 17,070,250 of record OX122895.1, on the reverse strand, counting down.
ATTATCGGCTTTTTAGTTAACCTCCGGGAACCTCCGAGCAAATTTCTTTTTTGTTCTATAATCAACATATATTTGGCTTAGCAGCTGCGAAAACAAGATTTGGCAAATATTTACCAATAATGGAGTAATTACCTGTATTCTATGTCGCACAGTGAGGCTGAATCCCAAGAAATAGGGGAAAATTCAACATCACATTTTTCGCACTGAAACTGCCGAATATAATTAAGGAAGTTCATAAAAAAAGTATTCATATACAACTCGTACGGAGGATTGACGTTATTTAAAAAAATAATGTCAATAATTCCAATAAAACTAGAACAATTTGATAAATATACCTACATACTATGGAAAGTGCAGAAATATTTGCAAACCTGTAGCCATGTTATCCTATATAGGTATCAAATACTATTCACAAAGTGTTAATATATTCCTACGAAATTATACAATATTTGGGCAATCTTCCAATCGGCTAATTGGCTGAAGGGACCCAAGATGCCAGAAATAAAGGTTTTAAAAAGTAAAGAAAACATTGTACGCTCAAAATATTTTCATTGCAATACAAACGAAGATGTTTTAAAGTTTGTATCGATTTCTTCAGATCCAGTACTAGCGTTTTAAAAAGTAGCTTCATAAGATTCGACATGTTGATTGAAAAAAGTGGCATGTTGAATTTTTTCTCTATTCTTGGGATTGACGCCCACTGTGCGTTGGGACAAAAGTGGGATCGGAGCCAGGCGAGAATTTGTTCGTTGTTTTCGACCGATAATTGCATATTTTCCCAAGAATGTTTCGACAACATCTGTTTGCCAGCATTTCTAAAGGGCAGTCAAGAACGTAGTGCCATCTTTAATAAGCTTAGGCATTCTTCAGTCTCACAATGAGTTAATCCGTATATTATTGCTCTGTCGGTGCTTAGTACGTACGATGGGTTCGGACACGGACGTAGGTACTGCTATTAAGGGGGCCGTCTCAGCGGGCCATGAGTGTGTGCGTACGCTCACACAAGCTAGGAAAAGCGTGTACGTATACGCGTGTAGTAAACAAACCGTAAATTACAACTTTCGTCCTGGAATCGGCAAAAAGGAAGTTTTTGCGGGTATAGTTGCCTCCAGTAGACATCTGTGCAGGGTGGTCTGGTGCGTTTGAATGCTAATAACCACCGTACGTTGAAATAATAATGAATTTATGAATCGAAAACTGACAGACTGAAACTTCAAGGCTTGTCCGTTGGTGGCGCTAATGGTGTACTACAGCCACGTAGCACCAGCGTCACGTATAAGCAGGGCCGACGCGAGGTTAGTTGGCGCCCTTATGCAAGAAAATTTTTTAGTGCCCAAAATTTTTGCACCTATTTTCTATTTAATATGTTTTATCTTTACGGGGTGAACATTTCGTTTATGTGGGGGTTGGATTCCGTTATTATTAAGCGTGCGATATAGTTTTTTAGCGTCCCATTCGGCTGGCGCCCTTATGCGGCGCGTAACTTGCATAATGGTTCCGCCGACCCTGCGTATACGCGATGTAGTAAACAATCCGTAAATTACAACTTTCGTCCTGGAATCGACAAGAAGGAAGTTTTTGCGGGTATAGTTGCCTTCAGTAGACATCAGTGCAGGGTGGTCTGGTGCGTATGAGCGCTAATAACCACCGTACGTCGAAATAATAATGAATTTATGAATCGTGTACTGAGACAGACTCGAGAAATGACAGAATAAAGCTTCCAGGATTCTCCGTCACCGGCGTTGATGGTATATTCGCGCTATGTACCATCAGAACCGGTGGAAGACCAAACTAGCCGATAAATGTAGGAAAGACATAGTTGCCGAGACGTATCGAGAGTCGAATCGCGCTGTTGCCGCATTTCCCCTATCACTATTTTGCCATCAAGGAGACTTGAACGAATCACGGCGAAGCGGTTGAAGAACAGAAATGGGCAAAGATAATATCTGGATAAACTCAAATAAAAGATACTACAGTATTGTCTCATTACGGGCTCGGTTTGGTGTACACGATGTGGACTTTTTCGCTATCCCCACCACTTTTGTCTCACTCTTGTCCGGCGAAGGCGAGAGCGAGCGAGAGGCACTGAAAGCGAGCGAGGACGGTACAAGACAGACGACGCGTTGATGTTTGGTCTCGCTCCGTCTTTCGGTCGCCTGACACTTCGTCCTTTGCGTTCGCGCCCGTCGCGCACGCAAAGCGACCCATCTCCCTCCCCCCTTCGGCCAGAAAGAAGCGAGAAACGAACATTCGGAATTAGGACTCCGTTCACGATACGGGCTCAACGCCGGTCCCGACCAACGAGGACTTGGGATGTTCGGCGGCGGCTTCTGATCTCGGTTCGAGCCTCAACTCGAAACGCATACCTACAGTATTGCTTGAAGTGGATTATGTATTAATTAAATGTAAAACCTAACGTTTTCAGTAACATACTGCTGAGATTTTCCAGATTAAAATGATTTCAAATGTGGTATAAATCGGGTTATTTCTAGAACTGTATTATATAATTAAAGATAAATGTAACATTTCTAATCTAATAATGCTAAAAAATATATAAAAAAAATTTTATGTTAAACGATTTTATTCCAAATGCACTCAAAACCAAATTAAAATACACTAAAGACTAAATAATTATTCTTGTCTTGTACTACAATTTTTTACCTATACGAACGTAACGAATCATTTCTCGTTATAAATTGTGCATTTACTATGGAAATCGCGATGCCACTAGCGTCTCGAACGCAACGGCTTTTTGTCGTTTTCGTAAAGAACGCGAATGACTGATTCCAAGTCGTTTTGTGGTTATGGGTTATATTTATTGATGACTCAGTAATTTTTTCACCCCTTCAGGGTTTATTTTTTTTTTAGATATTGTATTGTCATCCAAACTACGCACGCCTGCAAAGCTTCAAGACAACTCGATAGTTGGAAGTTGGAGTTGCCAGATTTGAACCATACATACATCAAACACACAAAAGTACCTACAAACAAACCGAAGATCGAAGCTGAATAAAATCGTTTAAAAATAATCTGATTTATACCGTGTTTAAATTCATTTTCATCTGGGAAATCTCAGCAGTACCTTACTGAAACGTTCATGCCGATACGATAGAAAATGTGAAAGTTTTACATTCTATTAAAACAAACAAAATAAACAATCGTTGAACAATCATATCATTATATTTTTTCACAAGTAAACATAAATATTGCACAGAATGACAGAAGATAATAAGAATTGCGAAGTTTAGAATCTCTCTATCTATCAACCTCTCTATCTTTCATTATTGCTATCCTCCTTTATTTTTAGCGAGGCTCTGACGCTAGACGCAGTGATCGGCGGGCTCCAGCTACCGCTGATGGAGGGGGAAACACCTACAGGAGTGGTGGTTATGTGTGCTTGAAGTGTGCCTGCATCAGTCACGCACACATAACCACCGCTCCTGTAGGTGTTTCCCCCTCCATCAGCGGTAGCTAGAGCCCGCCGATCCTTGCCTAGACGCAGCTCTCGTGCCATATTCCTTCAAGACTTCTCGATAGAAAGAGCTGTGGCAACAGCGCGGCAGAGACGGAGAGAACAGAAAATGTGGCAACTATGCGTAAAAAATTCGTCTACATAGAGTACCTGGAGATGTCACCTCTGTAGATGTTCTTTTTATCGACCGCAGTAGTTTCATTAGGGTCCGTGTGTTTACTGGGGACGCTTCGATTGATTCGGACAATAACAAAAATGAGACGGCCCCCTTAACCGCTGCGCCGACTCGCGGGACAATACGGTTATAAACCGGACCCTGGCGAGGCAATCTGGCCGATTAGCCACAATAATTTTTGGCAACCAGATGTGAGGTTTTCCCCCTCCATTTCGTCAAGGGGAAGAAGGTTATTGAATTTGTCTTGGAACGGCGGCGGCGGTTGCGGAGCCAGAGACAGTGGCGGCTCCGCCATGTTCAAATTCGCCAATTCTGCGTCAATTTCTAAATAAATTAATTTCATCATTAAATGACTGGAAAAATAAATTTGAATAAATGTAGGTATATAAATTTTTATTATTTACCGTTCAAAATGGCGCCTTCCACAATTTCCTACAAAAACTAATAAACAATTAATTAGCAAAGAAGATCAAGAGTTCATAAAAGCTGCGTATGATAGAAAAAAGTCATACATGTAGCGCAAGGGTACGTATTGTTCCATTGCAAATTGGAAATTAGGAAATATAAAAATTTGAAAACTGAAATAGTGTATGATGCGAAATTATAAACATTACATTACATTACAAAATATGTTTCTTCTCATTACTTCACAAGCCTTTCCATTATTATTATTCAATACAAAAAACTGTAATGTATTATAACATTATTTTGTGAACGATTCGCAGTTGTAACTAGTAGTAAAACAAGAAGATATTGCACACGTTGATGCATATTCTATAACTTATAACGCCAACGATTAGAAATATATCAAACATAACTGAGTTGAACATAAACGAACATGTAAAGTACAACATTTTGAAAGTCTTTGGTAGGCACTTTGCCTATGTTAACTATCAATGGGAGTAGACCGTAACTGTATAGCAAGTAATACAACAATAACATATTGGATACATAGAAGCATATTTTAACTCGGATGTGTTTCATACTTCTAATCGCTGGCGTTACAAGTTAGAATATACTTCAACGTGTGTAAGATCTTCTTGTTGTATTACTTACTATACAGTTACGGTCTACTACCACTGATAGTTAACATAGGCAAAGTGCCTACCAAAGACTTACAAAATGTTGTACTTTACACGTTTGTTTACGTTCAATTGAGATATGTTTGATATATTTCTAATCGTTGGCGTTATAAGTTACAGAATATGCTTCAACGTGTGCAATATCATCTTGTTTTACTACTAGTTACAACTGCGAATCGTTCACAAAATAATGTTATAATACGTTACAGTTTATTGTATGATTGAATAATTGAAAGGCTTGTGACGTAATGAGAAGAAACATATTTTGTAATGTAATGTAATGAAATTTTTATATATTCCGAATTTCCAATTTCCAATTTACAATTGAAAAATACGTATCCTTGCGCTAGATGTATGATGACTTTCTTCTATCATACGACGCTTGTAATCAGAATTTAAGTGACGAAAAAATCTCACGAATCACGAATAAATTTGTCACGAATAAAACTAACTAATAAAAATAAAAATCTCACGAATATCTCACGAATAAAACAAGCGAATACAGATAACCGGGTTAGAGAATATGAATAATGATAACTTTGCTAGGATATTAATTACGTTAACGTTCATGATCTTTTTTTCTTTACCTTCCACTCGCAAGTTACTAACGAGAATGGGCCTTCTAGCCACGTGCAACGATGAGGCGAGCTCCTCCGCTGCTCTTTTGTTTTTTGAGAAGCCCGCTTTGGCGTAGATACGGACACATTCTGCCGCGGGCTCTTTGAATTCTTGATTTTGCAGACGAGCGGTTTGCGACAGTTTGCCGCCGCGGCAATCTGCCGCGCGCGTTTTAGCAGAACATAAATTTATATGAAGCAGTTCCCACGGGACGCAAGGATCAAATATCGATCTATCGAAATTTTTCATTACGTTTCGGGTTAAGTAATATTACGTTTTCTTATCATTTATAAATAAATAAATATAAAGCGAAGTTATACCAAGGCTTTTTACACGTTTAAATTTACAGTAAGTAAATTTAAAGTAACGCTTGTTTGTACTTCTACGTTAGATTTAACTGTATGTAAGCTCCGGATAGAATAAATAAGGTTGAAAGCGTAACCAAAAGGCGAGGGTAAAGAAGAAAATCTGGCCCGATCGCGGCGGGACGTGACCGATGGCACATTTTCTCGGTACGAGGAGGGCTCACTTTGACCGACGGGCACGTCAAAAAACAAAACGGGCGACCGGAGCTCGCGCATGTCACGGCGTCCTAAAATTTGTCCTCATTTCCTTGCATGTAAGTGTGCTTCATTATTATTAATTAAGGTGTATGCATAATGAAACGAACATATTTTCAACGAATAGGTTATTGTTTCATTACATGTGTAAAATAATAATCTGCGCAGATTTTTGCTAACCTATTTCTTTATTGAAATGTGTATCTTTTTAGTATCAAGTCCCTAGGAAGGAAATTCAAATCTTCTCGTCAGTAGGAGAAGCAAAAGAGAAAATATTATATTTGGTGAGTGACGTTTACATTTATTTATATATAAAATATTACTTATAATATTAGTTTAGTGTTTAATACAAATTCTCCGCTTTTTACAAGTTGGAGTATTAAAAAAAAAGTAAAGTACACTCGCTAAGCTGCTTTGCGCTACGCTGAGCTGCTTTGAGCCATTCCGAGTATATAAGCTTTACTGGCTGCATCGCGCCTTATCTTATATATTAATATATCGTATACTACAATAAAATGGTGTACTAGAAAACTAGAAATAATTATCGTATACATACAATAGAATAGTGTACTAGAAAACTACAAATATAAATAAAAGTATAATAATTCGTCATGTCTGTAATTAATAGTATTAATATCTTACCCCTCAGTTTAAAAGATATGCAAATTCTCAATAGAGGTGAATGGTTAACGGATGATCATATTGAGTATTTTCATAAATTATTACAAGCTAACTCTAATTATAAACCACGCGAGACGTGGAGAGTTCAATTGCCTGATACAATACAACCAGTTCCTGAAAATCAGAATCACATACAGATTTTGCATCAATGCGAAAAATTTGGAAACAATACAGGGGGACATTGGGTTTGTAACTTCTATAAACATGATGAAAGAAGAGTTTATATTTATGATTCTCTTAATTCCTCGAAGTTGCATAGTCATCATAACATTTATCTGGAGAAGTTATACCCTTTTTTAAACAAACAAGGCGGTGTAATTGACGAAGAATTGATTGAATTTCCACATGTACAAACTCAACCTAATGGTCGGGATTGCGGAGTTTTTGCGATTGCATTTGCTGTCTCGTTATTATTCAAAATATTACCAGACAAAGTAACGTACACTCATGCGTTGATGCGTCAACATTTGATCCAAATGTTTCGATCTAATCGTATAGAACATTTTCCATGCACTCAGGATCAACAATTAACACGTTGTGTGCACGAATATGAATCTGCAATTGGTAGTGCAATTAATAAAACTCCCTCTTGTGGAAATGATCCTCCATTTAAAATCGGCCAAAGTTACATTATTAACGAAACAGATAATAAAATATCCCCAGTTCCAAATGTAGTACTTAGTGACAAAGAAGTCACCATATATACAAAAAATATAAATCAGACAGATCCACCATTGGTTTCGAAGTCCAAAATCACCAATGTATACGTACCATGTAATAGGACAGAATACAAGTCTAATTATTATAAAAAACATAAAGAGGAAATTAATTTAAAAAGAAAAGCTGTTTATAAAGCAAAGAAAGGGGAGTGTAACATGAAAAAGGCAAAGATTGTAAAAAAAGGAAGATAGGCAAAAAACTTTCTAATTATGAATATTATAACGCCCACAAAGAAGGTATAATAAAAAAGAAAAAAATTCAGTATGACGCAAATAAAGAAGTGAAATGCAGAAAGAGAAAAAATTACTATGAGCTAAATAGAGAATGTATAATCAAAAAGGCAAAAGTGCATTATGATGCATATAAAGAAGTGAAATGCGGAAAGCGAAAAATTATTATCAGCTAAATAAAGAAGGTATAATCAAAAAGGCAAAAGTGCATTATGACGTAAAAAAAGAAGTGACATGCGAAAAGCGAAAAAAATACTATCAGCTAAATAAAGAAGTTATCTCCAAAAAGCGAAAGATATATTATGATGAAATACGTAAAGGAGATGATTATAATAAAGTAGCAAAACGTCGTGCTGCTCAGAAAATAATAAAAAAGTATCGTTATATTGCTGTAACAAATAACAATATAGCAACCAAAAATAACAAAGAAACTTATATTAGAAAATTTTAAAAAATTATTAGCATGCCGTCCGGAGAAGCAAGTAGATTGGAAGCTGAGCGTATAATAAAATGGTGTTTTCATATTAGGCAAAATTACATTTTGAAAATGAGGAAACTGTTGAAAGATTGTAAACAAAAAGTGGAAGTTTCCTTAACGCGCGCAGCAGAATGTTTAGAAATTGATGACAGGATTAATGCTTTGTGTTGACAATCCGGACATACATCTTCTTCAGAATCATATTTTGCGGAAAGTTCGTACCATACTTTCACCGGTTCTGAATCAATCATAATGAATTCGGAAGGGAAAGCTATAAACGTTCTACCCGTATTGCAATCGAAGAAGACGACAAAAGCATGGCATTGTAGTTATCTTTGTAAAACAAAAGATGTTGAAATTCTGAATAATTTACAGGATTTCTTCAAATGATTGTTAGAATGCTCATTAAAAAAGGTACATAAGTTGAACAACCATATTAGTAGCTGTTCTAATAAAGTGCATGCTGAAAAAGTTGGTCATTCTCATGGTTGTTACATAAACTCTAAACTATGTAAGTCCAATTTTTTAACCATTTTGGATTTTGGATTTTGGCACCTCACTTTCTGGATTTACGAAATTTGAAGAGAATGATATACAGAATAGCGAGCATTTATAAAGACCTACATAATTTAGACAAAGCATTAAACGATAGTGACCTTGAAACACTTGGACGAATAACACTGCAAGCTCGGAACGAAGCTGAAGCGTTACAAAAAAATAATAGTGACATAAGCTTGAACGAAGAAGAGATTACATCACAATATTATTTAGCATTTAAAGCTTTCACAAAGCGGTCTATGGACACATCACGAATTCCGTGCGTTTCCTGCGAGAAACTCTGTTTTCAAAGGGAGGTTCGTAAGCTTGATATTTTTAAGAGAACAAATAAGGGAAATGTAATGCAAACTTTGTTAAATCATATTGGATACAAAGTTGGTGACATGCATTTTATTTGCCGATATTGTTACGATAAAATTCGCAACGATTCCATACCACCAAAATGTATTTTAAATAAGCTTGATGTACGTTCAGTTCCAGAAATAGCAGTGTTGAACGATTACGAGCGAATTCTCATTCAAAGAGCTAAACCGTTTCAAACGATTGTGAGAATGGATACAGTAATGCGTAAAAATATGCCACATAAACATATGTTTCCAAAAGTAAAGGGGAGACCATTTCACCTTCCTTTGCCGTTAGAAGAAAATTTAAAAAAAATCTGTCCTCCGACTGAACCTTTAAATCAAAATCATGAATTATACATATTGGTGCGGGGCGTTCCAACAAAATCTAAAATTGTTTGGGAAAAGTTAGTTGACTTGAAGAAAGTATGGAATGCCTTTGTATGGTTGAAAGCCAATAATCCTCTATACTCAGAAATTGTTTTACCACAATCGCACGATTTATTGCTGAGTGCCATATTACCAGATACAGAATTTCAAGAAGAAGTTGTTGCTAATGATGATAATAACGAATCTATCGAGAACGTTGAAGGTGAAACACTTAATATCGATGAAAACCAGAAACGTGCATTATTGACGCAAATGTCACAAACTGATTCATATTATGATCAGTTTACGATTTATTCAATGTATGACAAAAGGGTTAACGAATCTGCTACTGCACTCTATCAAATGCTTAAAGTTCAGGACATCCCGTTAGGCCATCGTACTGAACACTTAGATGTGAAATGTTTCCCAGATTTATATCCTTATGGGGTGAACGGACAGCATGAAGAAAGATTGGATCGTTTGACTGATCATGAATTCATTAAGTCCAAACTGATGTCCAAGCATTCGCAATTTCGATTGAACATGCAATATATTTTTCATTTATTACACGATACCAATATGCGGCAATTGATCGCTGGAATTTTTCACAAAATGAACGTCGTAAATCCACGTGAAAAATACACATTAAACGTGATCGTTTCGGCGGTGTCCTTCTTTTCGCAATTTTTATTAATAATTCGATTCTGCGGGGTGGACAAACGAAATCTTTGCGTGGACAAACGTCTTCTACATCTGAACTAACGAAAACCATCGTTGGACGAACGATTTTGATAATTTATTCGAAAAAAATCGAACTTAAACGTGATCGTTTCGGCGGTGTCCTTCTTTTCGCAATTTTTATTAATAATTCGATTCTGCGGGGTGGACAAACGAAATCTTTGGGTGGACAAACGTCTTCTACATCTGAACTAACGAAAACCATCGTTGGACGAACGATTTTGATAATTTATTCGAAAAAAATCGAACTTAAACGTGATCGTTTCGGCGGTGTCCTTCTTTTCGCAATTTTTATTAATAATTCGATTCTGCAGGGTGGACAAACGAAATCTTTGGGTGGACAAACGTCTTCTACATCTGAACTAACGAAAACCATCGTTGGACGAACGATTTTGATAATTTATTCGAAAAAAATCGAACTTAAACGTGATCGTTTCAGCGGTGTCCTTCTTTTCGCAATTTTTATTAATAATTCGATTCTGCAGGGTGGACAAACGAAATCTTTGGGTGCACAAACGTCTTCTACATCTGAACTAACGAAAACCATCGTTGGACGAACGATTTTGATAATTTATTCGAAAAAAATCGAACTTAAACGTGATCGTTTCGGCCGTACCCTTCTCTTCGCAATTTTTATTAATAATTTGATTCTGAAGGGTGGACAAACGAAAATTTGGGGTGGACAAACGTGGACAAACGCTGGACAATCATTCCCCACTGACAAATCATTAAAAAGTTTTCATGGGGGTGCTGGTGAAAAAAATTTTTTTTTCCATAACTTTTTTTTGAAGGGTGGACAAACGAAAATTTTTGTTGGACAAACGTGGACAAACGATGGACAAACGAATGCCATCGAGTTTTTTTTAAAAAATCACATTTGGGGGTGCTAACTTCACAGACCTCAGCTACATGGTTCCTCACGCTCAGTCCAAGTGAATGGCTATGGACAGATTTAATAGAATATCTTCGTGAAATAAACGGCCCATCGGTGGCTAAAATGTCCCCGAACGAACTCATTGCTTCTGATCCTGTTTCAACTGCTCGATTTATAGATAATACATTCCACGCTATGCTGGATTTCATTTGTTTGCCCGACAATCCGATTGGCAAGGTCACTCGTTACTTTTGGCGTAGAGAATATCAAAGCAGGGGATCACAACATTTTCATCTTTTAATTTGGATTGAAGATGCTCCTATAATCGATAAATCTTCGAAGGAAGATGTAGCAGCATTCATTAAGAAATACGTCACTTGCAGATTACCATCACCGCATGTGTCGCCAGAATTATATAGTCGTGTAATTGCACATCAAATGCATAAATGCAATAGTTACTGTTTACGCAACAAAGAAACTAAAAATTCCTTCTGTAAAGTATGTAGATTTTCATTTCCACGTCCAGTTACAGATACTTTGATAATAAGGGATGTGGCTGCTTCTATAGGTGCTAGAAAACAATTGAAAGCAAAAGGTAGACTCTATGATCTTCCACGTTCGATAAAGGAAGTCCGTATCAATGATTATAATGCACCCGTTCTCACGGTTTGGAGAGGTAACATGGATATACAATATATTGGGGAAAAGACAGAGTTGGTAACATGTTACTGTACTAAATACGTATCAAAGCCGGAAAAAAATTACGCTACGGACACTATGGCAGCAATAAATTCTACTAAGTCATTGGCTAGTCTGCTGTGCAACCTTGGAATGCGTATGCTAAATCATAGAGAATGTGGAGCGCCTGAATGTGCTGATACTCTTTTAGGATTATCATTGTATGGCACTGACTCCAGTACTACTATTACATGGTTAGATGTAAATATACTGAGAAGTAAGAAATTGAAAACTAGCAAAGAGATTGAGGAACTGGAAGGTCAATCCACAGACATATTTTGTCCATCCCTCATAGATGATTACTATCCTAACAGACCTAAGGAATTAGAATCTATGCATCTGTATGTGTTTGCTATGTGGTATGACGTTACTAAAATTAAACCGTCTGAAAAAAATGAATATTATGAAATCAGTGCATCTTTGTTTTTGAAAAAAAGGCAAAGAGGGTATCTTATCAATCACTATAAGTACAATGTTCAAATCCAACCTGAGAATTATTATTTCTCATTATTATTATTATTCCAACCTTGGAGAAACATCGACGAATTGAAAAATGGATTTAACACATATGCGGAAGCTTTTTTGTCGCTACAATCACAATTGACACAAGCAGTTCAGTATCACGAACGAATAACGGATATTCAAGAAGCGCGTGATCATATAAAGGAAGAAATTGAAAAGAACGTGTTGAATACTGTAGAACAAGAAGAAAATGATCAAGGCGATCACCCATTAGAGTGTGCCCCCGTTGAAACTGTTGGTGCCATGAAAGATTTTAAAGACGTTGGAAATAAATTTGACTGTGGTGATCTTCAAGAAATGATTTCGGAATTGAACCATGATCAGAAGCGGATATTTGATAAAGTTACTAAGTCCTTGACGTCTAACGATAAGATTCTCAGGCTTTATGTGAGTGGAGAAGGTGGCACTGGGAAAAGTTTTTTAATAAAAACTATCAGGCACTGGATCAAGCAGAGTATCGGAAAAGACACAGCAGTAACTGCTCCTACTGGAATCGCAGCTTTTAATATTGACGGTCTTACCATACACCGATTATTTCAATTACCTGTAGAACATGGGCATACAGCCCAGTATAGGCAACTTAGCGATGCAGCCCTTCAAATTGTACGAGATCAACTAAAAAATGTTGCTTTAGTAATCATCGATTAAATTTCGATGGTTTCTAACGTAACTTTCCTGTACATACATCTACGACTTACAGAAATATTTGATACTGCAGATTCCGATGATGCATAGTTCGGAAAAATACCTATTCTGCTATTTGGTGACTTACTACAACTTCCTCCTGTTCACGAAGAACCTGCTTTTATACAATTATCCAATAAGAGTATGGAGAAAAATGTTGGAGGATTAGGTTCTTATAATTTATGGTCTGCCTTGTTTAGTTATGACGAATTGACAATAAACATGCGACAGCAGGGTGATAATATTTACAAAGATATCTTGTCGAGAATTCGCACCGGAGTAGTGACCGTTTCGGATACGAAGCTTTTAGAATCGAGGAAATTAAATTTCAAAGCGACAAATTGTAATGACCGATTAAAGGAATTAAGTGAGTACATGCTTAATGTGGGATCTAATACGGTGTGTTTACTTCCCACATGTGTTCAGTGTGATGTTTTGAACGCTGCAATGCTGAATCGATTTCCATCCGAAGAAATCCATTTGATTGCTCATGATACAACGAATTGTGCACCGTACTTGAAAAAAAAGGTGTCAAAGGTACTGAACAATAATGACGATGATAGCTCCCGAACGGCGGGACTTGCAAGAGTCGTAATTGTTAAAGTAGGAGTGCAAATCATGATTTGAAGAAATATTGATGTTACACTAGGTCTTGTCAACGGTACCATTGCTAAACTTGTTTCAGTTACACGAGGTGTTGATAATGACGTTGAAAAATTGAAAATTATATTACCCACGGGGCAAGAACATATGATAGAACGAGTAAGTGTTAAATTTGAAGTAATGGATAGAGCGTTCGTTATTAGAAAACAATTTCCGATTTGCCTCAGCTATGGTATAACTATTCACAAAAGTCAAGGACTAAGCTTGCAGAATGCTGTCATAGCAGCAGGTAATTCAATATTTACTTGCGGACAAATTTACATTACTCTTTCTCGGGTGACCACATTACAAGGACTGCAACTTATCAATTATGATCCATCTTCCGTAAAGGCCCAACAATCGGCTATAATAGAATATAATAGATTGCGAAAAAAATATAGACCTGATCTTACGACTATTTCAATTTCTAAAAACCGCGTTCTCAATGTTCGTGATGCTGTTTGGGCAGTACCTAATTATAATGTATCCGAAGGTCAGAATACTAATGATCACATCGTGGATACCATTCAATACTACGTAAGAGGTCTCCCGAATTCTGATGGTGTCTTGTTATGCGAATGCCACAATCCAATGTATGTTATATTGTTCATCCATAAGAGAAAACTTATTTTCGACTGAAAAAGCTGATCATATTATAAAAGTCTTTATGGACCAATATAAATCGGATCAAAATCCAAACATAATATCATTACGGCAATTCGCAGGAGAAAAATACGTTAACAATCAGCTACGTGATGCAGCTGAGTTTATTACCTCTCTTTGTGATCATGAGATTCTTATTAGGAATGCAGTACAACACGAAATTACAACGATATTAAGATGTTTAAAGTGTAATTACACAAGTACTAATATCAATATAAATTGTGTGGTACATCTTGCACTGCCCAAGATGTTAAAAAAAAATCATTTGAATTTCAAGATATAATAAAATACAATTTCACAGGATGGAAAAATGTGAAAGATCCTTGCAATAATTGTGATAATTCAAATTCAAACACAATGAAGAAAATCGATATAACTGCTTCCAAACAAATTCTTATTGCAAAATTAAATTTGTTCGATCACGATAGTAGTGGAACAACAACGAAAGTGGAAAATTTCTACGTCAAAGCAATGCCTACTATTAAAATACAATTGGTAGATCACTGTTATAAACTTAAGGCAGCGATTTTCCACTATGGTAAAAGTAATGCCGATGGTCATTACACGAGTATGGTAAGGGGTAAGGGCACAACGTGGGTATCTGTTGATGATCTACGAGTAGAAAGACAAGCTTGGCCACGAAATGCTAAAAATGCATACATATTTTTCTTCGAAAGGTGTTAATTGCGTTTGTTAATACACTTCAATGTTAAATACGTCCAACGCCGAAGGCTGCTTTCAGCGCCATAAGCTGCTTCGCGCACCCTGTATTGTACACAAAGTACTATACATATAATATAATACATATAGATTGGCAATCCGGTGCACATGGCTTCTGTTCGTAATTGTTAAACTTACGTAGAATATCGAATTTATCCTTAATTCTGTCGCGTGATAATTTGTAATTTATAATATTAAAAATTATCTAAAGTCAGTCCCTATGCAAATTATCGTTGTAAAAAGAAGTGAGATCCCCATAAAAAAACTTCAAAAAAGTACAAAAATACGCCAAGTACATAAAAAATCAAATAAATCACAAAAAATAGAAGATAATAATAATCACAAAAAATTGAAGATAGTAATAATACATGAAAAATCAAAAATCACAATCACAAAAAATTGAGTATAATAATAAAAAATAAAAATAAAAGTGAAATCGAAATGAGCTGCAAGTACATAAAGGTGCTTTCCAACTGCGCCTAAGATGATGCAACTATATATAATAACATCACAAAAAATTGAAGATAATAATAACAAAATAAAAAAAAAGTGAAATCAAAATGAGCTGCAAGTACATAAAGGTGCTTTCCAACTGCGCCTAAGATGATACAACTATATATAATAACAATCACAAAAAATAAAAGAAAATAATAATCACAAAAAATTGAAGATAGTCATAATACATGAAAAATTAAAAATCACAATCACAAAAAATTGAGGATAATAATAACAAAATAAAAAGAAAAGTGAAATCGAAATGAGCTGTAAGTACATAAAGGTGCTTCCCAACTGCGCCTAAGATGATACAACTATATATAACCCCATAAAAAAACTTTAAAGAAGTAAAAAAATTACGCCAAGTACATGAATTAGCTTTGTAAAAAGAAGTGAGATCCCCCAAAAAAAACTTTAAAAAAGTAAAAAATACACCAAGTACATGAAAATGTCGAGGACAAAAAAAGTATTATCAAAAATCACAAAAAAGAAAGAAAATAGTATACATGAAAAAGTCGAGGAAGAAAAAGAGTATTATCAACAAATAAATATAAAAAAAAGACAAAGAAACATGAAAAAGTCAAGGACGAATAAAGTATAATTATCAAATAAATATAATCACGTAAATAAAAAATAAAAAATATAATTACAATATAAAAAAAGATGTGAAATCAAAATGAGCTGCAAGTACATCACAAAAAAAAAGAAAATAATATAATCACACAAAAAAGAAAATAATATAATTACAATATAAAAAAATATGTGAAATCAAAATGAGCTGCAAGTACATCACAAAAAAAAGAAAATAATATAATCACACAAAAAAATAATATAATCACAAAGAAAAGAAAATAATATAATTACAATATAAAAAAAGATGTGAAATCAAAATGAGCTGCAAGTACATCACAAAAAAAAAGAAAATAATATAATCACACAAAAAAGAAAATAATATAATTACAATATAAAAAAAAATGTGAAATCAAAATGAGCTGCAAGTACATAAAGGTGCTTTCCAACTGCGCTTAAGATGACACAACTACATATACACAGCTAAAATGCTGTGTTATTCCATTACTCATATCGCGGACATTTTAATTAACCCATCAAAAAGAATCCCATTTAAAAACATTGTCGTAAATTAATAGCTTTACAAAATTAATGATATACAAAAATTGCGCCAATTATAACAATGCCTATTTATACCAAGAAAAAAATGTATTACATACATACATATACATACACATTTTGAGGAGTTACATACATTTATAATGCTTGGAAATAGGTCTAAATGAACAATTTTTTTATTATGCATAACATTAGATAGTATATATTATATATTATCTTGTGCCGCAGTGTTTTAACAAAATTTCCGGACATTTTCTCGAGAAAAGATATTAATTCTGATTTTCAATTAGATATGTTTTTATTTTTAAACACTATAAAAATTCTTCATTTTAGCCTATATCTAAACGTTCGAAAGGTGTTTCAATTAAAAAACATTTTACTAATAAATTTTTTTGTTTATTACTAATTACAGGAGAGTATGTAACCCGCCGCCACCAGAGAAGCGGACAAAGCGTGAGGGCCAATCAGGCAAACTGGGCCATCCTGCGGGCTGTCCGCGCGCAATCGACCAGCCTGCAGGCCCAGGCCGCAACTCTGCGCGATTTGGTGGCATCGCAGTACCGTGGCCGTGGCCGTGGTCGTGGTCGTGGCGGTGAATATAGCCGCGGCGGCGGTGGCCCGCAGTAATATCTTTTCTTTTTATATTATGTAAACTACAAATAAACTTTGGATAATTGGGATTGGTGGAATTGGTTTATTTAAAAATTTAAATTTTCAGATATAAAGCAAGCATATGAATAAACTCATTTAATTAATATAATAATAATAATAATGCTATGTTTCAATAAATTTTTTTCTCTGACGTAAATCGCACTGCATCATCTTCTGCTTTGATTATCTGTAAATAAATATAAAAGCCACATTTTAGTTATATACAACTTAATGTAGAACTTACTTATAGAGTAGCATTTTGCTCTAGTGAGTGTAGAGACTACATAATGTGTCCGAAGGAGGTGAGAACATATGGTAGAAAGTTTTGTTGGAGGATATTTAAAAAATGCTAATGGTAATTTAGCGAAAATGAATGAAGAGATTCAATATTTTTATTGATGTTGGTTTAGTATATTTATTGGTGAATTGAAATATTGTTAATGGAAAACTAGTAAAATTAATGAATAGCGTAGAAACTGCTGTGGATTTTATTAATTAAAGTATTACGAATGTCTTTCACAAAAGATTGAAAAGCATCAACGGAGATGTGTTTTCAGTGTACTTTCTTCACTAATGTGACTTGCTTTACATTGCAAGCAGTCCACCATAATCTATTTTCTTAATAATTCTTAATGCTATGTCTTTAGACAAATTTTGTCGATTTACCTTATTTAACAAAGTTCCAGTAACTTGTGCGAAACAAGATGCTCTGTCTATCTATCTAATCTTCTCCGGACAACCTCCATGCCTGTGCATTCCCTTCATTTCTATCCATCCAAGCCTGTGCGTCCCCTTCAATTCTACTATCAAAGCCTGTGCGTCTCCTTCATTTTTATCGAAGTCTTGTGCGTCCCCTTCACTTCTATCTATAATATAATAAGTTTTACATAAAATAAAAACTCTAAATTGCTGGTATACAAATACAAATATCTGGCAATTTAAATTCAATGCAATTTTTTACTACAATATATTATTTTGTACAAGTATGGTACAAATTTCTAGAAACTTATGCGAAAGAAGGTGCTTCTCTGTCGAACCATCTCCGGACAACTTCCAAGTCTGCGACTCTACATAAAAAATCTATTAAATAAATTTGGCGACTTACCTTGTTAATTGAGACAATAATTCCGTCTCCTATTTAGTGTAAAAACTCCTGACATCTCAAATTTGGACCACTTACATTATTTGACACTTGGAAGATTAAGATTGGTAGGTTATAAAGTTCAATATTTAAAAAATAGTTTCTACAATGACGGACGACGATCCCCGCCGAATAATCCCGAGAGTCGACGAACGAAGAACGAAACATGTGTTAGTTTCGTTTTGGCTGAAGGTCTGCGCGTAACGCGTATATACGTAGAAGAACGAAACATGTGTTAGTTTCGTTTTGACTGAAGGTGTGCGTGTAACGCGTATATTGACGAAAAATATATACAGTATTGTCTCCGTATGTGCTCGCTAGTCGGGACCGGCGTTGAACTCCTATCGTGAACAGATCCCTAATTCCGAGTGTTCGTTTCTCGCTCCTTTCTGGCCGAAGGGGGGAGTGAGATGGAACGCTTTACGTGCGCGGCGAGCGTGCGCGACGGGTGCGAGCACTCGGATGGAATCGTGACTGCTCGACGCATGCGCGCCACGGTCAGATAGCCAGGCACGGCACGAGTCTTTTTTGCGCCCTAGGCGAGCTTGCCAAATTACGCCTTTTATTATAATACATTTATTTGAGATTATTGATAAGCTTACTCTGAATTTGTATTCGTAGTTTAATCCACTTATAGTACAACTTGTAATATTTAATTTTAAAGTTTATTTTCCACAATACCAGTAATGAAAATATCATTTTGCACCTCTTGTCGACTTTCCGCCCTAGGCAGTCGCCTAATTTTGCAGAGTGAAGTCATAAATAATCTAAAACAAATGTATTATAATAAAGGGCGCAATTTGACAAGTTCGCTTAAGGCGCAAAAAAGGCTTGAGCCGGGCCTGCGTCACGATTTTGCGATGCGGTTCCCGTGCTCACCTAAGTGCTTGCGACCATCGCGCACGCTCGTCGCGCACGCAAAGGACGGAGTGTCACGGTGCCCGAAAGACGGAGGGAGACAAAACATCAACGCGTCGTCTGTCTCGTACCGTCCTCGCTCGCTTTCAGTGGCTCTCGTTCCATCTCGCTCTTGCCTTCGCCGGACAAGAGTGAGACAGAAGTGGTGGGGTAGCGACGAACATCTATCGTGTACACCAAACCGAGCACATACGGAGACAATACTGTATACGTAATGTTTGATGACGAAAAATTTCTAGGAGAATCAGAAGAAGAAGAATCTTACCGTTTCCGACTGATCCATAAGACGATATTATGATATCTCTGTTGTGCGTGGACCGATTTTATTGAAATTGGTCTCATTCGAAAGCTTATATGCGGTTTACATAAGAAAAATGCCTTTCAATTTAGAAAATATTGCAAGCGTGATGAGATATTAATGAAATAAATTTCAGGTTAGGTTGGATTAGCCGGGCGACGAGTAAATGATAGCGGTAGCGACAGTTCGACATATACAGGATGTCGAAATGTACTTGGCGTCGAGACGCTACCGCGTCTCTAGATAACATATACACAGCTAAAATGCTGTGTTCATACATTCCATTACTCATATCGCGGACATTTTAATTATTCCATAAAAAAGAATCCCATTTAAAAACATTGTCTTAAATTAATAGATTTATTACAAAATTAATGATATACAACAATTGCGCCAATTATAACAATGGCTATTTATACAAAGAAAAAATATTTTAAATAATATTAAGCAGATATATTTTTATAGAAATAAATATTTATTTCTTGCAGTTGGAAAGCACCTTTATGTACTTGCAGCTCATTTCGATTTCACTTTTTTTTTTTTTTTGTTATTATAATCCTCAATTTTTTGTGATTGTGATTTTTGATTTTTCATGTATTATTACTATTATCTTCTGTTTTTTGTGATTTATTTGATTTTTCATGTATTTGGCGTATTTTTTTACTTTTCTGAAGTTTTTTTATGGGGATTAATATTATTTATTACATTTTTTCTTTGTATAAATTACCATTGTTATAATTGGCGCAATTTTTGTATATCATTAATTTTGTAAAGCTATTAATTTACGGCAATGTTTTTAAACGGGATTCTTTTTGATGGGTTAATTAAATTGTCCGCGATATGAGTAATGGAATGTATGAACCACGGTGTAAGAAAGATAGGTGGACCGACTCTATCCCCACTCCTGTGATCTTAAAGAAAAAGTTACTTGTCCCTCCTGCAGAGGGTATTAGTGTAACATGTGAACAATATCACGTTTACTTCCTTGTGTTTCTTTTACACACGCACGCTTGTTAAGGGGGTAGACACGGGTAATGCAGAGCGCTGTATACCGACACAATCTGGCCCGAAACATGGGTTTGGGAAATTACGTTGTTTGTCCTTATATGAGCAGATTTTGGGCTGGGCAAGGTCTCATTCGAAAGAGGAAGGTTCAGTGCAGCGCGCTCTGGTCATGGTTCGACGAGATTGTGTTGATATCTAATAATATGAGCGTTCAAAGTAGAGCAAAAGTCGACAAAATATACTCGCAAGAATCCAAGTCTCTTTTAAGTCACTAAAAGTGTTTTGTGACTAAAATGATGACCAGAGCGCGCTGCATTGAACCTTCCTCTTTCGAATGAGACCTCACCCAGCCAAAAATCTGCTCATATAAGGACAAACAACGTAATTTCGCAACTGCATTCATAAAGTACGAGTTCCGCCATATTGGCGATAATACAGAGCAAGTCACGTGACAAATTTAGTTGAGCTAATGGATACGAGATGGCGCCTACTCGGGAGGACTGCCAACGTGGAATCATAGCAAAACTGAAGCGTTAGCTGGATATATGTGCCACAGTAAAAGTGTGATGCAGTCAATGTATGCATTTTCGGACGATTGTAGGTTAGGTTATATGCATTTTAGGCATATATTAACCAGGAACTGCTGGGAATTGTATACATTTACTAAATTAATGGTTTTACCGTGACACATACATCACTTGAAATCGCTGTCGAATTTATGTTATAATTATATGATCACATTATTTAAAATAAGAAAAGAGAAATTGGAACTTTTTTACTAATACTGGAAATATTGATTTACTGATATCATATTTTCAGAATGTGGAAGTTCTGGCAATTATTTGCAATTATTGCTCTTATTATTATTCTTCCGACTATTGTATGTAACATGTAACAAGGAAAAGTCTCCAAATCGGTCAACAATTGACTCCCTGATTTTTTTTTGTAATTCTTTACGGTCCTATGCAGAGATGGGCATTATTTAAATAAAAGAATATACTTCCAAATGGCCCCAGTGGCCGATCGACACGAGGTTTCGGGGAGGGTGTGTGTACTCTAAATCTAAAATTCTGTTTAGCTTCGGATATTTAGTTTCCTTTGATTATTCGAAGGCCTTTCATCTTGAGCTTCGAATACTATTTCATCTGTCATCGTATTTTTATCCTAAGATCGTATGCAGATATATTGGCCGGTCGATTCGTTTTCGTGAACAGCGATCGAGGAGAAATCAGTCACCACCATCTGACGATCGTGGATTTGTCAGTTGGAGTTCCGTGGGCACCGAAGGGTATATCTGAATACGATCTTAGAAGCTCGAATAACCGACGAGAACCTTTGTGGTCCGAGCCGCGCGAAATCACCGTTGCTTGGTGATGTGTCATCGATTACAGTAAAGTCTCGTTACGGTCTCGGCAAAGAGGAGATATAATAAGAGGCGTCACTCGACAAGGACAGAAATAAACTGGGGAAATCACTAGACAACCAATTTAAATGTCCATTCGGCATGGATCGATAAACTTCGACAATAATCAGCCAACTGCGGTAAGGTAGATTTAGTTGATTTGAATATCCCGCTCGAATAGACAACCAATTTAAATGCCAAGGTCAAGTAAGGACTTCAAACGTTCCGCCCGGAATGACGTCTCTTATTATATCTCCTCTTTGGTCTCGGTTTGGTGTACACGATACGGACTTTTCGCTATCCCCACCACTTCTGTTTCAGTCTTGTCCGGCGAAGGCGAGAGCGAGATGAAACGAAAGCGAGCGAAGGCACTGAAAGCGAGTCAGGACAGTACGAGCAGACGACGCGTTGATATTTTGTCTCGCTCCGTTTTTCGGACACCTGACACTGCGTCCTTAGTGCGCGCGAGAGGCGTGCGCGATGGTCACAAGCGCTTACGGCGGCACGGGAACCGCTTCGCAAATCTTGAGGCAGGCCCGGCTCAAATCTTTTTTGCGCTCTAGGCGAACTTGTCAAATTGCACCCTTTATTATAATACATTTATTTGAGATTATTTATGACTTTATTCTGAAAAAATAGGTAACTGCTAGGGCGTAAGGTTGACAAGAGGTGCTAAATGGTCTTTTCATTGTTGGCATTGTCAAAAATAAATTTGTAAATGAAATACTACAAATTGTACTACAACGGTTTTATACTACGATTAAAAATTAAGACTAAGGACATCAATGTACTCAAATAAATGTATTATAATAAAGGGCGCAATTTGACAAGTTCGTTTAGGGCGTAAAAAAGACTTGAGCCGGGCCTGCGTCAAGATTTTGCGAAGCGGTTCCCATGCTCACGGTAACTCGTAAGCGCTTGCGACCATCGCGCACGCCCGCCGCACACGCAAAGCATTCCATCTCGCTCCCCCCTTCGGCCAGAAAGAAGCGAGAAACTCACACTTGGAATTAGGACTCCGTTCACGATACGGGCTCACCGCCGGTCCCGAACAGCCAGCGGCTAACGAGATCTTACTAGAAACAGAATTTGTTTATTTTTCATCGTATCGATATGACAGTGACACAAATGGATTCCTGGCATTCTCCCGATTAAATTGACAGAAAATAATTTAAATCGGACTATTTTTAACGAAACGGGCTTTCAATCGTGCAAACAATGTTTCACGTAATTTCCTTCAAAATATGGTCCGAATATTATAATTTTTGGGGCCAATTTGATCGAGAAAACATGAGGAATTGATGGACGTCACTTTTGCAAAGATCTGATTAAAAATGCAGAACTGCAGATTTGTCACTGCTTAGTGCGCAACATTGTATGGCCCCGCTAGTTTCGAGCGTCGAAACCACGAAACTCAGCGAGTCGCATGATTGCCAGCGTGAAGGACAAGAGGAGACTTTCCATGGCGAAGGAAAGTCAGCCTTCTATAGAACTCAAATCAAGAAAGACTTTGCTGACAAACTTTATATTCACGTCAAATAAATACTTTAATTGTAAAATTTAGACGACGAACTATTGTTGAATTTCGCCAGTTCTTTCATATGCATTACTTGGTTGGGAATTCCTGATCCCAAAGTTTCATGCATTTCCCTATTAGAAATGTTGCTTCAAGTCTTGATTCAAGTCATCATTGCTTTTTCTCGTACATAGAACATATATATGTTCGCGAGTAGGGGTCACGAATGACGCGACTTTGGTTTCCCAAATAAATTCACATTTATCAGGGCCCTCGCACGAACCGCTTGACAAGGAGACTGAATGACGTAAACCGAGTGCGAGTGAAATAGCGGCGCACCAGCGAGAGACCCTCGGTCGACGGCGACTTGAGTCATCGAGTATTGAATATGAAAATGTTCATATTTCTCATTACACCTTGATAAGAGTGTTACCACCGATGGATTGGTGAGTTTATGTCCACGAAAATGAGTCGAGACGCGAAGCAATTCAGTCTATTTTTTCTTATGAGTACATGATTAGGACACACACTACGTTCACTAAAACTGGACCGAATTGCTCCATGTTTGGCATCATTTTCATCGAGAAACCCTAAAAACTCCATTGGTAATACTTTCATCAACAGTTATCAAAAACATAAACATTTTATCTGGTCCGTCGGTTTTATTACTCTCGGCTGTCAACGGGTGGTCTACTCGGGCCCGAAGGTCCTCGCTCGCAGCGAGAAAGCAAAACAGTGGGGTGGGTAGGTCTTTCCCGATAATCCGAGCGTAACCATTTGCGTACTTCACACTATCGTTTATTAGCATTTATACGAGGTGATTCGCTAGCTAGAATCGTCAAATGCGATGCTTGCCAACAATCATGTGTCTCGCTGAGTTTTGTGGGCTTCGACGCTCGAAACCAGCGGGGCTATACAATGTTGCACACTAAGCAGTGACGAATCTGAAGTTCTGCAATTTCTAATCAGATCTTTGCGAAAGTGACGTCAATCGATTCCTTATGTTTTCTCGATCAAATTGGCCCCAAAAATGATATAATTCCGACCATAATTAAGGAAATTAATAAACAATAAATGTAGAGCGGCTACTTCATTCTTTTGCTCTACATTTGTGAACTTTTTATCATCCTTCCGAAGCATTATTATTACGCCGTAACAGTATCTTCAGGAAATCGAGTATAGCATATAGGTCATATTTTCTGTCACTTCGAGGAACCGACCACATAATAATCACGCGCATCCAGCCTGCGCATTTTCAGCAGCGGATTTCACGAACGGATTTTCTCTCCTCGAAGTGACAGAAAATATAACCTAATTGCTATACTCGATTTCCTAAAGATGCTGTTGCGGCGTAATAATAATGTTTTAGAAGGATGCTAAAATGTTCACAAATGTTTCGTAAAAGAATGAAATAGCCACTAAACATTTGTTGTCATATAGCATATAGGTTATATTTTCTGTCACTTCGTGGAATCGACCACATAATAATCACGCGCATCCAGCCTGCGCATTTTCAGTAGCGGATTTCACGAACGGATTTTCTCTCCTCGAAGTGACAGAAAATATAACCTAATTGCTATACTCGATTTCCTAAAGATGCTGTTGCGGCGTAATAATAATGTTTTGGAAGCATGCTAAAATGTTCACAAATGTTTCGTAAAAGAATGAAATAGCTACTAAACATTTGTTGTCATATAGCATATACTTAGGTTATATTTTCTGTCACTTCGAGGAGCCGACCATATAATAATCACGCGCATTCAGCCTGCGCATTTTCACTAGTCCAATTCAACATCCAACACAATTTTATATCTAATGTTTGTTCATAACTGCTTTCTGCATAGGACGTGTAACAAGTGTATTTCATGTTCTGTTTCGTTGCTTTGCTAATAAAAAAATGTCTAACCTAACTGTCACGTCCTGGGTAACGGAAGCTTTGTGAATAATGGCGGGAATATTTGAAATGACAATTTAACAGGTTCGTCACTGAGGGTAGCTCGTCAGGTCGAATACACGGCCTCTAACGTCCACCACCCAATGATTAATCTAGACTAACTTGTTAATCGAGGGAGGGATTTATTAATTATCAAGTTTCTTTGGGAATAAACTGATTCACTTAGAATGGAACAATAAGATCGTTGGTCTTACCTTAGTTGTGTAAAATGAAGCGGATTACAATGTGTTTTGAACGATCGAAAAAAAAAAAAGGCGCGATTATAACAAACTCTGTTGACTATCGGAGTCCCATCGACTGACCCAGCTATCCCTGCAGCCTTGTTTATATAGCTTTGATCATGAGCGCCAATTATGGTGAGGTTCGCTTGGTGACAGTCGATCGATATTCAATCAGCGCGCCGCGACTGGCGATTCGAATACCCCTCGAACCACCCCGCGATTCGTAGAATCATCTTCCACGTATAGCGGTTGCTATCCGAGGAAATACGAACACCCCTCGAACCACCCCGCGATCCGTAGAATCATCTTCCACGTATAGCGGTTGCTATCCGAGGAAATACGGTATGAGTCGGCTTCTTATCATTTGCTAGCGAACAGTCCGCGCATTAGCGAAATGTAACTCGATCCAATTTGTGATAAAATGGGTATAGTAGTATCATGAAATTAATATTGAAATTCATAACTCTATCGCGGACTGTTTGCTCAATTGTTCTAAAAATTGTCCCTAAATCTAGAACCTAGTTGATTTTGGCTATAAAACAAGAATAAGCGAAATACAACTATGTTTGCACATTTCGACTCTACGTCCTCTATTAATGGTGTATGTTACACTTTTCCCCTTCGGAGAAATAAATTTTGTCATTGTAAATGCGAAATTTATTTTATATCTCGCTTATTCTTTTACAAAGATCCGAATAATTGACCGGTTGAACCTGAATTGGAATTGTCGACTGCGGTGGCGGTGGAGCGGTTGAAGTTGGAATTTCCTCCGGGGGTTGTCTCGTGTCCTGTTTTGGTTGCTTTGTGGTGGTGTCTTCGGCTTCTGTTGGAGGTTGTTTTGCCAGGTGGATCAAAAGATGAGTGATAGAGCTCCATAGGGCTCCAACTAGATGCAGGCTGCATCCATATACCATATGCAGACTATACCCGTGTACGAGGGTATCTATTATCAGCTTCAAAACCCGTACTAGGACGAAGATCATGAGAACTCCTGCGCTGAATGATCCGAAAGTCATGAATCCATTCCAGAGCTTTGCAGTGGTTCTTTCTGCTATCTGCCCTATTGAAGCCTCATCAAACAGTCCAGTGATTGATATTGCGTCAGTTGGTATGTTTTGTCCTGTTACCCCTCTGGCTATGGAGTTCAACACCGCTGGTTTTTCGGCTGGGAACATAATATGATTACGTAACTTTTCTAAATCCTGCTCAGAATAAATTCCGCTTGTTGCCAATGAATTGGGTATTAAATATTTCCATGTTGGATGAGTTAGGGGTCTAAGATTCTGTGGTGCTATTGCTTCGGATGGATTAGGTGTTAGTTTAATCCAATTATCTTCGATTCTGTACATCACTGGCAGAATTAGGTTGCATTCTTTAATTGTGCCGAATTTCGTAATGATTCTTGATTTCGGTATCAAAAATACTGACTGGTTTTGATGCGTGACAGGCAGCTCGTTATAACATACCTTCGTGTGTCGTACCTTGACTTCCACTGGGATACAGCGGACTATGTGTATTACCTCTCCCGCGTTGATAGCGATATGTCCTGGCGCCTTCGTGATTACGTAGGCCAGTTCATCAGGAACCAAAGATGCAATGGTCAAGGCGTTCTTTAGGACTTGTTGTTCTAAGAGACATTTTTGTAAAATAATATCTTGGTACAGAGTATTCATTTGTGTTCG
This sequence comes from Andrena hattorfiana, assembly GCA_944738655.2. Taxonomy (NCBI): domain Eukaryota; kingdom Metazoa; phylum Arthropoda; class Insecta; order Hymenoptera; family Andrenidae; genus Andrena; species Andrena hattorfiana. Next base: position 17,042,974 of record OX122895.1, on the reverse strand, counting down.
TATATGTTTTTCCACGTAAACGAATTTCGAATTTACGTAGGCAAATATGTCTAAGTTGTCCACAGGGACATTTGCCTTATGCAAAAATGTGTTTCCCGGTTGGGTTTCTATTATAAAGAGTTTTGGATGCTTTGTTCGAAGTAGAGTATAACCACAGAGCGATTGTTCTGTAGTTTTGGTTAACGCGAATGTTATGTCGTCTGTAGTTAGAGAATAGATCACTGGTGCTATTTCTTGTGTATTTTCTAAAGTTTTCACCGCATCTCCTTCGTATAAAACGCTGTACTGGCTTAGTTTGCAAGAATCCAAAGGCATCGGTCTCCAAAAGGTGTACCCATCCTCCAGGTCGATGCAGGTTGTTTGTAGAAGATCGCAGGTTGTTCCTGATGGCAGAGTGATACGCCCAGTGTTTAACTTGACTGCCGCACTCGATGTTCGGAGTTGAATCTCGATGACAGCTTGGACCAAAGCGTTACTCCAGGTACCATATGGATCTAAATACTGTGCCCCTGAGCACCTTCCGTCCATACCAGCCGAGCCTGCGAGCGTTGCACTACGGAATGTGGTTGAATTGTTAACAATCCCGGAGAAATACACCCCGTTCCCTAGACTGAGGGTGCCATCTTGATGCATCTGTAGACATTTGGTATATGATATTTCTTGAAGATATTCCATCTGGCCGTTATGCACAATCGAGACATGCGAATGCATTCCGCAATAGTATATAATCCGCCTGATTTTAACTTTACATTGTATGATTTGTGTGTGATCATATTCTGATAATTGAAGCAGTTGTATGTAAGTTTTTGTTGAGTTTACTGAGTTGACAGTTATGTCACATTCATCAACGTCCAACAGTGATATCGTTGTATGATTCAATTTGGATCCACCGCAGTCAAAGCCAATCAGGGCGGTCGTGTACAATATTAAGTTAGCCATGATGAGTCCCACTTGAAATAGACCCATCCTATGGATTGTACCTCTGGAAATTATATATCATATGATTATATGTGAATGTTTAAGAGTAGGTAGGCTATGAGAGTTCTGGGACTGCGTGGTGAGGGGGTGAGGCGGGGCGGGGGTTCCGCGCTCGGGGGCGAGGGGGCTAGGTGGGGAGGGGGGTACCGCGCTCTTCCGCGAGATGGGTGAGGGGGTGAGGCGGGGAGGGGGGTACCGCGCTCTTCCGCGACATGGGCGAGGGGGTGAGGCGGGGCGGGGGTACCGAATTCCTTGAAGAGGGGGATGACGTCACAGGGGAGGGGGATTCAAAATGGCGTCTATCGAGTTCGTAGGTGAGGGGGATGACGTCACAGGGGAGGGGAATTTTCAAAATTTTCAAAATGGCGTCGCGCGCGCAAGTCGAGTTCGTGGGCGAGGGGGCTGACGTCACAGGGGTGGGGGTGGATTTTCAAAATTTCAAAATGGCGTCGCGCGCATTTCGTATTGGCGCCACCTATTGGATGTTTAAGGTACTTTGGGCCCGCGTCGGTATTTGGGCCCGCCTTGGTAAATTTTCCAGGTTTTTCATACACTTCGTATTGGCGCCACCTATCGGATGTTTAAGGTACTTTGGGTCCACGTCGGTATTTGGGCCCGTCTTGGTAAATTTTCCAGGTTTTTCATACATCTCGTGTTGGCGTCACCTGTTGGATGTTTAAGGTATATTTGGGCACGCGTCGCCGCCGCGCAATCTCCGTACGCGTGCGGGGATCGGTGCGCAGGCGCGACCGCGACCGATTCGTGAAAATTCAAATCGAGTCTTCGATGATGATGATGATTTCTGAGAAAGAGGGCAAACCAGGATTTCTGAGAAAAGATAAGGCGATCATGGCGCGCGACAGGATTGAATGCGTTTTTATGCCTACGTGCACGCGCTTCCTGCCGTGTGTTTATATTTGAATCGTGGGACCGATGCACACCCACGTGCAATGACGTAAACATAGAGCGATAATTATTGTAAATCAATCATCGCGATAGCCCATGGGATAAACATTGCACCGCGCCATGCCGTGTGTTTATATCTGAGCAGGATTGAACGCGTTTTGATATTTGAATCGTGGAACCGATACAGCGTACGTGTAATCATGCATGCATATAGCGATAATTATTGTAAATCAATCGGCGCGATAGCCCATGGAATAAACATTGCACCGCGCCATGCCGTGTGTTTATATCTGAGCACTGACTTTTCCCAAGACCATGCCTCTAAGAAGGAAGTACCCTCGAGAAAACGCAATGTCCCTGAAGCAATAAATTAGGCGTTGCGTTCACGCGAGCAACTAAACGATAATTATTCGGCGTAGAGTTCCGAGTATTTTCACGATCGAGAACAGGGCGACGTCTCAAGCGCCCTTCTCGAGGGTCTGCGAGTCAAGCGTCGTGGGAGCGTGTAAGGGCGAAAAGAATTCGTACATAGATTTTCATGATTTCAGTAATTTATTTAACTTAACTAAGTTAACTTAATCCCACTCGACAACATTATCGTTGAATATAGCATCGTCGATGTCATTCGTAAAGAATCACACATTGACGCGTACGTGTGCGTGAGTCAGTATAAAATGACGTGGTCGGTCCTACGAGCTTCATTACACCACGTACGCTTGAGTAGTAACAAGTATCGGTCGCGTCATTTTTCCGTCGATGAGAATCATACGCAGTGCATATCAAAATGTACAAACGCAGCTTAAACGATTCATCCTGCGCATCCGACAACGATGGTGGCATTCCAAATAAACGCCAACGACAACAACATCATCAACAATCCGATATGAGGTACGTACGCGTTATTATACACTTTTTCACTTTTCACTTACTTCATTCACTTACTTCTTTCACTGTAACCATATACGATCAAAGTATTGATTTCATGTACATGTTTCTTACAGTTCTGGATTCACCACGGCAAAAGGGTTGAAAACACCAAAACCATCAGTCGTACGGATCCTGGGACGTGATTACCCACTGACTGCAACAGCGTATAAACGTCTAAGTATTGGAATTCGCATTGGCATGGATTCGTGTCGCGTCAAGATCACCATAGTCGACAATAAAGGTGGCGAGTTGAGCTTCTCAATGTCTACGTGGAAGCTCCTACTGCAAAATATGACTGACATTCTTAAAAAATTACGCGACAACGTAACAACACCCCAGACCCACATCGAAATTGATCATTTGCGAATCGAATTCACGCGCATGCACAATGATCAACTCGTCAAAATCACCGATAATCGCGTTACCTTATACATGACGGAAGTCACGATGCGAAAACTGTTCGCGTATGAACATTGCATCGATCATATGTTCACTTGGTTGACCGAAAATATGTACGCTGTAGCTAGTAAATGTACCGCGTTCGTAAACGTTCTACGTAGCGCTACCGCACCAACAGATTATGTAAAATTAATTTCCGAAAGCGATCACTTTGAACGACATTCTTTGATCGATTGCGAATTGTTAGCGTTAGGAATGCAATCCATGTTGCGCGATGTAAATCATGTACCACTATAGTACGCATATATGTTTTAATAAATGGATGATTTTCACGTTAATACCTGTAACGATTCATTTAAACGTTGCTTTTATACAGATTCACGTACGCGTGCACGTCAATGTATGAATATATATATATATATATATATATATATATATATATATATTGCAGCATTGATGGCGATGATCATCGAATTCTCTCTCTCTCTCTCTCTCTCTCTCTCTATCGCTATCGCTCTTTCTTTCATGCACCTCGATCGAGTAACGTAAAGTCGCACTAACTCGTTGCGTTACCACGTGTATCGGATTCCCCCGTTCGCGATAAGGGCATTCGCATCCGTCACGGTGGTCCTAATCTTTGGAATATTCGAAACGAAACTCGAATAATTATCGCTCTATGTTTTCGTAGGCGGATGTTTACGCGAACGCAATGCCCCCCCATTCTTACATGATGATCATGGGGCAGCTGTACCGTTTAGATTAATAAATCTCGCATAGTTATCGCTTCGCGCTGTGTCAGAGGGTGTCGAATTACAGCATCTGCGGAGCACGCACGTACGCGCCTCGACGCGTTACATCCTGTCGCGCGTCATGATTCCTTATCTTTCGGAAGACTTCTTGCCGTATTATGAATCGATCTCGAATAGTTATTTCATTCAAAATACGTTGGGCGATACCCGAATAATTATCGCTCTGAGGGTGTCGAATTACATTTCGTCGGCGGATGTTTATACGAGGGCGACGTTGCATTCTTTCGTGAGACGGTTGGGCTATTTAGGTTAATTAATCTCTAATAGTTATCGGTGTCGAATTACAGCATCCGCGTTACATCCTTTCGCGCCTTATCTTTCGCGCCTGCGCACCGATCCCCGCACGTGTACGGAGATTGCGCGGCGGCGGACGCCATTTTGAAAATTTTGAAATCCCCCTTCCCCTGTGACGTCATCCCCCTCGCCCACGAACTCGACCTGCGCGCGCGACGCCATTTTGAAAATTTTGAAATCCCCCTTCCCCTGTGATGTCATCCCCTCGCCCACGAACGCGGTACCCCCTCCCCGCCTCACCCCCTCACCCATGTCGCGGAAGAGCGCGGTACCCCCCTCCCCGCCTCACCCCCCTCACCCATCTCGCGGAAGAGCGCGGTACCCCCTCCCCGCCTCACCCCCTAACCCATCGCGTCCAAGAGCGCGGTACCCCCCCTCCCCGCCGCACCCCCTCACCCATCTCGCGGAAGAGCGCGGTACCCCCCCCTCCCCGCCTCACCCCCTCACCCATCTCGCGGAAGAGCGTGGTACCCCCCCTCCCCGCCTCACCCCCTCACCCATCGCGTCCAAGAGCGCGGTACCCCCCCTCCCCGCCTCACCCCCTCGCCCATCGCGTCCAAGAGCGTGGTACCCCCCCTCCCCGCCTCACCCCCTCACCCATCTCGCGGAAGAGTGCGGTACCCCCCCTCGCCGCCTCACCCCCTCGCCCATCGCGTCCAAGAGCGCGGTACCCCCCGCCCCGCCTCACCCCCTCGCCACGCAGTCCCAGAACTCTCATAGCCTATCTACTTTTAAGCTTGTTGGTATGGACTATTCTAATTTTACTACCACATCTTATCTTGACGTTATTAGGGCCCAATTTCTCTATGATTTGGTATGGTCCGGAATACTGATCGCTTAGTTTATCTTTCACTGGTTCCTTTAGAAGGAACACAAAGTCATTTGGTTCAAAATTTTGTGCATGCACGCGTTTATCATAGTAATGTTTATACCTATGTTTTGCCTGGATTAGATTTCTTTGTGCTTCTTCTTGACAATCGCGTAACCGATTGTATAGATTTGTCAAGTATTCTACGTATGAAGGTTGCATCCCATCCTCGATCGGAGGGTATGCCGAAGGGATTCTAGCGGTTTTCCCAAATACTAATTCATAAGGAGTAAAACGAGTCCCTTCGTGTACACGTGTGTTATACGAGAATATTCCTAATTGTAACCAATTATCCCAATCTTGAGATTTTTCAATATTTACTTTCAAGTATTCCGTCAGTACGTGATGGGATCGTTCTATTGACCCATTCGATTGAGGATGATATGCAGTGGTTTGGCAATGTCTTATCTTAAATTTTTTTGCAACGTTTCGCATTAACGATGAGAGAAAATTTGTTCCCTGATCGGTCAATATAGCTCGCGGAGCGCCGTAGACACAGATGAAATGTTTTATGAATGCATCAGCTATGGTTACTGCGGTTATATTACTAAGAGCTACAGCTACTGAATATTTAGGTAAAAGGTCTTGTATTGTAAGGATGTAGAGGTTTCCTAATGGAGTTACGGGCAGAGAGCCCATAACATCCATTGCAACCTTTTCGAAGGCCAACCCTGGTGTGTCTGTTATAACCATTGGTTGTCGTGTTTTTACTCGCGTTAACTTCTTGAGTTGACATGTACGGCATTTCCTAATGAACTGTTGAATTTCAGCTTTCATGTTTGGCCATTTGAACTGTTGTTTAATTCTACTTAGAGTCTTTGTTACTCCCTTATGACCGTTAACCGAGGATTCATGTGTTTCTGAAATGATTCCTTGTCTTTCCGCAGGCAGCGGTTCTGAGACCCTACCTTGACAATAGGTTATTGTAACCGGTACATCATTAAATCTTTCCTTAAACAAGTTATCGATATAACTCCAAGACAACTCCCCTAACGGATCGGTCTTGCGTATACTAAACGATTTTAATTGAAGTTCAGTAATTGCGGTGTAAATCGCTTGAATTCCTTTGTTAAAAGAGTTTTCATCTATTGTGCAGGTTATTCGTGCCAATATAGGTATTCCAATTATTTTATGATTTCCTACTGTTTGTACGCAAGGTCGATCCGGGGTTGGATTATTGTAGTTTGGGAGCGATTGATTTCGTTGAAATTCTAATGAACCTTCGTCAGCGGGTAGTCCGTTATACGTGAGGAAAATTATTTTAGCGTCTTTTTGTAAGGATAATGTTTCTGTCGTTTCACGAATCCTAAGTTTTGCAGGTTGTAATTCGTCTAGTCCATCTGTTACTGTTGTTTCCTCAGAGTCTTCGTCGTCGTTTTCTACCTCGGAATCTGAAGTATCTGTTTCCTGATCTTCGTTAAGCAACCCCTCTGTCTCAGATAGTGTCAATCGGAGATTACCTGGATCTGTTTCGTCATTGGTTATTGGAGTTTGTATACTTGGAACGGTAGGAGTTTCTTCTTGATCTTCATTACGTAATTCCCTTATCCCGGTTGATTCTGGTTGGAAATTTCGATTCCTTGGGGTAATTGGGGAGTATGGTGGACAGGGTTCTGATTCCTCACTACTTGAGGACCGGGGGGATAATGATTCTGGAAAGTTCGGAGGTATACTTGGACTTCGACTTCTCACTGATCTTTCCGTTAGTTGGGGTGTAATTATTGCGTTATTGGTTCTGTTTACTTGGATAGGGTTTATAGGGAAGATTTCTTTGACAAGACTTTCAGATGATTGGATATTCGAACAGGTGGCAACTTCAACTTCATTTGGATGAGTCGAATCTAAGCTTTCATATTCGTGTAGTTCTAGAGTTGGTACTTCTATATCAACATCCTCCTCGGTAGTGTTATAAATTCTAAGATACGCTGTGCCGCGTATATTTGATGCAATACACTGACCAAAAAAAAGACCCTTTCGAGGCGTGAACAAAGGAAAGTATCCCTCAGGTACCTGTGGATTTGAGACATCAACTTTGAATGGTGCATTTGACCGTGCTGTAACATGAATTACTTCGTGCGTAAGAAAAGGGACATGTATACGGCCCCATTTCAGAAGTTTCTGTGAATAATCTAACTGTACTGAATTGGAAGTAAGAAACGCAGAGCCCAAAATTCCGTCCTGAGAAATCGGGAAGTCGTTCTCGACGACATGAAACAAAACATCTTGGCCACATAGATTTATTTCTACGGTCCCAAGCGTATAGACATACATTTCAGAGATCCCTTTTAGAGCGACTTTAGAAGTCGAATCAACTTCGGCTGATTTAAGGGTTTGTAGTTTAATTAGATTTAATTGAGAACCAGAGTCAACCATTAGAGTAGCTTTCTGAGTAAACTGTCGGGCAACTAGAATAACCGATGGAATATTTTCGGCGTTACTTAGGAGGATTCGAGCGACTCGTTTGGTGGTTGCTCGTGGGAAATCGGTTCCACTTCTTCCACTTCTTCCACTTGTATCGCGTTGACCTGGTGTCTTGTTCTCGGGGTTTCGCGCGGTCCACCATTTACTCGTGGGCCCCTTTCCCCGTTTCCCGACGTTGAATTTTGACGCTGAGCCTGCTCTTCTTTGTACTTCAACTTTCGACATTCCCCAATTACATGGCCTGGGTATTTGCAATAGTTGCATACTATGGGGGTACGCGAAGTTGTCTGCGACGTTGGGGGTACCTGACTATTGTTACTAGTGTTATTCTGATTACGGTAATTACGATTACTATTGGAATCTCCTGGAGGAGATGGTGAAGGGGATGGTTTCCCATTGAAATTGTTCCTATTTCCCCAAAATGGTGTTTTGTACCGTGCCTTTTCGGTTTCTATAATTTTTGACAACTGTACCGTTTTTAATACAGCCTTGTCGAAGTCTTCAAGCCCTTCAACCTTCAAACGGAGAGCAATCTCGGGCTTAAGTCCACGCACAAATGCTTCTAAGACCTCCGCCTTTAAATTTTCCTCTACGCTTTGCGTTAAAGATCCTTGTAATTTCTCTTCACCCTCTCTTACTGCCATTTTTAATTCTTTGACCCTAGCAATGTAGTCCAGCACATGCTCGTTTGTTTTTTGAAATATATTCCCCAACTCCCCGCGGTATTGATTCAATGATTTTACTGGCGCAAAGGTATTTTTTAGATGTTCGCAAAGATCCGCTATTGTTACGAAGGTTAAATCTTCAACAGCTAAAAAGGCATGTCCTTGCAGCTTATTTACTGTCATTTGAATTAGCGAGACCTCCAAATGAGAAGGGAGCATTTCGCGAGCGCGAAGACAAGCTCTACAAAATTGGTGGACGGGGATTTTATACCCATCAAACGCGGGAATAATTTCTAACGCATCTCTTAATCGCGGCATGAGACTCGAAATTGAAGTGGGGTGAGAATCTTGTCTAGGTGGGGAGGACGGAACTATATCAGTGGGTGACCCATGCTGAGGCTCCTGTCCCACTTGATTCCTCTGATCACGTAATTCATTTTGCAATTGCAAGATAGTTTGTTTTAACTCAGCAACGTTAGGTATTGAACTTGAAGCTTGTACCTGTTCCATTCTAATTCTTTTTTGTTCTAACTCCTGTCGCGCCGCTCGGAGAGAGTCTGCCTCACCTTTGATGGCTTCTGCCTGACTTTTAAGTTGTTGCTCCTTTGCTAGAACACGCTCTTGTAAGAGATATAATTCAGCTTCCGTAGGCGCGGTTGAACGGGTTTTAACCCCTCCTTTATCAGTCATATTGCAAATTTCTAATTTCTAACAACCAGTCTAGACTATCCCACCGCTGCCACCATTAATTGTCACGTCCTGGGTAACGGAAGCTTTGTGAATAATGGCGGGAATATTTGAAATGACAATTTAACAGGTTCGTCACTGAGGGTAGCTCGTCAGGTCGAATACACGGCCTCTAACGTCCACCACCCAATGATTAATCTAGACTAACTTGTTAATCGAGGGAGGGATTTATTAATTATCAAGTTTCTTTGGGAATAAACTGATTTACTTAGAATGGAACAATAAGATCGTTGGTCTTACCTTAGTTGTGTAAAATGAAGCGGATTACAATGTGTTTTGAACGATCGAAAAAAAAAAAAAAGGCGCGATTATAACAAACTCTGTTGACTATCGGAGTCCCATCGACTGACCCAGCTATCCCTGCAGCCTTGTTTATATAGCTTTGATCATGAGCGCCAATTATGGTGGGGTTCGCTTGGTGACAGTCGATCGATATTCAATCAGCGCGCCGCGACTGGCGATTCGAATACCCCTCGAACCACCCCGCGATTCGTAGAATCATCTTCCACGTATAGCGGTTGCTATCCGAGGAAATACGAACACCCCTCGAACCACCCCGCGATCCGTAGAATCATCTTCCACGTATAGCGGTTGCTATCCGAGGAAATACGGTATGAGTCGGCTTCTTATCATTTGCTAGCGAACAGTCCGCGCATTAGCGAAATGTAACTCGATCTAATTTGTGATAAAATGGGTATAGTAGTATCATGAAATTAATATTGAAATTCATAACTCTATCGCGGACTGTTTGCTCAATTGTTCTAAAAATTGTCCCTAAATCTAGAACCTAGTTGATTTTGGCTATAAAACAAGAATAAGCGAAATACAACTATGTTTGCACATCTCGACTCTACGTCCTCTATTAATGGTGTATGTTACACTAACAAACTTCATTTTCTGGGGATATCCCCTCATTTATTTTCCATTTTCACTCATATTTCCTTACTGCTAACGTAGAATATTGTAGCATAAGCACATTTTAAGTAATTAAAATGTACAATGAATTTTCTACGTTTGCAGTACCAGCCGACTTTCCGTTTAAATTTTTATAAGTACAACGCAACAGCTGAGAATTTCTTTCCTTATTCAGAATTGAATACGGAAATAGCAAACAGCTCCCTCTCGCGTCACCAGGCAGCCGCGTATCTATGGGTATTACCACAGACCAGGTATAGAATAGACCTATCACGGAATGTAATTTTGTGTCACACGCTCGGGGGGCTCGCGAGCCCCCTTACCATTTTCGTGTCACACCCAACGTTATCGATTCAATCTAAAATAAGATTACAATGCTACGAGTGGTAGGAATTGAAATTAAATCTTATCGGAAACGTTTAAAATCTAAAACGGCATGAACGTTAAGACTAATTTCAAGAAACATGTTGCATAATTCCGTTTACTAATACATTTTGATAGAAGCATAATTTGCACCTATTTCCATAAATTTCGATTAGAAATATTATATAAATACAACCACGTAATAAACATTTGTACAGTCTCTTAGTTAGGTTATATTTTCGGTCACTTCGAAGAGTGGATTTTCTGTCCTCGAAGTGACAGAAAATATACTTAACCTATATGCTACAGGATAATAAATGTTTATTGGATATTTCGTTCTTTTAGGCTACATTTGTGAACTTTTTATGACTTAACATCCTTCCAAAATATTATTATTACGCCTCAACGATATATTTATGAAGTCGATGAGTGTAATTATTCGTGGTTAAGAAATCAAAATTTCCTATTCATAACGTCATTTTTTTAGTACATTTCATCGAAATAATAAGTTTGAGCTTAATTTGTTTATGTTTGCCAAATTCATGCCTTTTATTAGACTCTACTTGATTTTAGCATCAATTTTCATGTTTACAGATTTCTATGCTTGATTAGAGGTGTGACTATCGATTATTGATAGATTATCGATATCTTATTGATATTTAACAATATATCGACAATATCGTTAAGATATCGTTAAGACAAATAGAAGAGGCTGAGGTAGAATATAACACACTTTGTTGCAGCAACGATGCAAATAACAATTTTAAAGACATTGTAAAGCAACGATACATATTCATACTTTTAAAGATATCGCTTTCGATACTCAGCGGCTCAGCACCAATGTTTTCGCCCATTCACAACGGTGTTCTTCGGTGCTGGATAGCGCCGTGAATGGACCCAGCACCGGTTTTTACGGTGCTCACTTTTCGAGCACCGTTGCCAACGGTACAGACCTTTTTCCGCTTAGAATGCAACGCATTATTTGTATAATAAAGTCAATCACAATCTATTTGTTTGTATTTGAATTCACGGCGCTATCCAGCACCGAAAAACACTGAATGGGCTCAGCACCGATATTTTCGTCCGTTCACAACGGTGTTTTTCGGTGCTGGATAGCGTCGTGTATGGGCCCAGCAACGCTTTCTACGCTGCTGACCTTTTTTCGTGTATACCTCAGCTGATTTCCCAGGTAGCACACGTCGTCTATAAGTCGTGTGCTATCTGGGTCTATTCGCGTCAACGATATCTTAACCATATTATCGATATAGCGAAATATCGATAACATTTCGATAGTCACACCTTTACCTCAAAGTGACAGAAATTATAACCTATATGCTATACCCAATTTCATAAATATACCGTTGCGGCGTAACAACGATATTTTGGAAGGATGTTAAGTTATAAAAAGTTCACAAATGTAGCGTAAAGGAACGAAATAGCTAATAAACATTATTGTCATATAGCATATAGGTTATATTTTCTGTCACTTCGAGGAGGGGACTACATAATAATCACGCGCATCCAGCCTGCGCATTTTCCCTAGCCTGGGCGGCCGCATGAAAGGGGAACTTTCCCCACCCTACATTAGTGGCAGTTAGAATGATATTTCTGAGCTTGGGTACGCGGAAAATTTGACTTGTGGTCCCAAGCGGGAAAAAAGTTCATTAAATTTCATTAAATTCTTTATATTTAGTGGGATTATTACTAGGGACTGTAGCCGTAATTATTTCTTTTATATTTCGAAGAACTGTCTTTAAATGTTTAAATAATTACTTTAAGCCACCCTGACATTCAATTGAAAAATATGGTAAGATCGGATTTTTCGAGTCGGTCTTATAAACGTTTTACAACATTTACGCTTGAGACAACGCAATACAGCATTTCCTCTAGTTCCTATCACTTTTTTAAATATGGAAACATAGATATCAGGTTCACATAGATTTCTAAAATTGTTCAGAAGGCGCTTGGAAGGAATACAGGGCCATTAATATGCAGTATCCTCTAATGGAAAAATAATTTTTCAATATTTTTATCATTATGCAAACATCTGTATTGTATGTCAGATTTGTCTACTAAAATGAAACCAATTACGACGCAGTTTGGTATGAGGAAGGTACGGCAAAAAATTGGTGCAGAAAGAGGAAAAATAATAACATATTTTTTTAAAATCCAGAAAATAATACGATAGCGAACGTTCAGTAGATGTGCGGCCTTTTTCTCATCGATTGTTGAGGTCAAGGCCATCGAAAAGTTCGTCTTTTTTTTTAAACAGACGCCGTTCCCAGAAACGCGATACACCTGAAGGCAAAAATCAATGCGACTTGAAATGTCTTGCAAGCAGAGCTCGCTAAATCAGGCGTTTGCTCTTAACGAATCTTTACCATTTTTTATTTTGTTTAAATGCTAAACAAATAAAATATGAAAAAAGTGGGTAGGTAGTGATTTATTTTTAGGGTTGCCATAATTGTCAAGCTTTGATACGGAACATTTAAATGCTAATTAAATAAAATATGAAAAAAGTGGGTAGGTAATGGTTTATTTTACTCTGTAAAATATTTCACGGGAACAGTGAAATACGGGACAGTCCCGTATATACAGGACGTATAGCAACTCTACATATGTACATACCTACTTGCCCGAATCACGTCGTATTTGATTTTCCTTTTATTAAAAAAATCTCACTAATATGCCGTAAATGCTCGAATCGAGCCGAAACAGAGAATGTAAAAATTTCACCTTATGATTAGCTTAGCATGTGTACATACATGTTTTCCGCTTTTAGCTACTGATTACGGCTTTTGCAGAATTTGTAGAAGAAATTAAAATCTAGAAGCCTAGCTTGTCCGTGGACCGACATCGACATGCGAAAATCAGACGCACGGAGAATGCAAGAAGACAATGTAGTATTATACTTTGTTGCCGCTGCCAGAATGATCGTTTGTCGCGTAAAGGACCTCCGTGCCGTTTCCCTCCCATTTTATCTCACACGCGAGTCGCGACGTCCGTAAAACAGGACCTTTTTTTTTACTTGTGCTTTAAAAAATACCATAACTGTTTTCTCATATGTACATATCTAGGAATAATGAAAACAGACCTTAACGCAAGCGATACGCTCGGGTACTTACATCGGAGATGTTCTTTACAATTTTTAAATCGATACAATAGTTAATATGGAAAGGGCCAATCAATTTGTAACGAAACGTAGAGTTTTAACAACTAATCTATCGTTCCCAAGTAATAAATAAACTATTGCAAAATGTCCTCGGGTGCCGAAAACTACGAATATAAATTTAAAAAAAACGTTGGGATTCCTTGTTCTCATTGATTTATACGTGTCGTAGGATGGGCACCGTCTATTTAGACATGCGTGGAGTGCAGAGATTTGTGGGAATGTCAGTAACAGCGTCAATTTTTAATATTTTTCGACATACGACTCGCGAAAATGTTAGTTAAGTGTTCCACTACACGTAAAGTACTAACAATCAATGTCATCTTGCAATTTATAGCTTGTATAAGCTTTCAAGAAGAGATCACCGAAATAGATTTTAGAATCCTCGTGAGTCGCTGACAAACCGAGCCAAAGCGTAGCATAACAAAAGCCTGTCCTCTGTCAAACTCTCACTCTAAACAAGTCACACGTATACAATCACGCACACCTTTCAGCATTTCAACACATTTCAGAGTAGATCCTAAGTTGGACGCTGTTCATGAGCAGAGGCCGCTAAATTCAGTCCTCGAGTTATGGGTCGGTAATACAGTTTGGGTGGTGACACGAAGTCCCATAAGGTGATAGGTCTATTCTATACTTCGTCGATGGTATTACCATTTCTGTGGAGAAAAAACCTGCTGTAATACCGACCTGCCAAATCGGCCAGGTCACGTGACGTGTCTACCCCCTTAACTAGAATTACAGAAAGAAGAAAATAATTATATGTTGTTTACGCAGGTTGCTAGGCAATCGAATTAATATCGAATTACAAGGGAAAACGAACATTGGCAATAATATGGGACGGCAGTTTTGTGTAAAAGGTTGTTACAATAAACAATCAAGTGCTGTAAATATAAGGCACCAAAGTGTGCTGACGGTTTAAATAAGTGGTTGGAGCTCCTTAATTCAACAATAACGCCAAATTCTTATGTTTGCGAAGAACATTTTAATATATGCGATGTAAAAAGTGCAGAAATTGTACGTGATGCTGCTGGTAATGTGATATATAAAGTAAGTACATATTTGTATATGATTAACCACGGAAAGACCGCGATCTGAAAATTGACCGGTTGATAATTGCGGTATATCCAAAAGATACAAATATTAAAACTACACCCCAACATTTTTAACTTTTATGTAATTTTAGTATGAATTCAAGAAGAAAGTTTTAGCAAAAGGAGCTGTGCCTTTGAAACGCGTGAACACACTAATAGATGAAGAGTCTGGAAAGCCACCTGAAAAAATTATGAAAATTACTTGTACAGAAACCATAAGAACTGAAGAAGTGCCCAGTAAAGAAAGGGAAGTAGAAGAAGTGGCCGGTATCTGTAATACATTCAAAGAAATACTACAAAATGAAGTAGACTTTCAAGATGCAGACAGTACACTTGCGGAAATAACTGACATGCATGAAAATTTGTATGATACCATTGTTCAACATAAAGTTGAATTCAAACTGCCGACAGCTGAATGGGGATTTCATTGTTCTTTAAATAACAAACTTATTATATTTTCTGAACTAAAAATATTCGCAGATCCATTTGGAAATGAAAATGACGTAATACCCATATATACAAAACAGGTAATTCAATATGACAATAACAACAGTTATTGATAATTTAAATTAAATTTAGCATTGATCTGAAACATGTCAATTTATATAATAAGAAAGATAACACTTAATAATTATAGGTGATTATAAATAATTTCTCCAGAGTGCAATTGCGTTTTCTGGGGAAAATGATGTTAGAATGTACAAAGAGTAATCCAGAATCTGTTGAAGATTTAGAGAATTTGCTTTTAGAAATTGATGCACTAAAAATTTGCACTGGAGGTCCATCGAAAAAATATTATAAAAGTATTCGTCTGGAATGTGCTTCAAGGGACGAAATTTCATGGAGGCATAATAAATGCCCACTAATTATAGCATCGGGAAGTATTTGCGAACATTGTGCATCATTGCACAATATCCTGACACAAAATTTGAACAGAAAAAAGAATTTAAATAAAAGAAGAATAAGAATTCCAGCATCTCCAACAATTAAATAAAAAATTAAGAATATCTCAAGTAGGAGACGTGTTGTTCATCAACACTTAAATCGAAAAGAAACAAGTTTTAATCGTGTTTCGGGGGAACTTACGAAAGTTCACGCACGTTTTATAAATATTAAAGAAAAGGTTTTAGATGAAGAAATAAAGAAATTATCATCCAAGCTCCCACAAAATCAGGTAAGATATCTTTTATGTGACTTATTATCTTCTTATTTATTATTTTTTGCATGCTGTTTTATAGCTTGTATTAATCAAAGAATGTTTGGCTGTTGCAAAAGTAAAAAATACAAAAGCTCGACGTTATAGTCATGAGTGGCTTTTATTATGTTTGTTGTTGCATATTAGAAGTTCTGCAACATATAATATGCTTAGAAATAATGGCATTTTACCCTTACCCGCTAAGTCCACTATATCCAAGTATTTGCATGAGTCGAACACGGGTTGTGGCTTTGATGCACGGTTTTTTGACCTTTTCAAAAAGCAATTGGAATGTTATCCACCAATGGCTCGAAGTGGTATTATATCATTTGACGAAATACTAGTGAGATCGAGTATTGAGGTTGACATGAAGACTATGACTTTTAATGGCTTACAAGATTTCGGTGCTCAATCTGAAGAAAGTTCAAACATAAACAATCAGGCTGATCACGAACTAGTTTTTATGTTTTCTTCGTTGAGTTATAATTTTCATCAACCGATTGCTATGTTTGGTTCCAAAGGCACTACAAAAACAAACATTTTGGCTGTATTGCTATTAGAAGCCATATTGCAAGTTGAAAAGGCTGGGGCAAAACAAATAAACGATTTGTTTGATGCCTTGAATAGAAGTTTCCCACTGGAGGGTATTAGACTTGGCAGTGAAGACTTAGAGGCAAGAAAAATCATCTACGCCATCATTCATTTACAATGGACACATTGCCATAAACAAAATATGTAATAATTACATTTTTCTTTAGCAATAAATGGGACAAACATTACATTTTTGATTTTGCAGGTCATCAAAAAAGCTATCACCTGGCTAGACGATTGGGAAAAAAAACAAAATTCGAGAAGAGGAATATTTAACAGCCTCAACCTCGCAAGGACTGAGAGTAACATTACTTTCCACGCTGCATTTATGCAACGAATTGTTATCTCAGTACGATTTTAAGTACATCCTGACGAATAAAATGAACCAGGATTGTTTGGAAGTGAGGGATTTTTTATTAATATTATCAACTTTCTATATTTATTTATAACAATATTTATAATTACAGAAATTCTTTGGTATAATACGACAGGCCGGATGCTAAAACGACCATCCGACCTTCACATCGTTTATGGAGTTGTACCATCTGCTTTCAATGTATAAGATTTTAAAACCTTCCAAATTTGGTAACTGCACAGTAAGAGAATTCACGGAGGAAGAAAGGCCTTCTATAACTCTTAAAGAATTTAAAAATATTTTTCAAGAAAAGAATATGTCCCACAAGCAGGTCCACATTGGAAATTTAAAAAAGAAATTAGATCATTTAATCGAATTTACAGAATGGGAGTGTGATGAAATTATTGAGCACGATTACGACGAAATGAACGAGGTAATGTCCTGCATCCTTTATTATATTACAGGATATATCTGCAGAAGAATGCTCAAAATAACTAAGTGTGAGTCATGCAGAAGTGCATTTATTTCTCGGTATGAGAATATCTTTTCGAATTGCCCGAAAAGCGAATTAGTTACTGTAAGGTCGCGGGGTGGGCTGATTCACCCCAATGTACATTTAGTACAAATTTTTAAGAAAATTGAAATATCGTTTCAAAATCATTTAAACTGTACAAATGTATATGAATTGGTGATAAATGACCTACTTTCTGAGAAATTTTCTTTCCCATGCATAATGCATAAAGAATACACAGTTGCTTACTGTATAGATTACTATTTAACGTTACGAATGCGACAACTAGGTAGGGTAAAAAATAGGGAGCGTTCTAAAAGTAAAGACAAAAAAAACAGCAAAACTGTATAACAAATAAATATTTGTGTAATTGAAAAAAAGTCTTAATGTGTTTTTATTATAATATTATCCTAAGTATAATTTATCCGCATAAAATAAGCATTTTACATAACGATAAATATTTGTTTGGTCGTTAACCGACTCTCATTTTCTCAGTATAATTAATTTTAAAAGTTAAAATATTTTACTTTATAAAACTTTTTATTGGAGGTGCATAAAGCCATTACAAATTTTGAAACCCACTTGGTATTAAGTACGTGGTTATGGCACGGTGTAAAAGAAACACAAGGAAGTAAACGTGATATTGTTCACGTGTTACACTAATACCCTCTGCAGGAGGGACAACAAGGGACAAGTAACATTTTCTTTAAGATCACAGCAGTTTGGTGGTGGGGGTAGCGTAGTCGGTCCACCTATCTTTCTTACACCGTGGTATGAACACAGCATTTTAGCTGTGTATATGTAGTTGTGTAATCTTAAGCGCAGTTGGAAAGCACCTTTATGTACTTGCAGCTCATTTTGATTTCACATCTTTTTTTATATTGTATATTTTCTTCTCTTTTTTTTCTGATTTATATTATTATCTTCTATTTTTTGTGATTGTATATTATCTTCTATTTTTTTGTGACTTATATTATTATCTTCTATTTTTTGTGATTTATTTGTTTCATGTACTTGGCGTAATTTTTTTACTTTTTTGAAGTTTTTTTATGGGGATTTATAATACATATTGTAATTCGTTTCGCGACAGCCGAGTGTGACAAATATTCGCAGAACTCAAAATCCTCTATAATATTGAAACCTGAATTTTTTCATTCTGTAATGTATTATTACATATTCTGCAGGCTTCACGCATTTTACCAACTACATTGTATTTCGCTTCTGTATTGAAAACAGAAGCCGACCAACAGTTTTCTTTGATGCAAAATGTTTGCTCTATTGCAAATATCCGCAAAAATTAGAGCATTTGGAATGTCGTTTTCACTTTGATTGTTGTTTAAACATACATATTTTACTATTCTTGAAGTAATAATACATTATATCATTTTATTCGGAGGAGTTCATAGAATAATTTTATGTTAAAAGCAACCGAATCACTATTACTATTTAAGTACAAAACATTTTTAAATTTGAAAAATCACTAAAAAAACTGGATCTACTATCGAAAACAGGTTTGCAGATTCGTATTCAGCACATACAAATCTACAACAAACGCCTATTGAATATTAATAATTTTAAAAAAGTTAAAATTTGTTGAACAGTATTATCGGGACATATTTGCGCTTGAAATAACGTCCGTCGCAACAATCATTTATTCGAACGCACGTATTTGCATATAGATAACACACAAGCGTAAGACAGCCCACATGTAACCTACAACTTATGTCATTTTAAACGCTCATGTGCCCTCAGCGTAATAAATGCAGGTAGATGAGAGAGTAGCGAGTCATTATTATCGGAACTGTTCGGTTATTGAAACCATCGCCGTCTGACATGTTCGCATAACCAAATTTCTACTCTAGATTGTATGCGGCGCGATCGTTTGCGCGAGTTCGTACTCGCGACAATTGTTTGACTGCTCATGATATCTGCAGGGCACCGAGCGACGTATATCATGGTAAACTTAATTTCTTTTTTCATTGTTCCCGGAATCGCTCCATCATTTTGAAGAACTTATTTTATAGATCAACGGTCAGGGAATGAAATGGCATTTTTTTCAAATTGATCTAATGGTGTGAACAGCGTGAAACCGAGCATTTGAAAAATTAAAATAGATTATTGTTGCATTGGTTAATAGTAAATAGAATTTTATATACATGCTTGGAAATAGTATTTCTTTAGCTTTAAAATGAGTGCAGATTAATAGTTAAGGCGCAGTTAAGATTTGCAGTTAAGGTGATAATGTAACGGCTCATTTCGTCCAATTTTGCAAACATTTTAAGATTGAATAACTCGAAAACCATTCCATATAGAAAGCAAATTTTACACAGTTTAATTTAATGAGGTTATCAACAAATGCTGTAAGTTTAAAAAGAATCGCTGAATATGACCGCAACACCCAAGTGTATTAACTTGGAATGACTCATTCGCGTTTTGGGATCGCAACATAATCTCGAATGTGATTCTGATTTCGCGCATTTACAGTATTTACTCGCTCGGTTAGGAGCTTGCAGTTCGGTACCGGTGCACAGTGGGACGGATCGACACTTAAGTAGGCATTCACTTTATTTTTTACATATTTCATCATTTAGTGATTACTAACTTTAGATTACAGAATTTAGATACTGATTTTTTAAAAAAAATTTATTTTTTGTGAAAATAGACACATTCATCTGGATTAGCCAGGCATAATGAGCTGGGATACATTTCGTGACCCCAGAGTTTACCGCTGGAAAGTTTTCAGGCGATAGACAAATATATAAACTTTCTGATTTATAGTATAAGATAATCTAAGATTACAGGTAATATATTGTACAATAAATACAAAAATCATTTAAATTTCTGATAAGAAACTTAAATAAAATACAGAACTTGATTATGTATCCGAATCATCTAGCAAAGATAATGTTTCTGGCCACATTTGTTTTCTCCGCTCTGTTCTTATCAATGGAATTCTTGATGTTGAAATATATGGATCGGAGCTTATTAATAAATTATTTAGAATATGTATTTATTGTCATGGGTCATTATTAGAACTTGCTTGCTTCCTTTTTATTTATTTCCCCAAAACTCGATTGCAATCACTCTCTGATTACATGCATGATTCATTCTTATTTATCTAGCGTTTTATTCATACTTTTGCACGTTTCACACCTCTGCGTGCTTCACTTCCAACATATATTACTTATTATTATTATATTTGAACATTACTCAATTAGAGTATTTTGAAGTTAAAAACATTCATTTTGCACCATTACTATTGAAAATAAAAAATTGAAGCAAAATATTATATTTTCCCTGACTTGCACCTGCGTTTGTGCAAAAAAATATCAATTTTTCAAAGGGTCGGATGTGGTCGGTGACGAAAATGGTAACAAAAAATCTTAATTTGGCAATAGAATATAGGTATTTATATTTTTCACTACAAGAAAAAGACTAACTAAAACTATTCCAATGTAAAAAGCTGATCAATTTCTAGAAATGGAAATCTAAAATTTTTTTAGAATATTTAACAGAGGAAGCCCAGAAAGCCCGAAATAAAGATTTCAAAAACTACTGCAAATTATACGTAAAAAGAGCAGCCGAAAAATGACAAATCAAGATGTTCTAAATAATTTATTAATAAGCCCCGATCCATATAAATATATGAAAATCACCATCAAGAGTCCCATTGTTAAAAAGAGCGACGAGAAAAAAAATGATTATTGTATTTATTATACAATATATTACCTGTAATCTTAGATTATAATCAATAAATGATGAAATATGTAAAAAATGAAGTGAATGGCTACTTAAATGTCGATCCGTCCCACTGTGCGGTGGTGAGCATTCTCGCTTCCTTCTTGCGGAAGGCGAGAGCGAGATGGAACGAGAGCGAGTCAGAAGGACTGAAAGCGAACGAGGAACGGTAGGAGACAAACGCGTTGATACTTTGTCTCGTTCCGTCTTTCAGACGCCTGAAGATCTGTGCACTGTTGCGTGGCTCTTCAGGAAACGTCGTCCACTTCTCGGGAATGGGATCGAGGCCCATGGAATGCTGAAGCACTCTGCTCCGTGAATGCGCTCTTATTTCGGACTCGTGAATTGGGAGAATTTAAAAGAGACTTTATATTTCAGATTGAATAAATTAATATATTTTGTACAACTCTTTAGTATGTCTTTACAAGGTCGACTCTCGCAATTGAATGAATGTGAATTAGATCTTCTGTTTAGGTTGTTAACATAAATAATTAATATTTTGTTTTCTAACGAGCGTTTACATACTTTCAGTGATGATGAATAAAGATTAAAAAACCCAACAACTTCGTGTAGTTCCGCCCCGTTTCTTTTAGTTTGAATTTCCCTCCGAAGCTTTGTTCGCATCGTAGCAAGGTAACGGCAATGCAACAGCACACATATCAGTTCCGTGCATTGATCTACATATATGGATACGGTATGCGATGGATAAAGCATAGGATGGCTTTGTGCTTTTTAATCCGCGCCATCTTCGAGAATTAATCCATTTCGCCGCCTAGCTAAGGGTCGGGTACTAACGGTTTTCGAAAATCTAGTATACCTCTTCAGATGGCGCTGTTTTCAATCCAGTTGAGAGAATTCTACACCAGATGGTGTTGATAGTGAAACGTTGAGTGCCTCGGATGACGCCACGCCAACGCCATTGCCTCCGTTCCGCTTGGAACTTGCAACGAGAGAAGTTAGTGAGATTCGAGGCAACTTATAGTGTTATACAGACTTTGTGGTTTGAAAATGAAGTGTATAATTTGCAAAACGGAGAAGGGTACAAAAGGATTGTCCTTTCATAGGTAGATATAATTTAATGTATTGATATTACAGTTGCCCCTTGAACAACGCGGAAATTAAGGATGCCGGTTTAATCGAAAATCCGCATATAATTGGAGCCGTGTTATTCAAGGGTGAACTATACAGTTTTATTCAGGATATACACAATATACGTTGAAATACTTTAACCGTTTGAGTACCAAGCGGCGCAATCGCGCTTCTGTGCCTAAAACGGTCTGTACACGCTGCAATCGGAAGTTTGGTGAAGCGAAGCCACTAAACGAAGCGAATCGAAGAATATTTACAAGTATATATATCTCTTCGCTGCGCTTCGGTTATATTTGTTATATTTGTAGGATGAGGCGTTGATTGAGCACACAGATAAAACGTAGTCCATGAGACTGCTTACAGTGAACTATTTCTATGTGTTTGGCTGACCAATATGTACAGTGACTCTTCGTTCAAACTTCGTACGCTAACTTTAAGGCACTATTATAAAACTTCTATCTGACTAGTATATTGTTGTTTAGATTTCCAACAAATAAAACGCAGTTTGATTTATGGGTCAAGAGTATTGGCACAGAAAATTATACACCTACATATAATTCACTTATTTGTTCTAAGCATTTTGATCCAGAATGTTTAGAACAAAGATACAACCGAGTGAAATTGAAGAAAAGCAGTGTGCCAAATATTTCTGATGGGAAAGGCGATGCATGTCTTACTACGCATGAGCCATTAACAGGTATCACCATAAGTCTTATACAGATTATAACTTATATGTGCTGAACATAATTGTATGGTAATTATTTTTTACTTTTTATATATGATTATTGTAAATAGGAATATCGGCCCAGTGCCTACATATGCAGCGACAGAAGCAGGCAAACTGCTAACTGAGGCTCATTGCTCTTATACAAAAAGTGCGTATACAAGGCATATTCAACATTGATATTTCTTTGTCTGCCTTCTTAAATTCCATTTTGTAATAATATAATTGATGTCATGTTAAAATGCATAGGTCCTGAAATACAGCTCATGGAAAGTAATGCAGAAAAAAATGAAAGAGAAACACCGTCTATTTCTGCAAAGCAAGTAGTGAAACACGATCATGAGTACACGTACACGCCTAGGACTCACAAACGAAAATTGCAGGATTCGTATAAAAGTGTGTATGAATATCGGAAATCGAACAAAATTTTGAAGCAACAAGTGAAACGTCTACAGGCGAAAGTATCGTCGCTGAAAGAAGTGGTAGGTGAATTAGAGGAACTCAATTTAGTCTCTCAAGAAGCTCTTCTTAGCTTGTCTTCACTGCACGATATACCCCTCGCTTTGTTTTCGCGTGTCGGGAAAAATGCACGAAGAGGTGTAGTGTCGAGAGAGGAGTATCCACCTGAGGTACGCGCGTTTGCATTAACGCTGCACTTTTATTCGCCAAAGGCGTATGATTATGTCAGAAGAACATTCAATTTAGCGTTACCGCATGTGGATACTCTCAGAGCATGGTATTCCAGCATAAACGCTGAACCGGGTTTTACGGAAGAGAGCTTCGTTACTTTAAAACATAAGGCTGATATGAAAGCAGTAGAGAATAAAAAACTGATTTGTGCTCTCATTCTGGATGAAATGAGTATAAAAAAAGGGTACCAAAGAGGCCGCGATGGCGTTGTCCGTGGCCAAGTTGATATTGGTGTGGGGCATGATATGGGTAGTAGAGTTGGCGATGACGGGTTATCGCAGGCGACAGAGGCTCTGGTGCTCATGGTAGTCTCCATCCATGAAAATTGGAAGTTACCCATAGGGTACTTTTTAATTAATCATTTATCAAGTGCCGAAAAAGCAAATATCGTTAGAGAAGCTCTAATTAAATTAAGCAGGGCTGGAGTAACAATATGTTCCCTTACTATGGATGGACCAGCAACTAATTTTTATATGGCTAAATTACTAGGTGCGGATTTAAATATTGCAGATAGTAATCCTAAACCGTACTTTGTACATCCAATTAACAATGAACCACGCATTAATGTGTTCCTAGATCCATGCCACATGTTAAAAAATGTACGTAATTGTTGTGGCGAATATAGAATTTTAATAGATGCTGAAACTAGAGAAATTAATTGGAAATTTATTGAAAATTTAACCCTTCTCCAAGAAAAGTAAGGACTGCGTTTAGGCAATAAGCTGAGACGGGCCCATATTGATTATAGAAAAATGATCATGAAAGTTTATTTAGCAGCGCAGACTTTAAGCGATAGTGTTGCAGACGCAATACTATTCTGTTGCACAGAATTAAAACTACCACAATTTTGGATGTGAGGCTACCGTGAAATTCATCAGAAGCGTGAACAAAATTTTTGATTTTTTAAACGTTCGGAATCCATGGGGAAAATACCAGAAACAACCTTTATCAAAACAAACGGAAAATATTTGGCGAATTCCAATCACTAACGAAATTGATTATATAAAAAGTTTGCGGACCCAAGATGGTACGCCCATTTCCTTGTGCCGACGAAAAACAGGTTTTATTGGGCTTTACAATAGCGTTCTATCTGCAATTAATATCTTTGACGAGTACGTAGAAAACCCGAACACTACATTGAAATACCTACTTACATATAAATTAAGTCAGGATCACTTACAAGGAGAGGTTCCCAGGTGTCCGCCTCCGATTGCTTTGAATTTTGGATATGTTTTAGAGGACCGAAAAATAAGATATACGTGTTTTTTTATAGCGGCCCGTTTTCATATTTAGGGGGTGAAACCCACCCCCGAAGTTTATAAGAATAGTTGGTGCCCGCCTCCGATTGCTTTGGTTTTTGGATATGTTTTAGAGGACCGGAAAATAAGATATACGTGTTTTTTTATAGCGGCCCGTTTTCGGGGGCCATTTAGGGGGTGAAACCAACCCCCAAAGTTATCAGATTTTCAAGTGTTCATCTCCGATTGCTTTGGTTTTTGAATATGTTTTAGAGGACCGAAAAATAAGAAATACGTGTCCTTTTATTTTGGCCTGCTTGAATGTTTAGGGGGTGAAGCCACCCCTCTAATGTTCATACGGGGTACAAAATTGTGTTGAGTAAAACTTCATATAGATTTCATTTGCGTCATAATTTACTGTATGGACGATGTTCTTGTCGTGAGTCACCCTTATTGGAGGGTAAACTACCCGCAATCGTTTCGGTACGTATTTAAGAGACTTGAAAAGTGTCAATAATGTCATAAAAATACTTAAAAAACCATAAACACAAATTATTTTATGGTGACACATCAGTGGTTTTATGCCCTCCCATTGCTACCGACAACCCCCTATGAACAACCCCTAGTTAGTCAGCTACATCGGGCTTACAGAATTCAAGCAGACTATTTTGTGAATATTGACTACAAAATGATGGAGGTAATTTCAATCTTGCTTAATGAGAAAATAGCCCCCAAGTGCACAGTTACATTATTGTAAACAATGAAGACATTTACTTATTGCATTAATTCTTTTTAACTTAAATTTTTAATCTGAATTTCTTACAAGATATATACAGTTTACGAAACGATCACTTAAAGTATTTGTATATATACTATCGGAGACCTTACGGTTCATATTTGTCACAAAAGTGGTATTCATGAAAAAAATGCTTTAAACAATATGCTTTTTTACACCAGGAGCATCTAACTATCGGTGTTTCATCGCAGAGTGCACATTTCATTTCCGTATTCTGTTCAAAAGCAAAGTCTACAGGATTCACAAAATCTCCTAACTTTTGTTCTGTGTATCCACTTTTATACCAAGGATACTGGAATAGATTTATATATCTGGGTGAAGATAATTGGTTGTGTACAAGTGATTGTAATTTAATTACATTATTTCTTAAATGAAGATTAACGTCATAGTTATGCAAAAGTACATCGTCGGAGAAACGCCTAACATAATACTTCCACACCCTAAATCCATAAACATCTAGAGGTTGGATTTGTGCAGTGGTACCTTTTGGTATCATCTTAATTATAATTTCTTTGCCCACTGGTGTCGCATCACGTACATTTTGTTCACAGTGCCCACTCCAAGAGTCTAGCAACAACACACTTGTTTGTTTGGTTTTAGGAAAAAAGACTTCTTCTAACCAGGTTTTGAAATGAGCTGCAATATTAAATTAAAATCCGTCGTAACTACACATATATGTATAGTTAATTTTCAATTATCAATAAGAATTATCTTTAATTAAGATAATTTCAAAATATACATTACCAGATGTGAGTTTTCCAAATTTTGATGCCGTCACGTACACGTTCGTTGGCTTAAATAATGTTTTTTCAACAATTGGTCCAAATTCTCCATTTGCTTCTCGCAAGACCATAAAGAGGGGTGACAATAATCTTCCATCCGCAGTTATTGTTGGTTGTATTGTATAACTATGTGTCGTTGAAAATACAGATTGTACAACACATTGTACATTTTTTGTGCCTTGCACTGCTAAGGTTCGTCCAGAATGTTGTGACCGTCGTCACTCCGGAGGAAGGATTTAGGAGGAGGTACTCAGTCGAGATGCCAGGGTTTGATGAACTCCTTTCATTATGAATCGCTTCCTTTATTTCCGACTGCCTATTTACACTATTTACACGCGTGCTCTACAATTTTGTGGGGGGGGGGGGGGTCGTCGCGGTTCGGCTTGCGGTACGCCAAGTGTCGCTTCGCGAAGCGGTGGAGGCTGGACAGTGTCCGGGCGTCTCGGTTCGGAGCGGTAGAGGAAAGAGACCGGGCAACGTCCGGGCGTCTCTGTTTCGGAACGGTAGAGGAAAGAGACCGGGCAGCTTCCAGGCGTCTCTGTTTCGGAACGGTAGAGGAAAGAGACCGGGCAACGTCCGGGCGTCTCTGTTTCGGAACGGTAGAGGAAAGAGACCGGGCAGCTTCCAGGTGTCTCTGTTTCGGAACGGTAGAGCAAAGAGACCGGGCAACTTCCAGGCGTCTCTGTCTCGGGATGGTAGAGGAAAGAGACCGGGCAACTTCCAGGCGTCTCTGTCTCGGAACGGTAGAGGAAAGAGACCGGGCAACTTCCAGGCGTCTCTGTCTCGGAACGGTAGAGGAGGGAGTGCGATCGCTTGATCGACGGTACGGCGGATTTCTCCAGTTTGCGTGCACCAGGCAACATCCAGGCAGGCAGGCTGGTAGTGGGGATCCGTAGCCCCATTCGAACTGTCCTGGCTTCGTGACGCCGGCGCTTACGTCCCAATTCTTGGAAATTCTCAGCTGCGAGAAATCGACGCGATCTAGCGGCGCAGTGGGGAGTGAGCGTCATCCGCCTGACGCGTCGCGAGACCGGCGTGATTCGGGGCTGTTCGGCGATGCTCGGTCGTGGTCGCCCGGGTGCTTGCCTTCTCGCTCACTCCTGGTCGCACCGCTGCGCGCCAGTGATACCAGATCGGGGACGGGTTTCCTCGAGAATTGCCCCCACGTCGCATGCACACTATGCAGGAGTCGCGTATGTGATCTATACGCACGTGATTGGTGCATAGTGTGCATGTGAGGTGGGGGAAACTCTCGAGGGAACCCGTCCCCGATCTGGCATCACTGCTGCGCGCTCGATTTCTCGCGCTGGGACGCTACGTCACAATGTATTTCTAATTGAAATCCACTCTGGTCTGAATTATATATATTGTGAGGTCCGATTGTGGCACTCAAAGGCTTTACTTCCTTAACAAAGTCTGTAGCTCTGACTTTTAATACTTCATCGTCTTCTATTGTTGTTCGTGTAACAAATTTGGTTATTTTCCGTGAAACAATGCGATGAACTTTTGTAAAATTATTTACCCATTTTCTAGAAGCTTTAAAAACCATGTTATCATTACCCTGCTCCTTATATGCCTTCAAAGCCCATCGTCGAATATCTCTGTCATGTAAAATATAACCGGCATTAATAGCTTCCCTCAAATTTTGTATTACATACTCGGAAATTTGTGCTAATCTTTCTCGTTTGGTTCGTCCTACTTCAATTTGATGAGCCCATCGCCGTAATTGCCGTTCAGAAGAAACATATTTAAAATTTTTCCTCCGCCATTCCAAAATGCAAGTGCTCTCCGCTTATAGTCAACATCAACATCTTTATCACGTTGAGAACAAACTCCTGTATATGTTTCTTCAGACCAATTTTCATCATTATCATCTTCATCAACAGCTTCAACTTCACACTCTTTAAACTGATCCAGAAAGTCCAATGAAAACTCTTCCGAAACTTCGACTACATTAAATTCAAATGTGCTATCAAGCAACATCTTTTGGTATAGATTCTTTTAATTGTACTTCCTCCCTTGTTATAGGAGTTTCCATCAAGTACATACTTTGAAATGTTACTAATAATAAATTGATCACGTTCAGCGGATTAATAATCATTTTTAATCGCGAGAACTGTAGTTGCAAATTCTGTGAAAACGTGAAGCACTCGGATGTGACTGAAGAACAAACCAGTTTTCGAGAAATAACGTACCGCAATCTTGCAGAAAATATCGCGTAACTCGATATAAGTGCTATTTTTAGCGTCATAACAATAGCGTGGGGAAAAAGATTCAAGTCAAATGCAGTTGACCATACATGTTCCGTATGAAAGAAAACCGCTGCCAATTTATTGGCACTTGGCTTCCTCAATTTTTTTTTATTTTTCCAATATTTTAATTTTAGCTTATTGAACTCCCATTGAGGGTATTTGTAATTATAATGACAATTTAGAGCTCCATCTTTATAAAGTACTATTTACCTGAATTTCCTTTATATTCGTTCAAAGCTTACGCTCCTTTTAAATATCTTATATAAGCCCGACGTAGCTGACTAACTAGGGGTTGTTCACAGGGGGTTGTCGGTAGCAATGGGAGGGCATAAAACCACTGATGTGTCACCATAAAATAATTTGTGTTTATGGTTTTTTAAGTTTTTTATGACATTTTTGACACTTTTCAAGTCTCTTAAATACGTATTGAAACGATTGCGGGTAGTTTACCCTCCAATAAGGGTGACTGACGACAAGAACATCGTCCATACAGTAAATTATGACGCAAATGAAATCTATATGAAGTTTTACTCAACACAATTTTGTACCCCGTATGAACATTAGAGGGGTGGCTTCACCCCCTAAACATTCAAGCAGGCCAAAATAAAAAGACACGTATTTCTTATTTTTCGGTCCTCTAAAACATATCCAAAAACCAAAGCAATCGGAGATGAACACCTGAAAATCTTATAACTTTGGGGGTTGGTTTCACCCCCTAAACATTCAAGCAGGCCAAAATAAAAAGACACGTATTTCTTATTTTTCGGTCCTCTAAAACATATCCAAAAACCAAAGCAATCGGAGATGAACACCTGAAAATCTTATAACTTTGGGGGTGGTTTCACCCCCTAAATATGAAAACGGGCCGCTATAAAAAAACACGTATATCTTATTTTTCGGTCCTCTAAAACATATCTAAAATTCAAAGCAATCGGAGGCGGACACCTGGGAACCTCTCCTTGTTAGAATTATTTTTCTGTGCAATTCGAAGTAGGAGTGGATGGTGTCTTAATCCCACTGCGGCTCAGTTCATATCGGCTTATAAACGATTATTAATTCGTCATGATATAAAAATGTACACGAGAAACGTTACTGCAGTAGACAATACAAAAATTTTACATGTGACGTCAGTAAAGAAAAAAGTCGTTTTAGATATATTAAATACGCAAATACTTGACGTAAACGAGAATGAACGATTGAAAGAGAAATATGATATACAAATTAATACTGATCCTATCAAGGATTCTTTGGCAGAATTTTTACATTTTGATGTAAACTCTATTACAGAATATACGGAACAAGTAGTTGCGTACATTGCGGGGTATATTGTCAAGCAATTAAGAACAAAAATTGCATGCGTAGAATGCTTAAGTGCGTGTTATGAATCAAAAGATGGTATTAATCCTCAAGTAACATCTATAACGGTAAAAAGTCGAGGATATCTAGTGATTCCTTCATCCAGCGTGATAATAATTTGTATTGCGACAGAAAAGTTGTTTCGTCAAGCCCTCAATGCTAACATGGGCAAACCACCTAGGGAAAAAAGATTTCCAGCCATACTTGCGTCGCAAACTTTTAAACAATTAATGTTGTCCAATAGTACCATGTTCGAAGAATTGGATAATCACGGAAGGGATACGCTCACCACAGACGAACTTATCGATCACAAGCATGTGTTAGTTAAGAAAATTGTACAATTATATATTGAACTACGTATGTACACATTTGTAAAAAATTATAGTATCACTTCAATAGGCACAAATATTAGACATCATCTATCAGGGCAAATTGTGTGGGTTCATCAGTAAGAATTACTTCTATTTTTATATTATTTATTTTATACTTATATTACCGAGCAATAATATTAATAGAATAGTTTGCGAGGTAATTGGATGTATAAATCAAAGTAAGGTACTTTGTATACTGTGTTCTACAATGCTTTGTATATTTTATTGCGTTATTTTTTGTCAAATTAGCGTTTCCGCGCTGCGAATAACATGTTTGAATAAACTAAATGCTTGCTTTGCAATGATATCAAATTACAGACATTTCCCTTTTTTCTTTATGACTCTTCACTTTACTATATTTGATAAATCAATTCTCTCAAGATGCAGAACCAAAAGATAAAGTAATGGATGTATACACCAAGCTCTGTGTACATAAAGAAAACGAAAGTAGAATTTATAAGTCAAGAAACGAAACTTAATTATTGTATGTATATATACTTTAAATTGTCATACCACTACATTGTAGATATTTTTTATATTTATAAGACGTACTTTCTGTATATACTTTAAATTGTATCATATGTACTGTATAAATAATTACCATATTTATGAGACATACGTTTTTCAATTTGTAAATGAAATCATTTAATAAATTATCTACATTACATGTACAACACAAATCTAGTTTTTCTTTAATATTATCCTTACATGTACAATATGGATACATATAGGTCACTATATATTATTAGTGCTTTCTTCTAGTTGGAATTTGTGAACAATTTATCCTTTACGCATTCTGTTTTTTGTAAGAAATATTTCGTATTACTCTTCGAAGTGTGTATACAAAACTATACACCATTTGAACAGCGCGGTCTGAAACGTTAGTACCAGACCCTTAGCCAGACGGCGAAGTGAGTTTATTCTCAAAGATGGCGCGGATCGCAAGGATCAAACATGTCGGACCCATACCGTATCCATATATATATAGATCAGTGGTTCCGTGTCAGTATCGGTCCAGCGTACCAGTGGTAAGAAGAAGAGACCCTCTACGCCCCTCTTCTGTGTGCGCAGAACTTTAGGCGTTAAAGGTACTACGTCCTTTGCGTGCACGACGAGCGTGAGCATTCACGCGAAACCGGCTCCGCACATTTCGTAGGGGAGACTTGTGTAACTCGGCGAAAATGAGGCAATCTTTGTGAATTTTTCTCAAAGGAATGGTTCAATGGATCTTTATGAAACTTTTAGGATATTCGTTCGATCGGTCAGACGTGATCGGTCCGGTTACGGTGTGGTCACGCTCCGAGCTGGACGAGTGTGGACGCTCAGGGATGTGACTTTGATCGAGAACGGATCATGACCAGACGGCTTGACGAAACAACTTTTCTGTCGCAATACAAATTATTATCACGCTGGATGAAGGAATCACTAGATATCCTCGACTTTTTGCCGTTATAAATGTTACTTGAGGATTAATATCATCTTTTGATTCATAACACGCACTTAAGCATTCTACGCATGCAATTTTTGTTCTTAATTGCTTGACAATATACCCCGCAATGTACGCAACTACTTGTTCCGTATATTCTGTAATAGAGTTTACATCAAAATGTAAAAATTCTGCCAAAGAATCCTTGATAGGATCAGTATTAATTTGTATATCATATTTCTCTTTCAATCGTTCATTCTCGTTTACGTCAAGTATTTGCGTATTTAATATATCTAAAACGACTTTTTTCTTTACTGACGTCACATGTAAAATTTTTGTATTGTCTACTGCAGTAACGTTTCTCGTGTACATTTTTATATCATGACGAATTAATAATCGTTTATAAGCCGATATGAACTGAGCCGCAGTGGGATTGGCGGCATCTCTTTGAGTCCAGTGGCTCCAGGATCACCCTGTATACGAATGAGCATAAACGAATGCTCCTGCAGATTTGAACCTAGTCGAAGTGGGGGGGGGGGGGGGGGGCGAGCATTCGTTCGTTTGGTCTAAACGCACCGTAACGTGTATGCCTAATCGAGGTCTTATGTACTACAGTACTACCTAATCATCCTCGTTCGCTCGCCCAATGTTGATATTAAAATCACCGTTCATAATCGCAGAGTGCGCAACTAGATTCCTGTTAAAATGAGGTTTTGGGCGACAACAGTACTTTAGAATGTAAGACACGAAGTTTCATAACGTAATTGGTCTATTCTATGCTTGGCCTATTTTAATATTTACTATATTTCTGTACTTTTAAAAATTTAAGCACCTAATGAATTTTTTGAATTGCACATATTTTTACGGATGACTAGTGTGTGCCGCAGCCTTCTATAAAACAGGTTGAGTACATCGAATTGTAAATGGAAATCTAAAACAAAATCGCGCAATAATTACTAGAAACATCTATCGGGTCATGTACACATGTACACAACCGACATTAGTTTTCCTGCATTTTCTGTTGCAATTATTCAAAACGTCTAAATTTTTTATCTACAGATAATTTTCTGTTTCGTACGAATGAGATTGTTATTCATATCGTTACGGAACCTGTGAGTCTGTCAGACACACTATTTTGTAAAAGTTGTCCAGCGACGCCATCTGTTGGTCTCGTGTGAGATCTGAATTGGGCCCAAATTATTGCTTTAATATATATTTAAAATTGTTCCTAAACCATGCCATTAATACATGATTACTTTAAGTCCTGTCCCCATAGTATACAAATGTCTCCAAAGCATGCATGCGCTCGACATTTTGTCCCCTAAGTAAGCATTTTGCATAGATATATATATATATATATATGTCTACTGTCGCTGCCGTGTATCTTTACTCGTCGCACGGCTATTCCAACCTTACCTGAAACTTATTTCATTAATATCTCATCACGCCTGCAATATTTTCTAAATTTAAAGGAATTTTTCTTATGTAAACCGCATATAAGCTTTCGAATAAGACCAAAATCAATAAAATCGGTCCACGCACGTCAGAGATATCATAATATCGTCTCATGGATCAGTCGGAAACGGTCAGTTTTCTTCTTCTTCTCCTTCTCCAAGAAAATTTTCGTCAACTTTCATCGACATAATACGTATACGCGTTACACGCACACCTTCACTAATAACACATGTTCCGTTCGTCGACTCTCGGGATCATTCGGCAGGGATCGTCGTCCGTCATTGTACATATACCTATACTATTGAATTATAACCTGTCAAGTGTTAATCACTCATAACCTGTGAAGTGTCAAACCTGCGAAATTGTCCAAATTTGAAATGTCACGAGTTTTTACACCACATAGGACACTAAATTATTGTCTCAATTAACAAGGTAAGTTGCCAAAAATTTTTAATATACTTTTTATGTAGAGTCACAGACTTGGAAGTTGTCTGGAGAAGGTTCGATTCGAAAGAGAAGCATCTTCGTTTGCATAAGCAAAGGAAAGTAAAGGGGTAAGAGGGTAAATGGTTGGTGGACAGGAAAAGGGGGAGAGGGAAGGAGGGAAGGAGGAAAGAATGGTTAAGGAAGTTGGGGACGGGTGCAAGGAGATAGAAAAGGAAGGAGGGACAGTGAAAGTAGTGTAGGGAGTGTGGGTAGTGTGGAAGCTGGATGGGGTAAAAAGAGGAAGGAAATAGAGGAGGAAGAGGGGGGAGGGGACAAGCAAATGAAGGAGTTTAAAAGGAGTGATAAGACAGCAAGATCACCGGTAGGAGGGAATAAAGGGGTAGGATAGGGAAAGAGGAAGGGGTGGGAGGGTTAGAAGGAATGATGAGGGAAATGATGCGGGAGATGAGGGAAATGAGGGAGAAGATGAAGGTAGATAGGGGGAGAGAAGATGGATGGAGGAGGAAATGAGGAAGGAGGGGGAGGAGAGAAGGAGGGAGGAGAAAGAATGGAGAAAGGAACGAAGGAGGTGGAAGGAGATGAGGGAAGAGAAGGCGAGGAGAGAAGATATGGAGAAAAGGATGGAGGAAAGGGATAGGAGGATGGAGGAGGTGATTGGGAAGGTAAAGGGATGGGAAAAGGAAAAAAGGAGCGGGGGGAATAAAGAAATGGTGGTGGAAGAGGTAGGAGAAGAATGGAGATCTAGAGTGAGAAGAATGGAGATAAAACAGGATAAAAAGGAGAGAGAGAGGGAAGAAGAAATAATATGGTGGTAAGGGGGATAGAAATAGAGGGAAATGTGGTGAAGGAGGAAGTGAGGAAGATATGGGAAAGGATGGGGGTGGAGGAGGAGGGGATAAAGGAGGCGGTGAAAATAGGTAAAACAGGGAGAGATGAGTGCGGAATGGTGTTGGTCAAACTGGGGGGGGGGGGGG
Source organism: Andrena hattorfiana (assembly GCA_944738655.2). Classification (NCBI taxonomy): domain Eukaryota; kingdom Metazoa; phylum Arthropoda; class Insecta; order Hymenoptera; family Andrenidae; genus Andrena; species Andrena hattorfiana. The sequence continues at coordinate 17,008,429 of OX122895.1, read as the reverse complement.
AGGAGAAGCGAAAGGTAATAGAGGCGAAGATAAGGCTGAGGGGCAGGAGGGAAAGAATAGAGGATGGCCTCACGGAGGAGGAGAGAAAGACAAGATGGAAGATAGAAAGAGAGGCGGAAGTGGAAAGGGAGAGAGGAAGGAAAGTACAAGTAGGGTATATGAAGATGTAGGTGGATGGGAAGCTAAGGACGTGGGATGAGATGGGGGAAAAATGGGATGAGGAACAGAAAAAAACGAGGGGATTGGGCAGGGGGGAGGAGGGAAAGAAATAATAGGGAGAAGGGAAGGAGTGAAGGGGGAGATATAAAGTAGCGTTTTGGAACGTGGCAGGGATAAGGAGGAAAGATGGAGTTTTGGAAAGGGGTTGGAGGAGTGGGACGTGATCGTGTTGAGCGAAACGTGGATAGAGGAGAGGGAGTGGGAGTGGGTAGAGAAAAAGTTGCCCAGGGGGTTTATATGGGAAAGGCATTGGGCCAAGAGGGAGAATAAGAAGGGGAGAGCAATGGGAGGGATGTTAAGGGGGTGAGAAAGGGGATTTAAATGAGAGGGGAGGTAAGGGGTGAAATAGAGGGGATGTTGACGAAGGAATTGAGAATGGGGAGGAGGTGGTGGAGGATAGTAGGGGTATACGTCAATAAGGATCTAGAAAGGAAGCTGGAGGAGCTGGGGGAATGGACGGAGGAGAGGGAGGAGGGTGTGCGAACGGTAATAGGGGGGGATTTTAATGCAAGGACAGGAGAGGAGGAGGAAGGGAGGGTGGGGAGCAGGCGATCTAAGGATAAGGAGGTGAACGGGGAAGGTAGGAAGCTATGTAGATATTTGGAGGAAAGGGGTGGGGGATAATGAATGGAAGCGTGGAAGGGGACGAGGAAGGGGAATGGACATTTACCGGGGGGAGGGGGGTATCGGTAATTGACTATGTGCTAGGGAATGAGGATACTAGGGAGATGGTGGAAAAGCTGGAGGTAGGAGAGAGAATCGACTCAGATCACCACCCGGTGGTGTGGGAATGGGAAAAAAGGCGCGGGGCGGAATGTGGGTAGAGGTAATTGGACGGAGGATGGTAGAATGGAATTTATGAGTAGCTTGGTGAAAAGGGAGGAGAAGGAGAGGGAAGTAGAGGAGGAATGGGGGGAACTGAGTAGTAGGATAAAGGAGGCAGTGAGCAAGATGGGGAAGGGGGAAAATAAAGGAGGATGATGAGATAAGGAGTGTAGGGAGGAGAAGGATAAGGTGAGGAGGGAGTTGAGGAAGTGGAGAAGGGAAGGAGGGGATGGGAGTGTATATAGGAAAAGGAAGAGAGAATACGGGAAGTTGTGTGAGGAAAAAAGAAAAGGAGGTGGAGAGGTGGGAAAAGGAAGTAGAAGGGACAAGAATGGAGGGACAGGTATGGAAGGTAGTAAACATGGGGAGGAAGACGAAACGGAGGATAAACGAAAGGATAGAAATTAGGGAATGGGACGAGTACTTCAGGGGGCTGTTGGGAAGAGTGGAATGGAGGGTGAGAAAGGGAGGGAAGAGGGCGAAGAGGGGGAGTTGGGGCGGGTGGAAATAAAAAGAGTAGTAAAGAATCTAAAGGATGGGAAGGCAGGAGGTGGGGACGGGATTCAAAATGAAGTATGGAAGTATGGAGGAGAGGAGGTGATGGAGTGGTTGTGGGTACTGTGTAATAGGGTTTGGAGGAGGCAAGGGTGGCCAGAAGGGCGGAGGGAAGTGGTGGTGGTCCCGGTGCTGAAAAAAGGGGCGGGGGAAAAAGTGGAGGTTTATAGAGGCATTACGTTGACGCAGACGGCGTACAAAGTTTAAGCCTCTGTGTTGGCGGAGAGATTAAGGGCGGAGGTGGAGGGGGGAGATTTGCTACCACCGAGTCAAACGGGGTTTAGGAGGGGGGTCGGCTGTATAGATAACATCTACGTATTGAATTATTTGGTGAATAGGCAGATAGTGAGGAAGGAAAGGAAATTGCTGATTCTGTTCGTGGATCTGAAGGCTGCGTTTGACTCGGTGGACAGGGGGGGTGCTGATAAAGGCAATGAGGAAGAGAGGGGTGAGGGAAGGGCTGGTGAAGAGGTGCGGAGAAGTGTTGCAGGAGACAGTGTGCAGGGTACGGGCGGGGGATGAGGAAGGGGTGATGTTCTGGACAGCAAGGGGGAGGGTGAGGCAAGGGTGTCCTCTAAGCCGAAGTCTATTTACGCTGCTTATAGCGGACATGGATGAGGAGCTTGAAAAGGGAGGTTGGGGGGGGGGGTAAAACTGGGGGAAGGAAAATATACACGCTAGCATATGCGGACGACGTGGCTGTGCTAGCGGAAGATGAGGAGGGGATGAGGGGAATGATAGGAAAGCTAGAAAAGTATATGGATGGGAAGGGACTACAGGTGAATGTCGAAAAAACTAAGACGATGAGGTGTAGAAGTGTGGGGGGGGGGTGGAAAAAATGAGATGGAGATGGAAGGGAAAAGAGCTGGAGGAGGTGAGGAGTTACAAATACTTAGGTTATACGGTGATGGGGAATGGGGGGGCAGGAGGAGCACGTTGAGGAGAGAGTGAAGAAGGGAGCGGTGATGGGGAATGTGTGGGGGTTGGGGAAAAGATTATTTGGAAAGGACTGGGGCAGAAGGATATGGATGTTTGATAGGTTGGTCTGGGCGGTGGTGGGATATGAAGTGGAGGTGTGGGGGTGGAGAGAGAGAGGGAAAGTGGAGGCGCTGCAGGAGAGATTCCTGAAGTAGGTGCTGGGGGTAGATAGAAAAACGCCGGGTTATATGGTTAGGGAGGAGTTGCAAAGGCTGTTATGGGGTAGGGCAAGGATGAGGGCGTGGGGATTTGATAGGAAATTGGAAGAGGGTATTTTAAATTAAATTAGGCTATTTTTTACGAAGTCTGCTTGAAATGATATAAATAAATTTTTCATTTAATTTCCTTCATTATGGTCCGAATTACGTCGTTCTTGGTGTTAGTTTCATCGGCGAAACATAAGGAATCGATTGGCGTCGTTTTCGCAAAGATCTGATGAGAAATGCGGAAATCCTGGACATTTCTCGTTTCTTAATGGTATTCCAACCCCTTCGAGGGTCGAAAGCAATCAAATTTGGTGAGGCACCGCGGGGGATTGACCTCGCCACGGGGTATCAGGCGGCATCTCTTTGATAGGTGCTGCGAGAGAATCAGCCTGTACATACATATGTATAGCCCTTACATCTTCAGATACAATCTAATCATATGAAAATTAAAATCATTTTATATAAATGAGCGTCATTTCTACGCAGTATATCATATGTTCTTCTGTTTTGATTTTATTTTGATATCATGAACCACGGACACTACCTGCGCAGTAAATCCAGGGTCATAGCTCGGAATTCCCTTCAGGAGCGGTGGCGCATCGGCGACCAATTCCGTCGTAGCGAAAAGATTAATAATAGCCGACTATTGAGAGCGTTCTACTTGTTTGGAAAAGTTAGTTTAACTTAGTGTTCAGGTCGTTAAATGTATCTTCAAAATTGGCATCACATACAAATAAGTAAAATATAGCATTCTATTTAACAGAAAACAAGTTGACCTTCTTATCCCGTTAACCTTGTACAACAGTATACAACTATTGCTTCTATACACTGGCCTCCACAAAAGTATACGATTTTTGTAGGAAGCACGTTTACGAACTTTTAATTATAACGGAAATATTTCAGGTCATAAAGTCATGTGGTACACCCTCCATAATGTATACAGGGTGTCACAAAAATGTCGGAGTTCCTTGCAAAGGGTAACTCAGGGGGTGATTTGAAACAACTTTTTCCTTAGCGAAAATATTGTCCGAAGCTTCATTAAGGAGATATTAACAAAAAACCCCGACCAATCAGAGCGCGCGCCTTCCGTCCGAGCTCCCGCGGTAGCGTTGGCTACGCGGTAGGCGACTGCGCTTGTACTACGAACGTACGAACAAGCAAGTCGGCATGCATCGAAGGAAACTGCGTTACACATTTTTTTCTTAAAACAGAATCTTAAATAAGAATTATTTGAAGTGAGAGGACAAGAAGTACGTAAATTTCGTTTTTAAATAAGGCATAAACGAAAAGGTAATGTAGCAGAAAATGTACGACATGTGATCGTAATTCGTTATTGAGGTGAAAATCCGTAGTTTAATAACGGCCAACACAACTAAATTTAAACAATAATATTAGGTGTATGAATAAATTCTTTCCGACTGGATTTACATAATCAGTACAAAGCTACTGAATTTCTATCGCGGTGGTATTCATAAGCTGCCAGAAAAATGGCAAAAGGTAATTAACAATAATGGAAATTATTTCGATGATTGAGTTGTTTTCATATTTTTTAAATCGAACTGTTATTGTACCCTAAAATCGGGAAGAATTTATTTCTACACCTAATAATCACCAATAAATTAAATAAAACTCACCCATTCGGACATTCCTTTCCTTCCTATTCGGAAATCTGTGTCACTGGGTCACTGTACCGATCCTGGTCATCTGTGGACGAAAAGATTTATGGTAGGGTAGCGCCCAGTGCTCAGCTGATCGCAGGTATTCGCAGGACACCACCCGAAGGTAAGGGTCGCAACGTCAAGTGCGTCCGAGTTAATGTACCGAATATTCACTTCACTGCACTGATACTAACACTGATCACTTAATTTATTTTTCACGGAACGTGTTGTTTCTACGTTATAAAAATTGGTGGCCCCGAAAGGGGCCGATTACTGTTAATTGAGCAGTTGCTCAATGTGGCCACCCTCAGCGTCTATGCACGCCTCCGCACGTACAACCAGCTGCCTTTGGACGGCCCGCAATGTTTGTGGCGTTATGTTTGCGACCGCAGCATGAATGCGCACGACTATGTCTTCCAGTGAATCCACTGGCCGACGGTACACCTCATCCTGAAATGATTGTTGTACAACAAATACAAAACGTAAGTAAAAAAAGAATACCTATAAAAAATTTTTTTTCGGATGAGTACATTTCTGGGACGAGATTACTAGCTGACTGACAGGATTTTTTCCCAAGCAACTTCCTCTACCCCCAAGTAGTTTCTCTCGTTTCATTATGAGTTTACTCCCACCAGGACAAGCGGCTTTAGGTAAAAAGAAGCCAGCACATTTTTGAAACACACGTGTTTTTCAGAAGTGCAACGAACGAACCATCCTACACTTTCACAAATGCCTGCGCTCCGTCCTTCTACTGCCAATGTACCCATTGCTTCGAGATAGAAAACAGACACCACGTGTATCGGTTCGAAAGGGTCCGAAGGGAAGAGAAGCAGAAAGTCTTCGAGTTGCTATAAAGAAGAAAATGCACACCATTCATGTTCCCCCTTTCCGATACCCTGAGTTCACGTCTGCTACGAGGCGGAACCAATTAAGTCATAAATTATCCGAAACTGTAGGAAACGCTTCTCTACCGCCGACTGGCGGGACAATACGGTCATAAACCGCGACCTGGCGAAATGCTCTGGCTGATCAGCCTGATTAATTTTGGAGAACTAGAAATTACAGAGTATTATCCAACATCAATACGTCTCGCGGCGAGACACAGGAAAAGAAGGGGTAGTCCGCTGACTGCGCGTAGTCCCGCCTGCTTCGTCCTACCCTCAAATTAGAGACGGATCCCTTATCTCTCGAGTATAAACACGTGCTTGAATTTCAAAACAAAAGCACGCGTCGACGTATTCGGTGCGAGAGACTGTGGGCTTGAAGTCCGATTGGCCACAAACTAACCAATCGGGCCTGCTTATCTCTCGTGTCTAAACACGCGCTCGAATTTCAACACAAAAACACGCGTGGGAAAAAATCCTGTCAGTCAGCTAGTAATCTCGTCCCAGAAATGTACTCAGCCGAAAAAAATTTTTATAGGTATTCTTTTTTAACTTACGTTTTGTATTTGTTGTACAACAATCATTTCAGGATGAGGTGTACCGTCGGCCAGTGAATTCACTGGAAGACATAGTCGTGCGCATTCATGCTGCGGTCGCAAACATAACGCCACAAACATTGCGAGCCGTCCAAAGGCAGCTGGTTGTACGTGCGGAGGCGTGCATAGACGCTGAGGGTGGCCACATTGAGCAACTGCTCAATTAACAGTAATCGGCCCCTTTCGGGGCCACCAATTTTTATAACGTAGAAACAACACGTTCCGTGAAAAATAAATTAAGTGATCAGTGTTAGTATCAGTGCAGTGAAGTGAATATTCGGTACATTAACCCGGACGCACTTGACGTTGCGACCCTTACCTTCGGGTGGTGTCCTGCGAATACCTGCTGTCAGCTGAGCACTGGGCGCTACCCTACCATAAATCTTTTCGTCCACAGATGACCAGGATCGGTACAGTGACCCAGTGACACAGATTTCCGAATAGGAAGGAAAGGAATGTCCGAATGGGTGAGTTTTATTTAATTTATTGGTGATTATTAGGTGTAGAAATAAATTCTTCCCGATTTTAGGGTACAATAACAGTTCGATTTAAAAAATATGAAAACAACTCAATCATCGAAATAATTTCCATTATTGTTAATTACCTTTTGCCATTTTTCTGGCAGCTTATGAATACCACCGCGATAGAAATTCAGTAGCTTTGTACTGATTATGTAAATCCAGTCGGAAAGAATTTATTCATACACCTAATATTATTGTTTAAATTTAGTTGTGTTGGCCGTTATTAAACTACGGATTTTCACCTCAATAACGAATTACGATCACATGTCGTACATTTTCTGCTACATTACCTTTTCGTTTATGCCTTATTTAAAAACGAAATTTACGTACTTCTTGTCCTCTCACTTCAAATAATTCTTATTTAAGATTCTATTTTAAGAAAAAAATGTGTAACGCAGTTTCCTTCGATGCATGCCGACTTGCTTGTTCGTACGTTCGTAGTACAAGCGCAGTCGCCTACCGCGTAGCTAACGCTACCGCGGGAGCTCGGACGGAAGGCGCGCGCTCTGATTGGTCGGATTTTTTTGTTAATATCTCCTTAATGAAGCTTCGGACAATATTTTCGCTAAGGAAAAAGTTGTTTCAAATCACCCCCTGAGTTACCCCTTGCAAGGAACTTCAACATTTTTGGGACATCCTGCATATTATAGAACGCGACACACCATAACTTCGTAACTTTTAATAAATCTCGTTTAGATGACAAGACATCTTTCCTGTTAGTGTTGTGTGAGAACTGGGAAAGTAATTCACAATTATATCTCTTATTGTATGTACTCTCACTACATTCTTTTTAACGAAGGGAAAGAAAGCACCGGATTGTCCTTCACATTTTACATAGCAATTTATATTGGCCATTAAGCATCGCTACAGACTATATAATTTTTACGTCGTCCTCCAGGAACATTAAAGTTTATAAGTCTATGACTCGTGAGTCAAATACTAAAGAAAGCGGAAGGATGGAACAGTCTCGTGACGTATTCTATTCAGGTTACTGGGTATATAATATAAACTACTGTTTACGATACGGACATGACTTTCAGCACTTTTTCTAGAACTGTCATCCATGTGTTCGCCGACTTGCCACTGCAATTTTATTCATTTATGAGCAGGAAAAAATCTAAATACTAACTGCATCCTTAAACGACTTGGAGTTTTTTTCTAACTTTCAATAGCAATTGACATATCGTAAACCGATGAAACGGAACCCTGTGTACACCGAGCACTGGGACCCCCAAGAGTCCCAATCATTTACGCTTACCCTACGGGTATGAGCCTACACGCACCCTACTAGAGTGTTCCCCATCCGTTGCATGCCCGCCGCTTCATTGGCTTCGAGCACCCCTTCCACGCGGTTCGTAGAAAACGCTATGGATGCTCGGCCCCTCGGACCGCCCATCGGGGCATCGCTGATTTAGGATATAGAATTTTACGTTAATAATACTACCACAAATTTGCATGGGAATTTGACAACTATCTTCAATTCCTACAGGAATGTTCGGGCTAAGACCATGCAATATCAGTTTATCCTTTGAATTAAAACACATGTCCGGATTTAATCTACAGGCTTTGATCAAGGAAACATTCGCACCCGTATGTATCAGAAATATAAAAATTTTGTTGCTCTCATTTGAATGCGAGGAGAATTCGTATAATCTAGATTATCATGTGAAATAGAGACATTCAACTCTCGAACACCGTTAATTGAGAAATTCGGTCCGTCAGCACGGTGTACGTCGCTGGGTACTCTTGGGAGTTTAAATGAACAGCAGAATCTTCTGTGCGAGAAGAACTTTGATTTGAGAATTACTCCCTTCGACTGTTATTAAACTGTCTCTTTCTACACTCAGCGATCAGGTAACCTTGCTTTTTACAATAATTACAGGATTTAGATTGATTGACATGCTGATTCGAATTCACATGATTTTAACTCTGATAACGATTTTGTGTATGGGGTTGATGGGAATCGGTCGGATATTTTTTATGCGACTTATAATAATTATTCCGACTCTGATTAGGAGTTTGAACATGATTAACAACCCTAGTATTATTTGGACGAGACGATTTTAATCTACATTGAGAAGTTTCATGATTTGTTATTTTACCAATTTTACAAGATCTTTGCGTAGGTATTATACTTACGCATGTTTAAAGCACATTTTTCCGAAACAGCGGCGGAATACGCAGAATTTAAATTATCGAAATCGTTCCATTTCAACATCTGTGAAATTTGCGGACTACTGTCATAAACAAGTCGATTTAACGTTGCTTCTTCTACAGATCTTTTTTTACCCGGCATTTCTAAAGGATCACTTGCATATTGCTGTATTGCACCGAGTGCCCTTGAGGACAAGGTCAGCAATCTTTGATAAAATGCATTGATACCTTCGGAAGGAAACTTGACCCGCCCGTCACCCGGCCGTGACTTGATTCACCCGACTCACCCGTAGTCGCGCCGTTATCCGTTCGTACCCGTGCCTTTAGCTGCACTTCAATTCCGAATTTACTGGAACTTTATTCGGCAGTTGTTATATCAAGACGCGGATTTATTTCATTCTACGAATTAACAGTATGACGTGTGTTGTATTAAATTCAAGAAATTATGGATACATGCAGAAATTTAATTTAAAATGAAATAATGAATCAACAAAAATACTTGTAATATGTTTTGTTTCAGAATATGTAACGTACAGAATGGAACAGTAGAATACTAGGTACAGTATAGTCTCCGTATGTGCTCGGCTTGGTGCACACGATACGTGCTTTTCGCTATCCCCACCACTTCTGTCTCACTCTTGTCCGGCGAAGGCAAGAGCGAGATGGAACGAGAGCGAGCGAGAGTCACTGAAATCGAGCGAGGATGGTACGAGACAGACGACGCGTTGATGTTTTGTCTCCCTCCGTCTTTCGGGCGCCGTGACACTCCGTCCTTTGCATACGCGACGAGCGTGCGCGATGGTCGCAAGCACTTACGGTGAGCACGGGAACCGCTTCGCAAAATCTTGACGCAGGCCCGGCTCAAGTCTTTTTTGCGCCCTAGGCGAACTTGTCAAATTGCGCCCTTTATTATAATACATATATTTGAGATTATTTATGACTTTACTCTGCAAAATTAGGCGACTGCCTAGGGCGGAAAGTCGATAAGAGGTGCAAAATGATATTTTCATTACTGGTATTGTTCAAAATAAATAATCTCAAATAAATGTATTATAATAAAGGGCGTAATTTGAAAAGTTCGCCTAGGGCGCAAAAAAGACTCGTGCCGTGCCTGGCTATCTGACCGTCGCGCGCATGCGTCGAGCAGTCACAATTCCATCTGAGTGCTCGCACCCGTCGCGCACGCCCGCGCGCACGAAAAGCGTTCCATCTAGCTCCCCCCTTCGGCCAGAAAGAAGCGAGAAACGAACACTCGGAATTAGGGATCTGTTCACGATAGGAGCTCAACGCCGGTCCCGACCAGCGAGCACATGCGGAGACAATACTGTAGCACAAAAAACGTTTTATATCAACAGACGCGGTCGCGTCTGGAAGCTAATTCCCCTTCCCCCTCTACCTATAGGCACACTGAGCGACCATGTCGCTATACACGAATGATAGCGAAATTGACAGGTCTCCGAAGTTATTTTGACCTTATTATCTTATTTTATCACATAGTCCCGGTGTTTTAACATGATTAAGCGAATAATTTTTTTTTCGCACCCATTTGTCGTTTTACTTAATGTATCAAGCTGTTTGTCTAAAAGATAAAAGAATTATTCTGAATTAATAGTTATCAAAATGATACTTTTGGGATTAAGAGTTTTCGTGACGTCACGTTTTCCTCCTCCACTTGACGCCAGTAAGTGTCGCCATTCTAAAGCAGAATTTATAAATGTCACTTGGTTGTCACTCAATCAGAACCTGCTAAGTGTTAGTTGTTAACATTTTTGGAATGTCACGATGGTAAAGAAGATCTCGCGCGATAGCGGCGGGACGTGATCGGTGGTACATTAACGAATCATTTCTCGATATAAATTGTGTATTTACGGAACTCGTGATGCAACTAGCTACCCGAACGCAGTGACTGATTTCAAGTCGTTTGGATTTGTGGTTATGGGTTATATTTATTGGTTATTGCTGATTGGGTACAATTTCCAAATCCTCGGGGTAATTTGGTTTTTAAAATATCGTATTGTCATCCGAACTACGCACGCCTCCAAAATTTCAAGAGAATTGGATTGGTGGAATTGGTTTAAATTTGAGTTTTCAGATATGTAGCAGACGTACCAGAAGCAAACAGAGTAATCAAAGCTGAATAAATTCGTTTAAAAAATACGATTTATTTTTATTTTTGACGTTACCAAAAAAGAATATACACATTTTTAGCGTTTTTGGGCCATTTCGTTTGATTAATTTTGTCGTTGTCAATACATTTCTATGCTGATGTACCATCACGTATCTTTCATGAATATGAACCGCTTTGAGGATGAAGACCGCTATGAAATAGGGCACTTAGTAATATATAATAAATTATGAAAAACGTGATGAAATCCCCCACCCCCATAAACATGACTCATGTATGAAAGAAGCTAATTCCCTTTAATTCACGAAAAAAGTTCTCACGCAAAGATTGTGAAATCAACTTTGCTAATTCCAATTGTATTCTCGTTCTCCGCTCGAACATTGATTCCTCTGTCACTTTTTATACTTGACATTCCTTCATTGACCACAAATCCAAAGTGCTCAGATTTTCAGCTTCGGTTTTAAGGAATTAGCGGGCACTGTATAAGAAAAAAAACTATGAAGTCGACTTAAAACAAAATGTTTCATATTTTCCGCTTCTCTCTTACAGCGAATTCGGACGGTCGCACTGGTGCGCACTGGGTGCGAATTTTCGCCAATTGGATGCGAAAAGTTTTAACAGAAGATGTCAGTTTTAAGAGAAGATGTCCCTCTTATAAAAGTTTTTGTGTCAACTACAGGCCTCTCGCCCGCTAATTCCTTAAAACCGAAGCTGAAAATCTGAGTACTGAATTGATTTGTGGCCAATGAAGGAATGTCAAGTATAAAAAGTGGATACAATTGGAATTAGCAAAGTTGATTTCACAATCTTTGCGTGAGAACTTTTTTCGTGAATTAAAGGGAATTAGCTTCTTTCATACATGAGTCATGTTTATGGGGGTAAATACTTATTAAAAAGGTGTAATTATTTTCTTTTTTTTGCATCAAAAATATAGGATTGATCCCTATGACACCATTTTAATATATGTATTTATTGAAAGTACTGTGAAAATAAGTTTAAATATTATTAAAACACAAAAAATAGAAACATAAAATTAATGGGGGAATGACAGTTACTTCTATAAAATAATAAATACATTTAGGAAGAAGTGAAGTAATGATGAATCGTTTCTCACTATCTCTTTTTAACAATACACTTTCCCTCCGTGTGTTCCACACAACACAATTTCCAAACGCAATCCTTAACTTCTCCTGATGGAAAAAGCCCACCACCTTCTCGTGGTTTCCATTGAGCAATGACACTTTTTCAACAAATAATCAAGATAAGGACAAGCTGGAACTTACATATCTGATTAATATAAAAACAGTGTCATTGGCCAAGAGTGGGTTAGTAAAATTCTCCTGCAATTCTTCTGTCGACCTGTCTTTTGACCTTACTGAAGAAATATGGGGTGGTAGCGGTACGGTCAGCTGACTGTAATCGCGCGCGGTTGCTTTACCTGAGACGGGGCGCACCATTGTCTTTAACAGCTTACTGCGACGTTAATATCAGCTGCGTTACTCTTGGCCTGGTGTGGGTCAACTCATAATGGAACGAGAGAAACTATTTGAGGGTAGAAGAAGTCGCTTGGAAAAAATCTTGTCAGTCAGCAAGCAATCATGTCGCAGAAATGTTCTCTGCTCAAGAGTATTACGCGATGTTCTGGATGTACCCCTCGAACAAGGGGGACGCAAGTGCTGTAGCGTGAGAATTTGCGCGGGAATACCCACGGCTTCGAACGCCAAGTAAAAATTCATTTCCACCAATTTTTATAACGTAGAAACAACACGTTCCATGAAAAATAAATTAAGTGATCAGTGTTAGTAGGCGTGCAGTAAAATGAATATTCGGTACATTAACCCGGACGCACTTGACATTGCGACCCTTAACTTCGGATGGTGTCGTGTACCTGAGATCAGCTATGCACTCGGCGCGTCTGTCGATGACCAGGATCGGTTCAGTGACCTAGTGACACAGGTTTTCAAGCTGCAGGTGAATTTCCGAAAGGGTGATTTTTAATTACATTATTGGCGACTAATATTTTTTAAATTTAACGCAGGTTATGGCTTATTTCCGGCGATAATTCTCCAAATTTCCGAACGTAAATTTTTCTTCGCAGTTTTTAAACGGATTTATTATTATTCATTATCAACAACAGTGTTGGCCGTTATTGAACTACCGATTTTTATGACAATAACGAACTACGATCACTTTTCATTCGTTCCCTGTTGCATTACCTTATCGTTGGTACGTTATTAAAAAGCGAAATTTACGTGTTCTTTATCCTCTCGCTCCAAATAATTATTATTTTCGATTCTTTTAAAAAAAAAACAACTGTGTATTCGTCTTCTTACGTTACACATGATTTTCATCTATTGATCCTTTATTCATTATTCATTTTAAATGGCAAACAAACCATGGCAAAAGATTAGATGTTTTTGTTACGTCTTTTTCATTTGCCATTCTACGCAATTTCCTTCGATGCATGCCGCCTTGCTTGTTCGTATTTACAGCGCGGCCGGGCGCGCGGTCACGCTAGCGCGGGAGCTCCAGCGGAAGGCTCGCGCTCTGATTGGTCGGGGTTTTTTTTTAATATCTCGAAAATGAAACCCCGGATCCCAAAACGATTCTATTTGCACACGACTGTACTTGCAGCCGAAATTAGTCTTTGCGGCAATTTTTTAAATTCTGGATCACTTATGGCTCATGCTATTGAAGGAACACAGATCGTGAATGAAATATACAATGCAACCATTGAGTATTTCTTGTCTTCTGAAGAAGTGGAAATATCATTTTTAACTGTCACTTCATTAATCATTTATGTTTAATTACGATATGTTGTGTTTTTTATTTTGTAATAATATGTATATAGTGCAATATTATTTTTATGCTACACAATTTTATGGTATTCATACATTAAAAGCTTTTGTGTTTCTCTGCAGTATTGGAATTTTTGTTACTTTCCCTTTGTTAATAATTATACTATAAATAAAATATTATCTTCGTTTGGACTACCGTCCGCTTCTGATAATGAGTAACAGCGAACATTGGGTGCACAGTGGCTCAAGCGGGTAAGAACGCGTATAGCCTAGCGCGGGTATTAGCGGGTATAGCGCGGATACGGACGGGTCCGGTAAAAGACGCTGATCCACTAAAGTTCTACGCACACATATCCGTTCCGTGTCAGTTCCGTTCCGGCGTGTCAGTTGTAAGAAGAAGAGGGGCGTAGAGGGTCTCTTTTTCTTACCGTAGAGACCCTCTACGCCAGGGGTGCACACTAAGTCTGCCCTAGGGCAGTCGGTGTGCCCCCGAGCTCGACCGTGGTATGCTCATCCCCCACTCCTAGGTATAAGATCTCGTGGTGAGGAACTCTGTGACTTGCAAGGCCTCATTTTGTTTTCTCCAAGGAATATATGGTATTGTCTCGAGCTTCCTATTGTTGCCCCAACACGATCACCGGAAAGGTCCAGTTTATGCTTTTATGACACCCCTGACAGCTAAATGATCGTTTGGCCGTGACAGACATACACAGCTCCGTCACTGTGTGCGTTAGCGATCTCAAGCGGTGGGTTAAAATTTACTCAGGCACAGGATATGGAGGGTTAATTGAGATTTGAAAAATGTTTAAATTTTTGTATGCAATAATTTTGTTCAAAGTTATAATGATAGCAGTAAGAAGGGTTTAAAAAAGTTTGTTGCTGGCGAAAATGATTCTGGCTGTCGTAGTAATCGGAAACAAAAAGCGGAAAATTTTTCTTAATCTATATGAGTGTGGTTATCGTTTGAACTAGAATGAAGTAATTATTTGCAAAAATTCAATTTTGCAACACAGAAAACTAACAAATGCTTTTTCAAAAATTAATGTTTTCATTTGAAATACAACCATTTTTGTGCTTTTCAACATTATTCATTCAACATGAACTAAAGTTCATACGATAACTACACTCATATAGATTAAGAAAAATTGTACGTTTTTTGTTTCAGATGATTACGACAGCCAAAATCATGTTCGTCAGCAACAAACTCTTTTTTCAAACCCCTTTTACTACTACCATTACAACTTTGAACCAAATTATTATTATTGCATACAAAAATTTGGACACATTTTTCAAATTTCAATTAATAAAAGTACAGAGATTGGAATTATAATACTCAATACTTTTCTTTTAAAAATTCCTCAAAATGTGCCTTATTTTCGGAGCGTCAAACTCTGGAAACCCTGCGGTAGCCTGCGACGCTCCCACTACTCCAGCTGCTCCCCACTCCGTTGGCGGACTCGCTTGTCCTTGAACGAGCTTGGAGCTCGAGCTCGAATATGCGCTCGCGCCCGGAATTGGGGGTCCTGTGCATGCCTGCTCTACGCCCCTCTTCTTCTTACCACTAACACGCCGGAACCGAACTGACACGGAACGGATAAGTGTGCGTAGACCTTAACCCGCCGGCGGATCCGGGCGGGTCGGGTGAATCGAAAGACAGACGGATAACGGGCGGGTAGACCCGCGATATATCCACCTGTGTGAAGTTAGCCCCCCTTTTTTTGAAAACTTAAAATTTTTTGTTGTACCAGTTTGTACTAGGCTTGTACCGCGTTGTACCGTAGACAGTTTTCAAAAATTCGAAACCGTTTTCGAGAAAATGAGAAAAAAACAATTATGAGGATAACTTTCTGGAAATGATCATTTTTCGCGATTGTACTGTATTGTACTAGTTGTACCGAACATTGTACCGTTGAGAGATTTCAAAAATTCGAAACTGTTTTCGAGAAAATAAGAAAATAAAATTTCGACCTAACCCCCCATTTTTGGAAATTATCATTTTACGCGATTGTACTACATTGTGCTAGTTGTGCCGAATATTGTACCGTTCGAAGCAGCTGTTTAACTCGGTTGGATTCCGAGAGAAATCCAACTAACGAAAGTCGAGTCGTACTATTGAGAAAAAAATTATTTGCGAAAAATTAAAGTCTCTCTGCTGTACCAGTTTGTACTAGGTTTGTACTGTGTTGTACCCTTCGAAGAAATTGTTGAACTTTTTTGATTTCCGAGAAAAATCGGAGTAATCAAAGTGTCGAGTACTACTACAGAGAAAAAAAACTTGCAAAAAATTAAAAATTCTTTGCTGTACCAGTTGTACTAGGTTTGTACCGCGTTGTACTGTTCGAAGAAATTGTTGAACTATTTTGGTTTCCGATAAGTGTATTGGTTTCTCAGATACTGTTATTGATAAATCAAGTAAAAAAATAGATAAGATTCAAAAATAAATATGTTAGAGTCCTTGTTAAAGTAAGTGGTGTTTAAATAATTATTTTGCCAAATTCGAAAGTTAGTTTTCCCAAAAATCGATGAAAATTGTGTTCTTTGAGGGTCTACATTTTTAAATCAATTTTCAATGTGCCAAAATTTGACCACTTTAGCCCCCTTATTTTCACATGCAATATAACGTGTTTCAATTTGAACAAAATCTCAGACGTCCAGTGCGGAAAGTGATCTGCTTGGCGTGAACTGAATCGTATATAGGAGGACTGGGGAGGATTAAAAGACACCTAAAAACAAAAGAGAAGCGTGCATAAAAGATTTTTGTCACTGTGTATTGATTTTTATGAAACATCATTAATTTTACTGGAAAATGCACTCAATATTACACATATGTGCTACCTCTCGTTGCTTTCAGTTTCAGGGTAAGTGTTGTTAGAATTATTGTTTTACAATTCTACATTTGGTGAGGTCTGAGACATACATTCAAGGGAGTAATCCCAAAGTAATATAACCTTGCGTAATCTGTAATAGATATTCTCCAGCAAACAAATTATGACGGAAATTTGTAAATTTTAAAAGATGCCGTTTAAATGGAAATCTGAAGGTCGTCAAATGAATACACCTGATGTTATTAGAAATGCTGTACTTGAAGTTATTAATGAAAATAAACCACCAAGGATAACGGCTAAGAAGTATAAAATTGATAAAGTGACAGTATCTAGATACATATTTAAATATATAAAGTAATATACATATATGTGAAAAGTATATGTTGATGTTATGGATTTTGAGAACGATACAGAGATTCAGAGCGTAGACGAAAATGAAGATGAGGCTTGCATGTATTGCAACTCTATATATTCACGTTTGAAACCGAATGGAGATTGGTTTCAATGTCAAATGTGGTCCAAATGGTGTCACACACAATCTGCTGGTATAAACATTAGAACAAAGATGTTTCATTGTGAAATTTGTTCGAAATAAACTATTTTTTTACATCTCATGCCTGCCACTATTATGTATCAACCCTCCCACAGGCGGGAGGTTGGAGGCTTGAGACATTTTACATCATTTACGAAATAACATTTTTTTAATAGATACATTCTTTGTTTCAATTTAAAAAATTTATACTTTTGTTAAAGAATAGAATGTTGAATGTAAATATGCAAAAAGATTAGTTTCGTTTACACAATCATTTTTTTTCAGAAACGTATCAACCCTCCCCAGTCTCCCCTACGACATTGTCCATTCGAACCGAAATTGATAAATTTTGGCTGCATAGAAATAAAACCCATGATATTAAACAATACAATTTTTTATTTTTTCTTAATAATTAATATAAATATTATTTCACCCGCTTCCACCACGCCTTGCACCCTGGCCTCCACCGCATCTTCCTCCCCAGCGTCTATACTTTGCGCGGTTTTCATATTTTAACCGCCTCAGCTCTCTTTTCATCTGAAACAGTAATATAAAAATTAAATTTTCTATTTCAACCCATACATATAGGTAATGGATCCCAAAAATATTCGGACACAAACGGAATAACGATTAAGGGGGTATTCTGGTCTAACGGGTACAAAAAATTTTTTTTGCATTTTGTACTGGTACATTGTATGGGTAATACGTGTGCAAAAGGGTTTTTTTCCAATTTGTAATATTTGCAGCGCTACAGGGTGCAGAATAGGTAAGTATCTATACGGCGCGCTCACTGAGCGGGACGAACGACGCATAACAGTTTTGTTCCTGCAAGTGTATTTCGGCAAATTTTCAGCGGACTGTTCTTTCTGGGGGAAGGGGGAGGGGTTGTCCATTTTTGTGCCTTTTAGAACACAAAAATCAACCATTTAGTTACAAAGAGACCGTTATTCTCCTAGATCACAACTTAGTTTGGATTCGAACGTTGAGTAAACTTTAAACGCGATTTTCTCGAAACCATGTTTTTCGAAACGGTGACCATGATATTTGTAGATCGGCTGGACCAGCTCAGTCCAAGTTTCGCATATATTATCAGCATACGTGTCGCTATCGTCCCTACCAGAATTATGATAAAATATTTTGTTTTTAAACTTTCACAGACCTTTAAAGTTGAAAAAATGTGCGAAAATCGAAACTTAATATTCAAACCGCCGCCATTTGCTTAATTTTCAATATTTTTTTTATCATTGTGGTAGGGACGATAGCCAAATGTATACAAATAAAGAATCTCTTTACATTTTTAGTTTGTGATCACTAGAACGAGTCCAATCATGGTCACCGTGACCCCACGTTTTTTCTTCATCATTAATTTAAAGCACTCAACCGCGTTTGATTTTAATTTTTTTCTATTGACAAAATTTGTAAAGATAGTTCAAATATCAATAAGCATGTAGCAATAAACTAAATAATAATAAAACTTATGGGTTCTTTGTAAAAAAATTCGAAATAACACGACGAAAACGCCTCGTCAGACCAGAATACCCCCTTAAGTCAGTTTCATTAAATGCAATGCTGTATTATTTTATTCATATTATTGCAGTTCTTTGTGAGACAAATTGATACAATATACGATAATATTTCGTTTCATTGAAACTTGTGAAGTATTGATAAATCTCACATGAAATCAAATATTATCGCATAGCACGCTGTGCAACTCGTCTCCAACAGAGGTACATTATTACGAGCAAAAGAATATAGTATTTAGTATTGCATATAGTAGTAAGTAGTTTTATTTTTTGCCTTTCGGCCTGAAAATGAGGTTACATGTGTTATGTGTGTAAGTGTTTCTGGGACTGTTAACTCAAGAATGCTCTTTCGCTTTGATTTCTTCCTTCATCTTGTTCTTCTTTTCTTATCCTTTTTTCCAGAACCATTCGCATCCACTCTGATCCTTCTTCTTCTCCCTTTACAATCCCTCTGATCGTTGAATTCTCTCTTTTCAGCTCCTTACAGTCTTGTAGCATGTGACCCAGCGTCTCTCTAGCCCCATTGCATAGTCTGCATACTGTGTCTTTTTCCTCCTTCCAGTACTTGCTTCCCCGCTCTTCGTTTCCACATCTAAACCTTGCAATCATTATTTGGTCTCTGCCTCTGTAGTTTCCATTTAGGTAATTTGCTCTCTGGTCATCCCTGATTTCTGTGTAATATGCGTTAAATCTGCCTCCTTGTATTCTGTCGTATTGCCATTGAACCTGCTCTGCCCTGTCCCTTTGCGCTAGTTCCTCAGCGAACTCTCTTCCTCGCCTTCTTTCTATTTCCATTTCTTGGATATCCATCATTTTCGTCATGTAGTATGCATCTCTCATTTCCTCCCACTTCGACTTCTTCTCTGCTTGCTTCACGTCTACTTCTCTTCAGCATTCTTGTACTATTTTATTCTTGTTCAGCCATTTCGCTTTCTCCTCATGTTTTATTGCTCTTTTCCCCGCTTCTATCCTTACTTTGTCCGTTTTTGTTTCCTCCAAAATTAGATATGCTGGTGTATTGAAGTCCAGACCTAAAGTCCACCTTATGTATTTCTCCTGTATCTTCTCTACCTTTTCTGCTTCCATCCATCCTCAAATTTCTGACGCGTACACCAAGATACTTTTCGCTATGCTTCTGAATATTCTCATTCTTCTCTCAAAATTGTTCTTGAACATTCTTTGTCCTATTCCCCATATCTGCGCCATTGCTATTCTAGCTTTCTTTATGACTTCCCTTATATGCATCTCTCTGCCCCCGTTTTTCTGAAAATTATACCCTAAGTATTTGAACTCCTTTATTTCTTCCAGACTGTGCCCCTACCAACCCCATTCTTCTCTCTTCTTTTTCTCTCTTCCTTTATGGAAAATCAGCACGTTAGATTTCAGTTGCAACCCTTTCCTTTCCAGGTATTTTCCGAATCTTCGTATCATGTCCTTAAGATCCTTTGGCTCATTTGCTAGTAACGCTATATCGTCCGGATATGCTACAGTCCAGATTTTTTCTTTTCCTACTCTAACTCCTCCTGCTTGATTTTTCCTCGTGGTTTCCTCCAAGTTCGCTACATATATTGTAAATAACGTTGGACTCAGTGGGCATCCCTGTCTTACCCATTTTGTTGTCCAGAATTTGGATGACATTTCTCCGTTTACTTTTATTGTATTCCTTGTTTCTTTGTAAATTTCTCCGATTCTCATTCTCAAGAGTTTACTTATTTTCTTTCTCTTCATTATGTTCTGAAGTTTTACTCTATCCACGTTGTCAAATGCAGCGCTTAGGTCCGCGAAAAACGTATACCGCTTCCCCCCTTTTTTCTGTATTTCTCTGTTTTAGTATTGCATATAATTAACCTATTAAATTCTCTCCGCCAATTTCTCTCTTCTCTTCCTCCTTCCTCCCTCGTCTCTGACTCCCTTACACTTCCTCCTTCGCTTCCTCCCTCGCTTCCTTCCACTTCCTCTCCTGTTCCTTTCCGGACTTTTCGTGGACCACATCTATTATTGCCCGGTGCATCTGAAAATGAAATAATGAATGTATTATTTTATAGCAAATAGTATGATTGTATGAACATACAGGGTGATTCTCTCGCTGACAGTACGTTAGGGTGGAGTGAAAACATATATTTTTTCTGATATAATATTGATGTAGGTGTCAAAAGTTGCCCAAGGTGGTCCATAATCTGGGTATGAAAGGATTTTTTTTCTCGGACTTTATCTTCAGGTTGAATATTGGCACCAAAGTATACAATTTCTATGAAATTTTCCATTTTTTAGGAAAATTTTATTTGTTGCCGCTTATAATGATGGCATTATTTAAATAAAAAATTATTTAAATAACGTATCAAATAAAAGAGACTTTATCTTTATTTGTCATGAAATAAAAATAACCCGGAATTATTTTTATTAGAGCTCTTACTTTTTGACCCGTCGTATATCCGGGTACCCGGACATTACCCAGGATAACTTCAAGCTGTTGAATGTAGTATTGTCTGTGATTGGCTGTGGTATAGTCTGATGTTAGCCAAATATGATAGAACAATACCATATTCAATGGCTTGAAGTTGTTTTGGGTAGACGGGTACCCGACGGGTCAAAAAGTAAGAGCTCTAATTTTTATTTCAAATAAAAATAAGCCCGAGTTACTTTTATTTGAAACGTCACAAATAATTCTTCTTGTTCGACGTAAATTTATCCGACGGCCACAAACAATTTTTTTGTTTGACGGCAATTTTTTGTTTGTGGGAACGGGGATTAGAAAGAAAGGGGGTATTAGGAACAGGCCTCTCGCTCCCTCCCGTTCCCTCTGGCTCTAACAGCTACCTCCTCGCATCATGCTCTCCTGCTTACCGCTCTCTAGCACACGCTTCCCCTCTCTCTCGCTCTCTACTCCCAGAGATATTTGAGCTTCAAATAATTTTCAAATACAAATGAATGAAAAGACGACAAAATTATTTGAAGGTTGAAATGAACTCCCGTCAAATAAAAAAATTATTTGTGGCCGTCGGATAAATTCACGTCGAACAAAAAAAATTATTTGTGACGTATCAAAGAAAAGTAACTCGGGCGTACTTTTATTTGAAATAAAAATAACTCTGGCTTACTTTTATTTGAAATAAAAATAACACTGAGATATTTTTATTTGATGAGTCTCGAATAAAATTTTTGTTTTTTATTCGAATTCAATTTTTTATTTGGAATAATGCTTTGCCCATTTCTGATATCGCTCATGTTCATAATATCGCCACTCACTATATCTCGCAAAGTTTATCGGTAATGCACTGAATTAGTACCTAAACATATGTAGGAAGACATACTGTAATTGCAGCATCATGTGATCAATAATTACAGAAAGGGAAGTATTTTAGAAAATCGTAAATATTGTAAATATTTAAACGGAAGGTCTGCTGGTAGTGCAAACGTAGAAAATTCATTGTACATTTTAATTACTTGAAATGAACTTATGCTACAATATTCTACGTTGGCAGTAAGGAATTATAAGTGAAAAGGAAAAATAGATAAGGGAATGTCTCCAGAAAATGAAGTTTGTTAGGTTACACATTTTTTATTAGCAAAGCACTGAAACAGAACATGAAATACACTTATTACAACAGAAAGCAGTAATGAACAAACATTATATATAAAATTGTGTTGGATGTTGAATTGGGCTAGTGAAAATGCGCAGGCTGGAGACGCGTGATTATTATGTGGTCCCCTGCTCGAAGTGATAGAAAATAAAACCTATGTATATGCTATATGATAATAAATGTTGGGCGGCTAGTTCGTTCTTTTGCGCTAAATTTGTGAACTTTTTATCATCCTTCCGAAGCATTATTATTACGCCACAACAGTATCTTTAGGAAATTGGATATAGCATATAGGTTATATTTTCTGTCACTTGGAGAAGCGGATTTTCTATCACTTGGAGGAGCGGATTTTCTATCCTCGAAGTGACAGAAAATATAACCTATATGCTATACCCGATTTCCTGAAGATACTGTTACGGCGTAATAATAATGCTTCGGAAGGATGATAAAAAGTACACAAATGTAGAGCAAAAGAATGAAGTAGCCGCTCTACATTTATTGTTTATTAATTTCCTTAATTATGGTCCGAATTATATCATTCTTGGGGCCAATTTGATCGAGACAACATAAGGAATCGATTGACGTCACTTTCGCAAAGATCTGATTAGAAATTGCAGAACTTCAGATTCGTCACTGCTTAGTGTGCAACATTGTATAGCCCCGCTGGTTTCGAGCGTCGAAGCCCACAAAACTCAGCGAGACACATGATTGTTGGCAAGCATCGCATTTGACGATTCTAGCTAGCGAATCACCTCGTATAAATGCTAATAAACGATAGTGTGAAGAACGCAAATGGTTAGACTCGGATTATCGGGAAAGACCTACCCACCCGACTGTTTTGCTTTCTCGCTGCGAGCGAGGACCTTCGGGCCCGAGTAGAGCACCCGTTGACAGCCGAGAGTAATAAAACGGACGGACCAGATAAAATGTTTATGTTTTTGATAACTGTTGATGAAAGTATTACCAATGGAGTTTTTAGGGTTTCTCGATGAAAATGATGCCAAACATGGAGCAATTCGGTCCATTTTTAGTGAACGTAGTGTCCTAATCATGTATTCATAAGAAAAAATAGACTGAATTGCTTCGCGTCTCGACTCATTTTCGTGGACATAAACTCACCAATCCATCGGTGATAACACTCTTATCAAGGTGTAATGAGAAATATGAACATTTTCATATTCAATACTCGATGAGTCAAGTCGCCGTCGACCGAGGGTCTCTCGCTGGTGCGCCGCTATTTCACTCGCACTCGGTTTACATCATTCAGTCTCCTTGTCAAGCGGTTCGGGTGAGGGCCCTGATAAATGTGAATTTATTTGGGAAACCAAAGTTGCGTTATTCGTGACCCCTACTCGCGAACATATATATGTTCTATGTACGAGAAAAAGCAATGATGACTTGAATCAAGACTTGAAGTAACATTTCTAATAGGGAAATGCATGAAACTTTGGGATCAGGAATTCCCAACCAAGTAATGCATATGAAAGAACTGGCGAAATTCAACAATAGTTCGTCGTCTAAATTTTACAATTAAAGTATTTATTTGACGTGAATATAAAGTTTGTCAGCAAAGTCTTTTTTTATTTGAGTTCTATAGAAGGCTGACTTTCCTTCGCCATGGAAAGTCTCCTCTTGTCCTTCACGCTGGCAATCATGCGACTCGCTGAGTTTCGTGGGTTTCGACGCTCGAAACTAGCGGGGCCTAATGTTGCGCACTAAGCAGTGACAAATCTGCAGTTCTGCATTTTTTACCCATTTGCATCATGACTCTACTTAAGCTGCCGCGCTGAAACATCAACGACGTTCAACTGACGACTGGCTCGTATCATCGCGCGTGATAGTAGACAGTCGCGGGCTCGCGGATTATTCCGCGCTTGGTGATACTAGACAGTCGCGGCTCGCGGATTATTCCGCGCTTGGTGATACTAGACAGTCGCGGCTCGCGAAATATTCCGCGCTTGGATGCAAATGGCTTAATCAGATCTTTGCAAAAGTGACGTCCATCAATTCCTCATATTTTCTCGATCAAATTGGCCCCAAAAATTATAATATTCGGACCATATTTTGAAGGAAATTACGTGAAACATTGTTTGCACGATTGAAAGCCCGTTTCGTTAAAAATAGTCCGATTTAAATTATTTTCTGTCAATTTAATCGGGAGAATGCCAGGAACCCCTTTGTGTCACTTTCATATTGATACGATGAAAAATAAACAAATTCTGTTTCTAGTAAAATCTCGTTAGCCGCTCGCTGGTCGGGACCGGCGGTGAGCCCGTATCGTGAACGGAGTTCTAATTCCAAGTGAGAGTTTCTCGCTTCTTTCTGGCCGAAAAGCGAGATGGAATGCTTTGCGTGTGCGGCGGGCGTGCGCGATGGTCGCAAACGCTTACGAGTTACCGTGAGCATGGGAACCGCTTCGCAAAATCTTGACGCAGGCCCGGCTCAAGTCTTTTTTACGCCCTAGACGAACTTGTCAAATTGCGCCCTTTATTATAATACATTTATTTGAGTACATTGATGTCCTTAGTCTTAATTTTTACTCGTAGTATAAAACCGTTGTAGTACAATTTGTAGTATTTCATTTACAAATTTATTTTTAACAATGCCAACAATGAAAAGACCATTTTGCACCTCTTGTCAACCTTACGCCCTAGCAGTTACCTATTCTTTCAGAATAAAGTCATAAATAATCTCAAATAAATGTATTATAATATAGGGCGCAATTTGACAAGTTCGCCTAGAGCGCAAAAAAGATTTGAGCCGGGCCTGCCTCAAGATTTGCGAAGCGGTTCCCGTGCCGCCGTAAGCGCTTGTGACCATCGCGCACGCCTCTCGCACGCACAAAGGACGGAGTGTCAGGTGTCCGAAAGACGGAGCGAGACAAAATATCAACGCGTCGTCTGCTCGTACTGTCCTGACTCGCTTTCAGTGCCTTCGCTCGCTTTCGTTTCATCTCGCTCTCGCCTTCGCCGGACAAGACTGAAACAGAAGTGGTGGGGATAGCGAAAAGTCCGTATCGTGTACACCAAACCTAGACCGTAACAAGACTTTACTGTAATTGATGACACATCACCAAGCAACGGTGATCTCGCGCGGCTCGGACCACAAAGGTTCTCGTCGGTTATTCGAGCTTCTAAGATCGTATTCAGATATACCCTTCGGTGCCCACGGAACTCCAACTGACAAATCCACGATCGTCAGATGGTGGTGACTGATTTTTCCTCGATCGCTGTTCACGAAAACGAATCGACCGGCCAATATATCTGCATACGATCTTAGGATAAAAATACGATGACAGATGAAATAGTATTCGAAGCTCAAGAGGAAAGGCCTTCGAATAATCAAAGGAAACTAAATATCCGAAGCTAAACAGAATTTTAGATTTAGGGTACACACACCCTCCCCGAAACCTCGTGTCGATCGGCCACTGGGGCCATTCGGAAGTATATTCTTTTATTTAAATAATGCCCATCTCTGCATAGGACCGTAAAGAATTACAAAAACATCAGGGAGTCAACTGTTGATCGATTTGGAGACTTTTCCTTGTTACATGTTACATACAACAGTCGGAAGAATAATAATAAGAGCAATAATTGCAAATAATTGCCAGAACTTCCACATTCTGAAAATATGATATCAGTAAATCAATATTTCCAGTATTAGTAAAAAAGTTCCAATTTCTCTTTTCTTATTTTAAATAATGTGATCATATAATTATAACATAAATTCGACAGCGATTTCCGGTGATGTATGTGTCACGGTAAAACCATTAATTTAGAAAATGTATACAATTCCCAGCAGTTCCTGGTTAATATATGGCTAAAATGCATATAACCTAACCTACAATCGTACGAAAATGCATACATTGACTGCATCACGCTTTTACTGTGGCACATGTATCCAGCTAACGCTTCAGTTTTGCTATGATGCCACATTGGCAGTTCTCCCGAGTAGGTGCCATCTCGTATCCACTACCTGAACTAAATTTGTCACGTGACTTGCCCTGTATTATCGCCAACATGGCGGAACTCGTGTTTGGGAATGCAGTCACGAAATTACGTTGTTTGTCCTTATATGAGCAGATTTTGGGCTGGGTGGGGTCTCATTCGAAGGAAGAAGGTTCAGTGCAGCGCGCTCTGGTCATCGTTTGGGTCACAAAACTCTTTTAGTGACCTAAAAATTCTTAGATTCTTACGGGTGTATTTTGTCGACTTCTGCTCTACTTTGAACACTCATATTATTAGATATCAACACAATCTCGTCGAATCATGACCAGAGCGCGCTGCACTGAACCTTCGTCTTTCGAATGAGACCTCAGCCAGCCCAAAATCTGCTACTATAAGGACAAACAACGTAATTTCCCAAATCCATGTTTCGTGCCAAATTGTGTCGGTATGCAGCGCGCTGCATTACCCGTGTCTACCCCCTTAATAGTATAAAATTTGAGTATTTACGGTTGTCATATCTTCCATGCCTTTTTTCGCCATCGGTATACTTGACTTTCCACAAACTTGAACTGCTACCATTGATGGTTATTCGAAGACTAACTTCCCTACGTCAAGAACAGGGATGCTAAGCAATATTTTCTGTGGTCACTTATTTTAGGAGGGGGAGCATCTACAGGAGTGGTGGTAATGTCTGCGTAGTCGGGAAAGACCCTTCGTCGTCGCTGGTGATTCGCGTTGCCGAGAAGTGGGTACCTGCAAACTATTCGTAGTGGAGGGGGAACAGGAACCAACTTCCCGGCAACACTGCTAGCGAAAAGTCCGTAAGGGCCCTTGACTAATTTATGATCAGGGCCGGCGAAATCTAGTACGCAAGTTATGTACCTCATAAGGGCCCCAGCCGAAGGGGGCGCTAAAGCTATATCGCACGTTTAATAATAAAGCAATGCAACTCCTACATAAACAAAATGTTAATGTAATTATTTTTTTTTGTACTCCGTAAAGGCACATATTAAATACACACATATTAAATAGAAAACAGGTGCAAAAAGATGGGGGCCTCCAATTATTTTCTTGCTTTGGGGCGCCAACCATCCTCGCACCAGCCCTGTTTACGATGGGCCTGGCGTTCGGACCCGTCGACGCTGTGCTCGCCTTAAGGAGGGATTCTCGTGTAAGAGCCCCCGAAATTTATGCATTTTTTTAAAAAACTATTGTTAATATTGCATTAAACTCTTTTAGGATATAAGGAGGCATCTTCAAACTTGCAGAAAATATTTTTTTCATGTCGATCCTTCTTATAATTTATTAATTATTGTGGAATCTCTTCGACGATGTTGGCGGGATGTGCTGTCACGTCCCGGGTGGAGGGCTTTAGGACGATGACTAGGAGAGTATTTGCCAGGCGCGAATCTTTAATCCATCACACTGAGGGTAGAAGGAATTCAGGCGCGAATCTTTAATCCTTCACACTGAGGGTAGAAAGGAGTTAGGCGCGTGAATCTTAAATCCAGCACACTGAGGGTAAAAAGGAGGCAGGCGCGAATCTTTAATCCTTCACACTGAGGGTAGAAAGGAGTCAGGCGCGAATCTTTAATCCAGCACACTGTCGGTAGAAAGGAGTCAGGCACGAATCTTTAATCCTTCACACGGAGGGTAGAAAGGAGTCAGGCGCGAATCTTTAATCCTGCACACTAATCGACCATGGAAGGTTTAATATGTAGGGGCGGACCTGAGGGACACCCGTTAGATCACTTGTGGTTTTTATTAGGTTCGGTAATTGGATTTACCGTTGCATTAATATAAGAAAGCCGCACGTAATGTTTCGGTGAAATACTGGTCGTATGGCCGTGCCAGGGCTATGCGAAAGAAAGTTGTAAACACTGTAAGAACACTTGGGTTCGCGAACCGCGATCAGCTGTTGCAGCGGCCCGTTATGTTTGGGATCTTCGTAGCCGAAGGATTGACACAATAATTCGACGGGTGAATTAAAGTAAAACTGTTTATTAAGGTCCAAACACGAACATATGCCATGCACTGTTACTGTGGTGCGTAGGACGATGACCATAACCATGTAACATTTATAAATGTATCGATATTATAAAATAGGTGTATGGATGGTAATAAAGTAGAATAATATGACAGCAATAAGCATTGATAATACAGAATGTTATAAGATGCTAAGCGTTTAGCAAAGATAATAAGACAAGCAATAAGTAATAATATGAAATGCAATAAGCATTGATAATACAGAATGTTATAAGATGCTAAGCGTTTAGCAAAGATAATAAGTCAAGCAATAAGTAATGATATAAAATGCAATAAGCATTGATAATACAGAATGTTATAAGATGCTAAGCGTTTAGCAAAGATAATAAGACAAGCAATAAGTAATAATATGAAATGTAATAAGCGTTGATAATACAGAATGTTATAAATGAAGATGATATGCAATTGGACAATTTTAGTACTAGTAATTGCTTACAGGAGTTGCTGGAGAATGGTTCGTTGAACGTTGATTTAATGAGTAATGACACTGAAAATCTCAGATTTCAAAGAACGTAGTGACTTCGCGGAAGTGTTTCCGTAGAAGAGGGCTCTGTCACGCGGGCTCTCGTATTTATATAATTTTCATTTTTAGGTATGAAGGGTGCGCGCGGTACGCGCCGATATTTCCGGGGTTTTTATAAGTACCAAAGGTTAGTTTCGCAGACAATAGAGATTTTGGTCTTCCGGGGTTTTTATAAGTAAGAAAGGTTATCTATAATTAGACTCGCAGACAATAGAATTTTTGGTCTTCCGGGGTTTTTGCATTGGCTTCGGAATATGCGCAGCGATTGGTTTTCGGGGCTTCTTTTAGGGGATACTCAACCCATTTGATGGAGGTTTGATCGGAAGGGGGTGAGAATGGGTTCGACTTCTTTGGTCGTAGAGAGGGGAAGAGACGTGGTCTCGATTTAAGAGGGTTTTTTGGGACGAGGGACTTGTTTAGATTTAGATGTGAGGGAGGAACTTGTGCCGCGTAGGGCGAAAAAGGAAAGGGGATTTCATACCGATCGTCTTGAGATGGGGACCGCTAAGGTACATCGTCAAGGTGATCAGCGATTGGGGAAAGGGGTAAGAGTTGAGTTTGAGGGACTTTGGTGGAGTGATCTTGTGGTTTATTGGAAGGACTTGAATTTGTACCGCGCGAAAATTTAGTGAGACGTCACACCTCCCCCCTTATGCGAAGAAATGAGTACAATTCTTAACGGTAAGGAGTGGGGTTGCTCGTGAAGAAAACGAAGAAGAAGAAAAGAAAACAGAGAAAGAGAAAAAAAATAATAAAGAAAATAGAATATTGCGGCCAAAAGGGCCTGTAGAAATTAAAGTAAGAAAATGAAAACTTATCTCCAACGGGAGTAGGGGGACTATTTATAGGGAACTATTTACAGGGAATATTTACAAGGAAAGGATTGGAAGGGTTAGGACCTTTAAGGGGGATAGGAGTAGGAAAGCGTTGAGAAGGAGGGATCATACAGTATGTGCGTGAGGTCGCAACCGCTTTGGTAGAGGTCTTCGAATCATTTTAAAAACTCGGGTGTCAGCTCCCTATGGTAGGGGACCTTCGTTGCTGACCCCGTGTCCAAAATTTCCACGACACCTGGTTATGGAGGGATGGTGGAAGGGACTGGTTTTTGAGGGAGTTGGGATGGAGATTGGTAAGGGAGTGGCTGTGGGATTTTGAGTATTCCCTCTTTTGGGGGCTCATTTTCGGGAGGGCGATGCGGGGGCGGCGGCGTCACTACCTCCATCAACGCAATCCAGTCTATGGACGTTGGCCGTGGAGAGTCCTCAATAGTGATGATCTCTGGGGTGGTGACTGCCTCCCTGACGATGGTGGTAGACGTCACCTGGGGGAGGAGGGGGGAAGTGCTTCTTCCCTCTTTCCTCGCCTCCCGGCGTAGCCATTTTATGTGGCTCAGCTTCCGTCTGAGTCCAACCCCACTTCGTGGTTGGTAGGGTTTGGTGGCCCTTTTGTGCGGCATGGTTTGATAATTGTTCTAAATGAAATATGGTTGGGGAATAAGATTAATATATATATATATATATATATATATATATATATATATATATGTGGATACGCGTCTTATCATCGGGGTCAACCGGGATCCTCGCGCATGCGAGCAAAACGCGCTTTGTTCGCGTGTATAATTTTCGTTTTGCCCTTCCAGGCTATTTTTAGATTCTGAGAGGGGATTACCTCTAATATAGTGTGCGGATCAGAGTATTGGTCGCCAAATTTTCCTTTTTGCGGTTCTACTAAAACGAAGACTGGGTCCCCCGGTTTGAAGGTTTCCTCGTTTATGTGCCTATCATAATATCTTTTATAACGGAGTTTAGATTGATTTAGTTTTTCTGCTGCAGCTTTTTGCAGTTCTTGCACCCTCGTATTTAAATTCGAGAGGTAGCGATTATATGTCTCGTTTTCAAAGTCCTCGGGTACCGGATTCCGGCTGGGCACCCGAGCTATTTTCCCGAATACTAACTCGTGCGGAGTGTAACCAGTGCCCTCGTGAACGCTGGTATTATAAGAGAACGCGGCCAAGTCGGTCCATTCGTCCCAGTCGCTGTGTCTACCAATAAACATTTTCAAGTATTCCGTTAATACGAGGTGCGATCGCTCTAAGGAGCCGTTTGTCTGTGGGTGAAAGGCTGTGGTTCGAAATTGTTCGATCTGTTCATGGCAGGAGCTCAACGCCGGTCCCGACCAGCGAGCACATACGGAGACAATACTGTATTTGGATTTCTCTCGGAATCCAAACGAATTAAACAGTTTCTTCGAACGGTACAACGTTCGGTACAACTAATACAATGCACTATAATCGCGAGAAATCATAATTTCCAAAAATGGGGGCCAGCCCGAATTTTTCTTTTCTCATTTTCTCGAAAATGATTTGGAATTTTGGAAATTCTCAACGGTACAACGGGGTACAAACCTGGTATAACTGGTACAGCAAAGAATTTTTAATTTTTCGCAAGTTTTTTTCTCTGTAGTAGTACTCGACACTTTGGTTATTTCGATTTTTCTCGGAAACCAAAAGAGTTAAACAATTTCTTCGAACGGTACAACGCGGTGCAAACCGAGTACAAACTGATACAGCAGAGAGATTTTAATTTTTCGCAAATTTTTTTTCTCTAGTAGTACGACTCGACACTTTGATTATTTCAATTTTTCTCGGAAACGAAAACAGTTAAACAGTTTCATCGAAAGGTACAATATTCGGTACAACTAATACAATGCGGTACAATCGCGAGAAATTATATTTCCAAAAATGGAGGGCTTGCTGGAATTCTTATTTTCTTATTTTCTCGAAAACGGTTTCGAATTTTTGAAATCTCTCAACGATACAATGTTCGGTACGACTGGTGCAATACAGTACAATCGCGAGAAATGATAATTTCCAGAAAGCTATCCTCATAATTGTTTTTTCTCATTTTCTCGAAAACGGTTTCGAAAACGGTTTCGAAAAAATTTTTGAAAACTGTCTACGGTACAACGCGGTACAAGCCTAGTACAAACTGGCACAACCAAAAAATTTAAACTTTTAGAAAAAGGGGGGCTAACTTCACACAGATGATATATACACCCGTTGTAGACGTCTGTCCTACATTGGCCAGAAATCTAGATGTATCTTGCATGCCATTCGCTTCATACTTAATCTATCACACGTCTATAATCAATGAAATTATCGGCTATACATCCGAATGGCCCCAGTGGTCGATCGACATGAGCTTTGAGGGGAAGGGTGGGGAGGGTTTGTGGACCCTAAATCTAAAATAGTTGCTTCAGGAATTTATTAGTTTCCGAGATATTAATGAAAAAAACTTTTAGTATGTCTGTTGACTTATTCCGAGATAACGCATTCCACTTTTCAACTTGTTCTGGATATTAGTATTGGTTAGGGCTAGATTAGCACCGGGGGCCCGTAAATCGTGGTAGCAAACCGATGTGAGTTTGGAGATTTGAACCAGAAACTTGCGTATGCGATCCATCCTATCATACAGGGTGGATTCCTATTATTCTATTGGTAGTCAATACTCTAGGACAGGGTTGACTAACTGGCGACTCACGAGTCACCGGGGACCCCTCTGCCTTGCTGCCACACTGAACGGCCCCCTCCATCAGGAGACAGGGCAGTGTCGCGCGTTAGGTATATATAGGTATATGCGCAGCTCGAGGCACAGAGTGTCTATATTACGCCACGTCCCGCTATCAAGAACCCTGAGATCAGTGATGCCAGAATGGTGGGACGCGGGACCAAACGCTTACCCTCACTATGACCTACCGTCGTCTCCCACTATGGCCTACCGTCGTCCGCCACTTTCTTCCCATTGCACTGCACACAAGCATATTTTTACTCCTGTCCGTGTGAGCTGCGTGTTGGGCTGCCGAGCACACGAACAGGAGTAGAGATATGCTTGTGTGCAGTGCGATGGGAAGAAGGTGGGGGACGACGGTAGGCCATAGTGGGAGATGACGATAGGTCATAGTGGGGGTAAGCGTTTGGTCCCGCGTCCCACGATTCATCACTGCCTGAGATTATCGAATCTCAAAACGGCTATTAGATTTTGAATGGTCTTAATTAGGGCTCTTAGTATTCGAATATCCGAGTATCCGGAAATACGAAAAAGGTTAAATGTAACCTCAGTTTACCTTTTATAGCCTGTAAACCTAGAAAAACACAGAAGGAACCGAAGCGACGCTATTCATTCAATTGTTTGTTTTCTAGAGAAGTAATTGGTCTGCACTTTAACGCGTTTTTACGTGTAGAGTCTGAAATATAGCGACTCGACCAACTCTCCAGCTCGACCGCGTCTCCCGGATTTACCATATAAGAATCGCTGGGTAAAAGATGGATTTAACGAAATCTACTCGATTTACACGTGAACACCATTCGTATATTCAATAATCAGTTATTATACAAATGTAAGTGTCGCGGTTAGTTAGTTAAATAAGGTGTATAAGTTACCAATATTTGCACGGTGTTGACGCACTGGCAATGCGGGGCGTAAGAGTGGCTATTACAATATGCCAAATAGAATATAAACCGAACTCGCGGATTCTATGAGGTTAACTATTGATTCGGAAGGGGACTCGAGCCTGATCTTACTAGATATAACCAACTCTGTACGAGCGTGACACGACGTGACTCTACGCGTGACTGTGTAGCTTTGAACCAAAGAGGGTTGAAACCAAAGGGTTTATATAGTCCCAAAAATGAGTGGGGATTCGTTAGGAATCTCCATATAAGGAAATCCTTCGGGGTCGTCGTCGTGTCACTCCCGTTCCCATGGTCGTGATCCGGATGGTCGAGATCATGACCCCCATTAGTGGTGTTTGATAAACGAAAGGATTTTAGGGCGCTTTCCCTTCGCAGACGCGAGCTCGAAAAACGGTTGAGAGCGGCGTATGGGAAAGTTCCACATACGTAACATTAGCAACACCAATTCGGAGAGCAGCGCCAAGTATTTTGAATTGAATAAAATATTTATTCGTATTAAAATATTTATTTGTATAAAAATATATCTGCTTAATATTATTTAATACATTTTTCTTTATACCATTGTGATTTTTTCTTTGTATAAATAGCCATTGTGATAATTGACGCAATTGTTGTATATCATTGCTTTTGCAAAGATAAATATAGCACATTAATAAATTTATATTAATTGACGAGAATGTTTTTATGTGGGATTCTTTTTAATGAGATTACATACTTGGCGTTCTTTTTTGTTCTTTTCTTAAAAAGGTAATTTTGTGGGTACCTACTACACTCTGACGATCGCAGTCGAATTCGTCCGTCTCTACACAGACATAAATTCATTCGATTAGCTGACGCTGCTATTGCTACGGCCGGCCAGAGCCATACGTTTACATATAATTATAATTAATATGACGATGCGAACTGATATATACTTACTTTTACTCGTCCTCTTGAATGTGAACTTGAAAATTCTGGCTCCGTCATATTTAGGGGCGGTTTTAGCATACTTGGCACCCCGGGCAGGATTATCATGGCGTCCCTCCAAGGGCACGAAAATCAATTATCAGAATGGATATAAATGAATAAACGCATACAGCGGCGCACCTACAGATTTGGGGCCCCGGCGGTCGCCCTGCCTGCCCCCCCCCCCCTTAAAGCCGCCCCTGATCATATAATTGACAAGGGATGGTATATCCACTTCAATTTGAGTTGTTGCTATCCTTAACAGCAAAGATAATGCCTTGTCCGCTAATCTTGACCCATATTTACTTTTGATATGTTTAATAACGGAAAAAGCACTTTCGCATCTGTATGTAAATTCAAACATTGAAGAAATTTTTAATCCCATAGTCACCAAATTCGGATACTTTTCTTCAGATAATAATTTAAAAAACTCCAGTCCATATTCATTCCTGGCGAGTACCAACGGATCTGCTTGCAAATTACACAATTCAATTCGCTATTTAATTTCTTGGACTTCGACCTTACATCCTTTTGAATTATTAAAAATTACAAGTTAATTTTTCATTAATGTATCGAAATCCGTAAAGCGTATTTTAAATTGTTGCTGTATTTTTAATAGTATTGGTACTAATTTCACAAAATTTGCATTTCGCCGTTCACTAGCAATTTCATTGCAGGATGGAAAGTAGTGCAATTGCGACGCTTTTAATTCTAACATGTACAGTTGCAATAGGTTTTGAAATCCGTTTATATGCCCAGTCAAATCAGAAATAGTTTGACCTTGGTTGTTGCAAATTCAAATTTAACATATTCAAATAAAATGTCGTATCTGTTAAAAGTGCGAATTCGCATAAAAATTTAGTGCTTCTAAATTTTCTCAAGATATCTTTATTTGTGTTGGTTTCCTTTTTTATAAATTGTAAGATACCATTTCTCAAAACAAAAAATCGCTCCAAACATTTCCCCGCACTTAACCAACGTAAGTTACTATGTAAATGCAAATCGCAATACGCAGCATTTACAACTTCCAAAAAATTTTGAAATTTGCGGTGAGAGTGAGCCCTGTTTCCTCCTCTAATTAAATTTGTAACTTTGGTTACAAATTGCATCGTAGCATTCAATGTTAAAATTTTACCGCACAGTGCCTCTTGATGTATAATGCAGTGAAAAGTTGGACAAGAAACTCCATTATTTCTTGAATGCCCTTTTAATCCGTTCTTTGAACCTACCACGGCTTTCGTAATGGACAAAAGTCAAGAATCCGAAGTGTTTGATCCATAAATTCTTGTATCTTAAAATGTTAATAAAGGAACGTAGGTTTCAAAGTTATCCATAACTTCTCCTGAATTTACTAATTTGTTGTCAAAAGTGATACTAGAAATTCATTACAAATTTCGGTGCATTTTTCAAACACGTGCCATTGACAGAATATTTATGCTTTTCATTTGGTTTTTATAAGTTGTGTCTAATATTGTCATACCTTCAAAACTGCCGAGTCAGTTTTTTACAATACTAATACTAACAATTTGTACTAATTCTTTATGTTAAATGATTATCAACTTCGATGGGACTTTTAAAAAAAATACCAAAAAATACCTCCGTGATATTTTGTATATTAATTTAGGGATCATTAAACTCTATATTAACGTCAATTTCAACTACTCGAATTTGCACGAAACAGAAAAAAATAGCCAAAATCATTATTAAGAGGTTCACCGCTCCGACCCTTAGCGTAGTCGCTGGGGCTCCTCTCGTGCGTCCCGTGAAAGCATAACACACTTATGTTAATCTACACATACCGATATGCTTTTTCCAATTGTTTATACGATATTTACCATGGCTTTTCCATCCTGGATGCTGCCTTCAGTTTTAAAATAGCAGTCAAACGCGATACACGTGATAAAAATAATTTGATAAAAAAATGTTGCGAACAAAAGTAAGTCAGTGTTCAGTTGACAACAAATTGAAAAAGTAAATATTAATAAAAAACTTTTTATTCACTGAAAGTCAAGATCGCCTTCATTTTTTTAATGAAACTGTATATTTTTTATACACCAATCGATGCATTTTTATATTCTCTTTAAAAAAGTATTAGGGTACTTAGAACGAAAACTGACTAGTTCAGAAGTTATGAGTTTTGTCCCGAACGCCCATACACGCGTAACACTGTGCATCGGTAACAATAGCACTACACTTTGCAAATTCACCGTATTTTACAATTCGTTTGCGGACTGCATTGTATATGTCTATTTCTCGTGTAGTTTGTCGGAGTGGTACAAGTGCTAACAATTCCTCACTAACACAACTTGTTATCTATTGTTTTTACAAAAATAGATAACAGACTTGTGTCACCAATATCTGTGCTTTCATCGAGACAGAATGAAAAATAACGGCAGTCATTAAAGCAACATTTTTAATTTAATTTCAATTTGTGTACCAATTTCACTGACACGCAAAGAATCAGTCTGTTGTGATAAAGACACTTTTTTATTCAAGGGGGTGATTATATGGACTAAAATAAGACGAAAATATACAATACAATTTATTAATATCGCGTTTAGTTATCCAGAAAATTGGCTTTGAATTGCAGCTAAATACACGTTCCATTTAGGCGCCTGAGGGGCACGGGAAGGTAAGGGGAACGCGTCCAACTGACCGTAGAACAAATTGGGGGAGGGGGGCAGGATGGATCCCCGTTAGGGCTACATCTACGCAGTTCAAAAAGATAGTTTGTAAAAAAATTAACAATAACTTCTTATTAATATTTTGGAAACTAAAAAATAGCCGAAACGGACGCGTACTGTAGGTAGGTATACGGCAGAATACATTGTAGTAGTAGCAGCAGTTTTTCGCGAATATCTTGGAAACGAAGGTTGAGCGGCGGTAACATGTATAAGAAAAAGTTGTTCAGAATCATGTCCCCGACTACATATCCAAAAAATCATTGAAAGCGGTGAGGAAACACCTGTTCTGCATAATTACCGAAACTACAACTTTAGATTTAGTGTCCACACCCCTTCCCCAACCATCCCCTCAAACCTCGCGTCGATCGGCCACTGGGGCCATTCAGAAGTATATCCAAATTATCCTTGAATATTAATAGCAAACTTACTTCTTCAATATCCGAGTATTCACGCCAAAAAATTGCGGTTTGTGTCCCCGACACAACCTACCCGAATTTTGTGTTCTATTTTCAATAATTAATACCTTTGTAAACAATAACGAGCGACGGCTAAAACCTACTGCAGGTTTCTCAGCATAGTGTCCTTGACAACATATATCAAGGTCAAGGTCATCGGAAATGCCTCCCCTGAAGTAAACATTTACCAAATATTCTTATGAATATCTCGAAAACTAAAGCCGAGCGATGGTAACATGTATAGGAAAAAGTTGTTCAGAATGACAACCTTTACAACATATTTCACGGTCATCAAAATCAGTGAAACGTGCCCTTTTCTATATAATTACCATTTTCTCGACTGTTACGTCCTCGACTGTAACGAATGGCGACATATCTACAGTTCGAGTGAAAGTTAGTGAAAAGACCCAGACACAGTCCACGTGTTGACCAAGCATTTTATAAACGGCGAAAGCTGAGGCCACTCTCGAGCTCAGCACGTTCATCTGGTGAGGGACTAGGCCCTAACCCTTGGGTACGAGTGCGGTCCTCGAAATCGTGGACACCCAAGGATTTTCAAGGCAACACTGCAATATATTTCTGCTATTGGCAATGTCTGGATTTCGTCAGTTACATGAGATCGTGGGAAACTAACTTGGGAACGTTTGGACCTGTTTTCCCTTTTGGCCATTCGAGGGCAGAGGTCAAGCCTCTTTACCCAGCGTTTTTAAAACAGTGTATTTGAGCGCAGACGAATCAGTCTTCATCTTGAATTGCAAGTGAGGAAGTCTTTCGTGCGAGTAGAATTGTATAGCGAGCTACCGAAGTCCCTGTTCCGGAGTAAATGTCTTAAATGACTTTACTCGAAAAGAGGGACAACTGCTTATCAATATATATATATATACTAGCTTAAAGTACCCGGCGTTGCTCGGGATTTTCATATGTATTTATAGCGGTAGCATTAATATTTTAAAATTAATTGCCGTCTTCATTAATTATTACGCAGTGCTTACTTACATATACTTCATTACCCAATGCTTACGTACATTATATATGTACATAATCTAGATTCGCGCGCCAGGACCGCGCGATTGTCATTTATTACGGCGAAGACTTTACGTATATGTACAATTTTGGAGCGCACGCCTGGAGTGTGTATTCCAAAACTGTGAGAAAAGCTAATCGATTCCCGAAATAATCGTGAATATACAGACAGAAAAAAATCTGTTTATAATACTGGCGGTTAGTAGAACTTATGAAAAGAAAAGTAGTGCTAAGGTGCGATTGTGACCGTCAAGGCGTCAAGCATCTCCACCAGTCTTGCCAGGAGTGTGTACAGCATTGGCGGGAAGTAGGTTCCTGCAAACTATTCGTAGTGGAGGGGGAACACCTACGGGCTATGCAGTACAGAACACAAACACGGTGGGGAGCGGTGAAGGGGGAAACCTCGCCTGTATAGAGCTATACAGGATCAGCGTCTTATCCTGCAACCCGCGTTCGCGCGAACAGGTAAAATGGCAACAGCGCCTCACGGACGCATTCCTCTACAACCATGCACCGTCCCGGCGTTCGGAGAGCTGCCAGCGACCGCTGGACAGCGGTGATGCCTGAGCTTCGATAATTTTAGGATGGTCTCTTTCAAATTAACGTCGCAAAGAGCTATTCAGAATTTCCTGGTCCAGGTTGAAAAATTTGGGGCCATTTTCGTATAATTTTTAACTATAAAAGATATCGGAATGCAATTTGCGCCGAAAAATGAGGAAAAATTATTTCCTCTTAATGATGGATAATTTAACATATTTTACGTTTATTTAATTTTTTCTGTCAATTTTTTAACCATAATTGTTGTAAAAAGCTTTTGCAAACTATTTATTTGATACTGTATTTAATGTTGTCTTTAAAATTCGTGATGTTGATAAACAATAGATTAGTTGTTTCTGTATCATTACTTTCATAAATTGAAAAATTAAATTTTTATTCAATTATGTGTTAGTTCTGCGGACCTCAGAATCTATTGTTCTGGTTTTCTTTTTTATGATTTTATCCTTAATGCAGTGCATACCTAGATCAGAAGTAAGGGGTAACTAATGGGACGGGTCTTTGATTGTAGCGGTGCTTGAATTTTTTTCTAGAATTTTTGTGTCTGAATGTTTTAGCTACTTCACACCACGCGTATACCGGATTCCGTCAATGTTATTGTTTGGAACGATGCGCTATTATTATGGCCTTTACACGCAGGTCACACCTGTCGTAGTTAAAATTTTTGAAATTGAGACGGGTACGAGATCAGTCGACATTATTTTCAAACCTAATTACAGTAATCTGGGGTGCCAGTGGTAAACCGATCATAAAAGCGGAGCGTGCGGCTCGATTACTTGTACCGGAAAATTCCCAATAGCTCTTTCTGACGTTAATTTGAAAGAGATCATCCTAAAATTTTCGAACCTCGGGCATCACTGCTGTCCAGCGGTCGCTGGCAGCTCTCCGCTGGGCCGGTGCATGGTTGTAGTGGAATGCGTCCCTGAGGCGCTGTTGCCATTTTACAAGTTCGCGCGAGCGCGGGTTACAGGATAAAACGCTGACCCTGTACATCAGGGGTGCACACTAAGTCTGCCCTAGGGCAGTCGGTGCGCCCTCGAGCTCGACCGTGGTATGTTCATCCCCCACTCATAGGTATAAGATCTCGTGGTAAGGAAGTCTGTGACTGCAAGGCCTCATTTTGTTTTCTCCAAGGAAAATATGGTATTGTCTCGAGCTTCCTATTGTTGCCCCAACACGATCACCGGAAAGGTCCAGTTTATGCTTTTATGACACCCCTGACAGCTAAATGATCGTTTGGCCGTGACAGACATACACAGCCCCGTCACTGTGTGCGTTAGCGATCTCAAGCGGTTGGTTAAAATTTACTCAGGCACAGGATATGGAGGGTTAATTGAGATTTGAAAAATGTTTAAATTTTTGTATGCAATTATTTTGTTCAAAGTTATAATGATAGCAGTAAGAAGGGTTTAAAAAAGTTTGTTGCTGGCGAAAATGATTCTGGCTGTCGTAGTAATCGGAAACACAAAGCGGAAAATTTTTCTTAATCTATATGAGTGTGGTTATCGTTTGAACTAGAATGAAGTAATTATTTGCAAAAATTCAATTTTGCAACACAGAAAAGTAACAAACGCTTTTTCAAAAATTAATGTTTTCATTTGAAATACAACCATTTTTGTGCTTTTCAACATTATTAATTCAACATGAACTAAAGTTCATACGATAACTACACTCATATAGATTAAGAAAAATTGTACGTGTTTTGTTTCAGATGATTACGACAGCCAAAATCATGTTCGCCAGCAACAAACTCTTTTTTCAAACCCCTTTTACTACTACCATTACAACTTTGAACCAAATTACTATTATTGCATACATAAATTTCGACACATTTTTCAAATTTCAATTAATAAAAGTACAGAGATTGGAATTATAATACTCAATACTTTTCTTTTAAAAATTCCTCAAAATGTGCCTTATTTTCGGAGCGTCAAACTCTGGAAACCCTGCGGTAGCCTGCGACGCTCCCACTACTCCAGCTGCTCCCAACTCCGTTGGCGGACTCGCTTGTCCTTGAACGAGCTCGGAGCTCGAGCTCGAGCTCAGCTTGAGCTCGAATATGCGCTCTCGCCCGGAATTGGGGGTCCTGTGCATGCCTGCTGTACATACTAATTCGACTCTCCCCTCCGCCGCTGCTCACGCCGCGGCACGTGCCTATACTGGCAACCGTGATCCCCAACACTGTACAGGCAACCATACGCGCATCTCTTGTGCGCACCGCGGTAGACGTCACGTAAGATAAAATTTATCTGCCTCACTTCACTATTTCGCTTGTTACTCAGTCCCATTTAGGAATATCGAGATGATAGATAGCCTAAAACCTTCCCAAATGTTGTCTCTACACATCTGTAGAATCCGCAGGAGAATTGGTTTCCGAGTTTACTCCGCACAGACACGATAATACTTTCCGCTTTATGTATATAGATATATATATATATATATATATATATATATATATATATATATCTATATATATCTATATATATATATATATATATATATATATTCATGTCCCTTCTGTTTAAACATTTGAAGATGCGT
Organism: Andrena hattorfiana; assembly: GCA_944738655.2. Taxonomy (NCBI): domain Eukaryota; kingdom Metazoa; phylum Arthropoda; class Insecta; order Hymenoptera; family Andrenidae; genus Andrena; species Andrena hattorfiana. The sequence continues at coordinate 16,967,256 of OX122895.1, read as the reverse complement.
AATCTTTTTAAGAAAACTAAAGATTATAATACCATTTAATAAGAAATGTGTCGAAATGAAAGTCTTGTATATTCTTATAATTGCAGTTATTGTTTTATAATTGAATCGCGCATAATAAACGATTTTATTAAAAATGCACAATAAACTAAAAAATAATTCATTTCTTGTACTAGAATTTTGATGGTGTTAATATCACTTTAAATAGTTCACTTTAAATAAAATCATGTGGCACCATGTGCAACCAGAAGTTGAAGTATCGGTTGGCAACTGGAACATCCACCTACAACTACAGTTTATCAATTTTATGTCACATTACAATCTATATCCCGCAATTAAAATATTTTGTTTTATTAATGCGAAGGAAAACTTTCTAATTAAAGTGATATAACTACTAGTATTATAGTGATTCATATCCATTTATGAAATATCGTGCCCCACGATTTTATTTAAAGTGAATCCCCTCCTCTCCCTTGCCTAACTTCTCTTCGTACCACCATGCCCTTCCTTCCACACGCGCCCTCTGTTTTTTCCTCTTCATCTCCTCCCTCACCATATATCCCGGTGTCCTCCAGTCCAACTCCAGCGTCCACCTTATATATCTTTCCTGGATCTTTTCTATTTCTCGCTCCTTCCACCCTCATACCTCTGCCTCATACCCCACCACCGTCCACTGGTATCGTGGTAGTATTACAGCAAATTAATACGATACCCGCGGTTTCTGTTCTAAATTCATATGTGTGCAACAATAGTCTTCCTGAAAATAGATTAATACTTAAATATATGTTACAATAAATTCGTTTTATATCTATGTCATGTAAGTAATTCACAAAACAATACGGACCATTGACTTTTCCTCACAAATGGATACACTATGGGTGCTTTGTAACCATTAAATGGAAAAGTAAAAGACACACTGTACGCCCCCATGTCCTTCCATATTAGCCAATCGCCAACTTGAAATTCCGGCAGCAATACATCTTTCAATACACAGTCCATGGGGCACAATGTTGGACCCCAAAGAAAAGAAAGAAATTTCTCGTCGCTCACTGGCTGAAGCACAAATACATATTCCATGTAGAAAACATTACTGTTTACAATACTCTAGTTGAATGATAGTATCTTGGATCATACAATAATACCGGTACCTTATGCAAGGGAATTGGAATTCTCGACTTCAAGTTGAACAACTCACATATAAAAGAACTGTACACGCCACAGTTCATGTAGTACATTTGTATCATTTTCTCTTCCATGGGAACAACTTTCTTTGTATGCAAGTACGATGCCAAAGTAATTGCCGACGACACATAATACTGTCCTGGCTCGCTAATAATTGTTATGCTAGGGTCTATATCCCGAATGGCATTGTTAATGGCACCGGCAAGCTAACAATAAAAAACAAAATTTGATAATGAATAAAATGATAAAGATATGTAGGTGCAGGATAATCAGTCTCACTTTGTCAATTCGGCAGTCGGTGCCACCAGAAAATCCACCCCCAATGTCGATTAACTGAACATCTTTGCAGCCAATTGTTCTAGCTATGTTAATCAATCGTTTGCACATTGAAATACCTCTACTGTAAGCGTTTAATTCACCACACAGACTGCCTACGTGAAAGCTGAATCCATGCAAAGTCAGATTAAGACTTTTGGCAAGATGTATCAACCGAACGGCTTCTTCATTCGGATCACAGCCAAATTTTGATCCAAGAGGTACTAGCGACGACATGGCATCGCATCGGATGCGAAGTACTACTCTGTTAATCATTAGAAAGGTGAAAGAATATTCGAAACGCAGTTCGTCAATGGGCAATGATTGTCAATCCATTGCTCTACTCACTTCGCTTCTGGGAAAAGTTCACTAATTTTTACCAGTTCACTCTCACTGTCGGCAGTCATCTTCTGGACGTTCATTTTCCGAGCATATTTTATATGGGAAGGCAGTTTCGCTGGATGCGCAAAGATAATTCTTTCCGCGGTTACTCCATACTTCATCACCTGTCTTATTTCACTCTGTTTCGAATGTATGAAAGAATAAATGTCATGAAATTAAAGAAACTCATCATTCTTACTTAACGACGACAGAAGTAAAGACATACTTCCGAAGCACAATCGAAACCAGCATTCATAGCAGCCAAGACCTTAATGACTGTTGGATCTGGATTACACTTGATAGCTGTAATTATAATAACATACAATGAATGACCGAATCATAAACCAAGAATCAAAGTCAAATATATATTAATTCAATTTTACCATAATGTGGAACAACTTTTGGCATTTTTTCAATCCAATCCTGATGCTTCTGTACCACGTTAGCGACGTCTAGGATGCAGAACGGTTCTTCGTCGTTCTTCGTGTCGATTATAGTCTTTATTATGTCAATATCTTTTGCCGTATCCTCGCACATTTCTACATTGTCAAAATTCAAACGGGACATCCTTGCAAAAAGTTTTTCGAAAGAAAAGTAGGAATCTCTTTAAGAATTTCAAAGTAATCTGAAATGAATAGAGAAAATCCCCTTCTTATAAATATAATCATGATTTATTTTACATTTCTTTGCTAATATAGCGCTTTGAACTTAACCCTTAACTGGAATCTTGGGGTCGGTCATGACCCCAAGTCTAAATTTGTAAACTGAATTTCTGATTAATTTTATAATAATAAATTATAATTATAATAATATAAATTATAATTATAATTATAATAATAAGTTAAACTTTCTACATTTCTATTATTATATACATTACCCAAGTAAAAATATTCATAGAGGTTGATTGAGTGTCGACTTTACAAATGTCTGTGACCTTTTTTATTTCGGGTCTGCCACGACCCCAGTATACCAGTTACGTTTGAAAAAAAAAACAGTATAGCAGTTAAAAAACACTATGTCTCCACTTTTTTAGCAATGCGAAATTTGGAATACGATTCACGTTCATTCTATGCGTTCTCTATCCATATTTTTCTTTTGTTAACATAACGTGGAGTCTGCGACATAATTAAATTAAACCATAATATAGTCCGAATCGAAGTCGACAAGCAGCAAATATTCTTTACTAACAGCTTCCATTGTTTTACAAATCAACAGAGGTGTTTTTGCTCTGTTGCCCAGTGGCCGATCGGGTGAGAAGGGGGGTGTGGAGCCTAAATCTAAAATTGTAGCTTCGGGTATTTATTAGTTTCCTAAATATTAATAAACAATTATTGTTAATTACTTTTACAAATTATTTTTTTGAACTGCTTACACGTAACCCTAACGGGGGTCCATCCTGCTCCCTCAATCTGTTCTACGGACAACTGGACGCATTCCCCTTATCTCCGCGTGCCTTTCAACCGCCTAAATGGCACTCGTATTTAGCTGAAATTCAAAACCAATTTTCTCGAAAACGTATCGCCGTGTTAAAAAATTGTATTCTATATTTTCGTCTTATGTTGGCCTATAGAATCGCCCCCTAGAGTATTGACTATCAGGAGAGTAATAGGTATCCACCCTGTATAATAGGAAGGTTCGCATCCGGAAGATTCTGGTTCAAATCTCCAAATTCACATCGCTCAGTGGTACGTCCTGTACGAAAACATGGACAAAAGTGAAGAAATTTTTTCCTGATTTTATAGATCTGTGTATTGCTGTATTACATTTCATTTATTACTTATGAAAGCATGATTCTTCATTAATACCAATTTTTATTGTACAATCCTCTTAGAGATATGCGATCTGAAAGTTGCTAGTGATATGATCTGGAACTTTTAGATCAGAATTGAAAGACTTTTCCATTTAATGTCAAAGTATATTCCGTTTTTTTTTCTGTGCTGGTAGCTATCTGACATGCTGTCAGTTAATATATATTCTGGTTTTATTAGTTTATTTCACTTTTTACAGCCATGATAGAGGAGAATACATGACCTATACATTTTTCTTTCTTCCTCTAAGGAAATAATTATGTATTAGCGAGATAAAGTGGCAATGTTTGGTGTAAAATAAAGAATGAAGTTTTTTGAAGAAAGGCCCGTTGCATTTTCCAGCGAAAAATTGCGATCTTATGAGTTATTGCCATTTCTTTGCCGCCTGCACCGTTTTTGGAGGGGTACATTTATGGCATAGGATCGGAATATCGTGTTTCCAGTTATCGTGTTGGTGAAGATGAAAAAGAAGAACAAGAAGAAGAAAAACAGTAGAAGAATATTATAATCAATTAATTACAATATAATATTATAATTAATTAATACTATATTGTAATTCATTAATTACAATATTCTTCTTGAAAATGATGTTAATTACCTGTACCTAAATTCGGGGGTCGTACCTCCCAGGTTGTGCTACCTTGTCGAGGTCTGGGGGCTCGACTAAAGCGGTTTAGTTGCTAACAGCGGAGATCCGGCTCGAAGGACCAACCAACTCTCTTTCGATAGTTCAGAGCAGAAACGGAGTCACACTGACAAAACTCAACAACGACAGAAAACAATACGACAGGGCGTGGCAAATACCCACTGTCGGCAAGGTAGAAATCAACTGTGCTGTTAACAAGGTAGCACAACCTGGGGGGTACGACCCCCGAAGGGGAAGGGACGCTCAACTAAGCGTTTGTTCGTAAAACCTAAGTCAGGTCTTACGTAGCAAATTCCGAAACAGTCAGGGTATGCATCTACAACGCCTAGCGTTATGGGAAATCCCTCGTTGATCATACTCCTGCCTATTAATTAATAATATTTTTGGTAGAACAAAAACCCCTTTCTTGGAGCGTCGTCGCCTCGACGTATTGCCGTCCCGCGATAAAGATAAGGCGGTGGTGACGCAGCGACGTTCTCACCAGAGAGTCACGTTCGAAAAGACCCAGTGGTTCTCCTGTTGTGCCGAATCCGTTCTGTGTAAGCGGCAGGGGTGCGTTTCAACAATGCCTTGCAGTATTGTGGGAGAACCCTCGTTGAGAACACCTCTGACCGTCGCGTTAAACATTGTAACATAATCAGTAACGGCTACATCAGAAATGCGCAGACTGGATCACTTCTTAGAAGACTGACGGAATTGTATATTCTACATCCGGTGCAGGGAACCGCGCCTTCCCACGGTCTTGTCGCACGTTTCGGAGCATGCGTGGATTATTAATTAATTAGGAATTGTTTTGTTAAAATTAGGTACCTAACACAATTTCTGATAGTCTAAGGACTGTGAGATCTCCCTAGTCAGAAATTGTGTATATGAATTTATGAACATTGGGGGAGGGCCCTCAGCCGTATGAAATTGTATGGTTTTCCAGATGTGGGATGTTATGTTTTCCTGTGTGTACGAATGTTCCGTAAAGATCGATTATATATTTGAGTTAAGAGTCTGGTGGATGGACGTGAACACACACACACCGCCTCGTTAAGTAGCGGGGCCCATAGTAGCGTGGCCGAGCGATAAAATGCAACGTAAGCCTTTTCGGCGCGGACCCACTCTGGCCGCTGTCGAGAGCGTAAAGCTGCGACACTCTGTGACAGTAAATCGCGAGGTGCGTGTCATTGGGTCCGCAAGTGTTTGAGAGCTAGAGTTCTCCGGTCTACTGTGTAACCGCGTGAAAGACTCAACTTTGCGAAACAATTCTTTCTACTAAACTTTGCTTACAATATTAATCTATTAGTGAATTACTAAAATTATCATTCATTTCGCTCAATTAAAATTATTATTATTCAGTTTCATTTTGTAATTCAACTCGGGTCTATTCCATCCTATAATCAAGTGTGTGTGAGTTCGCGTCTCATTCCTCTTTCTGATTTAGGTTTATCAGCGACTCAGAATTATCCAAACTTCAAAGTTTATCAGCGACTCAAAACTACTCAATTTTCAAAAAGGAAATTTAAAACACATTGTCAATTATATTATTGTGACTGTCTGGTGAGTTGCACCTCTTATCTCTTTTGTACACTTATTACACTGTTATAATTAATTCGTACTTAACGACAATTTCTGACAGTCAACCGACTGTAGGATTCCCCTAGTCAGGAATTATGTCCGATTATATGAGTACCTATGTTTTGTAAAAATTGATTTTTTCATATTCAGTTCTGTTATATTCTTTTTCATCCGCCCAATATTTCGGCATTAAAGCTTTATTTTTCATTAAATTCTACTCTTTCATTACCTACCTGATTCCATTGAAAAGACCCGTATGGGACTAGAGCATCAACGATCCCAAAATCTACCCCTTATCCTTCTGATAAGGTACTTAGATATTTAAAAATTAAAAGAATTAACTGTTACGAGTGCGGCGTGCTTTCTTGCTCTTCTACCCAATACAACAAATTTTGATAGTCTAAGGACTGTGAGATACCCCTAATCAGAATTTGCGTGTATAAAACGCGCCGCTCGCACGCCAAAGGCCGCGGCACGTAACATATCTATCGTCTTCTATTAGTATAATTCTTCCAATGTATACTCAAACAATACAACATGTACAAAAAAGAGACTGCGAATGTTTAAATATTACTTTATGCGACCACTTCATTAATGAAAACTGCTATAATGTTATAATTAAATTTAATATTAACTGTAATATTATATATATATGTTATTAGTGGGATGTAAAAGTAAAATTGATTTACAATTATTTAAAATTCATATACATATGCATTATGCAAATCGGAAGGTTCGACAAGGTTATCGGCATCAATGCGATTCTGCGTCATTTCAATAAAATATATATTTTGCAAAGTCATTGTAAATCTTCACGCATTATTTATTTTTCGTGTGGTTTCCAAAATAGCCTAATAAGATTACACTTCAAGTAATGCATGTACGAATGTGCTGTTATCATACTGATTCATGCATGTCACTGATTAGTTTTAATGAGTTTTACCTTTGATGCAATTTTAGGTACGTTGAAAGCTGTCTGAACTTTACATAAATAATGATCTAAATATGGCTTTAAGAAACCATGTTATTAATAGAAACTGCCAAAATGGACTTCAAATTCGGTAATAGAGGTTTTGTTTGTTTGCAAAAAAATATAACACATAAACTATTTATATGTATGAAAAGAGATTATCCAGAGGTATTTCAGTGTATATTTACAAAATACAAAAACTTAATTTTAAGGGTTGGTGGTGGGGATGACATGAAAAATATGGATTTTTTGAAAATTATTTTTACGCGGTTTTATACAGGGTGTCCCAAAAATGTTGCGGTTCCTTGAAGGGGGTGATTCGGGGGGTGATTGCAAACAACTTTTTCCTTTGCGAAAATGCTCTCCGAGGTTTCGTTAACGAGATATTAACAAAAAGCACCGACCAATCAAAGCGCGAGTCTGACGGCTGAGTTCCCGCGCTGCGACTTCGAACAAAGAACTCGGCATGCATCGAAGAAAATTGCGTAGAATGCTAAATGAAAAAGACGTAACAAATAAAATCGAACATGTTGTCACGGATTGTTTGTCATTTAAAGTGAATAATGAATGAAGGATAAATGGATGAAAATCACGTCTAACGTAAAAAGACGAATACACAGTTTTTTTTTTAGAAGATTCGAAAATAATAATGTCACTGGGTCACTGATCCGATCCTGGTCATCAATGGACGAGCCCAGTGCACAGCTGGTTCCAGGTATACGACACTACCCAAAGTTAAGGGTCGCAATGTCAGGTGCGTCCAGATGACCAGGATCGGTTCAGTGACCCAGTGACACAGGTTTTCAAGCTGCATTTTCAAGCTGTGAGTTTTAGTTACTTTATTGGTGATCCTTCATTTTTAAATTTAACGCAAGCTATGGCTTATTTCCGGTTATAATTCTCAAAATTCCTGTACGAAAATATTTATTCGGGCTTTTTAAACAGACTTATTCGTTATCAGCAACAGTGCTGGCCGTTATTGAATTACGGATTTTTATCACAATAACGAACTACTATTACTTTTCGTTAATTTCCTGTTATATTAACTTTTCGTGGCTACGTTATTAACACAAGGAAATTTACGTATTCCTTATCCTCCCACTTCAAATAATTATTATTTTCGAATCTTCTAAAAAAGAACTGTGTATTCGTCTTTCTACGTTAGACGTGATTTTCATCCATTTATCCCTCATTCATTATTCACGTTTAATGACAAACAATCCATGACAACATGTACGATTTTATTTGTTACGTCTTTTTCATTTGCCATTCTACGCAATTTTCTTCGATGCATGCCGAGTTGCTTGTTCGTAGTCGCAGCGCGACGCATAGCCACGCTAGCGCGGGAACTCAGCCGTCAGACTCGCGCTCTGATTTGTCGGTGCTTTTTGTTAATATCTCGTTAACAAAACCTCGGAGAGCATTTTCGCAAAGGAAAAAGTTGTTTGCAACCACTCCCCGAATCACCCCCTTCAAGGAACCGCAGCATTTTTGGGACACCCTGTAGATATAAAAGGAGGATGCAACTTTTGTCTAAACTTCTTTTCGATATCTCTCACTGTTCTTGAGATATTCCACGGAAAATAAAATTCTGAATTTTTTTCAAGGGGTGATTTCACCCCTAAAAATTGCATTATGGCATGAACAAAAATATGGTTGTGTTACGGATGAACTACTCTACTTGCACACCGAGTTTCATAATTTTCTGAATTTTCGGGTTGCCGAACGTCCCTTGTTAGAAGTATATTTTAAGGGGGTCGACACGTCACGTGACCTGGCCGACTTGGCAGGTCGGTATTACAGCAGGTTTCTTCTGCCACAGACGAGGTATAGGATAGACTTATCAACCAATGTATTTTTCTGTCACCGGTTTGGGGAGTCCTTGGAGCCCCGTACCACAGACTAGGTATAGAATAGACCTTTCACTCTATTGTCTTCAGTGTCACCGTTCTGAAGTACTGAAGTACTTCACAAACCAGGTATAGAATAGACCTTTCACTCTATTGTCTTCTGGTTACTCGATTTTGGGACTCTAGAGCCCCACTGTTAACGGCTAATCATGAAATAAGAGTGCAGCGCTATAAGCGCTGGGAATGAAAGTTATAATACCGGTGAGAATTTAGATACAGGGTGTCCCGATGTCAAATTAATACAGCATTTTTAAAAGGCAAATAAAAATTTCTTCATTTGTTTATCAATCAGCAACTCTACAAACCCATACAACGGAGAAGCATTATATCTCTCTCTGCTATCTTATAATTCCGTAATAAATTATTTGCGGACATGAGTTTATATTACCTTTTTCAGCTTTTCAATTTTTTTCATCTGTATACCCGGGATACTCTGTGTACAGAGATACACTTTCATTTATCATTTTGAACACTCCCTATAATAACTAATTAAAAAATGATTAATAAATTATGTGTCTCGTATCAAGCAGCAGAGTAGTGATGTCTACATATACAGGGTAAGTCTACACAATCAAGTCGTTCCGAAATCTTTAACAATTTTTCCTGACCAAAGGGTTTCTTTGCGTCATAGAATACGTTGATGTAAAAAAAAATATGTAAATTTGTCGAAAAGCTACCTCTTCACTGATCTCAATGACCTTCATATATGTTGCCAATGTCGTCATTCTGAACAACACTTCCTTTTAAACTTTTTGATGGTCGGCCTCAATTTCGGTGATATCAATAAAAAAAACTTTCGGCATAATATATTGAAAGCTACTTCCACACAGATTTCAATGACCTTGACATATGTTATCAAACACATATAAAAAAATTTTGGCATAATATATTGAAATCTGTTTCATAGTCGACGGTATTAATATTGGTTGGGGCTAGATAAGGGCGGGGGCGCGTAAAGCATGGAAGCGAACCGATGAATGTGTTAAACTTGGTAATTCTAGTGTTAAGTAAAGTTTTTTGCGAATATTTCGTAAATCAAAGCCGACCGCCAAAAAGTTTAAAGAGAAATGTTGTTCAGAATGATGACATTGACAACATATCAACGCGAGTTACGAAAAGTAGCATGTTACTTTTTTCTACATGCAGTTGTCCGTAAGAAAAAAATTATAATAAAAAAATTTTAAAAACAAGTTTTTATTGAAATATACTAAAAAAGGAAAAATCATTTTGATACTGGCTTAAACGACTGCCTTAGAAGAGTTCAGTCATATGGCCAACAATAAAAGCGTGGGGGGTACACTTTTATTACTTTACGTATTTTGATACATTAGTTTTCGCATTCTGCAAGAGCGTCGTTGTTGGCCGATTTTTTCCACTCCATTGCAAGCAGTCTAACTCCTCAGTTCAATGTCTGTCTTGAGATCTAACCAGATTAAAAGTCAAGACAAAATTATGCCGTCCAGCAATTAGTTTTTGCGAACCTTTAACTTTTAACATTCAATATTTACGCCCCACGCTTTAGGCCGGTATCAAAATTATTTTTTCTTTTTTAGTTCATTTTAATAAAAGCTTGTTTATAAGTAATATAGCTAAGAGAGTTCTAACCCTGGTCCTCTGAGGGAAGCGCGGGGGCGGGGGGAAGTGATGGCGCGCGGGGGAGCGCGGCGGAGAGAAACATTGGCGTGGGGCCTGCGGGGAGTGGAAGAGCGGTTGCGCGCGCACGAGCCGCGGAGTAGGGGAAGCCATAATCATGGAGGGGATCAGTCCGGACCGAGCCGCCGCGGAGACCCCTCCAGACCTGGCCAACTGTCGGAAATTTTTCAGAGGGAGGGAATGACCCGTGAAAAGTCTTTTTCAGACCTTGGCCCACCCTGAAAAATTTTTCAGACCTAACCTAGGGAGGGGACGGCCCCCAGAAATTTTTTCCAAACCAATATGCAGCAGAAATTGTTGCGAACGATGTACAGAAAGATCGACGTTTTACAAACCACATATTCGAGATAAGGAGGGAGCATTACTTTAAAGCTAAATTCGGGGAGGGAGGGAGGGAAAGAGACAACACTACATAGTGGTACAATCGCATTTTGGTACAATCGTTTTTTCAATCTTAACATCGCAGCGTATCGCGCGATCATCATGTGTAATTTGAATCTTCTGGAGCAGCCGTGTGGGATGATGTCATTTGACAGCGCGAAGAACGCTCGAATGAAATATGATTATACAGCGTCGACAGAATGTTTTTTCCCCAACGCAGAGAAATAATAATTTTTGAAACGTCGAAACTTAAAATAATGTGGCGAGAGGAGGAGGAGGAAAATGGGTAAATAAACGGAGAAATAATATACGTTTAAGAAATATATATTGTTACAAACGAAAAATAGAATATAAATATAATTTAACATTTTTTCCTACGAGCTACAGCTACAATATCATTGATGGAGTTTCAGACAAGACCCGCCCCCAGAATTTTTTTCAGAGGGAGATTCTCTCCCTCTGTGCAAATTTGTTATCTATACCAATATGCAGCATTAGCAGAATTTTTTCCCCCCAAACGCAGAGAAATAATAATTTTTTTAATCAGCGATCTAGCGAACCATTATGTAGAAAACAGACATATGTTTTTCAAACAAACATGCATCAAGCATTCTAAAGCTAGCCAGTTTTAAAGCTAACAATATTTCAAACATCGCAGCGTATCGCGCGATCGCGAGTAATTTGAATCCTCTGGAGCAGTCGTGCGAGATGACGTCATTTGGCAGCGCGAAAAAGGCGCGAATCATAGAAACAATTATGTAGCGTCAGCAGAAAATTTTTTCCATATCAACAGACATTTTTTCCCAACGCAGAGAAATAATAATTTTAATCCCCTCCCACACCGATCTGTCGAACCAATATGTAGTAAAGAGACAGACAGCCTAAAGTTAAAAATTTTTCAATATGTTTTTTCAATCTTAACATCGCAGCGTATCGCGCGATCACGTGTAATTTGAATCCCCCGTGATGGGACCGCCGTGCAAGATGACATTTGGTGGCGTGAAGAACGTACGAATCATAGAAAGAATTATGAGGTGTCAGCAGAAATTGTAAATAAATAGATTGTAATATATGTAAAATGATTATGTATTGTTACATTAATTACAAAAGTAGAAATATAAAAAAGAAAAAATATAAAAATAGAATATAAATAGTGTCTCCGCAGAACCCCCCCTCTCTCCCTCTCTCCCCCTCTCTCTCCCTCTCCCCCCCCTCTCTCTATCTATCTATCTCTCAGTCTCTCTTTCTTTCTCCTTCTCTCTTTCTCTTTCTCTCTCTTTTACATCAATCGCAAGACAATTTGAACATTCTCGAACAGCTGATGGACTTCCTTTTTACGTTTCGCGAAATCATACATACATACATACTCTTCCACACAACATCTCACGTACACTCATATACACTCACGCTCCCGTGACTGCCCCGAGTGCTCAGTTACACAGAACAGTAGTATCTCGTCATTATTCGCCGAAACTGTTACGTATCTATTGTATCGCCTCAATTCTCTATCTCTAAATAAACCGCTCTATTCTCAACATTTTTGAGTTCTCTCGGTACAAATAGAATATAAACATATAAAAATACAATATAAAAAGAAAAAATATAAAAATTTAAAATATAAATGAAAAAATATAAAAATACAATATAAAAAGAAAAAATATAATAATAATAATAATTTAATTTATTGCCCACTTTCGTGTTACAATTTAACGATCATATACTCTTTCCATTTCAGTCCCGTGATTGTGTCAGTATAAGTCCTACCCTTCTAATGTTTCCTGCTGTGTCTTAACAATTTTTTTCTATTTTACAAGTGTTTCGTAATCTATTCTATGTTACATAATCTTCTTTTATCATTTTCCTGTTCTTCCCATCTTTTCCTTCTCCCTATTATTTCCTGTAGAGTAGCCAAGTGTTTCCCTTCTCCTCTAATTACCTCTACCCAATTCCTACCACTCTCTCCACTTACTTCACATGCTTCAATCGCGAGTTTCACTGTTTCTTCCTCTTCCTTACATACCCTTTCTTCTTTCATTAGCCAATATTTGCATGCCCTTGTTTCACTACCCTATATGAATCTTCCTATCCTTTCTAATTCTCCTCTCCTTTTTTCATTTTTCCCCCATAAGCATTTCGGCTTATCTCCTGGTTTCCTTGCCACATCTCTTAATTCTCTTAGGAACGTTGACTCTTTTACTTTCATCTCTCTTTTTTGTTCTTGAATGCCTTTTACTTATCTGCTCTATTTTTGATCCACACTTCTTCCCCATATAATCTTCTTCTTTTCCATCCTTCATTTGACCATCCTCTCGCTTCCACGAATTTGATTCTCATTCTTTCCCTTTTCATTAATTCATTTCCTTTCTTCTCACACATTTATATCTTATCGATCCTTCTTCCGAGTTTATTAGTCTCACTTCAAACTTCATTACTCTTACTCCCATTTTAATTGCTATACCACCTCTTCCTGTTTCTTTTAACAGCCAGTATGTTGGTGTTGATCTCTCCAATTTCATTATCCACCGTATGTATTTCGCCTGCAATTTTTCTAATATCCTCATACCTTCTCCATCCCCATATCTCTGATCCATACGCCACGGTACTTCTAACTAGCGCATCACACAGTTTCATTCTTCTTTGAAAGTCATCTCTGAATAATCTTTCCCCAATCCCCCATACTTTTCCTAGTATCATATTCGCTTTCCTAACTACCTTCTTAATATGGTGTTTATCCTCGTTGTTCCCTCCCTCTCACTGTATAACCTAAATATTCCAGTTCTCTTACTCTTTCTTCTTCATTGCAACGGAGTCTTTCCTCTTTTCTCCTTCCTCCTGCTTTCCTGCAAATCATTATCTTAGACTTTTACACATTTAACTCCAAGCCTTTCTTCTTTATGTATCTCCCGAATCTCTTTATCATATTCTTCTGTCCCTGCGCATTATTTGCCATTAACACAACATCATCCGCATATGAAATTGTCCAAATTTTCCTTCTACCTATTACGACTCCTCCTTCCTGTCCTTTGCTCATTTCTTTTTCCAGGTCTGCAAATGCGACATTGAAAAGTGTCCAGCTTAACGGGCACCCTTGTCTAACACCCTTTCCTGTTAAAAAAACTTTTCTATCAGTTCCTTCGTCACTCCTAAAGTGCAAATAGTTCTGTTGTACATTTCCTGTATCCTTATTCTTAGTTCTTCGCCAACTCCTTCTTCTTAAAGTCTTTTCCAAATTTCTTATTTTTATTTATTATTTTTATTTTTATTTATTTTTCCAAAAATCTTACAATCCGTGTCCATTTAAGTTATGCCCCTATAGTTCTTAACCATTTCCCTTTCTTTTTTTTTTGAACACAGGACATACTATTCCTCCTTTCCATTCTTCCGGAAAGTCCCCTTTCTTCCATGTTCTGTTTATCACCTTTGTTTGATTACCTATATTTATGAAGATGATTGCGACCTCGATGTTAAATTAAGATATAATTTAAATGCAGGAGTTTAAATTTTAAGTCTGTTCGACTTTTAATATCTTACATGATTTGAGTTCAGATCGATGTGAGCCAGATCGGTTTGTATCTATATTTATCTAATACACTTTTGTACGAAAGGACTTAATTTATAAATTTTTTGTTTCTGCTATATTCAATAAAAATTGGAATTTTATATTTATTAGAAATAGGTGTTTACCCTGTGATAATTGTTCGTTGGGCTTCAAATTCTAATTATTCAATATTAGGAATGATTGGGTCAATTTCACAGTCAGTTTCTTATGGAGTAAGTTTATTTTTAACAATATTTTCTTAATTTTATTAATTGAAAATTAATCATTATTGGATTTATATAAGTTTCAATATTATATTGAATCTATTTTAATTTTAATTCCAATACTACGACAGGAAAATCGCGGATAGGTCTTTTAAATTCAGAGACCAACTGCTACTGCACGATGAGACGCTAAGACGTGGGCGGTCAAAAACTAACACCTGCGTGGATAGGCTCTTTCACGATTCAAAACATGCACGATAATAATAATTACAGTATAAAGGGCGGGGAACAATCCGCGTTCATACAAACACATTATAGAATAGGGCAGTAATAGGGAAATGGTCGCAGTTTTGAAGGAAAGTAACGATTCACTAACAATTATATAAGGATAAGTCTAAGAAAAGTAATTTATTGAAAAAAGATGGTAAATAAGCACACAACTAGGCGTCGTCGTCCCAGCCACGTAGGGCACGGTCGGCCTTCAATAGCGACCACAGCCGAGGCCACGGAGCAGACCCAACGAAGATGTCCCCATGACGTTCTACAAAAAAAAAAACAATTGCAAGACTATTACCACACGCACGGAAATAGAAACAATAACCAGACCTACAATCCCCGGTGCAATAAGATACTCACCAAATAGGACCCTCAGACCCCATGAGTCTTCGTCATCCTCCCAGAATTTTACATGCTGGAAGAACCGACGCCAATGCGCCCGATACTCTCTAATTGCCTCCATATAGGCAATGCTGATACAACACGGCGAGGCGGAGCACTGGAAACGCTAGAGGAATAATCGGATAAATAGAACAATAAATTTACACAACATGATGCACAAACAAACCCCACTCGCAAGTACAACTATACCAAACATGATTTCCCGCGGCACGTTCAAAATAACTGACAACATATTCGTTCTGCAGATCACAACGAAATAAGAAGTGCTCAAGAATATCGATTCCCATATGCCCTCACTTCTCACTTCTACTCAAGTCCAGACAAAGAAGATGAACTGTCTTACGATAGCAAAAAAATTTATCTCGCGCACGCACAAGGAAAGACTTCGCGACTAACAAAAAAAAAAAAAAAACGAAACACCGATTACACCTCGACATTATAATTTTACAGTGGTTTCGTCCTATAAAACGATGATACTACCCGCAGAAGGAACAACCCCCGACACAGATTTCACTATAAATAAATTCCAACACAACCCCGGCATTTACTTCGAAAACCTAGGCGATCTACAGATTTATTGAGATACCTGGAAGTTAGTATTACACGTAGACATATCTTACATCTACCAACGCGAAGCGAACCTCCAAACTGTACAATATGATATATTTGCACAATGTAAAAAACCTGCTACTGATAACTTACAAAAATTATGTAAAACATTCGCCACGAAAATCCAAGACGAGGTAGACCGCGTCGCCAAACTTCTTACCTACGTCCAGCAAACTAAAAGCTCAGCACAAAAACAGCGTCCTGGATAAATAGATGGATTAGGTTACATAGGAAAATCACTATTCGGGCTAATGGATTCCGAAGATAGAAAAAAAATCTATGATTAAATGGACCTTTTAAAAAGACAGAATAACAGATTAAAAGATGCAATCAAGGAACAAATGCAAATTGTAAGAGCCAACACCCGAACTTCTCAACGAGACTATACACGACATATGAGACAGCAAAAACGCACTCCTAAACGCGACTTGGCAAATTCAATACTTACTCCAACAGACAACTGACATTAAATTTCGAGAGACAGTAGACGAACACCTCATACTAATAAACAGCGTCGCGGAAACACTATTGCATGACACGCAAGACTTGTTAGAATTCATTATGGATATAAAGAAAGGAGTCCTAAATCCACGGTTAATAACATCAGCACAAATCATAACGTACCTCACTTCCGCACTCGCACATATTCCGAAAGGACTAGACTTCCCAATCGGAATAAAATTAAAAAACATGCACGCCCTGTACGAAATCCTTACGTTCGCCGCGTTTTCGGATACCAAATTAATTACTGTAGTACTGGATATTCCATTGTTATGTGACGTCCCACAATTTTTCGCGCGGTCCTATTCTAACATCTCTCTCATAAATCTCAACACAACTCCATCAAAATCCATCAAACTCAAGTCTTACCCCTTTTCCCCAAATTACTGATCACCTTGGCGATGTACCTTAGCAGTCCCCATCTCAAGATGGTCAACTACGACCTCCAAATCCCCTCTTCGCCTTACGTGGCATGACCACTTCCCCCCCTATCTAATTTAAACAAGTCCCTCGTCCCTAAAAACCCCTTTTAAATCGAGACCATGTCTCACACCCTCTCTATGACCAAAGAAGTCAATACCCCACTTACCCCTTTCCAATCGAACCTCCTAAACTCCATCAAATTGGTTGAATCTTCCCTTTTCAAAAGTCTGCGTATAAAAACCGCGGAAGTCCTTGCGGCAAATATTTAGTACAAGGCCATATAAAAACCCCGGAAGACTAATTCTATTTATAATATTACTGCGACGCATATTTGCAAATAGGTCAAGGTGAAGACCGCGCGTACCCTTCATCCCTAACAATCATGTAAATCACATAAATACAAGGGCCCGAGAGGCCGTAGCTCTCTTCTACGGAAACCACTCCCGCGAAGTGTCTCGTTGCTTAGAACAATATACCAAGTGTTAGCTTAAAACAATACTAAATTCTGTGATCTACGGCTACAACCGTAAGCAATTATTATTACATACAATTATACTGGATATCATCCCCATACCATATATTATCTTGAATTATTAGCGCTTATTGCGTACATATTATTTCGTATTATTAACGTTTAACGCTTTTCATATTATTTCGTTTGCTAACGCTTATTGCGTACATATTATTTCGTATTATTAACGTTTAACGCTTTTCATATTATTTCGTTTATTAACGCTTATTGCGTACATGTTATTTCGTATTATTAACGTTTAACGCTTTTCATATTATATTGTTTATTAACGCCTACTGCGTTCAAATAATCTTGTTTAATTAACGCTTACTGCGTTCACATTATTTCGTCTCAGCAACGCCTATCGCGTTCATATTTATCTGTATTACTAACGTTCATTGCTAAACGTATTTCTTTATTTGACTTACTATCATGTATCTCATGTTCATATTCTTATACTATTGTTAACCACCATCGCATTAACCGTGCATATAAACGTGCTGTAACAACGTTAATAAACCGCTTTGCTTTAAACACGCTTCGAATTATTGTGCCTATCCTCTTCTTACGAAGGCTCCAAATAAAACAGACTCCTGCATCAGCTGATTCCGGTTCGCGAACGCGAGAGTTCATGCAGTTTACCAACGTACTTTTGCATGGCCCGCGTACAGCCATATGTCTAGACATATTTCGAGGAAATATTACGTGTGACTTCTTATACTCGTGCAACAGTAAATCCAATTACCAGACCAAAACAAAGTGCTCTAAAGGGTGTCACCCACCGCAGTAATTACAATTTAAACCTTCCCTGGTCGATCGGTGTTACGAATCACGCATTCGAGCCTAAAATCCATTCACGATCAGTGTACGAATCACGCATTCGAGCCTATTTCCTTCTAACCTCAGTGTACGAATCTCGCATTTGAGCCTATTTCCTTCTAACCTCAGTGTACGAATCTCGCATTCGAGCCTATTTCCTTCTAACCTCAGTGTACGAATCTCGCATTCGAGCCTGTCTTCCTCCAACCCTCAGTGTACGAATCTCGCATTCGAGCCTGTCTTCCTCCAACCCCAGTGTTACGAATCTCGCATTCTAGCCTATTTCCTTCTAACCTCAGTGTACGAATCTCGCATTCGAGCCCGTCTTCCTCCAACCCCAGTGTTACGAATCTCGCATTCGAGCCTTGATTCCTCCAACCCTCAGTGTACGAATCTCGCATTCGAGCCTGGCTTCCTCCAACCCTCAGTGTACGAATCTCGCATTCGAGCCTGGCTTCCTCCAACCCTCAGCGTACGAATCTCGCATTTGAGCCTGGCTTCCCCCTTCTGAACCCCATTGTCATTGTCCCCAACGACCTCCACCCGGGACGTGACAGTTAAACGCGAAAAAATTCAAATTGAGCATGGTGCACCTGGTACCCACGAAGATAAACGAATCGTTCTACGCGTTCTAACCCCTCGACTTATACGTGGTACTTGACACCTCGGTGCAAGATTATATACATCTAAGCAAACAAGGCCTAGCAAAATGTAAGACAATAAATGATCTGTACCTCTGCACTTCTAATCACCCAATGTTCAATGCGATACCATACGGACCGTGTGAAGTACAGTTGTACACAAAATTAACAAAAACCTCAAACAATTGTAAAATGCGAATTATGAAACTGAATCACACGTTCCAGATAGAATTACAACAACCAGGCACGTGGATTTATATCGCGCCGAAACCGATACAACTAGCAGTAACTTGCGACGACAAGAGCACAAATATGTATAGCATTAAGGATTCTAGAATAATAACAATAAGAAACAAATATACAATCCCTACAGCCAAATTCACAATAGAAACTAGAAAACAATACGGAATAGAAAAAACATGGTACTACTTACCTGGCCACAATTTTGTCATTAGATGAAATTACACATCCTCAGACCACTGTAAATTCGTACGGAAACACAAATTTCAAGTTTAAAAGGATAATCAAACACCCTGAAGAATTAAATAAAGTTAGCAAACAAATTAGAAGCCTTATTAAAACGATTTAGAAAAACCCGCAATTATACCAACCGAGTATCACTATAGCTTCTTTTCACTACCCATAATAACGGGATTTATCACATGAGGACCTATACCTAAAGTTGCAAAGTAGGATGCCTTTGGTCTTCACCTTCTTCTTCACTCACCATTCCCTTCCTCCTGGCACTCATCTTCTTCGAATTCTTCACAGATCATCCCCTCCTTCTTTGGACTCATCATTTAACTAGACCATGTCACTTTAATGTGTACCAAACATCTACCGTACCACTCTGATCATGCATCGAACGTCTGTCGTACCACTCTGATCGTGTATCGAACGTCTGTCGTGCCACTCTGAACGTGCATCGAACGTCTGTCGTACCACGCTGATCGTGTATCGAACGTGTGTCGAACGTGTGTCGTACCACTCTGATCGTGCATCGAAAATCTGTCGTTCCACTCTGATCGTGCATCGAACGTCTGTCGTACCACTCTGTGTTCTACTTCATGTGAAGTAAGTGGAGAGAGTGGTAGGAATTGGGCAGAGGTAATTAGAGGAGAAGGGAAACACTTGGCTACTCTACAGGAGATAATAGGGAGAAGGAAAAGATGGCAAAAACAGGAAAATGATAAAAGAAGATTATGTAACATAGAATAGATTACGAAACACTTGTAAAATAGAAAAATATTGTTAAGACACAGCAGGAAACATTAGAAGGGTAGGACTTATACTGACACAATCACGGGACTGAAATGGAAAGAGTATATGATCGTTAAATTGTAACACGAAAGTGGGCAATAAATTAAATCATTATTATTATTATATTTTTTCTTTTTATATTGTATTTTTATATTTTTCTTTTATATTTTAAATTTTTATATTTTTTCTTTTTATATTGTATTTTTATATGTTTATATTCTATTTGTACAGAGAGAACTCAAAAATGTTGAGAATAGAGCGGTTTATTTAGAGATAGAGAATTGAGGCGATACAATAGATACGTAACAGTTTCGGCGAATAATGACGAGATACTACTGTTCTGTGTAACTGAGCACTCGGGGCAGTCACGAGAGCGTGAGTGTATATGAGTGTACGTGAGGTGTTGTGCGGAAGAGTATGTATGTATGTATGATTTCGCGAAACGTAAAAAGGAAGTCCATCAGCTGTTCGAGAATGTTCAAATTGTCTTGCGATTGATGTAAAAGAGGGAGAAAGAGAAAAAGAGAAAAAGAGAAGGAGAAAGAAAGAGAGACTGATAGATAGATAGATAGAGAGAGGGGGGAGAGGGAGAGAGAGGGGGAGAGGGGGAGAGGGGGGGTTCTGCGGAGACACTATTTATATTCTATTTTTATATTTTTTCTTTTTTATATTTCTACTTTTGTAATTAATGTAACAATACATAATCATTTTACATATATTACAATGTATTTATTTACAATTTCTGCTGACACCTCATAATTCTTTCTATAATTCGTACGTTCGTCACGCCACCAAATGTCATCTTGCACGGCGGTCCCATCACGGGGGATTCAAATTACACGTGATCGCGCGATACGCTGCGGTGTTAAGATTGACAAAACATATTGAAAAATTTTTAATTTTAGACTGTCTGTCTCTTTGCTACATATTGGTACGACAGATCGCTGTGGGAGGGGATTAAAATTATTATTTCTCTGCGTTGGGAAAAAATGTCTGTTGATATAGAAAAAAAATTTCTGCTGACGCTACATAATTCTTTCTATGATTCGCGCCTTGTTCGCGCTGCCAAATGACGTCATTTCGCACGACTGCTCCAGAGGATTCAAGTTACTCGCGATCGCGCGATACGCTGCGATGTTTGAAATATTGTCGGCTTTAGAATGTCTGTTTGCTACGTATTGGTTCGTTAGATCGTTGATTAAAAAATTATTATTTCTCTGTGTTTGGGGAAAAAATGTCTGTATGTCTGTTGGTATGGAAAAAAATTCAGCTGATATCGCATAATTCTAAGTTTCGACGTTTCCAAAGTGTTATATTTCATTCGTGCATTCTTCGCGCCGCCAAAGGACATCATCCTACACGACTGCTCCAGAGGACTCAAATTACGCACGTTATCGCGTGATATGCTGCGACGTTCGAAATACTGTTAGCTTTAAAACTGGCTAACTTTAGAATGCTTGCTGCATGTTTGTTTGAAAAAATATTTCTGTTTTCTACATAATGGTTCGCTAGATAGATGATTAAAAAAATTATTATTTCTCTGCGTTTAGGGGGAAAAAAATCTGCTAATGCTGCATACTGGTATAGATAACAAATTTGCACACAGGGAGAGAATCTCCCTATGAAAAAATTTCTGGGGGCGGATCTTGTCTGAATCTCCACCAAATATTGTAGCTGAAGCTCGTAGGAAAAAATGTTATTTTATATTTATATTCTATTTTTCGTTTGTAACAATATATATTTCTTAAACGTATATTATTTCTCCGTTTATTTACCCATCTTCCTCCTCCTCCTCTCGCCACATTATTTTAAGATTCAACGTTTCAAAAATTATTATTTCTCTGCGTTGGGGAAGAAACATTCTGTCGACGCTGTATAATCATATTTCATTCGAGCGTTCTTCGCGCTGCCAAATGATATCATCCCACACGGCTGCTCCAGAAGATTCAAATTACACATGATGATCGCGCGATACGCTGCGGTGTTAAGATTGAAAAAACGATTGTACCAAAATGCGATTGTACCACTATGTAGTGCTGTCTCTTTCCCTCCCTCCCTCCCCGAATTTAGCTTTAAAGTAATGCTCTCTCTTTCTTTCGAATATGTGGTTTGTAAAACGTCGATCTTTCCGTACATCGTTCGAAACAATTTCTGCTGCATATTGGTTTGGAAAAAATTTCTGGGGGCCGTCCCATCCCTGGGTTAGGTCTGAAAAATTTTTCAGGGTGGGCCAAGGTCTGAAAAAGACTTTTCGCGGGTCATTCCCTCCCTCTGAAAAATTTCCGACGGTGGGCCAGGTCTGGAGGGGTGTCCGCGGCGGCTCGGTCCGGACTGATCCCCTCCATGATTATAGAGGTATATACCCGGTGCTTCCCCTACTCCGCGGCTCGTGCGCGCGCAACCGCTCTTCCACTCCCCGCAGGCCCCGCGCCAATGTTTCTCTCTGCCGCGCTCCCCGCGCGCCAACACTTCCCCCCGCCCCCGCGCTCTCCTCAGAGGACATGAGTTAGAACTCTCTTACAAGGGAAGATCCCGAACCCGGAAATTCAAAAAATTCTGAAACTTTGTGGATATGTAGGGGATTTCCTCCTGATTACAACGCAATTTTTTTTGCTGCACAAGCTCACTCTAAGGGGGTCAAATTAACCCCTGAAAATTCGGGTATTTTCCGATTTTGTGTTATAACTCGCGAACTGTAAGAGATAGAAAAAAATCTCAAGACGGAAGTTACTTCTTTTAATTAGATCTATCAAATAGTAATTGTTAAATCAATTGTTTAAACAATTAGAAAAAAGTTATAAACAAAAATATTAATAATGTTTTTTAAAATTCGTTGCTTCGCGTGAAATCTGAATTGGTGGTTTAAATAATTACGAAACAGTATAATCCATTTTTTTTTTCAAACAATTTCAACTATTGTTGTATCGCGGAACTGTGCTCCTCGACAATTGAAGAACTTTTGGATCCCATTGTAACGTGCCTTAACCTGCACAACGGGCAATGTTCTTCTAACGTTTATTAGGAAATAATACCGGACGCGTTGTAAGAAAGTAAGATATTTTATATACTTTTGTCTTTAATTACACTCGGGGCAAATATATCAGGTGGAAATAGAGGAGAAGAAGGGAACTGTTAGATATAACTTATCCTTATTAGAACTTTTTATTTTTAACATAATTATCGAACTTTTCTTTTATTTACTCACAAGACAGGCGAGATAATGCCGCCGTTTAAGTATAGTTAGATAACTTTGAAAACACTTGTGTGGTGTGATTATTATGAATTATTCTTCATGGTGATGAAATTCTTCAAAAAAATGTTGGAAACATAGATATTGATTACACCACATAATTACCGCATATGGAACAACGAGGTGGATGGATGAAATCTTGTTGTGAAAAAGCGAAATCTACTGGATTTTCAAACTGATTTGGTTTCTCAACAATATATCCACTTTTATACTACGCGTAAGCAAACACATCGTGATACTTTGGTGATGAAAGTTGATTATGAATAAGAGACTGTAATTTAATGACATTATTATAGTTCTGCACGTGTAGGTACATATATATCATCCACAAATTCTACAGAATATGGTCTAAATGGTTCCAAAAATTCTAATGTAACATCAGTTTCCATTGAAAATGATGTGTCTTCTTGCGATTTAATAAGCATATCTTTTATTATGTCATGTAACTCCATTTCTCTATTATTAACAGGCGTCTCATTATTGTTCTCAATTAGGAACGTTGTCATAAGTAAACGAATTACATTTGCAGGATGTATGGGAACCATTTTCAACACTACACGTTTATTACACAGAATCAACGTACATTTACTATTAACACCTATACTTAAACTACAAATAAACTAGTATTTCTTATTGTTAATGAGTCTTTACTCTTCAAATGCCTTCGATACTACTGACAATAATAACGAGTCGAAGCATTTATTACTTTTGACGTCAGGACACACCAATACAACTGATAATACCTATATCTTATATACATATGGCATATGTGTATTTATCTTACTTTATCACGTCTGCAGAAAACATGTTTGTACAGTGAAATGTCTTATTAAAATAATGTATCATCCGATAAAAATACTAATATATGTATTCTCATTATTAATGCTCGAGAGAA
The DNA here is from genome assembly GCA_944738655.2 of Andrena hattorfiana. Lineage (NCBI taxonomy): Eukaryota > Metazoa > Arthropoda > Insecta > Hymenoptera > Andrenidae > Andrena > Andrena hattorfiana. Next base: position 16,943,101 of record OX122895.1, on the reverse strand, counting down.
CAATAGACATGAGATGATACTTTGATGGGAGACAAAAGTAGGTATATATTCACATCACACAAGTGTTTTCAAAGTATTAAACGCCTGCATTGTCTCGCTTGTTTGGTGAGCAAATAAGAGAAAAGATCGATAATTATGTTAAAAATAAAAAGTTCTAATAAGGATAAGTTATATCTAACAGTTCAGTTCTTCTCCTCTATTTCCACCTGATATATTTGCCCCGTGTGTAATTAAAGACAAAAGTATATAAATTATCTTACTTTCTTACAACGCGTCGCGTATTATTTCCTAATAAACGTTAGAAGAACATTGCTCGTTGTGCAGCTTAAGGCACGTTACAATGGGATCCAAAAGTTCTTCGATTGTCGAGGAGTACAGTTCCGCGATACAACAATAGTTGAAATTGTTTGAAAAAAAATGGATTATGCTGTTTCATAATTATTTAAACCACCAATTCAGATTTCACGCGAAACAACGAATTTTAAAAAACATTATTAATATTTTTGTTTATAACTTTTTTCTAATTGTTCAAACAATTGATTTAACTATTTCTATTTGATAGATCTAATTAAAATAAGTAACTTCCGTCTTGAGATTTTTTTTCTATCTCTTACAGTTCGCGAGTTATAACACAAAATCGGAAAATACCCGAATTTTCAGGGGTTAATTTCACCCCCTTAGAGTGATTTTGGGCAGCAAAAAAAATTGCGTTGTAATCTGGAGGAAATCCCCTACATATCCACAAAGTTCCAGAATTTTTTGAATTTCCGGGTTCGGGATCTTCCCTTGTTAGCTATACTACTTTTATAAAATTCTTCTTTATATTATAATTTATTTTATGCTTTTTGGTCTTCCAGAATTTTAATAACACAAACATTTTGTATTCCTTATGTAAAAGTAGTCCGATTTTCACGACATTTTGTATGATTTTAATCGGGAGAACGCCAGGGATCCATTGGAGTCATTTCCATATCAACACGATGATGAATAAAGAATAACGAATTTCTTAATGCGCTGAATCCTTGCGGTTGGCCAAGGATTCATACCTGTTTCAGAAATAAAATAATTCTTTATTCCTTATCGTATCGATATGGAAGTGACGCCGATAGATTTCTTACGTTTTTCCTATGAAAATCTTACCAAATTTCATGTAAATCGGGCTATTTTTAACGAAGCTAGCGAGAAATTATATAAATTAATTTTTCATCTAATTTCCTTCATTATGCTCCGAATTGCGTCGTTCTTCGTGTTAGTTTCATCGGCTAAACATAAGGAATCGGTTGGCACCGTTTTCGCAGAGATCTGATGAGAAATGCGGAAACGGGACATTTCGCACTTCTTAATAGGTACTCCAACCCCATCGAGGGTCGAAATCCATAAATTAGGAGAGACACCACGGGCGTTGACCTCGTCACGGTTGACCAGGCAGCATCTCTTTGATCAGGCGCACCGAGAGAATCACCCTGTATTAAGAAGTTAGCGGGACAAATGTCGCAGTTCGTCCATAAATCATCAACTAGATGAAAATGTTTGAGAAACATCATCCACATTGTTTTACCACCCTTAAAACGTTCACCCCTCACAAGGGAAGATCCTCAACACGAAAATTCCTAAAATTATGAAAGTTTGGGGATATGTAGAGGATATATCGATATGTATTGCGCAATTTTTTTGCTGCTCAAAAATTCAGTTTAAGGGGGTCAAATTTACCCCTGAAAATCAGGGAGTCGAGACCGATAGAATTTCGGTTTCGGTCGCGGTCGCGGTCGCGGTCAGTGAGACCGACCAATATGGCATTTACGGTTCTCTCGACTGAATTAGAGAGCGACGAACGGTCAGGTTTTCTCTCGACCAAAACTCGAGAGGGAATTTCTCTCAGACTTTCGGTCGACCAAAAGTCTTGACCGGTCGCAATACGGTCGAGTTAATTTATGGAGAGGTTTCCGTTCCTCTCCATAAATTACAAGTCGGAGCGGTTCGGTTCTGTTCGGATCGGTTCAACCTAGCTGAATAAGCCGGGAAGGTATGGATGCTGTTCCTGTCTCTCACACTGTTTGTAACTCTCGTCACGGGTTTGTTGATAGCAGACTTTTGCAGTTATTTGTTACTGTAACACTGTCCATTCCAAACTATGTCGATCTGCCGAGATGTTATTGTATTTCAAACACTAGTTATGTATTCTTTTAATAGAAATAGTTAATATAAATAAATTATTGTTAATATACAAATAACAAAAAAATGATTGAAAATATAATTCTTCATGTGGTTATTTTAAAAGTATGCCCAAGTGTGGAAAAATATATAAAAAAATTTTTTATGTTAATCGATTATATGTTCAATCATTTTCTCGTTATTTGTATATTAACAATAATTTATTTATATTAACTACTTCTATTAAAATACATAACTAGTGTTTGAAATACAATAATATCTCGGCAGATCGACATAGTTTGGAATGGACAGTATTACAGTAACAAATAACTGCAAAAGTCTGCTATCAACAAACCCGTGACGAGAGTGATAAACAGTGTGAGGGACAGAAACAGCATCCATACATTCCCGGCTTATTCAGCTAGGCTGAACCGATCCGAAAAGAACCGAACCACTCCGAACCGCTCCGACTCGTAATTTATGGAGAGGAACAGAAACCTCTCCATAAATTAACTCGACCGGTCAACCGACCACTCCGACCAGTCGGCAGAGCGGTCAGGCCTTCAGTCTGAGATTCCCGATCGAGAGGCAATCGGTCTGGAGTTTCGGTTCCCTTTCACAACCTCTCACTGTTACGGTCACAATATCGGTCCCTTTTCGCTTCGGTTACCGGTCGCTGAATTTCGGTTTCTGCTTCGATCTCGACTCCCTGCTGAAAATTCGGCTATTTTCCGATTTTGTGTTATGACTCGCGAATTGTAAGAGATAAAAAGAAAGTTTTCAGACAAAAGTTACTTCTTTTAATTAGGACTATCACTTGGTAACTTACAGTTCTTAAAAAATAATAATAAGAATAAAATATAAATGTATTTTATTAATAAAATAATATTAATAATAATATTCAAAAATATTAATAATAATTTAAATAATAAAATGGTGTTAATAATGAATAATAAAACAGTCAAAATGAATAAAATGATGTTAATAATACTATTTATACCAAGTAAATAAAATGATATAAACATATTACTCTAATCGGAATCACCCATTTCCGTATCATTTTCTTTAAAGGTGGTTTCGATGCATCCGTTTAATCATTCTTTATATTTTGATTCGAAATACAAATAATTACGAGAGCACAGATCCCACCTTTGCTTAAGTATCTATAAAAAGGTACTAATATTTGTTTCAACTTCAGCGATCAAAAGATCGTTTTTATTGTCAAAGATTAATTTTTTACATATATATTTGGAAATAACTACTTTTCCTTCCACAAGATCAGGTAGAGAAAACCTATCTTCTTTAAACTTCAGTAGTATAGCAAGGCGGGTTCTAACCCAGGTCCTCTGAGGGGAGCGCGGGGGCGGGGGGAAGTGAGGGCGCGCGGGGGAGCGCGGCGAAGAGAAACATGGGCGCGGGGCCTGCGGGGAGTGGAAGAGCGGTTGCGCGCGCACGAGCCGCGGAGTGGGGGAAGCCGCAACCGTGGAGGGGATCACTCCGGGCCGAGCCGCCGCGGAGACCTGACCCACCGTCCCCGAAATTTTTTAGAGGGAGGGAATGACCCCCGAAAAGTCTTTTTCAGACTTTGGTCCACCCCAAAAAATTTTTCAGACCTAACCCAGGGAGGGGACGGCCCCCAGGATTTTTTTTCAAACCATCATGCGTCGGAAATTGTTTAATAATTTATTTTTTATGCGAAATTGTTTCGGACGATATCGGGAAAGATCGACGTTCTTTTCTTTTACGAACCACGTCTTCGGGACGGAAAGAGAGAGCAATACTTCGTTATAAATCTAAATTCGGAGGAGGGAGAGAGACAGCACTACATAGCGGTACAATCGCAGATATTCTAAAATTTTTAACCGGCGATCTACCAAACCATTATGTAGCAAGCATTCTAAAGCTAAACCGTATTCTAAAGCGTTCCGATTTAACGTCGCAGCGTATCGCGCGATCGTGTGTAACTTGACTCCTCTGGAGCAGCCGCGTCCGATGACGTCATTTGGCGGCGCGAAGAATGAAATAGAATTATGCGAAGTCAGCAAATCTTAGAGTAAGGTGGCGAAAGGAGAAGGAAGACGGGTAAATGAAATGGAGAAATAATATAGGTTTGAGAATATATATTGTTACAAAATATAAAATATAAAAGACTTTAAAATTAAAAGAATATAATTTAACATTTTTTCCTACGAGCATGGGCTAGAATATCATTGATGGCGCATGCTACCAGTTCGCAATCTACAAGATAATCCTCGTCGTAATATTCGCTATCACGTATTATTTTAGCAGCGCTGCGCGCAACTAATGTTTCACACGCAACATCGCTCTGCTGTAGCACGTTGACAAAAGTTTCAAATTTTACTCTCACATCCTCTGCAGTTTGATGCAGTCGCGGATACACATAGCTTATGCATGGCTCAAGATTATATAAAAATGATACTGTATTCAGTTTGAAATACAGTGAATTATCAGCTCGCGTCATCTTTACAATCGATGAATCAAAGATCCGAAGAAATTCCACCATTAAATCATCAATTCGCATCGATTCTGGTTCAGGTAATTGTGCACGTTCTTCGATGTTTTCACGGCTGTCGAATAGCACATTCCATGTATGCCATGGTAATATAAGATGATTCCCATGATTATCGCCGAGAAGAACTTCAACATCGGCCATAGGTCCTACGTTGATTCCAATTTCCAAATATTTGCTGCCCATGGATGTTAACGCGTATCTTCTGACCATGATACGCGATCCTCGGCGCGGACTAAGAGAACAATCAAAGCTATGAAATTGTCCACTCGTATCAGGAATAAACATAAAAAAATTTCGAGAATATGTGAAAATTAAGTCTTACCTGTCAAATGTATTATCCCCACATGGAGCTACGCCATCATCTCGCATGATTGGAACGTAATAATTCATGCGTTCAACGTTTGCTTCGGCACTGCACAATTTTTGTAGTCGTATCTCGTCTATCAAAGTCACCGAGGCTACTGTGCGATTGATGGAATAGCGACCGGGAGACTGGCTTAAATAGAGGTGCAATTGTTTCCCCCACCACCGCATTTTATTCTAAAGCTACCAATTTTTCCATAATGTTTTTCAATCTTAACGTCGCAGCCTGTCGCACGATCGCATGTAATTTGAACCAACCCCCCAAGGATGAATGTAATATAATACCTGTGGAAGCGCAGAATCTTAGAATTATGCGGTGTCAGCAGAAACTGTGTCGGATGATTTTTTGCGCGCTAATTCGTCATACGCGTGAATCATAGAAAGAATTATGCTGTATCGGCAGAAACTGCACAAAACCATGTTGGGACGGATCGTCGTTTTTTTTGCATGCGGTGCATTCGAGGGAGGGGGTACGCCAAAAGAGTTAGACAGAGATACCAAATCGTGGTATCAGTCATAAAAGCACGCTCCGAACTGCACAAATCCTCAAATCGTTGCAACGTGTTGCGCGGAAAGGACGTTACATTTACATTCCATTTACGGTCATGGAAGAATTCGCGCAAGTAGAACGTCAATTGCGGGATCAATCTGCACGATTGAGTTCGCGAGAAGAATACCTCGCGTGGGAAGAACGGTGCAACGAGTGCATCGAATCTTTAGAAGAACATAGCCGAGTGAAACGCCTTGCGATTATCGATCGGTATTCAACAATCGTTGGTTGCTCGAATCGCGCGGCTCGAGGGACTGAAACATTCGTTGCGCGGACGTTTCGTGCGCGAAGGTGCTGGACATTCGAGTACGGGACTTTTGTGGCGCGAAATAGACACTGCGTTCGATAGTCGCGTGTTAACTGGTGCCGTGCTCAATTCGAACTATATCGAGCCGCGCAACTTCCTCCAGGATGCGGCGACCATTGTGTTGGAGCACGTGCGGGGCGCTTTGAGAAAACGTCGAAACCTCAAAGTGAACACTGTATTCAACGGCGAATTTGTGGCGGGTGACAAGTGTGCTTGTAAAAGCATCTATACCCGAAACTGTGAACTCTTCGGCACATCTGATCTGCATGAGTGGTACCAGCGATGCGTCGTCGAACCCACCCTGGCATCGCTGGAAGAGTTCCAGGAACGCGACAGCGGATGGGCATTGACGCGAATCCTCAACCTGACCGTCAATGTCAATAAGTACAATCCGCTGCGCGCGGGGTGCCACATCAAGTTGCCACAGATATTATCTTTGAAGAAGGCAACGATCAGTGTACAATCCCCGGACAATGCGTGTTTCGCGTGGGCAGTGGTCGCCGCTCTTCATCCTGCGGAAAGACATCCCGAGCGCCCAAGTTCATATCCGCCATATGCTTCCGTATTAAATCTCCAGGGCATTGAGTTCCCAATGTCCCTGGAGCAAATTGGGAAGTTTGAGCGGTTGAACGAAATCTCCATCAACATCTATAGCTTCGAGGCGGAGAAAGAGTCGACGGTCTTTCCGCTGCGGCTCACCAGCCAAAAGAGGGATCGGCACATCAACCTGCTCTACATACCGAATGATGGAGATGTAGGGCACTTTGTGTGGATCAAGGACTTGTCCCGGCTGGTGAGCGCACAGCTGAGCAAGAAGAAGGCAAAGAAATTCATCTGCGACCGGTACGTATATTAACGTATGAAATGTTGAAATGTCTCGCGAAACAAATTAAATAAAAAAAATTTTGTGTTTTCTTTTTTTACAGATGCTTGCACTACTTCAGATCTGCTGAGAAGTTGGAGCTTCATTCGCTGGACTGCGGCAAGATGAATGACTGCGCCATCCTGCTGCCCAGCGAAGGCAACAACTTGCTCAGCTTCGAGAACCACTGTAGGAAGGAGCGGTTCCCCTTCGTGGTGTACGCCGATCTGGAGTGCATCATCGAGAAAACAGAGGACAGCCACCGAATGGGTGATGATAATAAATTACACACATATCAACACCACGAAGTTCATACTATAGCCTATTACATGCATTGCTCGTACGATACATCGCTATCGGTGTATCGATGTCGCCGCGACGCGGATTGCGTTTCATGGTTCGTAGACGAACTAAAAAATTTTGCGAATTTTGCTAAGCCCATCCTGACCAGTAATGTTCCCATGATTGATTTAACTACCGAACAGTGGACGGCATTTCGCGATGCAACACACTGTCATATTTGCGAAGAACCATTCGAGGCTATCGATGTACGAGTCCGCGATCATTGTCATCTATCCGGGCAGTTTAGAGGTCCAGCACATTCCGAGTGCAATTTAAATTATAAAAATGCGTTTTACATCCCCATAGTTTTCCATAATTTATCCGGTTACGATTCACATTTCATTATCGAAGAAATAGCTACCGCTTTCGAAGATCACGTCGACGTATTACCCATAACTAAAGAAAAGTATATTTCTTTCCCAAAAGATGTCGACGATACGGCTGATTCAGACTCGCGAAATTATATTAAATTGCGATTCATCGATTCGTACAAATTTCTCAACACCAGTCTCGACAAATTAGCATCTTTTCTTAGCATAGATCAATTAAAAATTTTACGATCCCAATTTCAAACATTATCCGTCGAGGATTTCAATTTATTGACGCGAAAGGGTATCTTTCCGTATGAATATCTTGATTGCGCGAACAAGCTGCAGGACTCATGCTTACCACCGCGCGAGTCATTCTATAATTCGTTAACGGGTGAAACTGTATCCGAGAGCGATTGCGCGCACGCCGAGACTGTCTGGCAGTGTTTCGGCATTAGAACCTTGGGCGAATACAGCGACTTGTATTTGAAAACTGATGTCTTGTTATTGGCAGATATTTTTGAAAATTTTCGTGAAAGTTGCATCAAGAGTTACGGACTAGATTTGGCGCATTATTATACTTTACCCGGTTTCACATGGGATGCCATGCTAAAACATACCAAAATTACATTCCAATTGCTCACCGACGTCGGTATGGTCATGTTTATCGAACGCGGTATACGTGGGGGTTTAAGTCAATGTTCCGGAAGATACGCACATGCCAATAACAAGTACATGCCATCTTACGACGCATCGGAAGAGTCATCGTACTTGATGTACTTTGACGTAAACAATTTGTATGGATGGGCAATGCGTCAGCCTCTGCCATATGCTAAATTTCAATGGGTCGAAGATGTTGAAAAATTTGACGTGTCTTCAATCGCGGTCGATTCGCCCACGGGATACATTCTCGAGGTAGATCTGGAATATCCGCAACGTCTGCACGACGCTCATGCCGATCTACCGTTCTGCCCGACGCGTGCCAAACCACCTGGCAGCAGACAGGACAAGTTACTCGCGACGGTATACGATAAGCAGCGTTACGTCATCCATTACCGCAACCTGCAGCAGTGCACGCGTCACGGTCTTCGTATTACAAAGATACACCGCGTGCTTCAATTCGCTCAATCTCCCTGGCTCCGCGATTACATCGAACTCAATACACGGTTTAGAACAGGCGCGACAAACGACTTCGAAAAAAATTTGTACAAATTGATGAACAACGCGGTACTCGGTAAAACTATGGAAAATGTACGAAATGACGTGGATGTAAAACTTTTGACTCATTGGGAAGGGCGATATGGCGCGGAGGCAATGATCGCGAAACCGAATTTCCATAGCAGAAGTGTTTTTTCGGAAAATTTAATAGCTGTTGAATTGCGAAAACTCGAGGTGAAATTCAACAAACCGATATACGTGGGAATGTGCATTCTGGACATATCAAAAATTTGTTTGTACGAATTTCATCACGAGTACATGTCTCCCCTGCACGGACCAAGTTGTAAAATTCTATGCACAGACACGGACAGTCTCATTTACCACATTCGATGCGACGATATCTACGAGACCATGAAACGCGATATCGATAGATTCGACACAAGCGATTATCCTATCAACAATCCATATAATATGCCCCACTTAAATAAGAAGGTTTCAGGGCTGATGAAGGATGAAAATAACGGTGCGATAATGACCGAGTTCGTAGGTCTTAGAGCGAAAATGTATGCACTCCGCGTAGACGGCAAAAAAGATACGAAAAAGGCGAAAGGCGTCAAGACCAACGTCATAGCCAGAACGATAACTTTCGACGACTACGCGCAGTGTTTGCAAAAGGAGATCGAAATGGTTCGCAGACAATCGTGCATACGGTCTAAATTGCACAAAGTGTTCACCATTTCGGAATCTAAAATCGCTCTAAGTCCGTACGACGACAAGCGGCATATCGTACCCGATTCGACCGACACTCTGCCCTGGGGACATTATAAAATACCATTGTAAAAAAAAACTATTGTATTTATTATAAATAGTGGAATTGTGTAATATAAAATTGTTCACTCATGCATAGAACATACAATTATATTTATTGTGTAATATAAATGGTGGAATTAATGTGTAAAAATAAAATTGTTCACTCATTTACATATATATCATTGTATTTATTGAATCATGTATTATTATGTTACAATACATTATTTTTATTTATCCAAGAATTGTGTGATTTATCAAACCCCAGCTACTTGACGTATACCTTATCCCCCTTTCTACGCAACACTTTTTCCACTAGATATACATCAGGATCGGTGACGCGTTGCAGCTCGTGTTCATAGAATCCTCCGGCAACAGGTTTTCCACAAGAATCAACGAGCAGATACGTCGCGGGATTAGTTGCCTGTACTTTGGCTATCTTGAACACCTCCGTTGTCCAATTCGGCGTATAGCCTTTATCGAAGATGGTTTTAAATTTGCTCACGCGCACAAACTCGCCCAACTTGAATCTCGCCGGAGCAGCGATCTTTATGTTGCTGTATACGGTGGATAGCAGCTTGTCGGCGATCGCAGGGGTAACATCGCGAGGACGCATTCCGATGGTTCTATGTTTTCGTGCGTTATACTCTGTAAGTAGACTTGGTAGTGCATCTGTCCATCTGTAGGTTCCATTGAGCGTAAACATTTTCCACATATTGTTCTTCAAAGTTCGATTGAAACGTTCTACGACGGAGGCCTTCATCACCGAATACGTCGAATAATGATTAATGACATGTTTTGTCAAGAGTTTCTGCACATCGGCGTTGTAAAATTCTTTTCCTTGATCGGTTTGCAAATTTTTTGGATATCGATCTCTAAATATCTTTGCAAACGCTTTAGTCACATCAGCACCACTTTTAGTCTTGAGCGGCACCGCCCATGCATACTTGCTGAGCACATCGATAACGGTGAGTATATAGTGGTGGCCTTGGTTGAATCGCGAGTATGGACGCATTTCTACAACGTCAGCTTCCCACAGATCGTCGTATCCGTGCACTATGACGCGCCTCCGCGGGAAATGTCTTCGAGCTGGAGCATGCAATTCCTCAACAAGTTGTCGCTTCTTGGGACCATGGTTTTCTTTACTCTTGGATTTCGATACTGGCTGCATGTTTGATCGCAGAGGTGTCTTTGACACGAATGATGCGATAATTATCGTGTACATGCATTAAGTGCTCCCAATCGGCCGGGGACAAGTTCAACCGTCTCGCATGATTCTCCTTCGCAGTGCTGCTGCGGGATAGAATTCAACGCCTGCGATAACTTTTGAACGCTGTTTTGCAACGTCAGCATATCTCTTTGAAACACGACCAGCTTCCTCTCTAATTCTTCTTGCTGCTCTCTCAAAAGTTTAATGCTCTTTTCCATGTATAGTTTATTGACGGCATCGGTATCGGCCACCGGCTGAGCTATGCGTCGTATCTTGCGTGATTTTGCATCAAAGTCGACACCGGTCATGCAAAGAGCGTTATCTCGCATATAATTTCGAAGCAAACCGCTCCATTTGTAATAGTCCATTCTAGCTGCTCCACTCTTCTCGAGCGACACCCCAAATTTGTTGATCGGCATCTCGAGCAAACGCAATCGATCCACCAACTCGTTGAGATCGTCCCAGTGCACGTAATCGATCTTGTTATCGTTTACTACCATAGTTCGTGGTGTCCTTAGACCTTTTCCTGCATCACTCGTTGATGCGCGGGGGACTAGTGGTGCAATTACATGTTTGTACTTGTATCCCTTGTTGCCCAATATGGGTTTTTGAGCACAATGACTGCGTCTGTAGGCATTCGTCGCCAGCAGTATACTTTTGTATTTTTGTTTATCAGCATCGGTGTACAGGGCATTGTCGGGAATTCTCTTGAAAATCAGTTCGTAAAGGCCGGGCGTTCCTTTGTATTTTACACCACCGATGATTATATTATCATCCTTGTCCATATCGAAAGCCTTATCTCCAAGCATCGTTCCACTATTGCCAAAGTATACGCCGTACACATAGTCAATTGCTGTATGCTTATCCATACGTAGGATAGCGCTCATGTATTCTTGCCCCAGCGGACCGAAATGGTTGCGAAACGTTTCTTGTCCCTCGGATGTTTGAAGTTGCTGTCTAATAGATGTTACAAACGACTCATCTGGACTAGTTTCGAAAACGTCGTCATCATCATCCTCGGTTGCAAGCAATTGTACACTGGGAAATGTATTTATTGGTGTGGGAGGAACCGAGGAATCGTTTTGTCGTTTCCGCTTCGATTGAACTGGTGTGGAGGTTATGAGTGAATATTCCGATGATGTGTGTCGTTTCTTCTTTGTCTTGCGCGATGTGCTCCATTTTGACTGGATTTTTGTTTTAGGGGTTAATGTTTCATTCTCTTCAACGTCTATGCTCCTCAGCGGTGATGTGTCAGCTTCTGCCGCTGTGGTATTTTCCACGATATGTTTCAAGGGTTCGACGATAGGTTTAAAGTATCTCTCCAACGCGATATCTTGCTCCATCTTGCCAGACTTCAAAGCCTGATGTTTCTTGCGAATGGCTTCGCTGGTTTTTGCAATTTCCATCGCTATTCTCTCGCGATCCTTAATCTTCAGACTATCGATATCAATCATCATTGTGCAGCAGACGTTGCTTTCTCACCGACGTGTTGACGACAATTGATCATCTCACGGTACGGCAAACTCGTTAAATCCATTTCTATAACGTCTATTGGGCATCGCGCTATCCTTGTCTATTACCACGAAACCATACTCTCGTTGCCAACAATTACGACACAGCGCGCAGAAATCCTCGTAAGACATATCAGTATTTACATGATCGTTGTACACATGTTTCAAGTTGGTACCATCCTGCTTAAACAGAATCAATAGATTGGCATTGTTGCGTATAAGATGTTTGGGAATCTTTGCATACGTCTGACAGAGATAGAAGCAGTCAACGTTCGAGTGGCGCCCCATTGCAAAGTATTCCCTTATCGTATCTTGCTTGTCGCATGCCACGTCATCAAAGATAAAAATGGAATTCGGAAGCGATTCGCTCGGTGGGATGACATCACTGTTATTCGAAAACGTAAAGTAGCCAATTTCATCTATCGGAATGAATAAATTCTCCAAATACTGGTATTTCGGCTGTTGCAACGACTTGGAGTACACATACACGTTCTCGAAGCGGACACCGTGAGGACTTTCCAATAAGCTCACCAGCACGTTGGTCTTTCCACAATTTGATGGGCCACAAATGAAGCACCGTATAGTGTTTGGTAGCATGCTGCCATGTTTGCGCTTTGTTTTCGAGGGCATCACTCGTGATTTATCGTCAAAATTTGTCACGCGTATCGTCACACGAATCGCATCCTCGCTGCGAACTGTGAAAAATGATTTTGATACATCGAAGCGGTGACGCAACCTATTTATAGGTCCGCGTCGAAGCAAAACAGCAGAGTGTTCAAAATGCTTCTGGTCCTGTCGGATAATTGTGATATTCGAGACCTAACCTCTGAACAGTTGAAATATATACCAAAGATTATTCTACTGCGAGAGTTCGAGAGATACATTGATTAGTTGTGGGACAGACTCCCCGAGCATATAAAAGCCGATTCCGAGGTTCAGCAGTATCGTCGGTGTCTGGAACATTATAATCGCCCTTGGCAGCGAACGCATATCGATGGTCCAGCACCATTGATTAAAAACTGTAGCGAATGTCGCCGATGCGAGTGAAGAAAGGTTGTGGTTTGTTAAATCGGGCGATAAACGCGCTACCTATCGAATTACATATCCCGGGATACCAGTTTTGCGGCCCAGGAACTCATCTGGCAAAACGATTGGCTAGAGGTGATCAAGGCATCAATCCGTTGGACGCAGCGTGTCGCGAACACGATATTGCATATTCACGTAGCAACGACCTCGGCGAAAGGCACGCGGCAGATAACGTACTCGCTGACAAAGCGCGAAAACGCATCGTTGCGCGTGACTCGACTCTGGGCGAAAGAGGTGCTGCTACAGCTATTTGGGCAGCTATGAAGGCCAAGACGAAAATCGGAATGGGGATGAAAGCAAAATTGCGCAAAAGGATTCCAAAGAGAGCACCGAAAAAGCGGATTCTTCCGATAGCAAAACGGGGTGGTATATTACCACTTCTCCCGCTGCTAGGTGTTCTCGGCTCGTTAGCTGGTGGAGCGGCGGGGATAGCCAAGGCGGTAAACGATAATAAGGTGGCGCAACATCAGCTGCAGGAAATGCAACGTCATAATCGCTCCATGGAAGGTCGTGGACTTTATCTCGCACCATACAAGCGCGGACAGGGAATATCGAAACGAAAGAAAAAAAACGTCGAAAAGAAACTAAAAATGCCCGCGGGCTTAACTACCGATGCTCAATTGGAGGAGTTTGCAAAACGTATGCGTATTCCATTCTTTAGAGGTGTTTTTATGCGTAACGCGCTACCAGCCGGAGGAGTACGTCGAAACGAGAGCGGTATCGTAAATTTGGACAATGTCGAGGGGCCGGAGACTCATTGGGTGGCGTATGCGAAGAGAAGGTGTCGAGCTATATATTTCGACAGCTTTGGAAATCTTCAACCGCCTAAGGAATTGGTACAATATCTGGACAAAGATGTCGTGAAAATCGAATACAATCGAACGGCTTATCAGAAGTACGATCAGAGCAATTGTGGACAACTATGTCTACGCTTTCTACAAACGATTGGCATCAAATTTAAGGATTAACTTCCCACCACTCGGATTCAGTAGCTCGGAATATGTCGTTAACATTCACTCTAACCGGCAAGAGTAGCACCCTCGCGGTAAGCTACTTTCCACCCATAGATTTGAGCGACGATGATTACGAGCTTGGTCTAGCAACCTTTGAAACTTATCACACAATACCAAACATCGACTCGAGCAACGATAAATTCTACTTTGTCGTAAACTATGACATCAACAATAGCATCGACACCACTCATGAATACATTACGATTCCACACGGCTCCTACCAACTAGACGCTATTGCCAAGTATTTGAAGCAGCGATTACTCGAGCGGTATCCTCAAAATCTCGGTGGCACCGATGTCGGTGACAACGATGTGTATCCTATAGTGTTGCGCCCCAACAACAACACCATGAAAAGCGAGCTGTACTGCTCGTTCGTCATAGACTTTACAAAGTCCAATAACATTGGATCGCTACTGGGATTCTCGACGAATCGGGTATTAGAACCTGGACGGTGGCATGAATCGGACGATCCAATTAATATCATGAACGTGAACATTATTCGCATGGAATGCAGCGTGACCGCTGGCTGGATCATTTACCTTCCAATCACCGCACGGGTCATTACGGATCTAACGATACGCGTTGTGGATCAAGACGGACGGTTGCTCGATTTTCGAGGTGAAGAGATTACCATCAGATTGCACGTACGACGGCGACGACGATAATACGTGTGACGTGATCGAAAGAGATGCTTGTGCTGAACGACTCCAGAAACCCGTTTCTTCCAAACGAAATTGTATACAACAACAACAACAACAACAACAACAACAACAACAACAACAACAACTGCAACAGCTCTGATTATACTAAAAAGAAGAGGCTCAGTGCTGCGAACATTGCATTTTTGAAATCATTGGGATTCATTGTGCACAGTTAAGTTGAAAAAAAAAATGGTTGACATTCTAAGCATTGGAGGGAAGCCGACGTTTGACGATCGCATCGTCAAGCTCGAGACTCACACATACAACCCATATGTCAACTCAACGTTTGGATACAGCGATGAAATAAGAATACCCATACAGCAGCAGGATTTATACACATTGCCGTGTGAAAGTTTCCTCTACGTGGAGGGAAAATTGAAGATAAACAAGCCAAACGATACATTAACGGTGACGTTGGGAAATAATTGCATGGCGTTCTTATTCGATGAGATTCGATACGAGCTGAATGGCGTGGAGATTGATCGCAACAGAAACGTTGGGATAACTAGCACGCTTAAAAACTATGTATCGTTGACATCTAGCGAAGACAAAAATATGGAGAATGCTGGATGGGGCTTGAAACAACGCGATGGGTCAATATTGAAAAATCATTTCAATTTTTGTATCCCGCTAAAATATTTGCTGGGATTTTGTGAGAACTACAAACGCATTATTATTAATGCGCGTCACGAATTGATTTTAATACGATCGCGCAACGACAATAATGCTCTAATAGGATCGCCGATGCTGGAACCAGAAATTGAATTACTTAAAGTGCAATGGCGGATGCCTCATGTGACGTTAAATGACGTTAATAAGCTATCCTTGCTACATGCTTTGGAACGTGGGCAAAACCTGAGCATTTGTTTTCAATCGTGGGATCTGAGATCCTCTCTTACAGAGTACGACCAAGCATTCGTGGGCCGTGAAGGCATCTGCACAGCTGGAGAAGCCGCGAGTTATTATCCTTGCTCTACAGACTGGTCGAAGGAATGTGATGAGCGAAGATGTTACTAGGTTCAACAACTGCAAATTGACCAATGTAAAACTTTTTCTCAACTCGGAATTTTACCCATACGATGACATGAACTTGGATTTTGACAAGAATAAGCATGCCATCTTGTATCATATGTATACGCAATTCCATAAATCGTATTATGGACATAGTTGCAACGAGGCATTATTCACCGTGGCCGAATTTTTACAATTTGGTCCCCTCATGGTGATTGATTGCTCGCGACAAAATGAGTCGATCAAGAATGGCACGGTGGACGTGCGCATAGAATTCGAGTGTAAAGGGAATGTGCCGATAAATACTACGGCCTACTGTCTGATTCTACACGATCGGGTGGTTGAATACAATCCGCTGACAAACGTGGTGCGCAAAATCAATTAAATTGCCACGCCCTCTCCTGTGTCAAATTCCTACCAAAAGAAAATTTCATCGTGAAAATCGAGATGCTTTACGAGAAAAAGTGCATTCTCCCATCTGTCTTGGAAGCGAGCGGACCTCTAAATCGTATCGATAATGACCGTGCCAACATTTGTTGACCTGCAAGGGTTCATCGTCGATGGAAGATTTGTTGTCAAGGAAGTGGCTGTCCTACGAATGGGAACGATTCTCTCGCACTATATTTTTGGGAGTTCGATGCCGCAATATCTTCTTACGAAATCCGACAAATCGAGCATTCGGTGGTTGGCGGTAAAACATCATGGACTACGGTGGGACGATGGAGACGTTCCATACTGTATGGCCAAACGGCTAATTACGAAAGCTGTAGCTGATGCGATCGATGAAGAAGATGGCGCATCCCATATCGTATACGTAAAAGGGTTGCAGAAACGCGACTGGCTTGTGGATTTCCTCGATGCAGATACGAGAATGGACGTGGTCATCGAGACGCTGGACATTGACTACGAGGATATCAAATCTCTAAATAAGCTAAATGTAATTAATACTCTGCGATGTGGCAGACACGCAAAGCACTGTGCCATGCAAAATGTATTTAAAATATTCAACTGGTGGTCTAAACGCCAGAGAGAAATGCTTAAATAAAATATAATCAATTTTATTGTATAAAATGTTTTTCTTAACCCTCTCCAACCTAATCTCCTGCACATGATGTATGCTAGATTAAGACGGTAGTTATAATTACGTAGAAGTGGTTTGATACACGTTCAGAGTGGTATGCTAGACGTTGAAAGTTACCATACACGTACAATACATGATCAAAGTGGTACCATACACGATCAAAGTGGTTCGATTCATGTTGAAAGTGGTTCGATTCATGTTGAAAGTGGTTCGATTCATGTTCGATTCATGTTGAAAGTGGTTCGATTCATGTTCGATTGATGTTGAAAGTGGTACGTTTGATGTTCAAAGTGGTTCGATTCATGTTCGATTCATGTTCAAAGTGGTTCGATTCATGTTCAAAGTGGTTCGATTCATGTTCGATTCATGTTGAAAGTGGTTCGATTGATGTTCGATTGATGTTGAAAGTGGTTCGATTGATGTTCGATTGATGTTGAAAGTGGTTCGATTCATGTTCAAAGTGGTTCGATTCATGTTCGATTCATGTTGAAAGTGGTTCGATTGATGTTCGATTCATGTTGAAAGTGGTTCGATTCATGTTCGATTCATGTTCGATTCATGTTGAAAGTGGTTCGATTCATGTTCGATTGATGTTCGATTCATGTTGAAAGTGGTTCGATTCATGTTCGATTCACGTTCAGAGTCGTTCAATACCCGTTCGATTCACGTTCGATTCACGTTCGATTCACGTTCGATTCACGTTCGATATATGATAAAAGTGGCTCAATACATGTTCCATACACATTCAAAGTGGTATGATCTAGTCGAATAATGTGTCCAAAGAAAAAAAAGGGGAAAGAAGATGCGTGTGAATAAGGAGAGGATGGTCAGCGAAAATGCAGGTGGCCTGTGATGAAGATGGCGAAGAACAACAGCATCTTACTTTTGCAAAGCTACGCACTTCTCGATTTCATAATAGGAGTTTATACGCGAGAGCTTGGAGATGCAGCGAGACCATTTGCTCTTCAAATCGTGACAGCGAGCTGTCTAATTTCTGTGTGACAGTTTTTGCTAATATTGTGCGTTTTTTTTTTTTGAACATGGGATTACGCAGGATCGCGCCGGATTGTGACCCCGAGGTATGTACATTTAAATATTTTACATTTATCGCGTTTAACATTTGAAACCGAGTGCTATTAAATCAGACGTTTGTGCGAATATTATATTGCTAATTATCTTTTAGAACTCGCCACCACCATCGCCGCCCCAATCGCCTCCGCTACAACCGCCACCCCCATATTCCCCAAATTGGTCGAGCGACTGAGGCTCGCCGCAGCCGTCGCCGTCGCCGCCTTCGTCACCGTCGCCGCCTCCAGTGGTATGTAATACATTGCATTGCTTTATACATTTGATGTTTATTATGTTTAATGTGTCATTATTACACTGACGTTTGCATCTGTGTTCTAGGACATATTTTTCATGATGCATGTGGAGCTGGTGGGTGATGAAATTGTGCCACCGTCGCCCCCATCACCCCCACGACCGCCTCAAGTGGTATGTAATTCTCTGCATTGTTTGTGTGTGTGTGTGTGTGTGTGTGTGTGTGTGTGTGTTTCATATTTAATATATTTATTTATTTATTTATGTGCTTAATTATAATGACATTTGTGTGTATGTTCTAGGACCTGCAACAAGTCATTGGTCCTGCGATGGCGGCTCGGCTGCGACGGCCTTGGACGCCCTATCGTCGGATGGGGCCCCTGCGGCGGCCACATCGTCCAGCACCCTCCTGGATTGACGTCCGGGGCCCGCTGCCGCCACCACCACATCCAGGGTGGGTAATGGCGCCCCCGGTCCAGGCGGCGTCGCCGGCGTCATCATCGTCATCATCATCATCGTCGTCATCATCGACTGACACACCTCCATGGTGGCCCCCGGCGACGCCGTCGCCGTCGCCGTCGTCCTCTTCGCCGTCGCCATCACCACCCCCCTCACCACCTTCCCCTTTAACGTAGTTTTTTATATTTTTTATATTTTTCTATTTTTTTTCCTATTTTTCTATTTTTTTCCTATTTTTATATTTTATATTTTATATTTTATATCCTTTTTATTATATTCTTTTTTATTATATTCTTTTTATATACTCTTTTTTATTATATTCTTCTTTTTATTATATTCTTTTTTATATATTCTTTTAATTTTGTAACAATATATATTCTCAAACCTATATTATTTCTCCATTTCATTTACCCGTCTTCCTTCTCCTTTCGCCACCTTACTCTAAGATTTGCTGACTTCGCATAATTCTATTTCATTCTTCGCGCCGCCAAATGACGTCATCGCACGCGGCTGCTCCAGAGGAGTCAAGTTACACACGATCGCGCGATACGCTGCGACGATAAATCGGAACGCTTTAGAATACTGTTTAGCTTTAGAATGCTTGCTACATAATGGTTTGGTAGATCGCTGGTTAAAAATTTTAGAATATCTGCGATTGTACCGCTATGTAGTGCTGTCTCTCTCCCTCCTCCGAATTTAGATTTATAACGTAGTATTGCTCTCTCTTTCCGTCCCGAAGACGTGGTTCGTAAAAGAAAAGAACGTCGATCTTTCCCGATCTTTCCCGACATCGTCCGAAACAATTTCGGATAAAAAATAAATTATTAAACAATTTCCGACGCATGTTGGTTTGAAAAAAAATCCTGGGGGCCGTCCCCTCCCTGGGTTAGGTCTGAAAAATTTTTTGGGGTGGGCCAAAGTCTGAAAAAGACTTTTCGGGGGTCATTCCCTCCCTCTAAAAAATTTCGGGGACGGTGGGTCAGGTCTCCGCGGCGGCTCGGCCCGGAGTGATCCCCTCCACGGTTGCGGCTTCCCCCACTCCGCGCCCCGCGCGCCCTCACTTCCCCCCGCCCCCGCGCTCCCCTCAGACGACCTGGGTTAGAACCCGCCTTGCTATACTACTAACTTCTCCAAAAGGTCCCTCCTGGTTATTTCGATTTCTGTTCCTAAGAAGAAGTTATAAAAAAATTTTTTCAACACCTGCATGAAAATGTGTGTTTTTTACACTTGCTGAGCGGGAGCAAAATGACCAATTTCAGACGTATCCACAGTTATACTTTTCTCCCAAGGGAAAAAGACTTTACGCGCATGCGTATTCGCAATTTTTTACTTTGCTCCCAAGAAAACTGGAGTTTGGCGTTACTCTGTGGTATGAAGATGCAGTTGTTCGACTAATCGTTATCGATCATGTGTGTTTTATCGTATATTACAACTGTCACAGCACCCTTTCTTATTAAAGATACAATTAAAAGATAAAATGAGTAATGGCGAGAATACACGTATTTATCAATTTCGACAGAATAAATGAACAATCGAAAATGCATATTTTTTTGCGAATCGCTCAGCAGGCTTTTCAAAAACACCTTTCATGCAGGTGTTGAAAAAAATATAGTGCGTGACAAGGGAGAGACGCGATTTCGCCTCGCGTGAATCGCTTACTTCTCTCCCTTGTCACGCAATGTACTATTAACCGCACTTGTACCCAAGGGTTACGGCCTAGGGTAAAGGACCCAATTACTGACACATTAGGCATTGACGCTGACATGATCTTATAGTTATGTACTTATAGACTAAAAGTATATATTGTTCTTGTTATTTATTATTGTTTAGTATGTTTACTTGATGAAAAAAATTTGGTGTATCTTACAACTTCGATTTTATGTATAAATTCATCAATTTCAAAAATATATTTGGGGATCTATTACTGACACCCTTCACATGTGTTTGACTGAATCACTGACACCCCAATTACTGCTAGGTAACCTAATACTGTTTATTTCATTTTAAGGTTATTTCGTGTCATGTATGTACATGAGCAACTACTGCTATGACAGTAATACTAAAATGCTTGAAACGCCTGTACCAATCATTGTCACCCAATTAATAAGTAAAAAGACTTAATGAATCGTTGAATTCGGATTTTTATTATTTTCTATGATGCTTATATTATTTACAACATAATATTTTGTTATGTTAATAGCTTAAATATTACAATTACAGCATTTTCTTTAACGCCTTGTTTTCTCTTTCGCTAATAAGGAAGGCATCGTTTCCATTCTCATAATATTCGCTTAAAATTTTTTATCGTTTTATTCAAATTAACGAAGAAAAAATGAAGTACTGTTTTTTGTATCGTATAAATAACAGTTTGAATTGTATGCTAAATCTTTTTATGCATAATTTTATAAGATTTATTCGTTATTTTACGTCAAACAGCTTAGGGTGACAGTAATTGGGTCCTTTACCCTAGTTCCTCACCAGATGAGCGCGCCAATCTCGAGGGAGGTCTCTGCCTTGATTGTTTGCTAAAATACCCGGCCAACACTCGGGACTACGTCTGGATCGTCTCACTGAAGTTTCTCTGACCTGACCATTGCGCACATAAAGGCAGAGTTAAACACGTGCAACAACGCACATTGCGCCCCGAATACTCCAAACTTCATACGGCACGAGGTCCCCCGTTGCGCGCCGGTTCATAAAAATCGACCCTTTTAATGGTGTTCTGTAGCGCGCATTACACGTGTTTAACCATGCCTTAACAGTTTAACTCTTTTGGTTTCCGAGAAAAATCAAAATAAGCAATGTGTCGATTCCTAATATTGACAACAAATTTGTGAAAAATTAAAAAGTCATTGTTGTACCAGTTTGTACTAGGTTTGTACCTAATATGTTTGTACCGCGTTGTACCGTTCGAAAAAATTGTTTAACTCTTGGTTTCCGAGAAAAATCCATATAAGGAAAGTGTCGATTGAGAATGAGTTAGAGGGCACCGTAATTTACTTATCGCTGTTGCATGATTCATTCTCACTTTAGGAGATAAGATTCTAAGAACACTTAAAAATTCATTTCGTTAATTATGATAACAAGTAGAAGGTAAACGTGACAAAACATGGTTATTAGTCTATGTGAAACTACAATGACGCATTTTTATTATTAAGGTCGATTCATGCCATAATTCGTTAAAATCACATTCTCCTCCTTAGCCTGCGAAACACGATCGATTGTTCACAATTCATTCAACATACCGAGTCAACGAAAAAATTCCGTTAGCATGTATTGGGTACCGCTTAATTTTTTAGTTATAGACTCTTTCGAATTACACAAAATAAGTAACAAAAATACGTATGGAAAAGCTACCACCCCACACCATACGTAGCACTCACTTTTGTTAAAAAAATTTTAAGATATGGAAATATTAAAAACACTAAATAAAGTTTTTTAAAAACTAAACATTTATACTTGATATTTTAAAATTCTGCATTCTTCTTGCGATACAATATTGCGTAGATTTTGTATGACCATCACTTTTAAAGGACTAAAGTTAAAGAATTCAAAAATGGCAGTGCACTATGTCAAGTTGGAGACTTGAAATGTTATAGTAACGTTGAGACCAAGGCGGGAATATACTTTGGGTACACTTATGTGTATTATGAATATATAGCCAAAATTGAAAATCGATAGCTCAGATACTGTCTGAGAAAAGTGTACCTAAAGTTGTGCATGTTAAAGGGAGGTTCCTATGTAGAGCCCATAGAAATAGGTGATCTTTAGGAATTAATTAAAAAAACTACTATATATATAAATTAATGAGACTTTTTTGCATTGTATTAAGGATGTCTTACATTATAGAAATATATTTTTTGTTTTATAATTAATCATTGCAGACGACACTGGGGAGTCGTTAAATTCGAGGCGTCAAAAAATTCATCCAAATCGGTGGGACCTGTATCTCCAAAAGTAATTATCCGATTCGACTGAAACTTTTTTATTTTGAAGAATATACTTCTGGCTAGGGAGGAAACCAGAAAATTACAAAAATTACATTTTTATAGAAAATAAGGACACTTGAAATGTAAAATCACTTTTTCCCTATATTTTTTGTCCCTTCTACGCCTTTAAAAATTATAATTTTTTAATTTTTTTGTAATTTTATCTGTTTCCTTCCCTAGGCAGAAGTATATTCTTCAAAATAAAAAAATGTTTCAATGGAATCAGATAATAACTTTTGGAGATACAGGTCCCTCCGTTTTGAGAACACTGTTTCAAGAAAAACGCGTTTACAGTTTTACGTGGGTGCCGAGTGGCCGGTTATTACCCATGCATTTGCCATTACTCAAATGCCTATAACTTCGGGAACTTCACGAATTTCAACAAATTCTTTTAAATACATATTCATAAAAGGTTGAACATTCGTAAAATGAATTTAGTTTTTAGTGCATTTTTAATAAAATCGTTTAACATAATTTTTTTATATATTTTTTTATTTTCTAGTTATCACTGTTTGTGGATTTACATTTCACAGCTCAGGCTTTTTTACAAATATCTTTTATTGCTGTATACAGTTTAACAGTTTGCTTAAACGCTATAGTGCCAAAGTCACTAAAAAATAATTCTTTTCTTGTACTAAAATTTCGATGGTGATATGTATACTACGAACGCCTGCAAAGTTTTAGTTTTATTATCCGTACATACGTGACGGATCATTTCTCGATGAATGGTGTATTTTCGATATTCGCGATGCGACTAGCGTCTCGAACGCAGCGGCTTTTTATCGTTTTCGTAAAGAACGCGAGTGGCTGATTTCAAGTCGTTTGGATTTGTGGTTATGGATTATATTTATTGCTGACTGGGTAATTGTTCTCACCCCCTCGGGTTATTATTTTTTTTTTATATATTGTATTGTCATTCAAATTACGCACGGTTGCAAAGCTTCAAGACAATTGGATAGTTGGAAGTGGGTTAACTTTGAATTGCCAAATTTGAATCATACATACAAACATAGAAACAGAGGATCGAAGCTAAATAAAATCGTTTAAAAGTAGAACGACTAAACATGTAAACCGATCAATACTTTTATTGATATAATTAAAATATTTTAATTGAATAGAGGAATATTATGTATTCGATGTCACACGTTATACACTCGGAAACATCATGCTAGTGATGACAATTGAATGCGTTTTACCCTTTTATTACAAGTGGAAACGGACCCTAATGTGTTTACTGGCAGGCAACCATACACACACGTATGCGAGTATAAATAAAACCTGGGTGTATGAAAAAGATAATAATATTTCAATAATAAATGCTTATGACGTCAGCAGCAAAGTGATATGAAACCAGTATATATACTGCTCAACCATACGTTGAGTTATTGTTCTCAAAAACAAATACCTGGGTGACCGTGGGTGAACACTATTCCAAGTTATTTATATGTGAGTTCATCTTAAATCTGATAAATTAATAAACAAATATTTATCTTCTTTATTATATGTGTACAACGTGTTTCTATGCAAAGACTGATTGCAGTGATCAGATATTTCAGGAATAATCAGGATTTTAGATAATGGTGGTTGTAGAAAGAAAAGTTGTCATAATTTCATTTTTTTTAAACGGAGCTTTATACTTTATCCGCTAGTATTTTGTTCCGCAAAATTTGCTGGAAACCTAGATGTGAAACGTTGTAGACCGATTATAAGTTAATACTATATTATGTTTTTTGTAACAACATGGATTACAACAATGAATAATTCAACCAAACCGTATAGATATAGAATGACCAGTGGAAAAGAGCTCTCGAGCCGACTCTCGTCAAATTCAAATTTTTGGAGCTACAGTGTTGCTTGAGTTACGCAGGAAAACTCTGCCCCCTTTAGTTAAAATGTCCTATCTAGCATTTTGAAACAACCGAGAAAATTGAAGTTTTATCATTTACTTTCTTTACCATCCTTATTTTCCTTCATACACAATAAAACATGTTGTCATTATTTCGTAATAGCCTAATATAATTTTTGCAATAGGTATACTGGTAGGGAATATATTATTAACGTACCAATTAATTAATTGTTTTAGATAAGATATTTTAACCATTTTGAAAGAAGTTAGGTTAAATACATTAATTTCTAACTTTACTTAAAAGGTAAAAGACGTGTGGAACTTCAAATATTTCAACATATCTCAAAAAATGAAAAAATGCTAGATAGGACAGTTTAACTAAGGAGGGCAGAACTCTGGACCGAAGATTTTCGATCATCCGAGGCAGAGAAGCAGTTAGCCCTAGACTGAGTGAAATAGCGTACCAGCGAATAACCGTCGATCGACGCCAAGGCAGGCAAAGAGCGCGACTTGAGTAAAAATTTTCATATTTCCCATTACACATATCATACTGTCATTAGACAGTATTACCGATGAGATTACGTCGACGAAAATGAGTCCAAATACGAAGCAATTCGGTCTACGTTTTATTATGAATGCACGATTAGAATTACAATGCTTCCCGGATTACCTAAGCGGAAAGCACATTTCTTGTGACTGACTTGCAACACGCACTACGTTCATTAAAAGTGACCGAATCGCTTCGTGTTCGAACTTAGTTACACTGTGAAATCCTCTAAAATTCATTGGTCATGGAGATTTATGAAAAATATGAACACTTTAGTTTTCCGTATTGGGTATCTTATTTGGCCCGCCTGTTTTATTGTTCTTGGCTGTGAACGGACGGTCTATCCGGGACCGAAGAGCCTCGCCCGCAACGCGGAAGTAAAATAGGGTGGGGGGAAGGGGGGTAGGCCTGTCTCAATAATCCGAGGCCGGAGTCTTCTCGTTCATCCGGGTACCACTGCATACATATTGTTACGTTTCGCGCTCGACATAATATGACTTTAATGTATAACAAGAGTAACAAAACATTAACAGGACTGGTAAAAGAACAAAGGTAACGGAATACAATCTCTTAGGCAGGGGAATGTGAGTATCGATACGTCTGCTTGTAATGGCGACTGACTCTTGAATGACAGCTTGACAGGCGATCGGTCCGATCGCCTTCTTCTCGCTGTCCTCTTGTCTTTGTCGCGGGCACCAGGGGGCCATGGATTCTATCCATAGGGTGCCCGCAGCTTCTTTAGCAGCCGTACCCTGGTCCAGAAGAGTGGAGAACGCTGGGTGGCCTCTTCAGACCGTCACCTCGACATTCGTCTTCACGCCCGAGGGGAAAACCACCCAAAAACCCTGGGCAAGGCGTGGGTACGTGGACCCGTATCTCCATGTCTCTGCCCTCCACTTGCGTCTTCGTACTTGCGTACTTCTTTCTTGCGCGGCTTTCCTCTTCTTCGACGGCGCATCTTCTTCTTGGGCAGAGACAGCCGGAGAGGCCCGGTTCTTCTAATGGTCGGGACTCTTCGACTTTTCAGCCGTCGGGGTTCAGGTCGAGAATCCCGCGACGGCTCCGCCGTTCGTCGTCCTGATCTCCAACGGGCTTCCCGAACATCCCTCGTCGATTCGCTGCATTCCTCATTCCCTCGAACGTCCTCCGACGGTTGCGGCAGGTTGCGGTGTTGTATCCTCCTTCGGCCCTGCTCGAAGTTCCCATCCTCTTGTGGCTCTGGACACGTGAAATCCTCGACTGCTCTGATGATTTCTCGTTCCGGGTTCCCCTGGTAAACAATGGACGGACATTACTTTCTCTCTTTCTCCACGAGAATCTGGTGGAGCCGGACAGAACCGGGAAGACGGAAAGACGAGACGGAGACCGAAAGCAGGGGGTCACAAGTCATGAGCATGCCCGTTCCTCGATCAATCGCCCAGAACTGTCAGCTCGTCTTCACTCTTCTTTCTTGTCGCCTCCAGTTCTCCAATCCTTGGCTTCCTGATGGCCCCATTCCTCTTCTTAGCATCTGGTGTGGATCCAGGGGACCGTCCTGCGCGTCCTGTTAACGCTCCCGTCTCCGCGACATCCTCTCCAGCCGATCCAAGCAGTTGCACCGCTTGTCCGACTGGTGGTTGGAGATGCCATTTCCCGTTTGCTGTCCACCCCTTGCATTTCGCTACCTGGGGATCCCATGGTATCCTCCATACCGGGACCGGGCCCCGGGGGCTCATAGAATCTCTTCCAGGGGGGCTAGCGGGGCGGTTTCACGTATGTCCGTGCCCCGCTGCGGACCGCTACGCTGTTGTGGCACATTCGGGGAATTCAGGAACGCGTATCCAGGCCGCGGTGGCAGTCCCCCGACACCTTGTCCCTCGTCGTGGGGTATCGTGCTCCCTGAAACAGACTCAAGAACGGGGGCCGGGCTACGAAGGTAGCCTCCGCAGCCCAGTCCACCGGATTAACTTAAACTAATCTTCTTTCTTGAGTCTTCGAAATCCTCGCATTTTGCGTCTTTCCATCCTTGGATCCTGAGTGTTTGTGGTTGTCTCTTCACTCCTCTTGGAACCGTCCTTCGTATTTCGCAAGGCGGCGTACATGGACCACCTTTCACTTCTTCCGGGGTGAACGCTGGATCTTGTACACCACGTCGTTGATCCTATCCGTTATCCTGTATGGGCCTTCCCAATCCGCTTGCAGTTTCGGACACTTTCCTTTCACTCTTCGTGGTTGGAACAACCACACTCGTTCTCCGGGCTGGAACTCCACTGCATGGACGCAACTGTCGTACCAGGACTTCATCTTTGAGCTGTAGATATCCAAACGGCGTCGAACAAATTCGTGGATCCTCTTCATTTTTCCTCGGATCCATTCGGAGTATCTCTGCTCAATGAGTATCTTCTTCCTCCACTTCTGGGGGCAATCCTCTCCATAACTGCAGGGGTAGGCGAAGTTCCTGGCCATACAGGATCATCGCTGGCGTTAATTGAGTAGCCTCGTGTCGTGCTGATCTGTAAGCGAGGAGGAACATGGGAATCCACTCATCCCAATCCCGCTGGTGCTCTGAAACAAACATTGCAAGATATTGGAGCAATGTCCTATTCAAGCGTTCTACCAGCTCGTCGGATTGAGGATGCAGGGGAGTTGTTCGCGTTTTCCTGATTCCCAGCAGCTTCAGCAATTCCTTGAACACGGAGGATTCGTAGTTCCTTTCTTGGTCCGTGTGTATCTCCAACGATACACCATGACGACATACTACGTTGTGCTGAAGAGCTCTTGCCACTGTGACAGCTCGCTGGTCTGGCATCGCGATTACTTCCGGCCACCGGGTAAAGTAGTCCGCCACGACCAACATAAACCTGTTCCCGGCCTGAGACCTCGGGAGCGGACCCGCAATGTCCAGGGCAAGCCTCTCGAACGGAGCTCCAACGTTGTATACTTTCAGGTTCCCTGCTCCTCTCTGACGTGGTCCCTTCTTCGCCGCACAGATGTCACACCGCCGGCACCACTCTTGAACGTCCTGTCGACACGTAGATCAGAAGAACTGTTGGCGGATCTTCGCCAAGGTCTTGTTCACTCCGAAGTGTCCAGATGCTGGCGCATCATGGAACTCCTTCAGTACTCTTGCAACCCTTTCGCGCGGCACCACCAAAAGCCACGAGGTCGTTGTACCATCGTGGGACTCCCATTTCCTGAAAAACAAACCTTCGTGAACTTCCAGCGAGTCCCAGATTGACCAGTAATATTTCAGCTGTGGGGAGAAACTAGCAACATCTTGCCAGCCGGGCTTCTCTCCTTCCCCCTTCTTTTTAAGGATGAAACCGATCTCTTCATCCTTCAGCTTCGTTTCCACTCGCTCTTCCTTTCGTCGCAAAATATCCTGTGAATCTTCTTTGTGGTATGCACTTCCTCTTCTGCTTCTTTCTTCTCCAGTTGATTGCAGTTCTTACAATTTTCTTCGATGCAAGTTCTTCGTGAAAGTCCATCAGCGTTTCCGTGGGCTTTTTCTTCTCGATGGCGAATCTCAACGTCGTATTCTTGTAGTCGTTCGATCCAACGGGCGACCTGTCCTTCAGGGCGCTTGAAGGTCAAGAGCCAGCGAAGCGCTGCATGACAGAGCTCGACAATGCCCGTCCAGTATGGGGCATCCATCCAATGCCAGTAAAGGGTCTAGGAGGGTAAGCATGGGCAAACGACCCCCACGCCGATTCCTGGAGTTGTTATTTTTTAAACAATGCTCCTTGCCTGAAATAACATTATGTAAAGTTTTAGATCGCTACCTCCCCCTCCCCCCCCCCCGTTTAAGGGTAATACGGGGATAAAAGCCCTTAACATTATTATTTTTTATCTCGGTTACTACTTAAGATATTTGAATGAAACGGAAGCGACAAAATAGCTACCTACTAACTGTACTTCATATATTTTTCTCTACATTGTAAATTAATTATTAAGGGTACAAAAAATAATTAATTTTTTGGGGGTGGTTTTTCGAAACAATTCTTTGAGTAACCACCTCCAAAAAAATCAAGAATAATGCTCTATTATCAGACTATTATATATAAAAACCTGAAGATTGTCGATATGGTGGAACATAGTTAAATAATTTAAAGAAGATCATTATATTATAAATATGTGGGGTTTTGTGACGAGAAAGAGTATTTGTTGCGAGCCTGAGTACGTGCCATTAAAATGCGAATGGAAGAAACGATTGCGGTTTGTTTGGGAGATCGAAGTGTGAAAGTGAAGGTAGCTGCGGAACAACGCGCATGCGCTAAATACGAATATTACCCAGATATTAATAAGGTCTAGCAGGGTAAGCATGGGCAAAGGGTCCCCACGCCGATTCTTGGAGTTATTATTTTTCAAACAATGCTTCTAGCCTGAAAAGTTTTAGATCGCTACCCCCCGTTTACGGGTAATGCGGGGGTAAACGCTCTTATCGTTATTATTTTTTTCTCGGTTACTCCTTAATATATTTAAATGAAACAAAAGCGACAAAATAGCTACATATTAGCTGTAATTCATATACTTTTTCCGAATTGTAAATTAATTATTACGAGTAGAAAAAAATAATTTAATTTTTGGGGGTGGCTTTTGGAAAAAACCCTATGAGTGACAACCCCTTGTCGTGACAATCGCTTATTTGTTTGAACCTATCAAAGGTACAATCCGTACTTAGGCAGGCGTATTTTGCTGTCTTTCTAATTATATAAACGCTGATTCCAAAAACCACCCCCAAAAATAAATATTTTTTTCTACCCTTAATAATTAATTTACAATTTAGAGAAAAATATATGAAGTACAGTTAGTATGTAGCTATTTTTTCATTCTTTTTTCATGTAGTAACCGAGATAAAAAATAATAACGATAAGGGCGTTTACCCCCGTATTACCCTTAAACGGGGGGGGGGGGGGGGAGGGGCGATCTGAAACTTTACATAATGATGTCTCAGGCAAGGAGCATTGTTTAAAAAATAACAACTCCAGGAATCGGTGTGGAGGCCGTTTGTCCATGCTTACCTTGCTAGACCCTTTCATAGTTACCGTTTAGGCACTTCGTTTTTGGCATCGTTGCACTAATCCCCACCGAGAAATTGCATGAAGACCGAAAACATGAAACAAACATTTTCTGGTACCCCAATAAGTATATTAATAATAGTCACCAACATTTTTTAGGATATGTAACAACCTCGTGTAAAAAAGTCCTCTTAAATTGATTATTTCCCACTTCAACATTCGAATCTCGTATAAAATTTCATTAAACCTCTTAGTGTATATTTTCTTCACGCATTAACGTTTCTTCTTTTTATTCTTTTTTGGAGTAATGTATAGCTACAACACAATAAAACTAGCACTAGCTGCTGCAATATTTTTATTCATGATTTTTGTTTTCGTTCGAATCGGTGCGCACGAAGACTATTATGAACGAATTACATGAGTCCCGAACGAGCCATGTGGGACTTCATCTCTAAATGCAAAAACACGAATGTATCGTTTAAAACGTTTCATTCCTCGAGAAAGCAACGGTGCGTCGTCGTCGGATATATGTAGGTACATACAGGGTCATTCGGTGCGGGTCAAACTGCAACCTACGCGCACGCGAACATACCAAAATGGCAACACCGCCTCACGGACACATTCCTCTACAATCATTCACCGGCCGGGTGTTCGGAGTGTTGCCAGCGACCGCTGGACAGCAGTGATGCCCGTGCTTCGAAAATTTTAGGTTGGTCTCTTTCAAATTAACATCGCAAAGAGCTGTACGGAATTTCTCGGCCCAGGTAAGCGAGCCGCGAGCTCCGCTTTTATTATCGGTTTACAACTCGCACCCCAGATTACTCTATTGAGATTTGAAAACAATGTTGACTGATCTCGTATCCGTCTCAATTTCAAAAATTTTAGCTACGACAGGATTGACCGCGGTGCTATACCCCTGTACGGAGAAATTTTTCGCCACCTGCGTGTAAAAGCCACAATAATGGCGCATCGTTCAAAAAATGACCTTAACGGAAGCCGGTATAGGCGTGGCGTTGAGTAGCTAAAAGGTTAAAATATTTAGACAAAAATTGTAGAAAAAAATTCAAACACCGTTACAATCAAAGACACGTCCCATTAGTTACCCGTTACGTCCGATCTATGCATGCACTGCATTAAGGATAAAATTATAAAAAAGAAAACTAGAACATTCTGAGGTTTGCATAACTAACACATAATTGAATAAAGATTTAATTTCTCAATTTATGAAAGTAATGATACAGAAACAACTAGCCTATTGTTTATCAACACCATGAATTTTAAAAAGGACATTAAGTATAGTATCAAATAAACAATTTGCAAAAGCTTTTCACAACAATTATGGTTAAAAAATTGATAAAAGAAAAATTAAGTAAACGTAAAACATTTTAAATTATCCACCATTAAGAGGGAATAATTTTTCCTCATTTTTCGGCGCAAATTGCCTCCGTGAGGGGGTGTTGTCATTTTGGTCTGTTCGCGCACGCGTAGGTTACAGTTTTAACGGATGGCTCTGTATGTCTATTCACGAATGCCCCTCCATTGTTTAGGCCCCGACGCAGTCCCCGAGAAGGCCTGGTTTATGACACCCCCAAGTGCCAATCGTGCTTTCTCTTTTCCAAGATCCACCTCAATAACTGTTAAATGACCGCTTGGGAACAAGCCGAGAAACAGTCAAAGTCTCATATTGCTTATGGGCTCCTTAAGGGGACATTATACAGTCTCGATCGAAAATTCGGCCACTTTTCGGTGATGGTTTTTATAATGAAATAAACACTTAACGTTTTCGAATTTTTGGAGGTATAGGGGAAGGTGGGGCAAGACAGGGTAGTTAAGGTTTAATGATGAATAAAACGCAGGTTTTCATAATCAACTAATCAATTTTATGTCTGAACCATTCTTTGGTAATAAGTCTTCAGTTTAACTGTGGATCAATTTAATTTTTACAGGTTTCAATAGAATAAATAAAAAAATTCAGAAAAAGTCGTTTCTCCCCTTCTTGACCCACGGGTGGGGTACTCTTGAAGTACAAGAAAAAATCTTTGTTGTTTGTTTATTTCATTTGTTTACATGAATATTTCGCAGTGAAGTTGGTGTCTTCAGAATGTCACCCCTTGCTGACGGGTTTAAATTTCGGGCAACTGGATGATCGGAAATGGATGATCGGTTTGGCTATCCGGCTTACTGCGAATATGTTAACTTCAAGGGCGGATCCAGAGAGGGGCGATCGGCCCCCCCCCCCAAGAGTAATAAAATAGAAAAATATTATGACATTGTGTACTATTTGTATAAATAATTAATGCGAATTTAATTAGTTAGGATATAATATCAAATAGAGATATTAAAGTATAAATTACAAGCAAATTTTATCTTGTAAAAGAAGGTTAAAAAATGTACTTATGCACTTTTACATATTTCGCCCCCTCCGAGAAAGGTCCTTGAATCCGCTATTGGTTAACTTTTTTAATATTTTCCCATTTTTCTTATATCGATTAAATTGAAAAGAAATGCCAGTTTTGGTACTTTCAACTTTGATCGACC
Source organism: Andrena hattorfiana (assembly GCA_944738655.2). Taxonomy (NCBI): domain Eukaryota; kingdom Metazoa; phylum Arthropoda; class Insecta; order Hymenoptera; family Andrenidae; genus Andrena; species Andrena hattorfiana. The sequence goes on along the minus strand of OX122895.1, from coordinate 16,910,411 downwards.
GCCATTTTAATAAATTTTATCCAAAATTGTTCTTTCGCGGTATACCAGATAACTATATTCCTGCGAATTAGAAATACTTATGTTTGATTTTTTTATTTCCCATGATCCAGTCGTCCGAAATTGCAACTGCCAGCAAGGGGTCAATATTTGAAGACGCCAACTTCACTGCGAAATATTTACATAAACAAATGAAATAAACAAACAACAAATATTTTTTCTTGTATTTCAAGAGTGGCAGAATATGCATCCCAAAAATCGAAAACGTTAAGTGTTTAATTCATTATAAAAACAATCACGGAAAAATGGCCAAATTTTCGACCGAGACTGTAGAATGGGTCTATTACGGTCTATCGATATCGGACGCTTTAAACAGTAATAATTTGTACAGTAGGGCGAAGTAGGGTGTACTGAAAATATACCAATTGCTTAGAAGTTGGGACACGTTGGGACTTGAAAGATATTCCTTGTCAATTTTAAAAAATATCGCGAATTTCCTCACTATATTCAGAATTATTTTTCAATACATTATTTACGTTAATTACTGATAGAAGATGATGTTTAGCGCAAAAGATTGGTCTTTAATTTGAACAAAACGATATTTGGTTGCATTCATTTATTATTCAACTTTTCCTTATAACTTGGAAACGAAAAGTTTCCCGAACATTCCATTTAAACCACTGAAAAGGGCATTAAATAAGATACCAAATAAATGGAATTAAATTTTTTTATCACAAATAAGTTAAAAATATTGAAAAATAAATAAATAAATAAATAAATTAAATTATACATCATCAGAAAGGAATAATTTTTTTACTATTTTTTAGCGTAAATTTCATTTGAATATATTAAAACAAAGACCCAAATGACGCTAAATAAGTGAATCCGGTCCACTGTGCGAATGGACTCTACGCGTGACTGTGTAGCTTCGGACCTGGTTCGTCCGCAGATTTCTGCATGGAATCCTCCATACGACGCTCCACAGGATTCTCGATTATCTCTTTCTCATCTCCAGTTGATGAATCATCTTCTAATTCCGCTAATTCTTCTTAATTAAATGATACATATAAGAATATATTAGTAAAGAAGCATAGGTAATCAACTGACGTGGTCGCGTCTGGAAGCTAATACCCCTTCCCCCTCTACCCATAAGCACACTAAGCACTGATGTCTCTATACACGAATGATAGCGAAATTGACAGGTCCCCGCAGCTATTTTGGCCTTATTATCTTATTTTATGACATAGTCTCGGTGTTTTAACATGATTAAGCGAATAATTTTCTTTTTCGAACCCATTTGTCGTTTTACTTAATGTATCAAGCTGTTTGTCTAAAAGATAAAAGAATTATTCTGAATTAATAGTTATCAAAATGATACTTTTGTATCATTATCATTTTGTATCATACTTTTGTTGCGTACCGCGCAACCTCGAGTTGGTAACAATGTGTTTTCCACTATGGGAAAGACTTGGGGGCTTCTGCTAGGAGGTTGTCTGCCATGATAATTAGCCAGAGTTTAAATTCGACTTTTGCATAGAATGTATGGAAGCCGCTCGATGTATTAGTTTTTGTTCTCTTTCATCGCGGAAACGCAAAATAACGACGCTAAAAGACGTGCATTACCAATCCTGCTGTACTAGCGATAACACGTTTATTTCTGAGCTCAGTTACAATAGCTACAATTCATATTTCCATCTTTAACTTGTAGAGAATTATAATAAAACAGTTAAGATTATAAGAATACCGAATATTGTACAACGGAAGTTCAATTTATTTAAACACGAACGCGCAACTCCGAGCAGAGCGGTTCTGCGCTCTACGGGCATCGACCCAGCCCCTAGGTCCATCGCCCGGCTGCAGGACCACGCAACAACGTCACGTTTTCCTCCTCCACTTGACGCCAGTAGGTGTCGCCATTCGAAAGCAGAATTTATAAATGTCACTTGGCTATCACTCAATCATAACCTGCCAAATGTTAGTTGTTAACATTTTTGGAATGTCACGATGGTAAAGAAGATCTCGCGCGATAGCGGCGGGAAGTGATCGGTGGTACATTAACGAATCATTTCTCGATATAAATTGTGTATTTACGGAACTCGTGATGCAACTAGCTACCCGAACGCAGTGACTGATTTCAAGTCGTTTGGATTTGTGGTTATGGGTTATATTTATTGGTTATTGCTGATTGGGTACAATTTCCAAATCCTCGGGGTAATTTGGTTTTTAAAATATCGTATTGTCATCCGAACTACGCACGCCTCCAAAGTTTCAAGAGAATTGGATTGGTGGAATTGGTTTAAATTTGAGTTTTCAGATATGTAGCAGACGTACCAGAAGCAAACAGAGTAATCAAAGCTGAATAAATTCGTTTAAAAAATACGATTTATTTTTATTTTTGACGTTACCAAAAAAGAATATACACATTTTTAGCGTTTTTGGGCCATTTCGTTTGATTAATTTTGTCGTTGTCAATACATTTCTATGCTGATGTACCATCACGTATCTTTCATGAATATGAACCGCTTTGAGGATGAAGACCGCTATGAAATAGGGCACTTAGTAATATATAATAAATTATGAAAAACGTGATGAAATCCCCCACCCCCCATAAACATGACTCATGTATGAAAGAAGCTAATTCCCTTTAATTCACGAAAAAAGTTCTCACGCAAAGATTGTGAAATCAACTTTGCTAATTCCAATTGTATTCTCGTTCTCCGCTCGAACATTGATTCCTCTGTCACTTTTTATACTTGACATTCCTTCATTGACCACAAATCCAAAGTGCTCAGATTTTCAGCTTCGGTTTTAAGGAATTAGCGGGCACTGTATAAGAAAAAAAAATATGAAGTCGACTTAAAACAAAATGTTTCATATTTTCCGCTTCTCTCTTACAGCGTATTCGGACGGTCGCACTGGTGCGCACTGGGTGCGAATTTTCGCCAATTGGATGCGAAAAGTTTTAACAGAAGATGTCAGATTTAAGAGAAGATGTCCCTCTTATAAAAGTTTTGTGTCAACTATAGGCCTCTCGCCCGCTAATTCCTTAAAACCGAAGCTGAAAATCTGAGCACTCAATTGATTTGTGGCCAATGAAGGAATGTCAAGTAAAAGAAGTGACAGAGGAATCAGTGTTCGAGCGGAGAACGAGAATACAATTGGAATTAGCAAAGTTGATTTCACAATCTTTGCGTGAGAACTTTTTTCGTGAATTAAAGGGAATTAGCTTCTTTCATACATGAGTCATGTTTATGGGGGTGGTATTGAAGAACATAAATTACACAATTATATAAAAATACATACCTTCTATATTTGCTTCATAGTTTTCTCGTCTCGACTTTTCTTTTTCCTCTCGAAGAATTTGTCTCCTTTCTTTCTCGAATAAGATGCCATCGCCTCCTATCATTAAATCGGTTCGCCCTTTCGTCCTTTGATTTATAAGGAACGCTTTGACTTCTCCATTGCCCATCATTTCCAAAGCGCCAGCATGAGCAATATCTAAAAGGTCATCCAATTCGTCCAGAAAATCGTGCTCCCGTTTTTCCTGCAGTGGTGTTAGGCGTTTGCAGGTCTGCGGTAATGTCTTCCACTTTTGGTATGAAAATTCCACTTTTTCAATACACTGATCTAATTTTCGGGTTGGAATTTGCGCTTTCTCTCACAAAACCTCGATTTCTTTTATTACTAAGTGAGCACTTGATCGCAAATTTAATTTCATTTTACGCAGATTATAAAATAATACGAATAAAACTTGTCCATTTGACGCTAACTTTGCACCAATAATTTGATTCTCGTCGTGGTTAAGAAGGAATAATTTTTCTGTTCCTTTGGTTTACATTTTGTATTTGAACTTTCACTGTCTCTTAAGCAGGGCCGGCTTTAGGGGGGGGGGGGGGCAGCCAGGGCCACCGCCCGGGGCGCCAAATCTATAGGGGCGCCGCTGCCTAATGTTCCCCCTCCCACTGCCTCACTTCTCACGAGTCACGCACAAATATCGCGCCCTCCTCTTATCATGGCGCTAGCGCTCTCCGCTCGGCACAGATTTTCGTTGGCGGCGCGACACTCTGCTCTCCTGCCACGTGGATGCCTTTCGCCGCACGGCGCATGCAGCCAGGGAGCGACGGGCTCCAACTACCGCTTATGGAGGGAGAAACACCTACAGGAGCGGTGGTTGCGGTGGTGCATAAAGTACACCTGCGTCAGTCACGCACACACAACCACCGCTCTTGTAGGTGTTTCCCCCTCCATCAGCGGTAGCTGGAGTCCGCCGATCCCTGCATGCACCTACGATTGGTGGGGCGCTTCCACATCAGCTTAACGCGCGTGGTGGGGATCGCTGGACCTCCAATCTCCAATGTTGAGTGCGGCGCGAGATCGCATTTTGCTTGGTCAGGTCTCGAGCTGTGCTGGGTCCTACAGCGTCCTACAGAAAGTCTAAAGGCTAGCGAGCGCTCGGTTCCACAACATTTTTCGATTTCCCTACTTCTGAATATCCGTGTCCTAAGTATCCTGAATACTTTTTCCTGTCTTTTTCCTTTCGTTTTCTTGTTTTTGCGGGGTTTGTTCCTTTCTTTTTTGTTTATTGTAATCGCATTTGCGGCTATTAAGCCAGTTTTTTTTTAAAATGTCCGAGCAAAGATTAGAAAAAAACCATCTGGTGCGGAATATCGGAAACGCAAGACCGAGAAGGAAAAAGAATTCCAGCAAGCGAAAAAATTAATGCGTCTCGATAAATACATTGAAACGAAACCGTCGAATGTAGGTTCTTCGATTTCGGAACAAAGTGTTGCTAGTATTGCTACTGTTGCTCCTTCTTTTACGGCTTCTCCTTCTACATCTACAGATGTACTCTCCGACGCTAATAAATGTACACCCTCTCATTCTTCTCAAGATCTGGCTACTAATAGTACTAGTACTATATCCGAGCTTCCTCGCAATCCAAACAATTCGGATGATCCATTTACATTTCCAGGAAGTTCAGTCGATTTATCCGATGTAGGCCCTTGGCCGAGTATTCAAAATAGCAAAACGATTGACCACATTGTAACTGTAGGTCCAACGCAGATTAATCGAGTTAACTTTCCAAAAGACTCAGATGGCCGTCACTTTTCAAATACTTACTACTCTAGAAAACTTTAAAATAATGAAATAATCCCGCGTCGTTGGCTTGTCTATTCTCCTTCAAAGAATAGGGTTTTCTGTTTTTGTTGTCGTCTTTTGGATAGTCAATCGACATCGAATTTAGGATCTGGAGGATTCAGCAAATGGAAGCATTTGTCCGAAATCCTAAAAACACACGAAAATAGCGTATGCCATAAAAAATTCTACCGTCAGTGGTTTGAAATGGAAATGAGATTGAAAACGGGAAAGGCAATCGATTGCGAACAACAAAAATTGATCAGTCGAGAAACTTTGCGCTGGAATAATGTTTTAATTCGTTTAATGAACATTGTTCTTTACCTGGCCGAAAATAATATGCCGTTTAGAGGGACTTCGGACAAATTGTTCACGGCGAACAATGGGAAGTTCTTGGGATTGGTCCAATTACTAGGCAAATTCGATCCAATCATGGAGGAGCATTTAAAATTAGCAAAGACAGGTAATATTTCGGACCACTACTGTGGTAAGAATATTCAAAACGAACTGATCGATCTGATGGGCGGAAAAGTCACATCAGAAATTGTTTCGCGAGCCAAAAACGCTATATACTATTCAATTATAGCTGATTGCACGCCAGACGTAAGTCATGTTGAACAATTGTCCCTAACGATTCGATTCGTAGACTTATCAGGTAGCAATGTTAGTATTAAGGAACATTTTATAGAGTTCATCCCGGTCGATGACTCTACTGGTGCAGGTCTTATGGAAGCAATTCTGAGCGTACTAAACAAACACGGGCTAGAGCTAGGCAATTGTAGAGGTCAGGGGTATGATAATGGAGCGAACATGAAGGGCAAAAATATCGGTGTACAAAAAAGAATTTTAGATTTAAATCCTTTGGCTTTCTTTGTACCGTGTGGCTGCCACAGTTACAATCTTGTACTATGTGACGCTGCTAAATCGTCGGTGAAGTCTGTAACGTTATTTGGGGTTTTGCAGAGATTATTTAGTCTGTTCTCTGCTTCTCCCAAACGGTGGCAAATCCTGACTGATCATCTAGAACTGTATAGTTTGAAAAAACTGAGCTATACACGTTGGGAAGCTAAAATAAATAGCGTGAAAGCTGTCCGATATCAAATTTGCGACGTTCATGATGCTTTAATCACTTTGGCTAACGAAACTGAGAAAACTGATCTTACTATATCACACGAGGCAAGCACCCTGGCAGAACAATTGAAAGATTTCAGCTTCATAGTGTCTCTAGTTGTTTGGTACGATATTCTCTTTCAAATTAATGTTGTTAACAAATCTCTGCAATCAAAAAACGCTGACCTCGTTAAATGCACAGAAATGTTTCAAAACTGCTGTAATTTCTTGGAAGAATATCGACAAACTGGATTCGGAAAAGCTCTTGTGACAGCAAGTGACCTAGCGGAGGAACTGAAAATCAAACCTGCTTTTACACCGATGAAACGCTTACGACGCATAAAACGTCAGGCTGATGAAATGACCACGGATGAACCAATTCAATCCCCACAGAAAAAATTCGAAATAGAATTTTTTAATGAATTGCTGGACACCTGTTTAATGTCGGCGAAAGAAACGTTTCAACAGTTGCATGACTATTCGGAAACATGGTCTTTTTTGTATAATATTAAAAAAATCCCCGAAAGAAATGAACTTATGGTGTTTTGTGCTAAACTGCAACAAAAACTTACTGTTGATCACAATTCTGATATACATGGAAGTTTATTGTGTGATGAGCTCATAAGTCTCAAAGATTTTCTTCCGGATAACGATGTTTCGCCCATTTGCGTTTTAAACTTTATAAAGCAGCGCAATATTCAGGAACTATATCCAAATGTATGGATTGCATTTCGCATTTTGGTAACAATTCCTGTAACAGTAGCTAGTGGAGAACGCAGTTTTTCAAAACTTAAATTAATTAAAACGTATTTACGATCAACAATTTCACAATCAAAATTTACTAACTTAGCTGCGCTCTCGATTGAAAATGAAATTGCCGAAAAATTAGATTTCGCTGACTTGATCCGTGTATTTGCCGACAAAAAGGCCCGAAAAGCTCAATTTAATTAAATTTCTGCTTTTTTTGGATCCCACAGTTCAACTAGAGTTCTCGGTCGAAAATACAAAAAAATATAAAATCTGAAAATGCTAAAAAAAATTAAAAATGAAAATAAAAAAAATTTAATGAAAAAAAATAAAAATAATACAAAAACGAAAGAAAAGTTTTAAGAATTTTTATATGCCTTCATTCATTTATATCCATTTGGATTCGTTAAGCAGAAAGCTGCTAGTTGATTTTCGTGCCGTTGGAGGGGCGCCATGATAATATTGCCCCGGGGTGCCAATGTAGCTAAAGCCGGCCCTGCTCTTAAGGTAGAGTTAAACATGTGCAACAGCGCGCATTGTGCGCTGAACACTAAAAATTTCTTACGGTACGAGGTCTTACGTTGCGCGCCGAACCATAAAAATCGACCTTTGTAATGGTGTTCTGTAACGCGCATTGCATATGTTTAACCGTACCTTTACATATATTCTTCGTTTTGTTCTCTCTGAACGCCTATGCCGGGTTTACACCAAAGCGAACACGAACAATAAAGGCACGGTTAAACATGTACAATGCGCACTACAGAACACCATTACAAGAGTCGATTTTTATGGTTCGGCGCGCAACGTAGGACCTCTACCGTAGGAAATTTGAAGTGTTCGGCGCGCAATGCGCGCTGTTGCACATGTTTAACTCTACCTTAACACGAACAAAATCGTTTTCGTCTTTTCTCGCGAACACGTTCGCTAACACGCTGTTCGCCTTGGTGTAAAATCGAAGTAGCTGTGTTTGCTAACATTTGATCCTACTAATAGCCGTGAAATCGTCCGGATGCCAAAATCCATGAAACTTGGGCCTTGCTATCCGTTGGACTATCCGTCAGCAGGTACTCCACAGAAATAGTATGCGTGACAAGCTCGAATAAAATGTTTATATTTTTTGTTTTCGCATAATGAGAATATTTCCAACATATAGATGAGATTTTTCTAATAAAAATGAAACCAAATCCGACGCAATTCAGACAAGTTTGTGTTCTGGTTATAATATATAATGGCTTTAAAATATCAATATTTTTGTTTCGTGAGGGGTATTCTCCCACCACACAGTTTGCCTGCCTCGGTGTTCCTTTTCTCAACATTTTCTAACTCGCTCTCGTTCCATTTCGCTCTCGCTTTCGCAAAACAAGAGTGAGCCAGAAGTGGTGGGGATGGTGTCAAGCGTCTGGCGTGCAGGCCAACCGAGCCGTCAGCGTAGAAATACACACAGCAGAATAGGTGTGCGTTAGCTCCGAAAAAATTCCGGAGTTTTATTGATCAGAACATTGATTCTTTCTCGATAGCTTCATCTCGTATTGGTCTTCGTAACGCACACAACTATTACGCTAAGAATAAATAACAGCCACACGGCTACGTTCAGGCAGAGTCGAGCAGCATTCGCGTTACCCCACCATACACTTCGCGGGCCACGCAACTCTAACTGACAAATTCACGATCGTCAGATGGTGGTGGCTAATTTCTCCTCGAACGCTGTTCGCGAAAACGAATTCACTGGCCAATATATCTGGCGCCGACCTTAGTCAATAACATATTTGCTTGAAAAAGAAGATCATTATGCTAAAACAAAAAATATAAACATTTTATTAGAGCTTGTCACGCATACTACAGGGTGATTCTGGAGCTACGCCCATCAAAGAGATGCGGACTAGTACCCCGTGGCGAGGACAACGCCGATGTTCGATCGATCTCAAATTTTGTACAAATTTTTTTTCATGAAATGGAAAATGTAGAGTCTAAAAATAAAAAATTTTATGGTCGAAAAATAAGGTCCACCCCAATGTACATATATCACATACATAAGTTATTGCGATCTGTATGTGATCTATATGTTTACGTATCTATACCCGTTAGCAACACGATTTGAACCGTTGGCATTTTTTTGAAAGTGGTATAAGTCCATTTATTCATACATTAAGATATGTAAGGGTCGGCATTTGAATCGACTTAAAACTACCATTCACTCATTTTTTCCAAAAATAGACTTATACCATTTAAAAAAAAAAAACGGCTCAATTTTAAGAGTCGGGTCGAGGGCGGAGGGCCCCATGCTGTCCTGCCTTCGAAGATTTTATGGCAGGGACTTAAGCGGTCTGTATACCAGACATGTCCATGGATTTGCTCGCACGAGCAACCGCTCGCAAGTTGCTCCCAGGGAGTCGAGACTGAAGCAGAAACCGAAATTCAGACCGGTCTTGACCGGTCTAGCGACCAGTAACCGAAGCGAAAAGGGACCGATATTGTGACCGTAACAGTGAGAGGTTGTGAAAGGAAACCGAAACCGAAATTTTCTTGTTATTTGTGTATTAACAATAATTTATTTATATTAACTACTTCTATTAAAATAATACATAACTAGTGTTTGAAATACAATAACATCTCGGCAGATCGACATAGTTTGGAATGGACAGTGTTACAGTAACAAATAACTGCAAAAGTCTGCTATCAACAAACCCGTGACGAGAGTTACAAACAGTGTGAGCGACAGGAACAGCATCCATACCTTCCCGGCTTATTCAGCTAGGTTGAACCGATCCGAACAGAACCGAACCGCTCCGACTTGTAATTTATGGAGAGGAACGGAAACCTCTCCATAAATTAACTCGACCGTATTGCGACCGGTCAAGACTTTTGGTCGACCGAAAGTCTGAGAGAAATTCCCTCTCGAGTTTTGGTTGAGAGAAAACTCCTGACCGTTCGTCGCTCTCTAGTTCGGTCGAGAGAACCATAAATGCCATATTGGTCGGTCTCACTGACCGCGACCGCGACCGAAACCGAAATTCTATCGGTCTCGATTCCCTGGTTGCTCCTCGCTCTTGAAGGCACCGAGCCAGATCCCTTGCGCCCCTCAAGAGCGAAAGGTCCGCATGGTGGGGCACAACCGTGACGGTTACCGTGATGTATTGTGCCCAGCACCCCTATGTATTCTTCCAGCAGACCTTTTTGCATAATGCTACGTACTTGTCAGGATCAAATTCAGTTTGGAAGTGTCTCTGATTGAATGAAAACGAAAGTATGCCGCGTTTCTTACCGGCGAGCGCGCCCGTGTACTCACAAGTTTTCCAGCCTCCAATTGCTTTGGTTTTTGGATATGTTTTAGAGAACCGAAAAATAAGATACACGTGTTTTTTTATTTTGGCCTGTTTGCATGTTTAGGGGGTGAAACCACCCCTCAAATGTTTTCATGTGTTCGCCTCTGATTGTTCTGATTTTTGGATATGTTTTATAGGACCGAAAAACAAGATATACATGTCTCCTTATAGCGGCCCGTTTTCATATGTAGGGTGTGAAGCCACCACTTAAATAAGGGGTAAAAAATTGTGTTGAACAAAATTTCATATGGAAGAACATATCCAGCAACCAAAGCAATCGGAGATGTGTCACGTCCAGAATTGCCGCAACATTCTGGACGAGAAGAGTGTTCTTGCCCCGTCGCCTCCAACGTAACCTAAACCCTAAGGCCGGCCGGCTACGTCGCAATGGAGTACTGTGCGGGGCGGGTGGATCGTCTTTGAAGGATCGTGGAGGAAAAGAAGAGGTGCCTTTCGTCTTGAGACCGTCAGTCAGACTCATCAGTAGGGCTATAACTGACGGCCCCTGCCCTAGACACACAGGGGGCCACAGAGGATATGATTTTTTGGAACTTGTATATATATGAAATGAGTAAGGGAAATAGACTAGCGAGAAGATTAGACCTCTGGTGGCGCTCGTCGACATTAAGTCGCGATACCGTGGTGGGGCCGGGACGTCACAGATGAACACCTGAAAATCTTATACCTTTGAGGGATGCTTGCACCCCCTATACATGCAAAGAGGTCAAAATAAGAAGATACCTGTGTCTTATTTCGCGGTTCTCTAAAACATACCCAAAAATCAAAGCAATCGGAGACGAACGAACACCTGAAAATCATATAACTTTGAGGGGTGGTTTCACTCCCTACATGCAAACAGGCCATTAAAAAATGACACCAGTTTCTTAATTTTCGGTCCTCTAAAACTTATCCAAAAATCAAAGCAATCGGAGGCGTACACCTAGGAAACTTGTGAGTACACGGGCGCGCTCACCAGCAGGATACGCGGCATACTTTCGTTTTCATTCAATCAAAGACACTTCCAAACTGAATTTGAACCTGACAAGTATGTAGCATTATGCAAAAATGTCCGCTGGAAGAATACATAGGGGTGCTGGGTACAATACATCACGGTAAAACGGTTTTTCAGCCAAAACAGACCCCCGTGTAACTTTTAGGCGCGCCCGCCGGTGGGTTAAGAAGTATCCCCATAAAATATTTCAAAAAAGTAAAAAAATTACGCCAAGTAAAAAAATAGGAGATAATAATAATTACAAAATAAAAAAAGATGTGAAATCAAAATGAGCTGCAAGTACATAAAGATGCTTTCAGTCAAATACTTGGCGTGGCGTGACAAGGGACTCAGATCATCATTAATACCCATACCTTCCTTCTCGCAGGCTTTCAAATAATTTATCCATTTAAAACTCTGACAATATATGAGTACACTTTCATTATTTTGCATTTTTAAATAATACAAAGATCATTCATCGATACCTTGTCTTTGACAGGCATACAGCTAATAATTCATCAATTTAAATAAAACTTTGACACATTGCGAACACTTTCATTTGTTTCTGGTTTTTAAATAATTCTTATTCATCGACACCCTGATCTTGCCTGACCACGCCAAATATTTGACTGAAAGCACCTTTATATACTTGCAGCTCATTTTGATTTCACATCTTTTTTTATTTTGTAATTATTATTATCTCCTATTTTTTTTATTTATTTGATTTCATGTATTTGGCGTAATTTTTTTACTTTTTTGAAGTTTTTTATGGGGATCTCACTTCTTTTTGCAAAGATAATTTGCATAGTAGGGAATGAATTCAGATAATTTTTAATATTACCTATTTAAATTACAAAGGTTCATCATCAACAGCAATGAACAGTCTTATGACGGGACAGAATTAACGATAAATTCTATGTAATCGAAACTATGCACATCTATAATGCTTCAAGACGATTAAATTTGTGAAATTGGTATAAATTCAAGTTTTCAGATATGAAGCAAGCGTACAAGAAGCAAACATAGGATCGAAGCTGAATAAACTCGTTTAATAAAATAGTTTAATTAATATAATACTATGTCAAAATACATTTTTTTCTCTGACGTAGATCACACTGCATCATCTTCGATTATCTGTAAATATATAAAATCCACACTTTTTAGTTACAACTTAACGTGAAACTTATTATATAGAAATAGAGTGGCCCTTTGATATGATAAGTGTAGAGACTACAAAATATGTTCGAAGGAGGTGAGGGTGTATGGCAGAAAGTCTTGTTGCAGGAAATTTAAACGCTAATGGTAATAATTCATGGAAAATGAACGAAGAGATCCAATATTTTTAACGCACAATTTATTGGTGTTGGAATAAAATTAATTTACTATGTTTAATGGAGAACTGAAATCTTATTAATGGGAAACTAATAAAATTAATGAATAGCGTGACAACTACTGTGGGTTTTAAAGTATTACAAATTTCTTTCACAAAAGATTGAATTGAAAAGTATCAAGGGAGATGTGTCTTCAGCGTACTTTGTTCACTAGTATGAGTTGCTCCACATTGCTAAATTTAAACTAAATTTTGTCCATTTACCTTATTTGACAAATTTCCAGAAACTTGTGCGAAAGAAGATGCTTCTCCGTCTATCTAATAATCTTCTCCGGATAACCTCCAAGCTTCCGCGTCCCATTCATTTCCATCCAAGCCTGTGCGCCCACTTCATTTCTATTCAAGCTTGTGCGCCCCCTTCATTTCTATCCCAGCCTCTGCGGCCCCTTCATTTTTATTATGCAAACCTCTGCGTCCCCTTCATTTCTATCCAAGCCTGTGTGTCCTTCATTTTTATTCAAGCTTCTGCATCCCCTTCATTTCTATCCAAGCCTGTGCGTCCCCTTCATTTCTATAAGCTTTACATAAAAACTCTAAATTAAAAATAATTTGCCGGTATAAAAATATCTAACAATTTAAATGCAATTTGTTACAACATATATATTATTTTGTACATGCATGGCACAAATTTTCAGAAACTTATGAAACCGAAGATGCTTCTCTTTCGAATCGAACCTTCTCCAGACAACTTCCAGATCTGTGACTCTACATAAAAAGTATATTAAAAAATTTTGACAACTTACCTTGTTAATTGAGACAATAGTTTAGTGTCCTATGTGGTGTAAAAACTCGTGACATTTCAAATTTGGACAACTTCGCAGGTTTGACACTTCGCAGGTTATGAGTGATTAACACTTGACAGGTTATAATTCAATATTATAGGTATATGTACAATGACGGACGACGATCCCTGCCAAATGATCCCGAGAGTTGACGAACGGAACATGTGTTAGTGTCTCTTTTGGCTGAAGGTGTGCGTGTAACGCGTATACGTATAATGTCGACGAAAAGTTTCTTAGAGAAGAAGAAGAAGAAGAAAACTGACCGTTTCCGAGTGATCCATGAGACGATATTATGATATCTCTGATATGCGTGGACCGATTTGATTGAAATTGGTCTTATTCGAAAGCTTATATGCGGTTTACATAAGAAACATGCCTTTAAATTTAGAAAATATTGCAGGCGTGATGAGATATTAATGAAATAAGTTTCAGGTTAGGTTGGAATAGCCGGGCGACGAGTAAAAATACACGGCAGCGACAGTAGACATATATATATATACAGGGTGTCGAAACATGTACTTGGCGTCGAGACGCTACCGCGTCTCTAGATTACCCACCAAGTCCACCATCAATACGCATCGAGGAGAGATACAGGAAGAAAAGGAGTAGTCCGCTGAGTACGCGTGGTTCCACCTACGTCGTCCTGCCTTCTAATTATAGACGGATCCCTTATCTCTCGAGTATAAACACGCGCTCGATTTTCAAAACAAAAGCACGCGTTGACGTATTCCGCGCGAGAGAAGGTGGGCCTCATGTTCGTGGCGCGAACAAGACCACCCCTGGTGCTTCATATTCGACCTGGTTTTCTACCAGTGATAATCAGTAATTTTGCAAAACCAGTTAAAACAACGTATATACATTCGAGGTTATTGAATTTGTCTTTAAACGCACAATCGAGTGATGTCTAAAAAATATAGTTTCATTTAAAAAACCGGACTTGCCATCGTACCTCTTAAAATAATAATCGAAGAAAAAATTCGTCTGCGCTAATAAATTTGCCCCCTCGAACCATGCAATTGGATATAAACAATTTCTTTATCTCCAATACGTTAGGAAATATCCAGCTGTTTACTTTTCCCGCGGACACCCTGTATAATGAAATAAAATATAAAATATATGTCAGAGAAGGCAACCACTTAATCAGCTACATTACGATCTTAATTAATAGGTCTATCTCACGTCACTTTTTCCCCCACGCGATTCACACAATATATTGTACAATCTTCCAATATGATCCACATACGGTCAATATTCAATATTGCACAATAAATATCAAAACCGTTTTGATTCACGTAATATATTGTGCAATCTTCCAATATGATCCACAGACGTTCAATATTATTGTGCGATATGAATATTGCAATATATTGAGCGTCTGGGGGCCGATTCTCTTCTTCATTCACGCAATATATTGTACAACCTTTCAATATTATTGTGCAACTTTTCAATTTTATTGTGTAACATTCCAATATGATCCACAGACAGTCAATAATATTGTGCAATATTGAATACTGCGCAATAATATTGAACGTCTATAGACCGCTTTGGCCTGTGTGCGGTCCTGATAGAGAGTGCATGAAACTAAACAATCCTGGCGATATGCAATAGCATAACTGGTGATCACGTTGGGTCTCCCAGCTATCGAGTGTTGAAGAATTGAGTGTTTAGAGTGAGATAGAGAATATAGGAATGGCAAGCGGCCCGACGCACAGTGGTTCGAGTACAGGATCAGCGTTTTATTTTGCAACCCGCGCTCGCGCGAACAGGTAAAATGGCAACAGCGCCTCACGGACGCATTCCACTACAACCATGCACCGTTCCGGCGTTCGAAAAGCTGCCAGCAACCGCTGAACAGCGGTGATGCCCAAGCTTTGAAAATTTTAGGATGGTCTCTTTCAAATTAATGTCGCAAAGAGCTATTCAGAATTTCGCGGCCCAGGTTGAAAAATTTGGGCCCATTTTCGTATAATTTTTGAACTATAAAAGATATCGGAATGCAATTTTGCGCCGAAAATGAGGAAAAATTATTCCCTCTTAATGATGAATAATTTAACATATTTTACGTTTACTTAATTTTTTCTATCAATTTTTTTAACCATAATTGTTGAAAAAGCTTTTGCAAACTGTTTATTTGATACTGTACTTCATGCTCTTTTTAAAATTCATGGTGTTGATAAACAATAGGCTAGTTGTTTTTTATGATTTTATCCTTAATGCAGTGCATACCTAGATCAGAAGTAAGGAGTAACTAATGGGACGTGTCTTTGATTGTAGCGGTGATTGAAATTTTTTCTAGAATTTTTGTGTCTGAATATTTTAGCTACTTCACACCACGCGTATACCGGATTCCGTCAATGTCATTGTTTGGAACGATGCGCTATTATTATGGCTTTTACACGCAGATCAAACCTGTCGTAGCTAAAATATTTGAAATTGAGACGAGTACGAGATCAATCGACATTATTTTCAAACCTCATTACAGTAATCTGGGGTGCGAGTGGTAAACCGATCATAAAAGCGGAGCGTGCGGCTTGATTACTTGGACCGGGAAATTCCCAATAGCTCTTTGCGATGTTAATTTGAAAGAGACCATCCTAAAATTTTCGAAGCTCGGGCATCACTGCTGTCCAGTGTGCCACCGGTCGCTGGCAGCTCTCCGCTGGGCCGGTGCATGGTTGTAGTGGAATGCATCCGTGAGGCGCTGTTGCAATTTTACAAGTTCGCGCGAGCGCGGGTTGCAGGATAAAACGCTGACCCTGTATAGGGTAAATCCGGGAGACGCGGTCGGGCCGGAGAGTTGATCGAGTCGCTATATTTCAGACTCTATACGTAAAAACGCGTTAAAGTGCAGACCAATTACTTCTCTAGAAACCAAACAATTGAATGAATAGCGTCACTTCGGTTCCTTCTGTGTTTTTCTAGATTTACAGGCTATAAAAGGTAAACTGAGGTTATATTTAACCATTTTTGTCAAACAACGGTGTACAGAATCGTATTTAAAATATACTTATAAGTTTATTTTCGTTTAATGTTTGGGAATAATAAGATAGTAGAGATATTGAGGGACAATGTAGCTAAAGTATTTAGCCATATTAACTCTTCCTCTCAAAATTAACGAGAAGACCATCTCTCGCTGCAGAAAGGAGAGATGGTCGAGTTATGATTTTGTCATTATTTTTATTTATATTTTTATTTTTTATCATTATTTTATTTTTATTATTGTTTATTTATTTTATTTATTCACTTTTGTATTCACTTGCCTTGCTAATCGCCTGTAGGTAGTTCGCTTTATCTTTGATGTGTTCTTTACTTGTTTAGCATAAACAAGTTAAATATCAATGAATCTGTAGCTGTATTCACTCGTAAATAATTTTGCTTTCTTCTTTGTTATTTTTTCATGAATAATTATGTGAGTGGTCTCTGCCAACGACGAAAACCATTTCTCCCGGCACCTCGGGAGAGGTGGTCAGATGTCATGACTTCAGTTTTTAACCCGATTTACAGTAAATATTGTTTTAAAGCAAATATCGACCAGTTTTTCTGAATCAGCATAAAATTCTTAACATATTAGGTTTGTTCTGATAAAATAAGTAATATCTGTATTAGTTTTAATAGCCATTTTATATTAGGTCGACCGCGTCTCCCGGATTTACCCTACTTGGTCAGGGCTCTCCAGCGTAGGGGCCCCTCATGCGCCTGTTTCCCCTTCCAATCTTCCTCTCGTTCAGCTTGCCTTCCATTGTCAAGGAGACCGCGCGACGCTACGAAGCTGCCACGACGGGCTAACCGGGCTAGCGTCTTCGCGGTTAGCGTCGCACAGTATCACTGTAAACGCGGACGAGAGTGGGAGAACCCCAAGCTCCCGCGGGAGCGATCTTGGAGACCCCTGTACTAGGTACATGTAAGCTGGACAAAATTATTTTTTCGCTGGTTTGAGTTTATATGGGGTACAAATTGTTAGAAAACAAACCTGATTCATATCACAGTTTATTACTTCACTACAAATATCAATAAAATGAAAATATAACTAATTCAATAAAGGATACAGAACAAAGCGACAGTATTGTACTTTAACTATAATTATCAGTTATAACAGTATGTATATTCCTGTAATTTCTGAGTTTTTAAGTTTAAAACCTGGTTTTTGAAATCAGCTTTCTCTGCATCACTATTAAAACAGTGTGATTCCGCCAAGAGCGAAGATAAAAAAGCCGGCGCTGCGATGGCTCGGGGGGAAGACAAAATTCAACAGCAACGACTCTTTTGGGACTGGCACAGTTTAATTCCAGTGGTCAACTTGGTCACTGGACATCACAAACACTAAATACAGCACACGAAGACACAATTAATATGGTACAAGAATACGTAGGCGTTTGGCGAAAGTGGTTCGCGTGAAAAATATGCCTTATTTATAACAATGGCGCAATGGGCGCAAGGAGCAGATCGTTTTACGTGCGTGTCACAGCGGTGATGTTTTCGAACTAACGGTCGCTGGGCGAGCGCTTCGAAAAGACCGTTGACGTCAACACGCAATGTCAACGAGCCTCAGCTGACTCATCAGCTGTTGGGACGAGTCAGCGGACACACGTTTGAACGCGCGACGCTGCGCGCTTGACGCGGCCGCAACACAGTGTTTTACTATATCCTCCACGGCGTTCCACGCAGCAAGGGTGGGATGTACGGAAAATAGAGACTTTCTAGTTTTTTTTAATCAAATGGTCGATCTGCAAAAATTTGCAAAACTATGTTTTGTGAATTGTTATCTAGTGCGACATTCGGCAGGAGAGATAGCCCAGTTGTTATATTTCAGACTCTATACGTAAATGCCCCAAAAAAGCTCAGCTCACTAATCTCAGAAATAATTGAGTTGTTAACAAATAATTCCACTGAAACTCCTCTACAAAGAGAAGTTGCCAGCACCATTCCGCTTGATGAAGATGAGATATCATCACGTCCTACTGAATGTTCTTTGGATGATTCAAGTAGTGAATAAGATTAGCGTGTATTGTAATTAAAAAGAAATTAATAGTTATAAGGCACACATAGTTATAGTTAAACTATAATACCGTCGATTCGGTTTCTTTTCCTTTATTGAATTAGTTATATTTTTATTTTATTAATATTTTTAGTGACATAATAAACTGTGATATGAATCAGGTTTGTTTTCTAACAATTTGAACCCCATATAAACCCAATACAGTAAAAGTTGGATAACTGCACGGAACGATCTACAGCGTAAGTGCGCGGTAGTCATCCCCACCACCGAGGGAGGGGACTCCTCTGGCGCACCACAAAGCTGGACCGTCGCGAGCGTCGAGTAATGTAACCTGATCCGAGCTCGAATATCCGTGAGCCAATACTAATGCAAGAAGAAAACTTTTATATTATTGATCTTTTTATAACGAAACTTTTACTAACGTATTTCTGAGGTTTTTCTGATTAAAATAAGACCAAACACGACATAATTTGGATAATATTTACTTATGAATATCAATCGGTCTCTGCATTTCTCACTCGGAATCCAACATTATTATCACTCATTAAATATGCAAATATGATCCGAATTATATCATGTTTGATCTTTTTTTAATTGGGGAAACCTCACAAATACATTGGCAAAAGTTGCGTTAACAAGAAATCAAAAATAGGAAAATTTTCTTGTTGCATTAGTAAATGTGTCATCGACGCGTTTGTTTTGTTCAGCTCGAGTGTCGACCCTCTTTCTCTTTCTCTCGCTGTTCTTCTCTACGCTCGACAAAAAACGTAAACAAACTCCGAGCTCGGCTCGAATAGGATGGCGGCCGAGAATATTTACCTCCGCTGGATAACTGTGTGCCTCCGGTCCTGAATTTCGTGCAGTTATCCAACTTTTACTGTACCGCGAAAAAATAATTTTGTCCAGCTAGTATGCAGTATACTCGAACCACTCTGCGGTGCCGCACAGTGGGGCAAAGTGATGAAGTTTGTGTCAAAATCAAAGAACTTCTGATAGAAATGAGATAGAGCGATGATTTTTTTTTAGGTTAAAGCTGAAATATTGCAGAATAAGGGAAAATTAGAGAGATTATGGTAAGAACGTTTTTTAACTTTGAAAATCTGTGTTAAACCTGAAATATTACAACAAAATTGTGATTTATCCAATACCATGTACGGTTAGATTTTTTTCTTGACATGTTGTACATCATTTCCTGTAGATTTTGTCACGCTGATTTCAAATCCGTTTGCAAAATTGGTCTACTACCTCAGGATTTTGGAAAAAATCGATTTATGTGAATGAAACTAATAAAATCATAATTTTTTCGTTGAAATGATTTGGTAACCCACTGGTTTGAAGGTATATTGTATTCCCATATATAGAACACAATCAAAATAAGAATAATGTAGTATTTGAATGTTTCGAGTTACTTACATAGCATGAAACACTTCACATCTCGTGATCACTTGACGTATCGCTGTCACTGTCACTGGGACTCTCTGTAGGCTGTGTGTGGCTGCAATGTAATTTAAATTAGATATCTATTTTCTATAATTATATTTTCGAAATCACCAGAAATAAAAAAATCACCTTACTTCATGTGTAAATGAAAATATAATTATGGAAAATAGATATCTAATTTAAATTACATTGCAGCCACATACAGCCTACAGAGAGTGCCAGTGACAATAACAGCGATACGTCAAGTGATCACGAGATGTGAAGTGTTTCATGCTTTGTAAGTAACTCGAAACATTCAAATACTACATTATTCTTATTTTGATTGTGTTCCATATATGGGAATACAATATACCTTCAAACCAGTGGGTTATCAGACCATTTTAACGAAAAAATTATGATTTCATTAATTTCTTTCATATAAATCGATTTTTTCCAAAATCCTGAGGGAGTAGACAAATTTTGCGAACGGATTTGAAATCAGCGTGATAAAATCTACGGGAAATGATGTACAACATGTCAAGAAAAAATCTAACCGTACATGGTATTGCATAAATCACAATTTTGATGTAATATTTCAAGTTTAACACAGATTTTCAAAGTTAAAAAACGTTCGTTCCATAATCTCTCTAATTATACGATCAAACGAACTTACTTGTACGTGAAGTTCGATCGTAATTATATTGAGCGCCTCGTTCGAAGATGATTACACGTAGTACTGTCAGTTGTCGGGGACCTCACAACGTTTAGAGTTATTTAAAATTTTTACATATAGTATATCGCGCGTTCGCACCTTCTCCTAGCGACCACTCGCCACGATCGTCATATTTTTAGCTTGATGTGAGACGGAGGAGGAGGCATCACACACACTTTTTTATTTTTATTTTAGGGTTACACTTTCGGTTTAAATCGGGTGGGATGTAATCATCTTCGAACGGGGCGCTCAATATAATTACGATCGAACTTCACGTACAAGTAAGTTCGTTTGATCGTATAATTATATAGAGCGCCTCGTTCTCGAGATTACACGTAGATGTTCAGAGCCTGTGTGATGCTCGATTCCTTTCTCTTACAGAATATCAGGTTCCAAAAACAGCTGACGCAAAAGATTCGTGTGACTGATGAATCGGTCTATTATAAAATTTGGCAAAAGTCTGCGAGTGATCAGACCAACCTACAGTGCGTCTAATAGTACTTATGTCTATTCCTTTCCTAGTGGCTGCGGATAGGGTCGCGTGTCTAGTGCTGTATGCCGTGAACGTATTTGTGTCCACGCCTGCCTTTTTTTAGCAATGATTTTATCCATTTGCTCAAGGTTTGTGTGCCCACTGGTTGAAAAGGCCTACGGACCGACAAGAAAAGTCTACCGTTTTCTGCACGTTTATCTTTAGTAAATTCTAAGTAATCTAAAAGTGCCTTTGCCGCACAGACATTTGGTCTTTCTTTGAAAAAAGGTAGCACCAGGTTCGGCTGCACTCTCCCTGGCTTTGAGGTTTTAAGCAAGTCTGGTATTTTAATTTCTATACCCGACGCCGTTAAAGCAATATTACTAATGTCTATAAGCGCAAGCGTTTGTAACCGATGCGCTGTGACTAGTGCCAAGAGCGTCGCTGTTTTTTTCTGATAACTCCTGACCCCTGTACTTATGCGAGAGCTGACGGTTTTCAATAAACTTTAGTACAGGCTCAGTGTCCCAGGTACTGGAATACTTAGGCTTCGAGGGTCTTTGTCTAAATATTCCCCTAAAGAATCTGGATATTACGGGATCTTTTGAAATATTATTAGATGCTATTAGTGATATGGCAGCCCTAGCAGAATTGAGGGTTCCATATCCCGCACCTTCCTGGAATTTTTTGGTCAAGAATTCTATTACTGCGACGTTGTTCGGTTGAAAAACGTTACACCCTCTTGTTCTTGCAAAGATTGCCCACTCCTTTAGGCAACCATTATATTGTTTTAAGGTGGCTTCCGACAAGGATGCTACTATGATATCCAGTGATCCCTCTGGGACTCCCTGGTTCAAAAAGGCTTGTCGG
Organism: Andrena hattorfiana; assembly: GCA_944738655.2. Classification (NCBI taxonomy): domain Eukaryota; kingdom Metazoa; phylum Arthropoda; class Insecta; order Hymenoptera; family Andrenidae; genus Andrena; species Andrena hattorfiana. The sequence continues at coordinate 16,888,466 of OX122895.1, read as the reverse complement.
ACAATCTTCCTGCTACTAGCTGTAGCTTTGTCGTCAACGGATGATGTTTCTTCCTGCACGGAGAAATTAGTAGGTTTAGTGAGGGTTGAAAGTTTAATGCTGGTTTTGTGAGCAGCGATGTGAACACTGGATACCACGGCTGTGTCGGCCAGTACGGGGCAACCAACGTTCCCGTGGCTCTATTATGTATTATTTTTTGCAATGATTTTAAGATCAGTGAGAATGGGGGAAATGCATAGAAATTCTCATTCTCCCAAGAGATTGTGAAGGCATCTACGATTGCAGCTTCTGGATCTTGGTATTTTGAACAGAATCTTCTACACTTTGCGTTGATTCTAGACGCAAACGTGTACACCAAAAGTCTTTACTATCCTTTCATATGCTTCCATGGATAGCTCCCATTCGGTATCTATATTCGTAACCCGAAATGCTGCGTCTGCCTCCACATTCTCCTTAGATGGTATGTATGATGCCACTATCCATACACTCCTCACCTCGCACCATTGCCAAATTTCGCGTGCTAGCTCACTTAGACGTGGGAATTGTACGCCACCTGCCCTATTTATATACGATATTGCAGTTGTATTGTCCATGCGTAAGAGGACTTCACAGTTGGAAAGCTGTGATACAAAACTCTTAAGAGCAAATAGGGCTGCTAAGAGTTCTAGAAAATTCATGTGAAAACCTCTTCCTAATTCATGCCAAAACCCATACGTGCTAACACCCCATCTTGTCAGGGATGAGTCATAGCTTATTTCGGTTTCGAAATGGTTTACCCTTATCGAATTAACGCCTATCTTCACATTATTTTTCCACCACTCGAAATCCTCACCTAACTTGCCTTGGATAACCATTATTGCCTCATAATTGTTGTCATTAGATAAAAGTGCTAGGTACTTTTGTCGTTCTGCTCTTCTTCTGCAATAAGTCCAGCTATACGCCACTGCTGGGCAAGCCGCGGTTAAGACTCCTAGGACATGAGCGAATTCTCTAATTTTACATTGGCTATGTACCTTAAATCGCTCCAGGAGTGCCAAGATCTGACATTTTTTCTTGTCTGTTAACTGTATTGAGTATGTTTCTGAATCAAGGACTTGCATCTTTGTCTAGGTATGATTGAACTTTTTTCATAATTTATGACAAAACCTAGATATTCTAGCAGTTGTATTGTTTGTTTTATATTATACTTACAAGACTCGCCTGTATTACCCAAAACGAGTATATCATTCAGGTAGATGACAGATAGCAGACCTCTTCCCCGTAACACACTCATTACAGGTTTCATTATCTTTGTGAAAATGTAAGGGCTTGTGCACAGCCCAAAGGGTAAGCAAGTGAACTGGTATAGCCTCCCTTCGAGGCAGAATCTTAGAAATTTTCTACTCTTTTTACATACCGGAATGAGGAAATATGCATCCTTTAAATCTAGTGAGCGCATGAAAGCGCCTGGCGTAAGCAATTGTTTGTTAAATTTAATATCTTCCATTTTGAAGTGCACCGGTTCCATAAATTTATTTAATTTCTTTAGATTCAGAATAAACCTATTTGAACCATTCGGCTTTTTAACTAGAAAATAGGAGGACAAGAATTGCCCCTCGCAGTCTTCGCACTGCTCGATGGCCCCTTTTTTGACGAGCTGTCTAACCTCTTTTCTTAAATCTGAGATTTCGGTCTCTGGCCTTGGGGGCTCTCGTGGAAATTCATTCTGGTGAGGGGTATGAGAGAAATCCAGCTCATATCCTCGCAGGTAACCCAATATCCTATTGTCTTTGGTAATGGTTTCCCAGTTAGAAATGAAATACTTAAGCCTGCCTGCATGGCTTTTTACCTGCATTACTTCTGGGTCGCCACCTGGTTCGTCGATTGGATCAGCGGTCGTTTGCCTGTTTGAGGCCCGCGACGTTGACTCCTGCTGTGTTGTCTGAATCGAACCTCTTGATACTTCCTGTTTGCCCTTTGATACGTGCCCACCTGTCGGACCCTCACAGATGGGTTTCTCCAGTTTCCCTGGTTATGCGATTTTTGAGACAATCTTTTTACTGTCAGTTTGTCTGGCGCCTTGATGGCCGCGCATGCCTTCTCTATTGTTTTTGCTTCATTAACCTGCTCCGCAAATTTTTCTCCATATAGCCATTCATCTGAGACCGTCGCATCTAAGGTAGGCTTTACGGCCTTGTTCATTAGTGGGGTAATGAATGATTTTCGGCAGACCGACCCTTGGTGGAAAACGTGTGTCAGCATTTTTCCTGTATCACACAGGTGTTCTATTAGCGTTAGACGATCTACTCCTTCCTCCTCATCTGTGATGAGCATTGAAATTGCGCTCCCCAGTGAGGACAATGCTGTTCCAGCTGCGTTTTGCGCGTCTGCGAAATATTGGTCTCTTTTATTGGCTATGTCGGACATTGCTGGGACTACTTCTAGATTAATTTTGGGAGCTTCGGTCCACAACTCGCCCTTGCAGGGATACTTCCCTAGAAGTGTCTTTTTTGTCTCCTCCGAGAGACCTTCAGACATCCATTTCTGCCACCTAACTATAATGTCCGGATGAATATTTACTGCGGACTGTGCAGGCGCAGGGAGATCTTCTCCCAGTTTGCTCAGTATGTCATCCTCCAATACTGCATGCTCCTGTGGCAGAGCCTCACTATTCGTGGGTTCATGCGCAGAGAGTGAGATTTCCGAGTCGTTGTCATCTCCACTCAGGTCGCTCTGCGACTGGTTTATAGTGTTTTCTTGGCTATTACCTGTAATAATGTGTGTATTTGTAATAATAAATCCTATAGCTAAGTACGTGTACGCTTATTGCAAAACAGTTATAATTCGCGTGAAAATTATTGCGTCGCAACTTAAGCTTATTGCGTCAGGTTGTGTTTCGTGTAGAAAACTTCACGCTATTACATTAGGTTATAGTTCGTGTGGAACTTAACCCTATTGGCTCAGGTTATAGTTCGTGGGGAACTTAACCCTATTGGCTCAGGTTATAGTTCGTGTGGAACTTAACCCTATTGTTTCAGGTTATAATTCGTGTGGAACTTAACCTTATTGCATCAGGTTATATTTCGTGTGGAAATTGACCTGAATTACCACGTACTTATCACAACAAATGTGAAAAAAATACTAATATAGCTTAACCCACGTGCTTATTGCGCTAGACTGTAGACCGTGTGGGTCCACTCCTAGGCTATCGTGTGTTTATTGCACATTGATTATACTATGCAATCTTTTAAACTTACCCGCCCGCGCTTTATTAGCTTTATCGAGATTTTCCGAAGGGCGAGGGTTTTTTTTAGACCAGGTAGAGCACGTGTGACCATGTTTGTTAGATTAAGTATCTGCTTCTGCATGTTCTCCATTTGAATACGCATATTTTTGTTTTCTTCTTCGCGTTCTGTTAAACTACTCCTAGAACGCCTGTGTTTCTTACACTTTCCCATGTTAGGAAAAAATATTTAACTTATTTAATTGAAAAAATTACGCGCTGCGAAAAAGGGATACGTCTGAGGTTCCCTGCACAACGAAACAATATGACGATCGTGGCGAGTGGTCGCTAGGAGAAGGTGCGAACGCGCGATATACTGTATGTAAAAATTTTAAATAACTCTAAACGTTGTGAGGTCCCCGACATCTGACAGTACTACGTGTAATCTCGAGAACGAGGCGCTTTATATAATTTTCCCTTATTCTGCAATATTTCAGCTTTAACCAAAAAAAATCATCGCTCTATCTCATTTCTATCAAAAGTTCTTTGATTTTGACATAAACTTCATCACTTTGCCCCACTGTATGCCGTATTCCTAAAGAATAGGGACTCTGTTGCTGGAGGATCTGGCCACGGATTGGGGAAGGCTACGCCTTTTGGTAAGAGGACTGTGAATACTCTCAGAGCCGGCCTTATAGTTTGCGGGGCCCAGAGCAAAAGTCGATATTATTGAAAACATCTAATAGAGAACAGTTAACCTTAAGGCGGGGTCCCACTAGTGCAACGGCGCGCTGCGCAAGATGTTTTTGTCCACTTGAAAGGGTCTAATTTATGAGGCTGCGCGCACGGAATAGGCCGACGCTCTGCCAGGCAAACACACGAATGCTTGACGCGCACGTCAAAGATAGTGGAAATACTAGCCTCCTTTCCTACATGTTGCTTTGTTTATCTAAATAAAGCTAACGTCGACGATTGGGTCAGTAGCCGAAACAACGCCTTCATACTTCATATTACTTGAGATGTTTGAAGGGGTTTACTACGTCGCGGTCACCAATTGCTGGAAACTGTGTTTGAAATGAAATGAAGAAAATTCCCTGCCGTAGCTTCTCTACCACAGTTCCACCATCACTTTCAATATCGCTCAGTCATTCGCTATCTCGGTGTCCTGTTTGTTTTTTTTTCTCACACGATATGAGATTGAGGGTAGTTACCACCAGGGAGTCGAGACCGATAGAATTTCGGTTACGGTCGCGGTTGGGGTCACCGAGACGTCCGATATGGCATTTACGGTTCTCTCAACCAAACCGGAGAGCGACGATCGGTCCGAAGTTTTTTCTCAACCGATAACCGCGAGAGAATTTTTCTCATACTTACGATCAACCGAAAGTCTAGACCGGTCAGGAATACGGTCGCGTTAATTTATGGAGAGGTTGGAGTTAATGTATGGAGAGGTTCGCAAAACGGTCAACCGAGAGTTTCGACCGATTGCAATGCGGTTGACGCAAAGTCGGGAGAAATAGAAATGCGGGTAACTAGAATTTATCACCTCATGAGAAATAGGAAGAAAATAGAAATACGCTCGATTAAAATTTTTTTAAACAAATTGTTACTATCCCTGTTGCGAATCGCAAATTGTGACTAAAATTATTTAGTAGGTTATTTTAATTATTTTTTATCACGTTAGTAACCTGGCCTTACATCTTTTGTAATCCACGGCGAAATACATAGTATAAATGAAACAAATTTATAATAATAAATAAAATCAATTAATTTAATTTATATATAAATGCTTAAAAATATATTTACGTCTTTTTCTAAATATATTAAATTTTATAGATAATTTTATAAACACCTACTTTAAATATTTTTATAAATAAAATATTACTTTTATAGCCGTAATGAAATATTTTTATAAATAATTTTCAGAAATAATTTATATTTTTATCAATAAAATATTTAGTTATAAATAAACAAAGTTAATGATGGATAAGTTTTAAGGATTAACAATTTGTTTTGGAAACAATAACAGTCAATTTTCAGAAGTTTACACGCTGATAACGCCAAAGTTTTTTCAAAAGTAAAACGTTAATGTTAATAAAATTCTCATCATTTATAATGTACCTATGCATATTGTACAAGAAATGGAATTTTTAGACCAATTGATATAATGAATGAAATTGCAAACATTTATGATGTTTTCTACAAACACAATACTATGTGCTTATATTTTTCGACTAATATAGCAGGAAGGTCATTCCACTCGATCACTTTTTGACGTAAATGTCAGTAATTTTTATCAAAATGAAACATGATGTAACTAGTCGAAGTGAAATTAGAGGGAGTTAGTTATTATTTTGATGGTTCCGAATTTGTTTCAGGACCACAATAATTGTGAATTCATTACTTTTTGCATATCCCTTTTTGAAACTACGCTATACTCATAAACTTTTATCTTTGGAACTATTTATCGTATTGCATTCATTCTTTTCTTTTTTAATTTAGATTATTTTGCATGAAATTCATTTTTGTAACATCAAAAAATATAGACAAATTCTTATTTTCCCAATTTTGCCTGCAACATCATATGTTTATTAATTCTAAATAAGTATGACCATCTTTCTAGCCTACTGTCTACAAAATAAGGTTTTTCGTAGGATGGTATGTTCGAAGGCAGCGCTGAAGCACTATTCAGGACGGTTTATCATACCACTCCAACCCTCGTCTTAGGGGAGAGGTGCTATAAAAGGGACAGGTCTTAAATGGGACAAATCGAATTGACAAAATTCTAAACGCATTACACATGCAAGTTGTTTTCCTGTTTATAGCAACACTAGTGCCGAGTTTTTTGACGTACAGTATTGTCTCCGTATGTGCTCGGTTTGGTGTACACGATAGGTGTTCGTCGCTACCCCCATCACTTCTGTCTCACTCTTGTCCGGCGAAGGCAAGAGCGAGATGAAACGAGAGCGAGCGAGAGCCACTGAAAGCGTGCGAGGACGGTACGAGACAGACGACGCGTTGATGTTTTATCTCCCTCCGTCTTTCGGGCACCGTGACACTCCGTCCTTTGCGTGCGCGACGAGCGTGCGCGATGGTCGCAAGCACTTAGGTGAGCACGGGAACCGCATCGCAAAATCGTGACGCAGGCCCGGCTCAAGCCTTTTTTGCGCCTTAAGCGAACTTGTCAAATTGCGCCCTTTATTATAATACATTTATTTTAGATTATTTATGACTTTACTCTGCAAAATTAGGCGACTGCCTAGGGCGGAAAGTCGACAAGAGGTGCAAAATGATATTTTCATTACTGGTATTGTGGAAAATAAACTTTAAAATTAAATATTACAAGTTGTACTATAAGTGGATTAAACTACGAATACAAATTCAGAGTAAGCTTATCAATAATCTCAAATAAATGTATTATAATAAAAGGCGTAATTTGGCAAGCTCGCCTAGGGCGCAAAAAAGACTCGTGTCGTGCCTGGCTATCTGACCGTGGCGCGCATGCGTCGAGCAGTCACGATTCCATCTGAGTGCTCGCACCCGTCGCGCACGCTCGCCGCGCACGCAAAGCGTTCCATCTCACTCCCCCCTTCGGCCAGAAAGGACCGAGAAACGAACATTCGGAATTAGGGATCTGTGCACGATAGGAGTTCAACGCCGGTCCCGACCAGCGAGCACATACGGAGACAATACTGTATATTTCACTGCTGTCTCACTTGCAACAGAGTAATAATCCGCGGTTGATGTTTTTCGGCAGTAAAAGTAAATTTTCGTTGATTTTCTGTCTTTTCTGAGATCAAAATATGTCCAAAGTGTTAAAGTTTTAAAATCGCTAAAATAGCCTGTATTCAACTGAAAAGAAAATACTTAACAGGTAAGCTTAATTGATTGATTTGCTTGTTTTGAAGTTATTTTATATTAAACTCACTTATAGTCTTAAAAGGGACAGCATAACAAGTCTTAAATGAGACGACCGTTTCATGGCTGTCCTTCTCATACACATGTACTGTTGGACACTATATTTTACTTTCCTGTAAAGTTATTAGTGCATCATCTGATATATACAGGGTGTCCGCGGGAAGAGTGGACAGCTGGATATCTCCTAAACTATTGGAGACAAAAATATTTAAAAAATAGGGAATTGCATGGTTCGAGGGGGCCAACTTATTAGCGCGGACGAATTTTTTTTCGATTATTATTTTAAAAGATACGATGGTCAAGTTCGGTTTTTTAAATGGAACTATTTTTTCTGAAGACCTGAGTTGATAGTGCGTTCTAAGACAAATTCAATAAGCTTTAATGTATACACTTGATTTCCACTGGTTTTTGAGATATTGCGCTTGCAAATTTACTGATTTTCCCTGGAAGAAAACTCGCTGGAATAGCAAGGACCGGGGACGGTCTTGCTGGCGCCACGAGTGGCCTTGCCTGTTGAAACAGATACCTACCTGCCAAAGGTCTACGCCAGGAATGGCAGGCCCAAAGGCTGGACAATTCTTTTCCGTCAGAAATGCTACTTAGGTAGGTACATCTGCGGTATCGAGAAGCGCACCGTTACTTTTATTTCGCACTTGCTTCTACGCTCGGATGGCCGGTTCTTTTGGGAGGGATGTAAGTTCAATTGGTTAGGTTAGGAGGTGTGAAAGTTGCTAGACTAAATTTCAACCATAGGGAGCAGATTATATTAGAACCAATCGAATTTGCATCCCTCACAAACGGCTGCTCTCTTGAAGAGGCCCTCTTCACAGCAATACCTCCTCCCCAGTGCCCACCTTCTCTCGCACAGAATACGATGACGCATGCTTTTGTTTTGATATTAAAGCTCGTGTTTATATTCGAAAGGACCACGTGTCAACAGCGGGCTACCATTTTTCTTCCCGTGTCTCTCTAGGCGTATTGACGGTGGATTGTAGGAGCGTAGATGTCTGGATGCCAGTTATTGAACTCAGGAGACGATAGAAACACTTTATTACAAAACACACATGTACTATAATTAAAGTAAATCGTATTCCTCTCGGGAAGGAGTACTGATAATCATCGAACTTGCGCCCTACTTCGCGCAGACCGATTACACGGAGGGTAGTCAAGTCACACACTGCACAAATGATAAGCCGCGTCTAGACGTTGCGAGGCTGCAGCGCAAGGCGTGCCTCGCGGAGTGAAAAGTCTGGAGAGTCCTTAGCTCGCCTTGGTCACTTTGCAAAGCAACCTCGTGCTGCTGCCGTGGCGAGGACAACACCCCGCAGTGCCTCGCCGAATTTTATGGCTTTCGACCCTCGAAGGGTTTGGAATCTCATTAAGAAGTGAGAAATGTTCAGGATTTCAAATGTTTGCTTCTTTTCTTCATCGTATGGAAGGGGAAAGTGATGCCATTGGATTCCTGGCGTTCCGTCGACTAAAATCATACCAAATTTCATGTAAATCGGAATATTTTTAACCAAGACAAGTCAGCTTGAAATGATATAAAACGATTATTCATGGAATTTCCTTCATTATGGTCCGAATTACGTCGTATTTGGTGTTAGTTTCATCGGCAAAACATAAGGAATCAATTGGCCTCATTTTCGCAAAGATCTGATGAGAAATGCGGAAATCGAAGATTTCTAACTTCTTAATAGGGACTCGAACCCCTTCGTGGGTCGAAAGCCATCAAATTCGAGGGGCACTGCGGGATGTTGTCCTCGCCACGGGGTGACGGGCGTACCACCATAATTACCCTGTATCTGTTTAAGAAATAAAATAATTCTTTATTCTTTATCGTATGGATATGGAAGTGTCGCCGATGGATTCCTTGTGGTTTTCCGATGAAAATCATTTCAAATGTCGTGTAAATCGGACAACTTTTACATAGGGAATACAAATAGCTAGTGTCAAAGTAGTCCGATTTGCATGATATTTTGTATGATTTTCATCAGAAAAACATAAGGAATCCATTGGCGTCACTTTCATTTCGATATGATGAAGAAAAGAATTTCTTAATACGCTGTAAGGGATATTTCACCCTCGACTGCGGGGGCTCGACCTCAATTCGCTACGTTCGACCCAGAAACATACCTTTTTCCGAAGCAAGCCATAAAAATCGGGTGAGGCAATGCGAAGGCCTGTCCCCGCCACGGGGTACCAGGCCGCAACTTTTTGACGGGCGTAGCTCCAGAATCATCCTGTACCTGCCTGTTTCAGAAATAAAATAATTCTTTATTCTTTATCGTATGGATATGGAAGTGTCGCCGATGGATTCCTTGTGGTTTTCCGATGAAAATCATTTCAAATGTCGTGTAAATCGGACAACTTTTACATAAGGAATACAAATAGCTTGTGTCAAGGTAGTCCGATTTGCATGATATTTCGTATTATTTTAATCGACGGAACGCCAGGAATCCATTGCCGCCACTTCCCCTTCGATACGATGAAGAAAAGATACAAACATTTGAAATCCTGAACAGTTCTCACTTCTTCATGATATTCCAAACCATTCGAGGGTCGAAAGCCATAAAATTCGGCGAGGCACTGCGGGGTGTTGTCCTCGCCACGGCAGCAGCACGAGGTTGCTTTGCAAAGTGACCAAGGCGAGCTAAGGACTCTCCAGACTTTTCACTCCGCGAGGCACGCCTCGCGCTGCAGCCTCGCAACGTCTAGATGCGGCTTATCATTTGTGCAGTGTGTGACTTGACTACCCTCCGTGTAATCGGTCTGCGCGAAGTAGGGCGCAAGTTCGATGATTATCAGTACTCCTTCCCGAGAGGAATACGATTTACTTTAATTATAGTACATGTGTGTTTTGTAATAAAGTGTTTCTATCGTCTCCTGAATTCAATAACTGGCATCCAGACATCTACGCTCCTACAATCCACCGTCAATACGCCTCGTAGAGAGACACGGGAAGAAAAATGGTAGCCCGCTGTTGACACGTGGTCCTCTCGAATATAAACACGAGCTTTAATATCAAAACAAAAGCATGCGTCATCGTATTCTGTGCGAGAGAAGGTGGGCACTGGGGAGGAGGTATTGCTGTGAAGAGGGCCTCTTCAAGAGAGCAGCCGTTTGTGAGGGATGTAAATTCGATTGGTTCTAATATAATCTGCTCCCTATGGTTGAAATTTAGTCTAGCAACTTTCACACCTCCTAACCTAACCAATTGAACTTACATCCCTCCCAAAAGAACCGGCCATCCGAGCGTAGAAGCAAGTGCGAAATAAAAGTAACGGTGCGCTTCTCGATACCGCAGATGTACCTACCTAAGTAGCATTTCTGACGGAAAAGAATTGTCCAGCCTTTGGGCCTGCCATTCCTGGCGTAGACCTTTGGCAGGTAGGTATCTGTTTCAACAGGCAAGGCCACCCGTGGCGCCAGCAAGACCGTCCCCGGTCCTTGCTATTCCAGCGAGTGTTCTTCCAGGGAAAATCAGTAAATTTGCAAGCGCAATATCTCAAAAACCAGTGGAAATCAAGTGTATACATTAAAGCTTATTGAATTTGTCTTAGAACGCACTATCAACTCAGGTCTTCAGAAAATATAGTTCCATTTAAAAAACCGAACTTGACCATCGTATCTTTTAAAATAATAATCGAAAAAAAATTCGTCCGCGCTAATAAGTTCCCTATTTTTTAAATATTTTTGTCTCCAATAGTTTAGGAGATATCCAGCTGTCCACTCTTCCCGCGGACACCCTGTATATTCTATTGGAGACCTTACGGTTCATATTTGTCACAAAAGTGGTATTCATGAAAAAAATGCTTTAAACAATATGCTTTTTTACACCAGGAGCATCTAACTATCGGTGTTTCATCGCAGAGTGCACATTTCATTTCCGTATTCTGTTCAAAAGCAAGGTCTACAGGATTCACAAAATCTCCTAACTTTTGTTCTGTGTATCCACTTTTATACCAAGGATACTGGAATAGATTTATATATCTGAGTGAAGATAATTGGTTGTGTACAAGTGATTGTAATTTAATTACATTATTTCTTAAATGAAGATTAACGTCATAGTTATGCAAAAGTACATCATCGGAGAAACGCCTAACATAATTCTTCCACACCCTAAATCCATAAACATCTAGAGGTTGGATTTGTCCAGTGGTACCTTTTGGTACCATCTTAATTATAATTTCTTTGCCCACTGGTGTCGCATCACGTACATCTTGTTCACAGTGCCCACTCCAAGAGTCTAGCAACAACACACTTGTTTGTTTGGTTTTAGGAAAAAAGACTTCTTCCAACCAGGTTTTGAAATGAGCTGCAATATTAAATTAAAATCCGTCGTAACTACACATACAGTATTGTCTCCGTATGTGCTCAGTTTGGTGCACACGATACGTGCTTGTCGCTATCCCCACCACTTCTGTCTCACTCTTGTCCGGCGAAGGCAAGAGCGAGATGGAACGAGAGCGAGCGAGAGCCACTGAAAGCGAGCGAGGACGGTACGAGACAGACGATGCGTTGATATTTTGTCTTCCTCCGTCTTCTGGGCGCCCTGACTCTCCGTCCTTTGCGTGCGCGACGAGCGTGCGCGATGGTCGCAAGCACTTACGGTGAGCACGGTAACTGCTTCGCAAAATCTTGGCGCAGGCCCGGCTCAAGTCGTTTTTGCGCCCTAAGCGAACTTGTCAAGTTGCACCCTTTATTATAATACATTTATTTGAGATTATTTATGACTTTACTCTGCAAAATTAGCCGACTGCCTAGGGCGGAAAGTCGACAAGAGGTGCAAAATGATATTTTCATTACTGGTATTGTTGAAAATAAACTTTAAAATTAAATATTACATGTTGTGCTATAAGTGGATTAAACTACGAATAAAAATTCATAGTAAGGTTATCAATAATCTCAAATAAATGCATTATAATAAAGGGCGTAATTTGAAAAGTTCGCCTAGGGCGCAAAAAAGACTCGTGCCGTGCCTGGCTATCTGACCGTCGCGCGCATGCGTCGAGCAGTCACGATTCCATCTGAGTGCTCGCACCCGTCGCGCACGCCCGCCGCGCACGCAAAGCGTTCCATCTCGCTCCCCCCTTCGGCCAGAAAGAAGCGAGAAACGAACACTCGGAATTAGGGATCTGTTCACGATAAGAGTTCAACGCCGGTCCCGACCAGCGAGCACATACGGAGACAATACTGTATATGTATAGTTAATTTTCAATTATCAATAAGAATTATCTTTAATTAAGATAATTTCAAAATATACATTACCAGATGTGAGTTTTCCAGATTTTGATGCCGTCACGTACACGTTCGTTGAGTTAAATAATGTTTTTTCAACAATTGGTTCAAATTCTCCATTTGCTTCTCGCAAGACCATAAAGAGGGGTGACAATAATCTTCCATCCGCAGTTATTGTTGGTTGTATTGTATAACTATGTGTCGTTGAAAATACAGATTGTACAACACATTCTACATTTTTTGTGCCTCGCACTGCTAAGGTTCGTCCAGAATGTATTTCTAATTGAAATCCACTCTGGTCTGAATTATATATATTGTGAGGTCCGATTATGGCACTCAAAGGCTTTACTTCCTTAACAAAGTCTGTAGGTTTGACTTTTAATACTTCATCGTCTTCTATTGTTGTTCGTGTAACAAATTTGGTTATTTTCCGTGAAACAATGCGATGAGCTTTTGTAAAATTATTTACCCATTTTCTAGAAGCTTTAAAAACCATGTTATCATTACCCTGCTCCTTATATGCCTTCAAAGCCCATCGTCGACTATCTCTGTAATGTAAAATATAACCGGCATCAATAGCTTCCCTCAAATTTTGTATTACATACTCGGAAATTTGTGCTAATCTTTCTCGTTTGGTTCGTCCTACTTCAATTTGATGAGCCCATCGCCGTAATTGCCGTTCAGAAGAAACATATTTAAAATTATGTTGAACTGTATTAAGCTTACGCTTTTTTCCTCCGCCATTCCAAAATGCAAGTGCTCTCCGCTTATAGTCAACATCAACATCTTTATCACGTTGAGAACAAACTCCTGTATATGTTTCTTCAGACTAATTTTCATCATTATCATCTTCATCAACAGCTTCAACTTCACACTCTTTAAACTGATCCAGAAAGTCCAATGAAAACTCTTCCGAAACTTCGACTACATTAAATTCAAATGTGCTATCAAGCAACATCTTTTGTATAGATTCTTTTAATTGTACTTCCTCCCTTGTTATAGGAGTTTCCATCAAGTACATACTTTGAAATGTTACTAATAATAAATTGATCACGTTCAGCGGACTAATAATCGTTTTTAATCGCGAGAACTGTAGTTACAAATTCTGTGAAAACGTGAAGCACTCGGATGTGACTGAAGAACAAACCAGTTTTCGAGAAATAACGTACCGCAATCTTGCAGAAAATATCGCGTAACTCGATATAAGTGCTATTTTTAGCGTCATAACAATAGCGTGGGGAAAAAGATTCAAGTCAAATGCAGTTGACCATACATGTTCCGTATGAAAGAAAACCGCTGCCAATTCATTGGCACTTGGCTTCCTCAATTTTTTTTTATTTTTCCAATATTTTAATTTTAGCTTATTGAACTCCCATTGAGGGTATTTGTAATTATAATAACAATTTAGAGCTCCATCTTTATAAAGTACTATTTACCTGAATTTCCTTTATATTCGTTCAAAGCTTACGCTCCTTTTAAATATCTTATATAAGCCCGACGTAGCTGACTAACTAGGGGTTGTTCACAGGGGGTTGTCGGTAGCAATGGGAGGGCATAAAACCACTGATGTGTCACCATAAAATAATTTGTGTTTATGGTTTTTTAAGTTTTTTATGACATTTTTGACACTTTTCAAGTCTCTTAAATACGTATTGAAACGATTGCGGGTAGTTTACCCTCCAATAAAGGTGACTGACGACAAGAACATCGTCCATACAGTAAATTATGACGCAAATGAAATCTATATGAAGTTTTACTCAACACAATTTTGTACCCCGTATGAACATTAGAGGGGTGTCTAAAACACCTAAACATTCAAGCAGGCCAAAATAAAAAGACACGTATTTCTTATTTTTCGGTCCTCTAAAACATATCCAAAAACCAAAGCAATCGGAGATGAACACCTGAAAATCTTATAACTCTGGGGGTTGATTTCACCCCCTAAATATGAAAACGGGCCGCTATAAAAAACACGTATATCTTATTTTCCGGTCCTCTAAAACATATCCAAAAACCAAAGCAATCGGTGGCGGGCACCTGGGAACCCCTCCTTGTTAGATTTAAAAATAACACTTTTGGCCAGCCTTCCCTATGGTACGCGCATTATTAAATAATTAATTAATTAATTAATAAATGAATATTAAGTAGAATGCATTTTACATTTTTATACTTAGGTACAGGTAATTAACATCATTTTCAAGAAGAATATTGTAATTAATGAATTACAATATAGTATTAATTAATTATAATATTATATTGTAATTATATTAATTAATTATAATATTATATTGTAATTATATTAATTAATTATAATATTATATTGTAATTAATTGATTATAATATTCTTCTACTGTTTTTCTTCTTCTTGTTCTTCTTTTTCATCTTCACCAACACGATAACTGGAAACACGATATTCCGATCCTATGCCATAAATGTACCCCTCCAAAAACGGTGCAGGCGGCAAAGAAATGGCAATAACTCATAAGATCGCAATTTTTCGCTGGAAAATGCAACGGGCCTTTCTTCAAAAAACTTCATTCTTTATTTTACACCAAACATTGCCACTTTATCTCGCTAATACATAATTATTTCCTTAGAGGAAGAAAGAAAAATGTATAGGTCATGTATTCTCCTCTATCATGGCTGTAAAAAGTGAAATAAACTAATAAAACCAGAATATATATTAACTGACAGCATGTCAGATAGCTACCAGCACAGAAAAAAAAACGGAATATACTTTGACATTAAATGGAAAAGTCTTTCAATTCTGATCTAAAAGTTCCAGATCATATCACTAGCAACTTTCAGATCGCATATCTCTAAGAGGATTGTACAATAAAAATTGGTATTAATGAAGAATCATGCTTTCATAAGTAATAAATGAAATGTAATACAGCAATACACAGATCTATAAAATCAGGAAAAAATTTCTTCACTTTTGTCCATGTTTTCGTACAGGACGTACCACTGAGCGATGTGAATTTGGAGATTTGAACCAGAATCTTCCGGATGCGAACCTTCCTATTATACAGGGTGGATACCTATTACTCTCCTGATAGTCAATACTCTAGGGGGCGATTCTATAGGCCAACATAAGACGAAAATATAGAATACAATTTTTTAACACGGCGATACGTTTTCGAGAAAATTGGTTTTGAATTTCAGCTAAATACGAGTGCCATTTAGGCGGTTGAAAGGCACGCGGAGATAAGGGGAATGCGTCCAGTTGTCCGTAGAACAGATTGAGGGAGCAGGATGGACCCCCGTTAGGGTTACGTGTAAGCAGTTCAAAAAAATAATTTGTAAAAGTAATTAACAATAATTGTTTATTAATATTTAGGAAACTAATAAATACCCGAAGCTACAATTTTAGATTTAGGCTCCACACCCCCCTTCTCACCCGATCGGCCACTGGGCAACAGAGCAAAAACACCTCTGTTGATTTGTAAAACAATGGAAGCTGTTAGTAAAGAATATTTGCTGCTTGTCGACTTCGATTCGGACTATATTATGGTTTAATTTAATTATGTCGCAGACTCCACGTTATGTTAACAAAAGAAAAATATGGATAGAGAACGCATAGAATGAACGTGAATCGTATTCCAAATTTCGCATTGCTAAAAAAGTGGAGACATAGTGTTTTTTAACTGCTATACTGTTTTTTTTTTCAAACGTAACTGGTATACTGGGGTCGTGGCAGACCCGAAATAAAAAAGGTTACAGAAATTTGTAAAGTCGACACTCAATCAACCTCTATGAATATTTTTACTTGGGTAATGTATATAATAATAGAAATGTAGAAAGTTTAACTTATTATTATAATTATAATTATAATTATAATTTATATTATTATAATTATAATTTATTATTATAAAATTAATCAGAAATTCAGTTTACAAATTTAGACTTGGGGTCATGACCGACCCCAAGATTCCAGTTAAGGGTTAAGTTCAAAGCGCTATATTAGCAAAGAAATGTAAAATAAATCATGATTATATTTATAAGAAGGGGATTTTCTCTATTCATTTCAGATTACTTTGAAATTCTTAAAGAGATTCCTACTTTTCTTTCGAAAAACTTTTTGCAAGGATGTCCCGTTTGAATTTTGACAATGTAGAAATGTGCGAGGATACGGCAAAAGATATTGACATAATAAAGACTATAATCGACACGAAGAACGACGAAGAACCGTTCTGCATCCTAGACGTCGCTAACGTGGTACAGAAGCATCAGGATTGGATTGAAAAAATGCCAAAAGTTGTTCCACATTATGGTAAAATTGAATTAATATATATTTGACTTTGATTCTTGGTTTATGATTCGGTCATTCATTGTATGTTATTATAATTACAGCTATCAAGTGTAATCCAGATCCAACAGTCATTAAGGTCTTGGCTGCTATGAATGCTGGTTTCGATTGTGCTTCGGAAGTATGTCTTTACTTCTGTCGTCGTTAAGTAAGAATGATGAGTTTCTTTAATTTCATGACATTTATTCTTTCATACATTCGAAACAGAGTGAAATAAGACAGGTGATGAAGTATGGAGTAACCGCGGAAAGAATTATCTTTGCGCATCCAGCGAAACTGCCTTCCCATATAAAATATGCTCGGAAAATGAACGTCCAGAAGATGACTGCCGACAGTGAGAGTGAACTGGTAAAAATTAGTGAACTTTTCCCAGAAGCGAAGTGAGTAGAGCAATGGATTGACAATCATTGCCCATTGACGAACTGCGTTTCGAATATTCTTTCACCTTTCTAATGATTAACAGAGTAGTACTTCGCATCCGATGCGATGCCATGTCGTCGCTAGTACCTCTTGGATCAAAATTTGGCTGTGATCCGAATGAAGAAGCCGTTCGGTTGATACATCTTGCCAAAAGTCTTAATCTGACTTTGCATGGATTCAGCTTTCACGTAGGCAGTCTGTGTGGTGAATTAAACGCTTACAGTAGAGGTATTTCAATGTGCAAACGATTGATTAACATAGCTAGAACAATTGGCTGCAAAGATGTTCAGTTAATCGACATTGGGGGTGGATTTTCTGGTGGCACCGACTGCCGAATTGACAAAGTGAGACTGATTATCCTGCACCTACATATCTTTATCATTTTATTCATTATCAAATTTTGTTTTTTATTGTTAGCTTGCCGGTGCCATTAACAATGCCATTCGGGATATAGACCCTAGCATAACAATTATTAGCGAGCCAGGACAGTATTATGTGTCGTCGGCAATTACTTTGGCATCGTACTTGCATACAAAGAAAGTTGTTCCCATGGAAGAGAAAATGATACAAATGTACTACATGAACTGTGGCGTGTACAGTTCTTTTATATGTGAGTTGTTCAACTTGAAGTCGAGAATTCCAATTCCCTTGCATAAGGTACCGGTATTATTGTATGATCCAAGATACTATCATTCAACTAGAGTATTGTAAACAGTAATGTTTTCTACATGGAATATGTATTTGTGCTTCAGCCAGTGAGCGACGAGAAATTTCTTTCTTTTCTTTGGGGTCCAACATTGTGCCCCATGGACTGTGTATTGAAAGATGTATTGCTGCCGGAATTTCAAGTTGGCGATTGGCTAATATGGAAGGACATGGGGGCGTACAGTGTGTCGTTTACTTTTCCATTTAATGGTTACAAAGCACCCATAGTGTATCCATTTGTGAGGAAAAGTCAATGGTCCGTATTGTTTTGTGAATTACTTACATGACATAGATATAAAACGAATTTATTGTAACATATATTTAAGTATTAATCTATTTTCAGGAAGACTATTGTTGCACACATATGAATTTAGAACAGAAACCGCGGGTATCGTATTAATTTGCTGTAATACTACCACGATACCAGTGGACGGTGGTGGGGTATGGGGCAGAGGTATGAGGGTGGAAGGAGCGAGAAATAGAAAAGATCCAGGAAAGATATATAAGGTGGACGCTGGAGTTGGACTGGAGGACACCGGGATATATGGTGAGGGAGGAGATGAAGAGGAAAAAACAGAGGGCGCGTGTGGAAGGAAGGGCATGGTGGTACGAAGAGAAGTTAGGCAAGGGAGAGGAGGGGATTCACTTTAAATAAAATCGTGGGGCACGATATTTCGTAAATGGATATGAATCACTTTAATACTAGTAGTTATATCACTTTAATTAGAAAGTTTTCCTTCGCATTAATAAAACAAAATATTTTAATTGCGGGATATAGATTGTAATGTGACATAAAATTGATAAACTGTAGTTGTAGGTGGATGTTCCAGTTGCCAACCGATACTTCAACTTCTGGTTGCACATGGTGCCACATGATTTTATTTAAAGTGAACTATTTAAAGTGATATTAACACCATCAAAATTCTAGTACAAGAAATGAATTATTTTTTAGTTTATTGTGCATTTTTAATAAAATCGTTTATTATGCGCGATTCAATTATAAAACAATAACTGCAATTATAAGAATATACAAGACTTTCATTTCGACACATTTCTTATTAAATGGTATTATAATCTTTAGTTTTCTTAAAAAGATTACGCATCTTCAAATGTTTAAACAGATGGGACATGAATTTATATATACATATCTATATACATAAAGCGGAAAGTATTATCGTGTCTGTGCGGAGTAAACGCGGAAACCAATTCTCCTGCGGATTCTACAGATGTGTAGAGACAACATTTGGAAAGGTTTTAGGCTATCTATCATCTCGATATTCCTAAATGGGACTGAGTAACAAGCGAAATAGTGAAGTGAGGCAGATAAATTTTATCTTACGTGACGTCTACCGCGGTGCGCACAAGAGATGCGCGTATGGTTGCCTGTACAGTGTTGGGGATCACGGTTGCCAGCACAGGCACGTGCCGCGGCGTGAGCAGCGGCGGAGGGGAGAGTCGAATTAGTATGTACAGCAGGCATGCACAGGACCCCCAATTCCGGGCGAGAGCGCATATTCGAGCTCAAGCTGAGCTCGAGCTCGAGCTCCGAGCTCGTTCAAGGACAAGCGAGTCCGCCAACGGAGTCGGGAGCAGCTGGAGTAGTGGGAGCGTCGCAGGCTACCGCAGGGTTTCCAGAGTTTGACGCTCCGAAAATAAGGCACATTTTGAGGAATTTTTAAAAGAAAAGTATTGAGTATTATAATTCCAATCTCTGTACTTTTATTAATTGAAATTTGAAAAATGTGTCCAAATTTTTGTATGCAATAATAGTAATTTGGTTCAAAGTTGTAATGGTAGTAGTAAAAGGGGTTTGAAAAAAGAGTTTGTTGCTGGCGAACATGATTTTGGCTGTCGTAATCATCTGAAACAAGAAACGTACAATTTTTCTTAATCTATATGAGTGTAGTTATCGTATGAACTTTAGTTCATGTTGAATTAATAATGTTGAAAAGCACAAAAATGGTTGTATTTCAAATGAAAACATTAATTTTTGAAAAAGCATTTGTTACTTTTCTGTGTTGCAAAATTGAATTTTTGCAAATAATTACTTCATTCTAGTTCAAACGATAACCACACTCATATAGATTAAGAAAAATTTTCCGCTTTTTGTTTCCGATTACTACGACAGCCAGAATCATTTTCGCCAGCAACAAACTTTTTTAAACCCTTCTTACTGCTATCATTATAAATTTGAACAAAATAATTGCATACAAAAATTTAAACATTTTTCAAATCTCAATTAACCCTCCATATCCTGTGCCTGAGTAAATTTTAACCAACAGCTTGAGATCGCTAACGCACACAGTGACGGGGCTGTGTATGTCTGTCACGGCCAAACGATCATTTAGCAGTCGGGGGTGTCATAAAAGCATAAACTGGACCTTTCCGGTGATCGTGTTGGGGCAACAATAGGAAGCTCGAGACAATACCATATTTTCCTTGGAGAAAACAAAATGAGGCCTTGCAGTCACAGAGTTCCTTACCACGAGATCTTATACCTACGAGTGGGGGATGAACATACCACGGTCGAGCTCGAGGGCGCACCGACTGCCCTACGTGTTTAAACGGTGCCTTGGGAAGGTGGTGTGGATTGCCACTGATGTGGCCAGGGAAGGGATGCACTTCCAACGAATTGGGCGGACACTTCTTTACTCAGCACGTGGGCGTCGTTTACACTGATGACGAACACTCCACAAAATACAGCACGAGCAAACACGACTTAATACACGCAATTAACAATAAACAGAACGTATGCACAACTATGTACAATGCGCTGGGCGCGAAGGCTCGAAGGGCCGTTTTCGTGCTGGTTCAGATCGTGGGTCGCGGGGCGACAAAAGATCGTTATACTCGTGCGTGCGAGAGCGTGTTGATGACAAGAAGGTGTTCGAGGAACTAACTGCCGGATTCTCGGAAGCGCGCAACGCTCAAATCCAGGTAAGACAAAAAACGGGTGACTCACGTACCGTCTTACCGAACGGAGTGTCCCCGTGTTTACACGCTCTCGCACGCACATTTAAATCCGCGTAACAGCTGCTTGCTGGATTACGGCTGCAACACTAGCGCAGACTTAGTGTGCACCCCTGATGTACAGGGTCAGCGTTTTATCCTGTAACCCGCGCTCGCGCGAACTTGTAAAATGGCAACAGCGCCTCAGGGACGCATTCCACTACAACCATGCACCGGCCAAGCGGAGAGCTGCCAGCGACCGCTGGACAGCAGTGATGCCCGAGCTTCGAAAATTTTAGGATGATCTCTTTCAAAATAACGTCAGAAAGAGCTACTGTCAATTATCCGGTCCAAGTAATCGAGCCGCACGCTCCGCTTTTATGATCGGTTTACCACTGGCACCCCAGATTACTGTAATTAGGTTTGAAAATAATGTCGACTGATCTCGCACCCGTCTCAATTTCAAAAATTTTAACTACGACAGGTGTGACCTGCGTGTAAAGGCCATAATAATAGCGCATCGTTCCAAACAATGACATTGACGGAATCCGGTATACGCGTGGTGTGAAGTAGCTAAAACATTCAGACACAAAAATTCTAGAAAAAAGATTCAAACACCACTACAATCAAAGACACGTCCCATTAGTTACTCCTTACGTCCGATCTATGCATGCACTGCATATAAGGATAAAATTATAAAAAAGAAAACCAGAACAGTAGATTCTGAGGTCTGCAGAACTAACACATAATTGAATAAAAATTTAATTTCTCAATTTATGAAAGTAATGATACAGAAACAACTAGCCTATTGTTTATCAACACCACGAATTTTAAAAACAGCATTAAATATAGTATCAAATATACAGTTTGCGAAAGCTTTTTACAACAATTATGGTTAAAAAATTGACAGAAAACATTAAATAAACGTAAAATATGTTAAATTATCCATCATTAAGAGGGAATAATTTTTCCTCATTTTTCGGCGCAAATTGCATTCCGATATCTTTTATAGTTAAAAAATTATACGAAAATGGCCCCAAATTTTTCAACCTGGACCAGGAAATTCTGAATAGCTCTTTGCGACGTTAATTTGAAAGAGACCATCCTAAAATTATCGAAGCTCAGGCATCACCGCTGTCCAGCGGTCGCTGGCAGCTCTCCGAACGCCGGGACGGTGCATGGTTGTAGAGGAATGCGTCCGTGAGGCGCTGTTGCCATTTTACCTGTTCGCGCGAACGCGGGTTGCAGGATAAGACGCTGATCCTGTATAGCTCTATACAGGCGAGGTTTCCCCCTTCACCGCTCCCCACCGTGTTTGTGTTCTGTACTGCATAGCCCGTAGGTGTTCCCCCTCCACTACGAATAGTTTGCAGGAACCTACTTCCCGCCAATGCTGTACACACTCCTGGCAAGACTGGTGGAGATGCTTGACGCCTTGACGGTCACAATCGCACCTTAGCACTACTTTTCTTTTCATAAGTTCTACTAACCGCCAGTATTATAAACAGATTTTTTTCTGTCTGTATATTCACGATTATTTCGGGAATCGATTAGCTTTTCTCACAGTTTTGGAATACACACTCCAGGCGTGCGCTCCAAAATTGTACATATACGTAAAGTCTTCGCCGTAATAAATGACAATCGCGCGGTCCTGGCGCGCGAATCTAGATTATGTACATATATAATGTACGTAAGCATTGGGTAATGAAGTATATGTAAGTAAGCACTGCGTAATAATTAATGAAGACGGCAATTAATTTTAAAATATTAATGCTACCGCTATAAATACATATGAAAATCCCGAGCAACGCCGGGTACTTTAAGCTAGTATATATATATATATATATATATATATATATATATATTGATAAGCAGTTGTCCCTCTTTTCGAGTAAAGTCATTTAAGACATTTACTCCGGAACAGGGACTTCGGTAGCTCGCTATACAATTCTACTCGCACGAAAGACTTCCTCACTTGCAATTCAAGATGAAGACTGATTCGTCTGCGCTCAAATACACTGTTTTAAAAACGCTGGGTAAAGAGGCTTGACCTCTGCCCTCGAATGGCCAAAAGGGAAAACAGGTCCAAACGTTCCCAAGTTAGTTTCCCACGATCTCATGTAACTGACGAAATCCAGACATTGCCAATAGCAGAAATATATTGCAGTGTTGCCTTGAAAATCCTTGGGTGTCCACGATTTCGAGGACCGCACTCGTATCCAAGGGTTAGGGCCTAGTCCCTCACCAGATGAACGTGCTGAGCTCGAGAGTGGCCTCAGCTTTCGCCGTTTATAAAATGCTTGGTCAACACGTGGACTGTGTCTGGGTCTTTTCACTAACTTTCACTCGAACTGTAGATATGTCGCCATTCGTTACAGTCGAGGACGTAACAGTCGAGAAAAGGGTAATTATATAGAAGAGGGCACGTTTCACTGATTTTGATGACCGTGAAATATGTTGTAAAGGTTGTCATTCTGAACAACTTTTTCCTATACATGTTACCATCGCTCGGCTTTAGTTTTCGAGATATTCATAAGAATATTTGGTAAATGTTTACTTCAGGGGAGGCATTTCCGATGACCTTGACCTTGATATATGTTGTCAAGGACACTATGCTGAGAAACCTGCAGTAGGTTTTAGCCGTCGCTCGTTATTGTTTACAAAGGTATTAATTATTGAAAATAGAACACAAAATTCGGGTAGGTTGTGTCGGGGACACAAACCGCAATTTTTTGGCGTGAATACTCGGATATTGAAGAAGTAAGTTTGCTATTAATATTCCAGGATAATTTGGATATACTTCTGAATGGCCCCAGTGGCCGATCGACGCGAGGTTTGAGGGGATGGTTGGGGAAGGGGTGTGGATACTAAATCTAAAGTTGTAGTTTCGGTAATTATGCAGAACAGGTGTTTCCTCACCGCTTTCAATGATTTTTTGGATATGTAGTCGGGGACATGATTCTGAACAACTTTTTCTTATACATGTTACCGCCGCTCAACCTTCGTTTCCAAGATATTCGCGAAAAACTGCTGCTACTACTACAATGTATTCTGCCGTATACCTACCTACAGTACGCGTCCGTTTCGGCTATTTTTTAGTTTCCAAAATATTAATAAGAAGTTATTGTTAATTTTTTTACAAACTATCTTTTTGAACTGCGTAGATGTAGCCCTAACGGGGATCCATCCTGCCCCCCTCCCCCAATTTGTTCTACGGTCAGTTGGACGCGTTCCCCTTACCTTCCCGTGCCCTTCAGGCGCCTAAATGGAACGTGTATTTAGCTGCAATTCAAAGCCAATTTTCTGGATAACTAAACGCGATATTAATAAATTGTATTGTATATTTTCGTCTTATTTTAGTCCATATAATCACCCCCTTGAATAAAAAAGTGTCTTTATCACAACAGACTGATTCTTTGCGTGTCAGTGAAATTGGTACACAAATTGAAATTAAATTAAAAATGTTGCTTTAATGACTGCCGTTATTTTTCATTCTGTCTCGATGAAAGCACAGATATTGGTGACACAAGTCTGTTATCTATTTTTGTAAAAACAATAGATAACAAGTTGTGTTAGTGAGGAATTGTTAGCACTTGTACCACTCCGACAAACTACACGAGGAATAGACATATACAATGCAGTCCGCAAATGAATTGTAAAATACGGTGAATTTGCAAAGTGTAGTGCTATTGTTACCGATGCACAGTGTTACGCGTGTATGGGCGTTCGGGACAAAACTCATAACTTCTGAACTAGTCAGTTTTCGTTGTAAGTACCCTAATACTTTTTTAAAGAGAATATAAAAATGCATCGATTGGTGTATAAAAAATATACAGTTTCATTAAAAAAATGAAGGCGATCTTGACTTTCAGTGAATAAAAAGTTTTTTATTAATATTTACTTTTTCAATTTGTTGTCAACTGAACACTGACTTACTTTTGTTCGCAACATTTTTTTATCAAATTATTTTTATCACGTGTATCGCGTTTGACTGCTATTTTAAAACTGAAGGCAGCATCCAGGATGGAAAAGCCATGGTAAATATCGTATAAACAATTGGAAAAAGCATATCGGTATGTGTAGATTAACATAAGTGTGTTATGCTTTCACGGGACGCACGAGAGGAGCCCCAGCGACTACGCTAAGGGTCGGAGCGGTGAACCTCTTAATAATGATTTTGGCTATTTTTTTCTGTTTCGTGCAAATTCGAGTAGTTGAAATTGACGTTAATATAGAGTTTAATGATCCCTAAATTAATATACAAAATATCACGGAGGTATTTTTTGGTATTTTTTTTAAAAGTCCCATCGAAGTTGATAATCATTTAACATAAAGAATTAGTACAAATTGTTAGTATTAGTATTGTAAAAAACTGACTCGGCAGTTTTGAAGGTATGACAATATTAGACACAACTTATAAAAACCAAATGAAAAGCATAAATATTCTGTCAATGGCACGTGTTTGAAAAATGCACCGAAATTTGTAATGAATTTCTAGTATCACTTTTGACAACAAATTAGTAAATTCAGGAGAAGTTATGGATAACTTTGAAACCTACGTTCCTTTATTAACATTTTAAGATACAAGAATTTATGGATCAAACACTTCGGATTCTTGACTTTTGTCCATTACGAAAGCCGTGGTAGGTTCAAAGAACGGATTAAAAGGGCATTCAAGAAATAATGGAGTTTCTTGTCCAACTTTTCACTGCATTATACATCAAGAGGCACTGTGCGGTAAAATTTTAACATTGAATGCTACGATGCAATTTGTAACCAAAGTTACAAATTTAATTAGAGGAGGAAACAGGGCTCACTCTCACCGCAAATTTCAAAATTTTTTGGAAGTTGTAAATGCTGCGTATTGCGATTTGCATTTACATAGTAACTTACGTTGGTTAAGTGCGGGGAAATGTTTGGAGCGATTTTTTGTTTTGAGAAATGGTATCTTACAATTTATAAAAAAGGAAACCAACACAAATAAAGATATCTTGAGAAAATTTAGAAGCACTAAATTTTTATGCGAATTCGCACTTTTAACAGATACGACATTTTATTTGAATATGTTAAATTTGAATTTGCAACAACCAAGGTCAAACTATTTCTGATTTGACTGGGCATATAAACGGATTTCAAAACCTATTGCAACTGTACATGTTAGAATTAAAAGCGTCGCAATTGCACTACTTTCCATCCTGCAATGAAATTGCTAGTGAACGGCGAAATGCAAATTTTGTGAAATTAGTACCAATACTATTAAAAATACAGCAACAATTTAAAATACGCTTTACGGATTTCGATACATTAATGAAAAATTAACTTGTAATTTTTAATAATTCAAAAGGATGTAAGGTCGAAGTCCAAGAAATTAAATAGCGAATTGAATTGTGTAATTTGCAAGCAGATCCGTTGGTACTCGCCAGGAATGAATATGGACTGGAGTTTTTTAAATTATTATCTGAAGAAAAGTATCCGAATTTGGTGACTATGGGATTAAAAATTTCTTCAATGTTTGAATTTACATACAGATGCGAAAGTGCTTTTTCCGTTATTAAACATATCAAAAGTAAATATGGGTCAAGATTAGCGGACAAGGCATTATCTTTGCTGTTAAGGATAGCAACAACTCAAATTGAAGTGGATATACCATCCCTTGTCAATTATATGATCAGGGGCGGCTTTAAGGGGGGGGGGGGCAGGCAGGGCGACCGCCGGGGCCCCAAATCTGTAGGTGCGCCGCTGTATGCGTTTATTCATTTATATCCATTCTGATAATTGATTTTCGTGCCCTTGGAGGGACGCCATGATAATCCTGCCCGGGGTGCCAAGTATGCTAAAACCGCCCCTAAATATGACGGAGCCAGAATTTTCAAGTTCACATTCAAGAGGACGAGTAAAAGTAAGTATATATCAGTTCGCATCGTCATATTAATTATAATTATATGTAAACGTATGGCTCTGGCCGGCCGTAGCAATAGCAGCGTCAGCTAATCGAATGAATTTATGTCTGTGTAGAGACGGACGAATTCGACTGCGATCGTCAGAGTGTAGTAGGTACCCACAAAATTACCTTTTTAAGAAAAGAACAAAGAAGAACGCCAAGTATGTAATCTCATTAAAAAGAATCCCACATAAAAACATTCTCGTCAATTAATATAAATTTATTAATGTGCTATATTTATCTTTGCAAAAGCAATGATATACAACAATTGCGTCAATTATCACAATGGCTATTTATACAAAGAAAAAATCACAATGGTATAAAGAAAAATGTATTAAATAATATTAAGCAGATATATTTTTATACAAATAAATATTTTAATACGAATAAATATTTTATTCAATTCAAAATACTTGGCGCTGCTCTCCGAATTGGTGTTGCTAATGTTACGTATGTGGAACTTTCCCATACGCCGCTCTCAACCGTTTTTCGAGCTCGCGTCTGCGAAGGGAAAGCGCCCTAAAATCCTTTCGTTTATCAAACACCACTAATGGGGGTCATGATCTCGACCATCCGGATCACGACCATGGGAACGGGAGTGACACGACGACGACCCCGAAGGATTTCCTTATATGGAGATTCCTAACGAATCCCCACTCATTTTTGGGACTATATAAACCCTTTGGTTTCAACCCTCTTTGGTTCAAAGCTACACAGTCACGCGTAGAGTCACGTCGTGTCACGCTCGTACAGAGTTGGTTATATCTAGTAAGATCAGGCTCGAGTCCCCTTCCGAATCAATAGTTAACCTCATAGAATCCGCGAGTTCGGTTTATATTCTATTTGGCATATTGTAATAGCCACTCTTACGCCCCGCATTGCCAGTGCGTCAACACCGTGCAAATATTGGTAACTTATACACCTTATTTAACTAACTAACCGCGACACTTACATTTGTATAATAACTGATTATTGAATATACGAATGGTGTTCACGTGTAAATCGAGTAGATTTCGTTAAATCCATCTTTTACCCAGCGATTCTTATATGGTAAATCCGGGAGACGCGGTCGAGCTGGAGAGTTGGTCGAGTCGCTATATTTCAGACTCTACACGTAAAAACGCGTTAAAGTGCAGACCAATTACTTCTCTAGAAAACAAACAATTGAATGAATAGCGTCGCTTCGGTTCCTTCTGTGTTTTTCTAGGTTTACAGGCTATAAAAGGTAAACTGAGGTTACATTTAACCTTTTTCGTATTTCCGGATACTCGGATATTCGAATACTAAGAGCCCTAATTAAGACCATTCAAAATCTAATAGCCGTTTTGAGATTCGATAATCTCAGGCAGTGATGCCAGAATCGTGGGACGCGGGACCAAACGCTTACCCCCACTATGACCTATCGTCATCTCCCACTATGGCCTACCGTCGTCCCCCACCTTCTTCCCATCGCACTGCACACAAGCATATCTCTACTCCTGTTCGTGTGCTCGGCAGCCCAACACGCAGCTCACACGGACAGGAGTAAAAATATGCTTGTGTGCAGTGCAATGGGAAGAAAGTGGCGGACGACGGTAGGCCATAGTGGGAGACGACGGTAGGTCATAGTGAGGGTAAGCGTTTGGTCCCGCGTCCCACCATTCTGGCATCACTGATCTCAGGGTTCTTGATAGCGGGACGTGGCGTAATATAGACACTCTGTGCCTCGAGCTGCGCATATACCTATATATACCTAACGCGCGACACTGCCCTGTCTCCTGATGGAGGGGGCCGTTCAGTGTGGCAGCAAGGCAGAGGGGTCCCCGGTGACTCGTGAGTCGCCAGTTAGTCAACCCTGTCCTAGAGTATTGACTACCAATAGAATAATAGGAATCCACCCTGTATGATAGGATGGATCGCATACGCAAGTTTCTGGTTCAAATCTCCAAACTCACATCGGTTTGCTACCACGATTTACGGGCCCCCGGTGCTAATCTAGCCCTAACCAATACTAATATCCAGAACAAGTTGAAAAGTGGAATGCGTTATCTCGGAATAAGTCAACAGACATACTAAAAGTTTTTTTCATTAATATCTCGGAAACTAATAAATTCCTGAAGCAACTATTTTAGATTTAGGGTCCACAAACCCTCCCCACCCTTCCCCTCAAAGCTCATGTCGATCGACCACTGGGGCCATTCGGATGTATAGACGATAATTTCATTGATTATAGACGTGTGATAGATTAAGGGGGTAGACACGGGTAACGCAGCGCTCTGTATACCGACATAATCTGGCCCGAAACATGGGTTTGCGCGCTGACGTTTTTTGTCCTTATATGAGCAAATTTTGGGCTGGGCGAGGTCTCATTCGAAAGATGAAGGTTCAATGCAGCCCGCTCTGCTCATGGTTCAAAGAGATTGTGTTGATATGTAATAATACGAATGTCCAAAGTAGAGAAAAAATCGACAAAATGCACTCGCAGATTCCATGCATTTGTAGGTCACTAAAAGAGTTTTCTGACTCAAACGATGAGCAGAGCGGGCTGCATCGAACCTTCCTCTTTCGAATGAGACCTGACCCAGTCAAAAATCTGCTCATATAAGGACAAAAAACGTCAGCCCGTAATTGCATTCCCAAATACGAATTCCGCCATATTGGCGATAATACAGCGCAAGTCACGTGACAAATTTAGTTGAGCTAGTGGATACGAGATGGCGCCTACTCGGGAGGACTGCCAACGTGGAATCATAGCAAAACTGAAGCGTTAGCTGGATACATGTGCCACAGTAAAAGCGTGATGCAGTCAATGTATGCATTTTCGGACGATTGTAGGTTAGGTTATATGCATTTTAGGCATATATTAACCAGGAACTGCTGGGAATTGTATACATTTACTAAATTAATGCTTTTACCGTGACACATACATCACTTGAAATCGCTGTCGAATTTATGTTATAATTATATGATCACATTATTTAAAATAAGAAAAGAGAAATTGGAACTTTTTTACTAATACTGGAAATATTGATTTACTGATATCATATTTTTAGAATGTGGAAGTTCTGGAAATTATTTGCAATTATTGCTCTTATTATTATTCTTCCGACTATTGTATGTAACATGTAACAAGGAAAAGTTTCCAAATCGGTCAACAGTTGACTCCCTGATTTTTTTTGTAATTCTTTACGGTCCTATGCAGAGATGGGCATTATTTAAATAAAAGAATATACTTCCGAATGGCCCCAGTGGCCGATCGACACGAGGTTTCGGGGAGGGTGTGTGTACCCTAAATCTAAAATTCTGTTTAGCTTCGGATATTTAGTTTCCTTTGATTATTCGAAGGCCTTTCATCTTGAGCTTCGAATACTATTTCATCTGTCATCGTATTTTTATCCTAAGATCGTATGCAGATATATTGGCCGGTCGATTCGTTTTCGTGAACAGCGATCGAGGAAAAATCAGTCACCACCATCTGACGATCGTGGATTTGTCAGTTGGAGTTCTGTGGGCACCGAAGGGTATATCTGAATACGATCTTAGAAGCTCGAATAACCGACGAGAACCTTTGTGGTCCGAGCCGCGCGAAATCACCGTTGCTTGGTGATGTGTCATCGATTACAGTAAAGTCTCGTTACGGTCTTGGCAAAGAAGAGATATACCTAATAAGAGGCGACACTCGACAAGGACAGAAATAAACTGGGGAAATCACTAGACAACCAATTTAAATGTCCATTCGGCATGGATCGGTAAACTTCGACAATAATCAGCCAACTGCGGTAAGGTAGGTTTAGTTGATTTGAATATCCCGCTCGAATAGACAACCAATTTAAATGCCAAGGTCAAGTAAGGACTTCAAACGTTCCGCCCGGAGTGACGTCTCTTATTATATCTCCTCTTTGGTCTCGGTTTGGTGTACACGATACGGACTTTTCGCTATCCCCACCACTTCTGTTTCAGTCTTGTCCGGCGAAGGCGAGAGCAAGATGAAACGAAAGCGAGCGAAGGCACTGAAAGCGAGTCAGGACAGTGCGAGCAGACGACGCGTTGATATTTTGTCTCGCTCCGTCTTTCGGACACCTGACACTCCGTCCTTTGTGCGCGCGAGAGGCGTGCGCGATGGTCACAAGCGCTTACGGCGGCACGGGAATCGCTTCGCAAATATTGAGGCAGGCCCGGCTCAAATCTTTTTTGCGCTCTAGGCGAACTTGTCAAATTGCGCCCTTTATTATAATACATTTATTTGAGATTATTTATGACTTTATTCTGAAAAAATAGGTAACTGCTAGGGCGTAAGGTTGACAAGAGGTGCAAAATGGTCTTTTCATTGTTGGCATTGTTAAAAATAAATTTGTAAATGAAATACTACAAATTGTACTACAACGGTTTTATACTACGATTAAAAATTAAGACTAAGGACATCAATGTACTCAAATAAATGTATTATAATAAAGGGCGCAATTTGACAAGTTCGTCTAGGGCGTAAAAAAGACTTGAGCCGGGCCTGCGTCAAGATTTTGCGAAGCGGTTCCCATGCTCACGGTAACTCGTAAGCGCTTGCGACCATCGCACACGCGCGTCGCACACGCAAAGCATTCCATCTCGCTCCCCCCTTCGGCCAGAAAGAAGCGAGAAACTCACACTTGGAATTAGGACTCCGTTCACGATACGGGCTCACCGCCGGTCCCGAACAGCGAGCGGCTAACGAGATTTTACTAGAAACGGAATTTGTTTATTTTTCATCGTATCGATATGACAGTGACACAAATGGATTCCTGGCATTCTCCCGATTAAATTGACAGAAAATAATTTAAATCGGACTATTTTTAACGAAACGGGCTTTCAATCGTGCAAACAATGTTTCACGTAATTTCCTTCAAAATATGGTCCGAATATTATAATTTTTGGGGCCAATTTGATCGAGAAAACATGAGGAATTAATGGACGTCACTTTTGCAAAGATCTGATTAAAAATGCAGAACTGCAAATTTGTCACTGCTTAGTGCGCAACATTGTATGGCCCCGCTAGTTTCGAGCGTCGAAACCCACGAAACTCAGCGAGTCGCATGATTGCCAGCGTGAAGGACAAGAGGAGACTTTCCATGGCGAAGGAAAGTCAGCCTTCTATAGAACTCAAATCACGAAAGACTTTGCTGACAAACTTTATATTCACGTTAAATAAATACTTTAATTGTAAAATTTAGACGACGAACTATTGTTGAATTTCGCCAGTTCTTTCATATGCATTACTTGGTTGGGAATTCCTGATCCCAAAGTTTCATGCATTTCCCTATTAGAAATGTTGCTTCAAGTCTTGATTCAAGTCATCATTGCTTTTTCTCGTACATAGAACATATATATGTTCGCGAGTAGGGGTCACGAATGACGCGACTTTGGTTTCCCAAATAAATTCACATTTATCAGGGCCCTCGCCCGAACCGTTTGACAAGGAGACTGAATGACGTAAACCGAGTGCGAGTGAAATAACGGCGCACCAGCGAGAGACCCTCGGTCGACGGCGACTTGAGTCATCGAGTATTGAATATGAAAATGTTCATATTTCTCATTACACCTTGATAAGAGTGTTACCACCGATGGATTGGTGAGTTTATGTCCACGAAAATGAGTCGAGACGCGAAGCAATCCAGTCTATTTTATCTTATGAATACATGATTAGGACACTACGTTCACTAAAAATGGACCGAATTGCTCCATGTTTGGCATCATTTTCATCGAGAAACCCTAAAAACTCCATTGGTAATACTTTCATCAACAGTTATCAAAAACATAAACATTTTATCTGGTCCGTCCGTTTTATTACTCTCGGCTGTCAACGGGTGGTCTACTCGGGCCCGAAGGTCCTCGCTCGCAGCGAGAAAGCAAAACAGTGGGGTGGGTAGGTCTTTCCCGATAATTCGAGCCTAACCATTTGCGTAATTCACACTATCGTTTATTAGCATTTATACGAGGTGATTCGCTAGATAGAATCGTCAAATGCGATGCTTGCCAACAATCATGTGTCTCGCTGAGTTTTGTGGGCTTCGACGCTCGAAACCAGCGGGGCTATACAATGTTGCACACTAAACAGTGACGAATCTGAAGTTCTGCACTTTCTACTCAGATCTTTGCGAAAGTGACGTCAATCAATTCCTTATGTTTTCTCGATCAAATTGGCCCCAAGAATGATATAATTCGGACCATAATTAAGGAAATTAATAAACAATAAATGTAGAGCGGCTACTTCATTCTTTTGCTCTACATTTGTGAACTTTTTATCATCCTTCCGAAGCATTATTATTATACCGTAACAGTATCTTCAGGAAATCGGGTATAGCATATAGGTTATATTTTCTGTCACTTCGAGGATAGAAAATCCGCTCCTCCAAGTGATAGAAAATCCGCTTCTCCAAGTGACAGAAAATATAACCTATATGCTATATCCAATTTCCTAAAGATACTGTTGTGGCGTAATAATAATGCTTCGGAAGGACGATAAAAAGTTCACAAATGTAGCGCAAAAGAACGAACTAGCCGCCCAACATTTATTATCATATAGCATATACATAGGTTTTATTTTCTATCACTTCGAGCAGGGGACCACATAATAATCACGCGTCTCCAGCCTGCGCATTTTCACTAGCCCAATTCAACATCCAACACAATTTTATATATAATGTTTGTTCATTACTGCTTTCTGTTGTAATAAGTGTATTTCATGTTCTGTTTCAGTGCTTTGCTAATAAAAAATGTGTCACCTAACAAACTTCATTTTCTGGAGACATTCCCTTATCTATTTTTCCTTTTCACTTATAATTCCTTACTGCCAACGTAGAATATTGTAGCATAAGTTCATTTCAAGTAATTAAAATGTACAATGAATTTTCTACGTTTGCACTACCAGCAGACCTTCCGTTTAAATATATACAATATTTACGATTTTCTAAAATACTTCCCTTTCTGTAATTATTGATCACATGATGCTGCAATTACAGTATGTCTTCCTACATATGTTTAGGTACTAATTCAGTGCATTACCGATAAACTTTGCGAGATATAGTGAGTGGCGATATTATGAACATGAGCGATATCAGAAATGGGCAAAGCATTATTCCAAATAAAAAATTGAATTCGAATAAAAAACAAAAATTTTATTCGAGACTCATCAAATAAAAATATCTCAGTGTTATTTTTATTTCAAATAAAAGTAAGCCAGAGTTATTTTTATTTCAAATAAAAGTACGCCCGAGTTACTTTTCTTTGATACGTCACAAATAATTTTTTTTGTTCGACGTGAATTTATCCGACGGCCACAAATAATTTTTTTATTTGACGGGAGTTCATTTCAACCTTCAAATAATTTTGTCGTCTTTTCATTCATTTGTATTTGAAAATTATTTGAAGCTCAAATAACTCTGGGAGTAGAGAGCGAGAGAGAGGGGAAGCGTGTGCTAGAGAGCGGTAAGCAGGAGAGCATGATGCGAGGAGGTAGCTGTTAGAGCCAGAGGGAACGGGAGGGAGCGAGAGGCCTGTTCCTAATACCCCCTTTCTTTCTAATCCCCGTTCCCACAAACAAAAAATTGCCGTCAAACAAAAAAATTGTTTGTGGCCGTCGGATAAATTTACGTCGAACAAGAAGAATTATTTGTGACGTTTCAAATAAAAGTAACTCGGGCTTATTTTTATTTGAAATAAAAATTAGAGCTCTTACTTTTTGACCCGTCGGGTACCCGTCTACCCAAAACAACTTCAAGCCATTGAATATGGTATTGTTCTATCATATTTGGCTAACATCAGACTATACCACAGCCAATCACAGACAATACTACATTCAACAGCTTGAAGTTATCCTGGGTAATGTCCGGGTACCCGGATATACGACGGGTCAAAAAGTAAGAGCTCTAATAAAAATAATTCCGGGTTATTTTTATTTCATGACAAATAAAGATAAAGTCTCTTTTATTTGATACGTTATTTAAATAATTTTTATTTAAATAATGCCATCATTATAAGCGGTAACAAATAAAATTTTCCTAAAAAATGGAAAATTTCATAGAAATTGTATACTTTGGTGCCAATATTCAACCTGAAGATAAAGTCCGAGAAAAAAAATCCTTTCATACCCAGATTATGGACCACCTTGGGCAACTTTTGACACCTACATCAATATTATATCAGAAAAAATATATGTTTTCACTCCACCCTAACGTACTGTCAGCGAGAGAATCACCCTGTATGTTCATACAATCATACTATTTGCTATAAAATAATACATTCATTATTTCATTTTCAGATGCACCGGGCAATAATAGATGTGGTCCACGAAAAGTCCGGAAAGGAACAGGAGAGGAAGTGGAAGGAAGCGAGGGAGGAAGCGAAGGAGGAAGTGTAAGGGAGTCAGAGACGAGGGAGGAAGGAGGAAGAGAAGAGAGAAATTGGCGGAGAGAATTTAATAGGTTAATTATATGCAATACTAAAACAGAGAAATACAGAAAAAAGGGGGGAAGCGGTATACGTTTTTCGCGGACCTAAGCGCTGCATTTGACAACGTGGATAGAGTAAAACTTCAGAACATAATGAAGAGAAAGAAAATAAGTAAACTCTTGAGAATGAGAATCGGAGAAATTTACAAAGAAACAAGGAATACAATAAAAGTAAACGGAGAAATGTCATCCAAATTCTGGACAACAAAATGGGTAAGACAGGGATGCCCACTGAGTCCAACGTTATTTACAATATATGTAGCGAACTTGGAGGAAACCACGAGGAAAAATCAAGCAGGAGGAGTTAGAGTAGGAAAAGAAAAAATCTGGACTGTAGCATATCCGGACGATATAGCGTTACTAGCAAATGAGCCAAAGGATCTTAAGGACATGATACGAAGATTCGGAAAATACCTGGAAAGGAAAGGGTTGCAACTGAAATCTAACGTGCTGATTTTCCATAAAGGAAGAGAGAAAAAGAAGAGAGAAGAATGGGGTTGGTAGGGGCACAGTCTGGAAGAAATAAAGGAGTTCAAATACTTAGGGTATAATTTTCAGAAAAACGGGGGCAGAGAGATGCATATAAGGGAAGTCATAAAGAAAGCTAGAATAGCAATGGCGCAGATATGGGGAATAGGACAAAGAATGTTCAAGAACAATTTTGAGAGAAGAATGAGAATATTCAGAAGCATAGCGAAAAGTATCTTGGTGTACGCGTCAGAAATTTGAGGATGGATGGAAGCAGAAAAGGTAGAGAAGATACAGGAGAAATACATAAGGTGGACTTTAGGTCTGGACTTCAATACACCAGCATATCTAATTTTGGAGGAAACAAAAACGGACAAAGTAAGGATAGAAGCGGGGAAAAGAGCAATAAAATATGAGGAGAAAGCGAAATGGCTGAACAAGAATAAAATAGTACAAGAATGCTGAAGGGAAGTAGACGTGAAGCAAGCAGAGAAGAAGTCGAAGTGGGAGGAAATGAGAGATGCATACTACATGACGAAAATGATGGATATCCAAGAAATGGAAATAGAAAGAAGGCGAGGAAGAGAGTTCGCTGAGGAACTAGCGCAAAGGGACAGGGCAGAGCAGGTTCAATGGCAATACGACAGAATACAAGGAGGCAGATTTAACGCATATTACACAGAAATCAGGGATGACCAGAGAGCAAATTACCTAAATGGAAACTACAGAGGCAGAGACCAAATAATGATTGCAAGGTTTAGATGTGGAAACGAAGAGCGGGGAAGCAAGTACTGGAAGGAGGAAAAAGACACAGTATGCAGACTATGCAATGGGGCTAGAGAGACGCTGGGTCACATGCTACAAGACTGTAAGGAGCTGAAAAGAGAGAATTCAACGATCAGAGGGATTGTAAAGGGAGAAGAAGAAGGATCAGAGTGGATGCGAATGGTTCTGGAAAAAAGGATAAGAAAAGAAGAACAAGATGAAGGAAGAAATCAAAGCGAAAGAGCATTCTTGAGTTAACAGTCCCAGAAACACTTACACACATAACACATGTAACCTCATTTTCAGGCCGAAAGGCAAAAAATAAAACTACTTACTACTATATGCAATACTAAATACTATATTCTTTTGCTCGTAATAATGTACCTCTGTTGGAGACGAGTTGCACAGCGTGCTATGCGATAATATTTGATTTCATGTGAGATTTATCAATACTTCACAAGTTTCAATGAAACGAAATATTATCGTATATTGTATCAATTTGTCTCACAAAGAACTGCAATAATATGAATAAAATAATACAGCATTGCATTTAATGAAACTGACTTAAGGGGGTATTCTGGTCTGATGAGGCTATTTCGTCGTGTTATTTCGATTTTTTTTTACAAAGAACCCATAAGTTTTATTATTATTTAGTTTATTGCTACATGCTTATTGATATTTGAACTATCTTTACAAATTTTGACAATAGAAAAAAATTAAAATCAAATGCGGTTGAGTGCTTTAAAGTAATGATGAAGAAAAAAACGTGGGGTCACGGTGACCATGATTGGACTCGTTCTAGTGATCACAAACAAAAAATGTAAAGAGATTCTTTATTTGTATACATTTGGCTATCGTCCCTACCAGAATGATAAAAAAAATATTGAAAATTAAGCAAATGGCGGCGGTTTGAATGTTAAGTTTCAATTTTCGCACATCTTTTCAACTTTAAAGGTCTGTGAAAGTTTAAAAACAAAATATTTTATCATAATTCTGGTAGGGACGATAGCGACACGTATGCTGATAATATATGCAAAACTTGGACTGAGCTGGTCCAGCCGATCTACAAATATCATGGTCACCGTTTCGAAAAACATGGTTTTGAGAAAATCGCGTTTAAAGTTTACTCAACGTTCGAATCCAAACTAAGTTGTGATCTAGGAGAATAACGGTCTCTTTGTAACTAAATGGTTGATTTTTGTGTTCTAAAAGGCACAAAAATGCACAACCCCTCCCCCTTCCCCCAGAAAGAACAGTCCGCTGAAAATTTGCCGAAATACACTTGCAGGAACAAAACTGTTATGCGTCGTCCGTCCCGCTCAGTGAGCGCGCCGTATAGATACTTACCTATTCTGCACCCTGTAGCGCTGCAAATATTACAAATTGGAAAAAAACCCTTTTGCACACGTATTACCCATATAATGTACCAGTACAAAATGCAAAAAAAATTTTTGTACCCGTTAGACCAGAATACCCCCTTAATCGTTATTTCGTTTGTGTCCGAATATTTTTGGGATCCATTACCTATATGTATGGGTTGAAATAGAAAATTTAATTTTTATAATACTGTTTCAGATGAAAAGAGAGCTGAGGCTGTTAAAATATGAAAACCACGCAAAGTATAGACGCTGGGGAGGAAGATGCGGTGGAGGCCAGGGTGCAAGGCGTGGTGGAAGCGGGTGAAATAATATTTATATTAAGGGGGTAGACACGTCACGTGACCTGGCCGATTTGGCAGGTCGGTATTACAGCAGATTTTTTCTGCACAGAAATGGTAATACCCATAGATACGCGGCTGCCTGGTGACGCGAGAGGGAGCTGTTTGCTATTTCCGTATTCAATTCTGACTAAGGAAAGAAATTCTCAGCTGTTGCGTTGTACTTATAAAAATTTAAACGGAAAGTCGACTGGTACTGCAAACGTAGAAAATTCATTGTACATTTTAATTACTTAAAATGTGCTTATGCTACAATATTCTACGTTAGCAGTAAGGAAATATGAGTGAAAACGGAAAATAAATGAGGGGATGTCCCCAGAAAATGAAGTTTGTTAGGTTAGACATTTTTTTATTAGCAAAGCAACGAAATAGAACATGAAATACACTTATTACACGTCCTATGCAGAAAGCAGTTATGAACAAACATTATATATAAAATTGTGTTGGATGTTGAATTGGACTAGTGAAAATGCGCAGGCTGGATGCGCGTGATTATTATATGGTTGGCTCCTCGAAGTGACAGAAAATATAACCTATATGCTATACCCGATTTCCTGAAGATACTGTTACGGCGTAATAATAATGCTTCGGAAGGATGATAAAAAGTTCACAAATGTAGAGCAAAAGAATGAAGTAGCCGCTCTACATTTATTGTTTATTAATTTCCTTAATTATGGTCCGAATTATATCATTCTTGGGGCCAATTTGATCAAGAAACCATAAGGAATCGATTGGCGTCACTTTCGCAAAGATCTGATTAGAAATTGCAGAACTTCAGATTCGTCACTGCTTAGTGTGCAACATTGTATAGCCCCGCTGGTTTCGAGCGTCGAAGCCCACAAAACTCAGCGAGACACATGATTGTTGGCAAGCATCGCATTTGACGATTCTATCTAGCGAATCACCTCGTATAAATGCTAATAAACGATAGTGTGAAGAACGCAAATGGTTAGACTCGGATTATCGGGAAAGACCTACCCACCCCACTGTTTTGCTTTCTCGCTGCGAGCGAGGACCTTCGGGCCCGAGTAGACCACCCGTTGACAGCCGAGAGTAATAAAACGGACGGACCAGATAAAATGTTTATGTTTTTGATAACTGTTGATGAAAGTATTACCAATGGAGTTTTTAGGGTTTCTCGATGAAAATGATGCCAAACATGGAGCAATTCGGTCCAGTTTTAGTGAACGTAGTGTGCGTCCTAATCATGTATTCATAAGATAAAATAGACTGAATTGCTTCGCGTCTCGACTCATTTTCGTGGACATAAACTCACCAATCCATCGGTGGTAACACTCTTATCAAGGTGTAATGAGAAATATGAACATTTTCATATTCAATACTCGATGACTCAAGTCGCCGTCGACCGAGGGTCTCTCGCTGGTGCGCCGCTATTTCACTCGCACTCGGTTACGTCATTCAGTCTCCTTGTCAAGCGGTTCGGGCGGGGGCCCTGATAAATGTGAATTTATTTGGGAAACCAAAGTCGCGTCATTCGTGACCCCTACTCGCGAACAGATATATGTTCTATGTACGAGAAAAGGCAATGATGACTTGAATCAAGACTTGAAGCTACATTTCTAATAGGGAAATGCATGAAACTTTAGGATCAGGAATTCCCAACCAAGTAATGCATATGAAAGAACTGGCGAAATTCAACAATAGTTCGTCGTCTAAATTTTACAATTAAAGTATTTATTTGACGTGAATATAAAGTTTGTCAGCAAAGTCTTTCTTGATTTGAGTTCTATAGAAGGCTGACTTTCCTTCGCCATGGAAAGTCTCCTCTTGTCCTTCACGCTGGCAATCATGCGACTCGCTGAGTTTCGTGGGTTTCGACGCTCGAAACTAGCGGGGCCATACAATGTTGCGCACTAAGCAGTGACAAATCTGCAGTTCTGCATTTTTAATCAGATCTTTGCAAAAGTGACGTCCATCAATTCCTCATGTTTCCTCGATCAAATTGGCCCCAAAAATTATAATATTCGGACCATATTTTGAAGGAAATTACGTGAAACATTGTTTGCACGATTGAAAGCCCGTTTCGTTAAAAATAGTCCGATTTAAATTATTTTCTGTCAATTTAATCGGGAGAATGCCAGGAACCCCTTTGTGTCACTTTCATATTGATACGATGAAAAATAAACAAATTCTATTTCTAGTAAAATCTCGTTAGCCGCTCGCTGGTCGGGACCGGCGGTGAGCCCGTATCGTGAACGGAGTCCTAATTCCAAGTGTGAGTTTCTCGCTTCTTTCTGGCCGAAGGGGGGAGCGAGATGGAACACTTTGCGTGTGCGGCGGGCGTGCGCGATGGTCGCAAGCGCTTACGAGTTACCGTGAGTATGGGAATCGCTTCGCAAAATCTTAACGCAGGCCCGGCTCAAGTCTTTTTTACGCCCTAGACGGACTTATCAAATTGCGCCCTTTATTATAATACATTTATTTGAATACATTGATGTCCTTAGTCTTAATTTTTACTCGTTGTATAAAACCGTTGTAGTACAATTTGTAGTATTTCATTTACAAATTTATTTTTAACAATGCCAACAATGAAAATACCATTTTGCACCTCTTGTCAACCTTACGCCCTAGCAATTACCTATTTTTTCAGAATAAAGTCATAAATAATCTCAAATAAATGTATTACAATAGTAGTAAGGCTATGGGGATTCCAACCCAGGTCCTCTGAGGGGAGCGCGGGGGCGGGGGGAAGTGATGGCGCGCGGGGGAGCGCGGCGGAGAGAAACATGGGCGCGGGGCCTGCGGGGAGTGGAAGAGCGGTTGCGTGCGCACGAGCCGCGGAGTGGGGGAAGCCGCAACCGCGGAGGGGATCAGTCCGGGCCGAGCAGCCGCGGAGACCTGGCCCACCGTCCTCGAAATTTTTCAAAGGGAGAGGCCCACCCCCGAAAAATCTTTTTTCAGACCTTGACCCACCCCGAAAATTTTTCAGACCTAACCCAGGGAGGGGACGGCCCCCGAAATTTTTTTTTCCTAACCAACATGCGTCGGAAATTGTTTAATAATTTATTTTTTATCCGAAATTGTTTCGGACGATGTCGGGAAAGATCGATGTTCTTTTCTTTTACGCACCGCGTCTTCGGAGGAGGGAAAGAGAGAGAGCAATACTTCGTTATAAATCTAAATTCGGAGGGTGGGTGTTAGAAAACTTATGACGGATCGGCGCTAGGAAGCTAGGAGCTATTGTAAGCGATACTAAGGAAGTCAAGACTTTCTACGGAACACAAAACTTAATAATTTAAGTGGTTAGGAGTTATTGTGTTTGAATTATGTACAAGGTCACGAAAATTAAACTAATATTTTACACAGACTATTTAAATAAACTTAACTTACTAATTAGATTGTTAAACGCAAGTGCGTAAGCAATTTGTAAGCGTGAAGCAGCAGTTACTCCGCAGATGAGTAACTCCCGTAAGCAGCGAAAGCAATCGAAGCGCGTAGCGTTAGTAAAGGGTGCGTGCTATTAGTTTTAGAGTCGCGAACAGAGTGCTGATCCAGGAAATCACCGTCGATTTCCTGGAAGGAAGAGCTTTCCCCTTCCATAGATCGTGAGTCGATGGAAGGGGCCGCGATCGCTGCTCCACATGAGCAAGCAGGCCGTTGCCTCTGCCTAATTAGCGTTGGGCCTGGGAGATGTCGCCAGAATGCTCACTTCTTGAACATTTCCCGCCCGCCTTCATCCATCGATGAATAATCGTGCCGTAGCGTGATCAGATCCCGTGGCGGTGGCGCCGCTTGACTCATGTGGAGGCGTCATACAACTCAGGTGACGGTGTTACAGTGAGATCTAGTGCGCAGTGAAACCCGGAAGTGAAAGTGTGTGATCCTAAGCCTGTACAAAGGGTAAGAAGACAAGTTTAGTAATTGGTCGTACAAGCTCGGAACGTGCAGTTTTAGCCGTAACAACGCGCGTTAATCCGTCGGACCCTGCGTGTAACCGGGTAATCCTCGCCAGTGGCCACTGTCCGGGTGGTGTCAGTTCGGACTTGATTAAACACAGATCTCCGATCTGGGGCTGCGGGTGTTGGTGTGCCCACTTGTTGCGAGCTTGCAACGCCTGCAAGTATTCATTGCGCC
The DNA here is from genome assembly GCA_944738655.2 of Andrena hattorfiana. Classification (NCBI taxonomy): domain Eukaryota; kingdom Metazoa; phylum Arthropoda; class Insecta; order Hymenoptera; family Andrenidae; genus Andrena; species Andrena hattorfiana. The sequence goes on along the minus strand of OX122895.1, from coordinate 16,846,277 downwards.
ACCGTTGCCAGAATTGTGACCGCATTTGTTGCAGAAGATGCCAGCGAGAGAGACGAGATTGTGGGATGCCGTCCAGTTGTGGGTCGGGCACGCTGAGGAGTGGTTCTCCGATGAGAAAATGCCCCGGTGTCAAGGCGTTCAGGTCCCCAGGATCGTCGGTGATCGCCTGCAGTGGCCGAGAATTCAGACAGGCTTCTATCTGGGAGAGCAAGGTCGTCATCTCTTCGAAGGTGAGGTGCTGTTCGCCTAGCACGTGCCGAAGGTGATGTTTAGTTGATTTTACAGCTGCCTCCCAGAGTCCTCCGAAGTGCGGGGCAGCAGGAGGGTTGAAGCGCCACTCTATGCCGTCCTTCAGTAGGGTGGATTGGATGGTCTCGTGACCATCGTCGAGGTGGACACAAAGTTAGTCCCTCGGTCGCTCTGAATGACAGCACAGAGTCCTCGTCGTGAGGTGAACCGCCGCAGGGCAGCAAGGAAGGCTTCAGTGCTGCAATCTGAAACCAACTCTAGGTGGACGGCACGAGTACACAAGCACACAAAGAGGGCCACGTATCCTTTGTGTGTGCGGCGTCCTCTTCCCCGTATGGCTAGAAGTGTGAGGGGCCCAGCATAATCAATCCCCACGTGTAGGAATGGACGGGTTGGAGTCACCCTGGAGCGCGGTAAGTCCCCCATAAGTTGCCTTCCTGGTGTTGCTCGCCAGCGGGTGCAGGTGACGCAGCGATGAATAAGAGCTTTGACCCGTTGCCGGCCCTGTAGAACCCAGTATTTCTGTCGCAAGGTAGCAAGTGTCAGCTGCGTACCTCCATGCAGCGTGCGACGATGAGCCTCGTCAACCACGAGGTCAGTCAGCCTGTGGTCCCTTGGGAGGATAACTTGATGCTGGGCATCCAGAGGCAAAGCTGAATGTCGAAGGCGGCCACCGACTCGTAGTAGGTCCTGGTCATCCAAGTATGGATGCAGTTTCACCAGCTTGCTGTGGCTTAGCAGTGAACGCCCCAGCTTCAGCTGCTGAATGTCAGCCGCAAACTCCTGGTGCTGGATAATACGGAGCCAACGTGTGCGTGCTGTCTCAACTTCTGCTAACTTCAAATATCGTCCTCTCGTACTGACTGCTCTTTGTGGCAGCCACCGCAAGCACCAGGCGGTAATTCTAAGGAGAGAGGATAAGCATGAATGTCTGTTTAACAACTCCTCGCCCATTGCAGGATCACCCGAAGACATCACGTTGGCAGTGGTTCGGGCCTCGAGGTCGGTAAGTGATACGTTGAGCTGCTTCCTGTTGTCCCATCCTATTGGTGAAGTCAGCCAGGAGGGTCCAGTCCACCAGAGTTCAAAGTCTGGCAGCTGGTCGGGAGAGAGTCCTCGTGAGGCGCAGTCGGCTGGATTTTCTTGGCTGGAGACGTGATGCCAGTGAGCATCGGGCAGTGTGAGTTGAACCTCCGACACGCGATTGGCCACGTAAGTCTTCCAGCGTGATGGGTGGCCTTGGATCCAGGCAAGAGTGATAGTAGAATCACTCCATAAGTGGACGGCAATTTTCTCCAAACCCACGCTCTCGCAGGTGACTGCCATGAGGCGGGTCAGTAAGGTGGCGGCACAGAGTTCGAGTCGTGGCAGAGAAATCTTCTTCAATGGAGCCACCTTCGTCTTGGCAGTGACCAGCTGGGTTCGGATGGTGCCATCATGATCGACAACTCGGAGGTAGATTGCTGCTGCATAGGCTCGTTCCGAGGCATCGGCGAAGCCATGAAGCTCTAATTGTTGGGATGCGTGGTGTAGGCCGAGCCAGCGAGGTACGGCGATGCTATTCAATATGGGCAATTCCTTGAGGAAGCGAGTCCAGTATCCGGCATCAACCGGCGGCAGCGGTGTGTCCCAATCTAAATTGGTCAACCACAAAGATTGCATAAATATTTTTGCGCTAATCGTTACAGGGGATACCAAGCCCAGTGGATCAAATATCCTTGCTATTTTTGACAGGACTGTTCGCCGTGTCACTTCAGCGTCCTGATGGTTCTGCTGTACTCGCACCCTGAAGCAGTCGTCAGCCGGACTCCACTGGACTCCCAGTGCTTGGTGGGTTTCGCCAGCCTGCCACTTGCATTCTGGAATGGCGTCACCGATAGGCACCTGCTCCATCAATGCAGGATGATTAGATGCCCATTTTCGTAGGTTGAAGCCGCCCGCCGAGCAGAGTTGACGTAGTTCCTCTTGCAGTCCGAGCGCCTCTTGCACGGAGTCAGCGCCGGTCACGACGTCATCCACGTAGACGTCACGTTGAAGAATGGCCGCTGCTCTTGGATATCGTGGTTGTTCGTCCTCGGCTAGCTGTCGAAGCGTACGGATAGCTAAGAAAGGTGCGCAGGCTAGTCCATACGTCACAGTGTTAAGCCTGTAAACACTGATATTTGTATCGTCCTTCCCTCTCCACAGGATCAGCTGGAAGCGGCGGTCGTCCGGATGGAGGAGTATCTGGCGATACATTTTCTCTATGTCGGCTGTGAGACAGATGCGATGTATCCGCCAGCGCAGCAAGAGTTGCGGCAGACTCGACAGGAGGTTAGGGCCGACCAGTAGCTTGTCGTTCAAGGAGTGACCCGTTGATGTGACGTACGAGCCGTTGAACACCACCCGCAATTTGGTGGTCATGCTGCTCTCCTTTAGCACCCCATGATGTGGCAAGTAATAGGCCGGTCCTGTAATGCTCCCTCGTACTTTTGTCATGTGCGTGAGTTGCATATACTCACGCATAAACTCTTCGTAGGCCTGAGCGAAGATCAGATCTCGCCTGAATTTGGTCTCCATCCGTAGCAGCATACGTTGAGCACCATGGTGGGAATCGCCAATCTCCACGTTCCTGTGGAATGGAAGTCGGACCATGTAGCGACCGGAAGGCAAGCGCTTGTGAGTTGTCCGAAAATGGTCTTCGCAACATTGTTCTTCGGCAGTATAGGCTGGCGTCACAATGATTTCCTCCTGTTCCCAAAACCGGCGCACAAGTGGCACGAGTTCCTCGTCGGCAGTGCATTGAAGTGACGTGGGGGCACTGCCCGTGATGTCGGTGCGTCTCGTCCTCGTCGTGGCTGGTCCGGACACGATCCATCCCAGCGTTGTATTCTGAGCTATGGGTTCACCGGTGCCACCCTTGATGAGCCCGTCACGCAGAATAAGGGCAAAGGCATCGGCTCCCAGCAAAAGCTCGATTGGCCCGTCTCCGTCATAGCTAGGATCCGCTAATGGAAGACCATGGAGGTGAGTCCATGTTGAAGCTCTATTGCCGATGCGTGGCTAGTACGCAGTGATTCGTGGCAACACCAGAGCCTTTATCACATGACACTCCGTAGGGTTAGTGTGCGCGGTGAATTCCAGCTGTACCTTTCCTCGTACCCGCTCGGGGAGCTGATTCCCGACTCCGAGGAGACGTATGTTGGCTGTTCTCCGTGGTAGACGCAGCTGCTGAGCCAATGCAGCAGTGACAAGAGACACTTCGCTACCTTGGTCGACGAGGGCTCGCACAATTCTTGAATCACCGTCGAGTTGCAACACTTTCACACGCACAGTAGCCAGGAGCACAGCAGGTAGGGAGCTCGACGCACCGCTTGAGGTATTAGCAGTAGCCTCTACGTCGTTGCTGGCAACCGCGCTGTCCTCATGAATGGTAGTGTGATGCTTTCCATTGCACAGCTGGCACCGTTTCTCCGAACTGCAATCCTTTACGTGATGGCGTCCGAGGCAATTGTAGCATAAATTCGCCGCCACTAGTGCTTCACGACGTTCCAGCACATTTCTTGATTTATAGGTGCTGCAGAAGAGCACGAAGTGGTTGGATCCACATAACACGCACGGTTCCTGAGAGCGGTTGGTCTTGGTCACTTGCAACACCTTGACCGACTTCTGGCCTCCTGTAGACTTGATGGTACGTGCCTCAGGCAGACCTTTAGCTTTGCCCCCTTCCAGAGCTCCGATGGTGGTAATGCGGTTTTTAATAAACGCCTTGAGTTCCTTAAAGGTAGGAGGGGTAGTCTGGGAGCCGAGCTGGGTTTCCCATTCTCTTCGTGACTGCTGATCGAGTTTCTCGACCATCCAGTAGACCAGCCAGTCCCCGGTGCCGTCAAACGGGTGTTCCATGGCAGCAAGGGCCTCGACGCAGTCGCAAATGGTGAAGTAGAATGTCTTGAGTTCTATGGCCGATTCGCGAGTGAGTGTTTGCAGTCCGAATATAGTCGCCAATTGCGCCTGTACCAGCAGCCTCTCATTTTCGTAATGGTCTTGCAGCAGGTCCCAAGCGCGGGCGAAGGTCGCAGCTCTCACCGGGATATTCCTGAGAGCAAGGAGGGCGTCGCTCTTTAGGCTGCCCCGGAGGTAGTGCAGGCGCTCTATGTCCGTAAGGCTTCCATCGCGGATGACGAGGGATCGGAAGAGATCCCGAAATCCTGGCCAGGATTCGTAGGTCCCATCGAACTCAGGTAATGGTAGTCGAGGTAAGGAAGCCTTGGAGTGTACGACCGCTGGCGTGGAACTGCTCGACAGCCCAGACTCGTTGTGATCAGCATTAAAGGTCTGTAGCCGGTCGACGAACAGCGCTTCCTGAACAAGGAACAGCTCCTCAGTCACTTCGTGGCGACTTTCAGTATAATATGGTATATCTCTCTGCCCCGGAGCAATCATTGCAAGCAGCTGATCGTGCTGCTGGTCGAATTTTGCCCAATTTTTCCGTAACATTCCCAGACGCGATTCGACAGCTCCTTGAGTGATCTTGGCAGCACCTAGCTTCTTTAAATTCTCGAATGCCCGCGCGATTCTACCAACCAGGTCGTTTTGGCTCTCAAGTAACGGTTCCATTGTACTCAGGTGTTCAAATGCTCGCGGAAGTCAGCCGTTAAGGTCGTGCTGACTCGTTATGATGTGACTCACTGTTTGTAGATGGAGGTCACGCGCGACGGTTACACGGCACAAACGTTCAAGAACTGTTTTCACAGGCGCCGTATCCGGCTCGAAGGACCAAAAAATGTTAGAAAACTTATGACGGATCGGCGCTAGGAAGCTAGGAGCTATTGTAAGCGATACTAAGGAAGTCAAGACTTTCTACGGAACACAAAACTTTATAATTTAAGTGGTTAGGAGTTATTGTGTTTGAATTATGTACAAGGTCACGAAAATTAAACTAATATTTTACACAGACTATTTAAATAAACTTAACTTACTAATTAGATTGTTAAACGCAAGTGCGTAAGCAATTTGTAAGCGTGAAGCAGCAGTTACTCCGCAGATGAGTAACTCCCGTAAGCAGCGAAAGCAATCGAAGCGCGTAGCGTTAGTAAAGTGTGCGTGCTATTAGTTTTAGAGTCGCGAACAGAGTGCTGATCCAGGAAATCACCGTCGATTTCCTGGAAGGAAGAGCTTTCCCCTTCCATAGATCGTGAGTCGATGGAAGGGGCCGCGATCGCTGCTCCACATGAGCAAGCAGGCCGTTGCCTCTGCCTAATTAGCGTTGGGCCTGGGAGATGTCGCCAGAATGCTCACTTCTTGAACAGTGGGAAAGAGAGAACATCACTTTTAAAGCTAAATTCGAGAGAGAGACAGCACTACATAGCGGTACAATCGCTTTCGTTCTAAAAATTTTCAAAATGATTTTAAATCTTAGCGTCGCAGCGTATCGCGCGATCGTGTGTAACATGACTTCTCTGGAGCAGCCGCGTGCGATGACATCATTTTGGCGGCGCGAAGAATGAAATAGAATTATGCGACGTCAGCAAATCTTAAAATTATGTGGCGAGGAGAAAGACGGGTAAATAAATGGAGAAATAATATAGGTTTTAATATATTTATTATAAAATTAAAAGAATATAAAATAGAATATAAAATAGAATATATAAAAAAGAATATAATAAAAAATATAAAAGAAAATAAAAGAATATAATAAAAAAAAATATATAAAAAAGAATATAATAAAAAAGAATGTAATATAAAAAAAGAAAAATATAAAAATAGAATATAAATAGAATATAAATAGAATATAAAAAATAGAAAATAAAAATAGATAATAAAATATGAAATATAAAATATAAAAATAGAAAAATAATATAAAAATACAATATAAATAGAAAATAAAAATATAAAGAATATAAAAAAAGAATATAATAAAAAATAATATATAAAAAATAAAAAATAAAAGAAATAGTAAAAATATCAAATAAACTATTCTAAGAAGGGGGGGAAGGTGGCGAGGGGGGTGATGGTGGCGTGGGGGGTGATGGGGGTGATGGTGGCGTTGGGGGGCGCGGCACCCAATATGGTGCCCATCTAAACACAGCCGGCAGCCGTACCATTGGCCGCCGCGGCACTGCATATGGCCGCAGCCGCGCGGCCCCATATGCCGGCCCCGACAGCCGCATCTGCACCCCTCGGGGTGCAACCTGGAGCGCACGGGCCTCCAGGCCCGCCAGCCAGACCCTTAAATCATGTAGTGGAATATCCTAGAACATAGACACAAACGTCGATATAATTTTGACACATCAAACATAATAAATATCAAACACACATAACAATGCAAAGTATTATTACATACATGTGGAGGAGGAGGCGGCGACTGCGGCGGCGGCGACGACGACGACGACGACGACGACGACAACGACGACGGCGACGACGACGACGACGACGACGACGACGACGGCGGCGACGACGACGACGACGACGACGGCGGCGACGACGACGACGACGACGACGGCGGCGACGGTGGCGGCGACGGTTGCGGCGACGGCTGCGGCGACCCCCAGTCGCTCGACCACACAGGCGATGGTGGTGGCGAACGCTAGAACATAGAAGCCCCACGATTCAATATTGATATGAACGTCTGATTTGATCTCGCTCGATTTCAACGATTAAACGCGATAAATGTAAAAATATTTAAATGTACATACCTCGGGGTCACACTCAGGGGCGATTCTTAGTAATCCCATTCTTTTTCGCACAAAATTGTAGACAAAAAGTGTCACAGAGAAAATATCAAATCCAACTGTTGTTGTCGAAGATTTGAAGACAACTTGTCTCGCTGCATCTCCAAGCTCTCGTGTATAAACTCCTATCATGAAATCGAGAAGTGCGTAGCTTTGCAAAAGTAAGATGCTGTTGTTCTTCGCCATCTTCATCACAGGCCACCTGCATTTTCGCTGACCATCCTCTCCTTATTCACACGCATCTTCTTTCCCCTTTTTTTTCTTTGGACACATTATTCGACTAGATCATACCACTTTGAATGTGTATGGAACATGTATTGAGCCACTTTTATCATATATCGAACGTGAATCGAACGTGAATCGAACGTGAATCGAACGGGTATTGAACGACTCTGAACGTGAATCGAACATGAATCGAACCACTTTCAACATGAATCGAACATCAATCGAACATGAATCGAACCACTTTCAACATGAATCGAACATCAATCGAACCACTTTCAACATGAATCGAACATGAATCGAACCACTTTCAACATGAATCGAACCACTTTCAACATCAATCGAACCACTTTCAACATCAATCGAACATCAATCGAACCACTTTCAACATGAATCGAACATGTGTCACGTCCCGGGTGGAGGTCGTTGGGGACGATGGCATAGACGGGGAATTATTGAAGGGAACGCGGGCGCGAATGCCAGATTCGTGGCACTGCGGAGAGTTTGGATTCAGGCGCGAATGCCAGATTCGTGGCACTGAATAGTTTGAGGGAATGCAGGCGCGAATGCCAGATTCGTGGCACTGCGGAGAGTTAGGATTCAGGCGCGAATGCCAGATTCGTAGCACTGAACGGTTTGAGGGAATGCAGGCGCGAATGCCAGATTCGTGGCACTGCGGAGAGTTAGGATTCAGGCGCGAATGCCAGATTCGTAGCACTGAACGACCAGGGAAAGTTTAAATGGTAATCACTCCGGAGGTGACGCCCGTTAGAGCACTTTGTTTGTTTTGGCTTTTTAATTGGATTTACCGTTGCATTTATATAGGAAGTCACACGTAATATTTCCGCGAAATATGTCTAGACATATGGGTGTACACGGCCCATGCAAATATATGTTTGTAAACACTGTAGGAACTCTCGCGTTCACGAACTGAAATCAGCTGTTGCAGTAGCCTGTTTAGATTTGGAGCTTTCGTAACCAAAGGATATTCATAATAATTCGAACCGTGATTTAAAGCCAAGGACTTTATTACTTTGAGCACGAGTGGTGCACTATCAATATATTAGCATGGTTAACATAATAATGCGTCAGACATTAAGCATTAGCACATAACATTTATATAAATAGTAATCAACAGCAATATATGTGTATGAATATGCAATACATGTGTATAACCCAAAGAAAATAGTATGTAAAGTAATAGGAATTTGCTACGCTAACAATATGAGACAATGAGCGTTAGCGGAATAATAATATGAATCAAAATAATATGAAATGCAATAAGCGTTAACGATACAAAATAATATATAGCAATAAGCGTTAATACAAGAATAATAATATGAAATGCAATAAGCGTTAACGATACAAAATGATAATATAAAGCAATAAGCGTTAATACAAGAATAATAATATGAAATGCAATAAGCGTTAACAATACAAAATAATATATATGATGGTGATATGCCGTATAACAATAAAGGTAATTATAATTTCTTACGGTAGTTGCAGTAGAACACTGAATTTAAACACTTGATTTGTTGGTTTTACTGAGGAAGTATTTCCTTAGAAGAATGAATAATAATGAATGAATTCCGGTCTCGCGGTTCCTTGTATTTATAGGGTTTACAAGAATGTCAGGTATGAAGGGTGTGCGCGGTATGCACCTTGACATATTTACGAAATATGCGTCGCAATAGGACTTCCGGGGTTTTTATAAATGTCTATATTTAGACTACGTTTATGAATCATGCGTGAAATATGCGTCGCAATTGGTTTCCAAGATTCTGTTAAACTATTGATAAGACCCATTAGGTGGATTTTAGGCGTTTTGACGGGAAAGGGGTGAGAGTGGCTTTGACTCGGTGAGTCGTAAAGAGGGGCTGAGACGTGGTCTCGAGATAAGAGAGTTTTTGGGACGAGGGACTTGTTTAAATTTAAATAGGAGGGAAGTGGTCATGCCACGTAAGGCGAAGAGGGGATTTGGAGGTCGTAGTTGACCATCTTGAGATGGGGACCGCTAAGGTACATCGCCAAGGTGATCAGTGATTTGGGGAAAACGGGTACGATTTGAGTTTGATGGATTTTGATGGAGTTATGGAGCGATTTATGAGGGAGACCTTAGAATAATACCGCGCGAAAAATAGTGGGACATCACACATGAATCGAACCACTTTGAACATGAATCGAACCACTTTGAACATGAATCGAACATGAATCGAACCACTTTGAACATCAAACGTACCACTTTCAACATCAATCGAACATGAATCGAACCACTTTCAACATGAATCGAACATGAATCGAAACACTTTCAACATGAATCGAACCACTTTCAACATGAATCGAACCACTTTCAACATGAATCGAACCACTTTGATCGTGTATGGTACCACTTTGATCATGTATTGTACGTGTATGGTAACTTTCAACGTCTAGCATACCACTCTGAACGTGTATCAAACCACTTCTACGTAATTATAACTACCGTCTTAATCTAGCATACATCATGTGCAGGAGATTAGGTTGGAGAGGGTTAAGAAAAACATTTTATACAATAAAATTGATTATATTTTATTTAAGCATTTCTCTCTGGCGTTTAGACCACCAGTTGAATATTTTAAATACATTTTGCATGGCACAGTGCTTTGCGTGTCTGCCACATCGCAGAGTATTAATTACATTTAGCTTATTTAGAGATTTGATATCCTCGTAGTCAATGTCCAGCGTCTCGATGACCACGTCCATTCTCGTATCTTCATCGAGAAAATCCACAAGCCAGTCGCGTTTCTGCAACCCTTTTACGTATACGATATGGGATGCGCCATCTTCTTCATCGATCGCATCAGCTACAGCTTTCGTAATTAGCCGATTGGCCATACAGTATGGAACGTCTCCATCGTCCCACCGTAGTCCATGATGTTTTACCGCCAACCACCGAATGCTCGATTTGTCGGATTTCGTAAGAAGATATTGCGGCATCGAACTCCCAAAAATATAGTGCGAGAGAATCGTTCCCATTCGTAGGACAGCCACTTCCTTGACAACAAATCTTCCATCGACGATGAACCCTTGCAGGTCAACAAATGTTGGTGCGACCATTATCGATACAATTTAGAGGTCCGCTCACTTCCAAGACAGACGGGAGAATGCAGTCCTTCTCGTAAAGCATCTCGATTTTCACGATGAAATTTTGTATGAATTTGACACAGGAGAGGGCGTGGCAATTTAATTGATTTTGCGCACCACGTTTGTCAGCGGATTGTATTGAACCACCCGATCGTGTAGAATCAGACAGTAGGCCGTAGTATTTATCGGCACATTCCCTTTACACTCGAATTCTATGCGCACGTCCACCGTGCCATTCTTGATCGACTCATTTTGTCGCGAGCAATCAATCACCATGAGGGGACCAAATTGTAAAAATTCGGCCACGGTGAATAATGCCTCGTTGCAACTATGTCCATAATACGATTTATGGAATTGCGTATACATATGATACAAGATGGCATGCTTATTCTTGTCAAAATCCAAGTTCATGTCATCGTATGGGTAAAATTCCGAGTTGAGAAAAAGTTTTACATTGGTCAATTTGCAGTTGTTGAACCTAGTAACATCTTCGCTCATCACATTCCTTCGACCAGTCTGTAGAGCAAGGATAATAACTCGCGGCTTCTCCAGCTGTGCAGATGCCTTCACGGCCCACGAATGCTTGGTCGTACTCTGTAAGAGAGGATCTCAGATCCCACGATTGAAAACAAATGCTCAGGTTTTGCCCACGTTCCAAAGCATGTAGCAAGGATAGCTTATTAACGTCATTTAACGTCACATGAGGCATCCGCCATTGCACTTTAAGTAATTCAATTTCTGGTTCCAGCATCGGCGATCCTATTAGAGCATTATTGTCGTTGCGCGATCGTATTAAAATCAATTCGTGACGCGCATTAATAATAATGCGTTTGTAGTTCTCACAAAATCCCAGCAAATATTTTAGCGGGATACAAAAATTGAAATGATTTTTCAATATTGACCCATCGCGTTGTTTCAAGCCCCATCCAGCATTCTCCATATTTTTGTCTTCGCTAGATGTCAACGATACATAGTTTTTAAGCGTGCTAGTTATCCCAACGTTTCTGTTGCGATCAATCTCCACGCCATTCAGCTCGTATCGAATCTCATCGAATAAGAACGCCATGCAATTATTTCCCAACGCCACCGTTAATGTATCGTTTGGCTTGTTTATCTTCAATTTTCCCTCCACGTAGAGGAAACTTTCACACGGCAATGTGTATAAATCCTGCTGCTGTATGGGTATTCTTATTTCATCGCTGTATCCAAACGTTGAGTTGACATATGGGTTGTATGTGTGAGTCTCGAGCTTGACGATGCGATCGTCAAACGTCGGCTTCCCTGCAATGCTTAGAATGTCAACCATTTTTTTTTTCAACTTAACTGTGCACAATGAATCCCAATGATTTCAAAAATGCAATGTTCGCAGCACTGAGCCTCTTCTTTTTAGTATAATCAGAGCTGTTGCAGTTGTTGTTGTTGTTGTTGTTGTTGTTGTTGTTGTTGTTGTTGTTGTTGTTGTTGTTGTTGTTGTTGTTGTTGTTGTTGTTGTTGTTGTTGTTGTTGTTGTTGTTGTTGTTGTTGTTGTTGTTGTTGTTGTTGTATACAATTTCGTTTGGAAGAAACGGGTTTCTGGAGTCGTTCAGCACAAGCATCTCTTTCGATCACGTCACACGTATTATCGTCGTCGCCGTCGTACGTGCAATCTGATGGTAATCTCTTCACCTCGAAAATCGAGCAACCGTCCGTCTTGATCCACAACGCGTATCGTTAGATCCGTAATGACCCGTGCGGTGATTGGAAGGTAAATGATCTGCGCGGGCGTTTCCGATATCTTATATCCTGGTGGGACTCTCGGAGAAAATTCATGTATCGTATGTACGCGCTTCCCATTGTTGTACGCGCCAGCGGTCACGCTGCATTCTATGCGAATAATGTTCACGTTCATGATATTAATTGGATCGTCCGATTCATGCCACCGTCCAGGTTCTAATACCCGATTCGTCGAGAATCCCAGTAGCGATCCAATGTTATTGGACTTTGTAAAGTCTATGACGAACGAGCAGTACAGCTCGCTTTTCATGGTGTTGTTGTTGGGGCGCAACACTATAGGATACACATCGTTGTCACCGACATCGGTGCCACCGAGATTTTGAGGATACCGCTCGAGTAATCGCTGCTTCAAATACTTGGCAATAGCGTCTAGTTGGTAGGAGCCGTGTGGAATCGTAATGTATTCATGAGTGGTGTCGATGCTATTGTTGATGTCATAGTTTACGACAAAGTAGAATTTATCGTTGCTCGAGTCGATGTTTGGTATTGTGTGATAAGTTTCAAAGGTTGCTAGACCAAGCTCGTAATCATCGTCGCTCAAATCTATGGGTGGAAAGTAGCTTACCGCGAGGGTGCTACTCTTGCCGGTTAGAGTGAATGTTAACGACATATTCCGAGCTACTGAATCCGAGTGGTGGGAAGTTAATCCTTAAATTTGATGCCAATCGTTTGTAGAAAGCGTAGACATAGTTGTCCACAATTGCTCTGATAGTACTTCTGATAAGCCGTTCGATTGTATTCGGGCATTTTTAGTTTCTTTTCGACGTTTTTTTTCTTTCGTTTCGATATTCCCTGTACGCGCTTGTATGGTGCGAGATAAAGTCCACGACCTTCCATGGAGCGATTATGACGTTGCATTTCATGCAGCTGATGTTGCGCCACCTTATTATCGTTTACCGCCTTTGCTATCCCCGCCGCTCCACCAGCTAACGATCCGAGAACACCTAGCAGCGGGAGAAGTGGTAATATACCACCCCGTTTTGCTATCGGAAGAATCCGCTTTTTCGGTGCTCTCTTTGGAATCCTTTTGCGCAATTTTGCTTTCATCCCCATTCCGATTTTCGTCTTGGCCTTCATAGCTGCCCAAATAGCTGTAGCAGCACCTCTTTCGCCCAGAGTCGAGTCACGCGCAACGATGCGTTTTCGCGCTTTGTCAGCGAGTACGTTATCTGCCGCGTGCCTTTCGCCGAGGTCGTTGCTACGTGAATATGCAATATCGTGTTCGCGACACGCTGCGTCCAACGGATTGATGCCTTGATCACCTCTAGCCAATCGTTTTGCCAGATGAGTTCCTGGGCCGCAAAACTGGTATCCCGGGATATGTAATTCGATAGGTAGCGCGTTTATCGCCCGATTTAACAAACCACAACCTTTCTTCCTTCGCATCGGCGACATTCGCTACAGTTTTTAATCAATGGTGCTGGACCATCGATATTCGTTCGCTGCCAAGGGCGATTATAATGTTCCAGACACCGACGATACTGCTGAACCTCGGAATCGGCTTTTATATGCTCGGGGAGTCTGTCCCACAACTGATCAATGTATCTCTCGAACTCTCGCAGTAGAATAATCTTTGTTATATATTTCAACTGTTCAGAGGTTAAGTCTCGAATATCACAATTATCCGACAGGACCAGAAGCATTTTGAACACTGAGCTGTTTTGCTTCGGCGCGGACCTATAAATAGAACGCGTCACCGCTTCGATGTATCAAAATCATTTTTTCACAGTTCGCAGCGAGGATGCGATTCGTGCGACAGCCTGTGACGATACGCGTAACAAATTTTGACGATAAATCGCAAACGATGTCCTCGAAAACAAGACGCAAACATGGTAGCATGCTACCAAACACTATACGGTGCTTCATTTGTGGCCCATCAAATTGTGGAAAGACCAACGTGCTGGTGAGCTTATTGGAAAGTCCTCACGGTGTCCGCTTCGAGAACGTGTATGTGTACTCCAAGTCGTTGCAACAGCCGAAATACCAGTATTTGGAGAATTTATTCATTCCGATAGATGAAATTGGCTACTTTACGTTTTCGAATAACAGTGATGTCATCCCACCGAGCGAATCGCTTCCAAATTCCATTTTTATCTTTGATGACGTGGCATGCGACAAGCAAGATACGATAAGGGAATACTTTGCAATGGGGCGCCACTCGAACGTTGACTGCTTCTATCTCTGTCAGACGTATGCAAAGATTCCCAAACATCTTATACGCGACAATGCCAATCTGTTGATTCTGTTTAAGCAGGATGGTACCAACTTGAAATGTGAATACTGATATGTCGTACGAGGATTTCTGCGTGCTGTGTCATAATTGTTGGCAACGAGAGTATGGTTTCGTGGTAATAGACAAGGATAGCGCGATGCCTAATGGACGTTATAGAAAGGGATTTAACGAGTTTGTCGTACCGTGAGATGGTCAATTGTCGTCAACACGTCGGGGGGAAAGCAACGTCTGCTGCACAATGATGATTGATATCGATAGTCTGGAGATTAAGGATCGCGAGAGAATAGCGAAGGAAATTGCAAAAACCAGCGAAGCCATTCGCAAGAAACATCAGGCTTTGAAGTCTGGCAAGATGGAGGAAGATATCGCGTTGGAGAGATACTTTAAACCTATCGTCGAACCCTTGAAACATATCGTGGAAAATACCACAGTGGCAGAAGCTGACACATCACCGCTGACGAGCATAGACGTTGAAGAGAATGAAACATTAACGCCTAAAACAAAAATCCAGTCGAAATGGAGCACATCGCGCAAGACAAAGAAGAAACGACACACATCATCGGAATATTCACTCATAACCTCCACACCAGTTCAATCGAAGCGAAAACGACAAAACGATTCCTCGGTTCCTCCCACACCAATAAATACATTTCCCAGTGTACAATTGCTTGCAACCGAGGATGATGATGACGACGTTTTCGAAACTAGTCCAGATGAGTCGTTTGTAACATCTATTAGACAGCAACTTCAAACATCCGAGGGACAAGAAACGTTTCGCAACCATTTCGGTCCGCTGGGGCAAGAATACATGAGCGCCATCCTAAGTATGGATAAGGATACAACAATTGACTATGTGTACGGCGTATACTTTGGCAATAGTGGAACGATGCTTGGAGATAAGGCTTTCGATATGGACAAGGATGATAATATAATCATCGGTGGTGTAAAATACAAAGGAACGCCCGGCCTTTACGAACTGATTTTCAAGAGAATTCCCGACAATGCCCTGTACACCGATGCTGATAAACAAAAATACAAAAGTATACTGCTGGCGACGAATGCCTACAGACGCAGTCATTGTGCTCAAAAACCCATATTGGGCAACAAGGGATACAAGTACAAACATGTAATTGCACCACTAGTCCCCCGCGCATCAACGAGTAAAGCAGGAAAAGGTCTAAGGACACCGCTAGCGATGATGGTAAACGACAACAAGATCGATTACGTGCACTGGGACGATCCCAACGAGTTGGTGGATCGATTGCGTTTGCTTGAAGCGTCGCGTCAGGCGGGTAACAACTCCCACGATCCCGAAATTCTATCGATTATTGAGGAACTCCGCGAGGTAGGCCTCATTATAAATTAAACCACACGTCGATGATTTGCACTGTATGCATCGAGATGCCAATCAACAAATTTGGAGTATCGCTCGAGAAGAGTGAAGCAGCTAGAATGGACTATTACAAATGGAGCGGCATGCTTCGAAATTATATGCGAGATAACGCTCTTTGTGTGGACGGTGCCGACTTTGATGCAAAATCATGCAAGATACGACGCGTAGCTCAGCCGGTGGCTGACAGCGATGCCGTCAATAAACTATACATGGAAAAGAGCATTAAACTTTTGAGAGAGCAGCAGGAAGAATTAGAGAGGAAGCTGGTCGTGTTTCAAAGAGATATGCTGACGTTGCAAAACAGCGTTAAAAAGATATCGCAGGCGTCAAATTCAATCCCACAGCAGCGCTGCGAAGGAGAATCATGCGAGGCGGCTGAACTTGTCCCCGGGCCGATTGGGAGCACATAATGCATGTACACGATAATTATCGCATCATTCGTGTCAAAGACACCTCTGCGATCAAACATGCAGCCAGTATCGAAATCCAAGAGTAAAGAAAACCATGGTCCCAAGAAGCGACAACTTGTTGAGGAATTGCATGCTCCAGCTCGAAGACATCTCCCGCGGAGGCGCGTCATAGTGCACGGATACGACGATCTGTGGCAAGCTGACGTGGTAGAAATGCGTCCATACTCGCGATTCAACCAAGGCCACCACTACATACTCACCGTTATCGATGTGTTGAGCAAGTATGCATGGGCGGTGCCGCTCAAGACTAAAAGTGGTGCTGAGGTGACTAAAGCGTTTGCAAAGATATTTAGAGATCGATATCCGAAAAATTTGCAAACCGATCAAGGAAAAGAATTTTACAACGCCGATGTGCAGAAACTCTTGACAAAACGTGATATTAATCATTATTCGACGTATTCGGTGATGAAGGCCTCCGTCGTAGAACGTTTCAATCGAACTTTGAAGAACAATATGTGGAAAATGTTTACGCTCAATGGAACCTACAGATGGATCGATTCGCTATCGCGTCTTCTCGCAGAGTATAACGCACGAAAACATAGAACCATCGGAATGCGTCCTCGCGATGTTACCGCTGCGATCGCCGACAAGCTGCTATCCACCGTATACAGCAACATAAAGATCGCTGCTCCGGCGAGATTCAAGTTGGGCGAGTTTGTGCGCGTGAGCAAATTTAAAACCATCTTCGATAAAGGCTATACACCGAATTGGACAACGGAGGTGTTCAAGATAGCCAAAGTACAGGCAACTAATCCCGCGACGTATCTGCTCGTCGATTCGTGTGCAAAACCTGTTGCCGGAGGATTCTATGAACACGAGCTGCAACGCGTCACCGATCCTGATGTATATCTAGTGGAAAAAGTGTTGCGTAGGAAGGGGGATAAGGTATACGTCAAGTGGCTGGGGTTTGATAAATCACACAATTCTTGGATAAATAAAAATAATGTATTGTAACATAATAATACATGATTCAATTAATACAATGATATATATATATATATATATATATATATATATATATATATGTAAATGAGTGAACAATTTTTTTATTTTTACACATTAATTCCACCATTTATATTACACAATAAATATAATTGTATGTTCTATGCATGAGTGAACAATTTTATATTACACAATTCCACTATTTATAATAAATACAATAGTTTTTTTACAATGGTATTTTATAATGTCCCCAGGGCAGAGTGTCGGTCGAATCGGGTACGATTTGCCGCTTGTCGTCGTACGGACTTAGAGCGATTTTAGATTCCGAAATGGTGTACACTTTGTGCAATTTAGACTGTATGCACGATTGTCTGCGAACCATTTCGATCTCCCTTTGCAAACACTGCGCGTAGTCGTCGAAAGTTATCGTTCTGGCTATGACGTTGGTCTTGACGCCTTTCGCCTTTTTCGTATCTTTTTTGCCGTCTACGCGGAGTGCATACATTTTCGCTCTAAGACCTACGACCTCGGTCATTATCGCACCGTTATTTTCATCCTTCATCAGCCCTGAAACCTTCTTATTTAAGTGGGGCATATTATATGGATTGTTGATAGGATAATCGCTTGTGTCGAATCTATCGATATCGCGTTTCATGGTCTCGTAGATATCGTCGCATCGAATGTGGTAAATGAGACTGTCCGTGTCTGTGCATAGAATTTTACAACTTGGTCCGTGCAGGGGAGACATGTACTCGTGATGAAATTCGTACAAACAAATTTTTGATATGTCCAGAATGCACATTCCCACGTATATCGGTTTGTTGAATTTCACCTCGAGTTTTCGCAATTCAACAGCTATTAAATTTTCCGAAAAAACACTTCTGCTATGGAAATTCGGTTTCGCGATCATTGCCTCCGCGCCATATCGCCCTTCCCAATGTGTCAAAAGTTTTACGTCCACGTGATTTCGAACATTTTCCATAGTTTTACCAAATACCGCGTTGTTCATCAATTTGTACAAATTTTTTTCGAAGTCGTTTGTCGCGCCTGTTCTAAACCGTGTATTGAGTTCGATGTAATCGCGGAGTCAGGGAGATTGAGTGAATTGAAGCACGCGGTGTATCTTTGTAATACGAAGACCGTGACGCGTGCACTGCTGCAGGTTGCGGTAATGGATGACGTAACGCTGCTTATCGTATACCGTCGCGAGTAACTTGTCCTGTCTGCTGCCAGGTGCTTTGCGTCGTGCAGACGTTGTGGATATTCCAGATCTACCTCGAGAATGTATCCCGTGGGCGAATCGACCGCGATCGAAGACACGTCAAATTTTTCAACATCTTCGACCCATTGAAATTTAGCATATGGCAGAGGCTGACACATTGCCCATCCATACAAATTGTTCACGTCAAAGTACAGCAAGTACGATGACTCTTCCGATGCGTCGTAAGATGGCATGTACTTGTTATTGGCATGTGCGTATCTTCCGGAACATTGACTCAAACCCCCGCGTATACCGCGTTCGATAAACATGACCATATCGACGTCGGTGAGCAATTCGAATGTAATTTTGGTATGTTTTAGCATGGCATCCCATGTGAAACCGGGTAAAGTATAATAATGCGCCGAATCTAGGCCGTAACTCTTGATGCAACTTTCGCGAAAATTTTCAAAAATATCTGCCAATAATAAGACATCTGTTTTCAAATACAAATCGCTGTATTCGCCCAAGGTTCTAATGCCGAAACGCTGCCAGACAGTCTCGGCGTGCGCGTAATCGCTCTCGGATACAGTCTCACCCGTTAACGAACTGCAGAATGATTCGCGCGGTGGTAAGCATGGGTCCTGCAGCTTGTTCGCGCAATCAAGGTATTCGTACGGAAAGACACCCTTTCGCGTCAATAAATTGAAATCCTCGACGGATAATGTTTCAAACTTGGATCGTAAAATTTTTAATTGATCTGTGCTAAGAAAAGATGCTAATTTGTCGAGACTGGTGTTGAGAAATTTGTACGAATCGATGAATCGCAATTTAATACAATTTCGCGAGTCTGAGTCAGCCGTATCTTCGACATTTTTTGTGAATGAAATATATTTTTCTTTATTTATGGGTAATACGTCGACGTGACCTTCGAAAGCGGTAGCTATTTCCTCGATAATAAAATGTGAATCGTAGCCTGATAAATTATGAAAAACTATGGGGATGTAAAACGCGTTTTTATAATTTAAATTGCACTCCGAATGTGCTGGACCTCTAAACCGCCCGGATAGATGACAATGATCGCGGACTCGTACATCGATAGCCTCGAATGGTTCTTGGCAAATATGACAGTGTGTTGCATCGCGAAATGCCGTCAACTGTTCGGTAGTTAAATCAATCATGGGAACATTGCTGTCCAGGATGGGTTTGGCGAAATTTGCAAAATTTTTTAGTTCATCGACGAACCATGAAAAGCAATCCGCGTCGCGGCGACATCGATACACCGATAGCGATGTATCGTACGAGCAATGCATGTAATAGGCTATAGTATGAACTTCGTGGTGTTGATATGTGTGTAATTTATTATCATCACCCATTCGGTGGCTGTCCTCTGTTTTCTCGATGATGCACTCCAGATCGGCGTACACCACGAAGGGGAGCCGCTCCTTCCTACAGTGGTTCTCGAAGCTGAGCAAGTTGTTGCCTTCGCTGGGCAGCAGGATGGCGCAGTCGTTCATCTTGCCACAGTCCAGCGAATGAAGCTCCAACTTCTCGGCGGATCCGAAGTAGTGCATGCATCTGTAAACCCCCAAAATTTTTTTATTTAATTTGTTTCGCGATACATTTTAACATTTCGTATGTTTCTATACGTACCGATCACAGATGAATTTCTTTGTCCTATGTCTGCTCAGCTGCATGCTCACCAGACGGGACAAGTTCTTAATCAGCATAAAGTGTCCTACATCTCCATCATTCGGTATGTAGAGCAGGTTGATGTGCCGATCCCTCTTTTGGCTGGTGAGACGCAGCGGAAAGATCGTCTTCGTCTTCTCCGCCTCGAAGCTATAGATGTTGATCGAGATTTCGTTCTGCCGCTCAAACTTCCCAATTTGCTCCAGGGACATTGGAAACTCAATGCCCTGGAGATTTAATACGGAAGCATATGGCGGATATGAACTTGGGCGCTCGGGATGTCTTTCTGCAGGATGGAGAGCGGCTACCACTGCCCACGCGAAACACGCATTGTCCGGGGATTGCACACTGATCGTTGCATTCTTCAACAATAAATCTTGTGGCAACTTGTGATGGCACCCCGCGCGCAGCGGATTGTACTTATTGACATTGACGGTCAGGTTGAGGATTCGCGTCAATGCCCATCCGCTGTCGCGTTCCTGGAACTCTTCCAGCGATGCCAGGGTGGGTTCGACGACGCATCGCTGGTACCACTCCTGCAGATCGGATGTGCCGAAGAGTTCGCAGTTCCGGGTGTTGATGCTTTTGCAAGCATGTTTATCACCCGCCACAAATTCGCCGTTGAATACAGTGTTCACTTTGAGGTTTCGACGTTTCCTCAAAGCGCCCCGCACGTGCTCCAACACAATGGTCGCCGCATCCTGGAGGAAGTTGCGCGGCTCGATATAGTTCGAATTGAGCACGGCACCGGTTAACACGCGGCTATCGAACGCAGTGTCTATTTCGCACCACAAAAGTCTTGCGCTCGAATGTCCGGCACCTTCGCGCCCGAAACGGCCGTGCAACGAATGTTTCAGTCCTTCGAGTCGTGCGATTCGAGCAATCAGCGATTATTGAACACCGATCGATAATCGCGGGCGTTTCACTCGGCTGTGTTCTTCCAACGATTCGATACACTCGTTGCACCGTTTTTCCCACGCGAGGTACTCTTCCCGTGAAATCAATCGTGCAGATTGATCCCACAATTGACGTTCTACTTGCGCGAATTCCATGATTGTAAATGGAGTGATTGTAAATGGACTGTATATGTAACGTCTTTTACGCGCAACAGGTTGCAACGATTTGAGACTTTGTGCAGTTCGGAGCGTGCTTTTATGACTGATACCACGATTTGGTATCTCTGTCTAACTCTTTTGGCGTACCCCCTCCCTCGAATGCACCGCATGCAAAAAAACGACGATCCGTCCCAACATGGTTCTGTACAGTTTCTGCCGATACAGCATAATTCTTTCTATGATTCACGCGTATGACGAATTAGCGCGCAAAATCATCCGACACAGTTTCTGCTGACACCGCATAATTCTAAGATTCTGCGCTTCCACAGGTATTATATTACATTCAACACGTGTCGAGACTTTTATCCTTGAGGATGGGGATTAAATTACATACAATCGTGCGATATGCTGCGACTTTAAAATTGAAAAACATTATGGAAAAAGCTTTAGAATGAAATGCGGTGGTGGGGGAACCAATTGCACCGCTATTTAAGCCAATCTCCCGAATGCTATTCCATCAATCGCTCAGTACCCTCAGTGACTTTCGACGGAACAAATAGCGCTCTGAAAAAAAAAATGTGCAGTACCAGTGTCGAAGGAAACGTTAAACGTATGAATTATTATGTTCCAATCGTGCGAGATGATGGCGTAGCTCCATGTGGGGATAATACATTTGACAGGTAAGACTTAATTTTCACATATTTTCAAAATTGTATTCCTAATACGAGCGGACAATTTCATAGCTTTGATTGTTCTCTTAGTCCGCGCCGAGGATCGCGTATCATGGTCAGAAGATACGCGTTAACATCCGTGGGCAGCAAATATTTGGAAATTGGAATCAATGTAGGACCTATGGCTGATGTTGAAGTTCTTCTCGGCGATAATCGTGGGAATCATCTTATATTACCATGGCATACATGGAATGTGCTATTCGACAGCTGTGAAACCATCGAAGAACGTGCACAATTATCTGAACCAGACTCGATGTGGATTGATGATTTAATGGTGGAATTTCTCCGGATCTTTGATTCATCGATTGTAAAGATGACGCGAGCTGATAACTCACTGTATTTCAAACTGAATACAGTATCATTTTTATGTAATCTTGAGCCATGCATAAGCTATGTGTATCCGCGCCTGCATCAAACTGCAGAGGATGTGAGAGTAAAATTTGAAACTTTTGTTAACGTGCTACAGCAGAACGATGTTGCGTGTGAAACATTAGTTGCGCGCAGCGCTGCTAAAATAATACGTGATAGCGAATATTACGACGAGGATTATCTTGTAGATTGCGAACTGTTAGCATACGCCATCAATGATATTCTAGCCCATGCTCGTAGGAAAAAAAAATGTTAGATTGTATTCTTTATATTTTAAATAAATTTCTTAAACCTATATTATTTCTCCATTTATTTACCCGTCTTTCTCCTCGCCACATAATTTTAAGATTTGCTGACGTCGCATAATTCTATTTCATTCTTCGCGCCGCCAAAATGATGTCATCGCACGCGGCTGCTCCAGAGAAGTCATGTTACACACGATCGCGCGATACGCTGCGACGCTAAGATTTAAAATCATTTTGAAAATTTTTAGAACGAAAGCGATTGTACCGCTATGTAGTGCTGTCTCTCTCTCGAATTTAGCTTTAAAAGTGATGTTCTCTCTTTCCCACCCTCCGAATTTAGATTTATAACGAAGTATTGCTCTCTCTCTTTCCCTACTCCGAAGACGCGGTGCGTAAAAGAAAAGAACATCGATCTTTCCCGACATCGTCCGAAACAATTTCGGATAAAAAATAAATTATTAAACAATTTCCGACGCATGTTGGTTTGGAAAAAAAAAATTTCGGGTGCCGTCCCCTCCCTGGGTTAGGTCTGAAAAATTTTCGGGGTGGGTCAAGGTCTGAAAAAAGATTTTTCGGGGGTGGGCCTCTCCCTTTGAAAAATTTCGAGGACGGTGGGCCAGGTCTCCGCGGCTGCTCGGCCCGGACTGATCCCCTCCGCGGTTGCGGCTTCCCCCACTCCGCGGCTCGTGCGCACGCAACCGCTCTTCCACTCCCCGCAGGTCCCGCGCCCATGTTTCTCTCCGCCGCGCTCCCCCGCGCGCCCTCATTTCCCCCCGCCCCCGCGCTCCCCTCAGAGGACCTGGGTTGGAATCCCCATAGCCTTACTACTTACAATAAAGGGCGCAATTTGACAAGTTCGCCTAGAGCGCAAAAAAGATTTGAGCCGGGCCTGCCTCAAGATTTGCGAAGCGGTTCCCGTGCCGCCGTAAACGATTGTGACCACGCCTCTCGCGCGCACAAAGGACGGAGTGTCAGGTGTCCGAAAGACGGAGCGAGACAAAATATCAACGCATCGTCTGCTCGTACTGTCCTGACTCGCTTTCAGTGCCTTCGCTCGCTCTCGTTTCATCTCGCTCTCGCCTTCGCCGGACAAGACTGAAACAGAAGTGGTGGGGATAGCGAAAAGTCCGTATCGTGTACACCAAACCTAGACCGTAACGAGACTTTACTGTAATCGATGACACATCACCAAGCAACGGTGATCTCGCGCGGCTCGGACCACAAAGGTTCTCGTCAGTTATTCAAGCTTCTAAGATCGTATTCAGATATACCCTTCGGTGCCCACGGAACTCCAACTGACAAATCCACGATCGTCAGATGGTGGTGACTGATTTCTCCTCGGTCGCTGTTCACGAAAACGAATCGACCGGCCAATATATCTGCATACGATCTTAGGATAAAAATACGATGACAGATGAAATAGTATTCGAAGCTCAAGATGAAAGGCCTTCGAATAATCAAAGGAAACTAAATATCCGAAGCTAAACAGAATTTTAGATTTAGGGTACACACACCCTCCCCGAAACCTCGTGTCGATCGGCCACTGGGGCCATTCGGAAGTATATTCTTTTATTTAAATAATGCCCATCTCTGCATAGGACCGTAAAGAATTACAAAAAAAATCAGGGAGTCAACTGTTGACCGATTTGGAAACTTTTCCTTGTTACATGTTACATACAATAGTCGGAAGAATAATAATAAGAGCAATAATTGCAAATAATTTCCAGAACTTCCACATTCTAAAAATATGATATCAGTAAATCAATATTTCCAGTATTAGTAAAAAAGTTCCAATTTCTCTTTTCTTATTTTAAATAATGTGATCATATAATTATAACATAAATTCGACAGCGATTTCAAGTGATGTATGTGTCACGGTAAAAGCATTAATTTAGTAAATGTATACAATTCCCAGCAGTTCCTGGTTAATATATGCCTAAAATGCATATAACCTAACCTACAATCGTCCGAAAATGCATACATTGACTGCATCACGCTTTTACTGTGGCACATGTATCCAGCTAACGCTTCAGTTTTGCCACAGACGAGGTATAGAATAGACCTATCAACCAATGTATTTTTCTGTCACCGGTTTGGGGGGTCCTAGGACCCCCTTACCATTTCAGTGTCGCATGCAACGTTACCGGTGAAGTCTCAAAACAGATTGTAACGCTACGCGTGGTAGGAATTAGAATTCAGCACGGGTAAAACAAGGTTATTTTTTGACAGTCGAAGCCCGCGATTTACAAATGTTTCTGTTAGAGTAACAATTTAAAAATCGTCTTATGAACATATTCCGTTCAACGGAAGAGAATGGAGAATGAATATAAAACGATATCACATTCGCCTTTTAACTTTGCTGTCCTATTCCGGTTTATTTAACGCAAAACAAATTTCATTCGCCTGCAATAGCGTAATTTGTAAAAACAGTGCTTTAATGTTTTTTAAGAGCATCTGTTGCTGAACCCCACCCATTCATCATGTGTTTGCGCATACATTAATGATGGTCTATATGATATAATACAGACATATAATAATAACAATAATAATAATAATAATAATAATAATATCTTTCTACTGTACTATATTATTTAAAAGGAACATATCGAACCCGTACACACCGATTTTGGTGGAATTTTGCAAGTGTGGAGAGTAGCTAAAAATATTCGATACATATTTTTTGAAGAAGGAATTCATTCTCCTCCATAACTATTAGAAAAATTCATTTGTTTATACTATATACTAACTGACGTTGACTGACTAAAGTTAACTGATGTTCGGATGTTTCACTATGTCCGATTTGTTTGTATATAATTTTTTACACGCTATTATTTTACTAACTATTGAAAAAGCAATAAATGTTTCATATGAAACTTTTTTTATTTGATCGAGGAAACTGAATAGTATAGGAGGAGAAAGGAGTACGGTATTTAAAATGCAAGAAGTGAATATATTTAAGGTTTGGAATACATAATGTGCTCGACACGACCGTCCTATGCGAGCGACTGCAGGAGACCAGAGATGGCCAAAAAATTATTTGAAATAAAAATTTGTGTACGAAATTTTTATTTCAAATAATTTGTTGGCCATCTCTGCAGGAGATTGCCTTCGTCGGCCGCCGATCGTCTCGTTCTTTTGTCCATGTCGACGGGATCGACGTCGCATATCTGCCGCGTCCAACAATGCGTTTGCAGACTTCAGAATCTATTGTTCTGGTTTTCTCGACTTCAAAAAAATAAAAATGCGATAAAAAGTAAAAAATAATTTTGTCCCTTATTTAATCTATGACACTCAATTTTTTTAAGTCGGCGCCAGACTTACACAATGCAAATGATGAGGCACCGATATAAAAAAAATTGAGTGTCGTAGATTAAATAACGAACAAAATTATTTCTTACTTTTTAGTGCATTTTTATTTTTTTGAAGTCGGTTTTAATTATAATTTTCCATTTTATGCAACGATGCGCCATTATTGTGGCTTTTACACGCAGGTGGTGAAAAATCTCTCCGTACGGGAGTATAGCGCCGCGGTCAACCCTGTCGTAGCTAAAAGTTTTGAAATTGAGACGGGTACGAGACCAGACGACATTGTTTTCAAACTTCATTACAGTAATTTGGGGTGCGAGTGGTAAATCGGATCATAAAAGCGGACCGCGCTGCTCGCTTACCTGGGCCGGGAAATTCCCAATAGCTCTTTGCCACGTGAATTTGAAAGAGACCATCCCAAAATTTTCGAAGCTCAGGGATCACTGCTGTTCAGCGGTCGCTGGCAGCTCTCCGAAGAGATTGCCTTCGTCGGCCGCCGACCATCTCGTTCTTTTGTCGATGTCGACGGGCTCGACGTCGCGGTTTCAGCCACGTCCAACAATGCGTTTGCAGACCTCAGAATCTATTGTTCTGGTTTTCTTTTTCATAATTTTATCTTCAATGCAGTGTATGCATAGATAAGACTTAAGGGGCAACTAATCAGACATGTCTTTGATAGTAGCGGTGTTTTAATTTTTTTCCTAGAATTTTTGTGTCTGAATGTTTTAAACTTTTAGCTACTCAACGCCACGCTTACACCGGCTTCCATTAATACCACTTTTCGGAATGAGGCGCCATTATTGTGGCTTTTACACGCAGGAGGCGAAAAATCTCTCCGTGCAGATGTATACCGCCGCGGTCAACCTTATCGTAGCTTAAAATTTTGAAATTCAAGACCATTATACTCATTCATCTTTTTCCTTCAGTGTCGGATCTGTATTCGTACTCAGAAAGTTAAAATTCGATGGCCACGACATTCTGGCCTTTTCACTGTACGCTCTCTTGAAATCGGTTGAACGGTAACGCGTACCTTTTTTTTTACAACCCTGAGGGGTTCTTAGGTAAAAGCTTTCAAACGATGCGGCTCGGGGGTCATAAACGCTAGAGTAGTGACATAAGGACAAAGTCAGCAATAGGCCATTCAGTAATCAGTATGCCAATTTCTATCATAGAAGTATCACAAATGGATTACTAGTATTTTTCTGATGAAAATGAAACCAAACTTGATAAAATCCTGATTATTTTTAATGACTGTAATGGAAAGTACTTAGAGTAGAGTAATTGAGGAAGTAACGAAGAGTACCTGAATTCTACGTGAACTGACACGGAACTGCTATGTGTGCCCAGATCTTAACGTAAGCGTAAGCGATACCTACGCTCGTGTATTTACATCGTAGATGTTTTTTATAATTTTTAAATCCATTCAATAGTTAATAAGGACAGAGCCAATCAATTTGTAACGAAACGTAGGGATTTAGGGGCCTCGGATCCCAAAAACTACGAATATAAATTTTACAGAAACGTTTTAATTCATTATTTTCAATGATTTTTACGTGTCGTAGGATGGGCACCGTCTGTTTAGACACGCGCGATGTGCAGAGATTTGCGGGAATGTTAGTAATAGCGTCAATTTTTAATATTTTTCGGCGTACGACACGTGAAAATATTAGTTAAATGTTTCACTACATGTAAAATACTAACAATCAATTTCATCTTGCAATTTATAGTTTAAGCTCTCAAGAAGTGCCATATTGCAGCGCCATATAGGCTCCTGATCCCCGAAATAGATTTTCAGAGAGAAATCCGGCGTGAGTCGTTGACAAACCGAGCCAAAGCGTAGCTTAGCGAAAGCCCGCCCTCTATGTTAAACTCTCCCTCTAAACAAGTCACATGTATACAAGCACGCACACATCTTTCAGTATTTCAACACATTTCAGAGTAGTTCTTGAGTTGGACGCTGTTCATGAACAGAGGTCGCTAAATTCAGTCCTCAAATTATGGGTCGGTAACACAGTTTGGGTGGTGACATGAAGTCCCATAAGGTGATAGGTCTATTCTATACCTCGTCTGTGGTTTTGCTATGATTTCACGTTGGCAGTCCTCCCGAGTAGGCGCCATCTCGTATCCACTAGCTCAACTAAATTTGCCACGTGACTTGCTCTGTATTATCGCCAATATGGCGGAACACGTATTTGGGAATGCAATCACGGGCTGACGTTTTTTGTCCTTATATGAGCAGATTTTTGACTGGGTAAGGTCTCATTCGAAAGAGGAAGGTTCGATGCAGCCCGCTCTGCGCATCGTTTGAGTCAGAAAACTCCTTTAGTGACCTACAAATACATGGAATCTGCGAGTGCATTTTGTCGATTTTTTCTATACTTTGGACACTCGTATTATTACATATCAACACAATCTCTTTGAACCATGACCAGAGCGGGCTGCATTGAACCTTCATCTTTCGAATGAGACCTCGCCCAGCCCAAAATTTGCTCATATAAGGACAAAAAACGTCAGCGCGCAAACCCATGTTTCGGGCCAGATTATGTCTGTATACAGAGCGCTGCATTACCCGTGCCTACCCCCTTAATTATTAACAAAAAAAAAATTGTATTGTTTAATGTCATGGGTTTTATTTTTATGCAGCCAAAATTTATCAATTTCGGTTCGAATGGACAATGTCGTAGGGGAGACTGGGGAGGGTTGATACGTTTCTGAAAAAAAAATGATTGTGTAAACGAAACTAATCTTTTTGCATATTTACATTCAACATTCTATTCTTTAACAAAAGTATAAATTTTTTAAATTGAAACAAAGAATGTATCTATTAAAAAAATGTCATTTCGTAAATGATGTAAAATGTCTCAAGCCTCCCACCTCCCACCTGTGGGAGGATTGGCACATAATAGTGGCAGGCATGAGATGTAAAAAAATAGTTTATTTCGAACAAATTTCACAATGAAACATCTTTGTTCTAATGTTTATACCAGCAGATTGTGTGTGACACTATTTGGACCACATTTGACATTGAAACCAATCTCCATTCGGTTTCAAACGTGAATATATAGAGTTGCAATAAATGCAAGCCTCATCTTCATTTTCGTCTACGCTCTGAATCTCTGTATCGTTCTCAAAATCCATAACATCAACATATACTTTTCACATATATATATTACTTTATATATTTAAATATGTATCTAGATACTGTCACTTTATCAATTTTGTACTTTTTAGCCGTTATCCTTGGTGGTTTATTTTCATTAATAACTTCAAGTACAGCATTTCTAATAACATCAGGTGTATTCATTTGACGACCTTTAGATTTCCATTTAAACGGCATCTTTTAAAATTTACAAATTTCCGCCATAATTTGTTTGCTGGAGAATATCTATTACAGATTACGCAAGGTTATATTACTTTGGGATTACTCCCTTGAATGTATGTCTCAGACCTCACCAAATGTAGAATTGTAAAACAATAATTCTAACAACACTTACCCTTAAACTGAAAGCAACGAGAGTTAGCACATATGTGTAATATTGAGTGCATTTTCCAGTAAAATTAATGATGTTTCATAAAAATCAATACACAGTGACAAAAACCTTTTATGCACGCTTCTCTTTTGTTTTTAGGTGTCTTTTAATCCTCCCCAGTCCTCCTATATAAGATTCAGTTCACGCCAAGCAGATCACTTTCCGCACTGGACGTCTGAGATTTTGTTCAAATTGAAACACGTTATATTGCATGTGAAAATAAGGGGGCTAAAGTGGTCAAATTTTGGCACATTGAAAATTGTTTTAAAAATGTAGACCCTCAAAGAACACAATTTTCATCGATTTTTGGGAAAACTAACTTTCAAATTTGGCAAAATAATTATTTAAACACCACTTACTTTAACAAGGACTCTAACATATTTCTTTTTGAATCTTATCTATTTTTTTACTTAATTTATCAATAACAGTATCTGAGAAACCAATACTCTTCTCGGAAACCAAAAGAGTTAAACAATTTCTTCGAACAGTACAACGCGGTACAAACCTAGTACAACTAGTACAGCAAAGAATTTTTAATTTTTCGCAAGTTTTTTTTCTCTGTAGTAGTACTCGACACTTTGATTACTCCGATTTTTCTCGGAAACCAAAAAAGTTCAACAATTTCTTCGAACGGTACAACGCAGTATAAACCTAGTACAAACTGTTACAGCAGAGAGACTTTAATTTTTCGCAAATAATTTTTTTCTCAATAGTACGACTCGACTTTCGTTATTTGGATTTCTCTCGGAATCCAACCGAGTTAAACAGCTGCTTCGAACGGTACAATATTCGGCATAACTAGTACAATGCAGTACAATCGCGTAAAATGATAATTTCCAAAAGTGGGGGGCTAGGTCGAAATTTTATTTTCTTATTTTCTCGAAAACAGTTTCGAATTTTTGAAATCTCTCAACGGTACAATGTTCGGTACAACTAGTACAATACAGTACAATCGCGAAAAATGATAATTTCCAGAATGTTACCCTCATAATTGTTTTTTTCTCATTTTCTCGAAAACGGTTTCGAATTTTTGAAAACTGTCTACGGTACAACGCGGTACAAGCCTAGTACAAACTGGTACAACAAAAAATTTTAAGTTTTCAGAAAAAGGGGGTCTAACTTCACACAGGTGGATATATCGCGGGTCTACTTGCCCGTTATCCGTCTGTCTTTCGATTCACCCGACCCGCCCGGATCCGCCGGCGGGTTAAGGTCTACGCAAACATATTCGTTCCGTGTCAGTTCCGTTCCGGCGTGTTAGTGGTAAGAAGAAGAGGGGCGTAGAGCAGGCATGCACAGGACCCCCAATTCCGGGCGCGAGCGCATATTCGAGCTCAAGCTGAGCTCGAGCTCGAGCTCCGAGCTCGTTCAAGGACAAGCGAGTCCGCCAACGGAGTGGAGAGCAGCAGGAGTAGTGGGAGCGTCGCAGGCTACCGCAGGGTTTCCAGAGTTTGACGCTCCGAAAATAAGGCACATTTTGAGGAATTTTTAAAAGAAAAGTATTGAGTATTATAATTCCAATCTCTGTACTTTTATTAATTGAAATTTGAAAAATGTGTCCAAATTTTTGTATGCAATAATAGTAATTTGGTTCAAAGTTGTAATGGTAGTAGTAAAAGGGGTTTGAAAAAAGAGTTTGTTGCTGGCGAACATGATTTTGGCTGTCGTAATCATCTGAAACAAAAAACGTACAATTTTTCTTAATCTATATGAGTGTAGTTACCGTATGAACTTTAGTTCATGTTGAATGAATAATGTTGAAAAGCACAAAAATGGTTGTATTTCAAATGAAAACATTAATTTTTGAAAAAGCATTTGTTAGTTTTCTGTGTTGCAAAATTGAATTTTTGCAAATAATTACTTCATTCTAGTTCAAACGATAACCACACTCATATAGATTAAGAAAAATTTTTCGCTTTTTGTTTCCGATTACTACGACAGCCAGAATCATTTTCGCCAGCAACAAACTTTTTTAAACCCTTCTTACTGCTATCATTATAACTTTGAACAAAATTATTACATACAAAAATTTAAACATTTTTCAAATCTCAATTAACCCTCCATATCCTGTGCCTGAGTAAATTTTAACCCACCACTTGAGATCGCTAACGCACACAGTGACGGGGCTGTGTATGTCTGTCACGGCCAAACGATCATTTAGCTGTCAGGGGTGTCATAAAAGCATGAACTGGACCTTTCCGGTGATCGTGTTGGGGCAACAATAGGAAGCTCGAGACAATACCATATATTCCTTGGAGAAAATAAAATGAGGCCTTGCAGTCACAGAGTTCCTCACCACGAGATCTTATACCTAGGAGTGGGGGATGAGCATACCACGGTCGAGCTCGGGGGCACACCGACTGCCCTAGGGCAGACTTAGTGTGCACCCCTGGCGTAGAGGGTCTCTACGGTAAGAAAAAGAGACCCTCTACGCCCCTCTTCTTCTTACCACTGACACGCCGTAACGGAACTGACACGGAACGGATATGTGTGCGTAGAACTTTAATGGATCAGCGTCTTTTACCGGACCCGTCCGTATCCGCGCTATACCCGCTAATACCCGCGCTAGGCTATACGCGTTCTTACCCGCTTGAGCCACTGTGCAACCAATGTTCGCTGTTACTCATTATCAGAAGCGGACGGTAGTCCAAACGAAGATAATATTTTATTTATAGTATAATTATTAACAAAGGGAAAGTAACAAAAATTCCAATACTGCAGAGAAACACAAAAGATTTTAATGTATGAATACCATAAAATTGTGTAGCATAAAAATAATATTGCACTATATACATATTATTACAAAATAAAAAACACAACATATCGTAATTAAACATAAATGATTAATGAAGTGACAGTTAAAAATGATATTTCCACTTCTTCAGAAGACAAGAAATACTCAATGGTTGCATTGTATATTGCATTCACGATCTGTGTTCCTTCAATAGCATGAGCCATAAGTGATCCAGAATTTAAAAAATTGCCGCAAAGACTAATTTCGGCTGCAAGTACAGTCCTGTGCAAATAGAACCGTTTTGGGATCCGGGGTTTCATTTTCGAGATAATAAAAAAAAACCCCGACCAATCAGAGTGGGAGCCTTCCGCTGGAGCTCCCGCGCTAGCGTGACCGCGCGCCGGGCCGCGCTGTAAATACGAACAAGCAAGGCGGCATGCATCGAAGGAAATTGCGTAGAGTGGCAAATGAAAAAGACGTAACAAAAACATCTAAACTTTTGCCATGGTTTGTTTGCCATTTAAAATCAATAATGAATAAAGGATCAATAGATGAATATCATGTGTAACGTAAGAAGACGAATACACAGTTGTTTTTTTTAAAAGAATCGAAAATAATAATTATTTGGAGCGAGAGGAAAAAGAACACGTAAATTTCACTTTTTAATAACGTACCAACGATACGGTAATGCAACAGGGAACGAATGAAAAGTGATCGTAGTTCGTTATTGTCATAAAAATCGGTAGTTCAATAACGGCCAACACTGTTGTTGATAATGAATAATAATAAATCCGTTTAAAAACTGCGAAGAAAAATTTACGTTCGGAAATTTGGAGAATTATCGCCGGAAATAAGCCATAGCCTGCGTTAAATTTAAAAAATATTAGTCGCCAATAATGTAATTAAAAATCACCCTTTCGGAAATTCACCTGCAGCTTGAAAACCTGTGTCACTAGGTCACTGAACCGATCCTGGTCATCGACAGACGCGCCGAGTGCATAGCTGATCTCAGGTACACGTCACCATCCGAAGTTAAGGGTCGCAACGTCAAGTGCGTCCGGGTTAATGTACCGAATATTCATTTTACTGCACGCCTACTAACACTGATCACTTAATTTATTTTTCATGGAACGTGTTGTTCCTACGTTATAAAAATTGGTGGAAATGAATTTTTACTTGGCGTTCGAAGCCGTGGGTATTCCCGCGCAAATTCTCACGCTGCAGCACTTGCGTCCCCCTTGTTCGAGGGGTACATTCAGAACATCGCGTAATACTCTTGAGCAGAAAATATTTCTGCGACATGATTGCTTGCTGACTGACAAGATTTTTTCCAAGCGACCTCTGCATGCAAAGGACGGAGTGTCACGGCGCCCGAAAGACGGAGGGAGATAAAACATCAACGCGTCGTCTGTCTCGTACCATCCTCGCTCGATTTCAGTGGCTCTCGCTCGCTCTCGTTCCATCTCGCTCTTGCCTTCGCCGAACAAGAGTGAGACAGAAATGGTGGGGATAGCGACAAGCACGTATCGTGTGTACCAAACCGAGCACATACGGAGACAATACTGTACCTAGTATTCTACTGTTCCATTCTGTACGTTACATATTCTGAAACAAAACATATTACAAGTATTTTTGTTGATTCATTATTTCATTTTAAATTAAATTTCTGCATGTATCCATAATTTCTTTAATTTAATACAACACACGCCATACTGTTAATTCGTAGAATGAAATAAATCCGCGTCTTGATATAACAACTGCCGAATAAAGTTCCAGTAAAGTCGGAATTGAAGTGCAGCTAAAGGCACGGGTACGAACGGATAACGGCGCGACTACGGGTGAGTCGGGTGAATCAAGTCACGGCCGGGTGACGGGCGGGTCAAGTTTCCTTCCGAAGGTATCAATGCATTTTATCAAAGATTGCTGACCTTGTCCTCAAGGGCACTCGGTGCAATACAGCAATATGCAAGTGATCCTTTAGAAATGCCGGGTAAAAAAAGATCTGTAGAAGAAGCAACGTTAAATCGATTTGTTTATGACAGTAGTCCGCAAATTTCACAGATGTTGAGATGGAACGATTTCGATAATTTAAATTCTGCGTATTCCGCCGCTGTTTCGGAAAAATGTGCTTTAAACATGCATAAGTATAATACCTACGCAAAGATCTTGTAAAATTTGTAAAATAACAAATCATGGAACTTCTCAATGTAGATTAAAATCGTTTCGTCCAAATAATACTAGGGTTGTTAATCATGTTCAAACTCCTAATCAGAGTTGGAATAATTATTATAAGTCGCATAAAAAATATCCGACCGATTCCCATCAACCCCA
Source organism: Andrena hattorfiana (assembly GCA_944738655.2). Lineage (NCBI taxonomy): Eukaryota > Metazoa > Arthropoda > Insecta > Hymenoptera > Andrenidae > Andrena > Andrena hattorfiana. Next base: position 16,811,968 of record OX122895.1, on the reverse strand, counting down.
TAGACAAAATCATTATCAGATTTAAAATCATGTGAATTCGAATCAGCATGTCAATCAATCTAAATCCTGTAATTATTGTAAAAAGCAAGGTTCCCTGATCGCTGAGTGTAGATAGAGACAGTTTAATAATAGTCGAAGGGAGCAATTCTCAAATCAAAGTTCTTCTCGCACAGAAGATTCTGCGGTTCATTTAAACTCCCGAATTTCTCAATTAACGGTGTTCGAGAGTTGAATGTCTCTATTTCACATGATAATCTAGATTATACGCATTCTCCTCGCATTCAAATGATAACAACAAAAATTTTAAATATCTGATAGATACGGGTGCGAATGTTTCCTTGATCAAAGCCTGTAGATTAAATCCGGACATGTGTTTTAATTCAAAGGATAAACTGATATTGCATGGTCTTAGCCCGAACATTCCTGTAGGAATTGAGGGTAGTTGTCAAATTCCCATGCAAATTTGTGGTAGTATTATTAACGTAAAATTCTATATCCTAAATCAGCGATGCCCCGATGGGCGGTCCGAGGGGCCGAGCATCCATAGCGTTTTCTACGAACCGCGTGGAAGGGGTGCTCGAAGCCAATGAAGCGGCGGGCATGCAACGGATGGGGAACACTCTAGTAGGGTGCGTGTAGGCTCATACCCGTAGGGTAAGCGTAAATGATTGGGACTCTTGGGGGTCCCAGTGCTCGGTGTACACAGGGTTCCGTTTCATCGGTTTACGATATGTCAATTGCTATTGAAAGTTAGAAAAAAACTCCAAGTCGTTTAAGGATGCAGTTAGTATTTAGATTTTTTCCTGCTCATAAATGAATAAAATTGCAGTGGCAAGTCGGCGAACACATGGATGACAGTTCCCGAAAAAGTGCTGAAAGTCATGTCCGTATCGTAAACAGTAGTTTATATTGTATACCCAGTAACCTGAATAGAAGACGTCACGAGATTGTTCCATCCTTCCGCTTTCTTTAGTATTTGACTCACGAGTCATAGACTTATAAACTTTAATGTTCCTGGAGGACGACGTAAAAATTATATAGTCTGTAGCGATGCTTAATGGCCAATATAAATTGCTATGTAAAATGTGAAGGACAATCCGGTGCTTTCTTTCCCTTCGTTCTTCCGCCCCGTAGCAAACGTGAATTCAGGGTATCGGAATGGGGGAACAGGAATGGTGTGCATTTTCTTCTTTATAGCAACTCGAAGACTTCCTGCTTCTCTTCCCATCGGACCCTTTCGAACCGATACACGTGGTGTCTGTTTTCTATCTCGAAGCAATGGGTACATTGGCAGTAGAAGGACGGAGCGCGGGCTTTTGTAAAAGTGTAGGATGGTTCGTTCGTTGCACTTCTGAAAAACACGTGTGTTTCGAAAATGTGCTGGCTTCTTTTTACCTAAAGCCGCTTGTCCTGGTGGGAGTAAACTCATAATGGAACGAGAGAAACTACTTGGGGGTAGAGGAAGCTGCTTGGGAAAAAATCCTGTCAGTCAGCTAGTAATCTCGTCCCAGAAATGTACTCAGCCGAAAAAAAATTTTTTATAGGTATTCTTTTTTTTACTTACGTTTTGTATTTGTTTTACAACAATCATTTCAGGATGAGGTGTACCGTCAGCCAGTGGATTCACTGGAAGACATAGTCGTGCGCATTCATGCTGCGGTCGCAAACATAACGCCACAAACGTTGCGAGCCGTCCAAAGGCAGCTGGTTATACGTGCGGAGGCGTGCATAGACGCTGAGGGTGGCCACATCGAGCAACTGCTCAATTAACAGTAATCGGCCCCTTTCGGGGCCACCAATTTTTATAACGTAGGAACAACACGTTCCGTGAAAAATAAATGAAATGATCAGTGTTAGTATCAGTGCAGTGAAGTGAATATTCGGTACATTAACCCGGACGCACTTGACGTTGCGACCCTTACCTTCGGGTGGTGTCCTGCGAATACCTGCGATCAGCTGAGCACTGGGCGCTACCCTACCATAAATCTTTTCGTCCACAGATGACCAGGATCGGTACAGTGACCCAGTGACACAGGTTTCCGAATAGGAAGGAAAGGAATGTCCGAATGGGTGAGTTTTATTTAATTTATTGGTGATTACTAGGTGTAGAAATAAATTCTTTCCGATTTTAGGGTACAATAACAGTTCGATTTAAAAAATATTAAAACAACTCAATCATCGAAATAATTTCCATTATTGTTAATTACCTTTTGCCATTTTTCTGGCAGCTTATGAATACCACGGCGATAGAAATTCAGTAGCTTTGTATTGATTATGTGAATCCAGTCGGAAAGAATTTATTCATACACCTAATATTATTATTTAAATTTAGTTGTGTTGGCCGTTATTAAACTACGGATTTTTACCTCAATAACGAATTACGATCACATGTCGTACATTTTCTGCTACATTACCTTTTCGTTTATAAGTAGTAAGGCTAAGCGGGTTCCAACGCAGGTCCTCTGAGGGGAGCGCGGGGGCGGGAGGGAAGTGAGGGCGCGCGGGGGAGCGCGGGGGCGGGGGGGAGTAAGGGCGCGCGGGGGAGCGCGGCGGAGAGAAACATGGGCGCGGGGCCTGCGGGGAGTGGAAGAGCGGTTGCGCGCGCACGAGCCGCCGAGTGGGGGAAGCCGCAACCGTGGAGGGGATCAGTCCGGGCCGAGCAGCCGCGGAGACCTGGCCCATCGTCCCCGAAATTTTTCGGAGGGAGGGAATGACCCCCGAAAAGTCTTTTTCAGACCTTGGTCCACCCTGAAAAATTTTTCAGACCTAACCCAGGGAGGGGACGACCCCCAAGATTTTTTTCCAAACCAATATGGAGCAGAAATTTTCCCCCAATGCATAATAATTAATTTTTGAATCAGCGATCTACCGAACCATTATGCAGCATTCATTGTAAAGCTAACAGTATTCTAAAGCGTTCCGATTTAACGTCGCAGCGTATCGCGCGATCGTGTGTAATTCGAAGTCTCTGGAGCAGCCGTGCGGGATGACGTCATGTGGTGGCGCGAAGAAGGCGCGAATCATAGAATTATGCGGCGTCATCTGAAATTTCTTTCTCCAACGCAGAGAAATAATAATTTTTGAAACGTCGAATCTTAAAATTAGGTGGTGTCGAGGAGAGAAGGAGGGTAAATGAATCGGAGAAATAATATAGGTTTAAGAAATTTATTTAAAATTATAAATAGAATTTTAAATTTTATAAATATAATAAAAAGAATATAATAATAAAATAGAATAATAAAAAAATGAAAAAATATAAAAGAATATAAAAATACAATAAAATATATAAAATACAATAGAAAAATAGAAAAATAGAAAAAAGAATATAAAAAATACAATATAAATAGAAAATAAAAATATAAAAATATATAAAAGAAAAGAAAAAACTAATAAATAGAAAAAAGAAATTAAAGTTATGATGGGGGCGATGGGGGTGGTGGTGGCGAAGGTGTTGATGATCCTGTGGGTGACGGTTGTCGCATCCTGAGGGAGTGCTCCAATCGCCGCCGTCGCGCGAGCATCACGGGGCCGATGCTCGACCCCGAATCCCTCCGCCGCCGCGGCTCTTGGCAGACTGGGGCGCGTCCTCCTCGCCCACCAGTCTCGCCCTCATCATGAAAAATATGTCCTAGAACACAGATACAAACGTCGATGTAATAATGACACATTAAACATAATAAACATCAAACACACATAACAATGCAATGTATTACATACCACTGGTGGCGGCGACGGCGACGGCTGCGGCGACCCCCAATCGCTAGACCAGGTTGGCGACAGCGGCGGCGAATTAGAATTCTAGAACATAGAACACCACGATATTGAGATGTCCGCCTGATGTAATCTCACTGAATAACAAAAGTTAAACGCGATAAATGTCAAAAAAATATTGTTAAGCACATACCTCTGGATCACACTCTGGGGCAATCCTTGAAAATCCCATTATCACACATCAAAATTGTCACACAAAGTTGTACAAAATGTCACTTGCAAAAAGAACCAGCTACTAGTGTCGCGATTGAAAGACAACTGGTCTCACTGCATCTCCTGGCTCTCGCATGTAAAAACTCCTCCTATCATGAAATCGAGAAGTGCATAGCTTTGCAAAGTAGGATGCCTTTGTTCTTCACCATCTTCATTACAGGCCACCTGCATTTTCGCTGACCATCCTCCTCCATGTACTTATCTTCTTCTTCTTCTTCGCTGACCGTCCTCCCCTTTTTCACACGCATCTTCTTTCCCTTCTTCTTTGACACATCATTCGACTAGATCACACCACTTTCAACGTGAATCGAACGAGTATCGAACGGGTATTGATCGGGTATTGAACGGGTATCGAACGGGTATTGAACGGGTATCGAACGGGTATCGAACGGATATTGAACGGCTTTGATCGGGTATCGAACGGGTATTGATCGGGTATTGAACGGCTTTGATCGGGTATTGAACGGCTTTGATCGGGTATTGAACGGGTATTGAACGGGTACTGAACGGCTTTGATCGGGTATCGAACGGGTATTGATCGGGTATTGAACGGCTTTGATCGGGTATTGAACGGCTTTGATCGGGTATCGAACGGGTATTGATCGGGTATTGAACGGCTTTGATCGGGTATTGAACGGCTTTGATCGGGTATTGAACGGCTTTGATCGGGTATTGAACATCTATCAAACATGTATCATACCACTTTCAACATCTATCGTACCACTCTGAACGTGAATCGAACCGCTTCTGCATAATTATAACTATCGCCTTAATCTAGCGTACATTACATGCAGGAGGTTGGGGAGGGTGAAGAAAAAACATTTATACATTAAAAAATTGATTTTATTTATTTATTTATGAATTTCTCTCTGGCGTTTAGACCACCAGTTCAATATTTTAAATACATTTTGCATGGCACAGTGCTTTGCGTGTCTGTCACATCGCAGAGTATTAACTACATTTAGCTTATTTAGAGATTTGATATCCTCGTAGTCAATGTCTAGTGTCTCAATGATCACGCCCGCTCTCGTATCTTCATCGAGGAAATCCGCAAGCCAGTCGCGTTTCTGTAGCCCTTTAACGTATACGATATGAGATGCGTCATATTCTTCGTCGATCGCATCAGCTACAGCTTTCGTAATTAGCTGTTTAGCCATACTGTACGGAACGTCTCCATCGTCCCACCGTAGCCCATGATGTTTTGCAACCAACCACCGGATGCTTGATTTGTCGGATTTCGTAAGAAAAAATTGTGGCATCGAACTCCCAAAAATATAGTGTGAGAGAATTGTTCCATTTCGTAGGACAGCCACTTCCTTGACAACAAATCTTCCATCGACGATGAACCCTTCCAGGTCAACAAATGTTGGTACGACCATTATCGGTACGATTTAGAGGTCCGCTCGCTTCCAAGACAGACGAGAGAATGGGGTCTTTCTCATAAAGCATCTCGATTTTCACGATGAAATATTTGTATGAATTTAGCACAGGAGAGGGCGGGGCAAGTAGTAGGGTAATTTAATTTATTTTGCGCACCACGTTTGTCAGCGGATTGTATTCAACCACACGATCGTGCAGAATCAGACAGTAGGCCGTAGTATTTGCAGGCACATTCTCTTTACACTCGAATTCTATGCGCACGTCCACGGTGCCATTCTTGATCGACTAATTTTGTCGCGAGCAATCAATCACCACGAGCGGACCAAATTGTAAAAATTCAGCCACGGTGAATAATGCCTCGTTGCAACTATGTCCATAATACGATTTACGGAATTGCGTATACATGTGAAACAAGATGGCATGCTTATTATTGTCAAAGTCCAAATTCAGATCATCATATGGGTAAAATTCCGAGTTTAAAAAAAAATTTTATATTGGCCAATTTGCAGTTGTTGAACTTAGTAACATCTTCGCTCATCACATTCTTTCGATCAGTCTGTAGAACAAGGATAATAAATCGCGGCTTCTCCAGCTGTGCAGATGTCTTCACGGCCCACGAATGCTTGGTCGTGCTCTGCAAGAGAGGATACTCGTACAGATCCCACGAGTGAAAACAAATGCTCAGGTTTTTTCCACTTTCCAAAGCATGTAGCAACGATAGCTTATTAACGTCGTTCAGCGTCACATGAGGCATCCGCCATTGCACTTTAAGTAATTCAATTTCTGGTTCCAACATCGGCGATCCTATTAGAGAATTGTTATCGTTGCGCGATCGTATTAAAATCAATTCGTGACGCGCATTAATAATCATGCGTTTGTAGTCCTCGCAAAATCCCAGCAAATATTTAAGTGGGATGCAAAAATTGAAATGATTTTTCACTATTAGCCCATTGCGTTGTTTCAAGCCCCATCCGGCATTCCCCATATTTTTGTCTTCGCCATATGTCAGCGATACATAGTTATTAAGCGTGTTAGTTATTCCAACGTTTCTATTGCGATCAATCTCCACGCTATTCAGCTCGTATCGAATCTCATCAAATAAGAACGCCACGCAATTACTTCCCAACGTCACCCTTAATGTATCGCTTGGCTTATTTATCTTCAATTTCCCCTCCAAGTAGAGGAAACTTTCACACGGTAATGTGTATAAATCCTGCTGCTGTATGGGTATTCTTATCTCATCGCTGTATCCAAACGTTGTGTTGACGTATGGGTTGTATGTGTGAGTCTCGAGCTTGACGATGCTATCATCAAACGTCGGCTTCCCTCTAATGCTTAGAATGTCCACCATTTCTTTTCAACTTAAATGCGCACAAGGAATCCCAGTGATTTAAAAAATGCAATGTTCGCAGGACCGAGCCTTTTCTTTTTGGTGTAATACGAGCTGTTGCAGGTGTTGCTGTTGTTGTTGTTGTTGTTGTTGTTGTTGTTGTTGTTGTTGCAAACAATTTCACTTGGAAGAAACGAGTTTCTGGAGTCGTTCAACACAAGCATCTCTTTCGGTCACGCCACACGTATTATCATCGTCGCCGTCGTACGTGCAATCTGATGGTAATCTCTTCACCTCGAAAATCGAGCAACCGTCCGCCTTGATCCACAACGCGTATCGTTAGATCCGTAATGACCTGTGCGGTGATTGGAAGGTAAATGATCTGCGCGGGCGTTTCCGATATCTTATATCCTGGTGGGACTCCCGGAGAAAATTCATATATCGTATGTACGCGCTTCCCATTGTTGTACGCGCCAGCGGTCACGCTGCATTCTATGCGAATAATGTTCACGTTCATGATATTAATTGGATCGTCCGATTCATGCCACCGTCCAGGTTCTAATACCCGATTCGTCGAGAATCCCAGTAGCGATCCAATGTTATTGGGTTTCGTAAAGTCTATGGCGAACGAGCAGTACAGCTCGCTTTTCATGGTGTTGCTGCTGGGACGCAACACTATTGGATACACATCGTTGTCACCGTCATCGATGCCGCCGAGATTTTGAGGATACCGCTCGAGTAATCGCTGCTTCAAATACTTGGCAATGGCGTCTAGTTCGTAGGAGCCGTGGGGAATCGTAATGTATTCATGAGTGGTGTCGATTCTATTGTTGATGTCATAGTTTGCGGTGAAGTATAATTTATCGTTGCTCGAGTCGATGTTCGGTATTGTATGATAAGTTTCAAAGGTTGCTAGACCAAGCTCATAATCATCGTCGCTCAAATCTATGGGTGGAAAGTAGCTTACCGCGAGGGTGCTACTCTTGCCGGTTAGAGTGAATGTTAACGACATATTCCGAGCTGCACGACTCGACTAGTACTGAATCAGAGTGGTGGGAAGTCAATCCTTAAATTTGGTGCCAATCGTTTGTAGAAAGCGTAGACATAGTTGTCCACAATTGTTCTGTTCGTACTTCTGATAAGCCATTCGATTGTATTCGATTTTCACAGCATCTTTATCCAGATATTGTACCAATTCCTTAGGCGGTCGAAGATTCCCAAAACTGTCGAAATATATAGCTCGACACCCTCTCTTCGCATACGCTACCCAATGAGTCCCCGGCCCCTCGACATTGTCCAAATTCACGATACCGCTCTCGTTTTGACGTACTCCGCCGGCAGGTAGTGCATTGCGCATGAAAACACCTCTAAAGAATGGACTACGCATACGTTTTGCAAACTCCTCCAATTGCACGTCGGTAGTTACGCCGACAGGCATTTTTATTTTCTTTTCGGTGTTTTTTTTTCGTTTTGATATTCCCTGTCCGCGCTTGTATGGTGCGAGATAAAGTCCACGACCTTCCATGGAGCGATTATGGCGTTGCATTTCCTGCAGCTGATGTTGCGCCACCTTATTATCGTATACCGCCTTAGCGATCCCCGCCGCTCCGCCAGCTAACGATCCGAGAACACCTAGCAGCGGGAGAAGTGGTAATATACCACCCCGTTTTGCCACTGTGAGAATCCGCTTTTTCGATGCTCTCTTTGGAGTCCTTTTGCGAGTTTTTGTTTTCATCCCCATTCTGATTTTCGTTTTGGCCTTCATAGCTGCCCAAACAGCTGTAGACACCTCTTTCACCTAGAGTCGAGTCACGCGCAACAATGCCTTTTCGCGCTTTGTCAGCGAGTACGTTATCTGCCGCGTGCCTTTCGCCGAGGTTGTTACTGCGCGAATACGCAATATCGTGTTCGCGACACGCTGCGTCCAACGGATTGATGCCTTGATCACCTCTAGCCAATCGTTTTGCTAGATGTGTTCCTGGACCGCAAAACTGGTATCCCGGGATATGTAATTCGATAGGTAGCGTGTTTATCGCCCGATTTAACAAACCATTATCTTTCTTTACTCCCGTTGGCGACATTCGCCACAGTTTTTAATCAATGGTGCCGGACCGTCGATATGCGTTCGCTGCCAAGGGTATTTATAATGTTCCAGACACCGACGATACTGCTGAACCTCAGAATCAGCTTTTATATGCTCGGGGAGTCTGTCCCACACCTGATCAATGTGTCTGCCAAACTCTCGCAGTAGAATAATCTTTGGTATATATTTCAACTGTTCAGAGGTTAAGTCTCGAATATCACAATTATCCGACAGGATCAGAAGCATTTTGAATACTGAGCTGTTTTGCTTCAGCGTGGACCTATAAATAGGGCGCGTCGCCGCTTCGACGTATCAAAATCATTTTTCACAGTTCGCGGAGAGGATGCGATTCGTGCGACAACCTGTGACGATACGCGTAACAAATTTTGACGATAAATCGCAAACGATGTCCTCGAAAACAAGACGCAAACATGGTAGCATGCTACCAAACACTATACGCTGTTTGATTTGCGGCCCATCAAATTGCGGAAAGACCAACGTGTTGGTGAGATTGTTGGAAAGTCCTCATTGTGTTCGCTTCGAGAACGTGTACGTGTATTCCAAGTTGTTGCAACAGCCGAAATATCAGTATTTGGAGAATTTATTGACCCCGATAGATGAAATTGGCTACTTTACGTTTTCAAATAACAGCGACGTCATCCCACCGATCGAATCGCTCCCGAATTCAATTTTTATCTTTGATGACGTGGCATGCGACAAGCAAGATAGGATACGAGAATACTTTGCAATGGGGCGCCACTCGAACGTTGACTGCTTCTATCTCTGTCAGACGTATGCAAAAATTCCCAAACATCTTATACGCGACAATGCGAATCTACTGATTCTGTTTAAGCAGGATGGTACCAACTTGAAACATGTGTACAACGATCATGTAAACACTGATATGTCTTACGAGGATTTCTGCGCTTTGTGTCGTAATTGTTGGCAACGGGAATATGGTTTCGTGGTAATAGACAAGGATAGCGCGATGTCCAACGGACGTTATAGAAAGGGATTTAACGAGTTTGCCGTACCGTGAGATGGTCAATTGTCGTCAACACGTCGGTGGGAAAGCAACGTCTGCGGTACAACGATGATTGATATCGATAGTCTGGAGATTAAGGATCGCGAGAGAATAGCGAAGGAAATTGCCAAAACCAGCGAATCCATTCGTAAGAAACATCAGGCTTTGAAGACTGGCAAGATGGAGGAAGATATCGCGTTGGAGAGATACTTCAAACCTGTCGTCGAACCCTTAAAACATATCATGAAAAATACCACAGCAGCAGAAGCTGACGCATCACCGTCGGTGAGCACAGACGTTGAAGGGAATGAAACATTAACGCCTAAAACAAAAATTCAGTCGAAAGGGAACACATCCCGCAAGACAAAGAGGAAACCACACATGTCATCGGAATATTCACCCATAACATCCACACCAGTTCAATCGAAGCGGAAACGACAGAATGCCACGTCAAACGATTCCCCGTTCCTCCCACACCAATAAATACCGGTATACAATCGCTCACAACCATTGATGACAACGTTTTCGAAACTAGTCCCGATGAGTCGTTTCCAGCATCTATTAGACATCAACTCCAAACATCCGAGGGACAAGAAACGTTTCGCAGCCATTTCGGCCCGCTGGGGCAACAATACATGGGCGCAATCCTAAGTGGTGATAGGGATACAACAATGGACTATGTGTATGGTGTATACTTTGGCAATAGTGGAACGATACTTGGAGATAAGGCTTTCGATATAGACAAGGATGATAATATAATCATTGATGCTGTAAGATATAGAGGAACGTCCGGTCTTTACGAACTGATTTTCAAGAGAATTCCCGACGATGCCCTGTACACCGATGCCGACAAACAAAAATACAAAAGTATACTGCTGACGACGAATGCCCACAGACGCAGTCATAACGCTAAATATCCCATATTAAGCAATAAGGGATACAGGTACAAACATGTAATTGCACCTCTACTCCCCCGTGTATCGGCTAGTAGGGCAGGGAAAGGTCTAAGAACATCGCTAGCTATGATGGTAAACGACAACAAGATCGATTACGTGCATTGGGATGATCCCAACGAGCTGGTGGATCGATTGCGTTTGCTGGAAGCGTCGCGTCAGGCTGGTAACAACTCTCATGATTCTGAAAGTCTATGGATTATCGAGGAACTCTGCGAGGTAGGCCTCCTTATAAATTAAACCACACGTCGATGATTTGCACTGTATGCATCGAGATGCCAATCAACAAATTTGGAGTATCGCTCGAGAAGAGTGGAGCAGTTAGAATGGACTATTACAAATGGAGCGGCATGCTTCGAAATTATATGCGAGATAACGCTCTTTGTGTGGACGGTGCCGACTTTGATGCAAAATCACGCAAGATACGACGCGTAGCTCAGCCAGTGGCTGACAGCGATGCCGTCAATAAACTATACATGGAAAAGAGCATTAAACTTTTGAGAGAGCAGCAGGAAGAATTAGAGAGGAAGCTGGTCGTGTTTCAGAGAGATATGCTGTAGTTGCAAAACAGCGTTAAAATGATATCGCAGGCATCAAATTCAATCCTACAGCGGCGCTGCGAAGGAGAATCATGCGAGACGGTTGAACTTGTCCAGAATTTCCTCGGACCGATGGGGAGCACATAATGCAGATACATGATAATTATCACATCATTCGTGTCAAAGACACCTCTGCGATCAAACATGCAACCATTATCGAAATCCAAAAGTAAAGAAAACCATGGCCTCAAGAAGCGGCAACTTGTTGAGGAATTGCATGCTCCAGCTCGAAGACATTTCCCACGGAGGCGCGTCATAGTGCATCGATACGACGATTTGTGGGAAGGTGACGTTGTAGAAATGCGTCCATACTCGCGATTGAACCAAGGTCACCACTACATACTCACCGTCATCGATGTGTTGAGCAAGTATGCATGGGCGGTGCCGCTCAAGACTAAAAGTGGTGCTGAGGTGACCAAAGCGTTTGCAAAGATATTTAGAGATCGATATCGGAAAAATTTGCAAACCGATCAAGGAAAAGAATTTTACAACGCCGATGTGCAGAAACTCTTGTCAAAGCATGACATTAATCATCATTCGACGTATTCGGTGATGAAGGCCTCCGTCGTAGAACGTTTCAATATAAATAGTTTCTCGGCAGAACCATCTCTCTCTCCCTCTCTCTCTCTCTCTCTCTCTCTCTATCTCTCTCTCTCTCTCTCTCTCTCTCTCTCTCTCTCTCTCTCTCTCTCTCAATCTCTTTCTTTCTCCTTCTCTTTCCTTCTCTTTTTCTCTTTTTCTCTTCTTCACATCAATCGCAAGACAACTTGAACATTCTCGAACAGCTGATGGACTTCCTATTTACTTTTCGCGACATCATACATACATACTCTTCCCACAACACCTCGTATAAATTCATACACAATCGCGCTCTCGTGACCAACCCGAGTGCTCAGTTACACAGAACAGTAAATAACTCGACTATATTCGCCGAAACTGTTACGTATCTATTGTATCGCCTCAATTCTTTATCTCTAAATAAATCGCACTATTCTCAACATTTTTTTAGTTCTCTCTATACAAATAGGATATCAAAATACAATATAAAAAGAAAAAATATAATAATAATAATAATAATAATAATAATAATTTAATTTATTGCCACTTTCGTGTTTCCGTACGAACTTACAGTAGGGGAGACCGGGGATAGTTGACTAACGAGGTTAGTTGACTAATTCCATTTAATTGTTGTATTATAGAATAAATTATGCTGCGATTCGCGATATTGAAGTATATGAATGACCAGCTTGCCATTTAATGTGTCGCCGTGACAAAAACTTGCGTGTTGTATCAGTGAGAATGAAAAATCTAAAAAGGTCAACGGAAAGTAAATATTTTTGTTTCGACTGTTTATGAATTTTCGTCCACTAAGTACTGCTTGATGTTTTTTCATGAATATTTTGTGGAAACGTGATACATTGACTATAATTTACGGTATTTTATTTTATCCGGTGCGTCGAGGTTTTGTACGTACGGCCCTTAACATGTTTACAATGTCGAACGGGGTTACTTGACTAAGTATAGGAATACCACTAATAATTGCATTTTTTATTTTCAAGACGCAGTCGATGCAAAGAGTTTAGCTGCTCAAGTCCATTTCCCCCACCACAAATCCTTCCAAACTCACTCCTACCAGTTCTACACCCTATCTTCCCTTCAAACTCTCAGGCCATCCAAATACACCATAACAAACAAGTACAAAATAATTACAATATCTAATACCATGATAATTAATAAAAAAAATAACACTGTAAACGAGTGAAAAAAATTAAAAAAATTTATTGGTCGTAGTATACATATGTATGCGATTCGTATACTATATTGATGGAATTGGCAGCGCATTGTTGCGAGCACCCTATGTAGAGGATTCATGACCCGCTGGTGCTCGCGACGAAGACAAGAGACAGCGAGAAGAAGGCGATCGGATCGATCGCCTGTCAAGTTGTCATTCGAAAGTCAGCCGCCATAAATAGCAGACGTCTCGATATTGTATTCCTAACAGATTATATTCGTTACCTGTTCTTATATTATTCTTGTTACCCCTTGTTTAATGTTCTGTTATCGTTGCTGTTCAGTAAACTTATATTATGTCGAACGCAAAACGTAACAGTATATATACGCTTTTCATATATATTGATGGAACTGTGACAGCGTATATATACGCCTTTCGCAGACAAAGGGTTAAAACTGAAAAGTAAATGACAAGTCATCTAACCCCATCATATTTATCAACTAACCCCGCAGCCGGGGTTTGTTGACCTATTCGTCACACGACAATAAATACAATAAAATCTACAACCTAGACTCAATTAAAACGATTTTCAAAATTAAGCCTGTATACCTAATGAAATTTGTAAACTTTTGGTATGCAGCAAGTCAACAAAATACCAATGGTCTATTTATAAAAATTAGAAATATAAAAAATTAGTCAACTAGCCCCGGTCTCCCCTAGTCTGTGAAAGTGTGATTTCATCTGATGACAAAAAATTGTGGTCAGGTAAGTAGTACCATGTTCTTTCTATTCCGCATTGTTTTCTAGTTTCTATTGTGAATTTGGTGGTAGTGATTGTACATTTGTTTCTTATTGTTATTATACCAGAACCCTTAATGCTATATATATTTGTGCTTTTGTCGTCGCAAGTTACTGCTAGTTGTATCGGTTTCGGCGCGATATAAATCCACGTGCCTGGTAGTTGTAATTCTATCTAGAATGTGTGATTCAGTGTCATAATTCGCATTTTACATGTGTTTGTTAATTTTGTGTACAATTGTACTTCGCACGGTCTGTATGGTATCGCTTTGAACATGGGGTGATTAGAGGTGCAGAGGTACAGATCGTTTATTGTCTTACATTTTGCTAGGCCCTGTTTGCTTAATTGTATGTAATCTTGCACCAAGGTGTCACGTACCTCGTACGAGTCGAGGGGTTCTATACGCGTAGAACGATTCGTTTATCTTCGTGGGTATCAGGTGTACCTTGCTCAATTAGAATTTTTTCGCGTTTAACAGTGATATATCTAGTACTACAGTAATTGATTTGGTATCCGAAAATGTAGAGAGCTGGAGGATTTCGATAATAACGGCTTGTTTTCTAATTTTATTCCAATTGTGAAGTCTAGTCCATTCGAAATATGTGCTAATGCGGAAGTGAGGTACGTTATGATTTGTGCTGGTGGTATTAATCGTAGGTTTAGGACTCCTTTCTTTATATCCATAATGAATTCTAACAAGACTTGCGTGTCACGCAATAGTGTTTCTGCGAGGCCGTTTATTAGTATGAGGGGTTCGTCTACTCTCTCTCGAAATTTAGTAATGTTGGCTGTCTGTTGGAGTAAGTATTGAATTTGTCACGTCGCGTTTAAGAGTGTGTTATCGTTGTCTCGTATGTCATGTATAGTCTCGTTGAGAAGTTTGGTATTTGCTCTTAAAATTTGCATTTGTCCCTTGATTGCGTTTTACTTTTTTTTTTTTAAAGTCTGTTATCTTGTGTTTTGAAAAGGTCTAGTAAAATCATCGATTTTCTTTCTATCCCCGGAATCCATTTGCCCCAAGAGTGATTTGCCTATGTAACCTAATCCATCTATTTGTGCACGACGCTGTTTTGTGCTGAGCTTTTAGTTTACTGGACGTAGATAAAGAGTTTCGGCGATGCGGTCTACCTTGTCTTGGATCTTCGCGGTGAATGTTTGACAAAATTTTTGTAAGTTGTCGGTACAAGGTTTTTTACATTGCGCAAGTATATCATATAGTGCAGCTTGGAGGTTTGCTTCGCGTCGGTAGATGTAAGATATGTTTACGTGTAATACTAACTTCCAGCTATCTCGATAAATTTGTAAATCGCCTAGGTTTTCGAAGTAAATGTCGGGGTGGTGTTGGAATTCTTTTATAGTGAAATCTATGTCGGGGGTTGTTCCTCCTGCAAGTGGTATCGTCGTTTGTAGGACAAAAATCCTGTAAATTATAATGCCGAGGTGTAGTCGGCGTTTCATAGAGTCTTTCCTCGTGCGCGCGCGCGCGTGTGTGTGTGATAAATTTTTTGCGAACGTAGTACAGTTTATCTTCTTCGTCCGGGCTTGAGTAGAAGTGAGAAGTTCGGGCAAATGGGTCTCGATTTTCTTAGTCGCTTCTTATTTCGTTGCGATCTCCTGGACAAAGATGTTGTCGGTCATCTTAGACGTGCCCCGAGACATTATGTTTGCTCTAATTGTACGTGCGAGTGATGTTTGTTTGTTTGTTCTTCGTGTGTGTTATTTTATTATCCTATTTATCCGTTTATCCCTCTAGCGTTTCCAGTGCCCCGCCCCGCCGGGTTGTATCAGCATTGCCTACATGGTGGCAATTAGGGAGTATCGGGTGCACTGGCACCGATTCTTCCAGCATGCAGAATTCTGGGAGGATGACAAAGACTCATGGGGTCTGAGGGTCCTATTTGGTGAGTGTCTTATTGCATCGGGGATTGTAGATCTGCTTATTGTTTCTATTTCCGTGCGTGTAGTAATAGTCTTGCAATTGTTTTTTTTTTTTTTTGTGTAGAACGTCATGGGGACATCTTCGTTCGGCCTGATCCGCGGCCTCGACTGTGGTCGTTATTGGAGGCCGACTGCGCCCTACGTGGCTGGGACGACGACGCCTAGTTGTGCGCTTATTTACCATCTTTTTCAATAAATTACCTTTCTTAGTCTTATCCTTATATGTAATTGTTAGTGTATCGTTAATTTCCTTCAAAACTGTGACCATTTCCCTATTACTGCCCTATTCTATGAAGTGTTTGTCTGAACGCGGATTGTTCGTCGCCCTCTATACTGTAATTATTATTATCGTGCGTGTTTTGAATCGTGTTAGAGCCTATCCACGCAGGTGTTAGTTTTTGACCGCTCGCGTCTTGTCGTGCAGTAGCACTTGGTCTCCGATTTCAAAAGAACTATCCACGATTTTCTTGTCGTAGTATTGGAATTAAAATTAAAATAAATTTAATATAATATTGAAATTTATATAAATCCAATAATGAATAACTTTAAATTAATAAAATTACAGAAAATATTGTTAAAAATAAACTTACTTCATAAGAAACTGACTGTGAAATTGACCCAATCGCTCCTAATATTGAATAATTAGAATTTGAAGCCCAACCAACAATTATCACAGGGTAAACACCTATTCTTAATGAACATAAAATTCCAATGTTTATCGAATATAGCAAAAAATAATTTACAAATTAAGTCCTTTTGTATAAAAATTTATTAGGTAAATATAGATAGAAACCGATCTGACTCACGTCGATCTCAACTCAAATCATGTAAGATATTAAAAGTCGAACAGACTTAAAATTTAAACTCCTGCATTTAAATTATATCGTAATTCAACATCGAGGTCGCAATAATCTTCATAAGAATAGGTAATCAAACAAAGGTGATAAACAGAACATGGAAGAAAGGGGACTTCCCGGAAGAATGGAAAGAAGGAATAGTAAGTTCTGTATACAAAAAAAAAAAAAAAAAGGAGAAAGGGAAATGGTTAAGAACTATAGGGGCATAACTTAGATGGACACGGATTATAAGACATGCGTGGAAATTCTAAGGAGAAAATTGGAAGAACAAATGGAAAATGGGATATTAAACGATACGCATATGGGATTCAGGAGAAGGAGAGGAACAGTAGACGCAATAGCGGTAGTTAAAATGGTTATAGATATAGAAACCTCAAAAGAAAGAGGGAAACTATATCTGTTTTTCACGGATATGAAGAGAGCATTTGATTGATTGGAAAGGGAAGAAATTTGGAAAAGACTTTATGAAGAAGGAGTAGGCGAACAACTAAGAATACGGATACAGGAAATACATGACAGAACTATATGGGCTTTAGGAATGAAGAAGGAACTGATAGGAAAGTTTTTTTTAACAGGAAAGGGTGTTAGACAAGGGTGCCCGTTAAGCTTGATACTTTTCAATGTCGCATTTGCAGACCTGGAAAGAAGAAATGAGCAAAGAACAGGAAGGAGGAGTCGTAATAGGTAGAAGGAAAATTTTAACAATTTCATACGCGGGTGATGTGTTAATGGTAAATAATGCACAAGGACCTAAGAATATGATAAAGAGATTCGAGAGATACATAAAGAAGAAAGGCTTGGAGTTAAATGTGTAAAAGTCTAAGATAATGATATGCAGGAAAGCAGGAGGAAGAAGAAAATAGGAAAGATTCCGTTGGAATGAAGAAGAAAGAGTAAGAGAACTGAAATATTTAGATTATAGAACGAGAGGGAGAGAACAACGAGGATAAACACTATATTAAGAAGGTAGTTAGGGAAGCGAATATGATACTAGGAGAAGTATGGGGGGGATTGGAGAAAGATTATTCAGAGATGACTGAAAGAAGAATGAAACTGTTTGATGCGCTAGTTAGAAGCACCGTGGCGTATGGAGCAGCGATATGGGGATGGAGAAGAGTAGGTAAGCTATGAGAGTTCTGGGACTGCGTGGCAAGGGGGTGAGGCGGGGCGGGGGGGTACCGCGCTCTTGGACGCGATGGGTGAGGGGGTGAGGCGGGGCGGGGGGTACCGCGCTCTTCCGCGAGATGGGTGAGGGCGTGAGGCGGGGAGGGGGGTACCGCGCTCTTCCGCGAGATGGGTGAGGGGGTGAGGCGGGGAGGGGGGTACCGCGCTCTTGGACGCGATGGGTGAGGGGGGTGAGGCGGGGAGGGGGTACCGCGCTCTTCCGCGACATGGGTGAGGGGGTGAGGCGGGGAGGGGGTACCGCGTTCGTGGGCGAGGGGATGACATCACAGGGGAAGGGGGATTTCAAAATTTTCAAAATGGCGTCGCGCGCGCAGGTCGAGTTCGTGGGCGAGGGGGATGACGTCACAGGGGAAGGGGGATTTCAAAATTTTCAAAATGGCGTCCGCCGCCGCGCAATCTCCGTACACGTGCGGGGATCGGTGCGCAGGCGCGAAAGATAAGGCGCGAAAGGATGTAACGCGGATGCTGTAATTCGACACCGATAACTATTAGAGATTAATTAACCTAAATAGCCCAACCGTCTCACGAAAGAATGCAACGTCGCCCTCGTATAAACATCCGCCGACGAAATGTAATTCGACACCCTCAGAGCGATAATTATTCGAGATTGATTTATCTAAATAGCCCAACCGTCTCACGAAAGAATGCAACGTCGCCCTAGTATAAACATCCGCCGCTGCCGAAAGATTTCACAGGGAACGTGGAAGATTGGCGAGTAAACCTGACATATTAATATTAAGATTTTTAAGATTTAGTAATTTATTCGATTTAATTTTCCCACTCGACTACATCGTCAGCGAATAGGGCACTATCGTCGTCGGTAAAAATAGCATTGTCGACGATTTCATTAAATAGATCCTCGTCGGTATAAAACGAATCATCGCAAACTTGCTCGGGGGCAGTCTGAATTGCAATATCGCGAGCCTGAAGCCCCGATACCGCATTCGCAAAAACAGCGTCGAAGTCAATCTGTTTCGCATTGACACATTTCCGCCAAACTACACTTTTTGGATCCATCAAACTGTTCAGTTGATATATATTATTATAATCATTGTCCTCACAATCATCATCATCATCATCATCATCACTAACATCTAAAAAGAATGTCTTTTGCCGCGCATGCCTATTTAACCAATATCGCTCGCTGCCGTAGTTGTCAGCCGGCATCTCGCCGTATATACCATTAGCATTGTAAAACACTTTTAAAAAGATGTCGCCATCGTGAACAACTTTCGCCTCATGAAGTTCTTCACCACGAATTTCTTCGGTTTGAACCGCAACATTCCGACACGCAACATATATTTTGGGGTTGGAGTCATGTATAGGCAGCACAGCGGAGTCGGAGATCGCAGCGGCAGCTGGACGATTCGATTGCTGGGGCAATGACATAATCTGAAACCAATTTTTCTTATAATTCTCAAAGTTGCTGACACAACGATTCACTAAAATATGGTAATGGAAACTTACGGTATTAATCGATTGTATTTCTCGTGCGTTGAACGACTGACGATATCCTCCACAAGCAATCTCTTTCAAAAGCAGTTTCCTTCAAAAGCGATCTACTTCAAAGCACTTTCACTTACAACACTTTGATGCAATTACAGTCGACTTAGATGTGATAAATTGTTAAAACGTTTCTCGCGGTAACGTACGTCTTGATCGCTGTAGTATCATTTGAGAACTGATTTTAAGGATGCTGATCCATGATCGCACATGCGAAAGTATAGCGCGATAATTATTCGGGCATCACCCAACGTATTTTAAAAACTGAGACCACCGTGATGGGTGTAAACACCATTATCATGAAAGCTGCAATTCAATACGCGTGGCAACGCATCGAGCAAGCGCTACATCACGTCACCTGATTGAGACGTTGATGGTGAGAGAGTTCGAAGAAAAGAATTCGAGGCGATAACGACTCATGAATCTCGACTAGGGTAGGTGATTAGTACATTCAATCAGAGTCGCGCAGTCGTTCAATAAAGATCTCGAATAATCGTTACGTGCAAAAAGTGTCGCGAGACATGGACATATTCGTAAATTCGTACGAGTTGTTGACGGAGTGGATTCCAGTACTGACTACCGAAGAGCGGTGCAGTGAGTGGCTAATAGCGTGTAGTGACTATTTACATTGCCTCAACGAGTACTTGAACACCCAACGAATATCGCAAAACACGCATCAACGTTTATCGTTATTTAAAAATACCATCGAAATAGCTCGAACACACGTTCGGAATATAATAGCGCGGATACTCGACGAATTGGACGCGCGAGACGCATTGCTTGCGTCATCATCTTCCGACGATGAAGGGAACGCGTACCCATTATCCACGATGCCACAGTTGAAGGATCAAACACTTGAAATCGAGAGACATAAAATCCACGGCGAGTTAAGCGTGCCCTCATTATGCGAGTCATCGTGGGGTAGGATCTTTCAAGCTGGATTTATGCGATTCTCACCCGAGCAACGTCAACTACTACGTCATATCGCGCAATATAGTACTGTACGTAAATGTACATTATATTGCATCGTCGGTGACAGGGATGTGTCTCGACAACGAATGAGGTATTTTACCGCGATCGCGTGTACACCGTTAACACTGCTACACGACATCGAGAATGGGGCAGTCGTAGTATACGAAGTGTTGTGCCCTCGAACATCAACGATCACCGTGAATACATTCTTGTGTCGCGAATTATCACGATTTTTGGACGAGCATCCGATTCCTATTGTGCGACAACACTTGTCACGCCTTATTCTTCCTCTGAGTTTTCGATATCCGGATCAGAACCGCATCACGTGGAAGAGTCGAATCAACCACTCGTGCCTGATCGTGCGCGCCTTTTAATTGAATATTGAACATTGAATATCGAAGAGGCAGAAGTAAACATGGAGGTATTCATGGATACGTTCAATGTTCTTTATCGAATGTCAACGCTTTTACGCACGATTACGGAATTCAGAGACTGGATGGATCGGTGCGACGCGTGCTTACGACTCATCATCGAGTATCAGTGCGGCGAAGGAGTGTCGGTGACATCGAAGCAGCGTCTGGCATCGCTAAGACATTACGTACGATCGTGCGGACACGGTTTTCGCGAGTAGGGTGTGGGGTTTCGGCTCGATCGACGGCACCTAAAGTTGTATGGGAGGACGTGGAAACCGCGTTTCGCAATCGTATTTCGACTGGTGCGGTCATTAACGTGGGCTACGTCGATCCGCGTCGATTTTTAGAGGGTGCCCGACGAATGGTGCTATCGCGCGTGACAGACGCTATCAGGGAACATTCTGGTGTGGCCGTGAATACAAACTTGAACGCGGAGTTTACGTTGGGTGAGAATACGGACCAGAAAAGTTTCGGTACGCGAAATCGCGTACTGTTAATGACTTCGAATGTGCGCGAGTGGTACTCGAAGCACGTGGTCGCTCCGACGCTAGTGATGCTCGAGGAGTTTCAAGATCGTGACAGTGGATGGACCCTAAGGGCTGTGCTAAATATTCTAGTGAATATTAATAAGCACAATCCACTTCGAGGCGGTTGTGACGTACCGCTCCCGCGCGCCGTCGTCCTGAAAAAAGCTGTGGTTAACGTAAAGAGCGGGGACAATGCGTGCTTCTTGTGGGCTGTCGTCGCCAGTTTGTACCCTGCTGTTGCTGCTACGAACGTGAGTAGGGATTCATCGTACCAACACTACTCGGCGGTACTTCGCACGGACGGTATGACTCTTCCCGTAACGTTGGACCAGCTGACGAAGTTCGAGAGGATGAACGATGTGTCAGTAAATGTGTACGCGTGGTCCGACGGAAGCTGCGTGCCTCTGCGTTTGACCGAGGACAAGCGAGAGAGACACGCGAACCTCCTACTGGTGCAGGACCCCAACGAGCCCCAACGATACCATTTCACATGCATTCGGAGCATGTCGAGACTGATTTCGAAGCAGCTCGGCAAACACAATGGACAAGTATTCGTTTGCGAAAGGTGAGTAAAATATGGTATATTTCGATCGATGTATTATTGATTATTATGTTTATTATTATTAATACTATTATCGTTGCAGATGTCTCAGCTTCTTCCATTCGAACGTGCAATTGACCAAGCATAACGTGGACTGCCAGCGTCTGAACGAGTGCGCCGTCGAATTGCCGTCCGTGGAGGATAAATGGTTGCAGTTCAAGAACTTTAAAAATAAGGAACGAGCGCCATTCATCGTTTACGCGGACTTCGAATGCATGCTGGAGGACGTCGAGCCTGCGGAGCGGAGTCGGACGTACACGTACCAACAGCATAGAGCGTACAGCGTGGGATATTACATCCATTGTTCCACCGACGCGTCTCTGTGCCGTTATCGCGCGTATCGTCACGAATCCGAGTGCGTGAAGTGGTTCGTGCAAGAACTTCGAGACTTTGCGAACATTGCGTATTCGTGGTTGCGGAACGCGAATCCAATGAACTCGTTGACGAGTCAACAATGGGATAGTTTTAATAACGCGATCGTGTGTCACGTGTGCGGGCAACCTTTCGTCGAAACGGACAAAAAAGTGCGCGACCATTGCCACTCGACGGGCGAGTACCGAGGCGCGGCCCACGTGTCGTGTAACTTGCAGTACCAAAGATCGTACACGATACCGGTAGTGTTCCACAATTTATCAGGCTACGACGCGCATTTCGTGATCAAGGAGTTGGCGTCCGCGTTCGAGGGACAGATCGACCTGCTGCCGGTGACGAAGGAGCGGTACATATCGTTCACCAAACACGTCAAGGGAATCGACGCCGAGAACAACGATTGGAAGCGGGGATTGAAGTTTCGATTCATCGATTCGCTGAAGTTTTTGGCCGCGAGTCTGGAGAAACTCGCTTCGGACCTTGGCAGAGAACGACTCGCGATTCTACGGCACCAGTTTCAATCCCTGTCGGACGAGCAGTTCGATCTCCTGACCAGGAAGGGCGTCTTCCCGTACGACTACGTGACGTCGTACACCAAACTGAACGATACGTGTTTACCGTCCCGCGAAGCGTTCTATAACCGGCTGAACGATCGCGACGCGTCGGAGCCTGATTACGCGCACGCCGCGAACGTGTGGAATACTTTTCGCGTACAGACATTGGGCGAGTACAGTGATTTGTACTTGAAAACAGATGTGTTGTTACTCGCCGACGTGTTCGAAAGTTTCCGCACAGACTGTATCGCGAGTTACGATCTAGATCCCGCGCATTATTTTACGCTACCGAGTTTCACGTGGGACGCGATGCTCAAGTACACCGGCGTACGATTAGAGCTTCTGACGGACGTGGACATGTTACTGTTCGTGGAGCGTGGCATACGCGGCGGTCTGAGTCAGTGCTCGCACAGGTACGCGCGTGCCAACAACAAGCACCTACCGACGGGGATGTACGACAAGTCGAAGGCGTCAACGTATCTGATGTACTTCGACGTCAACAACTTGTACGGCTGGGCAATGTCGCAGGCTATGCCGCGAGAAGGGTTTCGATGGCTGGACGATGCGGAGGTGGCCGCCCTTGACGTGTCATCCCTGCCCGACGGCGAGGGAGTCGAAGAATCCGAGGGATACCTGTTGGAGGTGGACATCGAATATCCCAAGGAGATTCACGACGCGCACGCCGACCTTCCATTCTGCCCGGTGCGCGAGCACGCGCCACACGGTAAACAGACCAAGCTGCTTGCCACGCTCGACGATAAGGAGCGATACGTCATCCACTATCGCTACCTGAAACAGTGCGTGCGACACGGTTTACGCGTGACGCGAATTCATCGGGTGTTGCGATTCGATCAGTCGTATTGGTTGCGCGACTACATTCGATTGAACACCGATTTGAGGACGCGAGCCACTAGCGAATTTCAAAAGACTCTATTCAAATTAATGAACAATGCGGTGTACGGTAAAACAATGGAGAATGTGCGGAATCGCGTAGACGTGCGACTGGTGACTCGGTGGGACGGTCGTTACGGCGCGGAAGCGCTGATCGCGAAACCGAACTTTCACAGTCGCACGATCTTCTCCGAGCAGTTAGTGGCCATCGAAATGCGAAAACTCAGAGTGAAGTTCGACAAGCCGATATACGTGGGAATGAGTGTACTGGACGTATCGAAAGAATGCCTGTACGAATTTCATTATACGTATATGCGTGCGAGGTTCGGTGATCGGTGTAAGGTCCTGTACACCGACACCGATAGTTTAATGTATAGCGTGGAATGCGAGGATGCGTACGAATCGATGAAGCGTGACGTAGCCCGATTCGACACGAGTGATTACGCGGTGGACAATCCGTACGGTATGCCGCGCGTAAACAAAAAGGTGCCGGGACTCATGAAAGATGAGAACAACGGTGCCTTGATGACAGAGTTCGTCGGGCTACGATCTAAGATGTACGCGACTAGAACGTTTAACGCTACAGTGGGGTCTACGAGTGAGACGAAAAAAGTGAAGGGTGTGCGGAGACACGTGGTCGCGAATCATGTACAATTCGACGATTACGTTCGTTGTCTTCGCGATCTCACCGAGAAATCGGTTCGACAGAACAATATACGCTCCAAAGAGCACAGTGTATATACCGTGAGTGAGGAAAAGAACGCTCTCAGTCCGTTTGACGACAAGCGGTGTATTTTAGTCGATTGGGTCAGCACCCTTCCGTGGGGTCATTATCGAATCCCCGAGCTCAAGACTCACGAACGTCTCGAGCTTGAGCCCGACGAGTCCCTCGAGAATCCCATTGTATAGTATGTTTGCATGTTTGCATGTTTGTATGTTTGTATGTTTGCATGTCCATATGTATATACGTTTCTTTTGTACATGTTATTTATATATTTATAAATATGTAATATATGTATAGCGTAGAATATAAGCAAAATTGTATTTTATACGTATATATATTTTTTTTCCTTCTTTATTAAGATAAATTATACGTATATATGTGGCGAAGAAGAATGAGGAGGAGGAGGAGGAGGAGGATGCGGAGGAGGATGTAAATAAACGAACAATGTATATATATATATATATATGTATTTATTCATTCATTCATTTATTTGTTCCAGTAACATCAAGCACGATAACGAATCAGAGAATATCCTTGTCGCGTATCCACGAGTTCCGCGACGAATCGAATCCGAGCCACTTAACGTACACCTGGTTTCCCTTGCGACGAATAATCTTCTCGACCAGATAGACGTCCGGATTCGCGACCGAATGTAGTTCGTATTCGTAGAATCCACCCGAGATCGGCTCTCCCGCGGAATCGCGCAGAATGTACGTCACCGGGAACGTTCTTTGTACGGTTACGATTTCGAACACCTCGGTCGACCAGTTCGGAGTGTATCCCTTCTCGAAGAGGGTCTTGAACTTGCTCACGCGTACCCTGTCGCCGACGTTGAATTTCGCGCGTCGTCGAAAGCCTTCCGTTGCGGAGGGGGAGAGTGGTTCATTCGCGGCGAACGACAAACGCGTCGCGGGGGTTACGTCAACGGGTCGGGCGTTGATCGTTCGATGCTTGCGATGATTGTAGGTGCGTACGAGCGTAGGTAACAGGTCGATCCAACGATAGGACGCGTTCAAGGAGAATTGTTTCCACATGAGGTTTTTCAGCGTGCGATTGAAACGTTCGACGATCGACGCTTTCATCACGCTGTGCGTGGAGTAGTGGTTGATCCCGCGTGTCTTCGCGCATCGTTGAAACTCCGCGTTGTAAAACTCCTTACCCATGTCGGTTTGTAAATTTCGCGGACATCTAGCGCTCTGTCGCAACACGGTCGCGAACGCCGCGGTCACGTCGCGTCCACTTTTCGTTTTCACGGGTACGACCCACGCGTACTTGCTGAACGCATCGATGATCGTTAGTATGTAGTGATATCCTCGATTTTGCTTCGCGTACGGACGCATCTCCACCAAATCGGCCTGCCACAAATCATCGTAGCCGCGAATCACGACGCTACGCCGTGGGAAATTCCGTCTAGCCGGGGCGTGTAATTCGTTCACTAGTTGTACTCGCTCCTTGTTCATGCTTCGCGGGTGGTTGGGAATGATCGCGACGTTCCAAAGACGTTAGAATTAGTATCAGTTCCTCGAGCGTACGTAAAACGCAATCGGTGCACGTATTTCGCGATCGTTCGTTATTAGTCGTTTCGAAGTCGTAGTCGATATTGTCAGCATCATTGATCATCGTCATCGTCGCCGTAGACCCTCGTTCGCTTTTCGCGGCTCCTTTCGTTTGTATATATCCGTGGTTGTTATCGCAGTCGGCGTCGTTGCCGACGTCGTCAACTCGTCGAGTCTGTCTTTCAAGTGATCGAACCGTCGTTCCATCGCGTTATTTAAATCATCCTCTAGTCGAGACAATTGCGCGTTAACGATATCCGTAATCGTTCGTTGTACTCGCGTCTCGAGTTGAGATCGTTGATACTCGGCGTCCAGTCGCGCGCTCGCGATAGCCGTTTCGATTTTTTGGGTAAAGCGTTCGTCCGCCGAGAACAATAGTCTCGTCATTGTCATCGTCGCTTCGTTGTTATTGTTGTTGTTGTTGTTGTTATTGTTGTTATTGCGTAACGAGGTGCCAAACTTGTTCACCGACATAACGATGCGTGCGCGCGAACGCTACTGACGCGACGATCATCGGATCGTTCAATTTAAGATGCGTCCGTCCTCGCGAAGTTCCTCCACGATGGATGCGATTTCGTTATCGTGACCCGTGTGACCTGCCGCGCGCGATGCTACGAGCAATCCAAGCCTATCGACCAATTCGTTCGGATCGTCCCAGTACACGTAATCGATCGCGTTATCGGTGACCGTCATCGATTCGTCGATGGGTAATCCTCGACCTTGTCGCGTGCCCGCACCGCCCGCGTCGCCCGCGCCGCCTACGTTGCCCCTAACGCGTCTGACACTCGATGTTCGCACCCCACCGATCACCTGGGATATGATTTTCTTATACTTGTACCCCCTGTTACCCAGCGTGCGCTTGCTCGGCGAATGGTTTTGCTTATGCGCGCTCGTCGACAACAAGATGCGTCGGTACGAGCGAAAATCAGCGTCCGTGCACGTCTGCTGGTTGGGTTCTCGCATGAACAACAATTCGTACAAACCCCGAGTCCCCGGGTATCGCGTTCCGTTCACGTGAATGTCATCGCCGTCCGCATCGATGGTGAGCACTGAATCGCCGATCATTAGATCTTCGTCGGGTCCCAAGTATACGCCGTACACATCATCGATTAGTCTCCTGTTGTCGGTGAAGAACAGTCGTAGGTATTGTCGCGACAAGGGTCCTTTGGCGTTCCGTATATACACTTCGATATCATCGACGGGTTTACGCACCATATCCAAATCGTAAGCCTTTACCGACGTCTCATCATCAGGAATTTTTTCATCGTCTTCATCGACGATATCATCAACATCATCATCATCAACATCATCATCATCATCATCAATAACATCATCGACAACTTCGTCAACATCGTTGTTGTCGTTGTCGTTGTCATTGTTGTTGTTGTTGTTGTTGATGTTATCGTTGTCGTTGTTGTTATCGATGTCGGTGTTGTCGTCGTCGTCACTAGAATTTGGAAGGTTATTCGGATGTTCCTTGATTATCGACGGAGTGACGGGTCGAAATCTCTTCGATGATTGTCGTCGATCGTATTCGTGTTTCCTATTCACGGGTCGCGATCGAGGCGTTGAGTGCGTTTTCGACGCGGACGCGTTCTCGATCAATCGTTTCAACGGTTCAACGATGGGACGCGTGCTCGCATCCACAGCCGCTTCCGTATCCATTTTTCCAATTTTGAGGGCCAAGCACTTTTTACGTATAACGTCGCTGACTTTGGCGATTTCCACCTTTGCGTCCGCGGCCCGGCGTTTCGTACCATTTTGATGTATCGTTCCTTCTCGTCGATGACGTTGGCGAAGTTTTCGCGAATGCTTCGCGTCGACGTTGCTCGTGGTTATCGACGTCGTCGGTTCGTTAGACATTTCGTGTTGCTCGATGAACGATTCGCGGTTTACTGATGTCCTCGAGCTACGACAAACTCGTTAAATCCTCTTCGATACCGACCTTCGTACATGGAACTATCCTTATCGATCACCAAGAAATCATACCGTCGACGCCAACATCTCGCGCACAAGTCGTTGAACGACTCGAACGTCATGTCTGTGTTCACGTGATCGTTGTACACGCGGCGCAAGTTCGTACCGTCTTGTTTGAAAAGTATGAGAAAATTCGTGTTGTCCCTGATCAAATGTTTAGGTATTCTAGCGTACGACTGACACAAATAAAAGCAATCCACGTTCGAGTGACGACCCATAGAGAAGTATTCGCGTATCGCGTTCTGTTCGTCGCACGCCACGTCGTCGAACACGAAGATCGAATCGGGCCGAGCGTCTCTCGGTGGAACGATCTCGGTGTTGTCCGAGTAAGGAAAGTATTCGATTCCGTCGACCAACGACAACACCTGCTCGAGATAACGATACTTTGGCTGATGCAACGATTTCGAGTACACGTACACGTTCTCGAAACGCAAACCGTTCGGACTCTCTAGCATACTTAAAAGCACGTTCGTTTTTCCACACCCTGACGGTCCACAAATCACACCTCGCACGCTGTTCGGCAGCAACGGGCCGTGTCTGTTCGCTCGACTCGCATCCCCATCGTCTTCGAGCATTCGATTCGCGGTTACGCGAATAACGTTCGACTGTTTCGCGAATCGCATGTTCGCGGTGTTTCTCAGATACTCGCGCGCGTCAGACGAAGCACGACTATTTATATTCGTGGCACGCGTCGCGCAGGTCACTATCGTTGTGATCGGCTAAGCGTGCGTACGCGTTCATTATTATTATTATTATTATTACAGTAGCTATCGTAATTATTCTAACGTATATGATAGCGTCAACGACTGCGACGTGTCACGAATTAGGCAAGAATCAGAAGAGGAAGAAGAATCTGAAAAAGAATAAGACTGGATCGGGTCTCGTGAACGGTATCATAAACCGTCTCCCGTTCGAACTACACGTTCCGGGTTATCAGTTCTGCGGACCGGGAACGCGTTTGCTAAAGCGATTGGCTCGTGGCGACGAAGGTGTGAATCCCCTGGACGCAGCGTGTCGGGACCACGATATCGCGTACTCTCGTCGAAAGGATTTAGAGGGGCGACACGAGGCGGATCGTGCGTTAGCCGAACGAGCGCGAGAACGAGTATTCGCGAACGACGCGACCTTTGGTGAAAAAGCCGTAGCGACTGGAGTGTGGGCAACGATGAAGGCTAAGACCAAACTCGGCATGGGTACGAGAAGGACGAAACGTAAACATAGAAAGTCTGGAAGGAAACATCCTCGACGACGACGACGACATCGTAATCTACGAGTGGCGAAACGCGGTGGCTTTCTTCAATTTCTCCCGTTCGTGCTGCCCGCTTTATCAGCTATCGGGGCATTGGCCGGTGGAGCGGCTGGTATAACCAAAGCGGTGAACGATTCGAAGGCGTCTCGAAAACAGCTGGAAGAGACGTTGCGTCATCATCGGGCGATGGAAGGGCGAGGAATGCATCTGACACCGTACAAGCGTGGCGCGGGCTTGAACCCGAGACGGCGGCGCCAACGACGAGTGCAAACGAAGAAAAAAAAAAACGCCGATCGAGTAGGCGCGTGGCGCCGGTGGCGGCGATAATCCAACAACCTATGACGAACCTGCAATTAGAGCGCGAGTGCGCCAGCATTCCGTTCTTTCGAGGGGTGTTTATGCGCGACACGCTTCCCACGCGCGTACGAACCAACGAATGCGGTATCGCGAATCTGGACGAGAATCGAGGCGACGGTACGCATTGGGTCGCGTACGCGAAACGTGGACCACGAGTACAGTACTTTGATAGTTTTGGGAATCT
Source organism: Andrena hattorfiana (assembly GCA_944738655.2). Classification (NCBI taxonomy): domain Eukaryota; kingdom Metazoa; phylum Arthropoda; class Insecta; order Hymenoptera; family Andrenidae; genus Andrena; species Andrena hattorfiana. The sequence goes on along the minus strand of OX122895.1, from coordinate 16,782,227 downwards.
GCGACCACCAACGGAATTGATCCACTATTTCGGACGCGGTACAACGATCACGTACAATCACAACCGCTTTCAACGTTTCGACGAGATGAATTGCGGTCGCTTATGCATGCAATTTTTACAGCAAAAGTCTATGGAATTATGGCATACGTACTAATAATAATAATAACGGTGTGTGCTGAGATTATGTTACAATGTATCCATGCGTAATGGTAATCCATATTTTCTTTAATAAAGACACATAATATCGATAAATTGCCGAGTATTCGTACGCGCGCGTCACTTCCCCTCCCTCCGTCTCGCGAGTGTAATCTATGATATGTCGTTCACGCTCACGTTAACGGGTCGCAGCAGCGCGCTCACGGTAAACTATTTTCCACCGATAGATTTGAGCGATGGTCAATACGAATTAGGACTCGCGGACTTGGAGACGTTTCACACGATACCGAACATCGACTCGAGCAACGATAAATTCTATTTCATCGTGAACTATGACACCGAAAACAAGTCCATCGTCGACGTCGCTCATGAATACATTACGATCCCCCACGGTTCCTACGAATTAGACGCTATCGCCGAGTATCTGAAGCAGCGATTACTCGATCGATATCCTCGAAAACGCGGTAACAACGGGAACGACGATGACGACAAGTACCCTCTAATGCTACGAGCTAACAACAACACCATGAAAAGCGAGATGTACTGTTCGTTCTTCGTAGACTTTACGAAACCCAACAATGTAGGCTCGTTGTTAGGATTTTCCCCGAATCGTGTCTTAATACCGAGAATCTGGCACGAGTCCGACGTACCCGTGAATATTATAAACGTTAACGTGATCAGAGTAACGTGCAACGTAACTACCGGCGCGTACAGCAACGATAAACCGGTACACACTATCCACGAATTTTCACCTCGCGTGCCGCCGGGATATAAGATATCGGAAACTCCGCGACACGTCATTTACCTGCCGATCGTCGCACGAGCGATACACGATCTAACGCTGCGCATCGTCGATCAATACGATCGTCCTATAGATTTTCGCGGCGAAGAAATAACGATTCGTTTGCACGTTCAACGACGTCCGCGCGATAGGCTAGTGTGACCGCACGTGTATGCGCGCGTGTGTAGTATGTTAGTGTTAGATCACACGTACGAATCATCATTCGCCGCTGTCGCTGCTACTCCCGACGTCTCTGTCTCGCGTCATCGGCGCGACCCTTTATCGATAGGTGAAAGTAGAAGAATAAAGACGGGTGGAACGATAAGAAGAGGATCCATAAGGAGAAGCAAGCCGTTGACTCGCCGAAACGCACGTTTCCTACGATCGCTAGGATTCATCGTTGCCTATTAGACACGCAGCCACGATGTCGATTATTCTGGATGTGGCGAATACGCCAACATTCGACAATCGTATCACGAAGATCGAGTTACACACGTATAATCCGTACGCCAACACGACGTTCGACAATAGCGACGAGATAAGAATACCCATACAGCAGCAAGATCTGTACACGCTTCCGTGCGAAAGTTTTCTCTACATCGAAGGTCGTGGCACGTTGACGGCGCAGAACGCGGCAGGTCCGACAACGTCTGCGACCGCTGTTCTAGACAATAATTGCGTCGCGTTCATGTTCGATGAGATTCGATACGAATTGAACGGTGTCGAGATCGATCGTTGCCGAAATCCAGGAATCACTACCACGTTGAAAAATTACGTTTCGTTGTCGGCCGATAGAAGCAAAGTGCTCGCGAATGCTGGTTGGAATTATGCCATCGATTACGATAACGACATTTTTCATTCGGGCGCTTTCAATTTCTGCGTACCCCTGAACGTGTTGTTAGGATTCTGCGAGGATTACAAACACATCGTGATGAACGCGCGGCACGAGCTGATCCTTATACGATCGCGAGTAGATTCGAACGCGATGCACTGCATCTCCGCCACTGCGTGGCCGAAACTTGAGATACGCAAGGTGCAGTGGCGTATGCCCCACGTCGTTTTGGAGGAAGTGAATAAACTGTCGATGCTGCGTATCCTGGAAAGCGGCCGGCCGATCGCGATGAGTTTCCGATCGTGGAGCTTGCACGAGTACCCGTTACTGCAAGCGACAACGAAACACACGTGGACCGTAAAAGCTACGTCGCAAATCGAGAAACCTCGATTCGTGCTATTCGCCACGCAAACCGATCGAAAGAATAACCCGAATAAATGCGCGGGTGAATTCGACCCGAACCATCTCACGAACGTTCGACTGTATCTAAATTCCGAGTCGTATCCGTACGACGACTTAAACTTGGATTTCGATAAGAATAAATACGCGCTCCTGTACGACATGTACGCGAAATTCGGTTGATCGTACTATGGTCACGGAGAACCGTTGCTGAACGCGATCGAATTCCGTAAATACGCGCCTATCGCGGTCATAGATTGTTCTAGGCAAAACGAGTCGTTGAAGAGCGCGACGGTGGACGTGCGAATAGATTTCGAATTCAAAGAAAATGTTCCCGCTAATACTACCGCTTACTGTTTGATGATACACGATCGTATAGTCGAATACAACCCTTTAACCAACGTGGTACGCAAACTAATATAGTGTGCGTGCGTGAACGATTATTATTGCTACTACTAATACTACTACTACTACTGCGGATACTGCTACTGTTTTAAAACGATGATGTAGATGTCAAAGTTCGCAGTTACTGATTCGTCACCGACGCTACTACTACTATTACTACTACTACTACTACTACTACTTATACGAATAACGAATAACGATGTTCGCCGTTGTCGACATGCAAGGTTTCAAAACCGAACGTGATTTCGTCGTGAAAGAGATCGCGATTCGCACAAGCAGCAATATCGATGAAACGTCGACGATCAGCCACTGGATCTTCGAGCCGCCATACTTCTGGAATCATCTGAACTCGTTCGAGAAATGTCAAGCGTCCTGGCTCGCGAAGCATCATCACGGTCTCCGCTGGTCTGATGGCTGCGTTCCATACTGGAAACTTCCGGAACTGATCACCAGCGCACTCGCGAACATCGACTTCGCCATCGTGAAAGGTGCGGAAAAGAAAACCTGGATGCTGCAACTACTGCCGGACATAATCGTCGAGGATATCTGCGATGTGTACAAGCCGAAGGGGAAAAAGATAACCAACGCTCGAACCGTTGAGGACGATGGTGGCTACGACGTTGACGATGATTATTGTGGTATCACGCCTGACACCGTGGATCCCAATGTTCCTAACCTGAAGTCGATGGCTTCAACGAATACCTCACGATGCGCGTTTCACAACGACGGCGGTGTTTGCGCGCTGGAGAATGTCCATAAAGTATGGAATTATATACGTGGCGGCACCTAATGTGAGTCATACGCACGCATTGCATCTACTTTACGCGTTATATGTAGAGAAACGAATATGTAACAATTTTTTTTTTTTTTGTTTTCTATAGCAATGGGAACGGCAGCGGCGATGAGAGCAATGACAACGGTGACCGATTCCTCTACCCGCGAGCAAGAAGATCCCTCCCATACGAACGTTATTTTTTACGCAAATACTGATTTTATAATTTAAGTATGCATGGATGGATGTACATTAATAAAACACACAATGTTTTGAATAAAAAAAATATATATATATTTATTTTAAATTATTCTAAAATAAATTGATAAAAATATTTTAAAAAAAAATTCTTGCGTGATGTTACGTCCTGCAACACACAGAAAAAAAGCACCAAATTATTATCGTATAAAACATTGATAATAGCGCGCGATACACCAAACAATTAAAATTCAGTTATACTCACTCATTAAATAGGCGAGGCAAATACCAAAAATCTCCCTCGAATGCCAGGAATTCTATGTCCGTTGTATCTTCCCGCCACGTACGCCTAGCATTCTGAATTTTTTGTCGCAACTCGCGACAGACCCGTCCATCTTTCCTCGTCGGGTATTCGCGCCGCTGAAACAAAACACACATGACTCGATTAAAACATCGTCGAATGATGTGCACGCACCAATATAATTTTTTACGAAACGTCACTTACGAGTAGCTGGATGATGACGTCGAGGTCTCCATCCCGCGCGTGCGCCTCGATGTCTTCTCGACGCTGAAACAAACGTGCGAATCGATTAAAACAACGTCGATTAATGTATGCGTATCAATACAATTTTTTTTTTTTTTTTTTTTTTTTTTGCGAAACATCACTTACGAGGCGTCCGACCGTCCCTAGGTATTCCGCGGACCAATCCGCCATTACGTTTTCTCGTTCGTGCTGTAACAAACACATGAATCGACTAAAACATTGTTTATTGGTGTACGCGAAACAATATAATTTCTCTGAAACATCACTTACGAGAAGGCTAATCAACTCCCGCCGTTCCACGCGCCACGCCCGCATGACAGTATCACGCTCGTGCTATAACAAATGTACAACTTCGTTAGAAGACCGCCTAATTGAATGCGCGCACCAATTCAATTTACATAAACAAAAAAAAAAAAAAAAAAAAAAAACCATACTTACGATTATTCGGAGCACCTCATCCCGCTCCTCCTGCCACGCACGTTCTATCTCCCCATGCCTTTTCTGTAACAAACGCACAACTTCAATATAATATCGTCGAATGAAATACGCGCACCAATTCAATTTACACAACTATACTTACGATGCATCGCTGCATCATAGCGGCATTCATCCCACGCGTCACTGGTGATCGAACATAATCGTAGGCAGACATGTTTTTTTTTTTTTAAAAATGCTTCTTATAAAATGATTGTGAAACGGTTATGAAACACACTAGCTCGTGCGGTGGCGGTCGATGCCCTTATATGCATTTCGGTTCTCTAGACTAGAGGGCCAGCCCTGCACGTTGCAGGGTAGGGGTAGTCGCGGAGTAGGTGTGGTGGGAGCGTCCGTATCACAGTTTCTTCTTCTTCGATGATTTGATACTAATTATTCCAGCTTATAGTGCATTTTTATGGTTCGCACCGCGAATCGTCTTCGAATCTTCTGCGACACGTGTGCATCTTGAATTTAGCGCGTACACTATTTGAATCTGCCGCGCACACCATTTGAATTTATCGCGCACTATTCGTATTGATGTTTGTATCGTAACACAACCATGATCATCGCAATCATTGATACAATATTCTCTTGCACATTGGTGTGTGTACGTGTACGTGAATCTGTATAAAAGCAATGTTGGTCAGTCCTGTGAACGTCATTACACCACGTTCGCTCGAGTACTAACAAGTATCGTTCGCGTCAATTTCTTCGTCGATCGGTATAATCGTACATAGTGCATATCAAGATGTATAAACGTAGCTTCGACGATTCATCCTACGCATCCGCCATCAATGGTGATGACCCCAATAAACGCCGGCAACATGAACATCCTCATCATCAACAGTCCAATATGAGGTACGTACGCGTTATTATACACTTTCCACTTTTCACTTTTCACTTAGTTCATTCACTTACTTCTTTCACTGTAAACGCAAGCGAACCGAGTATTAATTCCGTGTATACGTTTCTTACAGTTCTAGAACCGCAACGTCAAAAACAACGAAAACGCCAAAACCATCAATCGTGCGAATCCTGGGGCGGGATTACCCGTTGACCTCAACATCGTATAAACGGCTCACGATAGGAATTCGCATTGGCATGGATTCGTGTCGCGTCGAGATCACCATAGTCGACAATAAAGGTGGCGAGTTGAGCTTCTCAATGTCTACGTGGAAGCTCCTACTGCAAAATATGACTGACATTCTTCAAAAATTACGCGACAACGTAACAACACCCCAGACCCACATCGAAATTGATCATTTGCGAATCGAATTCACGCGCATGCACAATGATCAACTCGTCAAAATCACCGATAATCGCGTTACCTTATACATGACGGAAGTCACGATGCGAAAACTGTTCGCGTATGAACATTGCATCGATCATATGTTCACTTGGTTGACCGAAAATATGTACGCTGTAGCTAGTAAATATACCGCGTTCGTAAACGTTCTACGTAGCGCTACCGCACCAACAGATTATGTAAAATTAATTTCCGAAAGCGATCACTTTGAACGACATTCTTTGATCGATTGCGAATTGTTAGCGTTAGGAATGCAATCCATGTTGCGCGATGTAAATCATGTACCACTATAGTACGCATATATGTTTTAATAAATGGATGATTTTCACGTTAATACCTGTAACGATTCATTTAAACGTTGCTTTTATACAGATTCACGTACGCGTGCACGTCAATGTATGAATATATTGCAGCATTGATGGCGATGATCATCGAATTCTCTCTCTCTCTCTCTCTCTCTCTCTCTCTATCGCTATCGCTCTTTCTTTCATGCACCTCGATCGAGTAACGTAAAGTCGCACTAACTCGTTGCGTTACCACGTGTATCGGATTCCTCCGTTCGCGATAAGGGCATTCGCATCCGTCACGGTGGTCCTAATCTTTGGAATATTCGAAACGAAACTCGAATAATTATCGCTCTATGTTTTCGTAGGCGGATGTTTACGCGAACGCAATGCCCCCCATTCTTACATGATGATCATGGGGCAGCTGTACCGTTTAGATTAATAAATCTCGCATAGTTATCGCTTCGCGCTGTGTCAGAGGGTGTCGAATTACAGCATCTGCGGAGCACGCACGTACGCGCCTCGACGCGTTACATCCTGTCGCGCGTCATGATTCCTTATCTTTCGGAAGACTTCTTGCCGTATTATGAATCGATCTTGAATAGTTATTTCATTCAAAATACGTTGGGCGATACCCGAATAATTATCGCTCTGAGGGTGTCGAATTACATTTCGTCGGCGGATGTTTATACGAGGGCGACGTTGCATTCTTTCGTGAGACGGTTGGGCTATTTAGGTTAATTAATCTCTAATAGTTATCGGTGTCGAATTACAGCATCCGCGTTACATCCTTTCGCGCCTTATCTTTCGCGCCTGCGCACCGATCCCCGCACGTGTACGGAGATTGCGCGGCGGCGGACGCCATTTTGAAAATTTTGAAATCCCCCTTCCCCTGTGACGTCATCCCCCTCGCCCACGAACTCGACCTGCGCGCGCGACGCCATTTTGAAAATTTTGAAATCCCCCTTCCCCTGTGATGTCATCCCCTCGCCCATGAACGCGGTACCCCCTCCCCGCCTCACCCCCTCACCTATGTCGCGGAAGAGCGCGGTACCCCCTCCCCGCCTCACCCCCCTCACCCATCGCGTCCAAGAGCGCGGTACCCCCCCGCCCCGCCTCACCCCCTCGCCACGCAGTCCCAGAACTCTCATAGCTTACCTACTGAGAAGGTATGAGGAAATAGAAAAATTGCAGGCGAAATACATACGATGGATAATGAAATTGGAGAGATCAACATCAACATATTGGCTGTTAAAAGAAACAGGAAGAGATGGCATAGCAATTAAAATGGGAGTAAGGGTAATGAAGTTTGAAGAGACACTAATAAACTCGGAAGAAGGATCGATACGATATGAATGTAGGAGAAGACTAATGAGAGGAAATGAAGTAATGAAAAAAGGAAAGAATGCGAATCAAATTCTTGGAAGGAAGAGGATGGTCAAACGAAGAATGGAAAAGAAGAAGATTAAATGGGGAAGAAGTGTGGATTAAAAATTAGAACAGATAAGTAATTGACATCCAAGAACAAGAAAGACAGATGAAAGTAAAAGAGTCAAAGTTCCTAAGAGAATTAAAAGAGGTGGCAAGGAAACCAGGAGATAAGCCGAAATGCTTATGAGGGGAAATGAAAAAAGGAGAGGAGAATTAGAAAGGATAGGAAGATTCATACAGGGTAGTGAAACAAGAACATGCAAATATTGGCTAATGAAAGACGAAAGGGTATGTAAGAAAGAGGAAGAAACAGTGAAACACGCGATTGAAACATGTGAAGTAAGTTGAGAGAGTGGCAGGAATTGTGCAGAGGTAATTAGAGGAGAAGGGAAAAACTTGGCTATTCTACGGGAGATAGTGATAAAAGAAGATTATGTAACATAGAACAGATTAGGAAACACTTGTAAAATAGAAAAAATTGTTAAGAGACAACAGGATACATTAGAAGGGTGGGACTTACACTGACACAATCATGGGAATGAAATGGAAAGATTATTTGATCGTTAAATTGTAACACGAAAGTGGCAATAAATTAAATTGAGGCGATACAATAGATACGTAACAGTTTCGGCGAATATAGTCGAGTTATTTACTGTTCTGTGTAACAGAGCACTCGGGTTGGTCACGACAGCGCGATTGTGTATGAATTTATACGAGGTGTTGTGCGAAGAGTATGTATGTATGATGTCGCGAAAAGTAAATAGGAAGTCCATCAGCTGTTCGAGAATGTTCAAGTTGTCTTGCGATTGATGTGAAGAAGAGAAAAAGAGAAAAAGAGAAGGAAAGAGAAGGAGAAAGAAAGAGATTGATAGAGAGAGAGACAGAGAGAGAGAGAGAGAGGGAGAGAGAGATGGTTCTGCCGGGACACTATTTATATTCTATTTTTATATTTTTTCTTTTTATATTTCTATTTTTTAATTAATGGAACAATATATAATCATTTTACATGTACTACAATCTATTTACTTGTCTGTCTGCCTCCTTCACTCCTCACCAATTTCTATCGACTCTGCATAATTCTTTCTATGATTCTCGCCTCCAATTGTAAAGACGACACTACATAAGAAGTCTTTGTATTTCAAACTGAATACAGTATCATTTTTATTTAAACTTAAGCCATGTATAAGCTATGTGTATCCGTGGCTGCATCAAACTGCAGAAGATGTGAGGAAAAACTTTAAAACTTTTGTTAACGTGTTGTAACAGAGCGATGCTGCTAACATTATGCTAAACATTAGATACGCGTCCTGCAGCTAAAATCATACGTGATGGCGAATATTACGACGAGGATTATCTTATAGATTGCGAACTGGTAGCATGTGCCATCAATGATATTCTAGCTAATGCTCGTAGGAAAAAAAATGTTAAATTATATTACATTTCTATTTATATTTTTATATTCTTTTAATTTTAAATAAATCTCTTAATCATATTATTTCTCTATTTACTTATCCGTCGTCCTCGTTCTCACCTCATCAATTTCTGCTTACGCCATATAATTCTTTCTATGATTCGCGCCTTCTTCGCGCCACCACATGACGTCATCCCGCACGGATGCTCCAGAGGATTCGAATTACACACGATCGCGCGATACGCTGCGACGTTAAATCGGAACGCTTTAGAATACTGTTAGCTTTAGAATGAATGCTGCATAATAGTTCGGTAGATCGCTGATTCAAAAATTAATTATTATGCATTGGGGGAAAATTTCTGCTGCATATTGGTTTGGATAAAAATCCTGGGGGCTGTCCCCTCCCTGGGTTAGGTTTGAAAAATTTTTTGGGGTGGGCCAAAGTCTGAAAAAGACTTTTCGGGGGTCTAAAAAATTTCGGGGACGGTGGGTCAGGTCTCCGCGGCGGCTCGGCCGGGAGTGATCCCCTCCGCGGTTGCGGCTTCCCCCACTCCGCGGCTCGTGCGCGCGCAACCGCTCTTCCACTCCCCGCAGGCCCCGCGCCCATGTTTCTCTCCGCCGCGCTCCCCCGCGCGCCCTCACTTCCCCCCGCCCCGGCGCTCCCCTCAGGGGACCTGGGTTAGAACTGTCCTAGCCTTACTACTAAGCTGCTAGCCACCGTATACAGCAACATAAAGATCGCTGCTCCGGCGAGATTCATGTTGGGCGAGTTTGTGCGCGTGAGCAAATTTAAAACCATCTTCGATAAAGGCTATACGCCGAATTGGACAACGGAGGTGTTCAAGATAGCCAAAGTACAGGCAACTAATCCCGCGACGTATCTGCTCCTCGATTCCTGTGGAAAACCTGTTGCCGGAGGATTCTATGAATACGAGCTGCAACGCGTCACCGATCCTGATGTGTATCTAGTGGAAAAAGTGTTGCGTAGGAAGGGGGATAAGGTATACGTCAAGTGGTTGGGATTTGATAAATTGCACAATTCTTGGATAAATAAAAATAATGTATTGTAACATAATAATATATGATTCAATAAAAATACAATGATATATACATGTGTGAACAATTTTTTTATACAATAATTCAACCATTTATATGAAGTAGTTAATAAATACAATAATTTCTATTTTACATCGATTTCTTTTTACAACGGAATTTTATAATGGTATTTTATAATGTCCCCAGGGCAGAGTGTCGATCGAATCAGGTACGATATGCCGCTTGTCGTCGTGCGGACTTAGAGCGATTTTAGATTCCGAAATGGTGTACACTTTGTGCAATTTAGACCATATACACGATTGTCTGTCAACCATTTCGATCTCCCTGTGCAAACACTGCGCATAGTCGTCGAAAGTTATCGTTCTGGCTATGACGTTGGTCTTGACGCCTTTCGCCTTTTTCGTACCTTTTTTGCCGTCTACGCGGAGTGCATACATTTTCGCTCTAAGACCTACGAACTCGGTCATTATCGCACCGTTATTTTCGTCCTTCATCAGCCCTGGAACCTTCTTATTTACGCGCGGCATATTATATGAATTGTCGATAGGATAATCGCTTGTGTCGAATCTATCGATATTGTGTTTCATGGACTCGTAGATATCTTCGCATCGAATGTGATAAATGAGGTTGTCTGTGTCGGTGTATAGAATTTTACAATTTTGTCCGTGCAGGGGAGACATGTACTCGTGATGAAATTCATACAAACAAATTTTTGATATGTCCAGAATGCACATACCCACGTATATCGGTTTGTTGAATTTTACCTCGAGTTTTCGCAAATCAACAGCTATTAAATTTTCCGAAAAAACACTTCGGCTGTGGAAATTCGGTTTCGCGATCATTGCCTCCGCGCCATATCGCCCTTCCCAATGTGTCAAAAGTTTTACATCCACATGATTTCGTACATTTTCCATGGTTTTACCGAATACCGCGTTGTTCATCAATTTGTTCAAATTTTTTTCAAAGTCTTTTGTCGCGCTTGTTCTAAACCGTGTATTGAATTCGATGTAATCGCGGAGTCAGCGGGATTGAGCGAATTGAAGCACGCGGTGTATCTTTGTAATAAAAAAACCGTGACGCGGGCACTGCTGCAGGTTGCGATAATGGATAACGTAACGCTGCTTATCGTATACCGTCGCGAGTAACTTGTCCTGTCTGCTGGCTGGTGGTTTGGCACGCGTCGGGCAGAATGGTAGATCAGCATGAGCGTTATGCAGATGTTGCGGATATTCCAGATCTGCCTCGAGAATCGTAAGCGAATCGATAGTGATTGACGACACGTCAAAATTTGCAACATCTTCGACCCATTGAAATTTGGCGTATTCCAGGGGTTGACACATTGCCCATCCATACAAATTGTTCACATCAAAGTACATCAAGTACGACGATTGTTCCGATGCGTCGTTAGATGATATGTACTTGTTATTAGCATGTGCGTATCTTCCGGAACATTGACTTACACCCCCACGTCTACCGCGTTCGATAAACATAACCATATCGACGTCGGTGAGCAATTCGAATGTAATTTTGGTATGTTTTAGAATGGCATCCCACGTGAAACCGGGTAGAGTATAATAATGTGCTGAATCTAATCCGTAGCTCTTGATACAACTTTCGCGAAAATTTTCAAAAATATCTGCCAATAACAAGACATCTGTTTTCAAACACAAATCGCTGTATTCGCCCAAGGTTCTAATCCCAAAACGCTACCAAACAGTCTCGGCGTGCGCGTAATCGCTCTCGGATACAGTCTCACCCGTTAACGAACTGTAGAATGTTTCGCGCGGCGGTAAGCGTGGGTCCTGCAGCTTGTTCGCGGAATCAAGGTATTCGTACGGAAAGACACCCTTTCGCGTCAATAAATTGAAATCTTCGGCGGATAATGTTTTGTCACGTCCTGGGTGGCGGAAGTTAGGGCTGTGACAAAGTTGGGGAATATTGGGAGGTTGAGCACGAAGGCCAGCTTCGCAGCTCTGGAGAGTTTAGGAGCTCAGGCACGAAGGCCAGCTTCGCAGCTCTGAGGGGTGGATGGTATTCAGGCACGAAGACCAGCTTCGCAGCTCTGGGGAATTTAGGAGCTCAGACACGAAGGCCAGCTTCGCAGCTCTGAGGGGTGGATGGTATTCAGGCACGAAGGCCAGCTTCACAGCTCTGGGGAGTTTAGGCGTTCAGCACGAAGGCCAGCTTCGCAGCATAAATCGACCAGGGAAGGTTAGGTAGTTATCGCTCACCAGAGTGACACCCGTTAGAACTCTTGTGGTTTGTATTTATGGCTCTATAATTGGCTTAACTACTGCATTGCAATAAAAAGACACGCGTCGTAGTTCTTTTCAATAGGTGTAGCATTGGGCATGCGGGACCCTAAGCGAAAGTAAGCTTGTAAACACTGATAAGAACTCCCGGTGTTCGCGAAGAGAGATCAGCTGTTGCTATGGCTCGTAACGATTCTAGGTATTCGAAGGATAATTACAAGAATTCAAACGTCGGGTAAAACAAAAGCGTTATTTATTGGAACGCGTGTGAATAAGCCATGCACTACTGAAGCAATGGCGGTAGACGTATTATAACAATGCGTTGGACATTAAGCATTAGCACAAGACATTTATATAACGATGTTCAATGATAATATTACGCATAAGATAAGATAAACATAAGAAGTGTTAGAGTTGGTTATAAACAGGTTAACATAAGGCAATAAGCTTAAGCAATAATATAATTAGGCGGTAATATAAGCAATGAAACGATATAAAGCGATAAGCGAAAGCGAAGAAGATAATATAAGCAAATAACTTAAGCGAAAGAATACAATATAAAGCAATAAGAGTAAGAAGCTAAATGATATAAATGCAGATAACATAAGCAAAAGGAAATAATTTAAAGCAATAAGCGTGAGCAAAGAATATAAAGCAAATAGCATAAGCAAAAGGAAATAACATAAAGCAATAAGCGTGAGCAAAATCAAATGATATACGTATAGATAAGCATAAGTAAATGAAAATAATAGAAAACGATAGCGTTAGTGTTTTACAATAAGATAAAATGATAAGCGCTTACAGTGATGTAGAAGGTTCGTAATCCTTTTGGGGAAGTTGCACAGAAGCGAAATTTAACACTATACAATATACTTAAGAGATTTTAGAATTTCGTGACAAAGTGACTCGCGTAGCGGATGTTGCCGAACTAGCTGACTGTGTGTGGTCCATGCGGCGCTGGTATTTATACAAAGCGATGGAATGTCAGGTATGCGGGGAATTTGCGGTATGCGCGATGACTCATGCTTAAAATATGTGTTATGCAATCGGCGCGTATTGATGATTCATGCGTAAAATATGTGTCGTTATTGCGTATTTCGGCGGCTCTTTTCGGGGCTTTGAAAAGGGGTACTCCACCCGTTGGATGGGTTTGGAGGGTTTTGATTGGGGTTTGAAAAGTGGAGGTTTGAATACGTTTGTCGTAAGAGGAGGGGGGGGGGGGGTGAGACATAGTCTCGAGATGAGCGAGTTTTTAGTGAGGGACTTGTCTAAGGTTTAAACGTGGAAGGAGTTCGCGCCTCGAAGGCCGAAGAGGGGAAGGGGATTTGAAATTAGATCATCTGGAGATGGGGACCGCTAAGGTACATCGTCAAGGTGATCAGTGATTGGGGAAAAGGGGTAAGACTTGAGTTGAGGAATTTTGATGGAGTTGTGGAGCGATTTATGAGGGAGACTTTAGAATAATACCGCGCGAAAAATAGTAGGACGTTACAGTTTCAAGCTTGGATCGTAAAATTTTTAATTGATCTGTGCTAAGAAAAGATGCTAATTTGTCGAGACTGGTATTGAGAACTTTGTACGAATCGATGAATCGCAATTTAATATAATTTCGCGAGTCGGAGTTAGCCGTATCTTCGACATTTTTTGTGAATGAAATATATTTTTCTTTCGTTATAGGCAATACGTCAACACTGCCTTCGAAAGCGGTAGCTATTTCCTCGATAATGAAATGTGAATCGTAGCCGGATAAATTATGAAAAACTATGGGGATGTAAAACGCGTTTTTATAATTTAAATTGCACTCCGAATGTGCTGGGCCTCTAAACCGTCCGGATAGATGACAATGATCGCGGACTCGTACATCGATAGCCTTGAATGGTTTTTCGCAAATATGACAGTGTGTTGCATCGCGAAATGCCGTCAACTGTTCGGCGGTTAAATCAAGCATGGGAACATTGCTGGTCAGGATGGGTTTGGCGAAATTTGCAAAATTTTTATGTTCATCGACGAACCATGAAACGCAATCCGCGTCGCGACGGCATCGGTACGTCGATAGCGATGTATCATACGAACAATGCATATAATAGGCTATACTATGTACATTGTGGTGCTGGTACATATGTAATTTATTGTCACCCATTCGGTAACTGTCCTCTGTTTTTTCGATGATACACTCGAGATCGGCATATACCACGAAGGGGAGCCGCTCCTTCCTGTCGTGGTTGTTGAAGCTGAGCAAATTTTTGCCTTCGCTGGGCAGCAGGATGGCGCAGTCGTTCATTTGCCCACAGTCCAGCGAATGAAGCTCCAACTTCTCGGCAGATCTGAAGTAGTGCATGCATCTGTAATAAAACAAAAAAATTTTTTATTTAATTTGTTTCGCGAGACATTTTAACATTTCATATGTTTTCTATACATGCCGATCACAGATGAATTTTTTGGCTTTGTTCTTGCTCAACTGGGCGCTCACCAACCGGGATAAGTTCTTGATCCATAGAAAGTGCCCTACATCGTCATGTTCATGATTCGGCGTGTAGAGCAGGTTGATGTGCCGATCCCTCTTGTGGCTGGTGAGGCGCAGTGGAAAGACTGTCGATCCCTTCGTCTTCTCCACCTCGAAGCTGTTGTTACATAGACCCTTCAGGTCCATCCCGTGCTCGCTGTCCTCGCGTCGCTTTCTTTCAAAAGGCGATTCAGCGGAATCGCCTCGCGTGTAGAAGTCACGTTGTGCTTAGCCCATGGCAACAGTCATAGGGACGACGCCCGCGCTCGTCTCGACTCCGGATATTTCGCAATATTCAAGGAAATTAGCAAGGCAATCGGCAGCTGCCGACAGGGCAGTATTCCCCACTTATGGGGATCGTTCGAGGTTCGGCCCGCGATCGAGAGCCGGAAAAGATTCATTCGTATTCGAGAGTTCAAGTTAGGGAGTCACGACGAGCCGGGGGGGCCGTCTAGATACCGCGACCACGTCTCCGCGTTGATTCCGCGTAGCGCGATCGGCCGATAGTAATTCGTAAAAGGGTAACTCCATCCGACACACCGAGAACGGCCTAGCCGGGAGTGCCCTTGTGCGTCAATCAGGACCGACGTACGACCGCGAAGATAAGCGACGATCCGAGACAAAGAGGCGCGACGGACCCCAGGTCACCGACTTCCGTGTGCTACCCGAAACCAGAACGAGCGACCACGACCTGCGCTAGGTAAAGCGACCCAGCGAGCGAGCGAAACGCGAGACGGCAAGCGTGCCGTGCGATAACTGCAAGCGACAGCTGAGACGAAGCACCGTCTCGAGGTATGAAATTCTGATTAATTTCTGTAACAATATATTTTCTTGATTGATTTTTCCTTTATATCCCTTGTACTCTTTTATTCGACCCCTTTATTACCTCCCCGATCCACAGTAAGTATAGTCAAGGCGTGCTTTAGCACCTTAACAGAGCAAGGACCCGATAATTCATCTCAACCGCTCGGGGTGATTCACAAAAGTCCCATCAGGACTGCTGCTCGAACTTCCCAATTTGCGTCAGGGACATTGGGAACTCAATGCCCTGGAGATTTAATACGGAAGCATATGGCGGATATGAACTTGGGCGCGCGGTGTCTCGTTCAGCAGGATGAAGAGCGGCGACCACTGCCCACGCGAAACACGCATTGTCCGGGGATTGTACACTGATCGTTGTATTCTTCAAAATAAATCCTGTGGCAACTTGTGGTGGCACCCTGCGCGCAGCGGATTATATTTGTTGACATTGACGGTTAGGTTGAGGATTCTCGTCAATGCCCCCATCCGCTGTCACGTTCCTGGAACTCTTCCAGCGATGCCAGGGTGGGTTCGACGACGCATCGCTGGTACCACTCCTGCAGATCGGATGTGCCGAAGAGTTCGCAGTTCCGGGTGTTGATGCTTTTGCAAGCATGTTTATCACCCGCCACAAATTCGCCGTTGAATACAGTGTTCACTTTGAGGTTTCGACGTTTCCTCAAAGCGCCCCCCACGTGCTCCAACACAATGGTCGCCGCATCTTGGAGGAAGTTGCGCGGCTCGATATAGTTCGAATTTAGCACGGCACCAGTTAACACGCGGCTATCGAACGCAGTGTCTATTTCGCGCCACAAAAGTCTTGCGCTCGAATGTCCTGCACCATCACGCACGAAACGTCCACGCAACGAATGTTTCAGTCCTTCGAGTCGCGCGATTCGAGCAATCAGCGATTGTCGAACACCAATCGATAATCGTGGGCGTTTCACTCGGCTGTGTTCTTCCAACGATTCGATACACTCGTTGCACCATTCTTCCCATGCGAGGAATTCTACCCGCGAAATCAATCGTTCAGATTGATCGAACAATCGGCGTTCTCCTTGCGCGAATTCCATGATTGTAAATGGAATGTAATGTCTTTTCCTCGCAACACGTTGCAACGATTTGAGGCTTTGTGCAGTTTACAGCGCGCTTTTAAAACTGATACCATGGTTTGGTATCTCTGTCTAACTCTTTTGGCGTACCCCCTCCCTCGAATGCACTGCAAGCAAAAACGACGATCCGTCCCAACATGGTTCTGTGCAGTTTCTGCTGATACTGCATAATTCTCTCTATGATTCATGTATATGACGAATTAGCGCGCAAGATCATATGACACAGTTTCTGCTGACACCGCATAATTCTAAGATTCGTCGCTTCCCAAGGTATTATATTACATTCAACACGTGTCGAGACTTTTATCCTTGAGAATGGGGATTAAATTACATGCAATCGTGCGATATGCTGCGACGTTAAGATTGAAACACATTATGGAAAAATTGATAGCTTTAGAATAAAATGCGGTGGTGGGGGAAGCAATTGCACCGCTATTTAAGCCGGTTCCAGGACGCTATTCCATCAATCGCCCAGTAGCCTCAGTGACTTTCAACGGAACAAATAGTGCTCTGAAAAAAAAATGTGCAGTACCAGTGCCGAAGGAAACGTCGAACGTATGAATTATTACGTTCCGATCGTACAAGATGATGGTGTAGCTCAATGCGGGGAGATTACAGTTGCTTGGTAACACTTAATTTTCACATATTCTCAAAATTTTATTCCTAACACGAGCAGACAATTTCATAGCTTTGATTGTTCTCTTAGCCGGCGCCGAGGATCGCGTATCATGGTCAGAAGATAACATCCGTGCGTAGCAAATATTTGGAAATTGAAATCAACGTAGGACCGATGGCTGATGTAAAAGTTCTTCTAGGCGACAATAATGGGAATCATCTGATATTACCATGGCATACATGGAATGTGCTATTCGAAAGCCGTACAACAATCGAAGAACGTTCACGATTACCTGGATCACCTTCGATGCGGATTGATGAATTAACGGTGGAATTTCTCCGGATCTTTGATTCATCGATTGTAAAGATGACGCGAGCTGATAACTCACTGTATTTCAAACTGAATACAGTATCATTTTTATGTAATCTTGAGCCATGCATAAACTATGTGTATCCGCGGCTGCATCAAACTGCAGAAGATGTGAGGACAAAATTTGAATCTTTTGTTAACGTGCTACAGCAGAGCGATGTTGCCTGCGAAACATTAGATACGCGTCGTGCTGTCAAAATAATACGTGATAGCGAATATTACGACGAGGATTATCTTGTAGATTGCGAACTGTTAGCATGTGCTATCAATGATATTCTAGCTGATGCTCGTAGGAAAAAAAAATGTTAAATTATATTTATATTCTATTTTATATTCTTTTCTATGTAACAATATATTATCATTTTAAACTTATATTATTTCTCCGATTCATTTACCCTCTTTCTCTCCTCGCCACCACATAATTTTAAGATTCGACGTTTAAAAAATTATTATTTCTCTGCGTTGGAGAAAGTAATTTCAGCTGACGCCGCATAATTCTATGATTCGCGCCTTCTTCGCGCCACCACATGACGTCATCCCGCACGGATGCTCCAGAGGATTCGAATTACACACGATCGCGCGATACGCTGCGACGTTAAATCGGAACGCTTTAGAATACTGTTAGCTTTAGAATGAATGCTGCATAATGGTTCGGTAGATCGCTGATTCAAAAATTATTTATTATGCATTGGGGGAAAATTTCTGCTGCATATTGGTTTGGAAAAAAATCCTGGGGGCCGTCCCCTCCCTGGATTAGGTCTGAAAAATTTTTCGGGGTGGGCAAAGGTCTGAAAAAGACTTTTCGGGGTTCATTCCTTCCCTCCGAAAAATTTCGGGGACGGTGGGCCAGGTCTCCGCGGCGGCTCGGCCCGGGCTGATCCCCTCCACGGTTGCGGCTTCCCCCACTCCGCGGCTCGTGCGCGCGCAACCGCTCTTCCACTCCCCGCAGGCCCCGCGCCCATGTTTCTCTCCGCCGCGCCCATGTTTCTCTCCGCCGCGCTCCCCTGCGCGCCCTCACTTCCCCCCCGCCCCCGCGCTCCCCACAGAGGACCTGCGTTGGAACCCGCTTAGCCTTACTACTTTTATGCCTTATTTAAAAACGAAATTTACGTACTTCTTGTCCTCTCACTTCAAATAATTCTTATTTAAGATTCTGCTTTAAAAAAAAATGTGTAACGCAGTTTCCTTCGATGCATGCCGACTTGCTTGTTCGTACGTTCGTAGTACAAGCGCAGTCGCCTACCGCGTAGCCAACGCTACCGCGGGAGCTCGGACGGAAGGCGCGCGCCCTGATTGGTCGGGGTTTTTTGTTAATATCTCCTTAATGAAGCTTCGGACAATATTTTCGCTAAGGAAAAAGTTGTTTCAAATCACCCCCTGAGTTACCCTTTGCAAGGAACTCCGACATTTTTGTGACACCCTGTATACATTATGGAGGGTGTACCACCTGACTTTATGACCTGAAATATTTCCGTTATAATTAAAAGTTCATAAAAGTGCTTCCTACAAAAATCGTATACGTTTGTGGAGGCCAGTGTATAGAAGCAATAGTTGTATACTGTTGTACAAGGTTAACGGGATAAGATGGTCAACTTGTTTTCTTTTAAATAGAATGCTATATTTTACTTATTCGTATATGATACCAATTTTGAAGATAAATTTAACGACCTCAACACTAAGTTAAACAAACTTTTCCAAACAAGTATAACGCTCTCAATAGCCGGCTATTAATCTTTTCGCTACGACGGAATTGGTCGCCAATGCGCCACCGCTCCTGAAGGGAATTCCGAGCTATGACCCTGGATTTACTGCGCGGGTAGTGTCCGGGGTTCATGATATCAAAATAAAATCAAAACAGTAGAACATATGATATGCTGCGTAGAAAAGACGCTCATTTATATAAAATGATTTTAATTTTCATATGATTAGATTGTATCTGAAGATGTAAGGGCTATACATATGTATGTACAGGCTGATTCTCTCGCAGCACCTATCAAAGAGATGCCGTCTGATACCCCGTGGCGAGGTCAATCCCCCGCGGTGCCTCACCAAATTTTATTGCTTTCGACCCTCGAAGGGGTTGGAATACCATTAAGAAACGAGAAATGTCCAGGATTTCCGCATTTCTCATCAGATATTTGCGAAAACGACGCCAATCGATTCCTTATGTTTCGCCGATGAAACTAACACCAAGAACGACGTAATTCGGACCATAATGAAGGAAATTAAATGAAAAAATTATTTATATCATTTCAAGCAGACTTCGTAAAAAATAGCCTAATTTACATGAAATTTGGTATGATTTTCATAGGAAAAACATAAGGAATCCATCGGTATCACTTCCATATCGCACGATAAAGAATAAAGAATTATTTTATTTCTGAAACAGATCTTTTCTTCATCGTATCGAAAGGGAAGTGACACCAACTGATTCCTGGCGTTCTCCCGATTCAAATCATACCAAATGTCATGCAAATTGGACCAATTTTATACAAGCAATACAAATCGTAAAAAGAGTAGGCATTTTTTTACCACACTTTCTTATTTTAGTCAGCAGTGAAAAAGTTAAATAATCAGAAAATTGTGGTGGCGGGTGATTTTGTTTCATTTATTCAGGCTTCGACCCATCCTTCGACCCCGTAATCAGGTGTTTGAACGATCGATAAGACTTGCAGATTCTATCTCATGATCCTTTAATAAATTTAAAGTATTTAGTTCCTCACAGAATTGACCTTCGTCGAAGCTGTTGCGTCGTAACAGTAGATTCATGTGCGGCCACAGCAATTGACCGTCCAACGTTTTCTTTGATTCGCTATTGTAATTTCCTCTACGTGCCTAACAGTAACTATCGTGCATTACCAGCTAGAGCGCTCCAACTGCACATCGGCAGGCGTCCGTCTGTAACGTACGTACCTCCAAAAAATCATAAAATCATAAACGACCTTCAGGTCAGTCCTGTTCGCGATTTTTCCGGCTTTCGCCCTTTCTTCTTGCCTCTTCTTTTTATTCGATTCTTAATATCTATAATATTCTTAATATCGGTATCTCACGGGTACCCATTTCCCGGGAATCTACAGCTCTAATGTATGTATATGTATATACAAAGGGATCCCGTGATTTTATTTATAATTAAGTAACCGTGCTACGAAAAAATTATGCTTTGTTGGGTAGTATAGTTTTAATGCACCTACTATAGACTCAAAATACTTAAGCGTAAAATTATAAGAAAAGTTACGAAAACATTTCACGACCCTTATCTTCGCGGTTGCGCGCAGCCATCCGTCGTGACAGTTTGCTTGGCACTAAACATAGCTAATTAAATCATGTAAAAATACCGTGGGAGGACAGGACAAACGAAAGCAGCGAATATTGCGGTGTCCGAGTTTACCCCGCGTCCGTAATTCCTCGACTCTTCCCTACTATGATGTATTTACATTTCTGTGTAAAATACATGTTCACGAACAGAATAATGTGTTCTGACAAGGGCTGCTCCTGGTTTGTAACAGTTAAAGGCATTTACAACTTAAGAAGCACGAATATCTGTCATATTTCTTTGACCCGCACCACGTGCATTTTATTGCCGGTCGGGCGTACGAATTGCCCCCCGGAATTAACCTCGCCATCCCCAAGATTCGCGGAAAGGTACCTCATTCAAACTCATTTGTCTATGGATGTGTAGGTAGGTAGTTTTTATTATTTTAACTTTAATCAATGAGGAAACGTTCTTAAAGAAACGTCCTCAATTCCGCCTACCTCAGAAAACTCGGGGTAGAGGAGTTTTCAAAAATTTGTCACTGACATCTCATCGTCCGCTGACGCTATACCTAACTACGTACCGCGGCAAGTCCCAGATTGTGTTCCCCGTTTGTGAACGGTAGTGAAGAATGGATCCCTCCAGTTTCAAACGTAAAGCTGCGTGTGCCGGCGTAAAGTTCCATGAATCTTGGGAAGGATTATACCTTTTAACTCAGCGAAATGAGGGAATACAGTGTCTAGTGTGCCGGAAAATACTGCCTGCTAAAAGTTGTATGGTTTAAAGAGGCATTATAATGCTTGTCATTCGAAGGAATATGGCAATGTGCCGGGTGACGACCACCTCAAAGCCATTGAGCGCCTGAAAGGGACAATAGAAGAGAAAGAAAATCAACCGGACGACGTAAGTTTTTGTAAATTCGTACTAGAATATTTAATGCTTCTCAGTT
The DNA here is from genome assembly GCA_944738655.2 of Andrena hattorfiana. Taxonomy (NCBI): domain Eukaryota; kingdom Metazoa; phylum Arthropoda; class Insecta; order Hymenoptera; family Andrenidae; genus Andrena; species Andrena hattorfiana. Next base: position 16,760,320 of record OX122895.1, on the reverse strand, counting down.
CTTGTGGAACATATGTATACTATTGAGTTCATTGCTTTCATTATAGCAAAGCAGTGGCGTCAATAAGCAAAGAATCTTAAAGTACAGCTACGAGCTCGCACTTAAGATAGCCAGGAAAGGACGCTCGTTCTCTGGTGGGGAATTTATAAAAGAATGTCTCAACACATCGGCGGAGCTCCTGTGCCCTAATGAGGGGCAACAATTTCGCGATATAACTTTATCGCGGAATACTATTACGAGGAGAATTCAGGAGATGGCAGCGGACGTCACCCAATAACTTGCTGCTGCCAGTTTGGCACTAGACGAGTCAACGGACGTGACAGGTACCCCACAGAATGCGATATTTGTTCATGGTGTCAATGAGAAGTTATCAATAATAGAGGAACTGTTAGATCTCTGCCCCTTAAAAAAGACCACGACAGGAGCGGATATCCTGTCGTGCGTGGAGAAAGCGGTCGACAGTATGGGGTTGGATTGGTCGAAACTGGTGTCTGTGACAACCGATGGTGCTCCAGCAATGATTGGAGAGCACAACGGATTCGTCGGACGCCTCCGAAAGGGTTTAAGAGATCTTCTAGTTCCTCATAAAATTGATAACTTCCATTGTACCATCCACCAACAAAATCTATGTGCTAAACATATAGAATTCGAAGACGTTATGTCAGTCCTTACCCAAACGACCAATTACATTAGAATGAACGGATTGAAACGGAGACAGTTCCGCACGTTTCTGGAAGAATTGGTGTGCGATTATGGTGACTTGCCGTTACATACCGATGTGCGTTGGTTTAGCCGTGATAAAATTTTAGACAGATTTTTCAATCTTCGAGACGAAATTATTGTATTCCTGGGCACAATGAACCACGACGTTCCACAATTGCATGAGAAGAAGTGGTTATGTAATTTAGTATTTCTGTCGGACCTATCTGATCATTTGAATATATTAAATGTAGGTTTACAAGGGAAGGGTAAAATTGTGATAGATTTCAACGATTCTATTCGCGGATTTCGAATGAAACTTGATTTATGCATCTCACAATTGCGCGAAAACAATTTCGATGTAGATAGATATAGCAAAACAGCGGAAACTTTAAAACGAGATTTTACAAACAGATTTCGAGATTTAGATAAATTAGAACAGTCTCTGGAAAAAGTACCTATCATCACCGTTTTCAGTAAACGTCGAAGCAGTTCCATCTGACTTAAAATTAGAATTAATAAATATAAAGGATGACCAGGCACTGAAGAAAAAATTTGACGAAACAAGTGATATCACCGAATTTTACAAAAACGTTCCGGTGTGTAGATTTTCACATTTGCATAAGTGTATCGCGAATACATTGGCCATGTTTGGTTCTACCTATATATGCGAGCAATTATTTTCTGTCATGAAAAGAGTAAAATCAACAACGCGAACGAGAATAACCTGTAATTTGAAAAGCAGGGCAATTGCAAGAGGAATGAAGACGTCGAGGGACACCGCCACTGCCAAGATTCGCGCAATTGTGAGATGCATAAATCAAGTTTCATTGGAAATCCGCGATTATAATCGTTGAAATCTATCACAGTTTTACCCTTCCCTTGTAAACCTACATTTAATACGTTCAAATGATCAGATAGGTCCGACAGAAATGCTAAATTACATAACCACTTATTGTCATGCAATTGCGGAACGTCGTGGTTCATCGTGCCCCGGAATACAATAAGTTCGTCCCTAAAATTAAAAAATATATCTATCTAGCTAGATCTATATATATTACATCTGTAACAGCAGATTTTTCGTTGGGAAAATTACGACCAAATGTCTGCCCCTCATATACTTACATTCTTCGTAAAAACATTTTTCATATCACCAATATTTTTGATAATATTCAATTGTCATTCAATCGATCCGTGCAATGTGTGGTTGCCTGCACGTACGTCGTACGGTGACCTTCGTATATCGCGAATATGTATGTATGGATGTATGTATGTATGGATGTATGGATGTATGGATGTATGGATGTGTGGATGTGTACATCGTACACTGCGATTTCAAACCAAAGACCAAAGTACCAAAGACCAGAGTTCTTATATTGTATTTTATATTATACTAGCCGAAATACCTCGTGTTGCTCGGGTTAATGCAACTTTTAAAATAAAGGCGACAGTATTATAGACGGCAAAACAGTTGATAGCATTATTAATGTTAGCGAGAAAGGCAATAGTATTTTTTCATAGATTATTTGTTGTCAGTAGGACAACAAGTTAATCAGAATCACATGTCCCAACAGAAATTTTACTAAATGTTAAAGTGATACATGGACCCGCGTGATTTGTAACCAACTTCACTTATAACGTCTACTGTAGCTCACCACGCCAGTATCGAAACGCTTCACGAATATTCATTTCTCAATAAATAACAGCGAAAAGTGGTCGTAATCAACGAAACCTATACAATGACTTCTGCTCGGACGTGTAGAACATACGTGCCAAATTGGAATGAAATCCGCGCAGCAATATAAATTTATATTACGAACAAAAAAAAGAAAAGGAATTTTATATGTATAGATAGATAGATGTATTATATTTAATTTTATATTGTATAAACGTATACTTGATGTCATTATTGTATAGTGTTAAGTTTCAACTCCTGTAACTGTAAATAAATCATGATAGCTAACGAGGAGACATCTCTACGCTGCAGCAATATTTATTAAGTAGGTATCTTAGGTACTTATAAGTATCGATCTGTGCAAAATGTTTTGTGGAAAACCAAATATTTTTATTATAATTAATTATTCAATTGAATGTTTTGAGTGACGTTTGATTCTATTGATTTGTGCCAAATGAAAAACTCTGATTACCAAGGAATAAGAAACTTTTTGTTAATCAGAGGTGTGAGTGGAACTGTTCAAGTCTATTCCGTCTAATTATATTATATTATGGTGTAATCATTAGTCAATTCCTGTTTATTTTTCCAATTCCTCAAATGTAGAACACTAGGGCCCCAAGGGTCCCAAGCTATGTAAGCCTAAGGCTACGAGCCTACACGCGCACTACTAGAGTTTTCCCCATTCGTTGCATGCCCGCCGCTTCATTGGCTTCGAGCATCCCCTTCCGCGCGGCTCGTAGAAAACACCATGGATGCTCGAGCCCTCGGACGGCCCATCGGGACATCGTTGTCCTAAATCAAGCAATAAACGTCCCATTTTACGGCTTATTAGGAAAAGATTTCTTGTAAAGAAAATCCGCAACTATTGACTACCAATCTAACACGGTCACACTTAAATCAGTACCAGTTTCAATTAAATTAAATACTGAAAAATCCAAACATTCGAGTGTGAATTTTGTTAGTCTTAAAGCTCGGACGGAAACTCTTATCGAACTCGAAGTGGAAAACCCTGAAATTCAAGAGGGTATCATTCCAGAGTTAAAATTGCTTAAGGGTGTTTATTTATCAAGGGAAATAACGAAAATAAATAAAGATAATAAAGCCTATGCTACAATTTTGCAGCAGATAAAGCCAATCACTGTACGTTTGGAACGAATTCCAGAAACTGCAAGTTTCTTATTAGATAATTCGAATATCTCGCAATCAAATCGGGAAAATTTAGTAAAGAAGAATTTAAGGTTAGAGCATTTTAATTCAGACGAGAAAACCTTAGTTTTAGATATTTGTACGGAATACAATGATATATTCTATTTCTCGGATGATATTTTAACTAGGTACTACGAATGCTATCGAACATAAAATTCACGTAATCGATCTGACTCCTATTTATACAAAATCATATCGATATCCAGAAGTTCATAAACTTGAAGTGAAAAAGCAAATTGATAAAATGCTTAAGTAGGGGATAATACGACCTTCAATCTCTCCATGGTCTGCTCCCTTCTGGATTGTGCCAAAGAAATTAGACGCATCTGGCGAACAAAAGTGGAGGATCGTAATTGATTTCAGACGATTCAATGATGTGATGGTCGGTGACGTATATCCTTTGCCCAATATCGAAGATATATTGGATCAGTTAGGCCATTCAAAATATTTTACAACTATAGATCTGGTTTCGGGTTTCCACCAGATTCCGATGCGTGATTCCGATAAACAAAAGATAGTTTTTACAACGCCTCTAGGTCATTAAGAATTCTCAAGAATGCCGTTTGGTCTAAAGAACGCTCCTGCGACCTTCCATAGGCTGATGAATTCTATTCTTACGGGGTTGCAATGTCTTCAATGTTTTGTTTATCTCGACGACATTGTCGTTTACGCGTCATCAATCGAGGAACATTCTACAAAATTAAAATGCGAGTTCATGTGACAAGAGGTAGCATACTTAAGTCATGTTATATTCGATAGGGGCGTACAGCCAAATCCCGATAAAATCAATGCCATCGCTAAATTTCCTGCTTGTTGCGGCCGCGAACAACGCGCCGCATCGCGCGATCCCAAACCCGGTGCCCGCTGACTCATCACAACAGCTGACGAGTCAGCTGAGGCCGGTGACATTGCGTTGTTGACGCCAACGATCTTTCGTGACGCCCGCCCGGCAACCGTTTTGCCAGTTCAAAAACAGCACCGTGGTGACACGCACGTACCCATAGCTTTTAGTCTTGGCGCCCATAGCGCCCCGTTCGATTACGACGGTAGAACGCCCACGCGTTCTACGTGATATTCTTGTGAATTTGTATTTTGTGTGCTGTACTTGTGCGACGTCCAGTGGCCAAATTGGACCACTGGCAATAAACTCTGCCCACCAAGAAGTGATCGTCGCTTGTCTTCTCCTTTCCACTGCGCCATCCCGACGCCGGCATTCAGCCCGCCCTCGGCAGAAACACTGCTCCTAAAAATCAAAAGGATATTAAAATCTTCTTAGGCCTCATTGGTAATTACCGAAGATTTATAAAGGACTTCGCAAAAATGGCTAAACCATTAACTCTTTTATTAAAAAAAAAAGATATACCTTTTGAGTGGACTTCTGAACAAGCAAAATCATTTGATGCATTCCGTCACATATAAACTACACGACCAATTCTTCAGTATCCTGATTTTAGTCAGGAATTTATCCTCACCACAAACGCTTCTAATTACGCTATAGGTTCCGTGTTAAGCCAAGGCCTGGTCGGAAAAGATCTTCCGATCGCGTACGTTTTTCGTACATTAAATAAAAGCGAGCAAAATTATAGTACGACAGAAAAAGAACTTCTCACTACCGTGTGGACTGTTAAGCATTTCAGGCCCTACCTGTATGGTAGAGGGTTTACGATCGTAACAGACCATAAACCGCTAACCTGGTTATTCAATTGCAAGGACCCAGATAGCCGGCTAATACGTTGGCGACTGAAATTAAAGGATCATACCTATAAAATAGTGCACAAAGAAAGAAAACTAAACTCGAACGCGGACGCATTATCTCGATTTCCGGTAGTAAATGTAATTCAGAATGATCATTCCTTCGAAAGCTTCATACAGTTTCACTATAAAAATCTTGACATTCTAAAGGTCAAATCCATTCCATGCAACAAATTCAAATATTGTCCGAATGTATTGTTTTAGTCAAAGGATTTAGATGATAATAATTTGTTCTCGGAAGCAATACGAAGTGAATATGACATGTCTAAAGTCAAAGAGCCTGATGAATTAAATTCATTTATCCAGTTCGTTAAGGGCTCACAAGTCACATAGGTTTGCATTTCTAAACCATTCCATTTTATCAAAATAAATTGGAATATAAGGAAGTATTTTATTCATTACAAATATTGCACAAGTATTTAAGGGAAAACGATTATTCTGGAAACCTTTATATTCATGGCGTCACTATCAATAATAAAAATATAAAGAAAGACATGTTTGGTGAAATTATATATTACATCTTCAAGGATACATTAAATATTATTCCTATTATTTTGGACACCGAACGAATCATTCCTAAGTCAAGAGACGAAATCAATAAAATTTTGCAAGAAAATCACGATTCAAAATTAGCAAGTCATTCGGGTTTCCTTAGGACATATAGACGGATAAAAGAATTTTATAAGTGGGATACAATAAACAAAAATATTAGAAAATACATAAAGCAATGCCCGTCTTGACAGGTTAACAAGACCAATTTCCGACCTTCAAAGGCCCCAATGGAAATCACGTCCACATCCAATAAACCGTTCGAAAGACTCGCACTCGACATTGTTGGACCTTTACCGCAGACCTTAAATGATAACCGCTTCATATTAACAATGCAGGACGACCTCACTAAATTTTCATATGCCGTACCCATTCAGAATCATGAAGCATAAACCATTGCCACAGAATTATCGAAATTTATAACGTTGTTTAGAATCCCTAAAACTATACTCACTGATCAGGGAACCGATTTTACATCACGATTAATGAAGGATTTGATTAAGTTATTCGATACGAAACACGTATTATCCTCGCCTTATCATCCTCAGACAAACGGTGCTCTGGAAAGATCGTACTTGACTTTGAAAGATTACCTAAAACATTATATCAACGGAAAACAAACGGATTGGGATGAGTTCATAATCTTTGCAATGATGGCTTATAAAACTCATGTGCATAAATCAACTGGGTTTACTCCTTACGAAACGCTCTTTGGAAGCAAGGCATACCTACCTACTAGTATAACTCGAGAACCCACACATAATTATTCGTATGATGACTATATAATTAACTTGAAACAAAAACTAAATTACACGCAAAAGAGGGCTAAAGACAATTTAATACAGTCTAAAACTAATTCAAAAACTTATTATGATAATAAGATTGTTTCACACACATATAAAGTTGATGATCTGGTATATATTTTAAATAAACAGAATACGCCGGGACTAAATAAGAAACTCACATCAAATTATAAAGGTCCTTACAGGATAACGAAAGTTAATTCAAATAATACAGATCAGATTCAAAAGAATAGGAAATTAATAACTTCCCTGATAGCCATCTGCCGGCCGTCTGCAAGCAGATTGACGGCAGGGTCTGCCGGGAGAGCGCAGGATCTGCCGGCAGCTGCAGTGCAGTCTACGTTCGCATTCGGCTACGGATCTGCCGGCAGAGTTGACGTGGCAGGGTCTGCCGGCAGATCCACGGCAGATCCGCGGCAGATCCTACCGCCCGCCTGACACATCCAAGAGCGCCATCTGTAGGCCACAATTATGAAACAATGCCCTACCCATGACGTCACATGGACCTACGCACCAACACAAATGTACCGTTATTGCTGTAGGTGTATCCCTAACCTTTCTAGTATGCGTGGAGAATTGATAGGCATCAGTGAAATGGAGCAGTGGATTCTGCTCATATAACCTGCGAGCAGATTCTGTAATTCATTAAATAATAATGGTTCTATTTGTTTTTAAAGGTATGGTTTGTTTTTATTAATAATATATACATTTGATGCACCTATAAAACAGAAGAGAAACTTTCAATATTTACTCTGTAAGCAGTGGTGATTCTACATGCAAAAATAAGTCAATTTTCTCGATAACGAAGGGCGATACCAAAAACTTTTATCCTATATTTTCGACTATTTTTTTTGCAGAATCACCATATTCCCGCTTGTGATAGTTCTGAAAACAAGTACAACATTAATCTAGAATTAAAAGGATGAACGTCGAGAGGTATATTTTACTTTTAGTTATACTGAAGTAAAATGGTATGTACGTTTTAAATTAGTGGCGCTGAAAAGTGTCGATTGATGTTCATTGCGAACGTCGAGAGGTAGTTCCCGTTATAATCAATTAAAATGGGCACTGAAAAGTACCGTTTGGTTTCTTCGCCACTGTAAAAGGAGACACGCCTCTACATTTATTAGGCATATTTCTGAAAAATAACTGCAGTTAAGTTTTGTTTTCACGTGATAGTAAATCATGACTTTTACTGTCACGTGAAAACAGACCTTCATAGGTCATCTGTTTCTTCTTCCTGTTGGTGTTCGTTCCAGAAACTGCGGGGCCTTCTATGATCCTGGGATGATGAGGGCTTCGTTCGTGGACCACACTTCCTACTGGGTACCCTCTCCTTTGCCGCCTTCAGTTCCGCTTGCATCCGCAATTGGAAGTCAGACCGAGTGGGCTTGTCGAACTTGCGGTTGCGACATACACCGTCTGAAAAAGAAATGTATGCAAAGTACGTCAGCATCAATGGAACATACAGTAATAGTAACAATAATTCTACGTAAAAAGATGAAAACTGCTTATTGCTTCGTACCAAAAATCGTCATCGCGATACGGGTGTCGAAGAGTGATCTGTGTCCTTCGCGGCCAAACCAAGTGAAGGACGACGTTAAGTCGTCCGGCAGTGCTTCCTTGAAGCAGCACTTGACCGCTCCCTTCAAATCAAATCCGCCCATGTATTCGAAATACGTTACCTAAACAAAGCGAGTAAAGATTGATGTAAGTATATATTATATATAAAAGTAAATAAAAGAATAATTTCGTTTTCACTTACGACTTTGGAATAGGTGTCGTCATCGATGTCCTCAAAGCAGTCCACCTCCTGGACTGAGCACAAGGGGAGGACTGCTGACTTAATGGGCCGGCCAGTATTATGGGTGGTCTGGATAGATTTCTGAATACTCATCAAGAGAGTATTCATTCTTCTGCAAACAGAATGGATGGAGACGTAACGTATTAATAAACACGATACACGCGATACTTACATTAGCTCTGCCTCGATCCGATTCCGCCCAGCGAGATCTTCCATGCTTCTGTGAACATTAACATTTATAAGAAAATATCCTTACAGTGATATTTTTATAGCAAAAAAAAGAAACATGTAAATTTACCTATTATCAGGAGGTTGGGTCGGCGCTGTATTATGCTGCAACGGCTCACTGTGGATCACAGTGGCGCGTGCAGACGATGTCCCAGAATCTGTGATTTCTTCAAAGACAGGAACATTGGCGGCATACGTACCCTGAAACATATTATCCTGGTTAGCAGTAGGAACACCGTTTGACCTTGTTGGACCGTCTTCCTGCATGATCCTCGACAAATCCTGGATGTCCTGGTCGATGGTTGGTAACGGCGCGGTTAACGTCCTTCGCTGCTTCGGAGTTTCCTCCTCCTCCGAAGTGGTTTGGTATCGTGTGGGTCTCACGATCACACGTTTCTCTCGCCTGTTCATGCCAGCCTGTAAGGAAAAAAAGTACATATTACGATACGTAGCAAAGGCGTGTGTGTTAGATGTTTCTTCCATTTTACATGCAATATTTTATCCACCAACAATTGTCACCTTTTCCAGATTATATTTGTATGTATCTTAATTGTACTAAACCTCAAGACGAACCTATGTAACGTACTACTCAATAATTCGAGTGTAAGGCGACAAAGGCTTCAACAGTAGAAAACGTGAAAAAATGACCCATGCAGAAACATTCGAACCAAACGATAAAATAACCCTTCACCAGAGATTAACAAGGATACGTGTACATATGGTTGTATTTATGAAGAGCAATACAAAAGAAGAAAATATAAATATTATAGCATGTCACTTACCAGAAAATAGTCGTAACTTACCAAAGTGAAGAGACGAAGCTAGAAAGTGAACTTTTTTTTTTACATGGTGGAAATCCCTAACGGATACCTCACGGTAAGATTATGTGGGGCTTGCACCCACTAAAACCACCATGGTGACCCACCAAGGGAGAGGGACTGACAGCGAGATACTTCTAACGAAAATAAATATTGAAGAATTTGAATACTACGGCTTCTCGCTGTGTGTAATAACGGCAACGACATAACTACGGGTTTCTAAGGGGATGGGGTCGCCGTTATTGCCAATGGGCGTACTACCGTAAAAAGGAATTCTATAACATTTAGCGCGAACCTGATTGGGGGAGATGTTTAGAATTTCAGGGCTCAATCTGGCGCATTTATATACACCAAGAACGGAAGTCTTTATGCCGATATCATAAAAATCATCGACCTCTAGAAATTTTTTAATACCTAAATGATCCCTTTCAAGCACAAAGGGTACCACGTCGAACAAAAGGTACCATGGGGTATGAGGTACCCGGCGATCGCTCGGATTGGCCGCACATTTTGGCGGTACAGTGGACTACGCTACGGATTGGCTGGGCCGTATTACCGATACTCGTGATTGGCCGGGACTCTACTTCCTAGTTCGCATTTGTTTCGAATTCTCGTTCATTCTGAGGTGGCAGTCGTCGACAGCGATACCAAAGAATTCCGAGAGATATATTCCTTACATATTCAAGCGAATCCGAGACATCCAAAAGGCGTAAGTAATTATGGAATTTAATAATTTCAAATTGTCTACGTCGCGGAAATCGATACACACATTATCGGCGAGACAAAAAAGGAGGGTTATGCGCGAGATGCGAAATAACTTACGCGTGCGATACCGTTCCGGATTGAATACGGTCAGTAGAGTAGTGGATAATTCTTCTACCGTGCAAGATGCTGCTGGTACATCTGCAGATTGTAGTTCGTCCGCTCCTGTTAATTTAATCCCCGATAGATTCAGTGATAGGCGCGATATAAATGTAGAAGACGCCGGTCCTTCTACTTCCACGTCACGCGTTTCTAATCTCCGCGATACCGTTTCATTGTCCTGTGCTACTTCCTCCGAGCCATCTTTTCGCCAACGGTTAGCGTCTTGTTTCGTAGACAACAATTTGACACACGTTCAAGGATATAATATATTATCTCTCCTTCGAACACATTCCTGTTTCTCCCAGTTGCCTCAGGATGTTAGAACACTTGTATCTACGCCACGTAATCCTGCTGTCACATTCGTCGTGCCACTAGGAGAATACATTCATTTCGATCTGGAAGCAGAAATTATTAAAAGTCTCCCTAACACTTTGTCGGTATCATTTGTTACACAGTTAGAATTAGATTTTCATACGGATGGATGTAGTTTGGACAAATCAAGTTCCATTCATATCTGGCCCGTCCAATGTAGGATTTAAAATATTCCTCAGATAAAGCCGATAGTGGTAGGCATCTATAAAGGTCCCCAAAAACCACACGACCCCAATATTTTCTTTGAGAAATTTATTGCAGACGTCAGGGCCATCATGCCCAACGGAGACATAAATTTTCATTCCATTAAGTTGCCCGTACGACTGAGATGTTTCATAGCCGATGCCCCAGCTTGAGCATTTGTATTAAATCATCGTGGGCATATGTCTTTCCATCCCTGTTCCAAATGTACGGTTTCTGGTACCCTGAACGGTAGGCATTACGCTTTCAATGGGATACATCATTCTCCTCGAACCGATGAGGATTACATTAGGCAGTTAGACACATCACAAGAAACATCACAGAAACATCACAAGCTAGGTACAAGCCCATTGTCATTGCTACAGATAGGAATGGTTTCGCAAGTTCCATTCGAGTACATGCATCTTGTATGTTTGGGCGTAGTAAAGAAACTGTTGTCTGCGTGGGTACATGGAGAATATTCCCCTTTCTCAAAATTGCGCCGCCCACACATTTCTATACTGTCTACGAGACTGAAGAGTCTTAACAGATATTGCCCCTCAGACTTTGCCAGACGTCCCAGAGCTATTGAACTTTGCTCTAAATATAAAGCGACCGAATTTCGTCAGTTCCTTCTGTATACAGGGCCAGTTATACTGAATGATGTACTGGAGAAAACCGTATACAAGCATTTCTTATTCTTACATGCAGCCATACGGGTTTTAGTTTCAGAATCTCCATCGAGCCTACACTTGAGATTCGCAGAGTCAGCTCTGGAGATATTTGTTCTTCGTAACGAAGAACTTTATGGCCCAACTTTTAATAGTTATAACGTCCATGGTCTTCTTCACCTAACCAACGATGTCAGATGTCTTGGTAATTTAGATTCATGTTCTGCTTTTCCATATGAAAACAACATGTCCATTTTTAAAAAGTATCTGCAAAAGCCAAGTCTTCCTCTCCAACAATTTTCCAATAGGATGAGGGAGATACAATTTCATGGCACAAACATTCATTATAATGTCGATTTCTCTATTCACGTATCTAGACCACTTAGTAACGACCCCAATTGTTCTCAGTACCACAAGATAGAGTTCAATAACATATCTCTGGGCATCAATGTACGCGATAATTGTTGCATCTCAGTCGACGGCTCGATCTGCTTAATTTTCAATATTAGCATGGACTCCGATAACTCCTATCATTTATGTATTAAAAAATTTCTAGAGGTCGATGATTTTTATGATATCGGCATAAAGACTTCCGTTCTTGGTGTATATAAATGCGCCAGATTGAGCCCTGAAATTCTAAACATCTCCCCCAATCAGGTTCGCGCTAAATGTTATAGAATTCCTTTTTACGGTAGTACGCTCATTGGCAATAACGGCGACCCCATCCCCTTAGAAACCCGTAGTTATGTCGTTGCCGTTATTACACACAGCGAGAAGCCGTAGTATTCAAATTCTTCAATATTTATTTTCGTTAGAAGTATCTCGCTGTCAGTCCCTCTCCCTTGGTGGGTCACCATGGTGGTTTTAGTGGGTGCAAGCCCCACATAATCTTACCGTGAGGTATCCGTTAGGGATTTCCACCATGTAAAAAAAAAAGTTCACTTTCTAGCTTCGTTTCTTCACTTTGGTAAGTTACGACTATTTTCTGGTGAGTGACGTGCTATAATATTTATATTTTCTTCTTTTGTATTGCTCTTCATAAATACAACCATATGTACACGTATCCTTGTTAATCTCTGGTGAAGGGTTATTTTATCGTTTGGTTCGAATGTTTCTGCATGGGTCATTTTTTCACGTTTTCTACTGTTGAAGCCTTTGTCGCCTTACACTCGAATTATTGAGTAGTACGTTACATAGGTTCGTCTTGAGGTTTAGTACAATTAAGATACATACAAATATAATCTGGAAAAGGTGACAATTGTTGGTGGATAAAATATTGCATGTAAAATGGAAGAAACATCTAACACACACGCCTTTGCTACGTATCGTAATATGTACTTTTTTTCCTTACAGGCTGGCATGAACAGGCGAGAGAAACGTGTGATCGTGAGACCCACACGATACCAAACCACTTCGGAGGAGGAGGAAACTCCGAAGCAGCGAAGGACGTTAACCGCGCCGTTACCAACCATCGACCAGGACATCCAGGATTTGTCGAGGATCATGCAGGAAGACGGTCCAACAAGGTCAAACGGTGTTCCTACTGCTAACCAGGATAATATGTTTCAGGGTACGTATGCCGCCAATGTTCCTGTCTTTGAAGAAATCACAGATTCTGGGACATCGTCTGCACGCGCCACTGTGATCCACAGTGAGCCGTTGCAGCATAATACAGCGCTGACCCAACCTCCTGATAATAGGTAAATTTACATGTTTCTTTTTTTTGCTATAAAAATATCACTGTAAGGATATTTTCTTATAAATGTTAATGTTCACAGAAGCATGGAAGATCTCGCTGGGCGGAATCGGATCGAGGCAGAGCTAATGTAAGTATCGCGTGTATCGTGTTTATTAATACGTTACGTCTCCATCCATTCTGTTTGCAGAAGAATGAATACTCTCTTGATGAGTATTCAGAAATCTGTCCAGACCACCCATAATACTGGCCGGCCCATTAAGTCAGCAGTCCTCCCCTTGTGCTCAGTCCAGGAGGTGGACTGCTTTGAGGACATCGATGACGACACCTATTCCAAAGTCGTAAGTGAAAACGAAATTATTCTTTTATTTACTTTTATATATAATATATACTTACATCAATCTTTACTCGCTTTGTTTAGGTAACGTATTTCGAATACATGGGCGGATTTGATTTGAAGGGAGCGGGCAAGTGCTGCTTCAAGGAAGCACTGCCGGACGACTTAACGTCGTCCTTCACTTGGTTTGGCCGCGAAGGACACAGATCACTCTTCGACACCCGTATCGCGATGACGATTTTTGGTACGAAGCAATAAGCAGTTTTCATCTTTTTACGTAGAATTATTGTTACTATTACTGTATGTTCCATTGATGCTGACGTACTTTGCATACATTTCTTTTTCAGACGGTGTATGTCGCAACCGCAAGTTCGACAAGCCCACTCGGTCTGACTTCCAATTGCGGATGCAAGCGGAACTGAAGGCGGCAAAGGAGAGGGTACGCAGTAGGAAGTGTGGTCCACGAACGAAGCCCTCATCATCCCAGGATCATAGAAGGCCCCGCAGTTTCTGGAACGAACACCAACAGGAAGAAGAAACAGATGACCTATGAAGGTCTGTTTTCACGTGACAGTAAAAGTCATGATTTACTATCACGTGAAAACAAAACTTAACTGCAGTTATTTTTCAGAAATATGCCTAATAAAAGTAGAGGCGTGTCTCCTTTTACAGTGGCGAAGAAACCAAACGGTACTTTTCAGTGCCCATTTTAATTGATTATAACGGAAACTACCTCTCGACGTTCGCAATGAACATCAATCGACACTTTTCAGCGCCACTAATTTAAAACGTACATACCATTTTACTTCAGTATAATTAAAAGTAAAATATACCTCTCGACGTTCATCATTTTAATTCTAGATTAATGTTGTACTTGTTTTCAGAAGTAACACAAGCGGGAATATGGTGATTCTGCAAAAAAAAAATAGTCGAAAATATAGGATAAAAGTTTATGGTATCGCCCTTCGTTATCGAGAAAATTGACTTATTTTTGCATGTAGAATCACCACTGCTTACAGAGTAAATATTGAAAGTTTCTCTTCTGTTTTATAGGTGCATCAAATGTATATATTATTAATAAAAACAAACCATACCTTTAAAAACAAATAGAACCATTATTATTTAATGAACTACAGAATCTGCTCGCAGGTTATATGAGCAGAATCCACTGCTCCACTAATCAATGCGGACGTAGACTGCACCGCAGCTGCCGGCAGATCCTGCCGCCAGATCTGGTTATCAGGGTTATCATACTAACTTGCTGAAACCTTCTGTTTTAGGCGACCAGGATGAATAAAATATCTCTTTAACAATTCCTCCTGATAGTAGCATTCACTCTACCTAATTCCGATCATGCCCGTGAAATTAAAAAGCCCTATTATGAAATCTTACATTTAGATAATCATTTAGGATTGTATTATGATCATCTAGGCAGCGCAAGCTTATCAAATTCCGAATATACATTGTTAACTTACCTCAATCTCACAGTCGCAGATCAAAAATGTGATCAACTACTCAGATTTTATACAAGATCTATGTATATGTGTACCCCACCCAAACAAACAGTATACGGTAGTAACGTATATCTTTGTCAAAGTTCTCTCCAAAATTTACAATCGCGAATCTCAGTAATGGGGAAAATGACGTAAAGTTTGGCGCAGAAGGCGTCAGTAGCGCATGTATTGCGGTTTTGCATGAGTGCGTATGTCTGAATGGTGTGCACGCGAATTTTTCATTTGTTTAATGTATGAAATTGGTAGTTACATATTAATGTTTTATAACACACCGATGACAAATGGCACGTGTGCTCGTGGTGTCACGGGTGGGAAAAAATTGCAGTCGTCTTCCTCATTGGTGACAAGATTGAGACCATAAAGTATGCATCCGGCAATAAATTGAATAAGGGAAATAGAAGAGTAAAAAGAGAATTATTTAACACGTTGAATGCCACGCTACTTTTACATGGATTGCCTGTGGCGCCACGGTAAATTTCTTATTTTGTGATACATATTATGTTGAAATATTATCTACAACAGATAAGTTGAGGTATATAATCATGTTTAATGAATATATCTTACTGGGGGGTCACCGGTGACCCCCGTGGCGTGGAAATGCTTTTCTTTGATTTCGCGCGATTTTCTAATTTTTTGCGATTATCAGTTGTCTCAGATTGCTTATTCAAGTTACTAAGCAACTGTTTCACTTGTTTATTATTATCGAGTGGGACCAAAAATCAGGTAAGAGTGTCTATTCCACTTTTATACGCTACACAATTGTTTGCATTTTATATCTTCTATAGGCAGAGAACTGCGTGGCGGCGGTGCACTTTGAAGGCAGGTGTGCCTGGTCGCTGCGTAGCGGCGGTGCTCTAAAAAATAGAGCACTAAAGAGGTGAGTATGCGCACCCACCATATTGGGTCCTTTGAAGAAAGAAAATTATTGAGTACCCGCCTTTTTGAGTATTGTCAGATTCACTTTATAAACAAAATATGCGTTGCTGATATTGATACATGGTAGCGCGACACATTATTAGAGTATTTTATTAGATTTAAGTTTATATTTGGTTTATAAAGTGAATTTGACAATACTCAAAAAGGTGGGTACTCAATAATTTTCTCTCTCCAGAGGACCCAATATGGCGGATGCGCATATTCACCTCTTTAGTGCTCTACCAAAAAGGCAGTCACGCTGAGGCGTTCCCAATGTGAGGAACCATTTTACCGTCAATAAACCATATACTACTCATCCTACACTTCTATATACTTTTTTAGTTATCCCTTAAAATTAATATGACATCAAATAAAGAGTATGCGTTAAGTAATTCATCTGACGATACAGTTTTACTAAGGCCTACCAAACGATGTCGAGTGTTATCATATAGTGAGGAAAGTTCCTCGAGTAGTTTATCTGACATGCTAAGGCCATCCTTTGTACGTCATCTTCGAATTGAGTCAGATAGTGAAAGTGAAGTTGAAGATGACGATAACGATGATAATGGTATACAAGAAAAGGAGTGTAATATAACTTGGCGCAATCCTTTGGGCAATCAAGCTAAGTTCACATTTTCGAATTCATCTGAAATCAACATGCATCACTATGAGATTTTTACTTATACAGAAACGCGTAGTTTTTATTTTCTTTTTGTTACAGATGAAATATTTCAACTTATCGCTAATCAAACGAACATATACGCTGCGCAAATAATGTCAGAACAGCGATCACATCGTCTCGATAAATGGTTGGAAACGAATCCTAATGAAATCAAACGGTTTTTGGGACTAATTATATGGATGGGACTAGTGCAATTACCTAAAATTCATCTGTATTAGAGTATAGATGAAGGATATAATCAGACATTCCCACGTACAGTGATGTCAAGAAATCGATTTGAATTACTTTTGCAGTTCGTTCATTTTAGTAATAACGAAGAAAATGATCCTAATAATAGATTGTCTAAAATTATTCAGATTATCGATATGTTAAACAGTAATTTTAAGAAATATTACAATCCAGATGAAATATTATTCGTAGATGAATCGTTAGTGCCATTTTGAGACCGCATAATATTTCGACAATATTTGAAACAGGAACGTCACAAATACGGAATAAAAGTTTTTAAATTATGTGGTGGGGCAGGATGCACTTATTCCTTTCAAATATACGCGGGAAAAAACGAAAAGAAAAACAAAATGTCAGGAAACAAATCCTCTGAGATTGTAATGTCTCTTTGCAATGATATATTGGGCAAAGGCCATATTATTTGCACAGATAATTGGTATACAAGTATTGATCTGGCAGAAAAATTAATCACAATGCACACACATTTAGTGGGTACCCTACGAAAAAATCGGCGAGGAAATTCACAAAAAGTGGTATCTCAAAAATTAAAACGTGGAGAAATTATTGCTTAAGAAGATAGAAAAGGTATAACAGTCTTAAAATGGAAGGACAAGAGAGATGTATTGATACTTTCTACGAAACATTCAGCAGAAATGACTACTGTTCATAAAAAATCTTATTCGTATGAAAAACCAAAAATAGTTGTAGAATACAATTTAGGGAAATCTTCAGTCGATTTATCTGACCAAATGGTAGCATACAGTTCACCACTGTGTAAAACTATAAAGTGATACAGGAAATTAGCAATTGAACTGTTATTAAATACATGTATTGTGAATGCTATGATATTATTCAAACAGGTCACTCGCAGAAATATTGAAATTCACGATTTTAGAATGAAATTAGCAATGTATTTAACGAAATGTTGTGATAATGCAATTGGCGTTGGCATTTCTCCACGTGAAAGCTTACTGACAAAATGAACGACATGAGTTAAAAAAATGCCGGGAAAAGCTAGAACTGTGCAACGATTTTGCAAAATATATTACGAAAAAAATTTTAAAAAAGCTAGGTAGGACAGCCACAAAAAATTGTACTAAAAAAGTCGTGACATATTGTAAAGACTGTACCTGTTTACCTTTTCTTTGTTTGGAATGTTTTAATATGATACATCGCAAAGTGAGCGCATAAAGGTGTATATTTTATGTTTAAATAAAACTATTTTTATGTGTTATATACTGCATTAATTTCTTTACACCATTATAGTAACAATGGTAGTATTCAGGGGTTGAAAACAGTTATGATATCGGTTTCGGTTCTCGAAACAGTTATGAGAACCGAAATAATCTTGAAACAGTTACGAGTGAAAAGGGTTCTGGCCTATATCGGTTTCGGTTCCGGTTCTACAGAACCGATATTATATCGGTTCCGTAACGGTTATATATCGGTTAGGTATACAGTAAACTCTCGCTATGGGATTGGGCGCGCCTCAACCATGCGTAAGCGCCTTTTAAATTATGATTAAATAATAAATCTGTGAAGAATAAATTGATTCTCAAAAGTAGTTTGAAATCAATTTTTTGTAAGTTACGTTTAAGTTAAACCCTTATTAAAAATTTAAACAAAGTAAATTATATACCGAAATTGTTGCAAAGCAACAACTATACATCGCATTTTTATGCTGTCATCGCACGTTTCAAAATACTTACGAACAATGTCGCATTTTTTTCGGCCCATTATGTCGATATGTTTTTAAATATCACTAGTAACTATTATACACTACGACTAATATTAATTTGACACTTAATTTAAAGTATTGCTAACATTAACAGCAATAACTTTCCTAATATCTACAAACTTACTATCTACTAATTTTATATTAATTATGAAGATTATTAACTATTTTTTTTATAATAAAGACAGTGTCTCGAGGACGACAATGTGTCTTGTTGGGAAATATAAAACTTTTTGTATTAAATTCCACATGCTCGCAACTAGCTCAGGAATACAAGTGACTCTGGCCCATTGGCCTTAAACAGTGTCCACGGGAAAAGGCTCCGTAGCTATGTGCTACGCTCCGTTACGCATGCGCGAGGATGCGCGTGACGTCAAACCAATCAACGCCAAGGTGGGAAACGAAACGGCGCCACTGTCAAGTCAAGCCAAGCGACTGAAGCGACAAATAAATATAAAATAAAAATAAAATTCGACAAATAGTCCCAGCCATAATTTGTACCACAATTCATAGCAGTGGCGGGACAAGCATGTGACGTCGGCTTCGCGGATTGACAGTGGCGCCGTTTCGTTTCCCATCTAGGCGTTGTTTGGTTTGATGTCACGCGCATTCTCGCGCATGCGTAACGGAGCGTGGCACATAGCTACGGGGCCTTTTCCCGTGCACACTGACCTTAAACCCTCCGACTCTTCGCGTTTGTTTATAAGATCCTTCATCGCTGAGTCTCACTATCTAGAATCTCTCTTTTCAGTACTTAATTTACAGATGCTGTGTTTTATTTCGGCTTTTCCTCCATTGATGGAGTTTTAAAAAGAGAGACACCAGATAGAGTGGCCCAGCGATAAAAAGACTTATAAACAAATCGAATTTCCATTAAATAAATTGACATTGATCATAAATATTTTAGAACCTGCTATGCATACCCAATGCGTAACCGATAGGATACATTACTGTTATAAAACCGATATATAACCGTTACGGAACCGATATAATATCAGTTCTGCAGAACCGTAATTGAAATCGATATAGCCAGAAATTTCGGTTCCTTATAACAGTTATTCAGAATATCGGTTCTTTCATAACTGTTTCAGTCAGAACCGATATATAACAGTTTGAAACAGTTATTTTCAGAACCGTTTCAACCCCTGGTAGTATTGCAAAATTTATAAGTATTGACATTTACTCTAATAATGTGTTTTAACAAATCTTGACGTCGCCGGTCACCGGTGACCCCCATGGTATTCAACGTGTTAATGGTGCATCTTATGTTTTGCGTTGGCTCTTCGGCGTTCCAAATGCTGAGGATGTTAAATTTGATGAACAAGCTATAAATTCAATTATCTCTGAAAACAGAAATGTTAAGTTACTAATGAAGCAACAGATGGCAATCATGGACGATGTGATCCAGAATTTAAATCTGCAAAAATATGAAGTTACTCAATATCTTCATAAATTCAACTGCCTTGAATTCTTTTTGTAAAGTTAAATATAGAACATTAATAAATTTATATTAATTTACGAAAATGTTTTTAAATGGGATGGGTATTAATTTATGACAATGTTTTAAATGGGATTCTTTTTGATCGGATTATATACTTGGCGCTCTTTTTTGTACCATTTTGCAAAAAGGTAATTTTGTGGAGATTTCACACATTTTGTAGTGTTTACTGATATTAATTTACGACAATTTGTTAAATGGGATTCTTTTTTATGGGATTATACATCGGTTCGCTACCATGTTTTACGCGCCCAGGAGCGGGCGCGCGTCCCCCGCCCTAATCTAGCCCCAACCAATACTAATACCGTCGGTTGTGAAACAGATTTCAATATATTATGCCGAAAGTTTTTCATATGTTTTTGATAACATATGTCAAGATCATTGAAATCGGTGAAGAGGTAGCTTTCAATAAATGTGTTAAGCCGAATGTTTTTTTATTAATATTTCCGAATCTAAGGCCAACCGTCAAAAAGTTTAAAGGGAAATGTTGTTCAGAATGACGACCTTGATAATATATGTGAAGGTCATCGAAATCGTCGAGGGCCCAGTTCATCAACAAGTTTACCGTGCTATCCTGTTGTACACAAAATAAAATGTGTATTAAGCTGCATGTGTTCTCTATTGTACGTGTACTATATTCTGTGTACTATCTTGTGTGTGAAACCTTGCTGTGCGCTATCCTGATGTGCACTAAAAAAAATGTGCGTAAAACTGCATGTGTTCTAAATCATATGTGCACTATCTCCTGTGTACTATTCTGATGTGCGCAAAATTGCATGTGTAATATCGTACTGTGTAGTTTTGATTGATGATTGATATGGAGCCTAAATGGCAGCATTCTACCTTCATCTGTTCCATAGCGTGGTAATTTTTGTTGGCTAATTTATTTATTATCATTTTTTTGTAAGAACAAAATATAAAGATCTTTAGCGCCTTTGGGCTATTGCCTTTTTGTAACTTGCACGTCATCAGCTTCAATCCAACTACTAATCATTCCTTCTTCTTTACATTGTTACGTACGCAGATTTATCATCGACTTTTTAACTCTTTCGTGTGTCCGGAATGCGCGTGACCCGACGAGGTCACCATTTCTTGCAGTGGTGTGATGCAACCAAGTTTTCCCCGAAAACCCAATATTCAATGAAGGCACTCATGTCCCCACTACTTTCTAGCCGAATTTCATTGTATAAAAAGGGTCATGATTCCACACTCGCGGGCTCATTTCAAGTCTAGTACGTTCAGACAAAAGAGGCTTGCGAGATCCAGTATTATTTCAACTTAAACCAGACAGTACGTAGAGTAGCTGATAGGTGTTACTATTAGAGTCTTTGAGAACCCCGCATTTCTCAGTGCGTCAAAACCGAGAGGTGGACTTAGGTACCGCGACAAATAAACACCAAAACAATTGTAAAAGACTGTGCTTATAGAGTATAATCAATTATTTCCAATTCAGAGTTCTTTTATTTAAATCAATCATCATCTGAATTTCCTTTTCGAGATAAACCCACAATAGATACTCCTTTACCGCTCAAGGTGTATCACATTATAAAGTTACGAGACTAAACTAACATTCCTAGTGGCTCCCGGGGATACCAGACCCCGGTTCGTCCACGATTTCTGAATTCCTAGTGGCTCCCGGGGATACCAGACTCCGATTCGTCCATGATTCCCACCTTCCTAGCGGCTCCCGGGGATACCAGACCCCGGTTCGTCCGTGAAGCTTACCTTCCTAGTGGCTCCCGGGAATATCAGACCCCGGTTGGTCCACGACATCCAACCTCCTTATAGCGGCTCCCGGGGATACCAGACCCCGGTTCGTCCGCTACTAACAAACTCAAACAATAAAATTCAATCCTCGGCCTCGCAGCCGCCACTCTCATTGCCCTCAGCCTCGGCTCGTAACAAATTGGTGACAGCGATGGGATACATTCTCTTATCTGGTTATTCAGATTTTGATGTGCTTTCAGCTCGATTCAAATCTTACGGCCCCGCATCCGAGAAGGCCTATTAGAGTTAGGTCGGAATACCGCGGGAATATTTGTATTAAAGGTTGGACTACAACCTTGGTTGATGGTAGCATAATCTGCTCACAGTGTGCTTTAACCACGCCTAAAGAAATATCAAGTACCGCATTAGAACATCGGTTTCAACGTGATCCGCCTATAGTTCTTTGCGAGTCTTGTAACGAGTTCTTGTACGAGACTCAACCAATTTTGTATTGCCCTCGTTGCATAAATTATTTCACGCACGGTCCGTGAACAGTGCGGATAATTTGAAGCAATCAAATTATCTGTAAAAGAAAAGAAAATCTTTCGATTTATTTTTAACGCCTGTTCGGGTTGTTACGTTCTTAATTAATTATGCCCGGGACAGAAGCCTCGGCCTCTCCTGAGGATATAGCTAAGCTGACTTTGTCAATGGCCAACTCAATGGCTTTACTTACACAACGTAACTGCATACAGTACGCTGCAGCTTCAATTCCGGTTTTCAACGGTGAAACCCCAGCCCTCTCGGTTTTCGCGCAGAATGTAGAAAACGGGTTGGCATTGATACCGCCAAATACGGAGCCTGAATATCTAACAATCGTATTAACAAAACTCACGGGTCCTGCGACAATTAGTATTCGGGATAAGTCATTTTCTGATACGTCAGAGTTATTAAAATATCTTAAAAAACGATACGCTCCGGGACGTAATCTGGCGCATTTCCAAGGGGAAATTGCTCGACTCAAAATTCGTAGTGACGAGTCTTTAAGAAGATATATCGCCTTGCTCATCGCTCTCGCGCGGCAATTCGGGATCGGTATGGTGCAAACGCCGATGAAATAACTAAGGAAATGGAGGAAGACATTCTGGAAAACTTCATCGAGGGATTACCAGAACGCGTTGCGTGGTGAATGGCGGCATTGAGCGAAAAACACAAGGATTTAGACGAAGCGATTGAGGCCGTCCTCCTAATAGATCGTCGCCTCAGGGATCGCCGTGAAACCTACGACGACCGATCAACATATTACGACGACGAGTATCGCGGAAGAAGACGGAGCCGTGAACGGGATCTGTACCCTCAGTCACCCTCTCCTTCGCGTTATTGCAGGCAATACTTTAGGGACAAGAGCGCATCTGGTTCGGAAAATGAATACGAAGACCGACCAAAACGCGTGACGGCTATGACCTTACGTAGGAGCGATTCACGTTCCCCATCTTATAATTCTGACGTGTCAGAAGAGGGTAATTACCGCGATAGGAAATACGCCGGGAAAAGTAGTGATAGGCAAGAATTATATTGCTGGAATTGCGGTGTGAAGGGACACGACGGAAAAACTTGTAGGGAAGGAAACAGATTTCGGCGTAGAACTAGATCACCGATAACTTCGTCTGCCGGACTAAGTAAACCTTTAAACTACCAGGACGCTCATCGCAATGGCGATCCGGTGAGTGTTTTAAAAACGGATCGTCCAAAAGCAATCAGGTTCACCGACGAGAAGAACGAAGATTATTCAAAGAGGCGCCAATACCGAGAATCAGAGTCGACGTCCCAGGACTGGAAAGCAGACAAGGGGAGTTCCTCATAGACGGAGGAGCCTCCGTTAACTTGGCCGCCCTTAATGTATTGGGAGACAAGGCCGAGATCACTTCCAGAGACAAGATAGAGATAACGAGTCTGTCTCCTTCGCTCATTCACACTTTAGGAACCACTACGTTGCATATCAACAGCATTCCGGTGTATTTCTATGTAATTAAAGATCTCCCCGTATCAGCAGATGGTCTCATAGGAAGCCCCTTTGCTACAAGAACAAGCAGAGACTTCCTATCACCACAAAACACTCGTCACTTACAGTCAACCGATTAGGCCTATCAGATTTATTAATTTCCCAGAAATGGAGGCACAATTTAACTCTTCCAAAACAAAGCACCGAATTCCTGGAAGGACAACGCAGCAGTTAGCGTTGTTAGTGGCCAACCCGGAAGTCAAGGAAGGTTATCTCCCACGTCTCAAGACACCAAGGAACGTCTTCATTGGCGAAGCTGAGGTATCTAATCAAGATGGAAAATGTTACGTCTTAGCCACTAACACCGGAGACGAGGAAGAAGAAATAGATTTGGAGCCTCAATATTTACAACCTTACGATACCATGGACACCTCCTACGAAGACCCAATCTCGTCGTACTTAGCACAGCCCATCAACGAACAAAACAGAGGTCAGAGTATATGGAACACCCTAAAAACTGATCACCTTAATCCTGAAGAAAAAAGACACATTCAGGATATTATTCAAGAATTCTCCGATAGGTTTTTCTTGCCAGGAGATAACCTTGATAAAGTTCCAAATTTCCATCACTCTATTCATGTAACTGACGAAATTCCTATTAATACAAGACAGTACAAATACCCACTTATACATCAAGAGGAGATTCAACGTCAAGTAGGAGCATTGTTATCACAGGGCATCATTAAACCGTCTACATCACCATACAATTCACCCCTGTGGATCGTACCAAAAAAGGCCGATTCTGATGGCAACAAACGCTGGCGTATGGTCATCGATTTCCGAGCGTTAAATGAAAAAACCATCAGTGATAAATATCCACTTCCCCAGATCACAGAAATTTTGGACAAACTGGGGAGTGCCAAATATTTTTCAGTTTTTGATTTAGCCAATGGTTTCCATCAAATCGAAATGGATCCGAAGGACCAAGCAAAAACGGCTTTTACCACTCCGTACGGGCATTACGAGTTTGCGCGTATGCCTTTTGGATTGAAGAACGCGCCACCAACATTCCAACGCCTCATGGACCAGGTGTTAACAGGTATGCAGGGAAGTGAATTATTCGTATATCTGGACGACATCGTAGTTTACTCCTCGTCGCTCCGGGAACACGAAATCAAAGTTAGGAAATTATTAAATCGCCTCCGAGAACACGGACTTACACTCCAAATCAACAAATGCGAATTTCTCCGCAAAGAAGTTGCATACTTGGGGCACATAGTATCAGCAGATGGGGTAAAACCGCATCCAGGGAAATTGCAGGCAGTGAAGAACTTCCCTATGCCCAAGACACAAAGAAATATCCAGTAATTCTTGGGTTTAACAGGATATTATCGCCGTTTTATTCTAGACTATTCATTGAAAGCGAAACCGTTAATTCAACTTTTGGGAAAAGGAATTAGATTCAAATGGACTGAAGAGCAACAACGAAGCTTTGAAAAACTACGAGACGAACTTTGTGAAGCACCAATTCTGCAGTACCCAAACTTCAATCGACCATTCGTCATCACTACAGACGCTTCAGATTTGGCAATCGGAGCAGTTCTAAGCCAAGGAGACATAGGTTCTGATTTACCAATAGCTTATGCTTCCCGAAGCTTAAATCAAGCCGAGAAAAATTATTACGCCACGGAGAAAGAATGCTTAGCCATGGTATACGCAGTTCAATATTTTAGATCATACATTTTTGGTCAAGAGTTTACCCTAGTTACTGACCACCGACCTTTGGTTTGGTTGCACTCGGTCAAAGATCCAACTTCACGACTGGTTAAATGGAAACTGAAACTTCTTGAGTATGAATACAAGGTCGTGCACAAGGCTGGAAAAATCAACAAAAATGCTGATGCATTATCACGAAACCCTACAGCAGTTTGCTTACCTCTCACCCCTAAGGGGAGGACGAACCCTGACACCAATACCATAGGTCATCACATCAGGACATTATGCCGAAACCAACAGTCAAAACCAAACTACAAAGAACCCAGTTCTGAAGACTCTGATGAAGCCGCTACACCGGTTGCTCGCCGAACACAATGAAAAACTAAACCACCACAAACCGTGCTAAAAAAGAAAATACTACCTCCTTCGTTACCAACCGTACAACCTGCACCGGTAAATCAAGAAGAAGAGGAACCTATTGAATAGGACAGGACATTAACTGCAGATTCAAACCCTTTCAATGACTCAAATCCTTTGGACGTCACATTAATACCCGCAGATCAAAGTCAATTATTTTCACAAACAATCATGAAAGGACCAAACGGATCAAGTCTCCCTATATCTCCAATATCAAGCACTTTCAGTAATCCAATTATCGCATCCACACCCATTCCCCTACGAAACATAACGACTCCTGTGCAAAATATATCCATCCCTTTACAAAATTTATCTCTCAGAACAAATGCCCCCAGGAGTATAGATACCGCTCCAATAGATTGTGAATCTTCACCACCTGAAGATAGCAGTTCGGACCAAGAGGAACCACCCAACATCCCAACCATACCACGGTCAACTATAGCAAGCAGGAATCTTCAAAATCCGCCAGAAGACACCAGGAAAGAACTGATTGAGGAAGCACATAACAGCCTCATTGGAGGACATAAAGGTGTTACCAAAACATTCAACCGACTACTAACAAAATACCACTGGCCGGGTATGCGAAGAGACGTACAGGATCTCATCAGGAAATGTAAGAGTTGTCAGGAACCAAAATTAGTTAGAGCAAAAACACGGCAACCTATCACCGATACGCCTTTGGAGCCCTTCGATAAACTCGCTTTGGACACCGTTGGACCTCTTCCAGAGACTCCTGCTGGGAACCGTTATATTCTAACAATGCAAGACAGCCTCACGAAATATTGCATCGCAGTTGCAATACCGAATATTCGAGCCACTACAATCGCAGATGCTTTTGCACGACATTTTATTTCAATCTTTGGGACACCTCGTTCAATATTAACAGATAAAGGAAAAAGTTTTGTGGGGAAGATAATGACACAGCTCGCTGAAATCTTCAAGATAAAACAACTAACTACTTCCGGATACAGGCCTCAAACAAACGGATCTTTGGAGAGAAGCCATATCGTCCTTACAGAATATTTAAAACATTACATGGAGTCACATGAAGAATGGGATCTCTTCATTCCATACACCATGTTCTCCTATAACACATGTGTGCACGAAGCCACTAACTTCACACCACACGAGCTGGTATTTGGAAAAATGGCTCGTTTTCCCAGCGCTTTTGATGTGGACCAAAATACAGAAACCTACGGGAGTTATCTTACAGAACTAATCACTCGGATGACAAATATCTGCAACACCGCAGCGGATCACCTCAGCAAAGCGAAGGAACGATCAAAACGGTACTACGACAGACGAGCACGCTCGCAACAATTCAAGGAAGGAGAATACGCCTATGTTATAAAGGAACCTCGATTAAGCAAATTCGATCCTCATTATATTTGACAAAATAATTGACGTATCAGATTTACATAACGTAGTCCTGAGTACTGATAATCACAAATTAATTACTAAACATCAGAATAAATTAAAGCACGCATTTGTTCTCGACGATTCTTCGGAATCAGAATGAAAAACATTATACTCCATTCATTATGCCAGTGCCACACAATTTTTTCCGATCCGAAGAAGACGAGGGAGAAGAATTCTATGGGCCCTGGGATGGAGTTAGACCTGCGGATTATCCAGAAACATACAGAGGGTCACCGAATTTGCAGAAGCTGCTGGAGAAAATTGCAACGATACGAGCAAGCAGTCTTCACCGAAGGAGGATGGCATTCTGTCTGCGTAAATCAGTCGGTGCGAAAAAACTGCATTTGCGAAGCTTGCGACAGCAGAATCGCAGTATACCAGCCCACAACAGAATGTCCGGAGTGCATCGAGGAATATTTCGAGATGGACCGCGAGATCTGGACGCAAGTAGAAGCAGGAAAAACCGTCGACGTAATAACGCGATGGTAGATTCGTGTCGATAATAGTTATTTCTAATATTAATTAAAAAAAATAATAATAATAAAAAGGGTAGTACAATATAATAATAGATATATCGGAAATAAATGAAAACCAACCCAGGGGAGGAAATAGGCTGAAAACGGTAGGACCCAGTATAACACAACGTTCTGTTCGCAGGAGCGATAACAGACGGGAACAACATGATTTGGGTCTTCATTCTCATTCTATCTGCTGCCTATGGCATCGGGGAGAAGGTTGGAGAAGATTACACCATCACTCCATTGAAATATAACACTGGGTTGTACTTCGAAAAGCTACAACCCTTGAGATTTTACCGTACACAATGGAAACTGGTTACGTCTCTGGAGATAACAGATTATTTAAAGAACAGGCCAGCCGTAGAGGAGCATATCAAGCGTGCTAAGAACATTTGTATCAGAAGGGGACTCGACGCGTGCCCCGCGGACGAGCTTGGCCCGGCCATAATTAAAAAACTAGAAGACAACCACAGATACAGCGACATGCTAGGAGCAACCTTAGGACGGGGCCAGCGTAGGCGGTCCCGAGGAACTTGTGTTACAAGGGGGGCACCCTTATCGTTCATCGGCACAATCAGTAAAGTCCTATTCGGCACTTTATCGGAAAATGACGAAGTCCATTACAATCAAGCACTTGATCAGTTATACTCTCAACAAAGGGATATGGCCGAAATAATAATAAACCAAACCCATATTGTACGTTCTGAATTTGACAATTTTAATTCACAAATTCAGAATGTCTCTGCACAGGTTCATGCTTTGCTTCAAAAATCCACTACAATAATTGAGACGCTACAAAAAGCTCAGTACGCCATTCGGAGGACGAGACTCGAAAATTTCCTACGGAACTGGATTCATGTATTGGATTCAGCAACTGACGAATTCCGTTCTCATCTTATAATAATGGTGGACGTTATCCTATTTGCAAAACAAGGAATATTACATCCTGCCATTTGGTCTCCCAAACAACTCTGGACTGCCGCACAGAAGATCAAGAATGCCACCACCTACGAGTTTCCGTTGACTCCTGCCGAATTACTCTCCGAACAAATTAGCGGTATTACAGAACTCAAAATCGTATGTACTGAGGGTAGAGTGTTATTCCAGCTGACAGTGCCGCTGTTAGATTCGGAATTTTTCAATCTGTACAAAATTCATTCGAACCCATCAACACAATCATATGGATCGAAACAATTAACACTTTATGTGAAAGCTACTGCCCCGTACATGGCAATGTCAATTGACGAACATATCTACGCTACGCCAAATATACAATTTATACGAAATTGTTTCCATCATCACAAGCAAGTCATCTGCCAAGCCTCCTTACCGATGTACAAGACAGAAGCTCAACCAATTTGTGAGGTGGAATTACTCCAAAAACCAAACCAGGATACTTGGAAAAAGTGTGACGTTCAAGTATCATTACTTGCTGGTGAGATCTGGGAACCACTAGAATTCAAGCAAGCTTGGTTGTACTACGCAAAGGCGGAAAAACGGATTCAGTTTTTTTGCAAGGGGTGATCAGTAGGCACGGATTATATTCACAATGCTGGAATAATCCGCATAAAACCCGGATGTGCAGCAATCACAGATTCCATACAGGTGCAATCATTGAACACCTTGACCACCATCGAGGAACACCTATACGCACCGGAAATCTCAATAAATTTAACGCAACTTTCACCGGAGTTTGGTGAACCTCATCTAAACATCCTGGAAGAATTAACTCATATAAACACTAAGAATCAGCAAGGCAAAGAATGGAGCAGGACGGAAGCAGCCATTTCTCTAAGGAACATCGAACACCAAGCACAACAGCTAAAAGCACGCAGCACCTTCAAAACTCATTTAAATACAGGAGTCTACACCGGAGGGAGCGTGATGACATTGTATATGGTGGCCGGTGCAGTATTGGGAACCCTCAAATTGAAATCGCTGTGTATAAGGGGATCAATGAACACGGCCAGTGTAACCGAAGACGGCGTTATCTCGCAGGAGCCGGTGGAGCTACATGAAATGAAGGATACTAAGCCGTCAACACCCACCACGGTCCCGCGCAGGCCTCTCATCTCCAAATCTGCCCTGACTGTCATATAAAGAAGGAAAAATGCAATAATAATTAAGATAGGCTAACACCATAGGAATAAACCGTTTTTCCGAATAAAAGGACTCAGCCACCCCAAAAACCACAGAGTTTCACTGCAACGCTGAAAGGGTGAATATCGAAATGCGTCTCGATAAAAGTATACAAACTGAAACCGACGAAGGTACGCGCACCATCTCCGTGCAAACCGGGGAGCAAGGCGCCTGGCTCAAAGAAACCCGAGTCGGGAAGGTGATCTTTCCCACCGAGAAATTCGTTTCGGGCCAAGGAGAGGCAGCTCGAGCAAGGGGCAGCCAAACAAAGATTACTTGGGGCACGGACCACGGGTGTCAGACGACCGAAGAAGACCTCATGGACCAGATGGCGAAAGAAATCAATAAAAGCAGCCGGGCCATAGTCCCATACTATTGGGAAAACGGCCTGATGCTGGCCCACTTGACAGACGAAAACATCGAGGATGGACCCCTGGTGACTCGCTGAAGGTGCAGTTCAACACGAGGAATTACAAAGAGGACTCCTTCCAGAGGAGCAAAAACTGAGGCCACCCATCACCCACGACATCGCCCCACAGAACACTATAATTACACACACCGCAGCAGGTTTGGTTTCATCACACCTTGCACGAGTGAGTAGTATTCTGTTTAGTCACGTGCATTTCCAACACCGAAAGGTGGAAAAGCATCATAATAAACGACGTTTTATCTAAGGGGGGAGATATTACGTACGCAGATTTATCTTCGACTTTTTAACTCTTTCGTGTGTCCGGAATGCGCGTGACCCGACGAGGTCACCGTTTCTTGCAGTGGTGTGATGCAACCAAGTTTTCCCCGAAAACCCAATATTCAATGAAGGCACTCATGTCCCCACTACTTTCTAGCCGAATTTCATTGTATAAAAAGGGTCATGATTCCACACTCGCGGGCTCATTTCAAGTCTAGTATGTTCAGACAAAAGAGGCTTGCGAGATCCAGTATTATTTCAACTTAAACCAGACAGTACGTAGAGTTGCTGATAGGTGTTGTTACTATTAAAGTCTTTGAGACCCCCGTATTTCTCAGTGCGTCAAAACCGAGAGGTGGACTTAGGTACCGCGACAAATAAACACTAAAACAATTGTAAAAGACTGTGCTTATAGAGTATAATCAATTATTTCTAATTCAGAGTTCTTTTATTTAAATCAATCATTATCTGAATTTTCTCTTCGAGATAAACCCACAATAGATACTCCTTTACCGCTCAAGGTGTATCACATTATAAAGTTACGAGGCTAAACTAACATTCCTAGTGGCTCCCGGGGATACCAGACCCCGGTTCGTCCACGATTCCCACCTTCCTAGCGGCTCCCGGGGATACCAGACCCCGGTTCGTCCACGACATCCAACCTCCTTATAGCGGCTCCCGGGGATACCAGACCCCGGTTCGTCCGCTACTAACAAACTCAAACAATAAAATTCAATCCTCGGCCTCGCAGCCGCCACTCTCATTGCCCTCAGCCTCGGCTCGTGACAACATTCATAACTTTATATGATTGTCCAGCTATTAATACTTTGGTTGTGGGAATAGTACATATATTAAATTTACGTATTGCTTTGACTATTCTATCATCTTGTAATGAAAATAATAGTAAACGAATAATAACTATATCTTTCCTCAATATTAATTCATTCTTAAACATAATATCATTTCCTGTACATTGTTCACATGATCCGTTATCTGATTCATACCAATGTGAAAATGTAACATTTAATAAATCGTTAAGATTATAGCTTCTTTTTTTCAAATTGTTAATAGGTATTGAAACAACTAAATTATCAGAAGTAATTCTTTTTGTATAATCACAAGATTTACATCGAGTAGTAGAAGTTACTTGATGCTCTACCAACTGTCTTATACAATCATATTCTGTGCACAGGGTTATAAGAAATTCGAATACATCTCGTTTTACGTTTAGTGAAAAATATTCTCCTAAACTTTGCCGTACTGTATATGTACTTAAATTGCGCATTCCATTTTCATATCGATGCATTAATATCTTCAAAACATTTGATGATTCATTACAATTAAACAATTGTTTTCTAATGATACTCAAATGCATTAAACATTGTAATACCTCATTTGCATAACATGAAGCATTATCTGTATTTTGAAAACCATGTAAAACCCAAGAAATATTTTTTTGTAATAATTTGTGAGTTTAACAATTTTCTTGGACAGAATCAATTACTTTTGACAATATCCATGGAACATCTTCCACTTTCGAATAGCGTTTTTTTGAAACAGTAATTATGTCTGCGTCTGGTTTGTACTCAGATCTTAGCCGATTATATTCCATAATACCTTTTTCGTCAACTATTACTGACGAAGGATCAAAATTAATCAAATGCAACCCTTCTGAAGACGTTACTCGTGATAATGCAACATAAGCTTGGCCACAATTAAATATAGAGTTGCCTATGTCCATAATAGCACTTTGTAAACTTAATCCTTGACTTTTATGAATTGTGATTCCATAACTCAGACACAATGGAAATTGTTTTCTAATAATAAATGCTTTATCCACTACTTCAAATTTAACGCTTACTCTTTCAATGAAATACTATAATCCTGATTGTAGAAGGAGCTTAATTTTCTTTACATAATCGGTAGACATTATGTACAACTGAAATTACCTTAGCTATGGAACCATTCACAAGACCCAAAGTAGCATCAATGGGCTCCATATCAAAACTACACAGTACAAAACTACACATGCAATTTAGGACACATCAGAATAGTGCACGGAAAGTAGTGCACATACAACTTAAAGCACATTAAAATTATAGTGTACATACAATTTAGGACACATGCGATTTAGGACACATACAATGTAGGACACATGCGATTTAGGATACATACAATTTAGGACACATGTGATTTAGGACACATGCAATTTAGGACACATGCGATATAAAACACATGCGATTTGTAGTGCACATACAATTTAGGACACATGCGATTTAGGACACGTACAATTTAGGACACATGCGATTTAGGACACATGCGATTTGTAGTGCACATACAATTTGCGGGACATATAACAAGAGAAACTATTTGGGGGTAGAGGAAGTTGCTTGGAAAAAACCTTGTCAGTCAGCTAGCAATCACGTCGCAGAAATGTTCTCTGCTCAAAAGTATTACGCGAGGTTCTGGGTGTACCCCCCGAGCAACGGAGACGCAAGTGCTGCTGCACGAGTATTCGCGAGGGAATACCCACAGCTCCGAACGCCAAGTGAAAATTCATTTCCACAAACTTTTATAACGTTGCAACAACACGTTCCATGAAAAATAAATTAAGTGATTAGTTTTAGTAGCCGTGCAGTGAAGTGAATATTCGGTACATTAATCCGAACGCATTTGACGTTGCGACCCTTTACTTTGGGTGGTGTCGTATGTACCTGCGAACAGCTGAGCACTGGGCGCTACACTACCATAAAACTTTTCGTCCACCGATGACCAGGATCGGTACAGTGACCCAGTGACACAGGTTTCCGAAAAGGAAGGAAAGGAATGTCCGAATGGGTGAGTTTTATTTAATTTATTGGTGATTATTAGGTGTAGAAATAAATTCTTTCCGATTTTAGGGTACAATGACAGTTTGATTTAAAAATATGAAAACAACTGAATCAGTGAAATAATTTCCATTATTGTTAATTACCTTTTGCCATTTTTCTGGCTGCTTACGAATACCACTGCGATAGAAATTCGCTACCTTTGTACCTACTGATTATGTAAATCCAGTCGGAAAGAATTTATTCATACACCTAATATTACTTTTTAAATTTAGTTGTGTTGTCCGTTATTAAACTACGGATTTTTACCTCAATAAGGAATTACGATTACTTGTCGTACATTTTCTGTTACATTACCTTGTCG
Source organism: Andrena hattorfiana (assembly GCA_944738655.2). Classification (NCBI taxonomy): domain Eukaryota; kingdom Metazoa; phylum Arthropoda; class Insecta; order Hymenoptera; family Andrenidae; genus Andrena; species Andrena hattorfiana. Next base: position 16,726,296 of record OX122895.1, on the reverse strand, counting down.
TTTATGCGTTATTTGAAAACGAAATTTCTTGTCCTCTCGCTGCAAATAATTATTATTTAAGATTCTGCTTTAAAAACAAACTTTGTAACGCGTGCTTGTTCGTACGTTCGTAGTACAAGCGCAGCCGCCTACCGCGTAGCCAACGCTACCGCGGGAGCTCGGGCAGAAGGCGCGCGCTCTGATTAGTTGGCGCTTTTTGTTAATAACTCGTTAACGAAACCTCGGAGAACATTTTCGTAAAGGAAAAACTTGTTTGCAATCACCCCCTGTGTCACCCCCTTCAAGGAACCGCAGCATTTTTGGAACACCCTGTATACAGTATTGTCTACCTGAGGGCTCGCTGGTTCAGGACCGGCGTTGTGCCCGTATCGTGAAGAGAGCCCTAATTGCGAGTGTTCGTTTCTCGCTTCTTTCTGGCCGAAGGAGGGAGCGAGATGGAACGCTTTGCGTGCGCGACGGGCGCGAGCGCAAAGGGCGGAGTTTCACGGCGTCCGAAAGACGGAGCGAGACAAAATATCAACGTGTCGTCTGTCTCGTACCGTCCTCGCTCGCTTTCAGTGCTTCTCGCTCGCTCTCGTTCCATCTCGCTCTCGCCTTCGCCGGACAAGAGTGAGACAGAGGTGGTGGGGATAACGAAAAGTCCGTATCGAGTACACCAAACCGAGCCCACAAGGAGCCAATACTATAGATCAAATTATCTGCTCCTAATTAGACGTTTTCAATATTATCGACATTTTGTTCGAATTAAATAAATTAATTCGTCCGAGCCCCGCATCTCAAGGGGCGGCTCTAGTTTCTGTGTGCCGCGTGTCGCGTGATGAAAAATCTGAACATCGTTGGTCGTTCGCGTCGCGTCAGCCTATAACGGTTCGTCAGTAGACAGACTTGTTGCGAAGCGAACGTACGGTTCTCCAGATTGTATTCTTTAATTTTGTTAAAGCGTGCTTATACCATTTTTTACAAAGTGTGTTTACGCAGCTTTCTACAAAGATTTTATTCTTAAAAAAAGAAAGTGTACGCATACATCATGCAGCATGTGCCGGGAAATAAAGCAAATGTGTACGTACACGTGTACAATGGATATTCATATGGCGAGGATAAACGTTGCAATGGTATTTACCGGTGCACCTCGCAAAGCGCACTTACGTGTAATGCTACCATCGTAAAAAGTAGTGATGGAACTGTGGAAGAAAGAGGAACGCACTGCCACCCACCAAAAACCACAGTGATCGAGGAGAAAGAAATGCGACAAGAGATGCTGCGTTCGTGCCGGGAAACGATGATGCAGCCAAAAGAGATATTCGACATGGTATGCCGTCGGTAAGTCACTGTTCTGTATTTAAATATAAATAGAACATTTTATGGTAAATCTGTAGTTGAAGGGATTCTATTTTGCATATGCAGGGTGTACAAGAATTACTGGTACAAGTGGAAAGGGAATGGCTTTACATAAAAGAATAAATCGGAAATATACATAGAATAACATTATTTAAAATCGCGCTTCATTTTCAGGAAAATTGGCTTTGAATTTCGAACTTCGAATCTGAACACACGTTGTCTGATCGTTCCCTTTATATACTACTACTCCGCCGATGCATGTCCCTTACCTCGCGTGCCCCTCAGACGTTTAAGGCCGGTGGTACACGAGCGTTAAAATGTCCTCTGGCACTATTTTTCAAAAAGATAGGATGAAGATTAAAATTTTCGTTGTTGTACATTACGAACATTGCACGGACGCAGCGGCACAATTGAGCAGTCGTGCAGACGAAAGTTATTCAAGCCTCAAATAATTTATCGAATAAAGACGTGAATGAAGAAAAGATCTTCATCCGTCGAGTAAAAATTCGTTTCCCGTCGCATGAAGATATGTAATCCGAATTATTCGAATTGATTCGTTATTTAAATAATATCCATCTCTACCATAAAGTTCAAAGCCAATTTTCTCGAAAACAAAGTATAATTTCAAAAAATTTTATTTCATGTTTTAGACGTATTCTTTTTTTATGTAGAATTCAGAACCGCTATCAGCACCAATCAAACGAGACACTTGCCCCGGTCCCCGTACTCAGGGGTCCTCGCACTTATTGCTTGTAACTTCCGCATTTTGTGAAAACTAAATGAATATAATGGTAATAATCGACATTCAATTTTTCAACAGACGTTCAGAACTTATATCTCGATTGTGTGTTCGAGATAGGAAATTTAGTTGTCCCGGGCCCCATAATCTCTAAGGGTGACACCTTGTGTAAGCACAGACTAAGAAACAGCAAAAATAAATCATGTTACACTTGACAGTCTAGTAGAGATTATGGTTAAATTTAAGACTCATATATTATTGGTTTTTTTTTAGAAATTCTACTGTAGGTCAAAAGCTGTCCTACAGAAGCATGAAGCCATCTCTTGATAGAGAAAGAGCAAAACAATGGTCAACTCTACCACGATCGTTCCACGAGCTTGGTCTCGCGCTATACGAGTACGCGCCTCTACGAGAAACGTTTCGCTGCATGATCGACGCGGAAGACGGACACAGGATTTTGATATTTACACGTCGGATGCATTGCTGGGTGCGTTGCAACAATCCCAATAATTGTACATGGATGATACATTTTCCGTAAGTCGTTAATGTTATTAACCCTCTAGGTACGGGGATGTTTTAAACTTGACGTAGAATTTTTTTGAGCGCTAAAATGATGTATTTTATACTTCGGATTTGGAAGCTACTCGGTTAGAATGCTGAGAATGTGAAAATCATTGATTTATGGTATGGGACGTAGGAGTCCCACACGGACTTACGGGTAATTTTTTGAACATTGATCGGAAATATAGAAAACAACATAAATATGTACATAAATCATTTTTTTAATATGGGAAATCATGTTTGAGCAGTAAGTATTAGTAAGTAGAGAAGAGGGCTAAGAACACCACCTTGCGGAACGCCCTTATATACAAATCTAGTTTCATTGCATGTAGAACCAGTACGAATTTTCCGCTGATATGTAAGAAATTTTACGAAACTTAGACGATATGAGCATCCACTGTAGGCAGTAGTAAGGCTATGCTGATTCTAACCCAGGTCCTCTGAGGGGAGCGCAGGAGCGGGGGGAAGTGAGGGCGCGCGGGGGAGCGCGGCGGAGGGAAACCTGGGCGCTGGGCCTGCGGGGAGTGGAAGAGTGGTTGCGCGCGCACGAGCCGCGGAGTGGGGGAAGCCGCAACCGCGGAGGGGATCACTCCGGGCCGAGCCGCCGCGGAGACCTGACCCACCGTCCCCGAAATTTTTTAGAGGGAGGGAATGACCCCCGAAAAGTCTTTTTCAGACTTTGGCCCACCCCGAAAAATTTTTCAGACCTAACCCAGGGAGGGGACGGCCCCCAGGATTTTTTTTCAAACCAACATGCGTCGGAAATTGTTTAATAATTTATTTTTTATCCGAAATTGTTTCGGACGATGTCGGGAAAGATCGGGAAAGATCGACGTTCTTTTCTTTTACGAACCACGTCTTCGGGAATATGCAGCAGAAATTTTCCCCCAATGCATAATAATTAATTTTTTAATCAGCGATCTACCGAACCATTATGCAGCATTCATTCTAAAGCTAACAGTATTCTAAAGCGTTCCGATTTAACGTCGCAGCGTATCGCGCGATCTCGCGTAATTCGAATCCTCTGGAGCAGCTGTACGGGATGACGTCATGTGGCGGCGCGAAGAAGGCGCGAATCATAGAAAGAATTATATGGCGTCAGCAGAAAGAATCTTTTCCATATCAACAGTCATTCTTTTCCCAACGCAGAGAAATAATAATTTTAATCCCCTCCCACACTGGTCTACCGAACCTTTATGTAGAAAACAGACACATTTTATCCGAACCATTATGTAGCGAGCATTCTAAAGCTAACAGTATTCTAAAGCGTTCCGATTTAACATCGCAACGTATCGCGCGATCACGTGCAATTCGAATCCTCTGGAGCAGCCGTACGGGATGACGTCATGTGGTGGTGCGAAGAAGGCGCGAATCATAGAAAGAATTATGTGGTGTCAGCAGAAATTGGTGAGGTGAGAAGGAGGAAGACGGATAAGTAAATAGAGAAATAATATGATTAAGAGATTTATTTAAAATTAAAAGAATATAAAAATAAAAATAGAAATGTAATATAATTTAACATTTTTTTCCTACGAGCATTAGCTAGAATATCATTGATGGCACATGCTACCAGTTCGCAATCTATAAGATAATCCTTATCGTAATATTCACCATCACGTATGATTTTAGCAGCAGGACGCGTATCTAATGTTTCGCAGGCAGCATCGCTCTGTTACAACACGTTAACAAAAGTTTTAAAGTTTTTCCTCACATCTTCTGCAGTTTGATGCAGCCACGGATACACATAGCTTATACATGGCTTAAGTTTAAATAAAAATGATACTGTATTCAGTTTGAAATACAAAGACTTCTTATGTAGTGTCGTCTTTACAATTGGAGGCGAGAATCATAGAAAGAATTATGCAGAGTCGATAGAAATTGGTGAGGAGTGAAGGAGGCAGACAGACAAGTAAATAGATTGTAATATATGTAAAATGATTATATATTGTTCCATTAATTAAAAAATAGAAATATAAAAAGAAAAAATATAAAAATAGAATATAAATAGTGTCTCGGCAGAACCATCTATCTCTCCTCTCTCTCTCTCTCTCTCTCTCTCTCTCTCTCTCTCTCTCTCTCTCTCTCTCTCTCTCTCTCTCTCTCTCTCTCTCTCTCTCTCTCTCTCTCTCTCTCTCTGTCTATCAATCTCTTTCTTTCTCCTTCTCTTTCCTTCTCTTTTTCTCTTCTTCACATCAATCGCAAGACAACTTGAACATTCTCGAACAGCTGATGGACTTCCTATTTACTTTTCGCGACATCATACATACATACTCTTCCCACAACACCTCGTATAAATTCATACACACTCGCGCTCTCGCGACCAACCCGAGTGTTCAGTTACACAGAACAGTAAATAACTCGACTATATTCGCCGAAACTGTTACGTATCTATTGTATCGCCTCAATTCTTTATCTCTAAATAAATCGCACTATTCTCAACATTTTTTAGTTCTCTCTATACAAATAGGATATCAAAATACAATATAAAAACAACAAATATAATAATAATAATAATAATTTAATTTAACTTATTGCCACTTTCGTGTTACAATTTTACGATCAAATAATCTTTCCATTTCATTCCCATGATTGTGTCAGTGTAAGTCCCACCCTTCTAATGCATCCTATTGTCTCTTAACAATTTTTTCTATTTCACAAGTGTTTCCTAATCTATTCTATGTTACATAATCTTCTTTTATCACTTTCCTGTTCTTCCCATCTTTTCCTTCTCCCTATTATCTCCCGTAGAATAGCCAAGTTTTTCCCTTCTCCTCTAATTACCTCTGCACAATTCCTGCCACTCTCTCAACTTACTTCACATGTTTCAATCGCGTGTTTCACTGTTTCTTCCTCTTTCTTACATACCCTTTCTTCTTTCAATAGCCAATATTTGCATGTTCTTGTTTCACTACCCTGTATGAATCTTCCTATCCTTTCTAATTCTCCTCTCCTTTTTTCATTTCCCCCCCATAAGCATTTCGGCTTATCTCCTGGTTTCCTTGCCACCTCTTTTAATTCTCTTAGGAACTTTGACTCTTTTACTTTCATCTGTCTTTCTTCTTCTTGGATGTCAATTACTTATCTGTTCTAATTTTTAATCCACACTTCTTCTCCATTTAATCTTCTTCTTTTCCATTCTTCGTTTGACCATCCTCTCCCTTCCAAGAATTTGATTCTCATTCTTTCCTTTTTTCGTTACTTCATTTCCTCTCATTAGTCTTCTCCTACATTCATATCGTATCGATCCTTCTTCCGAGTTTATTAGTGTCTCTTCAAACTTCATTACCTTTACTCCCATTTTAATTGCTATGCCATCTCTTCCTGTTTCTTTTAACAGCCAATATGTTGATGTTGATCTCTCCAATTTCATTATCCATCGTATGTATTTCGCCTGCAATTTTTCTATTTCCTCATACCTTCTCCATCCCCATATCGCTGCTCCATACGCCACGGTGCTTCTAACTAGCGCATCAAACAGTTTCATTCTTCTTTCAGTCATCTCTGAATAATCTTTCTCCAATACATCCCCCCATACTTCTCCTAGTATCATATTCGTTGCCCTAACTACCTTCTTAATATGGTGTTTATCCTCGTTGTTCTCTCCCTCTCGTTCTATAATCTAAATATTTCAGTTCTCTTACTCTTTCTTCTTCATTCCAACGGAATCTTTCCTATTTTCTTCTTCCTCCTGCTTTCCTGCATATCATTATCTTAGACTTTTACACATTTAACTCCAAGCCTTTCTTCTTTATGTATCTCTCGAATCTCTTTATCGTATTCTTAGGTCCCTGTGCATTATTTACCATTAACACATCACCCGCGTATGAAATTGTTAAAATTTTCCTTCTATCTATTACGACTCCTCCTTCCTGTTCTTTGCTCATTTCTTCTTTCCAGGTCTGCAAATGTGACATTGAAAAGTGTCAAGCTTAACGGGCACCCTTGTCTAACACCCTTTCCTGTTAAAAAAAAACTTTCCTATCAGTTCCTTCTTCATTCCTAAAGCGCATATAGTTCTGTCGTGCATTTCCTGTATCCGTATTCTTAGTTGTTCGCCTACTCCTTCTTCATAAAGTTTTTTCCAAATTTCTTCCCTTTCCAATCAATCAAATGCTCTCTTCATATCCGTGAAAAACAGATACAGGGTGTCCCAAAAATGCTGCGGTTCCTTGAAGGGGGTGATTCAGGGGGTGATTGCAAACAACTTTTTCGTTTGCGAAAATTCTCTCCGAGGTTTCGTTACCGAGATATTAACAAAAAGCACCGACCAATCAGAGCGCGAGTCTGACGGCCGAGTTCCCGCGCTAGCGTGGCTATGCGCCGCGCCGTGACTGCGAACAAGCAACTCGGCACGCATCGAAGAAAATTTCGTAGAATGGCAAATGAAAAAGACGTAACAAATAAAATCGAACATGTTGTCATGGTTTGTTTGTTATTTAAAGTGAATAATGAATAATGGATAAATGGATGAAAATCACGTGTAACGTAAAAAGACGAATACACAGTTTTTTTTTTAGAAGTTTCGAAAATAATAATTATTTGAAGTGGGAGGATAAGGAATTCTCCTAACAGCCATCTGGAATTTCCTTGTGTTAATAACTTAGCCACGAAAAGGTAACGTAACAGTAAATTAACGAAAAGTGATCGTAGTTCGTTATTGTGATAAAAATCCGCAATTCAGTAACGGCCAGCACTGTTGCTGATAACGAATAAGTCTGTTTAAAAAGCCCGAATAAATATTTTCGTAGGGAATTTTGAGAATTATCGCCGGAAATAAGCCATAGCTTGCGTTAAATTTAAAAATGAATGATCACCAATAAAGTAACTAAAACTCACCCTTGTCGGAAATTCACCTGCAGCGTGGAAACCTGTGCCACTGGGTCACTGAACCGATCCTGGTCATCGATGGACGAGCCCCGTGCACAGCTGGTCCCAGGTATACGACACTACCCAAAGTTAAGGGTCGCAATGTCAGGTGCATCCAGGTTAATGTACCGAATATTCACTTCACTACGCGGCTACTAACACTGAACACTTCAATCAAATTTGTAAGTTCCAGCTTGTCCTTATCTTGATTATTTGTTGAAAAGGTGTCATTGCTCAATGGAAACCACGAGAAGGTGACCGTGGCGCACTGGTCTTGACCGTCGACTCAGGGAACAATACGGTCATAAAGCACGACCTTCTTTAGACTACGTTGACGATCAACGCAGTTAGTTTTTACGACTGATTTTTCAACAAATAATCAAGATAAGGACAAGCTGGAACTTACAAATTTGATTATTATAAAAACAGTGTCATTGGCCAAGAGTGGGTTAGTAAAATTCTCCAGCGATTCTCCTGTCGACCTGTTATTTGACCTCACTGAAGAAATATGGGGTTGTAGCGGTACGGTCAGGTGACTGCAATCGCGCGCGGTTGCTTTACCTGAGACGGGGCGCAGGAATTTTCGATGCCATTGACGTATTCCGTGCGAGAGAAGGTGGGCTTGAGGTTCGATTGATCCCAAACTTGCCAATCGGGCCTGCTTATCTCTCGTGTCTAAACACGCGCTCGAATTTCAAAACAAAAGCACGCGTCGACGTATTCCGTGCGAGAGAAGGTGGGCCATGGGGAGGAGATATTGCTGCGAAGAGGACCTCTTCGGGACAGTGGCCGTTTGGGAGGGATGCAGGGCAGATTGGTTAGATTAGGGCCAATCGGACTTCAAGCCCACCGTCTCTCGCACAGAATACGTCGACGCGTGCTTTTGTTTTGAAATTCGAGCGCGTGTTTATACTCGAGAGATAAGGGATCTATTTCGAATTTGTAGGGAGGACAACGCAGGCGGGACAACGCGCAGTCAGCGGACTACCCCTTTTCTTCCTGTGTCTCTCCGCGAGGCGTATTGATGTTGAATAATACTTTTTAAATTCTAGTTCCCCGAAATTAATCAGGCTGCTCGGCCAAAGCATTTCGCCAGGGTCACGGTTTATGATCGTATTGTCCCGCTAGTCGGCGGTAGAGAACGGTTTCCTACAGTTTTGGATAATTTATGACTCGTAGCAGACGTGAACTCAGGGTATCGGAAAGTGGAAACAGGAATAGTATGAATTTTCTTCTTTATACCAACTCGAAGAGTTTCTGTTTCTTTTCCCTTCGGACCCTTTCGAACCGATACACGTGGTGTGTGTCTGTTTTCTATCTCGAAGCAATGGGTACATTGGCAGTAAAAGGACGGGGAGCGGGCTTTTGTGAAAGTGTACGATGGTTCGTCCGTTGCATTTCTGCAAAACACGTGTGTTTCGAAAATGTGATGGCTTCTTTTTACCTAAAACCCCTTGCCCTGGTGGGGGTTAACTGATAATGGAACGAGAGAAACTACTTGGGGGTAGAGGAAGTTACTTGGAAAAAATCTTGTCAGTCAGCTAGCAATCCCGACCGAGAAATGTTCACGGCACAGGAGTCTTATAGGATGTTCTGGGTGTACGCCCGGAACGACGGGGACGCAAGTGCCGCTGTACGAGCATTTGCGTTGGAATATCCGCAAATTCCAACGCCAAGCGAAGACACATTTCGACGTTTAGCGTCGAGGCTATTCTCGACGGGGTCCATGATGCCGCGAGGCAGCGAGGTGGGCAGACCCGCAGCCGCGCGAAATCTGGGCACCGTCGAGAGAATCCTCGACGCCATTGACGCCGATCCTACGACCAGTGTGCGCGTCTTGAGCCGCCACTTCAAGTAAGTCACAGTTCAAGATAACTGCAGTAATTATTAATTAAGAAAAAAAAATGTTATCTAATAGTGTATGTTTTTGCATTTTGTTCTAGTGTCAGCTGCTCGACGGTGCACCGAATTCTCAGGGATCGGATGTTGCATCCGTACAAATATGTACGGGTGCAACACTTGCACCCTGGGGATTACATCCAGCGGATTCACTATTCCAGGTGGCTGTTGGGAGAAGTGCAAAGGAATCAGTCGTTCACCAAATACATATTGTGGACGGATGAAGCACTTTTCAACAGGGAAGGATGCTTCAATTCCCACAATATGCATGTGTGGAGCGACGAAAATCCCCTAGCGCTTCGTACACGTGCAGCACAAGTTCGTTGGTCGATCAACCTATGGGCCGGCATTTGTGGCGAATTTATCGTTGGGCCGTACATTCTGCCAGACAGGCTGGACGGCCCAGCGTATAAATATTTTTTAGAACATGTTCTGCCGGATCTTATGGATGATATTCCATATGAGATCCGACAGAACATGTACTACCAGCACGACGGTGCTGGGCCACATTACCCGTTGAATGTCCGCGCCTATTTAGGTGAAACCTTTCAGGACAGGTGGATCGGCCGCGGCCGTGAAGATGAGGCTCACGTTGCGTGGCCCCCACGGTCACCGGATATGAATCCGCTGGATTTTTTCTTCTGGGGCTACCTGAAGGTAATTTCATTATTGTTGTTACTCTTTAATTATTCTTGTTGTAGGTATTCTTTTTTTACTTACGTTTCGTATTTCTTGTACAACAATCATTTCAGAATGAGGTGTATCGTCAGCCGGTGGCTACCCCCGAGGAAGCAGTTGCGCTCATTCACGCGGCGGTGGCCAACATAACGCCGCAAACATTGCAGGGCGTCCAAAGACAGCTGATTCTCCGCGCTGAAGCGTGCATAGAAAATAACGGTGGCCACGTGGAGCAATTTTTTAATTGATTACAAGCGGCCCTTTTCAGGGCCACCAATTTTTAAAACGTAGGAACAACACGTTCCATGGAAAATAAATTTAGTGTTCAGTGTTAGTAGCCGCGTAGTGAAGTGAATATTCGGTACATTAACCTGGATGCACCTGACATTGCGACCCTTAACTTTGGGTAGTGTCGTATACCTGGGACCAGCTGTGCACGGGGCTCGTCCATCGATGACCAGGATCGGTTCAGTGACCCAGTGACACAGGTTTCCACGCTGCAGGTGAATTTCCGACAAGGGTGAGTTTTAGTTACTTTATTGGTGATCATTCATTTTTAAATTTAACGCAAGCTATGGCTTATTTCCGGCGATAATTCTCAAAATTCCCTACGAAAATATTTATTCGGGCTTTTTAAACAGACTTATTCGTTATCAGCAACAGTGCTGGCCGTTACTGAATTACGGATTTTTATCACAATAACGAACTACGATCACTTTTCGTTAATTTACTGTTACATTACCTTTTCGTGGCTAAGTTATTAACACAAGGAAATTCCAGGTGGCTGTTAGGAAAATTCCTTATCCTCCCACTTCAAATAATTATTATTTTCGAAACTTCTAAAAAAAAAACTGTGTATTCGTCTTTTTACGTTACACGTGATTTTCATCCATTTATCCATTATTCATTATTCACTTTAAATAACAAACAAACCATGACAACATGTTCGATTTTATTTGTTACGTCTTTTTCATTTGCCATTCTACGAAATTTTCTTCGATGCGTGCCGAGTTGCTTGTTCGCAGTCACGGCGCGGCGCATAGCCACGCTAGCGCGGGAACTCGGCCGTCAGACTCGCGCTCTGATTGGTCGGTGCTTTTTGTTAATATCTCGGTAACGAAACCTCGGAGAGAATTTTCGCAAAGGAAAAAGTTGTTTGCAATCACCCCCTGAATCACCCCCTTCAAGGAACCGCAGCATTTTTGGGACATCCTGTATACAGGGTGTCCCACCTAAGACTGGACAGCGCGATATCTCTTAAAGTATTGTCGATAAAAATATAAAAAAAATAGTGCATTGCATGGTTCGAGGGGGCCAACTTATTAGCCCGAACGAATTTTGTTTTCGATTATTATTTTGAAAGATACGATGGTCAAGTTCGGTTTTTCAAATGGAACTATTTTTTTTGAAGTCCTGAGTTGATAGTGCGTTCCAAGACAAATTCAATAAGCTTTAATGTATACACTTAATTTCCACTGGTTTTTAAGATATTGCGCTTGCAAATTTACTGATTTTCACTGGAAGAAAACCCTCTGGAATAGCAAGGACTGGGGACGGTCTTACAGGCGCCACGGGTGGCCTTGCCTGTTGTAATAGATACCTACCTGCCCAAGGTCTACGCAGGCCCAAAGGCTGGACAATTCTTTTCCGTCAGAAATGCTACTTAGGTAGGTACATCTGCGGTATCGAAAAGCGCACGACAGCGGGCTACCCCTTTTCTTCCTGTGTCTCTCCACGAGAAGTATTGCCGGTGGATTGTAGGACCGTAGATGTCGGAATGCCAAGTTATTGAATTCAGGAGACGATAGAAACACTTAATTACAAAACACACATGTACTATAATTAAAGTAAATCGTATTCCTCTCGGGCGGGAGTCGCCCGACGCTCGTAAAGAAGATGCGGCCTGGTACACCGTGGCGAGGGCTGCCCTTCGCAGTGCCTCACCCGATTTTTATGTCTTTTTCCGGAAAAAGGTACGAATCCTGGGCCGAACGTAACGAATTGGGGTCGAGCCCCCGCAGTCGAGGGTGAAATATCCATTACAGCGTATTAATAAATTCTTTTCTTCGTCGTGTCGAAAGAGAAGTGACGCCAATGGATTCCTTATGTTTTTCTGATGAAAATCATACCAAATATCACGCAAATTGGACTACTTTGACACAAGCTATTTGTATTCCCAATGTAAAAGTTGTCCGATTTACACGACATTTGATATGATTTTCATCGGAACACCCCAAGGAATCCATCGGCGACACTTCCATATCCATACGATTAAGAATAAAGAATTATTTTATTTCCTAAACAGATCAGATACAGGGTAATTCTGGAGGCACGCCCGTCAAAGAGATGCGGTCTGGTACCCCGTGGCGAGGACAGCCCTTCGCAGTGCCTTGCCCGATTTTTATGGCTTTTTCCGGAAAAAGGTACGAATCCTGGGCCGAACGTAACGAATTGGGGTCGAGCCCCCGCAGTCGAGGGTGAAATATCCATTACAGCGTATTAAGAAATTCTTTTCTTCGTCGTGTCGAAAGAGAAGTGACGCCAATGGATTCCTTATGTTTTTCTGATGAAAATCATACCAAATATCACGCAAATCGGACTACTTTGACACAAGCTATTTGTACTTCCTATGTAAAAGTTATCCGATTTACACGACATTTGGCATGATTTTCATCGGAAAACCACAAGGAATCCATCGGCGACACTTCCAGATCCATACGATAAAGAATAAAGAATTTTTTTATTTCCTAAACAGATACAGGGTAATTCTGGTCGTACGCCCGTCACCCCGTGGCGAGGACAACACTTCGCAGTGCCCATCGAATTTTATGGCTTTCGACCCTCGAAGGGGTTCGAGTGCCTATTAAGAACTGAGCAATCTTCGACTCCCGCATTTCTCATCAGATCTTTGCAAAAACGAACCACATCGATTCCTTATGTTTCGCCGATGAAACTGACACCAAGAACGACGTAGTTCAGGCCATAATGAAGGAAATTCCATGGAAACTCCATTTATATCATTTCAAGCTGCCTTGACTTGGTTAAAAACAGTCCGATTTACATGAAATTTGGTATGATCGTTATCGGAAAAACATAAGGAATCCATTGATGCCACTTTCATATCGATGCGATAAAGAATAAAGAATTATTTTATTTCTGAAACAGATATCAACCCTCGGCCGACCGTAGCGAATTGAGGTCGGCGTCCCACAGTCATGGGGTGAAAATGTGAAATATCCATTACAACGTAGTAAGAAATTCTTCATTCTTTATCGTATCGATATGAAACTGGCACCAAAACATTCCTGGCGTTCTCCCGATTGGGATCATACCAAATGTCATGTAAATCGGACTACGTTTACCCAAGGAATACAAATTGCAAATTACGTCGTTCTTGGTGTCAGTTTCATCGGCGAAACATAAGGAATCGATGTGTGTCGTTTTCGCAAAGATCTGATGAGAAATGCGCGAGTCGAAGATTTCTCACTTCTTAATAGGCACTCGAACCCCTTCGAGAGTCGAAAGCCATACAATAGGGTGAGGCACTGTGGTTGTCCTTGCCACGGGGTACCAGACCGCCGCACCTCCTTGACGGGCGTTGCTTCCGAATTACCCTGTATCTGTGTAAGAAATAAAATAATTCTTTGTTCTTTCTCGTATGGATATGGAAGTGTCGCCGATGGATTCCTGGGAATTTTCCGATGAAAATCATTACAAATATCGTGCAAATTGGACAACTTTTACATAGGGAGTACAAATAGCTTGTGTCAAAGTAGTCCGATTTGCATGATATTTGGTATGATTTTAATCGGCGGAACGCCAGGAATCCATTGGCATCACTTTCCCCTTCGATACGATGAAGAAAGGAAGCAAACATTTGATATCCTGAACATTTCTCACTTCTTAATGATATTCCAAACCCTTCGAGGGTCGAAAGCCATAAAATTCGATGGGCACTGCCGGGGTGTTGTCCTCGCCACGGGGTGACGGGCGTACCTCCAGAATTACCCTGTATTTGATCTGTTTAGGAAATAAAATAATTCTTTATTCTTTATCGTATGGATATGGAAGTGTCGCCGATGGATTCCTTGGGGTTTTCTGATGAAAATCATATCAAATGTCGTGTAAATCGGACAACTTTTACATTGGGAATACAAATAGCTTGTGTCAAAGTAGACCGATTTGCGTGATATTTGGTATGATTTTCATCAGAAAAACATAAGGAATCCATTGGCGTCACTTCTCTTTCGACACGACGAAGAAAAGAATTTCTTAATACGCTGTAATGGATATTTCACCCTCGACTGCGGGGGCTCGACCCCAATTCGTTACGTTCGGCCCAGGATTCGTACCTTTTTCCGGAAAAAGACATAAAAATCGGGTGAGGCACTGCGAAGGGCAGCCCTCGCCATGGTGTATCAGGCCGCATCTCCTTTACGAGCGTCGGGCGACTCCCTCCCGAGAGGAGTACGATTTACTTTAATTATAGTACATGTGTGTTTTGTAATTAAGTGTTTCTATCGTCTCCTGAATTCAATAACTTGAGATCCCGACATCTACGGTCCTACAATCCACCGGCAATACTCCTCGTGGAGAGACACAGGAAGAAAAGGGGTAGCCCGCTGTCGTCGCGTGGTCCTCTCGAGTATAAACACGAGCTTCGATATCAAAACAAAAGCATGCGTTGACGTATTCCGTGCGAGAGGAGGTGGGCATTGGGGAGGAGGTATTGCTGTGAAGAGGGCCTCTTCAAGAGAGCAGCCGTTTGTGAGGGATGCAAATCCGATTGGTTCTAATACAATCTGCTCCCTATGGTTGAAATTTAGTCTAGCAACTTTCACACCTCCTAACCTAACCAATCCAACTTGCATCCCTCCCAAAAGAACCGGCCATCCGAGCGTAGAAGCAAGTGCGAAATAAAAGTAAGGGTGCGCTTCTCGATACCGCAGATGTACCTACCTAAGTAGCATTTCTGACGGAAAAGAATTGTCCAGCCTTTGGGCCTGCGTAGACCTTTGGCAGGTAGGTATCTATTACAACAGGCAAGGCCACCCGTGGCGCCTGTAAGACCGTCCCCAGTCCTTGCTATTCCAGAGGGTTTTCTTCCAGTGAAAATCAGTAAATTTGCAAGTGCAATATCTTAAAAACCAGTGGAAATTAAGTGTATACATTAAAGCTTATTGAATTTGTCTTGGAACGCACTATCAACTCAGGATTTCAAAAAAAATAGTTCCATTTGAAAAACCGAACTTGACCATCGTATCTTTTAAAATAATAATCGAAAACAAAATTCGTTCGGGCTAATACGTTGGCGCCCTCGAACCATGCAATGCACTATTTTTTTTATATTTTTATCGACAATACTTTAAGAGATATCGCGCTGTCCAGTCTTAGGTGGGACACCCTGTAGTTTCCCTCTTTCGTTTGAGGTTTCTATATCTATAACCATTTTAACTACCGCTATTGCGTCTACTGTTCCTCTCCTTCTCCTGAATCCCATATGCGCATCGTTTAATATCCCATTTTCCATTTGTTCTTCTAATTTTCTCCTTAGAATTTCCATGCATATCTTATAATCCGTGTCCATCTAAGTTATGCCCCTATAGCTCTTAACCATTTCCCTTTCTCCTTTTTTTTTTTTTTTTTAAATACAGAACTTACTATTCCTTCTTTCCATTCTTCCGGAAAGTCCCCTTTCTTCCATGTTCTGTTTATCACCTTTGTTTGATTACCTATATTTATGAAGATGATTGCGACCTCGATGTTGAATTAAGATATAATTTAAATGCAGGAGTTTAAATTTTAAGTCTGTTCGGATTTTAATATCTTACATGATTTGAGTTGAAATCGACGTGAGCCAGATCGGTTTCTATCTATATTTACCTAATAAATTTTTATACAAAAGGACTTAATTTGTAAATTATTTTTTGCTATATTCAATAAAAATTGGAATTTTATGTTCATTAAGAATAGGTGTTAACCCTGTGATAATTGTTGGTTGGGCTTCAAATTCTAATTATTCAATATTAGGACCGATTGGGTCAATTTCACAGTCAGTTTCTTATGCAGTAAGTTTATTTTTAACAATATTTTCTGTAATTTTATTAATTGAAAATTATTCATTATTGGATTTATATAAATTTCAATATTATATTAAATTTATTTTAATTTTAATTCCAACACTACGACAAGAAAATCGCGGATAGTTCTTTTAAAATCGGAGACCTATTGCACGACAAGACGCGAGCGGTCAAAAACTAACACCTGCGTGGATAGGCTCTAACACGTTTCAAAACACGCACGATAATAATAATTACAGTATAGAGGGCGACGAACAATCCGCGTTCAGACAAACACTTCATAGAATAGGGCAGTAATAGGGAAATGGTCACAGTATTGAAGGAAAGTAACGGTACACTAACAATTACATATAAGGATAAGACTAAGAAAGGTAATTTATTGAAAAAGATGGTAAATAAGCGCACAACTAGGCGTCGTCGTCCCAGCCACGTAGGGCGCAGTCGGCCTCCAATAACGACCACAGTCGAGGCCGCGGATCAGGCCGAACGAAGATGTCCCCATGACGTTCTACACAAAAAAAAAAAACAATTGCAAGACTATTACTACACGCACGGAAATAGAAACAATAAGCAGATCTACAATCCCCGATGCAATAAGACACTCACCAAATAGGACCCTCAGACGTCATGAGTCTTCGTCATCCTCCCAGAATTCTGCATGCTGGAAGAATCGGTGCCAGTGCACCCGAACAACCCATACGTCAATTCAACGTTTGGATACAGCGAAGAAATAAGAATACCCATACAACAGCAGGATTTATACACATTGCCGTGTGAAAGTTTCCTCTACGTGGAGGGAAAATTGAAGATAAATAAGCCAAACGATACATTAACGGTGACGTTGGGAAATAATTGCATGGCGTTCTTATTTGATGAGATTCGATACGAGCTGAATGGCGTGGAGATTGATCGCAACAGAAACGTTGGAATAACTAGCACCCTTAAAAACTATGTATCGTTGACATCTAGCGAAGACAAAAATATGGAGAATGCCGGATGGGGCTTGAAAAGACGCGATGGGTCAATATTGAAAAATCATTTCAATTTTTGCATCCCACTCAAATATTTGCTGGGATTTTGTGAGAACTACAAACGCATTATTATTAATGTGCGTCACGAATTGATTTTAATACGATCGCGCAACGACAATAATGCTCTAATAGGATCGCCGATGCTGGAACCAGAAATTGAATTACTTAAAGTGCAGTGGCGGATGCCTCATGTGACGCTGAACGACGTTAATAAGCTATCCTTGCTACGTGCTTTGGAACGTGGGCAAAACCTGAGCATTTGTTTTCAATCGTGGGATCTGTACGAGTATCCTCTCTTACAGAGTACAACCAAGCATTCGTGGGCCGTGAAGGCATCTGCACAGCTGGAGAAGCAGCGAGTTATTATCCTTGCTCTACAGACTGGTCGAAGGAATGTGATGAGCGAAGACGTTACTAGGTTCAACAACTGCAAATTGACCAATGTAAAACTTTTTCTCAACTCGGAATTTTACCCATACGATGACATGAACTTGGACTTTGACAAGAATAAGCATGCCATTGTTACGCGTTCGGTAGTGATGGTAGGCGTGGAGTCCGGATAAACGGTATCTAAGGACGATCTAATCGGAAGAATTTCTACGCGCGTTACAGTACAATTTAATATTTAAGGAAACTTTTGATTGTTAGTATTGTGGATCTAAAATCTAGTCCTATACAGGACTCGCACTAAGTGACTATCAGGGTTTTGTAGGCTTCTCTGTAAATAACTACTGCTCGAGCGTGAACGTTCAAGAGTGAATAATCATTCTCTTTATTCAATTTTTCTTTTATATCAGTTGTTAGAGAGGCTGAGGAGCCAAGAGCGTACCCAAAATATTGGCTAATGCCAATATTGGCCCTCCGTTACCTCCAACAATCGCATTTGTTTTTGAACAAAGTTTAAAATTAATTTTACATGAGGCGGCGCTAGCCTATCGACATACAAATTATATAATTAGGGGAAACAATGAGCAACTCACCCACTCTATCGATCAATTTTATATTGTACGGATTTCGTTAACGCTCAATAGAACACTTGTTCTGTGCCTGGGAAAGAAAGAATCACACTCACTCACGATATTGGCGATTACACATAATAGCAATAGTTAAAATAAAATTAAACACAAAGGAATGAGATCTAACTGAAGGTTGATCTCAACGCGATTAAATAAGATAGTGTGAAAAGTATTAAGCAAATATAAAACGCAGAATTATAATCATGGAAACGATTATTTGGTTGAACAGGGTGAAGTTAATACTATTTAACGTGGAAGGTTGAGTCCATTCACTATAAACTTCGGAATCTCTGGCTCGAAATAGAATTTTGAGTTAAAGAAAGAAATTACGATCCACGGACACCTTGTCACGCACCTCGCGACTGTACGACAAAGAGTGATCTCCGCTTCGCGAACTCGGGCGCGTCCAGCCGCGAGGACCGCTCCGAGATAAGCTGACGCTGCAATCCTGCCCCAGCAACCAATGCAAGACATCATTAGGTGTTCGCCATCATACATTTACGTTACTGATCTTCTAACCACTCTGATCATAACTTCAAAACGGAGTCCACTCTCCCTATCGTCACCATCATTCGTTCTTATGCTTAACAGATCTTGTTTCTTGCGACGGTCGGGAGTACGCTCGACAAGGTTTTCCCAGAATGCTTGAAGCATTGTTAAGCCGCACCCCCGCCGCATTTGATGACTTTTACAAGACATGAGAACCACTGACCATTTCCGAACGTCTTCTGAGAACGGTGCTGACGCGTCAGCACGGTTCCACGATCAGAGTATCGCGCAGCGATTAAGTGTCGCGACGACGACAGTACTAGTACCGGAGGTATCTGTTTTCGGGGATAATTTATTATTATTCATTAAGCAAGAGTGCGCTCGACGAGGTTTTCCCAGAATACTTGAAGCATTGTCAATGCGCCCTACGTTAGTCAATGAGAAACAAAAAAAAAATTAAATTATATATTTCGGTACGCAACACCCCTCCCTCCTTAGAAACGTCGTCGTCCCGACGACGCGATAGCGACGGGGCACCGCCGACCCAACCATCGAGACGGTATGCGAGAGAGATGATCCCCCCAGCGTGTAACGAGGGTTTCCCAGAGTGCAGAATTTGCACTGTCACACACTAGGAGTCATTCACCAGGAAATATCCGCGCGGGGTGATCCTATTATACGTTATTGTTAAGAAGGTGTTCTTCCGGTCCCTTTTTACGGGGTACGCCTGGGTTTCACCGAGATACAAATACAATTTACTGCTCCTGATGGGGACAGTATTCCCTGCTGATATTACGGTGGCCCGAGTTATCCGGTTACATCCCTCGATATTGATATATTCAACATCAACGGCGTGCTCCAGAAAACCACATATGTCCAGGTCTGTGACCCCCAAATTGTCGCGGGCATCTAACCGTTTTAGTTGGCCTAAACGAGCCAGAAATGTTGCTTCAGCGTCAATGTACATGCTGTTCATCATTAGTTCCTCACATTGCGTGAGCTCCCCAAGGGGTGCAAGCTCTGCGCCTCTTATAGACATGCAAGAGCTCACATTTAATCGTTTTAAAGATCTCATGTGAGCTCCCATGGCCTGGACTACATTGCCGTTAACCCACCTGCAGAGGGCTACGCTTAGCGAGGTGATATTTTTAATTTTGGCAATGAAATTTACGGCAGCGATGGTTAGTTCCGGTGATACAAATATCATCTCCAATTCTTCCGTCTCACCTATGAGCGGAGATTGGTCAAAATTAACGGTATCAAACGTCAACTGTTTAAGAGTTTCGGGTAATTTCTGGTTTCTTGTCAAGGCTGTAAGTGTGCCGGAGGATCTGAGCCCAGGGCACCGTGATATCTTTAACTCTTTTAAATCCGTGTACAACGCTAATACCGAGGAGATGGAAGCATCTTTGAGGTTTTCACAATTTTCTATTTCTAAATTTTTCAACTCGAAACCCATTTCCAGCGACTTCCCCGTAAAGCTATTATTTTGTATTGATAGGTGTCGCAGGCTGGTCATTAATTCCGACAGATATGGGTCAACGGGCCCCTCGCATCTCCTCAACGACAATGATTCCAGCGTCAGCCCCTTCCCCAAAGCTCGCAGCGCCGATGGGCGAATCGTTACGGCTCTTAGATCTAAGGTTTTAAGATTAACACAGCTATCGCAAGCTATGGCTAGCACTTGAGGTTTCAGGGTGTTAGCCAGGGTTCGATCAGAAAGAGAGATGTGCGTTACGTATCGCCCGCAACGCTGAAGCATCCAATAGAATGCCTCTGTCGAGATGGGCTTTCCATTCCATTCGTTGCTCCACCTCCAATCCTCCAGGTCGACGGCCGTCGTTCCTCGGTGAGACGCCAAACTCGCTCTTCTCCACAGCCGCGAGACCTGCTCCATCCTGGCTCGATCTTTGTACGGAAGCAACGCCGCAATGATAGCCACGCACTCCTCCGGCAGCACGGACGCGCCCCAAGGCTTGATGACCAACCCCCCGAAGGGATCTGAACCCTGTGAATCAGCTGGCGCTGTGTTGGAAAAGATCAACGGCGCCTCATGCCAAGGATCCGCGAGAGAGATCTTCAACTTCCGCTTATGGCACAGGATTGGTTGAGCAGCTGCAGCCTCCACCACTAGGATAGCCTGTTCCGGGGTAGCGAAAGTGATGAACGCCACATTCCCGGAGCTCTTCCTCCGGACCACCGCATGAATTGGGCCGAACGGCTCGAACACCTTGAGTAGGTTTTCCTTCCTTGTGTAAGAAGCCAGACGGGACACAAATATCCTACGAGTGTTAGGTCTTGTAGCCATGATATACCTGAAGATGATACAATACGTATAAACATCATAAAAGCATTATGGGACGACACACAGTATATACATCTAGCCAGTTTGCCAGCTATTGTTGCTGAGGTAATAGAGGTCTGATTATCTGTATCGATTCCAAAGGCTGCTCGTTTGTCTCATGGGTAGCCTCAGACGGAGAATATTTCTGTTTTACGAAATTATTCCGGAATCTTATGATAAAATTGTAGATGTAAGTACGTGACAGGTAGAGCAAAAGCAATAGAACCACTGCAATTTGAGCGAGGTATGATCCATATGTCAAACGCAAATGATGTTCCCTCTCACGCCTTTGGTGTCCGATGATTTCTAGTCTTTCCTCTACTTCCCGGAGTGAGTTGTCCGTATCAACCTTCCATGGCAATAATTCCGGGTGCCCCCTGATGACCTCATGGGTTGCCGTATATTCCTCCAGGGGTGGTACCAATTCCGTGATATTTAATCGCAAATTTGGCTGATAATAATATTGGTGCTTATCCTGAACGATCCTCACTCCCGTTAACGTGGTTGTTCGCGTTCTTGCGGTGCAGTCGGGATGTAATTCTAATATTCCGCTGTGCTCAATCATAACAATTTGACTTTTTCTTCCAACGCAAACTACCTGAAGAGATTCTGTTTGATCCAGAGAATATAGCCAAGCGCCTGACACTTTAAGCTTCTCCCAGTATTGCTCGTGATATGTTGTCATCCGAATATTACAATTTTGGAAAACATCTTCTTGTCGCCCAGTCCCCAGCAACAGCTGAAGTTCGCAGGATTTCGAATTTTGTACTTCATATAGAGGTGTTTCTGGTTGACACAAGAAATGATCATGTGGTTTCAGACAAGAACTCAAGAATCCGTCATCAACGAGGAAATATGTTCTGAGGTCCGTGCTCAATCTTATATTCCTTGCTCGTGGCATAAGGTATGCGGATGCGGTAACATTTGAATTTATAATTTGTTTAGTCGGCCAGGAGTACGCACGATAGAGTTCATATTTAATCCGGTCTATTAATGGTATATGTATTGTGACTATAACCTTTCCGTGATAATATCCTAAGTCCACCGTAGTTAATTTTGACAATTCTTCGATTCTGCGTACATACATAGGAAGTTCGTAGCCCGTAACAGATTCTTGTATCTCCCGCAAAACGGTTCCCAGTCTGGGTCCACCAAGCAAGGATGGATGCAGTTTGCCCTGACGAGCTGCTACTATGGCCGTCATAAAAGTTTGGATTCCATTGATATAATGATTAAGAGAAATTTCTACGGAATTAGAATATTGAATTAAGGCCAACGAATAATTTAGTGTTTTGAATGCACCCTGTGCTTCAATTATTTTGTTTATTTCAAGCCTGTTAATATCAATTTTGTTTGCTAGTTGCTCTATTACTTCATGCGTTTGATGCAGATCACTCATGACTATGTGAGTTTGATTTTTAACGATTTGAGTTATAACGCGTTCATAATCATACAGTCTATCAATTTCCCGGTCAAAATATTCGGCATCCTCCATGTTCAGTGTACCAAACAAAGAACGACTCAACGAACCTATGAATCCGAGCGGAACGCTTCGGCGAACTATCGTTTTCGGAGATTCTACATTATTTGAAGGTGATGCGGTGATTTCAGAGATTAGTTGTTCTGCTTCTTTGTGCAGGTGCAAAACCTCGGTCACTCTGCCCCTCAAATACCCTATTCTTAATAGTGAAGTACATTCCGTTTTAACAACAAGCGATAAACAATTTTGATAAACGGTGTCCAAGGATTCATTCTCGTGTCCCCAATCTTTGCTAATTCGTTGGGTGTCAATGAATAATGCTACTCGCCAATCTGCTCTCGCGAATTCTACGCTGCTTTCCCTCTCGTAGTACAGTCCCGGGTTGGAAGGCATCCGTGTGACTCGGTAGTCTCTCAGGCCGTTATCAGGCTCCACCATAGGTTTACCCGTGGTTATAAGGCATGCCCAGATGATTACCCAATTTAACCGATACAGCTGCAAGTCGCCCATTGTTTCCCCCTAGACCAATACCAATTTATCCGGGTGTTTGGTAAAAAGTTTTCCCTTGTCGTCCTTTAATACAATGCCTCTTCCTTCTAAGACTCCGACAATCCTGTATGGACCACGGTAGCGTTCACCAAATTTTCCTCTTTTGGGTTCTACCAGGACACGTGCCATGTCCCCCACCTTTCCTTTAAACGGACGTGCCGATTTATCGTAATATAATTTGGACTTTTCCTTAGCTTTAATCAAATTATTGCCAGCTAATGTTTGCATTTCGGAAAGGCGTATTATTAGGTCTTGCAAGTATGAATTATATATTGGTAGATTTTCATTTTCGTCTTGAAAGGAATTTGGAGAACGAGCTAGTTTTCCAAATACTAACTCATATGGTGTAAAATTAGTGGCTTCGTGAACTGAGGTATTGTACGAAAACATAGCGAAAGGTACCAAACGATCCCAGTCGTCGTAGTCTTTGACATAATGACTGATATATTCCGTTAATACTATATGACTTCGTTCTAAAGCTCCATTTGTTTGGGGTCTATATCCTGATGTACTAACATGACGAATTTTGAAAATCGTTGCCAGCTGCTGCATTAACTTATTAATGAAACTAGTACCCCTATCGGTTAAAATCACTCGAGGCGCCCCATATTGCAATATTAAATTTGTGGTTAATGCATGTGCTACCGTTTCCGCCTTGATATCAGGAATAGGTACAGCGATACAGTATTTGGTTAAATTATCCTGCATAGTGAGGATATGACGGTTTCCGGATGATGAGGTCGGAAGAGGTCCTACAGTGTCAAGCGCTATTTTATCAAAAGCCTCTATCGAGGTGTCAGTGATTAGCATTGGTTCTCGAGTTTTTGCTCTCACTAATTTTTTACTCTTACAGCTATTGCAATTACGGATAAGGTTTTGGACATCATTTCGTAGTCCTGGCCAGTAAAATTTTTCTCTAATTCTAAGATACGTTTTCGTTACTCCCTTATGTCCGCCAATTAATCCTTCATGAAATTCTGAGATAATGTTCTGACGTATGGGTTCCGGAGGCACTCGAATATTTCCATAACAAATGATTACTTTAATTCCACTGCCTTCGAAAATGTGTGTTAGTAAAGATGTTAAAGTATGTTGAGGAAGCTCGTCTAAAAAGTCGCCTGAGTGTGAAATTCTAAAGGACTGGACACTGGATTTAATTAGTATATTCTTTAGGTTCAGTAAGCCTGATGTTAAGTTCTTTACACAAATTTTGTCTCCATGTAATTGTTTTACTACTACGCTAAAAACCCTGTGCTTCCCTCGTTCCGTAATTAATACTTGCCCTACTTTTGGTTTTGCTAGTTTCATATCATCTGAATTGATGATATCCAAATCAGACAACAAGTTACCAATTGGCGTTATTAATTCGCAATCCGATGACATAAAGTGAACATAATGAGAACGAGAGTACGTTAAATTTTCCCTTGTCATAGATACAGTTTCACTATCTCCGTATGGTAATTCAGGAAAATCTATGGGCTTGGTAGTTTCTAGATCCGGTGGTATATCTTCAGTTATCGTTATACCAGTTGAATGAAAATTTTGTGAATTTTGTGGTATAATTCGTCGAGGAATAGGTATATTTGATTTTAGAGGAGTTCTCCCTCCCTCCTTAGAAGATCGATTACTTAAATGGTGTGGAAAAGGTGTAGAAAGTGCCAATGGTCTAGTTGTTGAAACAGGTGTGGGGATGGTAGTTTGATAGGTTGGTTTGATGATTTCTGATCTATTCGAGGGAGGAGTTATATTCAATTCCGTATCTTCCGGGATAACTTTAAGTGAAGGTGCTTGTAGCGTGAATTTGCTAGTAGAAGATATGCCTCTCGAATTTCGTATTAAGTCTTCAATATGCCGATTCCGAACAGCATCCTCCTCCGCCTCATCATCGGAAGAGTCTGATTCGCCCGAAACCGCTTCTACAGGTTCTGAAACAATTTCTCCTGCAACGGTGTCCTCTTGAAACTCTATTGGATCTTCCTCTTCATCCACGAAACTGACACCTCTTTCTCGCATGGATTCATCAAACCTTTTGAAAGATTCCAGAAGGTCCTTTAATTCGATAGAAAAATCTGATGTTTTATCTGGTACAGAAACGTCATGAATTTCAGGTACATTTACTATGATGTCCCGTGCCTCTGAAGGATTAACAGCGACGGCGGTCTCCTCCTCTGGAACATTAGGATTTTCCAGTATCCCTGTTCCAGGATAGTATTCTAGATTAGGAAAAACACTCTTTCGCTGTCTGAGAATCGGAGGATCGTCGGTAGACGATCCTTCGTCCAAAGAGGTTGAAGGGTTCACGGTTTCCAACGAGGTAGTGGGTTCAGTTATCGCCATGCTAGGAAGTTCGGAATATTTTGAAGGTCCTGGGATTGATTGTTTGGTAGCCAGTGGTAATTTGGAGCGGGTTCTAGTAGCAATAGCACTCTGATCAAGTGCTATTGGTCGTTTTACCCTCACCTTTGATCCCACTGGTCTTCCCAATATTGGAATTTTTGATTGGCTAACGGGTGTTGACTGAGCCACTGAAGGTGTTGGTGACTCTATGGTCTTTTCACTTTCTTTGAGTGGAAACAATTGTTTCTTTTCTAAATTTGTGCCCTCATCTGAATCGTCAGAGGATTCTGTCAAAGTTTCATTCACCGGATTTCGCGATAACGCGTCTGCATTTGTATTTAATTTACCGGACTTGTGAACGAACATATTCATAATCCCGCAATTTCAATCTCCATCTTACTAATCTCTGACCAGGATCATTAATAGAATTTATCCATCTCAAGGGCTCATGATCGCTAACTAAAGTGAATTTACGTCCATAAAGATAAGGTCGGAAATGTAGCACTGCATATAGTATCGCTAAACATTCTTTCTCGGTAGTAGAATAATTTTGTTCGGGTTTTATTTACATTCTGGACAGGTATGCTATAGGTAAATCGTGACCGTCTTTCTCCTGGCTCAGGACTGCACCAATTGC
The DNA here is from genome assembly GCA_944738655.2 of Andrena hattorfiana. NCBI lineage: Eukaryota > Metazoa > Arthropoda > Insecta > Hymenoptera > Andrenidae > Andrena > Andrena hattorfiana. The sequence goes on along the minus strand of OX122895.1, from coordinate 16,700,252 downwards.
GTAATCAGATGCATCTGTTGTTAGAGTAAATTGCTTTTTAAAATCAGGATATTGCAGTATTGGGCGAGTGCATAACGCTTTTCTTAGTTTCCTGAAACTATCTTTTTGTTCTTTACCCCAGACAAATTTAGCATTCTTTTTCAATAGTTCGGATAATGGTTTTGCTATGGCAGAAAAATCCTTTATAAAACGTCTATAATAACCCACGAGACCCAAGAATTGCCTAATATTTTTAGAATTTTGAGGACGAGGGAAATTCTTCACGGCCCTGATCTTGCTGGGGTCGGGTTTGACTCCATCCTGCCCGATGATATGACCTAAATAAGCTACTTCTGTTCTCAAAAATTCGCACTTATCAGGTTGAAGTGACAACTTGGCATCTGCCAATCTATTGAATAAACGTCTAATTTTCTTCCCGTGTTCTTCTAGATTTTTGGTATAAACTACGATATCATCCAAATATACGAAAACCTCCGTTCCTTGCAATCCACGCAGTACTTGGTCCATTAATCTTTGAAATGTTGCCGGAGCGTTCTTAAGACCCTCTGGCATGCGTTTATATTGGTAATGACCGTTTGGCGTTGAGAAAGCCGTCTTCAAACCATCTACCGGATCCATTTCAATTTGTTGAAAACCACTAGCTAGGTCAAATATTGAAAAATAACGCGCCTCTCCCAATTGGTCTAATATATCCGTAATATTGGGTAATGGGTAAGCATCTCCAATCGTTTTTTCGTTCAATTTGCGGAAATCTATTACTATTCGCCAACGTAGGTTACCTTTTGCGTCAGGTTTCTTTGGCACGATCAAAAGCGGAGAGTTAAATAGAGAATTTGAGAATTCTATTATTCCTTTACTCAATTTAGCGGAAATTTGCTTAGCTATTTCCTCTTTGTGTACCGGGGGAAATCTGTATTGTCGCGTGTCTATCGGAACATCGTCGACAGTAGGAATTTTGTGTTTCATATTCGGTGTAGCTTGCAAATTATCACCGGGCAAATTAAATAATTCAGGAAATTCCTCAACAAGATCAATCACGTGACCTACCTCCTCATCATTCAAATGAGACAGACGTAATCTTTTTACTATTTCATCTACTCGGTTCGTTACAATTTCTGAGGATTCTGAATCCGAATCAAAATCTTTTTCCTCTGGCAAGCTATAGTGCTCAAATGGAATTAGTTCTTGTGGTGAAGTTTCGATATCAACATCCTCTGTCAATGTATTAATTGCTAGGACATGGCACTTGCCCTGATCATTTACTGATACAACGGCTTCGCCGATATAAACTCCGTTTATTGTATCGATCTTTGGTAAATATCCCTCTTTCAAGTCGCTATTTATGACATCGATGGCAATTGGCTGTCTGCCTCGAGCACTAATTCGTAAAATGTGAGGTTTATAATTCAATCTATTTTTTGTTAAAGGTTCCTCCCCCACAAAACGTATAGGTGTAATTGGATCTGACTGAGTAACTAATGTGTTATGAGCAAATGATATCTCCGCTTGTTCCTGTCTTAAAAATTCCTTTCCTAATATACCGTCAGCTCGTATCGGGAAACAAGATTTTACAACGTGAAATCTAATCGGTTCTAATTGCAATGTGATAAAAGTGGTTCCTAATGTTTCTGATGTTCCCGACGTAATTCCTGAAAGGGTTGCTGATTCGTCAAGTGCCACTATCGTGTCCTCAAATAGTGCGTCTAATTTAATTACATTCGTATCTGCCCCTGTGTCTACCAAGAAGTGTGCGTGTCCGGACCGCAATTTGTCTCCGGACATCTTAACCACCGGGGATTCGGTTTTTACGGATAACATTACTGAGTTCGCTTTAGATTCCTCGCGGTTGTGTGACGCTCTGTTGACGCAGGACTCATCGCCGCGTCTTCGTGACGAGTCGTCTGCGAGTTTAAATTATTGCTGTCTGTAGTTGAATTGATTTTACTTGGATGTGGCGAAGGTGGTCTACTTAAATATGGCGAACTTGGTCGATTCGATGCGTTTGGAGGTCTACTATTCAAATCATGAGGGTATGCTGGATAAGGTGGATAATATGGAGGAAATGCCATATGAGGGTAAAAATAAGGTGGGTAAAATGAATAGCTTGGATGCCCTTGATGATCAAAGCGTTGGCGATCCGGGTATCGAGGATAGTTTGTGTATTCAGATTGTGTAGGTTTGGGTGATTTTAATTTAACATCCTGTGTATCAATTGGATTCGGGGATGGCGATCGCGAACGATTTCCTTCACGTCTGGTTATTGAATAATTCTGGTAGTGTCTCGAAGTGCCATGATTATTGGAATTCGAATAAGATGGAGAAATTGGTCTAGAATTCGTGGAATAATTATTTTCCGCAAACGTTACTCGCGAAGTTTCACCGGACGGCAATATTCCAGATCTGATTCTGATTTCTGCCCTTCGCGCAAATTTTAATGCTCCTTCCAAATTTTTGGGATCGCGTGCGTCTACCGCTCGCGTGATTTCATCGGGCAACCCTCGAATAAAAGCTTCCAGAGTTACCTTTTTAATAGGTTCTAACATTTGTCCCGCATTTTCGGGGTATTTATCCTCTAAAACCGTTCTAGCTCCATTAAACAGTATATTTAGTCGGTCATGAAAGTCGTTAACAGTTTCCCCACGATTCATCCTAATATTCTCGATTTCATGATGATAATCGGGATAGGTTTTATCTGATCCGAATCTGGCTTTTAAATGTTTTATCAATTCATCCAGATTATTGAACGTTTTGCCCCATGTGCTATCTCTGGCGGCCTTTTGCAATTTACCTAGCACTGCTTTTAAAAACGATGATTCCAACGCGGGAGGAACAAAGATTGCGCCATTTCTAATATCTTGCAAAAAGTTTTTTAAAGGTATGTTTTTACCATCGTAAAACGGAATGTTTAAAGTACTGTGCTGAAGTGTGAAGCACTCCGCCATCGATGTCATCATAGCGTTTGAAACATTTAGATCAGTATTATTTCCAGAAACATTCGCGTTCGTGCCCGAAGCACCCGTTCGACCTGCTTCCGTCATTTTGAGTACCAAGTTTACCAACACAAGATCACATACAAAATTGGCAAATAAACAGTAGCGAATATGTCAAAATACAAAAAAAATAAATGATTGTATTTTCAAAATAAGGTTTGGAACGCCACCAAAATGTCCGACAATTGAACGTCACACTCGAACCTAGGAAAATAGATAAATTCACTGTTTCGAGAAACGAACAATCACTCAATGCACGATTTTATATCCTACCGCTGCCACCAGTTCTGTTACGCGTTCGGTAGTGATGGTAGGCGTGGAGTCCGGATAAACGGTATCTAAGGACGATCTAATCGGAAGAATTTCTACGCGCGTTACAGTACAATTTAATATTTAAGGAAACTTTTGATTGTTAGTATTGTGGTTCTAAAATCTAGTCCTATACAGGACTCGCACTAAGTGACTATCAGGGTTTTGTAGGCTTCTCTGTAAATAACTACTGCTCGAGCGTGAACGTTCAAGAGTGAATAATCATTCTCTTTATTCAATTTTTCTTTTATATCAGTTGTTAGAGAGGCTGAGGAGCCAAGAGCGTACCCAAAATATTGGCTAATGCCAATATTGGCCCTCCGTTACCTCCAACAATCGCATTTGTTTTTGAACAAAGTTTAAAATTAATTTTACATGAGGCGGCGCTAGCCTATCGACATACAAATTATATAATTAGGGGAAACAATGAGCAACTCACCCACTCTATCGATCAATTTTATATTGTACGGATTTCGTTAACGCTCAATAGAACACTTGTTCTGTGCCTGGGAAAGAAAGAATCACACTCACTCACGATATTGGCGATTACACATAATAGCAATAGTTAAAATAAAATTAAACACAAAGGAATGAGATCTAACTGAAGGTTGATCTCAACGCGATTAAATAAGATAGTGTGAAAAGTATTAAGCAAATATAAAACGCAGAATTATAATCATGGAAACGATTATTTGGTTGAACAGGGTGAAGTTAATACTATTTAACGTGGAAGGTTGAGTCCATTCACTATAAACTTCGGAATCTCTGGCTCGAAATAGAATTTTGAGTTAAAGAAAGAAATTACGATCCACGGACACCTTGTCACGCACCTCGCGACTGTACGACAAAGAGTGATCTCCGCTTCGCGAACTCGGGCGCGTCCAGCCGCGAGGACCGCTCCGAGATAAGCTGACGCTGCAATCCTGCCCCAGCAACCAATGCAAGACATCATTAGGTGTTCGCCATCATACATTTACGTTACTGATCTTCTAACCACTCTGATCATAACTTCAAAACGGAGTCCACTCTCCCTATCGTCACCATCATTCGTTCTTATGCTTAACAGATCTTGTTTCTTGCGACGGTCGGGAGTACGCTCGACAAGGTTTTCCCAGAATGCTTGAAGCATTGTTAAGCCGCACCCCCGCCGCTTACATTTGATGACTTTTACAAGACATGAGAACCACTGACCATTTCCGAACGTCTTCTGAGAACGGTGCTGACGCGTCAGCACGGTTCCACGATCAGAGTATCGCGCAGCGATTAAGTGTCGCGACGACGACAGTACTAGTACCGGAGGTATCTGTTTTCGGGGATAATTTATTATTATTCATTAAGCAAGAGTGCGCTCGACGAGGTTTTCCCAGAATACTTGAAGCATTGTCAATGCGCTCTACGTTAGTCAATGAGAAACAAAAAAAAAATTAAATTATATATTTCGGTACGTGACACCATCTTGTATCATATGTATACGCAATTCCATAGATCGTATTATGGACATAGTTGCAACGAGGCATTATTCACCGTGGCCGAATTTTTACAATTTGGTCCCCTCGTGGTAATTGATTGCTCGCGACAAAATGAGTCGATCAAGAATGGCACAGTGGAATGCGCATAGAATTCGAGTGTAAAGGGAATGTGCCGATAAATACTACGGCCTACTGTCTGATTCTACACGATCGGGTGGTTCAATACAATCCGCTGACAAACGTGGTGCGCAAAATCAATTAAATTGCCACGCCCTCTCCTGTGTCAAATTCATACAAAATTTCATCGTGAAAATCGAGATGCTTTACGAGAAGGACTGCATTCTCCCGTCTGTCTTGGAAGTGAGCGGACCTCTAAATTGTATCGATAATGGTCGCACCAACATTTGTTGACCTGCAAGGGTTCATCGTCGATGGAAGATTTGTCGTCAAGGAAGTGGCTGTCCTACGAATGGAAACAATTCTCTCGCACTATATTTTTGGGAGTTCGATGCCACAATATCTTCTTACGAAATCCGACAAATCGAGCATTCGGTGGTTGGTGGTAAAACATCATGGACTACGGTGGGACGATGGAGACGTTCCATCCTGTATGGCTAAACGGCTAATTACGAAAGCTGTAGCTGATGCGATCGACGAAGAAGATGACGCATCCCATATCGTATACGTGAAAGGGTTGCAGAAACGCGACTGGCTTGTGGATTTCCTCGATGAAAATACAAGACCGGACGTGGTCATTGAGACGCTGGACATTGACTACGAGGATATCAAATCTCTAAATAAGCTAAATGTAATTAATACTCTGCGATGTGGCAGACACGCAAAGCACTGTGCCATGCAAAATGTATTTAAAATATTCAACTGGTGTTCTAAACGCCAGAGAGAAATGCTTAAATAAAATATAATAAATTTTAATGTATAAAATGTTTTTCTTCACCCTCTCCAACCTAATCTCCTGCACATGATGTATGCTAGATTAAGACGATAGTTATAATTACGTAGAAGTGGTTTGATACACGTTCAGAGTGATACGATAGACGTTGAAAGTTACCATACACGTACAATACATGATCAAAGTGGTACCATACACGATCAAAGTGGTTCGATTCATGTTGAAAGTGGTTTAATTGATGTTGAAAGTGGTTCGATTGTGGTTGAAAGTGGTTCGATTGTGGTTGAAAGTGGTTCGATTGTGGTTGAAAGTGGTTCAATACATGTTCGATACACGATCAAGGTGGTTCGATTCATGTTGAAAGTGGTTCGATTCATGTTCGATTGATGTTGAAAGTGGTTCGATTGATGTTGAAAGTGGTACGTTAGATGTTGAAACAATGTGTTCAAAAGGGGAGCCTTTCCCCCTTTTCTTTCAACACAATATTCGACTAGATCATACCACTTTGAATGTGTATGGAACATGTATTGAGCCACTTTTATCGTATATCGAACGTGAATCGAACGTGAATCGTACCACTCTGAACGTGAATCGAACGTGAATCGTACCACTTTCAACATCAATCGAACCACTTTCAACATCAATCGAACCACTTTGAACGTGAATCGAACGTGAATCGAACGTGAATCGTACCACTTTCAACATCAATCGTACCACTTTCAACATCAAACGTACCACTTTCAACATCAATCGAACATCAATCGAACCACTTTCAACATCAATCGAACATCAATCTAACCACTTTCAACCACAATCGAACATCAATCGAACCACTTTCAACATCAATCGAACATGAATCGAACCACTTTCAACATCAATCGAACCACTTTGAACATCAATCGTACCACTTTCAACATCAAACGTACCACTTTCAACATCAATCGAACATCAATCGAACCACTTTCAACCACAATCGAACCACTTTCAACATCAATCGTACCATTTTAAACATCAAACGTACCACTTTCAACATCAATCGAACATCAATCGAACCACTTTCTACCACAATCGAACCACTTTCAACATCAATCGAACATGAATCGAACCACTTTCAACATGAATCGACGAACCACCTTGATCGTGTATCGAACGTGTATTGAACCACTTTCAACCACAATCGAACCACTTTCAACATCAATCGAACCACTTTCAACATGAATCGAACCACTTTGATCGTGTATGGTACCACTTTGATCACGTATTGTACGTGTATGGTAACTTTCAACGTCTATCGTATCACTCTGAACGTGTATCAAACCACTTCTACGAAATTATAACTATCGTCTTAATCTAGCATACATCATGTGCAGGAGATTAGGTTGGAGAGGGTGAAGAAAAACATTTTATACATTAAAATTTATTATATTTTATTTAAGCACTTCTCTCTGGAGTTTAGACCACCAGTTGAATATTTTAAATACATTTTGCATAGCACAGTGCTTTGCGTGTCTGCCACATCGCAGAGTATTAATTACATTTAGCTTATTTAGAGATTTGATATCCTCGTAGTCAATGTCCAGCGTCTCAATGACCACGTCCGGTCTGGTATTTTCATCGAGGAAATCCACAAGCCAGTCGCGTTTCTGCAACCCTTTCACGTATACGATATGGGATGCGTCATCTTCTTCGTCGATCGCATCAGCTACAGCTTTCGTAATTAGCCGTTTAACCATACAGTATGGAACGTCTCCATCGTCCCACCGTAGTCCATGATGTTTTACCACCAACCACCGAATGTTCGATTTGTCGGATTTCGTAAGAAGATATTGTGGCATCGAACTCCCAAAAATATAGTGCGAGAGAATTGTTCCCATTCGTAGGACAGCCACATCCTTGACGACAAATCTTCCATCGACGATGAACCCTTGCAGGTCAACAAATGTTGGTGCGACCATTATCGATACAATTTAGAGGTCCGCTCACTTCCAAGACAGACGGGAGAATGCAGTCCTTCTCGTAAAGCATCTCGATTTTCACGATGAAATTTTGTATGAATTTGACACAGGAGAGGGCGTGGCAATTTAATTGATTTTGCGCACCACGTTTGTCAGCGGATTGTATTGAACCACCCGATCGTGTAGAATCAGACAGTAGGCCGTAGTATTTATCGGCACATTCCCTTTACACTCGAATTCTATGCGCATTCCACTGTGCCATTCTTGATCGACTCATTTTGTCGCGAGCAATCAATTACCACGAGGGGACCAAATTGTAAAAATTCGGCCACGGTGAATAATGCCTCGTTGCAACTATGTCCATAATACGATTTGTGGAATTGCGTATACATATGATACAAGATGGCATGCTTATTCTTGTCAAAGTCCAAGTTCATGTCATCGTATGGGTAAAATTCCGAGTTGAGAAAAAGTTTTACATTGGTCAATTTGCAGTTGTTGAACCTAGTAACGTCTTCGCTCATCACATTCCTTCGACCAGTCTGTAGAGCAAGGATAATAACTCGCTGCTTCTCCAGCTGTGCAGATGCCTTCACGGCCCACGAATGCTTGGTTGTACTCTGTAAGAGAGGATACTCGTACAGATCCCACGATTGAAAACAAATGCTCAGGTTTTGCCCACGTTCCAAAGCACGTAGCAAGGATAGCTTATTAACGTCGTTCAGCGTCACATGAGGCATCCGCCACTGCACTTTAAGTAATTCAATTTCTGGTTCCAGCATCGGCGATCCTATTAGAGCATTATTGTCGTTGCGCGATCGTATTAAAATCAATTCGTGACGCACATTAATAATAATGCGTTTGTAGTTCTCACAAAATCCCAGCAAATATTTGAGTGGGATGCAAAAATTGAAATGATTTTTCAATATTGACCCATCGCGTCTTTTCAAGCCCCATCCGGCATTCTCCATATTTTTGTCTTCGCTAGATGTCAACGATACATAGTTTTTAAGGGTGCTAGTTATTCCAACGTTTCTGTTGCGATCAATCTCCACGCCATTCAGCTCGTATCGAATCTCATCAAATAAGAACGCCATGCAATTATTTCCCAACGTCACCGTTAATGTATCGTTTGGCTTATTTATCTTCAATTTTCCCTCCACGTAGAGGAAACTTTCACACGGCAATGTGTATAAATCCTGCTGTTGTATGGGTATTCTTATTTCTTCGCTGTATCCAAACGTTGAATTGACGTATGGGTTGTTCGGGTGCACTGGCACCGATTCTTCCAGCATGCAGAATTCTGGGAGGATGACGAAGACTCATGGGGTCTGAGGGTCCTATTTGGTGAGTGTCTTATTGCATCGGGGATTGTAGATCTGCTTATTGTTTCTATTTCCGTGCGTGTAGTAATAGTCTTGCAATTGTTTTTTTTTGTGTAGAACATCATGGGGACATCTTCGTTCGGCCTGATCCGCGGCCTCGACTGTGGTCGTTATTGGAGGCCGACTGCGCCCTACGTGGCTGGGACGACGACGCCTAGTTGTGCGCTTATTTACCATCTTTTTCAATAAATTACCTTTCTTAGTCTTATCCTTATATGTAATTGTTAGTGTATCGTTACTTTCCTTCAATACTGTGACCACTTCCCTATTACTGCCCTATTCTATGAAGTGTTTGTCTGAACGCGGATTGTTCGTCGCCCTCTATACTGTAATTATTATTATCGTGCGTGTTTTGAAACGTGTTAGAGCCTATCCACGCAGGTGTTAGTTTTTGACCGCTCGTGTCTTGTCGTGCAGTAGCACTTGGTCTCCGATTTTAAAAGAACTATCCGCGATTTTCTTGTCGTAGTGTTCGAATTAAAATTAAAATAAATTTAATATAATATTGAAATTTATATAAATCCAATAATGAATAAATTTCAATTAATAAAATTACAGAAAATATTGTTAAAAATAAACTTACTTCATAAGAAACTGACTGTGAAATTGACCCAATCGGTCCTAATATTGAATAATTAGAATTTGAAGCCCAACCAACAATTATCACAGGGTTAACACCTATTCTTAATGAACATAAAATTCCAATTTTTATTGAATATAGCAAAAAATAATTTACAAATTAAGTCCTTTTGTATAAAAATTCATTAGGTAAATATAGATAGAAACCGATCTGGCTCACGTCGATTTCAACTCAAATCATGTAAGATATTAAAAGTCGAACAGACTTAAAATTTAAACTCCTGCATTTAAATTATATCTTAATTCAACACCGAGGTCGCAATCATCTTCATAAATATAGGTCATCAAACAAAGGTGATAAACAGAACATGGAAGGAAGGGGACTTTCCGGAAGAATGGAAAGAAGGAATAGTAAGTTCTGTATTTAAAAAAAAAAAAAAAAAAAAAAGGAGAAAGGGAAATGGTTAAGAACTATAGGGGCATAACTTAGATGGACACGGATTATAAGATATGCATGGAAATTCTAAGGAGAAAATTAGAAGAACAAATGGAAAATGGGATATTAAACGATACGCATATGGGATTCAGGAGAAGGAGAGGAACAGTAGACGCAATAGCGGTAGTTAAAATGGTTATAGATATAGAAACCTCAAAAGAAAGAGGGAAACTATATCTGTTTTTCACGGATATGAAGAGAGCATTTGATTGATTGGAAAGGGAAGAAATTTGGAAAAAACTTTATGAAGAAGGAGTAGGCGAACAACTAAAAATACGGATACAGGAAATGCACGACAGAACTATATGCGCTTTAGGAATGAAGAAGGAACTGATAGGAAAGTTTTTTTTTAACAGGAAAGGGTGTTAGACAAGGGTGCCCGTTAAGCTTGACACTTTTCAATGTCGCATTTGCAGACCTGGAAAGAAGAAATGAGCAAAGAACAGGAAGGAGGAGTCGTAATAGATAGAAGGAAAATTTTAACAATTTCATACGCGGGTGATGTGTTAATGGTAAATAATGCACAGGGACCTAAGAATACGATAAAGAGATTCGAGAGATACATAAAGAAGAAAGGCTTGGAGTTAAATGTGTAAAAGTCTAAGATAATGATATGCAGGAAAGCAGGAGGAAGAAGAAAATAGGAAAGATTCCGTTGGAATGAAGAAGAAAGAGTAAGAGAACTGAAATATTTAGATTATAGAACGAGAGGGAGAGAACAACGAGGATAAACACCATATTAAGAAGGTAGTTAGGGCAACGAATATGATACTAGGAGAAGTATGGGGGGATGTATTGGAGAAAGATTATTCAGAGATGACTGAAAGAAGAATGAAACTGTTTGATGCGCTAGTTAGAAGCACCGTGGCGTATGGAGCAGCGATATGGGGATGGAGAAGGTATGAGGAAATAGAAAAATTGCAGGCGAAATACATACGATGGATAATGAAATTGGAGAGATCAACATCAACATATTGGCTGTTAAAAGAAACAGGAAGAGATGGCATAGCAATTAAAATGGGAGTAAGGGTAATGAAGTTTGAAGAGACACTAATAAACTCGGAAGAAGGATCGATACGATATGAATGTAGGAGAAGACTAATGAGAGGAAATGAAGTAACGAAAAAAGGAAAGAATGAGAATCAAATTCTTGGAAGGGAGAGGATGGTCAAACGAAGAATGGAAAAGAAGAAGATTAAATGGAGAAGAAGTGTGGATTAAAAATTAGAACAGATAAGTAATTGACATCCAAGAAGAAGAAAGACAGATGAAAGTAAAAGAGTCAAAGTTCCTAAGAGAATTAAAAGAGGTGGCAAGGAAACCAGGAGATAAGCCGAAATGCTTATGGGGGGGAAATGAAAAAAGGAGAGGAGAATTAGAAAGGATAGGAAGATTCATACAGGGTAGTGAAACAAGAACATGCAAATATTGGCTATTGAAAGAAGAAAGGGTATGTAAGAAAGAGGAAGAAACAGTGAAACACGCGATTGAAACATGTGAAGTAAGTTGAGAGAGTGGCAGGAATTGTGCAGAGGTAATTAGAGGAGAAGGGAAAAACTTGGCTATTCTACGGGAGATAATAGGGAGAAGGAAAAGATGGGAAGAACAGGAAAGTGATAAAAGAAGATTATGTAACATAGAATAGATTAGGAAACACTTGTGAAATAGAAAAAATTGTTAAGAGACAATAGGATGCATTAGAAGGGTGGGACTTACACTGACACAATCATGGGAATGAAATGGAAAGATTATTTGATCGTAAAATTGTAACACGAAAGTGGCAATAAGTTAAATTAAATTATTATTATTATTATTATATTTGTTGTTTTTATATTGCATTTTGATATCCTATTTGTATAGAGAGAACTAAAAAATGTTGAGAATAGTGCGATTTATTTAGAGATAAAGAATTGAGGCGATACAATAGATACGTAACAGTTTCGGCGAATATAGTCGAGTTATTTACTGTTCTGTGTAACTGAACACTCGGGTTGGTCACGAGAGCGCGAGTGTGTATGAATTTATACGAGGTGTTGTGGGAAGAGTATGTATGTATGATGTCGCGAAAAGTAAATAGGAAGTCCATCAGCTGTTCGAGAATGTTCAAGTTGTCTTGCGATTGATGTGAAGAAGAGAAAAAGAGAAGGAAAGAGAAGGAGGAAGAAAGAGATTGATAGACAGAGAGAGAGAGAGAGAGAGAGAGAGAGAGAGAGAGAGAGAGAGAGAGAGAGAGAGAGAGAGAGGGAGGGAGGGAGGGAGGGAGGGAGGGAGGGAGGGACGGAGGGAGGGAGAGTGGGAGGGAGGAAGGGAGAGAGAGAGAGAGAGAGAGAGAGAGAGAGAGAGAGAGAGAGAGTGAGAGATAGATGGTTCTGCCGAGACACTATTTATATTCTATTTTTATATTTTTTCTTTTTATATTTCTATTTTTTAATTAATGGAACAATATATAATCATTTTACATATATTACAATCTATTTACTTGTCTGTCCGCCTCCTTCACTCCTCACCAATTTCTATCGACTCTGCATAATTCTTTCTATGATTCTCGCCTCCAATTGTAAAGACGACACTACATAAGAAGTCTTTGTATTTCAAACTGAATACAGTATCATTTTTATTTAAACTTAAGCCATGTATAAGCTATGTGTATCCGCGGCTGCATCAAACTGCAGAAGATGTGAGGAAAAACTTTAAAACTTTTGTTAACGTGTTGTAACAGAGCGATGCTGCCTGCGAAACATTAGATACGCGTCCTGCTGCTAAAATCATACGTGATGGTGAATATTACGATAAGGATTATCTTATAGATTGCGAACTGGTAGCATGTGCCATCAATGATATTCTAGCTAATGCTCGTAGGAAAAAAAATGTTAAATTATATTACATTTCTATTTTTATTTTTATATTCTTTTAATTTTAAATAAATCTCTTAATCATATTATTTCTCTATTTACTTATCCGTCTTCCTCCTTCTCACCTCACCAATTTCTGCTGACACCACATAATTCTTTCTATGATTCGCGCCTTCTTCGCACCACCACATGACGTCATCCCGTACTGCTGCTCCAGAGGATTCGAATTACACGTGATCGCGCGATACGTTGCGATGTTAAATCGGAACGCTTTAGAATACTGTTAGCTTTAGAATGCTCGCTACATAATGGGTCGGATAAAATGTGTCTGTTTTCTACATAAAGGTTCGGTAGACCAGTGTGGGAGGGGATTAAAATTATTATTTCTCTGCGTTGGGAAAAGAATGTCTGTTGATATGGAAAAGATTCTTTCTGCTGACGCCATATAATTCTTTCTATGATTCGCGCCTTCTTCGCGCCACCACATGACATCATCCCGTACGGCTGCTCCAGAGGATTCGAATTACGCGAGATCGCGCGATACGCTGCGACGTTAAATCGGAACGCTTTAGAATACTGTTAGCTTTAGAATGAATGCTGCATAATGGTTCGGTAGATCGCTGATTCAAAAATGAATTATTATGCATTGGGGGAAAATTTCTGCTGCATATTCCCGAAGACGTGGTTCGTAAAAGAAAAGAACGTCGATCTTTCCCGATCTTTCCCGACAGCGTCCGAAACAATTTCGGATAAAAAATAAATTATTAAACAATTTCCGACGCATGTTGGTTTGAAAAAAAATCTTGGGGGCCGTCCCCTCCCTGGGTTAGGTCTGACAAATTTTTCGGGGTGGGCCAAAGTCTGAAAAAGACTTTTCGGGGGTCATTCCCTCCCTCTAAAAAATTTCGGGGACGGTGGGTCAGGTCTCCGCGGCGGTTCGGCCCGGAGTGATCCCCTCCGCGGTTGCGGCTTCCCCCACTCCGCGGCTCGTGCGTGCGCAACCAGTCTTCCACTCCCCGCAGGCCCCGCGCCCAGGTTTCCCTCCGCCGCGCTCCCCCGCGCGCCCTCGCTTCCCCCCGCCCCCGCGCTCCCCTCAGAGGACCTGGGTTAGAATCAGCATAGCCTTACTACTGTAGGCTAATTTATTTAATAAGATGTCACTGTTAACATTGTCAAAAGCACCTTGGACATTTAAAAACACTGCCAACGTGTCCCTTTTGTCAGAGAACCCTTCCTCGACATATAAGGTCAAGTTAATAAGATTATCAATACAGGAACGGCCTTTGCGAAAACCTGTTTGACTCGTTGGAAGTAAATTATTGTATTCAAGCCACCATTGTAACCTGTTGTTAACAAGAGTTTCAAAAAGTTTGCAGAAACAAGAGGAAAGAGCTATTGGACGAACACTTTTTTGTCTGATTTTTCGATAAAATGGATGTAAGATAGTTTCCATTCCAACGGATACTCACTTGTTGTGTATATTTGATTGTAAATGTCTAGAAGAATTAGTTTGTATTTTATAGGTAACATTTTAATAACTTCATAATTAATTCCGTCTAGTCCTGGAGCTGACTTAGAGTTTCGTGAGTTTAAGGCAATATTGAATTCAATTAGATCAAACTGTGCGTCAAGAAAGTCGTTGGAATTGCAGTGGGGAAAGTAGGCAGGGTCAGTAGGAACCCAAGGGGGGCTTATTTTATTAAGTGAAGTTAAAATTTGGTTTTCGTTTTGAAGGTTTTCCGTTACGCTCGTTACATTTGCTTTGGTCCACTTATTTTTTAAAATTTTTGTTCTATTCCAGGCAAATTTTATATCAGTGTGGAAGTTTATGGTTTTAACAAATTCTCTGAAATTTTCTTTTTTTTCTTTTTGAATAGTCTTTTAGTCTGAGCAACTACTTTCTTGTAAATTATCAAGTCAATAAGATTATTTGTACATTCTCATTTTTTATACGAAGCTCTTCTTAATCTTTTAAATTTATCGCATTCAGAGTCCCACCAGGGAACAGGGTTTCTGTGTGTGAGGCGGTTGACATTTCTCTTTTTAGGAGTGTTAGCTTTGATAGAATTCATTATCACATTAACAAAGATTTTATATTTCTCAATTGCTGGAAGTGTGTCATAAAATGGTGCGAAAAATTCAGGTCTTGTACCAAAAAGTGAGAAGATTATAACCATTTTATGTGCAGTCGTAAATCTAAACAATCCTATTTTTAAGGATGACAAATTTGGTTCGTTAACACGTTGAGCGCGGCGCCGATATTGCTGTCCTTTCCGCTCCGCCGGCAGCAAGCGAGCGTTCCTCTAATAACTTTAATACTGTCGGTCCCAGGGACCGACGCCGGCCACACGGAAAGTTCACCGCCGGTCCCTGGGGTCCGACGCCGCGCTCAACGTGTTAACATAACTTCATAGTAAAAATGTAAATTAAATTTTTAGAAACACGTATAACTTATGTTATAATATATATTGTATAAAATGGTTTTTGCATAAAAATTTTTTTTACTGTGTCAAAAATGCATTTTAATTTAATCATAATTTATTTTATTAATCCCTCCTTCATACAAACGTGGTGCAACATTATATTGTAGTAAACATTTTTGAAAGATTTTAACATATTATTTGTAAATTATGGATCAAATTAAACTGTTATAATAAGAAAACTATTATCAAAAGACGCGTATACAATAAAGTTGGTTGTTTGTACATTCAAGATTGCCATTCCAAGTTGAATCTTTGCAAAATAGTTGTGTTTTTGTTTCAATGTTAAATCTTTATTTAAATACGTAAGAGATTGAGCAATGTCTGATATTGATTTCGTTTTGCCAGAGAATGGACACTTAATTTCTATTAATTTGTTAGGTTTGTTATTTACATTTAAATTATATACATGTATGATACGTTCGCTTTATTAATAACTTTTAAATACAGGTGTGACTTATGTGTATAAATGGTTCTGCTAGTATTTGAATCTAGATTTAAGTTTATTAAAATAAGTTTTTGTAAGAAAGAAATGCAATTTAATTACGTTCTTTATCTAAAGGCTGTAAAATAAAATTATATTTTATTTATCAGACATATCTTTATATTGCTGTAGTTCTATTATATTTTCTTCTCCAAGTATTTGTTTAAAAAAATTATTCATATTAA
The DNA here is from genome assembly GCA_944738655.2 of Andrena hattorfiana. Taxonomy (NCBI): domain Eukaryota; kingdom Metazoa; phylum Arthropoda; class Insecta; order Hymenoptera; family Andrenidae; genus Andrena; species Andrena hattorfiana. The sequence goes on along the minus strand of OX122895.1, from coordinate 16,684,158 downwards.
TATGTAATCGTCTCCGGTGGTGAGGCGGTTACCGGTGGGACGGAGAAGGGATTAGGTGCCGACTCAGTCGGTATGTCCGGGTTCGGCGAATGAGTTGACGCTGGGTTACCAAGTAACAGTTCTTTATTGAGTGTGTTCGATGTTACAGATCTTCGGTGGTTGTACTAGTAGCGCGGCGGAAGAGCTCCGGTACTCGATCGGTTCGGCGGCGCGTCGGTTCGCGGCGGCGGCGACTTTCGGCGAGCGGTCAAGGAGGCAGGATGCGGAGTTTATTGAACGTTCTGCTCAGAATGGCCTTATGAGGCGCGTTCATGTGAGAGTCGTACGATAGAGTTTCAGAGTGCAATAGGGCTCCGGCCTAAAGGGCGCAGAGACACCTCTCTGACTTGGGTGAGGCGCAAGATAAATCTCGGCCGATTTCGGACGGAGGTTGTTATTGGTACAGTGGTGGCGATGGCCGAACACTGACACACCTCAGGGATAGCAAAAAGTGAGCGTCTTGTATTGCGTGAGGCCGTGTAGCGACATGCACAAGTGCCGCTGATTCCGCTCGCCGCGGCCTTTATATCGTGGGGCCGTACGTCTTTGCCCGCGAGAGCCGTCTCGGGGCCGCGGCCGCCTAGCGGCCGCGACGCGAACTAACCCGACTGTCTCGGTTCGTACGGCCCGTGAGGTGACTTCGTCACAAATATATTCCTCAGTATACTGTTGTCATTAATTTCGATGAAACAACATTACCTATATACGGTGAAAGCATTAGTAGTAGTCGGCCACCCTCTAATAGTCGACCACTTTGTTTATTTAGCTTAAAGAAATAAGTACTGAAATAAAGAATTTATTAAATGACAATTTTATATTATACTTTGAATTTCTAACTTTAAAATACGACAAAAAGCGCTCTTCATAGGTAAAAATAATAAATGCTTTTAAAGTGATTTGTAAACTAATTTTGATTCTACATGCGCCATTGCTGTTTTCCAACACGAGAAGCAGAAATGCGCTTTGAATAGAAACGACCAATGTAATTCAGTTCTATACATATTTTACTGGAAAATGATGCTATTTCACAGAAACAGCATCAACAATTTAGTATGCGCTTAAAAAATTAAAAAAAAAGAGACAATTTATTTATTTATGGGAGGTCGGTAACTGGACCATCATTCCCTTTCAATTTACAATAGTCGACCACAGCGGTCGACTTCTGAAGCTAACTGCATTCACAATGAACGCTAAAAATCGACCACGACGTAACTGTAATTTTTCTTAATTTAACCTCAGAAACAAAATGACAGAAACGAAAATTTAATTCACATTTAAACTATTCACATAACCTATTTTGAATTTTATATTAAAAGAAGGTAGTCGATTACTAGCTATCGGACCGGTCGACTTTTAGAGTTAAGCGGTCGATTATTAGCGTATTCGGACACTTTTTTTTTAACGCTAATTATTTATTTTCCCCGATCTTTTATACCAACAGAAAATTTTTAGTGATACATTAAATACTTCTGAATTACTTTAATACATTTTATATATTTTATAACATTGTTTATTTTTTTTTTAGAACTTTTCATTCGAGTTTAGCTTTAAGTGGTCGACTAGTAGTGCTTTCACCCTACCATATGCTTACGGAAAGCCAGCATACGGAAATATATGACTGATCGAAATCTTCTCGCACGTTTGTATAGACAGAAAGTGGACCCCATTTCTTATTCAGTGCTTCGCTCATTTGTACCCACACTTCTAATCCACGTGTAGGAAATTTATTTGTTTGAAAATAGTGGATGTATTGTTCCACCACAGCGATAGCACTCTCCTTAGATACTGCTGCCTTGGGCCCCATTCTTAGAATGATTTATAACCTGTAGAACCACAATGAAGAAAATTATAGTGAAAGTTAATAATAAGCAAACCACGTGCGATTCGCCTGCATGATCGAGGTATGCTAAACGAGATCTAGAAATACCAAAGTATTGCAAGGCAGATCGGACAGTAATAGTTGTGCAACAAATGATGACAATTATATACGTACCAATTTCTGTATGAATTTTGAACGTAATCATCATAAAACATTAACACAAAGGGTCTCAATATATGAATAAACCACGTGCCAACACGCAGAACTGCGCAGAACGATCAGCCATGAGGCTGGAACAGACACGTCCAGTAGTTTCGTCGAGTAGCGTGTAATTTAGTAATTTACCATTGTTTTACTAAACTCCTCGTCTAAATTCTAGTGTCCACACACAGTAAATTACCAAATTACTCGCTATTCTGCGAAATTATCCGACGTGCCTGAACCAGCTTCTTGGGATCATGGATGCAGCCTGATAGTTCTCCGCCTTAGAGTATATGCTTTAAGATGGAATGTATCATGGATTATGTAAAGCCATATTCAGGCCTCATTCACATCAAAGACAGCGAGCAGTAGGCAGCTACCAATAGAAAAGAGGCTTTGGAAATGATTTACGTTGTCACGAGGTGTATTGTTGCGCGATTTACTGAAGAGTTCCAAATGAACCGCAGGTTCGTGCCCGTGGAGCGCTAACGCACTCTGCTCGCGAAGTAGAGCGGGAATTTTAAAAGAAAATACTAAGGTGAACTGTATGACTAAGTATATTATTACAATTTAAGAAACTGTTCGTTAGTCTGCTGACAAGATTGATCTGTCCTTTTACAAATTAACTCCTCGCTTGTCACCTCTGAGCGCCCTACTCCTCCAATTTCGGCGCGTTCTTCCGACCCCTTCCCTGGATCCTTTCGTCCAATCAAGGTGGTGTTGTCCCTCGAGCTTCGTCAGTGGGTTGTCCTTCAGCCATCTCTCCGTCCTTGGCCCTTCCTTCGCGCTTCCCTCCACTCTCGGCTGGTGGTCGAGGTACGCTTTCCGATTACATACTTTACATACTTTTACATAGGCTGCGTACAGTACATACATTTCTGACAGGTAGGTAAGCGCAACCCTCGGGGTCAAGATGACATCGCCGGCGCAAAGTTTATGGCTTTATGACTTTCAGCCTCTCCCGAGCTGAGTTTTTACCCTAACAGGACATCGGCAATTATTGAAAGGGAGGACAGAGTTTTAAGTGATTTTACGAGACGAGCAGCTGCCCGCTCGACGAAATTTGGCACGCAGATGTGGAAGGAAAAGTTAAGCTATTTATTATCCTCGCCTGACCTAACTGTAGTTTTTTAAAATTACTGACTGTAATCCAAGGCTCTCGTGCGCCTTCTGAGTTCAAACATCTGCTGCTCGTTTCGAACCCGCATGCCTACTATAAATCTTTCTCTACAAAGGATTTTGAATTTCGCTCTCACATCAAACCTTGATATCCCTATGTCTTATGGCTAACTTCATATAATATACGGATTCACACCAGCGGATAACGCAACAGTATCCCTCCTGCTCATTCACGCGCATGCGTCGTTGTGAGGTCTAGTGATGACGCAATAGATATTCATTAAAAATGTTAATTAAAAGACAATTGCTTGCGTACAAGCAATAAAAATAAGTGAACAAAGATGTACAAACGACGAACGATCGATTCCATATGTAGTTATTGATGAGCAATGAAAAAAATATATAATGAGGGGCTAGATGAATAAAATCGTTTAAAACAATTTCAGCCAAACTTGTTTAATTTAATACAAATCGGTAATTGATGAACAAATAATATAAACTAATGAACAATGATGTACAAACGATGCACAAACGATTGCGTACACAAGAAATTGATATATTCTCCAATGAGAGGCTAACTTTTTAGAGGTGAGTTGGAGGACCCCGGCGTGGCAGCACACCTACAGGAGCGGTGGTAATGTGTGCGTGAATTGACGCCAGCGCCAAGCCAGCCACGTGGCGACATCGCGAAACGAATGTGACGTTACAGATGTACCGACGCCAACGCCAAACCAAGCCAAATGCGTGACGGGCGCGTACAGGTACTACTCAGTACCCATGTGCTTTTGTAGATGCCACGCGACTGCACCACGCGACGCGAGACTGATATTTTTATATATATATTTCATTAAGTAACAATATGAACAAGGAATCAGGTAACAGAAAACACAAAATAATAATGAAAACATTATGTATTTATGCATACACATAAAATATAATATAAACATGAAAGGTACATAAATATATACAGAAAATATAATATAAACATGAAAGGTACATAAATATATACATATTTTCTAATTGTGGTTATCAGTTATTTCCTAAGAAATCTCCCGGTATTTCGGTATTATCATACATGCTGTTGTTGAATAACTGGATCATGTCATCAGTAATTTCATAATTGTAACAACTTGCATTCTGATTTGACATGTCCAGTTTTATTCTAATAAGAGCAATTAGAGTTTCCGGTTGTAATCTATTCCTACCTTTATTTTTTATTTGCATGACGGTGGAAAAATATCGTTCGATGTCAGCATTAGAATGCGGCAAAGATAAGCACAACTGTGCTAGTTTCGATATGTTGGAATATAGATACTGGTCTGCAACGGAAATGGTACTTGTTTTGTGCCAGAACTGAGGTAAACTCATTTTATTTATCTCTTCTTTTGACGTCGTCAAATAAGCAGACGGCAATTTAATCCATTCATTTAGTACCTCAGACTCAAATTTTGAACTAAATTTGTCTAAAGCACACTTTAATTGGCCATCCTTATGATTGGTTATGTATGCAGCTGTTTCCGGGTTTAAAAAATCTAATGCCTTTAAAAATGTGTCATCGAATGGCACTCTATTGACAATCTTTTGGTAGCCAGTTTGGTAACATTTCTTGATGTTTGTAAAAAATTGTACCATGTCTTCGTTCTTTTCCCAATTATCAATTGTTAATTGATGCAGTGTATCCATACATTTTCCCCCAGTAAAAATTGTTGTCAGTGGTTTTAAATTTTCTTCATTATAAATGTCAATTTTGTGCATATCTGATACACCTATCTTATCATATTTTATGAAATTGGCTGCCAATGAAGCTAACAGTCTGTTACATTCAGGGAGTAGGCGGTGAACTAAGACTCTCGAGCTTTGAAATAATTTGTTCGCAGTAGTAAAACCTGTTAAATAATAATCTATAAATTCCAAATATGCCTTCGTAAAAGAAGAATTCATACTTGATAATAATTTTTCTGCAACAGATTCATTGTCTGCTGCTGCCTCCGCAATCACAACAAATAAAACTGTCCACTGTTCTAACACTCTTTTTATGCATTCAGCTAGTGCTAGCCATCTAGTTGTCGATGGCTGTTTAAGTTTCCGCTTTGGAACCTTCATGAATTCTTGCGTACCTTGCAAACATACACAGTCGTTTGGGACTTTGCGAAAAGTATGAATAAAGAGACTGCAGAAACTTCTCAATGTCCTTTGGCAAGCATTCGCACGCGTGGCGTGCAGCCAAACGTAGTGAGTGGCAAATACATGGTAGGATATAAATTTCGTCATTGGCTGCTAGTATACGAGATGTCACTGAATTATGCGCTCCCACCATGACATTGGTATTATCCACGCACACGCCAACCATGTTGCTTATAGGCAAATTAAACTTGTCCAAAGACTGTTTAAAATGGTGATATAAGTTTTCTGCTGTAGCTTCATTAATCCTAATTAAATCTAATAAATCTGTACATATATGTTCTTTGTCAACGTAGCGAAGTAAGAAGCAAAGAAGTTTCATATTGGACACATCTGTGGTTTCGTCGATCAAAACCGAAAAATATTTGCCCTGTATTTTTTCTTTATAGTTTTTTCAACCATGGACTTGTTAATTACGTTGAGGCTAATGTATGGGTTGCCCTGAACTTGTTTTAGCCACGGTTTAAAGGATGGTTTCTCCAGCCAATCTGGCATAAAGATTTGTCTCGATTTTTTTTGCAACGGGAACGGTGTAGATGTTATCACTGCCTATTCATAAAATACTAAATTTTATTCACACAATATTAAAAAGCAATTCACGAAAATAATCATTGAACAAAGAAACTACATTCAGTTTATAATTCTATGATTTCAGACACGAATGTATTAAAGATGTATCTTACTTGAATTGGTCTCTACGTCAGAGCTCATACATCTGCTGGGTCCAGCAATGCTGGCATTACTGTCTATGTATAAAATATCCATTATTAGTACATTTCTAATATAACCATACATACCAAATCAATATAATGCGTAGTATATATAAAAAATATCATTTCTACAATTCTGTTGATGCAAAAGTATTAAGTATTTGTCTTACCTGATTCCTTGTTCATATTGTTACTTAATGAAATATATATATATATATATATATATAAAAATATCAGTCTCGCGTCGCGTGGTGCAGTCGCGTGGCATCTACAAAAGCACACGGGTACTGAGTAGTACCTGTACGCGCCCGTCACGTATTTGGCTTGGCTTGGCGTTGGCGTCAGTACATTGTTGCGATATCCGCTGGTGTGAATCCGTATATTATATGAAGTTAGCCATAAGACATAGGGATATCAAGGTTTGATGTGAGAGCGAAATTCAAAATTCTTTGTAGAGAAAGCTTTATAGTAGGCATGCGGGTTCGAAACGAGCAGTAGATGTTTGAACTCAGAAGGCGTACGAGAGCCCGAGATTACATTCAATAGGTTTCAAAACTACAGTTAGGCCAGGTGAAGATAATAAATAGCTTAACTTTCCCTTCCACATCTGCATGCCAAATTTCGTCGAGCGGGCAGGGGCTCGTCTCGGAAAACCACTTAAAATTCTGTCTTCCCTTTCAATAATTGCCGATGTCCTGTTAGGGTAAAAACTCAGCTCGGGAAAAGCTGAAAGTCATAAAGTCATAAACTTCACGCCGGCGACGTCGTCTTGACCCCGAGGGTTGCGCTTACCTACCTGTCAGAAATGTATGTACTGTACGCAGCCTATGTAAAAGTATGTAAAGTATATAATCGGAAAGCGTACCTCGACCACCAGCCGAGAGTGGAGGGAAGCGCGAAGGAAGGGCCAAGGACGGAGAGATGGCTGAAGGACAACCCACTGACGAAGCTCGAGGGACAACACCACCTTGATTGGACGAAAGGATCCAGGGAAGGGGTCGGAAGAACGCGCCGAAATTGGAGGAGTAGGGCGCTCAGAGGTGACAAGCGAGGAGTTAATTTGTAAAAGGACAGATCAATCTTGTCAGCAGACTAACGAACAGTTTCTTAAATTGTAATAATATACTTAGTCATACAGTTCACCTTAGTATTTTCTTTTAAAATTCCCGCTCTACTTCGCGAGCAGAGTGCGTTAGCGCTCCACGGGCACGAACCTGCGTTTCATTTGGAACACTTCAGAAAATCGCGCAACAAAACTGGTGACAGCGGTGGGATTTTCAAAAGTAATTGAACTTTGCCGGCTCGCGAGTGCATCATTGGTGATAATAGAGACTAATAGTGCGATTGGACGCTTCATTTAAATCTAAGATATATATATATATAGTGTGTGCGCGAAAAGACGCTGAATTTAGAATAAACGTATTATATAAGTAGATATAAATTCTAAAAAGAGTGTTGAACTAAATTTGTGCGAATAAGTACATCCTCTCTCTCACGGGTTTTTCACGGTTTCCCGTGAGCAAAGGGCGAATGCCAGAGGTGGGTGGTTTTCAGTGGCCGTGTGAAAACTCCCTGGAACCACACGTACAATTCAATCGGAATTATCCGTTGAATTTTGCACACATCATTTCTCAACAACTGAGCGGAGACGAGCTTTTTGGAGCATCCCAAGGACAACGAGGAGCTGCGTGGACGAACTTCTGGCTGTGTCAACGGGGAGCTGCAGCGTCTTCATTCAACGCCAAACGGGGCAAGCAGATTGGGTGAATTTCTCTGGAAACAACGTGTGACACGTAAAGAACAATCGACAACTTGCGTAAGGCGTATATTTATTGGTTTATGTGTTTGCGATTAGATTTAAGGTAGGGTCGATAGTTTATTCAAATCGTAAGTTAGCTTATTTTATCAACGTGTGGCGTAGCCGGAACACTATGAGGAAACGCTGGAGGCAAAAAATAAATTCGGAGAGTATTCAAGACTTTGAAACTGAGGACTTGCCGATTGAAATCCCTCTAGCACAGTCTCCTCCTGATACATCTCATTTGGATGGCCTGAGCCTTTTATGCGCGAGTACTCCAGTACCTGTCATGCAAACCGAAGAAATGCCTTGTTCCAGCGCGGCCAATATTGTTAGCTTGCCAAGTATCAGTCAGTTGGATTATATGCCATTAAGGATCGCGACGGACTTGATTCCCCGTTTTGATGGGACATCTTCTCTAACAGCTTTCACCAATCAATGTCGGGATATCTATTCTAAAATTAAGCCAACAGACCACGTAAATCTTCTCACAGCAATTAGGTATAAAATGGAGGGTCATGCAAAATTATTATTAGAAAATCATACAACCCCGAATACGCTAGAGGAATTTATCAGGTTGCTCAAAACAGTCTTTGAACAAACTTTCGATGTTGGTCGTATCCAGGGTGAATTGAAGGGGTTGCGTCAAGGACGGAGTGAAACTATTAGGACTTATGGAGCACGTGTTTCTGAAATACTTTCGCGTGGTATAGAGGCCGTTAGGGCGGAATCTAGTGTCGAAGAGCTCGCTGGCAATCTGGGTTCATTTGAACGGGCTGCTGTTAGGACCTTTATACAAGGTCTTCATAACGAAGTCATACGAGTTCTTGTTCTCGAGAAACGAATAGATAAATTAGAAACTATCGTTAATCTCGCTAGTAGATTGGAGCTGGGAACAAACGCATCGTCTAAGCAACTTCCATCTCCAGCTATACTTCGCGACGTTAGGGTAGTCACTACCGATAATGCTAGCTTCAAATGTTTCAATTGTAATCAGGAGGGTCACTATCATCGAAATTGTCCTCGAAACAATAGAAATTTCTCAGACGTATAGGTTCAGGAAAGAATTAGATGCAATTATTGTAAAAAAAACGGGCCATACGGAAGCACGTTGTTTTAAAAAACGGGATACGGACACCGCTGTGACACAGCATGGGGCTAAAACAGGAGCGTCCCATCCTTTAAACTTGAAAGGGGTTGCAGGGACACGCGGCGCAAAGCAGGCCCTTAATTGCACGTTCGCAACACAACAAACCTGCTTCCACTTCGATGTTAAGGACGTTGGCCGATTGCCGGTTTTAGAGTTACTACACGATTCATTCTATGAGGGGGTCGGTAGTTTCCCTGTAGATACCGGTTTCCAACTTAATTTAGTTAAACGTTACAGCGTTATTTCTTCCGTGTTAGTAGATGATAACATTATTTATAATATAACGGGTATTGACCAGGGAGGTGTTATTACTCTTGGAGAAGTAATGATTCAGATGTTTGGTATCAACGTTAAATTTCAAATCGTTGATGATGATTTTCCGATAGCTGGAACGGGGATTTTAGGCATTCCATTTTTAGAGGAACAAAAGGCAGTGTTGGCATTCAAAGATACCAGTACAAATAGCCTTCAGATCGGTGGTCAGGAGTTCTTTCTTCGCTCAGCGATTTCGGTGAATTTACCACCTCGCACGAAAACGCTCATAACCGTGCCCATTAGGAATGCTGGTAGGCGACAGGGTTACATAAGAAGGTTGGATGTTGCACCAGGTGTTCATGTAGGCGAGGCGCTAGCAACACAGGAAAACGGTTTTGCAAAAATTTTTGCTTTTAACACTACCCTAGAGCATGTGACTCTTTCCGTACCTCCAGTCGAACTAGAGGAGTTTTCTGAAATTCCTCCTTCACCACGTTCGGCTCGGACAGGAAATCCAGGTGAGGGACGGTCCAGAGCTGATGCCACTAAGCTTGTTCAATTAGTAAAACTCCTTGATATGCAGGACTTGAATGAGTCTGAACAGGCTAGCATTTTAGAAATAATAAATGAATTTCCTTATCAATTTTATTTGCCATCGGATTCATTGGGTTCCACTAAAATAATGCAACACAAAATAGTAACTGTAGATGAGATACCAGTAAATACAAAACAGTATCGGTTTCCATTAGTTCATAAAGAAGAAATTAAAAAACAAGTCAAGTCATTGCTTGAAAATAAGATAATTCTACCTCTCCTTATAATTCGCCTGTTTGGGTTGTCCCTAAAAAACCTGGTCCGGATGGTAAACCTCGCCAGCGCGTGGTGATAGATTATCGACAATTGAATGAGAAGACTATCAATGATGCGTATCCTCTTCCCAATATATTGGATATCTTGGATCAGTTGGGGGCTGCTAAGTATTTCAGTATCCTTGACCTTGCTTCCGGGTTCCATCAGATTCCTATACATCCGGACTCGAAATCGAAGACTGCTTTTTCAACTGTGAATGGTCACTATGAGTTCAATAAGATGCCCTTTGGTCTTAAGACTGCTCCGGCCACCTTTCAAAGGTGCATGGATTTAGTTTTGTCTGGCTTACAGGGGGTTGAACTTTTTGTGTATATGGACGATATCGTTATATATGCTGATTCTTTGGAGGAACATTCACGAAAACTAAAAGGTCTCTTGGCTAGATTGCAAAATGCTGGATTGACATTGCAACCCGAGAAGTGTCGATTTTTGCGACGGGAAGTTTCTTATTTGGGTCACGTTATTTCTTCAAAAGGGGTGAAACCAGATCCTGGAAAGATCGAAGCAGTAAAGTTATTTCCTATTCCGAAAACTAGAAAAAATATTAAGCAGTTTTTGGGATTTGTTGGCTATTATCGACGCTTTATTCCTCATATGGCAAAAATGGCTAAACCTTTGACACGATTGTTGAAAGCGGAAGTACCTTTTGTCTGGGATAAGGACGTCCAGTTCGCCTTCGAAAGTTTACGAGATGTTATTTGTTCAGAACCGTTACTTCAATTTCCCAATTTCAAGCAACCATTTCTCGTAACGACTGATGTCTCTAATTACGCAGTAGGAGCCGTATTGAGTCAGGGTCAGATCGGGAAAGATCTCCCAATTGCATACGCATCTCGGACTCTTATTAGCGCTGAAAGTAATTATTCCACTATTGAGAAAGAGTTATTAGCAGTTTTATTTGCAGTGGAGCATTTTCGACCGTATTTATATGGTCAGAAATTTACTCTAATCACTGATCATCGACCATTGATCTGGTTACATAACGTTAAAGATCTTACTTCCCGTATTATGAGATGGCGAATTAGATTAAATGAGTATGATTATGAAATGGTGTATAAACCTGGTAGGATAAACTCCAATGCAGATGCATTATCCCGGAATCCGCCTGTCCTTCCCTTTTCACCCAAATGCTTGACAATCCATAAAGAGACTGAAATTACGGACGCCTCTCCTCCAAGGCGTTTGCAAGGGGTTGTCGTAGGCGCCGACGATTTGCCACTTGCAATCTCTAAGGAGATCGAGGATATCGACATTGACAGTTTTACCGAAAATGAGAATGAAAAATTAATAGCTAGAATTTTTCTTGTAAATAGAGGATGTTTTAATGAGTACAACGAGATTGATAATAAAACAAGTCATTCAGATTTGGACTCCATGGATAGTGACGAGTATTTTACAGCAGATGAGGAGGAGTCAATCCCCTCAAATAAATCAATCCTTGAAGGAGGAGAATCTTGTAGCAATTCTAATGATAATGTAGTAAAAGGAGGATCGCTCTACAAAGATATTGGGGATGCGCCTCGACTCGGTAGTCGGTTGGTTATCGGAAAGGCCGATATTAAAGGCACCCCGCTTCAGGCATCGTTAGAGGCTGTCCCCGTGTCTCAGGGTACCCTTGCTCTGCTGAATCCGTTGGTTATCGGATAGGCTGATATTAAAGGCACCCCGCTTCGGATCGGCATCATGGGACCCGGTACCAAGGTCGAGGCGGAGGTTCAACGGTTGATCCAGGTTCCCGACTCATTCCGTGGTGCTGGCTGTGAGCAGTTTAAAGACCCGGATGAGGTTGTATTTGTGGCGGAGACTGAAGAACCTGTCTCATTCATGACAGGGTTACTTAAAGCACAGTCATGATCCTCCGTAGAAAAAATCTCGGAAAATGACTCGCATACTGCTGACAAGGTTAAAGTTTTATTGACAAATTCAACTCCACCCACGCAAGCAATCCATCCCTCTCCGTTCCCTAACATCATTTATTGTAAAGATCACCTTTACATGCGTAGAGATAATCTTATTCATTTTTTTTCTCTACTGACTGTCAAATCTCTTCAACAGTTAGTAATGATTTGCTGACACGGGGAAAATTTTCCATTGGCCAAATACAATCATACAATGTTCGTGTGGGTGAGGCAATGGTTTTCCTGGTGGAAGGCAACACATTTTCCATTTATTTTCTAAAGTAAGCTCTGTTGAACAACAGGACTTTAGACATCTTGCGTCTTCATTGTCATCCCTTAAGAATCTAATGGAATCCCTGAGTGTAACGTCCATTAGTTTATCAAAAAATGACAATAATATTGAATCTGTTGAGTGGAATTCTTTTGAATATCTTTTAAAACAAACATTTAATAACTCACAATATAACATTACTGTTTGCACTGGCGAAATTGTTTTTCCTCCTCTATCAAGAAGACCTTCGATTATTCGAGAATATCATGAGTCTGTAGTAGGTGGTCATCAAGGTATGACCAAATTGTTCAGACGCATAAGGGAAGACTTCTATTGGTTGAAAATGGAGCGGGAGATCTCAGCTTTTGTCCGCTCTTGTTCAAGTTGTCAACGAAACAAGATGCTTTCGGCTAAGACGAAACAACCAATGCGCATTACTGATACTCCTGAAAAGGCTTTCGAAAAGGTACAGATGGATATCGTTGGTCCATTGCCTATAACAGAAAAGGGAAATAAGTACTTGTTAACACTCCAGGATAATCTGACAAAATATTCGGATGCTATTCCATTACCTACTATTGATTCCATATCTGTCGCAGTCGCTTTAGCTGAGCAATTCATCAGTCGGTTTGGTTGTCCTCGAGTTATCCACACAGATCAAGGGAGTAATTTTGTTAGCGCCATAATGAAGAATTTCTGTAAAATCTTCAAAATACAGAGGATTACTTCTACCGCATTCCACCCACAGCCTTTGGGGTCCTTGGAGCGGGCTCATCGTGTCTTCATTGATTATTTGAAGCACTATTGTGTTAAGACTGACTGGGATGGTTGGATTAGATTTGGAATATTTTCCTATAATACTTCGGTACATGAAGCTACTGGCTTTACACCACATGAGCTGGTCTTTGGTAGAAAGGCCACCATCCCTTCAGAGTTCGCTAAGCAGGAAGTGCCTCGGACATTCGTTCAATATTTAGACCAACTCTTCACAATAATCACTACTACTCAAGCTACAGCGGCAGCCAATCTGGAACAGGCAAAAGAAAAGAGTAAATTATATTATGATAAGAATGCTAATCCTCGTAAATTTAATGTAAACGACGATGTGTACTTGCTTAGAGAACCAAAGACCTCTAAGTTCGACTCTAACTGGACTGGTCCTTATAAGATTATTCGAATGCATGACGATCTAACTATAGAAATAGCAATAACGGCGCAGAGATCTAAGATAGTACACGCGAATAAGCTAAAGTTAGCGTATATAAGATTAGATCCATTGTAAATAGTTTAATCATATGTATTAGCTATTTTGCAGTTTCTTTTTATATAGATTATATTGAATAAGAATACTTAAATAAGTTTGGTTAGGGCGTTTGATTACTTCTGGATATTAGTTATGCATTGTATTATAATTGATTCAATATTACCTAGTAATCGAATAATGATATCTTAGTACTGTGAATTCTTGTGATATAACTATAATTCTTCAACTCGCGCTTCCCGCGGGACAATGGCTGGACCGAGTAGCTCGTTTACCGCGGGGCTGGCGCAGGAAGAGGAGGCGTAGTTATTCATTCAATTTAGCATACTTAAGTTAATATCGATGTATTGTTTTCTTTTAAAAGTTGTTTCCATTGGAAACACCTTTTGTATATGGAGGGAGGTGTTGCGATATCCGCTGGTGTGAATCCGTATATTATATGAAGTTAGCCATAAGACATAGGGATATCAAGGTTTGATGTGAGAGCGAAATTCAAAATTCTTTGTAGAGAAAGCTTTATAGTAGGCATGCGGGTTCGAAACGAGCAGTAGATGTTTGAACTCAGAAGGCGTACGAGAGCCCGAGATTACATTCAATAGGTTTCAAAACTACAGTTAGGCCAGGTGAAGATAATAAATAGCTTAACTTTCCCTTCCACATCTGCATGCCAAATTTCGTCGAGCGGGCAGGGGCTCGTCTCGGAAAACCACTTAAAATTCTGTCTTCCCTTTCAATAATTGCCGATGTTCTGTTAGGGTAAAAACTCAGCTCGGGAAAAGCTGAAAGTCATAAAGTCATAAACTTCACGCCGGCGACGTCGTCTTGACCCCGAGGGTTGCGCTTACCTACCTGTCAGAAATGTATGTACTGTACGCAGCCTATGTAAAAGTATGTAAAGTATATAATCGGAAAGCGTACCTCGACCACCAGCCGAGAGTGGAGGGAAGCGCGAAGGAAGGGCCAAGGACGGAGAGATGGCTGAAGGACAACCCACTGACGAAGCTCGAGGGACAACACCACCTTGATTGGACGAAAGGATCCAGGGAAGGGGTCGGAAGAACGCGCCGAAATTGGAGGAGTAGGGCGCTCAGAGGTGACAAGCGAGGAGTTAATTTGTAAAAGGACAGATCAATCTTGTCAGCAGACTAACGAACAGTTTCTTAAATTGTAATAATATACTTAGTCATACAGTTCACCTTAGTATTTTCTTTTAAAATTCCCGCTCTACTTCGCGAGCAGAGTGCGTTAGCGCTCCACGGGCACGAACCTGCGTTTCATTTGGAACACTTCAGAAAATCGCGCAACAAAACTGGTGACAGCGGTGGGATTTTCAAAAGTAATTGAACTTTGCCGGCTCGCGAGTGCATCATTGGTGATAATAGAGACTAATAGTGCGATTGGACGCTTCATTTAAATCTAAGATATATATATATATATAGTGTGTGCGCGAAAAGGCGCTGAATTTAGAATAAACGTATTATATAAGTAGATATAAATTCTAAAAAGAGTGTTGAACTAAATTTGTGCGAATAAGTACATCCTCTCTCTCACGGGTTTTTCACGGTTTCCCGTGAGCAAAGGGCGAATGCCAGAGGTGGGTGGTTTTCAGTGGCCGTGTGAAAACTCCCTGGAACCACACGTACAATTCAATCGGAATTATCCGTTGAATTTTGCACACATCATTTCTCAACAACTGAGCGGAGACGAGCTTTTTGGAGCATCCCAAGGACAACGAGGAGCTGCGTGGACGAACTTCTGGCTGTGTCAACGGGGAGCTGCAGCGTCTTCATTCAACGCCAAACGGGGCAAGCAGATTGGGTGAATTTCTCTGGAAACAACGTGTGACACGTAAAGAACAATCGACAACTTGCGTAAGGCGTATATTTATTGGTTTATGTGTTTGCGATTAGATTTAAGGTAGGGTCGATAGTTTATTCAAATCGTAAGTTAGCTTATTTTATCAACGTGTGGCGTAGCCGGAACACTATGAGGAAACGCTGGAGGCAAAAAATAAATTCGGAGAGTATTCAAGACTTTGAAACTGAGGACTTGCCGATTGAAATCCCTCTAGCACAGTCTCCTCCTGATACATCTCATTTGGATGGCCTGAGCCTTTTATGCGCGAGTACTCCAGTACCTGTCATGCAAACCGAAGAAATGCCTTGTTCCAGCGCGGCCAATATTGTTAGCTTGCCAAGTATCAGTCAGTTGGATTATATGCCATTAAGGATCGCGACGGACTTGATTCCCCGTTTTGATGGGACATCTTCTCTAACAGCTTTCACCAATCAATGTCGGGATATCTATTCTAAAATTAAGCCAACAGACCACGTAAATCTTCTCACAGCAATTAGGTATAAAATGGAGGGTCATGCAAAATTATTATTAGAAAATCATACAACCCCGAATACGCTAGAGGAATTTATCAGGTTGCTCAAAACAGTCTTTGAACAAACTTTCGATGTTGGTCGTATCCAGGGTGAATTGAAGGGGTTGCGTCAAGGACGGAGTGAAACTATTAGGACTTATGGAGCACGTGTTTCTGAAATACTTTCGCGTGGTATAGAGGCCGTTAGGGCGGAATCTAGTGTCGAAGAGCTCGCTGGCAATCTGGGTTCATTTGAACGGGCTGCTGTTAGGACCTTTATACAAGGTCTTCATAACGAAGTCATACGAGTTCTTGTTCTCGAGAAACGAATAGATAAATTAGAAACTATCGTTAATCTCGCTAGTAGATTGGAGCTGGGAACAAACGCATCGTCTAAGCAACTTCCATCTCCAGCTATACTTCGCGACGTTAGGGTAGTCACTACCGATAATGCTAGCTTCAAATGTTTCAATTGTAATCAGGAGGGTCACTATCATCGAAATTGTCCTCGAAACAATAGAAATTTCTCAGACGTATAGGTTCAGGAAAGAATTAGATGCAATTATTGTAAAAAAAACGGGCCATACGGAAGCACGTTGTTTTAAAAAACGGGATACGGACACCGCTGTGACACAGCATGGGGCTAAAACAGGAGCGTCCCATCCTTTAAACTTGAAAGGGGTTGCAGGGACACGCGGCGCAAAGCAGGCCCTTAATTGCACGTTCGCAACACAACAAACCTGCTTCCACTTCGATGTTAAGGACGTTGGCCGATTGCCGGTTTTAGAGTTACTACACGATTCATTCTATGAGGGGGTCGGTAGTTTCCCTGTAGATACCGGTTCCCAACTTAATTTAGTTAAACGTTACAGCGTTATTTCTTCCGTGTTAGTAGATGATAACATTATTTATAATATAACGGGTATTGACCAGGGAGGTGTTATTACTCTTGGAGAAGTAATGATTCAGATGTTTGGTATCAACGTTAAATTTCAAATCGTTGATGATGATTTTCCGATAGCTGGAACGGGGATTTTAGGCATTCCATTTTTAGAGGAACAAAAGGCAGTGTTGGCATTCAAAGATACCAGTACAAATAGCCTTCAGATCGGTGGTCAGGAGTTCTTTCTTCGCTCAGCGATTTCGGTGAATTTACCACCTCGCACGAAAACGCTCATAACCGTGCCCATTAGGAATGCTGGTAGGCGACAGGGTTACATAAGAAGGTTGGATGTTGCACCAGGTGTTCATGTAGGCGAGGCGCTAGCAACACAGGAAAACGGTTTTGCAAAAATTTTTGCTTTTAACACTACCCTAGAGCATGTGACTCTTTCCGTACCTCCAGTCGAACTAGAGGAGTTTTCTGAAATTCCTCCTTCACCACGTTCGGCTCGGACAGGAAATCCAGGTGAGGGACGGTCCAGAGCTGATGCCACTAAGCTTGTTCAATTAGTAAAACTCCTTGATATGCAGGACTTGAATGAGTCTGAACAGGCTAGCATTTTAGAAATAATAAATGAATTTCCTTATCAATTTTATTTGCCATCGGATTCATTGGGTTCCACTAAAATAATGCAACACAAAATAGTAACTGTAGATGAGATACCAGTAAATACAAAACAGTATCGGTTTCCATTAGTTCATAAAGAAGAAATTAAAAAACAAGTCAAGTCATTGCTTGAAAATAAGATAATTCTACCTCTCCTTATAATTCGCCTGTTTGGGTTGTCCCTAAAAAACCTGGTCCGGATGGTAAACCTCGCCAGCGCGTGGTGATAGATTATCGACAATTGAATGAGAAGACTATCAATGATGCGTATCCTCTTCCCAATATATTGGATATCTTGGATCAGTTGGGGGCTGCTAAGTATTTCAGTATCCTTGACCTTGCTTCCGGGTTCCATCAGATTCCTATACATCCGGACTCGAAATCGAAGACTGCTTTTTCAACTGTGAATGGTCACTATGAGTTCAATAAGATGCCCTTTGGTCTTAAGACTGCTCCGGCCACCTTTCAAAGGTGCATGGATTTAGTTTTGTCTGGCTTACAGGGGGTTGAACTTTTTGTGTATATGGACGATATCGTTATATATGCTGATTCTTTGGAGGAACATTCACGAAAACTAAAAGGTCTCTTGGCTAGATTGCAAAATGCTGGATTGACATTGCAACCCGAGAAGTGTCGATTTTTGCGACGGGAAGTTTCTTATTTGGGTCACGTTATTTCTTCAAAAGGGGTGAAACCAGATCCTGGAAAGATCGAAGCAGTAAAGTTATTTCCTATTCCGAAAACTAGAAAAAATATTAAGCAGTTTTTGGGATTTGTTGGCTATTATCGACGCTTTATTCCTCATATGGCAAAAATGGCTAAACCTTTGACACGATTGTTGAAAGCGGAAGTACCTTTTGTCTGGGATAAGGACGTCCAGTTCGCCTTCGAAAGTTTACGAGATGTTATTTGTTCAGAACCGTTACTTCAATTTCCCAATTTCAAGCAACCATTTCTCGTAACGACTGATGTCTCTAATTACGCAGTAGGAGCCGTATTGAGTCAGGGTCAGATCGGGAAAGATCTCCCAATTGCATACGCATCTCGGACTCTTATTAGCGCTGAAAGTAATTATTCCACTATTGAGAAAGAGTTATTAGCAGTTTTATTTGCAGTGGAGCATTTTCGACCGTATTTATATGGTCAGAAATTTACTCTAATCACTGATCATCGACCATTGATCTGGTTACATAACGTTAAAGATCTTACTTCCCGTATTATGAGATGGCGAATTAGATTAAATGAGTATGATTATGAAATGGTGTATAAACCTGGTAGGATAAACTCCAATGCAGATGCATTATCCCGGAATCCGCCTGTCCTTCCCTTTTCACCCAAATGCTTGACAATCCATAAAGAGACTGAAATTACGGACGCCTCTCCTCCAAGGCGTTTGCAAGGGGTTGTCGTAGGCGCCGACGATTTGCCACTTGCAATCTCTAAGGAGATCGAGGATATCGACATTGACAGTTTTACCGAAAATGAGAATGAAAAATTAATAGCTAGAATTTTTCTTGTAAATAGAGGATGTTTTAATGAGTACAACGAGATTGATAATAAAACAAGTCATTCAGATTTGGACTCCATGGATAGTGACGAGTATTTTACAGCAGATGAGGAGGAGTCAATCCCCTCAAATAAATCAATCCTTGAAGGAGGAGAATCTTGTAGCAATTCTAATGATAATGTAGTAAAAGGAGGATCGCTCTACAAAGATATTGGGGATGCGCCTCGACTCGGTAGTCGGTTGGTTATCGGAAAGGCCGATATTAAAGGCACCCCGCTTCAGGCATCGTTAGAGGCTGTCCCCGTGTCTCAGGGTACCCTTGCTCTGCTGAATCCGTTGGTTATCGGATAGGCTGATATTAAAGGCACCCCGCTTCGGATCGGCATCATGGGACCCGGTACCAAGGTCGAGGCGGAGGTTCAACGGTTGATCCAGGTTCCCGACTCATTCCGTGGTGCTGGCTGTGAGCAGTTTAAAGACCCGGATGAGGTTGTATTTGTGGCGGAGACTGAAGAACCTGTCTCATTCATGACAGGGTTACTTAAAGCACAGTCATGATCCTCCGTAGAAAAAATCTCGGAAAATGACTCGCATACTGCTGACAAGGTTAAAGTTTTATTGACAAATTCAACTCCACCCACGCAAGCAATCCATCCCTCTCCGTTCCCTAACATCATTTATTGTAAAGATCACCTTTACATGCGTAGAGATAATCTTATTCATTTTTTTTCTCTACTGACTGTCAAATCTCTTCAACAGTTAGTAATGATTTGCTGACACGGGGAAAATTTTCCATTGGCCAAATACAATCATACAATGTTCGTGTGGGTGAGGCAATGGTTTTCCTGGTGGAAGGCAACACATTTTCCATTTATTTTCTAAAGTAAGCTCTGTTGAACAACAGGACTTTAGACATCTTGCGTCTTCATTGTCATCCCTTAAGAATCTAATGGAATCCCTGAGTGTAACGTCCATTAGTTTATCAAAAAATGACAATAATATTGAATCTGTTGAGTGGAATTCTTTTGAATATCTTTTAAAACAAACATTTAATAACTCACAATATAACATTACTGTTTGCACTGGCGAAATTGTTTTTCCTCCTCTATCAAGAAGACCTTCGATTATTCGAGAATATCATGAGTCTGTAGTAGGTGGTCATCAAGGTATGACCAAATTGTTCAGACGCATAAGGGAAGACTTCTATTGGTTGAAAATGGAGCGGGAGATCTCAGCTTTTGTCCGCTCTTGTTCAAGTTGTCAACGAAACAAGATGCTTTCGGCTAAGACGAAACAACCAATGCGCATTACTGATACTCCTGAAAAGGCTTTCGAAAAGGTACAGATGGATATCGTTGGTCCATTGCCTATAACAGAAAAGGGAAATAAGTACTTGTTAACACTCCAGGATAATCTGACAAAATATTCGGATGCTATTCCATTACCTACTATTGATTCCATATCTGTCGCAGTCGCTTTAGCTGAGCAATTCATCAGTCGGTTTGGTTGTCCTCGAGTTATCCACACAGATCAAGGGAGTAATTTTGTTAGCGCCATAATGAAGAATTTCTGTAAAATCTTCAAAATACAGAGGATTACTTCTACCGCATTCCACCCACAGCCTTTGGGGTCCTTGGAGCGGGCTCATCGTGTCTTCATTGATTATTTGAAGCACTATTGTGTTAAGACTGACTGGGATGGTTGGATTAGATTTGGAATATTTTCCTATAATACTTCGGTACATGAAGCTACTGGCTTTACACCACATGAGCTGGTCTTTGGTAGAAAGGCCACCATCCCTTCAGAGTTCGCTAAGCAGGAAGTGCCTCGGACATTCGTTCAATATTTAGACCAACTCTTCACAATAATCACTACTACTCAAGCTACAGCGGCAGCCAATCTGGAACAGGCAAAAGAAAAGAGTAAATTATATTATGATAAGAATGCTAATCCTCGTAAATTTAATGTAAACGACGATGTGTACTTGCTTAGAGAACCAAAGACCTCTAAGTTCGACTCTAACTGGACTGGTCCTTATAAGATTATTCGAATGCATGACGATCTAACTATAGAAATAGCAATAACGGCGCAGAGATCTAAGATAGTACACGCGAATAAGCTAAAGTTAGCGTATATAAGATTAGATCCATTGTAAATAGTTTAATCATATGTATTAGCTATTTTGCAGTTTCTTTTTATATAGATTATATTGAATAAGAATACTTAAATAAGTTTGGTTAGGGCGTTTGATTACTTCTGGATATTAGTTATGCATTGTATTATAATTGATTCAATATTACCTAGTAATCGAATAATGATATCTTAGTACTGTGAATTCTTGTGATATAACTATAATTCTTCAACTCGCGCTTCCCGCGGGACAATGGCTGGACCGAGTAGCTCGTTTACCGCGGGGCTGGCGCAGGAAGAGGAGGCGTAGTTATTCATTCAATTTAGCATACTTAAGTTAATATCGATGTATTGTTTTCTTTTAAAAGTTGTTTCCATTGGAAACACCTTTTGTATATGGAGGGAGGTGTTGCGATATCCGCTGGTGTGAATCCGTATATTATATGAAGTTAGCCATAAGACATAGGGATATCAAGGTTTGATGTGAGAGCGAAATTCAAAATTCTTTGTAGAGAAAGCTTTATAGTAGGCATGCGGGTTCGAAACGAGCAGTAGATGTTTGAACTCAGAAGGCGTACGAGAGCCCGAGATTACATTCAATAGGTTTCAAAACTACAGTTAGGCCAGGTGAAGATAATAAATAGCTTAACTTTCCCTTCCACATCTGCATGCCAAATTTCGTCGAGCGGGCAGGGGCTCGTCTCGGAAAACCACTTAAAATTCTGTCTTCCCTTTCAATAATTGCCGATGTTCTGTTAGGGTAAAAACTCAGCTCGGGAAAAGCTGAAAGTCATAAAGTCATAAACTTCACGCCGGCGACGTCGTCTTGACCCCGAGGGTTGCGCTTACCTACCTGTCAGAAATGTATGTACTGTACGCAGCCTATGTAAAAGTATGTAAAGTATATAATCGGAAAGCGTACCTCGACCACCAGCCGAGAGTGGAGGGAAGCGCGAAGGAAGGGCCAAGGACGGAGAGATGGCTGAAGGACAACCCACTGACGAAGCTCGAGGGACAACACCACCTTGATTGGACGAAAGGATCCAGGGAAGGGGTCGGAAGAACGCGCCGAAATTGGAGGAGTAGGGCGCTCAGAGGTGACAAGCGAGGAGTTAATTTGTAAAAGGACAGATCAATCTTGTCAGCAGACTAACGAACAGTTTCTTAAATTGTAATAATATACTTAGTCATACAGTTCACCTTAGTATTTTCTTTTAAAATTCCCGCTCTACTTCGCGAGCAGAGTGCGTTAGCGCTCCACGGGCACGAACCTGCGTTTCATTTGGAACACTTCAGAAAATCGCGCAACAAAACTGGTGACAGCGGTGGGATTTTCAAAAGTAATTGAACTTTGCCGGCTCGCGAGTGCATCATTGGTGATAATAGAGACTAATAGTGCGATTGGACGCTTCATTTAAATCTAAGATATATATATATATATAGTGTGTGCGCGAAAAGACGCTGAATTTAGAATAAACGTATTATATAAGTAGATATAAATTCTAAAAAGAGTGTTGAACTAAATTTGTGCGAATAAGTACATCCTCTCTCTCACGGGTTTTTCACGGTTTCCCGTGAGCAAAGGGCGAATGCCAGAGGTGGGTGGTTTTCAGTGGCCGTGTGAAAACTCCCTGGAACCACACGTACAATTCAATCGGAATTATCCGTTGAATTTTGCACACATCATTTCTCAACAACTGAGCGGAGACGAGCTTTTTGGAGCATCCCAAGGACAACGAGGAGCTGCGTGGACGAACTTCTGGCTGTGTCAACGGGGAGCTGCAGCGTCTTCATTCAACGCCAAACGGGGCAAGCAGATTGGGTGAATTTCTCTGGAAACAACGTGTGACACGTAAAGAACAATCGACAACTTGCGTAAGGCGTATATTTATTGGTTTATGTGTTTGCGATTAGATTTAAGGTAGGGTCGATAGTTTATTCAAATCGTAAGTTAGCTTATTTTATCAACGTGTGGCGTAGCCGGAACACTATGAGGAAACGCTGGAGGCAAAAAATAAATTCGGAGAGTATTCAAGACTTTGAAACTGAGGACTTGCCGATTGAAATCCCTCTAGCACAGTCTCCTCCTGATACATCTCATTTGGATGGCCTGAGCCTTTTATGCGCGAGTACTCCAGTACCTGTCATGCAAACCGAAGAAATGCCTTGTTCCAGCGCGGCCAATATTGTTAGCTTGCCAAGTATCAGTCAGTTGGATTATATGCCATTAAGGATCGCGACGGACTTGATTCCCCGTTTTGATGGGACATCTTCTCTAACAGCTTTCACCAATCAATGTCGGGATATCTATTCTAAAATTAAGCCAACAGACCACGTAAATCTTCTCACAGCAATTAGGTATAAAATGGAGGGTCATGCAAAATTATTATTAGAAAATCATACAACCCCGAATACGCTAGAGGAATTTATCAGGTTGCTCAAAACAGTCTTTGAACAAACTTTCGATGTTGGTCGTATCCAGGGTGAATTGAAGGGGTTGCGTCAAGGACGGAGTGAAACTATTAGGACTTATGGAGCACGTGTTTCTGAAATACTTTCGCGTGGTATAGAGGCCGTTAGGGCGGAATCTAGTGTCGAAGAGCTCGCTGGCAATCTGGGTTCATTTGAACGGGCTGCTGTTAGGACCTTTATACAAGGTCTTCATAACGAAGTCATACGAGTTCTTGTTCTCGAGAAACGAATAGATAAATTAGAAACTATCGTTAATCTCGCTAGTAGATTGGAGCTGGGAACAAACGCATCGTCTAAGCAACTTCCATCTCCAGCTATACTTCGCGACGTTAGGGTAGTCACTACCGATAATGCTAGCTTCAAATGTTTCAATTGTAATCAGGAGGGTCACTATCATCGAAATTGTCCTCGAAACAATAGAAATTTCTCAGACGTATAGGTTCAGGAAAGAATTAGATGCAATTATTGTAAAAAAAACGGGCCATACGGAAGCACGTTGTTTTAAAAAACGGGATACGGACACCGCTGTGACACAGCATGGGGCTAAAACAGGAGCGTCCCATCCTTTAAACTTGAAAGGGGTTGCAGGGACACGCGGCGCAAAGCAGGCCCTTAATTGCACGTTCGCAACACAACAAACCTGCTTCCACTTCGATGTTAAGGACGTTGGCCGATTGCCGGTTTTAGAGTTACTACACGATTCATTCTATGAGGGGGTCGGTAGTTTCCCTGTAGATACCGGTTCCCAACTTAATTTAGTTAAACGTTACAGCGTTATTTCTTCCGTGTTAGTAGATGATAACATTATTTATAATATAACGGGTATTGACCAGGGAGGTGTTATTACTCTTGGAGAAGTAATGATTCAGATGTTTGGTATCAACGTTAAATTTCAAATCGTTGATGATGATTTTCCGATAGCTGGAACGGGGATTTTAGGCATTCCATTTTTAGAGGAACAAAAGGCAGTGTTGGCATTCAAAGATACCAGTACAAATAGCCTTCAGATCGGTGGTCAGGAGTTCTTTCTTCGCTCAGCGATTTCGGTGAATTTACCACCTCGCACGAAAACGCTCATAACCGTGCCCATTAGGAATGCTGGTAGGCGACAGGGTTACATAAGAAGGTTGGATGTTGCACCAGGTGTTCATGTAGGCGAGGCGCTAGCAACACAGGAAAACGGTTTTGCAAAAATTTTTGCTTTTAACACTACCCTAGAGCATGTGACTCTTTCCGTACCTCCAGTCGAACTAGAGGAGTTTTCTGAAATTCCTCCTTCACCACGTTCGGCTCGGACAGGAAATCCAGGTGAGGGACGGTCCAGAGCTGATGCCACTAAGCTTGTTCAATTAGTAAAACTCCTTGATATGCAGGACTTGAATGAGTCTGAACAGGCTAGCATTTTAGAAATAATAAATGAATTTCCTTATCAATTTTATTTGCCATCGGATTCATTGGGTTCCACTAAAATAATGCAACACAAAATAGTAACTGTAGATGAGATACCAGTAAATACAAAACAGTATCGGTTTCCATTAGTTCATAAAGAAGAAATTAAAAAACAAGTCAAGTCATTGCTTGAAAATAAGATAATTCTACCTCTCCTTATAATTCGCCTGTTTGGGTTGTCCCTAAAAAACCTGGTCCGGATGGTAAACCTCGCCAGCGCGTGGTGATAGATTATCGACAATTGAATGAGAAGACTATCAATGATGCGTATCCTCTTCCCAATATATTGGATATCTTGGATCAGTTGGGGGCTGCTAAGTATTTCAGTATCCTTGACCTTGCTTCCGGGTTCCATCAGATTCCTATACATCCGGACTCGAAATCGAAGACTGCTTTTTCAACTGTGAATGGTCACTATGAGTTCAATAAGATGCCCTTTGGTCTTAAGACTGCTCCGGCCACCTTTCAAAGGTGCATGGATTTAGTTTTGTCTGGCTTACAGGGGGTTGAACTTTTTGTGTATATGGACGATATCGTTATATATGCTGATTCTTTGGAGGAACATTCACGAAAACTAAAAGGTCTCTTGGCTAGATTGCAAAATGCTGGATTGACATTGCAACCCGAGAAGTGTCGATTTTTGCGACGGGAAGTTTCTTATTTGGGTCACGTTATTTCTTCAAAAGGGGTGAAACCAGATCCTGGAAAGATCGAAGCAGTAAAGTTATTTCCTATTCCGAAAACTAGAAAAAATATTAAGCAGTTTTTGGGATTTGTTGGCTATTATCGACGCTTTATTCCTCATATGGCAAAAATGGCTAAACCTTTGACACGATTGTTGAAAGCGGAAGTACCTTTTGTCTGGGATAAGGACGTCCAGTTCGCCTTCGAAAGTTTACGAGATGTTATTTGTTCAGAACCGTTACTTCAATTTCCCAATTTCAAGCAACCATTTCTCGTAACGACTGATGTCTCTAATTACGCAGTAGGAGCCGTATTGAGTCAGGGTCAGATCGGGAAAGATCTCCCAATTGCATACGCATCTCGGACTCTTATTAGCGCTGAAAGTAATTATTCCACTATTGAGAAAGAGTTATTAGCAGTTTTATTTGCAGTGGAGCATTTTCGACCGTATTTATATGGTCAGAAATTTACTCTAATCACTGATCATCGACCATTGATCTGGTTACATAACGTTAAAGATCTTACTTCCCGTATTATGAGATGGCGAATTAGATTAAATGAGTATGATTATGAAATGGTGTATAAACCTGGTAGGATAAACTCCAATGCAGATGCATTATCCCGGAATCCGCCTGTCCTTCCCTTTTCACCCAAATGCTTGACAATCCATAAAGAGACTGAAATTACGGACGCCTCTCCTCCAAGGCGTTTGCAAGGGGTTGTCGTAGGCGCCGACGATTTGCCACTTGCAATCTCTAAGGAGATCGAGGATATCGACATTGACAGTTTTACCGAAAATGAGAATGAAAAATTAATAGCTAGAATTTTTCTTGTAAATAGAGGATGTTTTAATGAGTACAACGAGATTGATAATAAAACAAGTCATTCAGATTTGGACTCCATGGATAGTGACGAGTATTTTACAGCAGATGAGGAGGAGTCAATCCCCTCAAATAAATCAATCCTTGAAGGAGGAGAATCTTGTAGCAATTCTAATGATAATGTAGTAAAAGGAGGATCGCTCTACAAAGATATTGGGGATGCGCCTCGACTCGGTAGTCGGTTGGTTATCGGAAAGGCCGATATTAAAGGCACCCCGCTTCAGGCATCGTTAGAGGCTGTCCCCGTGTCTCAGGGTACCCTTGCTCTGCTGAATCCGTTGGTTATCGGATAGGCTGATATTAAAGGCACCCCGCTTCGGATCGGCATCATGGGACCCGGTACCAAGGTCGAGGCGGAGGTTCAACGGTTGATCCAGGTTCCCGACTCATTCCGTGGTGCTGGCTGTGAGCAGTTTAAAGACCCGGATGAGGTTGTATTTGTGGCGGAGACTGAAGAACCTGTCTCATTCATGACAGGGTTACTTAAAGCACAGTCATGATCCTCCGTAGAAAAAATCTCGGAAAATGACTCGCATACTGCTGACAAGGTTAAAGTTTTATTGACAAATTCAACTCCACCCACGCAAGCAATCCATCCCTCTCCGTTCCCTAACATCATTTATTGTAAAGATCACCTTTACATGCGTAGAGATAATCTTATTCATTTTTTTTCTCTACTGACTGTCAAATCTCTTCAACAGTTAGTAATGATTTGCTGACACGGGGAAAATTTTCCATTGGCCAAATACAATCATACAATGTTCGTGTGGGTGAGGCAATGGTTTTCCTGGTGGAAGGCAACACATTTTCCATTTATTTTCTAAAGTAAGCTCTGTTGAACAACAGGACTTTAGACATCTTGCGTCTTCATTGTCATCCCTTAAGAATCTAATGGAATCCCTGAGTGTAACGTCCATTAGTTTATCAAAAAATGACAATAATATTGAATCTGTTGAGTGGAATTCTTTTGAATATCTTTTAAAACAAACATTTAATAACTCACAATATAACATTACTGTTTGCACTGGCGAAATTGTTTTTCCTCCTCTATCAAGAAGACCTTCGATTATTCGAGAATATCATGAGTCTGTAGTAGGTGGTCATCAAGGTATGACCAAATTGTTCAGACGCATAAGGGAAGACTTCTATTGGTTGAAAATGGAGCGGGAGATCTCAGCTTTTGTCCGCTCTTGTTCAAGTTGTCAACGAAACAAGATGCTTTCGGCTAAGACGAAACAACCAATGCGCATTACTGATACTCCTGAAAAGGCTTTCGAAAAGGTACAGATGGATATCGTTGGTCCATTGCCTATAACAGAAAAGGGAAATAAGTACTTGTTAACACTCCAGGATAATCTGACAAAATATTCGGATGCTATTCCATTACCTACTATTGATTCCATATCTGTCGCAGTCGCTTTAGCTGAGCAATTCATCAGTCGGTTTGGTTGTCCTCGAGTTATCCACACAGATCAAGGGAGTAATTTTGTTAGCGCCATAATGAAGAATTTCTGTAAAATCTTCAAAATACAGAGGATTACTTCTACCGCATTCCACCCACAGCCTTTGGGGTCCTTGGAGCGGGCTCATCGTGTCTTCATTGATTATTTGAAGCACTATTGTGTTAAGACTGACTGGGATGGTTGGATTAGATTTGGAATATTTTCCTATAATACTTCGGTACATGAAGCTACTGGCTTTACACCACATGAGCTGGTCTTTGGTAGAAAGGCCACCATCCCTTCAGAGTTCGCTAAGCAGGAAGTGCCTCGGACATTCGTTCAATATTTAGACCAACTCTTCACAATAATCACTACTACTCAAGCTACAGCGGCAGCCAATCTGGAACAGGCAAAAGAAAAGAGTAAATTATATTATGATAAGAATGCTAATCCTCGTAAATTTAATGTAAACGACGATGTGTACTTGCTTAGAGAACCAAAGACCTCTAAGTTCGACTCTAACTGGACTGGTCCTTATAAGATTATTCGAATGCATGACGATCTAACTATAGAAATAGCAATAACGGCGCAGAGATCTAAGATAGTACACGCGAATAAGCTAAAGTTAGCGTATATAAGATTAGATCCATTGTAAATAGTTTAATCATATGTATTAGCTATTTTGCAGTTTCTTTTTATATAGATTATATTGAATAAGAATACTTAAATAAGTTTGGTTAGGGCGTTTGATTACTTCTGGATATTAGTTATGCATTGTATTATAATTGATTCAATATTACCTAGTAATCGAATAATGATATCTTAGTACTGTGAATTCTTGTGATATAACTATAATTCTTCAACTCGCGCTTCCCGCGGGACAATGGCTGGACCGAGTAGCTCGTTTACCGCGGGGCTGGCGCGGGAAGAGGAGGCGTAGTTATTCATTCAATTTAGCATACTTAAGTTAATATCGATGTATTGTTTTCTTTTAAAAGTTGTTTCCATTGGAAACACCTTTTGTATATGGAGGGAGGTGTTGCGATATCCGCTGGTGTGAATCCGTATATTATATGAAGTTAGCCATAAGACATAGGGATATCAAGGTTTGATGTGAGAGCGAAATTCAAAATTCTTTGTAGAGAAAGCTTTATAGTAGGCATGCGGGTTCGAAACGAGCAGCAGATGTTTGAACTCAGAAGGCGTACGAGAGCCTGAGATTACATTCAATAGATTTCAAAACTACAGTTAGGCCAGGTGAAGATAATAAATAGCTTCACTTTCCCTTCCACATCTGCGTGCCAAATTTCGTCGAGCGGGCAGCGGCTCGTCTCGTAAAACCACTTAAAATTCTGTCTTCCCTTTCAATAATTGCCGATGTCCTGTTAGGGTAAAAACTCAGCTCGGGAAAAGCTGAAAGTCATAAAGTCATAAACTTCGCGCCGGCGACATCGTCTTGACCCCGAGGGTTGCGCTTACCTACCTGTCAGAAATGTATGTACTGTACGCAGCCTATGTAAAAGTATGTAAAGTATATAATCGGAAAGCGTACCTCGACCACCAGCCGAGGGTGGAGGGAAGCGCGAAGGAAGGGCCAAGGACGGAGAGATGGCTGAAGGACAACCCACTGACGAAGCTCGAGGGACAACACCACCTTGATTGGACGAAAGGATCCAGGGAAGGGGTCGGAAGAACGCGCCGAAATTGGAGGAGTAGGGCGCTCAGAGGTGACAAGCGAGGAGTTAATTTGTAAAAGGACAGATCAATCTTGTCAATAGACTAACGAACAGTTTCTTAAATTGTAATAATATACTTAGTCATACAGTTCACCTTAGTATTTTCTTTTAAAGTTCCCGCTCTACTTCGCGAGCAGAGTGCGTTTGCGCTCCACGGGCACGGACCCGCCGTCCCATAGGAAGTCCCACAAAATCCCGCAACAAAACTGGTGACAGCGGTGGGATTTTCAAAAGTAATTGAAAGACTTTTTAGCCAATTAACTTTGCCGGCTCGCGAGTGTATCATTGGTGATAATAGAGACTAAGTAATAGTGCGATTGGACGCTTCATTTAAATCTAAGATATTTATAGTGTGCGCGAAAAGACGCTGAATTTAAAATAAACGTTCTTTATAAATAGATATTAATTCTACAAAGGTGTGTTGAACTAAAAAGTGTGTGGACAAGTACATCCTCTCTCTCAAGGGTTTTTCACGGTTTCCCCGCGAGCGAAGGGCGAATGCCAGAGGTGGGTGGTTTTCAGTGGCCGTGTGAAAACTTTCCTGAAACCACATGTACAATTCAATCGGAATTATCCGTTGAATTTTGCACACATCATTTCTCAACAACTGAGCGGAGACGAGCTTTTTGGAGCATCCCAAGGACAACGAGGAACTGCGTGGATGAACTGCTGGCTGTGTCAACGGGGAGCTGCAGCGTCTTCATTCAACGCCAAACAGGGCAAGCAGATTCGGTGAATTTCTCTGAAACAACGTGTGACACGTAAAGAACAATCGACAACTTGCGTAAGGCGTATATTTATTGGTTTATGTGTTTGCGATTAGATTTAAGGTAGGGTCGATAGTTTATTCTAATCGTAAGTTAGCTTATTTTATCAACATGTGGCGTAGCCGGAACGCTATGAGGAAACGCTGGAGGCAACAAATAAATTCGGAGAGTATTCAAGACTTTGAAACTGAGGATTTACCGATAGAAATCCCTCGAGCACAGCCTCCTCCTGATACATCTCATTTGGATGGCCTGAGCCTTTTACGCGCTAGTACTCCAGTACCTGTTTTACAAATCGAAGAACTGCCTTGTTCCAGTGCGGCTAATCTTGTTAGTTTGCCAAGCATCAGTCAGTTGGACTATATGCCATTCAAGTCCGCGACGGAATTGATTCCCCGTTTTGATGGGACTTGTTCTTTAACATCTTTTATTAATCAATGTCGGGATATATATTCCAAAGTTAAGCCAACAGCCCGCGTAAACCTTCTTACAGCAATTAGATATAAAATGGATGGTCATGCGAAATTATTATTAGAAAATCATACAACCCCGAATACGCTAGATGAGTTTATTAATTTGCTCAAAACAGTCTTTGAACAAACCTTCCATATTGGTCGCATCCAGGACGAGTTGAAGGAGGTGAGTCGAAGACGGAGCGAAACCATTAGGTCCTATGGAGCACGTATTTCCGAGATACTTTCGCGTGGTGTAGAGGCCGTTAGGGCGGAATCCAGTGCCGAAGAGCTCGCTGGCAATCTGGGTTCATTTGAACGGGCTGCTGTTAGGACCTTTATACAAGGTCTCAATAGCGAAGTCGTACGAGTTCTTGTTCGCAATGAACGAGTCAATAAGTTAGAAGCTGCCATTAATCTTGCCAGTAGATTGGAGCCTGCAACAAATGAATATTCTGCATCACATTCATCGTCCCAACCTCTTATTTCAAGCGCCAAAGTTTTCTCAAATTCTATTCGTGATATCAAATGCTTCGAGTGTAATGAAACGGGCCATATTCGTAAAAATTGCCCTAGTATCAAAGAAAAATTTGCGAAATTGCCAGCCCACAATTCTATTAGATGTAGCTACTGCAGAAAAACAGGTCATCTTGAGTCTCGTTGTTACAAAAAACAAAACGAAAATGTTTCTCAAATCCGTAACGATAATACCTCAGTAATGAAGGTTGATAATTTAAACTCCAAGGGGGCTTCTCAGAGTGCGATACGAAGCGATCCCCTGATAGCACGCGCCCAGTCCAGCACGCCTGCTTTGGAATCAATTTTAAGGAAGTGAGTCGGTTGCCTGTGTTTTCTTTGGTGCATAGTAATTTCCGTGATGGGACAGCTGATTTCCTTATCGATACGGGTTCTCAGCTTAATCTGATAAAACAAAAACTCTTGATTTCGAATAAAGAGATAGATACAAGTGTTATTTATAATCTTACCGGTATAGATTCAGGAAATATTCCCACTAAAGGAGAAATTTTATTGCAAATTCACGGTGTTGATGTAGGGTTCCAGATTGTTGATGATAATTTCCCTATCACAGAAATGGGAATTTTAGGGATGCCATTTCTAGAAAAATTAGAAGCAAAATTAATATTCCGAAATTCTATATCGAATAGCCTTCAGTTTGGTAATATGGAGTTTCCACTCCGAACATCGTTTTCATATAATCTACCTCCACGTGCAAAGACTTTTATCAGCATTCCAGTAAAAAATACGAAAGATAAGGCTGGTTATATTAGGAAGTTGGATACGGAACCGGGTGTGTATGTGGACGAGGTCTTGGTCACACAGGAGAGTGGATTCGCCAGGGTTTTAGCGGTTAATACTACGCCTAATCCTGTTACCATTAACGTAGCTCCGGTCGAGTTAGAAGAGTTTATAGAGGCTTTACCTGCATCTCGTTCAGCCCGAACAGGGGATCCCGGTGTGGGTCAAACAAGGGCCGATGCTCGTAGATTAGTTGAATTGTTTAGGATCCTTGATTTAGATGGCCTTAATGATGTCGAGCAAGCTAGTATTTTAGAGATTATAAATGCATTTCCATATCAATTTTATCTTCCCTCGGACGAATTAGGTTCAATCAATGAAATTCGGCATAATATAATCACTACGGATGAGATACCCATAAATACAAAGCAATATCGTTTTCCTCAAGTTCATAAGGAGGAAATTAAAAAACAGGTAAATTCATTATTGGAAAATAGAATAATTCAGCCGTCTTCATCGCCGTATAATTCACCTGTTTGGATTGTTCCGAAAAAACCTGGTCCGGATGGTGTACCTCGTTGGCGTGTGGTAATAGACTATCGGAAATTAAATGAAAAAACTGTTAATGACGCTTATCCCCTCCCTAATATAATTGATATAATAGATCAACTCGGTTCGGCTAAATATTTTAGTACCCTCGATTTAGCTTCTGGATTCCATCAGATACCCGTAGATTGTGCATCGAAATCAAAGACTGCATTTTCAACTCCTCATGGGCATTATGAGTTCAATAGGATGCCTTTTGGTCTCAAGAATGCTCCAGCAACGTTTCAGAGATGTATGGATTTAGTTTTGTCTGGATTACAGGGAGTTGAACTCTTTGTATATATGGATGATATAGTCATTTATGCTGATTCCCTGGAAGAACATGCACGGAAATTGAAAGTCCTTTTGGCTAGATTACAAAACGCTGGTTTAACTTTGCAACCTGACAAGTGTCGCTTCCTTAGACAAGAACTTACATACCTGGGTCATATTATTTCTGTAAATGGTGTGAAACCTGATCCCGCGAAGATCAGAGTAGTTCAAAAATTCCCGATTCCAAAAAATAAAAAGAACATCAAGCAATTTTTAGGTCTTGTAGGATACTACAGGCGATTTATTCCCAATATGGCAAAACTTGCTAAACCTTTGACTCAACTTTTAAAGGCAGCTGTTCCGTTTGTTTGGACTAAAGGATCTCAACTTGCTTTCGAAAATTTGAGAGATACTATATGCTCAGAATCCATACTTCAGTATCCAGATTTCAAACAACCCTTTATTGTAACTACCGACGCTTCTGATTATGCTGTTGGATCAGTGCTAAGTCAAGGCTCTATCGGAAAAGATCTTCCCATTGCTTACGCATCTAGGACCTTGAATGACGCTGAGACCAGATATTCTACAATAGAAAAAGAATTATTAGCTGTTATATTTGCTGTCGATCATTTCCGACCTTATTTATATGGTCAACAATTTACCCTTGTCACTGATCATCGTCCGTTGGTTTGGTTACATAATGTAAGGGATCCAACCTCGAGACTCATGAGGTGGAGAATTAAATTAAATGAATATGATTATGAAATAGTTTATAAACCTGGGAAAATCAATTCTAATGCCGATGCGTTGTCCCGTAACCCTCCGATTTCCGACAAAGAATTTCCCCCCCAATTCCAAGCTTCCAAGACGAATAACATTGACCACTCTCCTTCGAGGCGTTTGCAAAGGGTTGTCGTAGGCGCCAACGACTTACCAATTGCATATTCTGAGAAGGATGAGGATACCGATTTAGACGAATTTGTAAGTAATGACACCGAAAAATTGGTGGCCGGCGTTTTTTTGACGTACGGAAAGAATTGCGAACATCAACCTGAAGTCATCCTTGATAAAGTTTGTATTGACGTTAATTTAACTGACAGTGACAGTGACGAATATTACACAGCTGATGAGGATGAAACTCCCCATTCTTGTAAGAGAATATTCTCTGGGAATGTGGGAACTTCTTCTCAGTCTGGTAGTAAATCTTGTAGAGACTATGTAATGGCTGGAGGATCGAATTTGAGGGGTACGGAGGATTTGCGTCGACTCGGTAGTCTGTTGGTTATCGGAAAGGCCGATATTAAAGGCACCCCGCTTCAGACACCGCTCGGGAAAGTTTCCGTACCTCGTGGGAACCAGGCTATGGCTGGTCTGTTGGCTAACGGGAAGGTCTATATGAAAGACTCCGCTCAGATTGCTAACCTGGGGTCCACTGTCCGTGTTGGGACGTTGGCTGAGGAGCCTGTTTTTGGGAGTGTTGGTGTGGTACAGGCTGACGAGCCTAGTGTTTTGGAGATTAAGCATGGTGATGCTTTGACACGATCCTCCGTAGGAACGACTTCAGAGAAAGATGATTCACTTAAAAATGGTAGAGTCAAAATATTAGCGACAAATACTTTATTACCACTTCAAATATCCCATCTCTCACTCCTACCTTCTATCATTTATATTAAAGATCATCTTCATATGCAGAAGAATAATCTTATCCATTTCTTCACTCTTAGTTGTCAGATTGTATCACAAGTCAGTAGGGATTTGTTCAGCCAAGGCAGATTTTCTGTGGAACAAGTTAAACAACAACGTATTAGCATCGGTGAGGCAATGGTTTTCCCTGGTAAAAAATATCTAATCTTTCATCTATTTTCTAAGACAGTCCCTACGGAACAACAAACTATAGCACATTTAAGGTCTTCTATGTTATATCTTAAATACCTTATGGATTCTTTGAATGTGAAGACTATCAGTATTTCGAAATTCCACAACAATCTCGCACCCATTGAATGGATTTCTATAGAGCAGTTGCTAAAAGAAATTTTCAAAAGCTCTCAGTACGTTATTACCGTTTGTACCGGTGAAATTGTAATTCCGTCATCTTTAAGAAGACCTACCATTATTCAGGAGTACCATGAATCTGTGGTGGGTGGTCATCAAGGAGCTTTTAAGCTTTACAAACGTCTTAGGGAAGACTTTTATTGGTTGGGTATGGGAAAAGAAATTTCAAACTTCATTCGCACTTGTTCAAGTTGTCAACGAAACAAGATGCTTTCGGCTAAGACGAAACAACCAATGCGCATAACTGATACTCCTGAAAAGACTTTCGAAAAGGTACAGATGGATATCGTTGGTCCATTGCCTATAACAGAAAAGGGAAATAAGTACTTGTTAACACTCCAGGATAATCTGACAAAATATTCGGATGCTATTCCATTACCTACTATTGATTCCATATCTGTCGCAGTCGCTTTAGCTGAGCAATTCATCAGTCGGTTTGGTTGTCCTCGAGTTATCCACACAGATCAAGGGAGTAATTTTGTTAGCGCCATAATGAAGAATTTCTGTAAAATCTTCAAAATACAGAGGATTACTTCTACCGCATTCCACCCACAGTCTTTGGGGTCCTTGGAGCGTGCTCATCGTGTCTTCATTGATTATTTGAAGCACTATTGTGTTAAGACTGACTGGGATGGTTGGATTAGATTTGGAATATTTTCCTATAATACTTCGGTACATGAAGCTACTGGCTTTACACCACATGAGCTGGTCTTTGGTAGAAAGGCCACCATCCCTTCAGAGTTCGCTAAGCAGGAAGTGCCTCGGACATTCGTTCAATATTTAGACCAACTCTTCACAATAATCACTACTACTCAAGCTACAGCGGCAGCCAATCTGGAACAGGCAAAAGAAAAGAGTAAATTATATTATGATAAGAATGCTAATCCTCGTAAATTTAATGTAAACGACGATGTGTACTTGTTTAGAGAACCAAAGACCTCTAAGTTCGACTCTAACTGGACTGGTCCTTATAAGATTATTCGAATGCATGACGATCTAACTATAGAAATAGCAATAACGGCGCAGAGATCTAAGATAGTACACGCGAATAAGCTAAAGTTAGCATATATAAGATTAGATCCATTGTAAATAGTTTAATCATATGTATTAGTTATATTGCAGTTTCTTTTTATATAGATTATATTGAATAAGAATACTTAAATAAGTTTGGTTAGGGCGTTTGATTATTTCTGGATATTAGTTATGCATTGTATTATAATTGATTTAATATTACCTAGTAATGGAATAATGATATCTTAGTACTCTAAATTCTTGTGATATAACTATAATTCTTCAACTCGCGCTTCCTGCGGGACAATGGGTGGACCGAGTAGCTCGTTTACCGCGGGGCTGGCGCGGGAAGAGGAGGCGTAGTTATTCATTCAATTTAGCATACTTAAGTTAATATCGATGTATTGTTTTCTTTTAAAAGTTGTTTCCATTGGAAACACCTTTTGTATATGGAGGGAGGTGTTGCGATATCCGCTGGTGTGAAACCGTATATTATATGAAGTTAGCCATATGACATAGAGATTTCAAGGTTTGATGTCAGAGCGAAATTTAAAATTCTTTGTAGAGAAAGATTTATAGTAGGCATGCGGGTTCGAAACGAGCTGCAGATGTTTGAACTCTGAAGGCGTACGAGAGCCTGAGATTACATTCAATAGATTTCAAAACTACAGTTAGGCCAGGTGAAGATAATAAATAGCTTAACTTTCCCTTCCACATCTGCGTGCCAAATTTCGTCGAGCGGGCAGCGGCTCGTCTCGTAAAACCACTTAAAATTCTGTCTTCCCTTTCAATAATTGCCGATGTCCTGTTAGGGTAAAAACTCAGCTCGGGAAAAGCTGAAAGTCATAAAGTCATAAACTTCGCGCCGGCGACGTCGTCTTGACCCCGAGGGTTGCGCTTACCTACCTGTCAGAAATGTATGTACTGTACGCAGCCTATGTAAAAGTATGTAAAGTATATAATCGGAAAGCGTACCTCGACCACCAGCCGAGAGTGGAGGGAAGCGCCAAGGAAGGGCCAAGGACGGAGAGATGGCTGAAGGACAACCCACTGACGAAGCTCGAGGGACAACACCACCTTGATTGGACGAAAGGATCCAGGGAAGGGGTCGGAAGAACGCGCCGAAATTGGAGGAGTAGGGCGCTCAGAGGTGACAAGCGAGGAGTTAATTTGTAAAAGGACAGATCAATCTTGTCAATAGACTAACGAACAGTTTCTTAAATTGTAATAATATACTTAGTCATACAGTTCACCTTAGTATTTTCTTTTAAAGTTCCCGCTCTACTTAGCGAGCAGAGTGCGTTAGCGCTCCACGGGCACGGACCCGCCGTCCCATAGGAAGTCCCACAAAATCCCGCAACACTCCTGTAGATGTGCTGCTGTTGCGTGATCACGCGAACGTAGCCACGGAAATGTATGTAATCGATAGATAAATCAGGAGCGAAATTTGAAAGTAGATGTTGTGTGTGTGATTGAGAAAGCGTTATTAAGGATGTGCGATGCGGGTGGCATACGTGGGAAAGATCTTGGGCAGAGCTCGAAAACAGGAAGAGGACACCAATTAACAGACCCCGAAACGAATCGCGAGTTTCTTCTAAGTCACGTAATCTTTTGAAAAGGCCTTGTCCTTTGTTAGTCTTTAGGAGTGTCGATTGACTCCAGAAGTGTTGGCGACGTTGAGGAAGTCATAAATTTCCTTCAAGGGTTGTTTTCTCGATCCTCGGAGTAGAGCCTACTTTCTCTTCTCACGTGGGCACCCCGCTGTGTAACGGAAAAGCGCGCTTCCACCGAGTTTCCACCACCACCCGAAGGCGGAGGGAAAGATGGACGCCGATTCGCGGGGGCGTACGGACATCCGAAGGACGGCCTACCGCTTGGATCTGATGCATCCTCCATCCTGATTGGACTACGAGGATCTATGGGAGGACTAGAAGGAATCGGCCAACGACTTCAGCGAGGACCTCGGAGGAACTTTTGAAATGCTACATTCATTCCGTTTTTAACCAGCTTCCCAAACAGTTTCAAATAAAAGTCCAAAGTTTAACTTAGCAATAGTTTCTTGTACAAGTGTTTTATTTTGAAACTCCCACACTCCGACGAGCAGAGCGGTTCAGCGCTCCACGGGCACCAACCCGCGTTCTCATCGCAATTTTCCCATAAAATACGCAACAAAATTGGTGACAGCGGTGGGATATTGAAAGGAAATAAACGCGTTAATTTCACAAACATTTTTTGAGTGATAAACTTTGCCGGCTCGTGAGTGTGTGATATATGCAGTCTGCACTTCTAGAACTGTGATTTTCGTAGACTCGTGAATTGACATTGATAAGCAGCAGTTTATAATTGTGTACCCAACGTGAAAGTGCAACCTCTCTTCCTTAGGTTTTTGCACGGTTTCCCTGGGGGCAAGGGTGGATGCCAGAGACGGGTGGTTTCAGCGGCCGTGCTCGCTAATCCTGGAATCACAAGCACCTGTTGGTATCAAAGTACACATACTGCTGATAATTACGAGTTCATATCCATAACGAGAGGAGAAATCTACCCGAGGAGCCAAGGAGCCAACGCATTCGGTGGATCAAGGAAATCATTTTCCAGGGAAAGGATCGGTGAGGGATCACCTGAGGATTGGAACTGGAACACCTATACATCAAGTTAGGATTAGTGAACTATACGTGATATCATAGAAGTGTAATCTTAGTATATTTCTGGAATATTAGCTGACTTTTATACAGCACCTTGTTCGTAAGTTTTAATTGTAAGAGTTTATAATTATAAGAAACTATACCTTACTTGATAAGCATAGATTAGATTTTCAAAATGCCGCCGTACAGGATCCGATTTGTAAAAGCTAGACGAAACAGTAGGGCTGACTTGAGTGGTAGTGGCGCATTTGAGGTAGAAGATTTAGCGATAGAGTTACCCGCACCGGAGTCTTCTTCAACCGTGTTACAATCGAATGAATTGAGCGTAATATCCACGCAAACTCCTATTCGCAGAGTCAATTTGTCTCTCCTCGATAATGAATCAACTCCCTCAGATGATTCAAATGCCGTGGAAATTGCGGAGTTACCCTCTGATTCCTCGGAGACTTTATTTATGTCAATGACCTTTGCCGCTGGTTTGATTCCCCGCTTTGATGGAAAGTCCTGTTCAATAACTAAGTTTATTAACCAGTGTAGACTCGCGGATTCACGAATTAAGCCCGGAAATAGGATTAACTTACTCGCTTTGATCCGCAATAAAATCGAAGGGCCCGCAGATCAGCTCATATCTAACAGCAATGCCCCGACTACGTTGGACGAATTGATCGACTTGTTAAAATCCGCTTTTACTCGGTCTTTTGATGTTGATCGCGTTCTGGACGAGTTAAAGAATTTACGTCAAAAGGATAGTGAGAGCATTGATAGTTACGGGACTAGGGTGAATGAGATTTTAAATCGGGGTACGGAAGCAGCTAACGAGAAATTTGAGACGGAACAGGCTAAAGGTGTCAAAAAATTATTGAATCATACGGCTATAACGGGTTTTAAGAGAGGGCTGCATAATCGTAGTATTAGAACGTTAATGATAAGGGAGAAGGCGGATAGTTTAGGAATAGCTATAGATGTCGCGTCTGAGATAGAGAGAGAGTTTGAATATGAGAAACTGACCTCTCATTCGAAAACCGTAGTTAGTAATACGAAAGTATGTGCGGTGAATGTGGACGATCGCAAGTGTTATAGCTGCAACCAGCCGGGTCACTTGCGTAGAAATTGCCCTAAAAATAGAAATACTTGGCTTAATTCACCATCTCGCCAGGAAATCAGGTGTAATAATTGCAAGAAAACAGGACACACGGAAGACCGATGCTTTAGGAAGAATATACCTCCTAGGTCTAACATATCTCAATCTTCAATAGCGACAGCTTCCGGGAATTCGCAAGATTTAAACTCGCAGGGGGTCCCGCAAGCAAGCGCAGTGCGGAACCGACCCTTGATTGCGCGCGTCGAAACCATCGAACCTTCTATCAATTTGACGCAATAGGGATCAATCGATCGCCTGTGATCCGATTGGAGAAAGATCTGTTTTACAACGGGTCTGCTAGCTTCCTTGTTGACACGGGTTCTCATCTAAATCTTATCAAACAGGAAGGTTTAGTTTCAAATTTAGCAGTCAATACTAATATGATTTATCATCTTACCGGAATTTGTCCAGGAATGATTTGTACTTATGGTGAAATCATTATCACCATTCGTGATTTTCCGATTAACTTCCAAGTTGTGAATAATGACTTTCCTATTAAGCAGACAGGAATTCTGGGAATTTCATTCCTTGAAAAACATGAGGTAACTCTCACATTCAGGGATAAGTTACCCAATAGTTTGCAATTTGGAAAAGGAAAATCTTCTCCTTGCATTTTCTCATCTTTCGATTTGGCTCCACGCTCTAAGACTTTAATTTCTGTCCCTGTTAAGAATAGTAATACATCAGGTTATATGCGGAAGATAGATGTTGGTCCAGGTATTTACGTTGGTGAGGTTTTAGCAATCCAGGAAAATGGATTCGCAAGGATTTATGCAATTAACACCACTACCGAGAAGGTTACTCTTACCATACCTTCTGTGGAATTGGAAGAATTCAATATCAAACCCCCTGCTCCCCGTTCATATCGACCGGAAAATCCTAACCTCAACCCTTCAAGTGCACATGCACAAAGGTTTGTTCAATTGGTTAAGGCTCTGAATTTGGAAAGCCTTAATGAGGCGGAAAGAGTCAGTATCCTGGAAATAGTTAACGAATTTCCTTATCAATTTTACCTTCCAACGGATAAGTTAGGTTCTTGTAATATTGCTCAGCACACCATAGTAACTACTGACGAGGTACCAATAAACACCAAACAATATAGGTTTCCTCCAGTCCATAAACAGGAAATTGAGAAACAGGTACATACCTTACTCAAAGATGATATAATTCAGCCTTCCGCATCGCCATATAATTCTCCGGTTTGGATCGTTCCCAAGAAACCCGACTCTACTGGAAAACTCCGTTGGCGCATGGTTATAGATTATCGGAGGTTAAATGAAAAAACTGTTGGAGACGCTTACCCCCTCCCGAATATTACGGATATACTGGATCAATTGGGGGGAGCAAAATATTTTAGTACCTTGGACTTGGCTTCCGGCTTCCATCAAATTTTAGTTGACCCTGCTTCTAAACCTAAAACCGCTTTTTCCACTCCCAATGGTCATTATGAATTTAACAGAATGCCATTCGGCCTTAAAACTGCACCTGCCACCTTTCAACGAGTTATGGATTTGGTACTATCCGGCTTGCAAGGAAGCGAACTCTTCGTGTACATGGACGATATAGTTGTTTATGCTGATTCTCTCGAGGAGCATGCGCGAAAATTAAAAACCCTTTTGGCGCGTTTGCAGAACTCCGGATTGACCCTTCAGCCGGGCAAATGCCATTTTCTTCAGCGGGAGATAATATACCTGGGACATATATTAACGAGTAAGGGAGTAAAGCCCGATCCCGGAAAGATCAAAGCGGTAAAACAGTTTCCTGTGCCGAAAACGAAGAAAAATATTAAACAGTTCTTAGGTCTCGTAGGATACTATAGGAGATTTATTCAAGACATGGCTAGGATTGCGAAACCGTTAACGAAGCTTTTGAAGAAGAATAGTCCTTTTTGCTGGAGTGACGAGGTTCAGGCTGCTTTCGAAAATCTGAGGGATATCATTTGTTCGGAGCCATTATTGCAGTTCCCAAATTTTTCGCAACCATTTTTGGTTACCACCGATGCTTCTGATTACGCTGTAGGAGCTGTTCTTAGTCAGGGGCCTATTGGGAAAGATCTCCCAATAGCGTATGCTTCCCGGACTTTGAACAGTGCCGAGACCAATTATTCCACTATAGAAAAGGAACTATTAGCTGTTTTGTTTGCTGTGCAACATTTTCGGCCTTACTTGTATGGACAGCAGTTCACCTTAGTTACAGACCATCGTCCATTAGTTTGGCTGAATAATGCGAAGGATCCCACTTCTAAAATTATGAGATGGAGAATTAAGTTAAACGAGTATGATTACAACATTGTGTATAAGCCTGGTAGAATAAACTCCAACGCAGATGCACTGTCGCGCAATCCAACCGAATCCAGTCATGTTTCCGATTCCCAATTGAATCCTTCACGGACCGATGAAATTCATAATTCTTGTTCGAGGTGTCTGGAAGGGGTACTCGTCTGCGCAGACAAGTCATCAATTGCAGATTCCGAAGTGAACAGGAAGGATGACAGATTTCATGAGTACAATAATGAACTAATGGTGGCTTCTGTTTTCCTGGCGCGCGGGAAGGCAGAAGTTGAGCAGAATGAGGTCATGGGCAAATTATTGAGAAATTTTAATGTTAACAAAGATAATACAGATTGCGAGGGATCACTCCAGCTGAACACTATGGATCAGCTTCCATTCGGGCATTTGTTGGACGGTGAGACCGAACCCCCGGCAGCCGCTTCAGATTCCGTTGGAAGTGGTCCATGTTCAGTAAAGGTGCCTGCGCTCTGTCCGGCCCTTGAGGAGACATCGCAGGGCCTGCGGTATCTTGAATCGTGGCAGAGACGTGGGGAGTCTGTTAGTTTCCCAGCTTGTGCTGTGGTAGAGGCTTTGATGCCGGATATTTTCTCGACTAATGTCGTGGCAGAGGCTGACGAGCCTGATGATTTCTCGACTTATGTCGTGGCAGAGGCTGTTGGGCCTGGTAAAATAGCGACCAAGACCGCACGGAGGACCCTCGGTAGAATGACCTCAATAGAATCTAATAGAAATGAACCAGAGCTTGACGATAGTGATTGTGATAACATACAAAAAGGAAATGGAATACTGGTTACTGATATTTTACATGGACAGACGACACACCTTTCTCAATTTCCTACTATCCTTAACACCAAGGATTACCTTTTCATGCGCAGAGATAATATCATTCACTTTCTACCTCTTGATTGTAGCATAGATTCTCAAGTTAGCAAGGATTTGCTAATAAGAAATAGGTTTTCCATTGACCAAATAAAGAAGTATCGTCTCAATGCTGGAGAAGCTATGACTTTTCCCGGGGATAAATATTCCATTTTTCATCTATTTGTTAAAGCTACTTCTCAAGAAAATCCAGATCATACCCATATTGTCTCTTCATTGAAATCTCTCAAACAGCTCATGAGTTCCTTGAGCATTAAGACCATCAGCATATCAAGGGATCATAACCATCTTGAACCCATCGAATGGGAACTCATAGAGGATATCCTAAAACAAATTTTTAATGATCCTCAGTATATCATTACTGTATGTACTGGTGAGATCGAAATTCCACCTAAACCAAGAAGATCTGAAATTATTAAAGAATATCATGAATCTGTGATAGGAGGCCATAAAGGCATGGCTAAGTTATATAGTCGTATTCGGGAACATTTTTATTGGCCAGGGTTGGGAAAGGAAATTAAGGAATTCGTACGTACCTGCCCGATCTGTCAGAGGAACAAAATTCACTCAGCAAAGACTCGACAGCCAATGCGAATTACCGATACTCCAAAAATAGCTTTCGAAAAGGTGCAGATGGATATAGTTGGTCCATTACCAATAACCAAAAAGGGCCATCGATACCTCTTAACACTTCAAGATAATTTAACCAAATATTCGGATGCCATTCCTTTATCTAATATTGATTCTGTATCTGTAGCAGTCGCCCTTACTGAACAGTTTATTAGCAGGTTTGGTTGTCCTAGAGTTATCCATACGGATCAGGGTAGTAACTTCGTTAGCAAAGTGATGAAGAGTTTTTGCAGGATCTTTAAAATTCGAAGGATTACCTCTACTGCATTTCATCCGCAGTCATTGGGGTCTTTAGAGCGTGCCCATCGTGTTTTCGTCGACTATTTAAAGCATTATTGCACGAAATCAGATTGGGATGATTGGATCAGATTCGGGATATTTTCTTATAACACCTCCGTGCATGAAGCCACTGGTTTCACTCCCCATGAGCTTGTTTTCGGTGTAAAGGCCATTATTCCCACTGAATTTGCGAAGCAGGAAGTTCCACGAACTTTCATCGAATATTTAGATCAACTTTTCATGAAACTCACTATCACTCAGGCTACAGCGGCAGTTAACCTTGAAAAAGCAAAAGAAAGGAGTAAGCAGTATTATGATAAGAATGTTAATCCTCGTCAATTCTATGTAAATGATCATGTATACTT
Source organism: Andrena hattorfiana (assembly GCA_944738655.2). Classification (NCBI taxonomy): domain Eukaryota; kingdom Metazoa; phylum Arthropoda; class Insecta; order Hymenoptera; family Andrenidae; genus Andrena; species Andrena hattorfiana. Next base: position 16,639,744 of record OX122895.1, on the reverse strand, counting down.
ATTTAAAGAACCCAAAACATCCAAATTCGACTCAAGTTGGATGGGTCCTTATAAGATTATTCAAATATATGATGATTTAACGATAGAAATAGCATTATCAGCGAATAAATCTAAGATAGTTCATGCGAACAAACTTAAACTAGCATGTATAAGACCGGATATTACTGATTCGGAAGATTAATGTTAATATTATATGTGTGGTTATTTTATAATTCTGTATTCTTTTTCTTCAGTATCTATGGTCGACTTGGTTGATGTGTAATTCAAAATTTTATTCTGCAAGTACGGTTATTTTGTTAATTTGTATGTGTTAGATGTATTGTGGCATTATGTTATGAGTTGTGATTATTTTATATCGAATAAGGATTATAGCGTTTTTGGATCAAGTATTTAGATAAGTTTAGTTAGGGTACTAAATTACTACTGGATATTAGCTATGCGTTACATTATAATCAATTTAATATTACCTATTTAGTAATAGAATAATGATGTCTTATTACTGTAAAATGTTGTGATGTAACTATCATTCTTCAACTCGTGCTTCCTGCGGGACAACGGGTGGACCGAGTAGCTCGTTTACCGCGGGGCTGGCGCGGGTGAGGGGAGGCGTAGTTATAATCACATATGTAAAGTACGTATTCATTCAATTTTTGCATACTTAAGTTAATATTGATGTATTGTTTTCATTTCAAAAAAGTTGTTTCCATTGGAAACACCTTTTCTATATGGAGGGAGGTGTTGCGTGATCACGCGAACGTAGCCACGGAAATGTATGTAATCGATAGATAAATCAGGAGCGAAATTTGAAAGTAGATGTTGTGTGTGTGATTGAGAAAGCGTTATTAAGGATGTGCGATGCGGGTGGCATACGTGGGAAAGATCTTGGGCAGAGCTCGAAAACAGGAAGAGGACACCAATTAACAGACCCCGAAACGAATCGCGAGTTTCTTCTAAGTCACGTAATCTTTTGAAAAGGCCTTGTCCTTTGTTAGTCTTTAGGAGTGTCGATTGACTCCAGAAGTGTTGGCGACGTTGAGGAAGTCATAAATTTCCTTCAAGGGTTGTTTTCTCGATCCTCGGAGTAGAGCCTACTTTCTCTTCTCACGTGGGCACCCCGCTGTGTAACGGAAAAGCGCGCTTCCACCGAGTTTCCACCACCACCCGAAGGCGGAGGGAAAGATGGACGCCGATTCGCGGGGGCGTACGGACATCCGAAGGACGGCCTACCGCTTGGATCTGATGCATCCTCCATCCTGATTGGACTACGAGGATCTATGGGAGGACTAGAAGGAATCGGCCAACGACTTCAGCGAGGACCTCGGAGGAACTTTTGAAATGCTACATTCATTCCGTTTTTAACCAGCTTCCCAAACAGTTTCAAATAAAAGTCCAAAGTTTAACTTAGCAATAGTTTCTTGTACAAGTGTTTTATTTTGAAACTCCCACACTCCGACGAGCAGAGCGGTTCAGCGCTCCACGGGCACCAACCCGCGTTCTCATCGCAATTTTCCCATAAAATACGCAACACTGCCACGCCGGGGTTCTCCAACTCCTGGTCCTATGCTAAGTTCTGAAGGTGTTACACTTCTACAGTCTGATTATTCCTGGTTTGTGTTATACGATGTTATCAAAATTTTAAGCGTATTCCAGTGTTGTGTAGCAATGTGTTTATTTTGAAATATTGTCATTATCTTATTGCATTAGATAGTGTGTACTGACTTAATTACGTCAAGAAAAATTGTTAATGTAACCATGGCAACTTTATCTATCGGTAAAACACAAGATTTCTATATGTGGAATGTATTAATATCAGCAATTGTTTTTACATTAATTGCATTTATTGCATTTGTGCTTAAAAGGTAAGTAATAACATAAAACTTTATACGTTTCCAAATACTTTTCTCCTTAAATCAATGAGTATTCAGTTACCTAGTAACTTTTCGTCTTCATCAAATTTCAAAACAAATTCTCATTCCTTTTTATTAAAGTTATCATAAATTATTTTCTGACAGACACTTTAATGCATTAAAAGTTTCAGTGAAATTTTGATATCTTCCCACAACAGTTATACAATAAGTGTAACAAGTATGAAGGAGTATAATATATTTTTCAGTAATAATACAATTATAAGTATAAAAAGTATTTGAGCAAGATATACAATTCAACAAAATTAGATAAAAAGAACTTTTAGCATAATTTTGAAACAAACATGAAAAAAATGAATACATTAAATCCTCCTATAACACGGTACTCTCATAACACGGTTTTTATATAATAAAAACTGCAACTGCAACTTGCGGAGCAACATTTGTGAAAGTCCTCCTATAATGCGGTATTGTTTAATGCGGTTTCCATATAACGCAGTATGAAATAATATGATTTGTACGATGTAATTCTGAGTTTCTTATAATGCGGTACGAATTAATTGCGTTATAAGAGAGTTGACTTTATTTTGCAGCATATTCTCTTAAATTTAAAACTGCTTGCATACTTTTTGGGCACAGACCCCAAAAGTTTTTGGATTTGTTCAGGGCGAATACTCTATAACTTTTGACATATTATTTCAAATAATATGTCCACATTATAAATTTCTTGATTCTTAAGTTTTGTTTTATATGTGTTGGATTTTTATTATTGAAATAAGTAAAGTCAAAACGCAGTTGAACACATGGTAATATAACAAACATTTATTCTGATAATACATAACTCAGATATAACTGTGAAGATATAAAAACATATAGAATATATAACTAGTCTTTGAAATACCAGGAACAAACTTTTTTATGTCCTATAACCCTTGCTATTGCCAGCTATCTAACTTAGCAATCGCTTGTCTGACAACATGGCAGCACCAGCATTGACGTCGCCACTGTATGGCACCTAATACAATATTATCTTTCTAACAATGTGATTTCACAGGTTTTCAATAAGATTTAAGACTGTTCTTTGGAGTGGCCATTGCATTACTGAAATGTACTTTTGTGCTAGACAAATTTTTACAATGCAACAAGCATGTTCGAGGTCACTGTTATATGGCAAAATTGAATTGTTTGTTATAGTTTGTAATGTATGCGGTAGCATTTATGCTTCTACAACATTTACATAATCATTATTGCTCATAATCCCTCTAAAAAATTTTGATGACTCAATCTAGATTTGTCTGAGATCATCTCCGATGGAACACAACTAAGTGGGGTAATGATCTCTTTACTGACGAAAGCAAGTTTCACTTGAATTGATGTAATGAAATTCAATTGATTCGTTGAGGAAAAGGGCAAAAATTTGATGTTTGGTACCAAATCCCCTCTTGGAACCAAAGAGGAGGAAATATAATGGTTTGTCTATCATGTTGAATAAAAGCACTTATGAATAAATATTATTATGCAAATATTTTAGAGATACAAATGCTACCACATGCACGTTAGAAGTTACGGTGAATTGTGACTTTTGGTCAAGCTCACTCCAAGATGGTTGTGGGATAAGTGCAGTGTGGTTCATCACTGTCCTCTTACAGAAGGTAACTTCACCTTTCTCACTCTCTGGCCAGATCTTCCCGTAACAGAACTCTTATTCTTTAGCAATACGATCACTGGTCATTTGCCATATCCAAATTTTCTTTCTCTAAATAATCTTAAGTTACATGCGATAGCTTGATGATTTGAAGTCACTAACCATCGTCCAACCATCGTCAAGACTTCATCTGAGACTTCACCCTGCCATAAACTCACCGAAAGCGAAATAGCATTACTGTATCTGTCTTTGAATTACCTTACAAATATGAAGACGCTAACATCGATTACAAAACAAGACAAATAATTGGATATTCCCCATTGGGATCCCCCATTGGGTGGCCCCAAACATGCGTGTTGCATTGTAAAAAGTAAGCTAACACAAAGACATTTCTATAATGAAATGGCTACCCCAATTGCAGCCTTAAATTATATTGAAAACCTGTGGAGCCATTTAAGGGGTCATACATACCTGCGAGCTCTGAAAACAGCTGTATTGTCGGGATTTGTTTTTAAGAAACATGAAGACTTTTTTTAGTAAACGGTTGTGTATTCAAAAGTATATATTTTAAAGTTCTTGTAGTTTTTTGCAATGCAATATGTAAATAAATGAAGAAATTAGGTGCGATCTCGTGGCAGTGTTGTCTTTTTTTAAGCATTTTACGGCGAGCACTGTAGCTTTGACCTGGTTCATCTGAAATAAAAAATTCGACCAAATTTAGTTAGTATATTAGATTATTTAGTCCTTAATCTACGATTATGGTGGTGATGTCACTTTGAATAAAATCATGGGGCAGGATATTTCTGCTTGATTCTGTATGAAATTGATTCATATTCATATGCTGTTATGAAATATCCTGCCCCACGATTTTATTTAAATTATTTTTTATGTTTTAGTGCTTTTTGTTCAAATTAAATAAAATCGTTTAACTTAACAAATTTTTATATACATTTTTTTATTATTTACTTTTTAATGTCTAACAATCAATTTTGAATTGTGGTTATATGTAGGCTGATTTCAAGTCATTTGGATTTGTGGTTATGGGTTATATTTATTAATGGCTCGGTAATTTTTTAAATAAAAAAAGTTTTTTTTCAAGTCGGTTTTTTTCATAATTTTATATTGTCATCGAAACTATACTAGAATTTAGATTTATTGACCGGTGAGTTCGGTTTCGCGAGCAGCGCGCAAGAAGAAATCAGCCACTACCACTTGACGATCGTGGATTAGCAGTTGAAGTTGCTTGGCCCCCGAAGGGTATGGTGGGGTAACGGGAACGCTGTTCGACTCCGCCTGAACGAAGCCGTGTGGCTGTTGTTTATTCTTAGCGTAATAGTTGTGTGCGTTACGAAGCTATGCGTAGACCAATACGAGATGAAGCTATCGAGGAAGAATCAATGTTCTGACCAATGAAGCTCCTGAATTTTTTCGGAGCAAACGCACACCTATTTTGATGTGTGTATTTCTACGCTGACCAGGGATCGGCGGGGTCCAGCTACCGTTAATCGAGGGGGAAACACCTACAGGAGCGGTGGTTATATGTGCGTGACTGACGCACGCAGGCACAGTTCATGCACACATAACCACCGATCCTGGAGGTGTTTCCCACTCCATCAGAGGTAGCTGGAGCCCGCCGACCCTTGACGCTGACAGCCAGAGTTGGGCATTATTCATATAAATCCCCAAGATTTATTTGCGCATAAGGTATAACAATTTCATTCGACGAAAAATTATTCGTTATTCGCGAATAAATCTGTACCGTTATTCGAGCCAAATTTATTCGGATAAGAATTTATTCGTTATTCGACCTGATTGAACGACGAATAAATGTGCGTGCGCTCTATCTCTTCGAGCTCGATCCACCTGCGCGACTATATACAATGTATCAGTAGAGCGTACCAGAGTTGGGCATTATCTAGATAAAAAATTATTTAAATAACGATCGAATAAATGATACTTTATCTTTATTCGTTATTCGAGGTTCGAATAACCGAAGTTATCTCTATTTGAAGAGCAACTGATAAATAATTTTATTGGATGAGAATTTATTCGGCGAATAAGGATGATTTTTTTATTGGATGAGAATTTATTCGACGAATAAAGATAACTTTTTTATTCGATGAGAATTTTGTCACGTCCCGGGTGGAGGTCTTTAGGACGATGACAATGTGGGGTTAATGGATGCCAGGCTCGAATGCCAGATTCGTAACACTGAGGGTTGGAGGAAGCCAGGCTCGAATGCCAGATTCGTAACACTGAGGGTTGGAGGAAGCCAGGCTCGAATGCCAGATTCGTAACACTGAGGGTTGGAGGAAGCCAGGCTCGAATGCCAGATTCGTAACACTGAGGGTTGATGGGAGTTAGGCTCGAATGACAGATTCGTAGCACTGAGGGTTGGAGGAAGCCAGGCTTGAATGCCAGATTCGTAACACTGAGGGTAAATGGGAGTTAGGCTCGAATGCGAGATTCGTAACACTGAGGGTTGGAGGAAGCCAGGCTCGAATGCCAGATTCGTAGCACTGAACGACCAGGGAAGGTTTAAATAGTAATCACTTTGGTGGTGACACCCGTTAGAACACTTTGTTTTGGCTTAGTAATCGGATTTACCGTTGCATTCGCATAAGAAACTACACGTAATATTTCCGCGAAATATGTCTAGACATATGGCTGTATACGGCCTATGCAAAAGTACGTTAGTAAACACTGTAAGAAGTCTCGCGTTCACGAACTGAAATCAGCTGTTGCAGTAGCCTGTTTAGATTTGGAGCCTTCGTAACCAAAGGATATTCATAATAATTCGAAGCGTGATTTAAAGCAAAGAGGTTTATTACTTTAAGCACGAATATATGCATTATCAATGTATTAGCGTGGTTAACATAATAATGCATCAGATATTAAGCATTGGCACATAACATTTATATAAATGGTAATCAACAGCAATATATGTGTATGAACATGAAATACATGTGTACAACTCAAAGAAAATAGTATGAAAAGTAATAGGAATTTGCTACGCTAATAATATAAGACAATGAGCGTTAGCGAGATAATAATATGAATCAAAATAATATGAAAGGCAATAAGCGTTAACAATACAAAATAATATAGATGAAGGTGATATGCCGTATAACAATAATGGTAATTATAATTTCTTACGGTAGTTGCAGTAGAACACTGAATTTAACTTAAACGTTTTCGACGAATCGTATTTATTCCGCGGAAGTAGTTCCTTAGAAGAGTGAGGTAAAAGACTGTGGTTCTAAATTGTTCGATTTTGAATTTTCGCGCAATAGCGTTCATAAAATTACCAGTGAAATTCGCTCCTTGGTCGGTGAGGATGGCTCTCGGAGCTCCGAATTGACAAATAAATTTTTTTATAAACGCATCTACTATTTTTATTGACGTGGATTGTTTAAGGGGCTCGCACACGAAATATTTTGTCAGTAAATCTTGCATGGTTAATATGTAGGTGTTGCCTGCTCTCGTAGTAGGCAGCGGTCCTACTATATCCAGTGCGATTTTATCGAAGGCGCGGCCAGGGGTGTCAGTGAGAATCATTGGTTGCCTGGTTTTAACACGGACGAGTTTCTTCCGTTGGCAGTCTTCGCAGTTTCGAATGTAGTCTTCCACGGCTTTCTTCATACCTTTCCAAAAGTAATAGTGACGAATTCGGTTGTACGTTTTGGTTACTCCCTTATGTCCGGCCAATGCTGATGCGTGGTTTTCTGTGATTATGTTTAGTCGTTCCGATTCCTCTGAAATTCGGACTATTTGTAGACAGATTGTGACGCTGATTCTTCTTCGTCGATGGCTTCGAGGATATCCATGATAATATCCTGCCAGCTTAATTGATCGATATTTTCAGTTTTGGCTATACTAAATGAATAGATTATAAGCTCACGTACTACATCCTTAAGAGAAGAAAGGGCTTCGCCCCATGTCGTAGTGGTTAAAGGCGTATTTTGCGTTTCCTTAATAACTAGCCCGACGAGAATTTGTCCCTTATTATAGATTACGTGGGCTCTGCCCAAAGTGAGGTCGTTTGTTGTTGTCAGGATTCCCGTTTCCTGCAGCTGTTTAGCTCCATTGTCGCAAGGTCTTCCATCGGCGCTTAGGAAGAACACGAGCGTTTCCTTTCGTAGGGACAACGGGTCGCGACTGATTATTGGCGTTATCCTGAGGTCCCTATCGGGGTCTGCTTCGTAAGCTGCCTCCGAGGAATCATTTAGTTCGATTATTGATGCTTCCGAGTCCGACGTCGAATCGTACGAAGCGTTGGATCCCACTTCGGAATCGGAGTCGTCTTGTCCCTGCGGTGTTGGCGATCGCGGAGGCGAGATAATCGAATAAGACGCATCTGCAGGTTCTCCTTCTGCTGCCTGGTTTTCCTCTTCTATACTATTCCCTGGTTCTGGTAGATTTAGCTGGGGGGAATCCGGTGGCGCTATTATAGGCGTCGGGGCCTTGCGTACTTTTCGGCGTGGTTGAATCCTTGTAGGCGCCGTTCTTAGGCGGGTTTTGCTCGTGGGTTTCGTTGCGGAGGTGAGTGCTTTGGAGCCCCGAGGTCTCCCTGGGCCTCGTTTAGGAGGGGGATGGTCCTCCCAGTCTTCGTCGGCTTCCTCTCGTGGTCGTATGGGGCATGCCTCCATCGTAGGGGGATTACGGGACAGGGCGTCAGCAAGTTTATTGCTTTTTCCCGGTTGATAGCGAATTTCATAATCGTATTCGGCTAATTTTAGGCGCCACCTAACGAGGCGCGACGTTGGGTCCTTTACCTTGTGTAACCAAATCAAAGGTCGATTGTCGGTATATAAAATAAATTTCCTTCCATAAAGGTAAGGACGGAAGTACCTGATGCAATAAACAATGGCTAAGAGTTCCTTTTCTATAGTAGAGTAATTGATTTCCGCTTTGTTTAGGAGACGGGATGCGTAAGCAATCGGTAACTCCTTTTCAGCGATAGCCTGACTCAATATTCCTCCTATTGCATATTCGGAGGCGTCAGTAGGTATGTACAATTCTAGCTCAAAATTTGGGTATTGCAGGATAGGTTCTTCTTGCAAAGCTGACCTTAAATGGTCGAAAGCAGTTTGCTGGGACGGTCCCCAGTTAAATGCTGTGTCTTTCTTCAAAAGTTGGGTTAACGGGCGAGCATTTTTAGAAAACTCCGGGATAAACCTTCTATAATATCCGGTTAATCCGAGGAATTCTTTAATTCCTTTGGGTGTGCGAGGAGCTGGGTAGTTCCGGACGGCTTGAATTTTCTGCTGGTCCGGTTTTACGCCTCCCTCGGTAATCACGTGGCCCAAGTATGCAACTTCCTTATGTAGGAATTTGCATTTGAAAGGTTGCAGTTTAAGGTTCGCCTCTCGTAGGCGATGGGCGAGTTTCTTAAATTTTATTAGGTGCTCGGTGAGAAAACTTGCGTAAAGGACTATATGGTCCAAATACACGAACATTTCCGTGCCCTGGAGCCCCGTAAGAGTGTGGTCCATCAGACGTTGGAAGGTAGCCGGTGCATTGCAAAGCCCAAATGACATTCTTACAAATTCATAGTGCCCATGGGGCGTAGAGAATGCTGTTTTTGGTGCGTCTTCTGGCTTCATAGGGATTTGGTGAAATCCTGAAGCAAGATCGAATACGGAGAAATATTTTGCTCCTCCTAATTGGTCCAATATCTCAATAGTTGAATATCAATAGTTGATATTCGGAAGTGGATATGCGTCGGGAATGGCCTTTTTGCTTAGTTCCCTAAAATCAATTACCATTCGCCACAGGGGTTCCCCATCGGGTCCTGGTTTCTTAGAGATGATCCAGATGGGTGAGTTGTAGGGCGATAATGATGGCTTTATGATTTCGCTTTCCAGCATTTTGTGTACTTGTTTGTTAATTTCCTTCTTATGTATCGGAGGGAAGCCGTATTGCTTCGTATTAACAGGTGCCGGGTCCTTTGTTTGGATTCCGTGTTGAATAGCCGTTGTATGACCTAACTTCTCATCTGGCAGATGGAAGAGGTCGTGGTTTCGCTTTATTATTTCTTGAACGTGGCGTTGTTCTTCCGGATTTATGTTTTTCGTGGAGATCGATTTTAGCACTTGTTCCGCCCTTGAAGGAGTTTCTTCAGAAATTTCCAGTGGTTCCGCTGTAAATGTTTTCGCGAGAGACGTGAGGGGTTTTAGAGGAAGGGTTGATTTAGCGGGATGCGTAGGGGGTGGGAGTGAGTGCACTTTCGTGGGTGCCTCGAGTTGGTGGATCGACGGATCCGGGGCTAAGAGGGACTTGTGTTTTATTAGGTCGGGGATGGGATTGATGCCTGAAGGCGTTTTTGTCTCTTTTTGTCGTTTCTGCTTAGGTTCTGGGATTATTCTGTCGAATTCTTCCAATTCAACTGTGGGTATCGTGATTACGGAATCCTTCTCGTTCGAATTTACCATTTGCAAGTATGCCTTGCCGTTTTGGTTGCGAACAAGCGCGTTGCCGGCGTGAATTCCCGCGCCCAGGTTTAGCCGGGGCAAGTATCCTTCTTCTAGATTAGGGTTTGATACGTACACGAAGGAATTTGTTTTTGACCTCGCGGGTAGCGTGATTTGATTTCTATTTACAAATGGGATGGAGTTTCCGTGGACGTCCAGCTGTTTCTTGAGGTAGTTAATAGTGGCATTCCTCCCTGTCAAGAATTCGGCTCCGAGTATCCCTTGCGGTTTAATGGGAAAATCGTTTTTTACTACGTGGAACGTGGCATCATCGCCCAAAAGGGTTATTTTGATCGTTCCGAGGGTGGGGACAGGGTCCGGAGAGATCCCTTTGAGTAATAGGGTTTTTCCCATGTCGACGTCCTGGATTCTTCTTACGGCCTGAACTTTCAATAAGTTCACCTCAGACCCGGTATCGATCATTAATTCGGGGTCTTCTTCGAAGTCCGGGGAGTGAAGGATCACGGACGGGGCTTCGCTGATCGGACTTAACCGCGCTGTGGCGATTTTATTTCCTGTATTATTGGATCCATTTGAATTTTTATCGGACGCGCTTCCGGCCTGGCCCGTTCCACGATACGCGTCCGTAGTTGCCTGTGGGGGCGGCGCGTTTCCCAAATTCGTCTCCTGGAGGGTTCCAGGGTTCCTCATGTTGTAGTTATACATGCGTTTTCTGCATTCCGAGATTAGGTGGCCGGGCTTCTTACAATACCCGCAGATTCGCAGCTCCGTAGGCCTGGTAGGTGGAGGTCGAGTCTTGTCCCAGTAGGGGAGCAGTGGGCTCGGTGCTTGGCTCCCGTAGCCAGCGGTAAGGGTTGGGGGGTATCCCTCGGAAGGTTGAGCGGTCGGACGTTGGTTGCTGCGACAGACCCGCGCGTCGTGACCGGTCTTGTTACAAAGTTGGCACGTCAATTTGGGAATCTTCGGTTCAGAAAACCTGAGGCGGTCCCTTTCGATTTTCTTGTCCACCAGGACGGCCAGGTTGAACGCGTCATCGAGCGTTTCGAATGGGTGTTGCTCCTTGTCCTTGTTCTTGTCCTTGTATCAGGTGGAAGTCCATCGACGAATGAATCCAACTTCAGGCGATCTAGATCCTCGGGGTGGTTCCTCGCGAAATCGCGGTAGTATTCCCTATCCTCTTCTAAAATTGCGTATCGGAGATCTTTAACGCGGGAGATATATTCTAACACGTGCTCGTTGGCTCCTTTTATAACGTTCGCGAGCTCCCCACGATAGTGGTCAGACGTTTTTGCAGGGGAGAAGGTTAGTTTAAGTTGTTTAATTAATCCGTTTACAGTATCGAAGACCCGATCCTCAACGGCCAAGCATGCATGGTCCTGTAATTTATTACGTAATAATCTAGCCAACTGGGGTTCGGCTTGCGGGGGAACCAGAGCCTTTGCCCTATTACAGGCTCTAGCGAATTGTACGACGGGTATATTGTGCCTGTTAAAAATAGGGACCGTCTCTATGGCATCTTTTAAGCTGATTTGGGGCGATGGACTGTGATCAGAGGCACGGTTATCAGTCAAAATCGGTTTCCTATCGAAACGAGAAGAACCTGGAGTGGCAAAATTATTTGCCGTTGTCGGGGGTGCAAGAAGTTTCTCCATCATTTCGCGGATGGCGACGAATTTGGCCGGAGAGATCTTCCGACGCGGGGCCGTCTGAGCCGGTGGCAACGCCCGAACGTGCTCTGGGTTCCGGATTTGCTACATATTTCGCGTGCAAGTTCTCGATTTCGGCTTGCTTTTCCCGTAATAGTTGCATCCGTTCCATTAATTCTTCTGTCGCGGCGTCTACTTGATTCGTGGAAGGGCCCGCGCCTTGGTCTATCACGCACGAGTCGTCGGTTTCGCCGTACACGGACATTTTAAATTTTTAGTTTCCGTTTTATTCGGAAATTATAGGGATTTCCCTAGGTTTAGGCGTCCGGCAGCCGTTGTCTAAACCCCACGGCGCTCTCTACCCTGGTACGCGTTAAAATCGTTACGTCTCTTATTCGAGAGACGATGTTTTTCGGTGCACGCGGCACATTCACTAATGGGGCGTGCTCTGAGTAAGTGGTCTCTACAACGGGGACACTCGGGGAATATGTCGTTTGGTTGGTAGTGGTGTACTTGATAAATCTCGTCCACCTCTACCGGGTCCAAATCGAAACACTTTAGACAAATATCTTCGCCTTCCGTGGTCGTAGCCACTCCTCCAGAAACACAAACCAATGCGTTTGAATCTGACAATACGCCTCTAAATCTACGGCTTGTGTAATATAGTGTGTCTCGACTTTGGTGTTGATCACACATGCTAGGTAAAAGATATTATGGGTATTGTGTACTCGACAGATCTTTTCCTGTCTGAAATGAACAAACGTTCCACCTGGGGCGACCAGAATTACGTCACGTCAGGTTGTCGTTTAAAAATCTAGATCTTCTGGGTTATTAAATTGATCATTGTTCTCGTTAGAGAAGAGGTAGTATTCCGTGCACACGGTGCACCTATTCATGGGGCGAGTCTGGTATATAATATTGTTACACCGAGAGCAAGGGGGAAATGTAATAGGCGTTCGGTAATAATGAATGATGTATACTCTCTCTGTATTTACTGTGTCCAACCAGGAGCAGCACAAGTAAATTTCTTCGTCTTCATAAGTTGTTGCTAAACTGCCTTTGATACAAATTAAGTTTTGCATGCATGCAGTTGCGCTTTGTAGCCCTCGGCCTCGATGGGCTACTGCGATCCTTTGTGGGCGCGTAATATACATGAGTAGTTAATGGGGGAACTTTGTGGGCACCGTATTAAAGAATCTTTTCTTGACAACGGTTGACGAAGATCCCACCGCTGTCACCAAAATTATGTCACGTCCCGGGTGGAGGTCTTTAGGACGATGACAATGTGGGGTTAATGGATGCCAGGCTCGAATGCCAGATTCGTAACACTGAGGGTTGGAGGAAGCCAGGCTCGAATGCCAGATTCGTAGCACTGAACGACCAGGGAAGGTTTAAATAGTAATCACTTTGGTGGTGACACCCGTTCGAACACTTTGTTTTGGCTTAGTAATCGGATTTACCGTTGCATTCGCATAAGAAACTACACGTAATATTTCCGCGAAATATGTCTAGACATATGGCTGTATACGGCCTATGCAAAAGTACGTTAGTAAACACTGTAAGAAGTCTCGCGTTCACGAACTGAAATCAGCTGTTGCAGTAGCCTGTTTAGATTTGGAGCCTTCGTAACCAAAGGATATTCATAATAATTTGAAGCGTGATTTAAAGCAAAGAGGTTTATTACTTTAAGCACGAATATATGCATTATCAATGTATTAGCGTGGTTAACATAATAATGCGTCAGACATTAAGCATTGGCACATAACATTTATATAAATGGTAATCAACAGCAATATATGTGTATGAACATGAAATACATGTGTATAACTCAAAGAAAATAGTATGAAAAGTAATAGGAATTTGCCACGCTAACAATATAAGACAATGAGCGTTAGCGAAATAATAATATGAATCAAAATAATATGAAAGGCAATAAGCGTTAACACTACAAAATATGTTTAAAGCAATGAGCGTTAGCGAAATGATAATATAAAGCAATAAGCGTTAATACAAGAATAATAATATGAAATGCAATAAGCGTTAACAATACAAAATAATATAGATGAAGGTGATATGCCGTATAACAATAATGGTAATTATAATTTCTTACGGTAGTTGCAGTAGAACACTGAATTTAACTTAAATGTTTTCGACGAATCGTATTTATTCCGCGGAAGTAGTTCCTTAGAAGAGTGAGCTACGGTCTCGCGGGTCCTCGTATTTATAGGGTTTACAAGAATGTCAGGTATGAAGGGTGTGAGCGGTATGCACCATGACCTATTTACGAAATATGCGTCGCAATAGGACTTCCGGGGTTTTTATGAAATATGCGTGTTGATGACTCATGCATGAAATATGCGTCGTAATAAGATTTCCAGGGTTTTATTTAGGGTACTGATAAGGGGATCCTCAACCCATTGGATGGATTTTGGGTGTTTTGATGGGAAAGGGGTGAGAGTGGCTATGACTCGGTGAGTCGTAAAGAGGGGGTGAAACGTGGTCTCGAGATAAGAGAGTTTTTGGGACGAGGGACTTGTTTAAATTTAAATAGGAGGGAAGTGGTCATGCCACGTAAGGCGAAGAGGGGATTTGGAGGTCGTAGTTGACGAAGCATAAAGCACGGATTGTACAAGACTACCTACTCTATCATTGTCCGAAAGTCTTACAGCCTGCTCCTCAGTCACCAGACCTTAACCCTATAGAGAATATATGGAATAATTTAAACAGAAGAATAAGAACAACACCAATAAAGAATAAAGAAGAATTGAAAAAGAGATTACGAGACGAATGGGAGAAATCAAGTATACAATGTCGTCAAAAAATTATATTCAGTATGCCGAAACGATTAAAACATGTGATAAAACAAAAAGGATATGCTACTAAGTATTAAAAGTTAAATTTTGGTTTATAAAGTATTAATTATGTGTAATGTCCGAATACTTTTGTAATGCGAAACATGGTTGTGATATCATTTAATGTTTAATATTATATAAGTGTATTAAGAAATATTAATGATTTGTACATATTTGTAAAGTACAATAAATATTCTATCGAAAGAAACAAGTTTCAGTTTGTTTCTTCCATAATTAACAAAGATATAGACCGTTAAAGCCAAGCATACCTTAGTGTCCGAATATTTTTGTGATTCACTGTAAATGCTACGGTTGAAAAATTTATTAGACGCATTTATTCGAATAAAACCTTCGAATAAAGAAGTTATCTTTATTCGTCGAATAAATTCTCATCTAATAAAAAAATTATCTTTATTCGAAATGCTCTTCGAATAAAGATAATTTCGATTATTCGAGCCTCGAATAACGAATAAAAATTATTTATCTTTTGTACTGTCACGTCCTGGGTGGCGGAGGTTAGGGCTGTGACAAAGTTGGGGAATATTGGGAGGTTGGGCACGAAGGCCAGCTTCGCAGCTCTGGGGAGTTAAGGAGCTCAGACACGAAGGCCAGCTTCGCAGCTCTGAGGGGTGGATGGCGTTCAGCACGAAGGCCAGCTTCGCAGCATAAATCGACCAGGGAAGGTTAGGGAGTTATCGCTCACCGGAGTGACACCCGTTAGAACTCTTGTGGTTTGTATTTATGGCTCTATAATTGGCTTAACTACTGCATTGCAATAAAAGACACGCGTCGTAGTTCTTTTTAATAGGTGTAGCATTGGGCATGCGGGACCCTAAGCGAAAGTAAGCTTGTAAACACTGATAAGAACTCCCTTTGTTCGCGAAGAGAGATCAGCTGTTGCTATGGCTCGTAACAATTCTAGGTATTAGAAGGATAATTACAAGAATTCAAACGTCGGGTAAAACAAAAGCGTTATTTATTGGAACGCGTGCGAATAAGCCATGCACTACTGAAGCAATGGCGGTAGACGTATTATAACAATGCGTTGGACATTAAGGATTAGCACAAAACATTTATATAACGATGATCAATGATAATAATATTAAGCATAAGATAAGATAAGCATAAGAAGTGTTAGAATTGGTTATAAACAAGTTAACATAAGACAGTAAGCTTAAGCAATAATATAATTAGGCGGTAGTATAAGCAATGAAACGATATAAAGCGATAAGCTTAAGCAAAGAAGATAATATAAAGCAAATAACATAAGCAAAAGGAAACGACATAAAGCAATAAGCGTGAGCAAAATTAAATGATATAAGTATAGATAAGCATAAGTAAATGAAAATAATAGAAAACGATAACGTTAGTGTTTTACAATAAGATGAAATGATAAGTGCTTACAGTGATGTAGAAGGTTTGGTAATCTTATTGGGGACGTTGCACTGAAGCGAAAATCTTACACTATACAATGTACTTGAGAGATTTTTAGAATAAAGAGTCTGGCGTAGCGGATGTTCCCGAACTAACTGTATGTGGTCCATGCGGCGCTGGTATTTATACAAAGCGATGGAATGTCAGGTATGCGGGGAATTTGCGGTATGCGCGATGACTCATGCTTAAGATATGTGTTATGTAATCGGAATGTCTCGATGAGTCCTGCGCGAAATATACGGCGCAATAGCTTAGTTGGCGGTCCTTTGGGATTTTGAAAAGGGGGTACTCAAACCGTTGGGTGGATTTTGTGGGTTTTGATTCAGGAGTTTGAGAGTGGCTTGTATTTGATGTTGATTGGTAAAGAGGGGAGGAGAAGAGGTCTTGATTTAAGAGGGCTTTGGGACGAGGGACTTGTGAGGGAAAAGATCGTGCCTTCTAGGGCGAAGAGGGTAGGGGGTTTTTGTATTTAATCGTCTGGAGATGGGGACCGCTAAGGTACATCGTCCTGGCGATTGATGATTGGGAAAGGGTTAGAAGTTACTATTTTATAGATAGTAGGGACGATGTTAATTAGGACCGCGCGAAAAGTAGTGGGACGTCACAGTACGTTATTTGAAATTTTTATTTAGATAAACTATTGCTCAACTCTTGAGCGTACGATGCACGCGAACAACGAAGCGAGAAAAATTATCATGCTTTCTCTCTTTCGTAGTCGACAGCAACTACGTGTGATTCTTTTGTCCTCTCTCACTCGCTCCCGGATTCTCTCACTCTCGACCAAGAAATTGTGGGGATAGTCGCCGGGCTCGTAAATAACCAGGAATCGTCAGACTCCAGCTACCACTGATGGAGGGGGAACACCTACAGGAGCGGTGGTTATGTGTGCGAGAACTGCGCCTATGTCAGTTACGCACACATAACCACCGCTCCTGTAGGTGTTTCCCCATCCATTAGCGGTAGCTGGAGCCCGCTGATCCCCTACATCAATGCACTCAAAGTGGTGGGGATGCTTCGCTGCGTGTGTACGAACCTCGCGGACACCAATTCCCACTGCGCGACGAGTAGGCGTAGCCCGGGAGAGAGTGAGAACGTAGAGGAAAAGTGCACCGAGGCAGGCAAGCGGTGTGGTGCGAGAATACCCCTCACGAAACTCACCGGCCAATAAATCTGAATTCTAGTTTAGTTTATTGGATAGTTGGGAGTGGGTTAAAACAGAGTTTCTAGATTTGAATCAAACAAACATAATTACATATGTACAACAAACAGAGGATCGAAGATGCATAAAATCGTTTAATAATAAAATCGTTTTAAAATGAAAGCGATTCTGTGGCGAAAGTCGATACCTACTTTTGCTATGAACAGCCGCCATATTGCAACAAATTAATTTTTCGGGATAATAAATGATCGTGTACTGCTTAGATAATGTAGGTAATATATGAGAGCGAATTTTAACGTCGTCTGGCCTCGATTGGATTTGAAGACGGTGCGCGGTTGGCGATAATTCGTCGTGGCGATGCCGGAAATGAACGGTTGAAATGCCGGAAATGCGATGCGTTGTTACGTCTGGAGACGCATAAATGACGAGGGATCCGAGGACGACGTCCCGGGTGAGGAGGAATCAAAAAGCATTTGGCGGACGATACTCTGACGAGTCGGACGATTTGGTCTGTGGCAGAACCATATTAAGACTTTCTGTATCCTTTACCAAACGATTCAGGACAAATCGAAATTACTCTTTAGGACCTACTACATTCTGGTATATATTAGCAAAAATATATCGCTACATATATTAACTAAATTTGTTCGAACTTTTTATTTGGGATGAACCACGACGAAGCTGCGGTCATTGCAAAGTGCTTAAAAAACGCTGCCGGGAGATCGCCCATAATTCCTTAGTTTATTTGTATATTGCATAGCAAAACAAACCACCAGAACTTAAAATATATGTTATAATATATTTTCGAATACACAGCCATTTATTTAAAAGTGCTCAATTTTTAAAAAAAAATCCCGAAAGTACATGAAGAGTGATTTTTCAAAAGGGCACATTTCCACTTAGAAAATTTTTTCAATAACCGCAAAGAACTGTGGTACCTACGTTTATTAACAAAAATCATTTTTCTTTTTATTAGTACACGTACATTTTATGCTTACATTTGATAGCGGTAATGTTTAAATAGTTATTTAGGTTAGGTTAGGTTAGGTTTATTTTTTCTTTGGTACAATTTACAAAAATAAAGCTTCTGTATACTCCCAAAGATGGCATTTCAGGAACAGACTCATATAGCCCAACGAACTGTAGTTTCTCCTCTCACTCTCCCTCTTCCATTCGTTCACTCCGCTCCTCTTAAGCCGGATTGAATGAGTCTTGAATGAGTAAATGCTGAGCACGGTAGTCAGGGCTGCATGCTTTTACTTCAGAAAAGGTGAGCGTGAACGCATATGCTAGTGTGCACGTGTCATTCGTGGCGACTCGACGCATGCGACCCGACTCGCGAATACCGACGACGGCACATGGGCTGAACCGACCGTTGTCGGTTTTCTTCCACACATCAAAGGAAGTTTGGAGTGCATTGCGCTCAGCGTGGATGATAGAAGCAGATGAAATACTTTTCTCAAATCCTCGATGTCCCGGATTTTCATGATATTGAAATAAGTTGTAGTCCATATGAAATTAGGGAGGGCTAAGTACTCATTTTTCTAGTTTCGAAATTGTTTAAATAATACAAATCTTCAAAGTTCCCTGCTTTCGGTGATTTTTACGAAACCCGTCTTCAGAAATAAATTTTAATGACCTAAATTATTGAAGGCATGAACTTGCGTCTTCTTCTTAATCATGAAGAATGAATCTGTGTGAATGAATTTAATCCATTACTGATATTGTCATAAACAGTTATTGAAAAATAAAGAAATTACATTTTTAACAATATGTCTTTCTTTTCTACACTATACCCTGTATTATTATTCATACAACCTGACTGATTCGCTGTTGTATTAAAAAATCACACGAGATCACTCGCAGGGAACGGCAACACGTTTCCTGGAGGGACGCAGGAAGAAAAGGGGTAGTCCGCTGACGGCGCGTGGTTCCGCCTGCGTCATCCTTTCTTCAAATTAAACACGAATCCCTTACCTCTCGAGTATGAACACGCGCTTGAATTTCAATTCCTTCGATGCCATGTTTACGACTGCGGAGTGGGCTAAGCTAAGCAAAGAAATTGGTGACAAAAGACACATGGCATTTTCGACCTCTCCGCATGCGTCATTCGTGCGCGTTCAGCCTTACTCAGCGTATACGCATTCAAGTCTGGATCCGGCTGTACGCCATCGTCCAGTCAGGTGGGGTAGATTGTAACACAGGGCACAGTATAACAGTGAAAGTATTTCTGTTTCTTTGTAACATCTTTATTGCTTCATTCTACGTTTTTCACCATTTGTCGGCATCGTACATACCTTTTCCGTGATAATATCCACCAAAATACGTTTTTTTCGTGTTGAATCGTGATGAATTCAAATAAAAGATTTTTGTTTCTATTCCAACATACAGTAATTCTGGTAAGTTGATAGGTAAACACAACGGTAGACGCCAGAGCTCTACCGACAACCGACCGGTAAACATGCGCTTTATCACGTACGTCTAGTATTAAACCAATATAGTGAAAATCATTTTGTGCATTCATTTTCTTTCCCCGGCCGTACAAACCCAACAGTGGCGACGAGGATTTGCACGAACTTACGTTACATTTTTACGAGCGGAAGTGCAAAATACAGCGTTGGATAAATAAAATCTATTACGCATACATATATCCGCAAATACGTGAAAGTGGGAATACGATACTAAGATGTCTACCTCACCTACAATACGTACAGTGTTTACAATTGAATCCTTCGATAATACAAAATTCCGTTGGGTGAAGCGTTTGGAAGGAGCTTTCAAAATTTTCAACGTAACAGACGAGGAAAATAAGAAGCATTACTTATTACATTACATGGGCCCTGAACCGTACGATATCTTGTGCGATAAAGTGGCGCCAGCAGAACCAACTACAAAGACGTACAACGAACTGGTCGAGCTGATGAAGCAGTACTACAATCCAGCGCCATTGGAAATTGCGGAAAATTTCCGATTCCACCAAAGGAAGCAACAAGAGGGAGAGAGCGCCCAGGACTACCTTACGGCTTTGCAGAAACTTGCGATTAACTGTAATTTTGGTGCGTACTTACATACTGCTTTACGTAATCAATTCACGTTTGGTCTAAAAAGCGAGCGGATTCAGAACCGCTTACTCGAAACGAAACAGTTAACATTTCAAACCGCACTAGAAACCGCGATTGGCATGGAATTATCAGCTAAAGATGCAGCTGAAATTCATCAAAAGCCATCAGTAAATACTATACATTCTAAAGTTCAAAGAAATCGTAAGAGTTCCCAAAATACAAGCAGTTATGCAAACAAAAATATTACAACCGTTAGTACCCAGCCTAGAAATAAAAATTCAATTTCAAATGCCAATAATAAAAAGGCAGGTTATTGCTATAGATGCGGTAGCATAAAACATTATGCTAATAAATGTGATAAGATAAATGTTACGTGTAATTCTTGTAATATTAAAGGACATATAAGTAAAATGTGTTTTAAAACGAGAAAGGACCAACGGGTACATACAAATTATTTAGAACACGAACAAACAGAGGACATATTCGCGGATGTTTGTTTACTAGAGAGCGAGCAGTCGGACTATCGTGACAAATTCTTCCATACACTATGCGTTGAGGGTACCCAAATTAAATTCGAAGTAGACAGCGGAGCTGCGGTCACGATTATGTCTAGAAATAAATTCAATACGTTATTTAAGGATAGGAAACTTTGCCCTACCCATTTGAAACTAATTACATACTGTGGGAAACCATTACAAGTTATCGGTTACACGACATGTAAAGTCAAATACAATAAGAAATCGTATGACTTAAATATTTACATAATTGCGGAAGATAAAAACACATTAATGGGTAGAGAATGGATACGGCAACTGCACTTGAATATTTGGAATAATGATATTAACAACTTACAAGACTTTAATCCACAACCACAAGTTCAAAATTTACTCAGCAAATATAGCAAAATTTTCCAACCAGATTTAGGTAAAGTTGAAGGTATCCAAATTCGTTTGAAACTTAAAGAAGGTGCTCAACCCAAATATATGCGAGCCCGTACAGTCCCGTTCGCGATACGATCTAAGATAGAGGATGAATTAAATAATCTAAAAAACAGGGTATAATTACTAAGGTTGATAGATCAGATTGGGCTACACCAATTGTTCCCGTAGTTAAATCTGACCAGAGCGTAAGACTATGCGGCGATTTTAAAATAACAATCAACCCAGAATTACAAGTTGACGATCATCCTGTGCCTTCTATAGAAGAATTGTTTGCAACTATGGCAGGACAGAAATTTTCAAAAATTGATATTAGTAAAGCATTTTTAAACATAGAAGTGCATCCTGATGATCGGCATATACTTACACTAAATACACATAAAGGGTTATACATGACCAATAGATTGATGTTTGGCGTAGCATCGGCACCTGCAATTTGGCAACGCGAGATTGAAAAAATGTTGGTAGGCATTGAAGGTGTTGCAGTATTCTACGACGATATTAGAATCACGGGGCCTACTGACGAAATACACTTATGTCGTTTAGAACAAGTTTTAACGAGGTTAGAAAAATACAATTTGCGAGTCAATAGAGTAAAATCAAAATTTTTTGCAGAGAAAATTGACTATTGCGGCTACACAATAGACAAAGAAGGTATACATAAAATGCAGGACAAAATCGAGGCAATTACAAATGCAAAACGTCCGACAGACAAAACACAATTGCAATCGTTTATAGGATTAGTAAATTATTACGGAAGATTCTTACCAAATTTAAGCTCAACTTTACATCCATTGTATAATCTTTTGCGAAAAGACGCTACTTTCACTTGGAATAATGATTGTCAAAAAGCTTTTGAATTAGTTAAAATGCATATCTGCTCACCAAATGTACTTGCTCACTTTGATACAAAGTTACCTATAGTATTAGCGACAGATGCATCGCCTTATGGCGTTGGTGCAATGTTATCACACACATACCCGGATGGGTCGGAAAGACCTATACAATTCGCGTCACAAACGCTCACAAATACACAACGAAAATACTCACAAATCGACAAAGAAGCATACAGCATTATCTTCGGTGTAAGAAAATTTTATCAATATCTTTATGGCCGCAGATTTACACTATTTACCGACCACAAGCCTTTAGTGCAAATTTTCAATCCAAATAAAGCGTTACCTACACTGACAACTACAAGAATGCAACATTATGCTGTGTATTTAAGAGCATTCGATTTTGAAATTAAATACAAGAAAAGCCAATTACATGCAAATGCCGACGCTATGTCACGCCTGCCTACAAACTCCGATGCGCTAACTTTAGGAAAAGACGTAATAGATGTTTTTGAAGTAAATCAAATACAAAAATTACAAACCACAGTTACGAAATTAGCTGGGGAAACCATTAGAGATAATGATTTAAAATGTTTAATGGAAGGGCTTAAAACAGGTAAAACCATCGATAAAAAATTACGATGGAACATACCGCAAGAAGAATTCTCATTACAACAAGATTGTATTTTCCGCGGTCATCGTGCGCTCATACCGAAAAGCATGAGAAGCGAAATACTAAAAGAACTACATGTAGCGCATTTTGGTGCAAACAGAATGAAAGAATTGGCACGCAGTTACTGCTGGTGGAGCGGTATCGATAGCGATATAGAAAGAATTAGTAAAAATTGCGTAAATTGTTTAAGAATCGCGAAAAATCCAATGAAAGTGGACACATACAAATGGGCAGAACCAAACACCCCATTCGAAAGAGTGCATATTGATTACGCCGGTCCTTTCCGAAATTCGTATTATTTTATACTAGTAGATGCGTTTAGCCGATGGCCAGAAGTGTATTTAACTAAAGATATAACTACAAAAACAACGATTCGCATTTTACGCGAAATATGCTCGAGATTTAGTTATCCTCGAATACTTGTAAGCAACAACGATCGTCAGTCTATTTCGAATGAATTTAAACAATTTTTAAGAGAGAACGGCACGACGCATAAACTAACTGCACCATACCATCCCGCAACGAACGGTTTAGCAGAACGCTATGTTCAAACACTAAAAAGATCTTTGCGTGCGATTAACCCAAGTAACGAAGAGGAAAAACATAAAGCTGTACAAGACTTACTTTTACAATATAGGAAAACACCTCATAGCATTACAAATAAAGCACCAAGTGAATTAATGCTAGGTAGGCAAATACGATCACGAATTGATTTTTTACTTGAAACAAACAAAAAGAATAGTAAAAACGAGTATTCGACAGTTAATGTAAATAAGTTCTTAAAAAACGATCGGGTTATAGCTCGCCAATATGGCACTACGGATAAGTGGAAAATTGGTAGAATATATGATATACTTGGAACTCTTCATTACTTGGTTAAACTTGATGATGGTAGAACGCAAAAATACCATGTCGATCAGGTACGAAAAATAGGCGAAAATGTATCATTAGTTACTCAATACGAATCTAATCCGCGTTACGCAGACGCTCCTTTAGAACAAAGCGATAATGTATCAACTACTACTAATTTTAATGAACATGTAACCGAACAAACGATACCGGTGCGTAATAATATTATAAGCGAACCTGTACCGATTGATACGCCACTGCGTAGATCAACGAGAATTCGTAAAGCTCCCGTTAGATTAGCATACGAATAGGATGGGTAGCGAAGTCAGAGAAGTATGTAAATCTTATTACACAGGGAGGAGTGATAGGTAAACACAACGGTAGACGCCAGAGCTCTACCGACAACCGACCGGTAAACACGCGCTTTATCACGTACGTCTAGTATTAAACCAATATAGTGAAAATCATTTTGTTCATTCATTTTCTTTCCCCGGCCGTACAAACCTAACATAAGTAATAATATTTTGTAAATGAACTACATATATTTGTTTCTTGATATAACAATAAACATTGCCGGTATTCATACCCTATAAAATTTCAGTTGATATTTTGTTGTTTATACGGTAGGGGTCACAGTGTAACGGGATACAGTATAACATGAATATGACATTAGTTACTTGCACAAAAATTGAAAGGTAGATTATACAGTATTTCCTCGCTGAGGGCTCGTTGGTCGGGACCGGCGTTGAGCCGTCATCGTGAACGGAGCCCTAATTCTGAGCGATCGTTTCTCGCTTCTTTCTGGCCGAAGCACACTGGCAAAAATGCCCGAAAACCTGACCAAAACTCATATTTCCAAATGTAGGGTAAAGTGTTAAAATATTTTATTGTAATATGACTCTAAAATGATAAATATGTAATTTTTTAACGTTAAATATTTAATTTGTTGTCCTGATTAAAATTATAATTCTTAAAAATCTTAAAAATTTTGTGATTTATATTTATCAATCAAATAATTACAGAATCATTACTGTAACATTTATATATGTGTATAAAGTTTTTAAAAAATTTATATGTTAAAATTTAAAATTTAGGTAATAATGTTAAAATATATATATATTACATATATTGCACGTTATAGACATAACATTACAACATTAAAAACCATACCTATGTAATTTTAATTTGAACTAATTCTTCATCCTCAGACCTTTCGATGTCACTGTCATTTGACACGTCAAAAAAACTGAATAATGTTACATCCTGAAGGGACCTTTTGTAAATCACCCCGAGAGGTTGGAATGATTTACCGGGTTCTTGCTCCTTTTCAAGGGCTAAGGCCCACCTTGACTATACTTACCAGGGACGAGGAAGGTGAGAGGGGCTTGAATAAGAGAGAGTACACGGGAATTATAGGAATAACATTATTGTGCAACGCAGGAGTGTATCTCCACGGCACCGAATTTTTCCGACCATAAGGACAAATCCGCATTTCCGTTACTCGCAAGGGTGCATATGCTGGCGATTCCTTGGATTCCATTTTATGACCTTACCTGGGAGCAGCGTAGTTAATATTCCAACGAGTGGAAATTTCCTATACCGTGGTGCGGAACATCGACAATCTTTTGTAAATTATGCCACAGCATTCTAGAATCTTTCACTTTGAAAGACTCATCTTGTAAAGACTGAATTGAGCGGAAATTATACTCGTGTCAGTGTGTACACGAACGCTGATATTTGCCAAATAGGCAAACAATGGTAAACTTCTGTAACGGCACCTTATTATGCATACCTTTAGTTTCAATTTACAAAAAAGAACGGTGCGGCATCTCGCGGCATTATCAACTTCTTGCTTAACAATAGACAAAAAATGTATATGTTCTCAGTACTCATTTGTAACAGCTTTCAGAAAGTCCGCATTTAAAACAAAAATAGTGCATGTGATCCTACATCATAATATTGTTGCGAGCACCGGGTATAGGCCCGTGCATAGCCTGCTGGTGCTCGCAGCGGAAGACAGAAGAGGGTCAACCCCCTTCGAGAAGACTATCAGAACGACGCCGTGGACTGTCTTGTACCGAACGCCGTAGCGTTCGGACGTGCGGGTTATACTGTCACTACTCTGTATTTTGAAATATAGTTGTGTCGTGTATATTCCCGCGTATCATTTTATCCCTTTGCGTCGGGGTGGTCGACGATGGAAACGCCCCGGCGCAACAATGGTGTCAGAAATGGGATCCGTGACCACGGATCCCGAAGAAACGCAAGGAGCTGTCGCGTGCGATACGCGAGGAGCCGTTGCGTGCGAGACGCAAGGAGCTGTTGCGTGCGATACGCAAGGAGCCGTTGCGTACGATCCAGCCAGCGGTAACAACGAGGGACAGCCACAGGAGCGGCGGTGACGGCGGCCGAGGCCCGCCGACATCGAGGGACACACGCGGGGGCGACGACGGCGGTCGAGGTCCGCCGACGTCAAGGGACAACCATAGGAGCAACGTCGACGGCGGTCGAGGCCCGCCGACATCGGAGCGGTTTCGAGGCTTCAGCGAGGAAGCTGAGGGGGAGCAGAATCAGGAGGTCATTTCTGGGTCGGCTCTGGAAGCTTGGGAAGCCGACCTACAAAAAGGAAGCCAAATTCTGGTTGTATCGTTCTCATTGGGTAACGTAAAATGTAATACAAGCGTACGCCAAATATAAATGACTACGCACTGAAGTTGGCTCTTTCGCGGGTTACGTGCAAGATTGACGTTTTGACATTGACGTTTTGACTTCTCCTGAGATGGGGAGAACGGTGTTCCGTGAGGACGGTGTTAGTCGTCGAACGCCAACCAGATACAACGTTCAACAATGCTGATTCGACTTGGAGCTGCAAGAAGAATCGAGGGACTCGTCGGATTCGGGGAATTGTCATCTCAAGAGGCCATGTTAGGACGCTGAAGAGGGAGCGTCGGAGTATTGGTGGTGGAGGTGCGACTCCGGCGGAGGCGCAGGGACGTCCGGGAGTGCACGGACCACACCATGGGTGGGTGCACGGCTCTGGGTGGTGGCCAGGGATCCATGCAGTTGTGTTGCTGGCGAGCGGCGTCCCCAGGAGCGCGGCACCACCGAACCAACGTGGAGGCGCCTGGAGTGCGCGAAGTTGCTGAGCTGCGACGAAGGGAGTTCGAGGGCGAACATCGTCGCAGGATGGCCGAGTGCGAAGTCGCGACGGAGGGAGTTCGAGGGCGAATACCGTCACAGGATCGCCAAACCCCCGAGAGAGGAGCCCCGAAGAGTGGAGTCGTTAGTCGAGATAGGCCGTTCGTCGACTTAGAGAAGTCTCTTGCTCGAGAAATGTTTCTTGCGGTCGTCAAGGTCCCCGCGAAGAAAGGCTAAGGATGGAAAGGAAGAGTCCAAAGATCAGGTTTAAGCTAACCAGTGGACTGGGCTGCGGAGGCTACCTTCGTAGCCCGGCCCCCTTTCTTGAGTTGTTTCAGGGAGCCGAATCCGAGATGCTACGACATCGGAGCGATGGAGCCGCCGTGGGACGTTCCTGGGAGCGGAGTTGAAGGGACGTCGCGAGATAGGAAACAGAGGCATCCCGTCGAGAGAGGATTGGAGGTCCGCGGTGCTGCGCCTGGTTGCTGGGCCGGGGTTGTTGCTGCAGCTGCAGGGTGGCAGCGACGCCGTGGGACAAGGAGCTGGAGCGTTTCGTCGAGGAACGCGCCCGGAGTTCGCGTGGATTTCGTTGCGGGACCCACAGGAGAAGACACCCGCCGAGGGAACTCGCCAACGCAACGCAGTGGAATCGTCGTTGGAGGGCAAAGTTCCAAGAACGTCGTGAGATAAGGAACTAGAAGGACCTTACTGGAGGACTTCACGATGAGAGGATTTCGCCAGCCGTTCGTCCCGTTGTACCCACGCCTTGCCTCAGGTTTTTGGTGGTTTTTCCTTGGGGCGTGAAGGCGAATGCCGAGGCGGCGGTCTGTGGAAGCCACCCAGACAGCACGACCACTTCTTCAGACCAAGGTACGGAGATTCCGAAGAGGAGCCAACGCGGTCGGGACGCCCGCTTTTCCAGACGGGGGAGCAGTGTTGCGAGCACCGGGTATAGGCCCGTGCATAGCCTGCTGGTGCTCGCAGCGGAAGACAGAAGAGGGTCAACCCCCTTCGAGAAGACTATCAGGACGACGCCGTGGACTGTCTTGTACCGAACGCCGTAGCGTTCGGACGTGCGGGTTATACTGTCACTACTCTGTATTTCGAAATATAGTTGTGTCGTGTATATTCCCGCGTATCATTTTATCCCTTTGCGTCGGGGTGGTCGACGATGGAAACGCCTCGGCGCAACAATATATACTACTTACTTTGATAGGTAGACTGGATAATCTGAAAATAAATCTTAAAGTAGCGTGTTAAATTTCGGTCGTCAACTTTGAACTGATATATCTTTAAAAGGGCTGCAGTTAAAATTGTTCAATTAACGGGAAATTGTGCACAGATGGGTTATAAACGAATTGCACTAGTTAGATTTGGCAAATTAAAATCTTTGTATTTGAACTTTTTGCCAAGTTTTCGGGCATTTTCGCCGGTGTGTGAAGGGGGGAGCGAAATGGAACGCTTTGCGTGCGCGATGAGCGTGAGCGTTCAGATGAAATCGGGACTGCTCGACGCATATTTGCCACGAGCAGATGCCCAGGCGCGGGACGAGCCTTTTTTGCGCTCTAGGCAAACTTGTCCAATTGCGCACTTTATTATAATACATTTAATTGAGATTATAGATGACCTTACTCTGAATTCGTATTCGTAGTTTAAAACACTTGCAGTACAATTTGTAGTATTTCATTTAAAAGTTTATTTTCAACAATGCCAACAATGAAAAGACCATTTTGCGCTCCTTGTCAACCTTACGCCCTAGGCAGTTGCCGAATTTTTCAGAGTAAAGTCATAATTAATCTCAAATAAATGTATTATAATAAAGGACGCAATTTGACAAGTTCGCCTAAGGTGCAAAAAGGACTTGATCCGGGCCTGCGTCAAGCTTTCGCGCTCTGTTGCAACACGTTAACAAAACTTTCAAATTTTACTCTCACATCTTCTGCAGTTTGATACAGTCGCAGATACACATAGTTTACACATGGCTCAAGATTAAATAAAAATGATATCGTACTCATTTTGAAATACAGTGACTTATCACATAGTGTCATCTTTACAATCGATGAATCAAAGATCCGACAAAATTCCACTGTTAATTCATCAATCCGCATCGAAGATGATTCAGGCAATTGTGCACGTTCTTCGATGGTTGTACGGCTGTCGAACAGTACATTCCATGTATGCCATGGTAATATGAGATGATTCCCATGATTGTCGCCGAGAAGAACTTCTACATCGGCCATAGGTCCTACGTTGATTCCAATTTCCAAATATTTGCTACCCACAGATGTTAATGCGTATCTTCTGACCATGATACGCGATGCTCAGCGCGGACTAAGAGAAGAATCAAAGCTATGAAATTGTTCGATCGTATCAGGTATAAACAAGTCAAAATATTTATTCTCCCCGCATGGAGCTATGCCATCATCTCGCATGATTCGAACGAAATAATCCTCATACCCAGCGAGTAATTCGGCACTGATACTACACAATTTTTGTAGCCGTGTCTGGTCCATCAAAGTCACTGAGGCTAATGAGCAATTGATAGAATAGCGTCCTGGAGCCGGCTTAAATAGAGGTGCAATTGCTCCCCCCACCGCATTTTTAACCGACTTCAAAAAGGAGGAGGTTATAGATTCGACCCGTATGTTTTTTTTATTTATGTTTGTTCCTTCATAACACCTCAGCATATGGACCGATTTTGATGATCTTTTTTTTTATTCGAAAGAGGGCGATGCCCCGGTGGTCCCATCCTACACTAAATCAACATTGGCCCAATATTTTGCCAGTTATAGTTAATAATAATTTATTATTATATGTACATCCGCGTATACCTTCTCGGCATGTGAAGAAAAAAATCATCAAATACAAATGAAATAATAATAACTATTGGCGAAAGAATATTATAAAAAACTTGGCAACAGTTTTATTTCTTTCGAAAAACATACGATACTCCGGGGTTCTAACTTAATGTCATTCATTATTTTCATCACGTGGAAGAGATCTCAATCTTTGCACTTCTATATAAGCTCTTTCTTATAGCTAAGCCATCTAAAGTTTTCACTCGACTAAGCGCCACATATACTTGTCCTTTCGCAAAATTTTTCTTCCCAAGGTCAATAACAGCTGTATCAAGTGTGGTACCTTGTAATTTGTGAACTGTCACAGCCCAACTCAAGATCAACGGCAGCATTCTGCGCTCAACATCGCCGTATCCCTTTACCGCTTGGAACGTTGCAGTGACGGGAGTTATTGCTATGTAACCATCAGAGTTTTTAATCCGCGCCCCTACTGTAGCGTCATCAAATTGAATCAATATTGCCTCTGGTAATTCTCCTTCCAATTGGTCTCGTCGAAAGGCTGTCCATTTGAATTTCTTAACTATACCCATGGTACCGTTTACTAACCCATCAGAGATCGATATATTGCGCCTCAACATAATACGCGATCCTTCGGCTAATTTTATTGAATGTAAGAGACCACCGCAATTGTTAACATCTGCAAGAATCACGTTATCTGGTGGTTTTTTCCCATACGTTGCTGCCTCACGAGATTCATCAATAGCATGTATGTTGTAAATACGACTGGATTTGGAAAATATATCAGTCATTTTCGCATTGTAATCATCTACTAACTTTATTGTTGGATAAATTCTAACTGCTGCCCCATCTTCGAATGGACCAGTTAATGATTTTCTTCTCTTTTGGTAGAGTATTTCTAATTGGCCTGTTATTTGTTTGTCAAACCGTAAATTATTTAATAGGTCTATGAACTCAACATCATCTTTCTGCCTCATATTAATAGTGAGTTCACAAAATGAAAATTGATGCCACAGATTTATTTCTGCTGCATACCTCTGTGGCTGTATAAAACACCAATGCCCCTTCACTGGAGGTAACTGCATTATATCACCAAATACTAATATGTTCACACCACCAAATAGCTTATCGTTATTCTTAAATACTTGCAACCTCAAATATATGATGCGCAAATTCTCATAAGAAACCATAGAAATCTCATCTATTATTAACCATTTTATGTGACGCCACCTCCGTCTTTCTTGTTCGAGTCTTTGCCCGGTCATGCATCGATAAGTCATTGCACTGCCTTTTTCGACAGGTAAGGAGAAAACCGCATGAAGAGTTCTGCCAAATATTTGGCGGGCAGCAACGCCGGTCAAAGCGGCAGTTTCTATGAAATTTGGTTTAATTAACGTATCAATTGTAGGGCCATAAAGACGTTTAATGTGTTCAATCAACAATTTCAAAACAAATGACTTACCACTACCAGCACCTCCAGTAATAAATTTTAATATCTGAATTACTTCATTATTAATATCTTTCTCAATAACTTTGGTTATTTTCTGAAAGATCTTTTTGTTGGATATTAAGGCTTCGAACAACGTTAATGAAAACATCAACTTGCACATCACAAAAATCATCTTGGCAATTTACAATTTGCTCATCAACATGAATTACAGGTGTATTGCTAGTGGAATCGTTATTAGTTTCGCCAACTATATTGAATGCAACAGCATGAGCAAGTGCTTGTTGAATAACGTGTTCTGCATTAGCAAATTGTTCCGTGGTCAAGTGTGGCAATAAAAGTCTTAACTCATGTTGTCGTCTGAGAAAGCAGGTTTCTGCGGATTCATTTTCTAACAATAGTTGCCTTTCGTCTCGAAACGGAATATGACACAACTAAATTATAGTAATACCCTTCTCTATCACTATTCAGTGTATAATATCTTGTATGCAATACAGCTGCTGTGTTTCTTATTTGCATGCGTGTATTATCTTTTAATTTTATATACTTATTATTAAAAGACTCGGCACTTACATCTTCGTTCAACTCTATATCGCAATCTTCTTCTGTCCAACGTGTACTTGACACAGTTTCATATCGGACAGCAAATTCAGCAAGACTTAAGTCTTCAAGATTATCAGGTCTCTGGACGTAACGGTCAAAAATGTTGTTGAAAACAGATGTTTCGTCTCCAACAAATCGCAAAATCCTAAATCGTTGTTCAGGCTTACAGCTATTTACAAAAACTGCTTTACGCGTGCTCATTTTAAGTGGCAAATGACATAACCGATAGGCGCATTCTGCAGCACTTAATAATCGCTGAGAAAGAATTGCCATTGACACAGAAAATAACTGGTTCCATAAGGACCCACCACTTCTCTTAGCCCGCAGTATAGCTTCCTTGATAACATCGCCTTTATCATCGGGCTCACATTTACTAGCATATTTAGCTACATAATATGCTACAGCATCGACAGTACCGCATGGTTGAATGTCCACGTTTGCTCCCCAAATTGTTAAGAGATTTGGGTTAAAGTTATTCACCATAATTTCTTCTGTAATGCGGTTACGTGGTAAACGCGGAGTCCGAGTAATTAGTATCTAGTCGGTTTAATCGGAAGAATGTTACGTGCGTTACAGTACAAATTATTAGTTAATAATTTAGAGAATTTTGTTTGGTATCAGGAATCACAGATCTCGTCCTATACAGGCCCGCACTGAGTTATTGTTAGGGATGGATATCCATGTTACGGAAGGTTTAACAGTAACTAACTTTTGCTCAAATGTAAGGTTCAAATGTGAATGATTTTCCTTTTATTCTTTTACTAATGAGTTAGAGTGGCTGGGGAGCCAAGGGAAAATCCCAAAATACTGGTTATACCAATATTGACTCTCCGTTACCTCTGCATGCACAATGATCGAATAAAATACATGAAATTAATCTCTTTACGTGAGACGACGCTTGCCGTTCAATTCCGAATTACAATATTTAAAGATAGAATGCGCAACTCACCCACTTTATAGGTATACTTTTAAAACGTATAAATTTTGGCTGTTTGTCTTTGAACAATACTTAATGGAAACACCTTTCCGTGCCTGGGAAAGAAAGAAATCACACTCACACACTATATGTACGATTAATACAATAGCAATAATTAATAATAAGCAAACACAAAATAGATTTGAGATCTAACTGAAGGTTGATCTCGTCGCAACTGTTTTATAGCGTAACGTAATAGTTAAACGATTTAATGATTTTAAAACACAGATTTATAAAATTTAGAAGATCGATGAAGTTAGAACATGTTTAACGCGGAAAGATGAGTCCATTCACTAAAACTTATGAATCTCTGGCTCGAAATAGAATTTAAGTTAAGAAAAATAAATTACTATCCACGGACGCTCGTCACGCTCTCCGTGACTGTACGACAAAGAGTGTCCCCGGCTTCGTGCCCTCGGGCGCGTCCAGCCGCGAGGACCGCTCCGAGATAAGCCGACGCTGCAATTCTAATCATGCCCCAGCAACAGATGCATGATGTCATTAGGTGTTCTCACCTTCATCCCTCTATACTTTATACTTGTGCGCTACCGGCGCCAAACAGGGTACTCTCGTCCTCACGCATTCTCGCACTCAGATCACTCCTTTACATTGATGCGACGATTTGACGGTCGGAAATGCGCTCGACGAGGTTTCACCAGAATGCTAGTTGCATTGTCAAGACGCACCCCCGCCGCTTACATTTAATCAATGTCGCGAGGTATGCGAACCACTACTTATTTTTGAACGAACTACTGAGAACCCCGCTGATGCCTCAGCACAATCCCACGTTCAGGATACAGCGCAGCGACCAAACGTCGCGACGACGACGGTCCGAGTACCGAGTATCCGTTTTCAAAGATAAATTACAGTAAGCAAGAGTGCGCTCGACTAGGGATTTCCCAGAACGCTAAGCGTTGTCGAAACACTCTGCCCACTGGCAAAAGAAAACGCAACTAGAGATAGATTTTAAAAATTTTTTTTTTTGAAGTTTCGGGATGTAACACTTCTAAGGTCCTTCGCAATATGTAGGCACGTCCGTTGTTTGCAACAGTTTCATCAGGGCATAAAGTAGTTCTTTCACTTACTGGTCTTGGAAAACCAAATCGGCAAATACCATTGTTACGATCTTTATAACAAGTACTAGTATGCTTGTGTATCTGTATACTTTCAACTAAATTACGCAATAACTCATCGCTTTGATTTAATGAGCATGAAACGACTGTTTCAATTAAGTCGATGCCTTCGTTTGTGGAAAAATCGGGTACATTGGTACACCAAACAAGCATATGAAGATGTGGGCTTCCTCTATTTTGGAATTCAATTCTATACCAAAAGTCTTGAACAGGACCACCTAAACACATAGAATTATGCTTCAAAAATCGAATCAATGCATTCACCCGTACCATAAATTGTCTTGCCAAGACTACTGGGTACTGTTGAACTAAGGCAAGTCTTTCGGCAAATGTCAAATTCTTAGCTTCACTTGGATTACGGCCATCAACAATAAGTAACGCTGCTAAAATATCTGACCAATTTAAGTAATTGTAGGAAAATGTTAAAAACCATGTCGGAGGCCCCAGACTCCTGATCATGGCAATCAATTCGGCGCAGCAACGTCTCCAATATGATGCAGATCCTCTTACGTTTCTCATAGTTAGATGCATATTGTCTACTAAACCCTGTGGAGTGCGCTCTCCTTGTTGCATTCTGCATGATATGGAAACACTAGACTTCGCACGATAATATTCGACAACAGATAAAGCGAAAAAAAGGTAATCTGTTCTTTGGATTCGTTTGTCGTTGCCCATTACACGTGCTTGGAAATAATCAAGTGGAGTGATGGATATGTCTCGCTGCTCTCCAAAACCATTTTTTCCATGAGAAAAGAGAAAATACCAACTTAGCTCTTCCATTCGTCGTTCTCTTTCTAAGTTTAAGGGTGGTGCAGTTTTCCTATGAATGTCTGCTAATCGTATTCGATCATTTTGTAAGTCATTATTATCAACAGAGACGACATTTTCTACATCAGGTACCCCTTTATCTATACAATGAAGCATGCTTGTTGTGAAAACAATTTCAGTTTCCCTACTTTCCGTATGAGACTTATCTATCGGATGACATGGGTTAGAATTAATGCGACTTTTACGAGTGTGTGAATTTGGTAATTCTGTTAATTGAGGCGTGGGTGAAATTATATTTGTTTCATGCAAATGTGATGGTGTATTCTCAGGTACTATTGTTATAGGTGTCAATGAATATGAATTCAATATATTGCTATCTCCAGATTTGGCGTACAAATTTCGCCGCAAAATTTTATATAAATCATCGATATTGTTGAAACGCATGCAGCAAGATACACCTCTTGATGGCGCTTTATACCCTTTTGGTCCTCTTGAATGGGAATCAAATAACCAGTAAAAAGTAGTTTTTGATTGTTGCAATATAAAGCAACTGATGTCAAGTTAGCTGTAAGTATTCCATATGTGTGTCGACTAAAAAAATTAATTAAAGCATACTTTAAGTTGGGAAACCCTTCACAATTGTTGTCATTTATCATATGTCCGTTAAAAGTGGATTGCTCGATGACACTAATAATTACTTTGCAATTGTTATAAGAGGTAGCAAGTGAAAGTTCACTTACTGCAAGATAATCAATATTTTGCTCCATTGCATGAGGATGGATTCTGGATGCAATACATTCTCGGTAGTACTTATCTCCTAGAATGAGTATGTAGTCGATATCACTCACACACCAAATATTTGGGTCTAGCAAACAGAAGGCAACGCAAGCAATAGCTGCGATAGCTGTACACTGTTTTCCACGGGAATCCATTTCAAATCTCTCACTGGCTTGATGAAATGAACTCCTTAAAATTGATATATCTTCAGAAAGAACCACATATCTATTCATAGGTACACGTTCTACATTTTGAGCATTGTTCGAAGGAGAAGACTCACATTCAACTAATACTACATTCGCAATATCAATGTTGTCGGGGAAAAAAGGTTTAACATCTTAATATAACGCATTATTCGTCATTAACCACTTTAAAGCTTTTTGTAGTTTAAATAAGTCAATTTTAAATTCTCTTATACGTTGCACGTTTTCAAGACTTTCCGTTACTATGACAATTCCAGCCTGACTTAATTGAAGCGGCAGTTGTGCAGCTAATTCTACTACATCCCGTGCAAACAAAACGACTTGGCCTTTAAACTAATCTTGGCTAGAACGATTTTTAACTTTTATTACTTTTAGAAAAGGTACAATTTTGCATAATAATCGTTTTTCAATGTCTGATAAGTCAGTTAGTTCTTCTGGTACAGGTGAAACTTCCATTTTATTCCAAAAAGCTTGTGGAGGAATTTTATATTTTTTAAGATTGTTAAAGCACCGAGAACACGTTACAACAGTTCCTAGTTCTACTATATCTGAAGGTATTATAGACGTTAATTTAGATGTATTGAGAATACATCGTTGTTGTGGATATAGACCTTTTCTACATATTGTACATGGCACATCGGCAAATATATTAATTGCTGCTTTAAAAGCTTCTGCATCGAATAAATGTCTTCGAATGCTAGACGTTTCTCGCATGTGCTGCAAACGATTGTTTCTTTCATTAACTCTTTCATTCTAAAATTTTTGAACGTTACACTCCCGCACAGCAAGTAATCGGCGTGATCGGTCTTCAGCAGTCTCATTTGAAAGGCGATCTTGTATCAATGAGAGACGGTGTGCTCGTTGATCAGCAGGTTCATTTGATAGGCGATCGTGTATCAATGAGAGACGGTGTGCTCGTTGATCAGCAGTCTCATTTGATAGGCGATCGTGTATCAATGAGAGACGGTGTGCTCGTTGATCAGCAGTCTCATTTGATAGGCGATCGTGTATCAATGAGAGACGGTGTGCTCGTTGATCAGCAGTCTCATTTGATAGGCAACCGTGTATAAAACTTAATCGACGGTCTTTTTCAAACTTCGTCTCTTTACATAATTTGTTTTTCATGTATTTTCGCATTTTAGACAGCCTTTCATTGCGCTGAGTCGTAGATTCCATATGACGAATTTGGGCCATCCTTATTCTCACTTTTTCAAGTCGGTTTTTTCTTGAATCTTCCGTTTCTAGCAACTGGTTCTTTCTCGTACGGGCAGCTTTTTTTGTAGGCCTACCCATATTTGTTTAAATAAATGTGGTAATATAACTTAAATAACTAAAAAGTAAAAAATAAACCAAATTTAAAAAAAATTAAAACCGACTTCAAAAAAAAAGATGCACTAAAAAGTAAGAAATAAGTTTTTCCCTTATAAAATCTACTCCCTTATTTTTTTAAGTCGGCGCCCAATTTAATTTAAAAATGAAAAAAAAAATGATTGGTTTATAACTAAGACTGAAAGAGAATTGAAAACAACACAATTTTTCGATTTCTCAATATTTCCATGTAATTTGCATTTGCATTTGCATGTAACATAAACGGTCTTAACAAGCCATACATAACAGTACAACTGACCAACTTCACTTGTGAGAAAAAGGTGCTTTACATTCGCCATCTAGCGGATATAAATTTAACTACAATACGCCCTCAATACCAGCCCGTTTCTACCATGCGTTGAAAACCCGGCAACTTTCCCTGCCATTTCTTGGAAGCGGATTTGATCGATGATATTCAGAATATTTATCACTGTTGCGTTTTCAAAAACGCGGGCACAACCCGGCACGTGCGTTTTGCTTTTTATACCAATAAAAGATTGTTAATAGTTTCATTTTTTTCTTAATTAAATTGGGCGCCGACTTTAAAAAATAAGGGAGCGGTAGATTTTATAAGGGAAAAACTTATTTCTTACTTTTTAGTGCATCTTTTTTTTTGAAGTCAGTTTTAATTTTTTTTTAAAATTGGTTTATATT
Source organism: Andrena hattorfiana (assembly GCA_944738655.2). NCBI lineage: Eukaryota > Metazoa > Arthropoda > Insecta > Hymenoptera > Andrenidae > Andrena > Andrena hattorfiana. The sequence continues at coordinate 16,602,468 of OX122895.1, read as the reverse complement.
TTAAAGCTACCAATTTTTCCATAATGTTTTTCAATCCTAACTTCGCAGCATATCGCATGATCGCATGTAATTTGAGCCCCACCCTTAACCCCTTAACTTGTACGCTCGAGTTAATTCGAGCGCGCTAAACAGGCCAAACTGTGCACACTCGAGATAATTCGAGCGGCGTTGTATTTTATGCTGCTATAATTTTTCACATTCGAATATAATCGAGAATTAAAAATAACAATGTGAAAGCAAAGAAAAAAAATCGTTTTATTGATATTTATCATTTATATGGGATTGTAAGCTATAACACTATATATCCAATGTGGATCAAAATCCAAAATGAAAATAAAAATTTTGATTATTTTTGTATTTTTTAAAACTTTTTTGCCAAGACAATGTTCTAAATTATGTTTTTTTTACATAAAAAAATTGATTTTTTTTGGCCGGTTTTTTTTAAAAAAAAAACTGTGCGTTAAGGGTTTAAGGATAAAAGTTTCGACACGTGTTGAATGTAATATAATACCTTGGGAAGCGTTGAATCTTAGAATTATGCGGTGTCAGCAGAAATTGTGTCGAACGATCTTGCGCGCTAATTCGTCATACGCATGAATCATAGAAAGAATTATGCTGTATTGACAGAAACTGTATAGACCAATGTTGGGACGGATCGTCGTTTTCGCATGCAATGCATCCGAGGGAGGGGGTACACCAAAAGAGTTAGACAGAGATACCAAATCGTGGTACCAGCCGTATAAGCGTGCTCTAAACTGCACAAAGCTTCAAATCGTTGTAACGTGTTGCATGGAAAAGGCATTACATTTACATTCCATTTACGACCATAAAAAAATTCGCGCAAGTAGAACGTCAACTGCGAGATCAATCTGAACGACTGATTTCACGGGAAGAATACCTCGCGTGGGAAGAACTGTGCAACAAGTGTATCGAATCGTTGGAAGAACACGGCCGTGTTCTTCCGAAACGTCCCCGATTATCGATTGGTGTTGGAATTATCGCTGCGCGGACGTTTCGTGCATGAAGGTGCCGGACATTTGAGCTCAGGACTTTTGTGGCGCGAAATAGACACTGCATTTGATAGCCGCGTATTAACTGGTGCAGTGCTCAATTTGAACTATATCGAGCCGCGCAATTTCCTCCAGGATGCGGCGATCATTGTGCTGGAGCATATGCGGGGCGCTTTGAGGAAAAATCGAAACCTCAAAGTGAATACTATGTTCAACGGTGAATTTGTGTCGGGTGACAAGTATGCCTGTAAAAGCATCAACACCCGAAACTGCGAACTCTTCGGCACATCCGATCTACAGGAGTGGTATCAGCGATGTATAATCGAACCCATCCTGGCATCGCTGGAACAGTTCCAGGAACGCGACAGAGGATGAGCATTGACGAGAATCCTTAACCTGACCGTCAATGTCAACAAATATAATCCGCTGCGCGCGGGATGTCACTATAAGTTGCCGCGGGAATTATCGCTGAAAAAAGCAACGATTAGCGTACAATCCCCAGACAACACTTGTTTCGCATGGGTAGTGGTTGTCGCGCTACATCCCGCCCAACGAGACACCGCGCGCCCAAGTTCATACCCCGCCCATACTTCCGTGCTAAATCTCCAGGGCATCGAGTTTCCAATGTCTCTGGAGCAGATTGGGAAGTTTGAGCAACTGAATTGTATATCTGTCAACGTGTACAGCTTCGAGGAGGAGAAGACAAAGGAACCAACAGTCTTTCCGCTGCGTCTCACCAGCCAAAAGAGGGATCGGCACGTCAACCTGCTCTACACACCGAATCAAGAGCACGTTGATGTAGGGCACTTTGCATGCATTAAGGACTTGTCCCGGCTGGTGAACGCATAGCTGAGCAGGCGCGATGGTAAAAAATTCATCTGTGATCGGTACGTATATAAACTTATGAAATGTTGAAATGTCCCGTGAAAAAAAATTATACTACTTCAGATCTGCCGAGAAGTTGGAGCTTCATTCGCTGGACTGCGGGAAGATGAATGATTGCGCCATTCTGCTGCCCAGCGAAGGTAACAACTTGCTCAACTTCAGCAACCACTGCAGGAAGGTGCGGCACCCCTTCGTGGCATCTATTTTTTCTACCGTTTCCGTTTTTCCTCCCAAGAAGGAAGTAAGTAGGACATCGCTTTGTCCCATTATTATGTCTCCTGGGAGAGCTTTCTTGGCAATTGTGAGATACTTCTGCCCCGCTATCTATTAACATTACGTTTTTCTCTTTCTTGCTTTCTTCTATTTCTACCTCTACCCTGTCCGAAGCGAATCCACCCTTGGAGAGGGATCCTACTTTGATCAAGCAGTAGGTTTTCGCGGTTTCTCGGGTAGGTGTTCTGACGACCCTGAGCTATCGCGGCTGCCTTGCGCGGAATGTGTGCTATCAGCGCTTCTGTGCCGCGACTGTCGTTTTTCCTCAGAGGCCGGTTGCTATCCCTCTGATTTGTGCCCTGTCGATTTCTCGCTCTTTTCTTTGGCTGCTACCTTTTGCACTCGCCGGCTGTTTTCCGAACGATGAAACTTTTTCAAGGGCTTATTCTTATCTTTGTTCTTCCAACATTCCTTAGTGTCGTGCCCCAATCGTTTACAATGGTCGCAGTACCGTGGTGCTGCCTGGTGTGCGTCTGAAGAGGAGTTTGTCCCACGCGTCGTTGGTCGTTTCGTGATTGACCGCTCTTCGTCTATGGCTATCGTGATTGCTTCTTGCAAGTTGGCAGGTTTCTGTGATTTGACAAAGATCTTCAGGTCGTCGCGAAGCCCGGCCTCGAATATGGTCAGAGTCTGTTTTTTGTATACTTTCACGGTCGTGGTCTTTTCTATCAGACTGGCTTTATTATCGATTCCGGTCACGATTAGTTCCCTTAATAATTTGGATACTCTATTTCCGTACTGATGCGCGCTTTCGTTAGTGCCTTGTTTACTACGTGGCAGTTCCCTTTGCACAGTTGAGGCTGTGCGTGGAGGCTTGTAAACTGAAGTTAGTACGTCCTCTAGGTCTTGTATTGACATTATGTGGCGCGTTTGTACTTCGTCTAGGGCATTGCCTTCGATTCGCATGCATATTATTCCTCTTAGAATCTGGGCCTTTTCCTCCGCCGTCCGATATGTGTTGTACACGTTCTTGCAGGCGGTCAGAAAACCGGGTAATCGCTTGGGGTCCGCTCCGTCGAACTGGGGTGCGCCTTTTATCGCGTAAAATAATTTTCGAGCGCCCGTTCCTGTCGGTGCGTCGGATAGACCATTTGGCTCGAAATTAGGGGGAACGAATAGACTAGCGCGCCTCGGTTCTTCCCCTGGTTCGTGAAAAGTGTCGAAGTGGACCGTGGTCCTGTCTAAGGGGCCGGGGGTTGCGTGCGTAGAATTCATTGTTTCCCTTAGTCTCACTATTTATCGGTCTACCGAGTCATGTAATGGACCTTTCCTTGCCTCTATTGCTCCTAACCTATCGTTTATTGCTAACATTCCATCAGTTATGCTAGCTAGAGAGGTGGTCACTCCCGTGAGTAGTCTTTCTAGGTTCGCTAGTCGATCTCCGAGTCCTGCGAGACTCTGTTCTGCGTTTTCGCTCGCGAATGTCGAAGGAGTAGACGGCATATTGGTATTGGTCGCTGGGTCTTCGCTCGAGATTAAACTATAATCTAACTCGTCGTACGGATATAGTCTCCTGGCGGTTACGTGTCCGGCGTGACTTGACGTAATTGGTAATACGGTCGGAACGCTCTACGGTCTTCGCTAGTTTCTACGTCTAGAGCAAGTCGCATACGTTCTCCAATTTCACGAAATATTTCGAATGTCGCGTCGAAGATAGGTTCGTCGGAGGGTTGTTTCGTACGGACTTTACAGAATCTACGCGGAGCACTTCGGCGAATTGCTCTAGGCGAAAGAATTTCTCTTCGCTCGGCTAATTTTAAATCGCGCTCGATATTCTTATCTAATAATTTCGCTCGGTGCATGAGAATTGCGGCGTGCGGCCTGAATTCGCTGAGAGTGGTATTTCGCACTTACAGCACATGAAACAGGTGATGCATCGCTCGTCTCGGTGTGAGTAGCAGATTTTCCTGGCGGCGTCCTCCTGCTGACGTTCGTCAATACTGCAAAGTGAATTGCCCTACTGTTGAGTGGGTCGTTGTCTCCGCTAAGTCCTGTTGTCCTCGTCGAGTAGGCTTGTTCCTTACGGTGGCAGGATCCCACCGCTGCCACCAATTGTTGTGCTCAAGGCGTGGGGGGTCGTGATTCTGGTATCGAATCTTGGGGGTGCTCCGGGGCGTCCTTCACAGTCGTCGTCCAACGGGCTCCGAACGTGCGGGTGAATATGCCGGGACGGAAGGATTTGGTTTGAAACCGAAGGTAGGGGATCGTTGCGTGTTAAAGAGTTGGAACTCACCGTAAGGTGAAACAAGTTTATTCTGTCCCGATCTGGGTGACAGGAAAAGCGCATACTGTATCTTGGAGTTCTGATTACAAGAGAGCCCACTCGTGGCTTGTACATCGTTCTTATACTCTAATCGAGGTGAAGCGGGGACCATCGGTGTCTCCGTCTTTGGTCCGATTTGGGTGTTTCGCCATATGCTGACGGTTCTCGATGCGCTTCCGAGAGTCCTTACGGGGCTGTGCCGGGTTTTGGCCGTTCGGTTGCGGCAATCGGAATGTATGCGTTGTCGTTGCCCTTAGGCGTTAGTTGGCTCACAACAGTATATGCAGATCTTAAGAGCGTCATCGAGAAAACGGAGGACAGCCACCGATTGGGTGATATAGACAATAAATTACACGCGTACCAGCACCATAAAGTGCACAGCATAGCATATTATATGCATTGCTCGTTCGATAGATCGCTATCAATGTATCGATGTCGCCACAACGCGGATTGTGTTTCATGGTTCGTCGACGAACTGGAAAATGTTGCAAATTGTCAAACCCATCCTGACCAGTAATACTCAAATCCTGGATTTAACCACCGAACAGTGGACGGCATTTCGAAATGCAACACATTGCCACATTTGCGAAGAGCCATTCAAGGCTGGCGATATACGAGTCCGCGATCATTGTCATCTATCCGGATGGTTTAGAGGCCCTACACATTATGAGTGCAATTTAAATTATAAAAACGCGTTTTACATCCCCATAGTTTTCCATAATTTATCCGGCTATGATACACATTTTATTATCGAGAAAATAGCTACCGCTTTCAAAGGCAGTGTTGACGTATTGCCTATAACTAAAGAAAAATATATTTCTTTCACAAAAAATGTCGAAGATACGGCTGAAGAATCAGACTCGCGAAATTGTATTAAATTGCGATTCATCGATTCGTACAAATTTCTCAATACCAGTCTCGATAAATTAGCATCTTTTCTTAGCGCAGATAAATTAAAAATTTTACGATCCAAATTTGAAACATTATCCATTGAGGATTTCAATTTATTTACGCGATAGGGTGTCTTTCCGTATGATTGCCTTGATTGCGCGAACAAGCTGCAGGATCCATGCTTACCACCGCGTGAGTCATTCTACAGTTCGTTAACGGGTGAGACTGTATCCGAGAACGATTACGCGCACGCCGAGACTGTCTGGCAGCGTTCCAGCATTAGAACCTTGGGCGAATAAAGCGACTTGTATTTGAAAACAGGTGTCTTGTTATTGGCAGATATTTTTGAAAATTTTCGCGAAAGTTGCATCAAGAGTTATGGGTTAGATTCAGCACATTATTATACTTTACCTGGTTTCACGTGGGATGCCATGCTGAAACATACCAAAATTACATTCGAATTGCTCACAGACGTCGATATGGTTATGTTTATCGAACGCGGTAGACGTGGGGGTGTAAGTCAATGTTCCGGAAGATACGCACATGCTAATAACAAGTACATATCATCTAACGACGCATCGGAACAATCGTCGTACTTAATGTACTTTGATGTGAACAATTTGTATGGATGGGCAATGTGTCAACCCCTGGAATACGCCAAATTTCAATGGGTCGAAGATGTTGCAAATTTTGACGTGTCGTCAATCACTATCGATTCGCCTACGATTCTCGAGGTAGATCTGGAATATCCGCAACATCTGCATAACGCTCATGCTGATCTACCATTCTGCCCGACGCGTGCCAAACCACCAGCCAGCAGACAGGACAAGTTACTCGCGACGGTATACGATAAGCAGCGTTACGTTATCCATTATCGCAACCTGCAGCAGTGCCCGCGTCACGGTTTTTTTATTACAAAGATACACCGCGTGCTTCAATTCGCTCAATCCCGCTGACTCCGCGATTACATCGAATTCAATACACGGTTTAGAACAAGCGCGACAAAAGACTTTGAAAAAAATTTGAACAAATTGATGAACAACGCGGTATTCGGTAAAACTATGAAAAATGTGCGAAATAATGTGGACGTAAAACTTTTAACACATTGGGATGGGCTATATGGCGCGGAGGCAATGATCGCGAAACCGAACTTCCACAGCAGAAGTGTTTTTTCGGAAAATTTAATACCTGTTGAATTGCAAAAATTCGAGGTGAAATTCAGCAAACCGATATATGTGGGTATGCGCATTCTGGACATATAAAAAATTTGTTTGTACGAATTTCATCACGAGTACATGTCTCCCCTGCACGGACCAAATTGTAAAATTTTATACACAGACACAGACAGCCTCATTTATCACATTCAATGCGAAGATATCTACGAGTCCATGAATCACAATATCGATTGATTCGACACAAGCGATTACCCTATCGACAATCCATATAATATGCAACGTTTAAATAAGAAGGTTCCGGGGCTGATGGAGGACGAAAATAACGGTGCAATAATGATCGAATTCGTAGGTCTTAGAGCGAAAATGTATGGAATTCGCGTGGACAGCAAAAAAGATACGAAAAAGGCGAAAGGCGTCAAGACCAACGTCATAGCGAGAACGATAACTTTCGACGACTACGCGCAGTGTTTGCAAAGGGAGATCGAAATGGTTCGCAGACAAATCATGCATACGGCCTAAATTGCACAAAGTGTACACCATTTCGGAATCCACAATCGCTCTAAGTCCGTACGACGATAAGCGGCATATCGTACCCGATTCGACCGACACTCTGGCCTTGGGACATTTCAAAATTCCGCTATAAAATTCCAATTTAAAAATATCGTTGTAAAAAGAAATTATTATGTAAACTAGAAGGTATTGTATTTATTAACACATTATTATAAATATTGGAATTGTTATGTAAAAGTAAAAGTAGTCACTCATGTATATGTATCATTGTATTTATTGAGCCATGCATTATTATTTTACAATACATTATTTTTATTTATCCAAGAATTGTGTGATTTAGCAAACCCCAGCTACTTGATGTATACCTTATCCCCCTTCTTACGCAACACTTTTTCCACTAGATACACATCAGGATCGGTGACGTGTTGCAGCTCGTGTTCATAGAATCCTCCGGCAACGGGTTTTCCACAGGAATAGAGGAACAGATACGTTGCGGGATTAGTTGCCTGTACTTTGGCTATCTTGAACACCTCCGTTGTCCAATTCGGTGTATAGACTTTATCGAAGATGGTTTTAAATTTGCTCACGCTCACAAACTCGCCCAACTTGAATCTCGCTGGAGCAGCGATTTTTATGTTGTTGTATGCGGTGGCTAATAGCTTATCGGCGATCGCAGGGGTAACATCGCAAGGATGCATTCTGATGATTTTATGTTTTCGTGCGTTATATTCTGCAAGTAGACGCGGTAGCGGATCGATCCATCTATAAGGTTCCATTGAGCGTAAACAGTTTCCATATATTGTTCTTCAAAGTTCGATAGAAACGTTCTACGACGGAGGCCTTCATCACCGATTACGTCGAATAATGATTAATGTCATGCTTTGTCAAGAGTTTCTGCACATCGGCGTTGTAAAATTCTTTTCCTTGATTGGTTTGCAAATTTTTCGGATATCGATCTCTAAATATCTTTGCAAACGCTTTAGTAACCTTAGCGCCACTTTTAGTCTTGAGCGGCACCGCCCATGCATACTTGCTCAGCACATCGATGACGGTGAGTATATAGTGGTGGCCTGGGTTGAATCGCGAGTAAGGGCGCATTTCTACAACATCAGCTTGCCACAGATCGTCGTATCCATGCACTATGACGCTCTTCCGCGGGAAATGTCTTCGAGCAGGAGCATGCAATTCCTCAACAAGCTGTCGCTTCTTGGGACCATGGTTTTCCTTACTCTTGGATTTCGATAATGGCGGCATGTTTGATCGCTGAGGTGTCTTTGACACGAATGATGTGATAATTATCGGGTACGTGCATTATGTGTTCTTCATTGGTCTGAGAAAATTCTGGACAAGTTCAACCGTCTCTCATGATTCGCCTTTACAGCGCTGCTGCGAGATAGAATTCGATGCCTGTGATATCTTTTGAACGCTGTTTTGCAGCGCCAGCATATCTCTTTGAAATACGATCAGCTTCCTCTCTAATTCTTCCTGTTGCTCTCTCAAAAGTTTAATGCTCTTTTCCACATATAGTTTATTGACGGCATCGCTATCGGTCGTGGGTTGTGCTACGCGTCGTTCCACTCTTCTCCCCCAAATTTGTTGATCGGCATCTCAATGCATACAGTGCACATCATCGGCATGCTGTTTAATTTATATAATGTGGTCTACCTCGCGGAGTTCCTCGATAATCGACAGACTTTCGGGATTATGAGAGTTGTTACCCGCCTGATGCGACGGTTCAAGCAAACGCAATCGATTCACCAGCTCGTTGGGATCGACCCAGTGCACGTAGTCGATTTTGTTATCGTTTACCACCATGACTCGCGGTGTCCTTAGACCCTTCCCTGCCCTACTAGCCGATACACACGGAATTAGTGGCGCAATTACATATTTGTACTTGTATCCCTTGTTGCTCAATATGGGATTTTGAGCACCATGACCGCGTCTGTGGACGTTCGTCGCGAGCAGTATTCTTTTGTATTTTTGTTTATCGGCATCGGTGCACAGGGCCGCATCGGGAATTCTCTTGAAAATCAGTTCGTAAAGGCCGAGCGTTCCTCTGTAGTTTACACCATCTATGATTATATTATCATCCTTGCCTATATCGAAAGCCTTATTCCCAAGCATCGCTCCAATATTGCCAAAGTATACACTATACGCATAGTCCATTGTTGTATCCTTATCCTTACTTAGGATTGCGCTCCTGTATTCTTGCCGCAGTGGGCCGAAATGGCTGCGAAACGTTTCTTGTCCCTCGGATGTTTGAAGTTGCTGTCTAATAGATGTTACAAACGACTCATCGGGTGTAGTTTCGAAAACGTCGTCATCGTTGGTTGTGAGCAATTGTACACTGGGAAATGTATTTTTTGGCGTGGGAGGAACCGGCGACTCGTTCGATGTGGCATTCTACCGTTTCCGCTTCGATTGAACTGGTACACATGTTTCAAGTTGGTACCATCCTGCTTAAACAGAATCAGCAGATTCGCATTGTCGCGTATAAGATGTTTGGTAGTCTTTGCACACGTCTGAGACAGATAGAAACAGTCAACGTTCGAGTGGCTCCCCATTGCAAAGTATTCTCGTATCGTATCTTGCTTGTCGCATGCCACATTATCAAAGTTAAAAATGGAATTCGGAAACGATTTGCCCGGTGGGATGACGTCACTGTTATTCGAAAACGTAAAGTAGCCAATTTCATCTATCGGAGCCAATAAATTCTCCAAATATTGATATTTCGGCTAATGTAACGACTTGGAATACACGTACACGTTCTCGAAGCGGACGCCGTATGGACTTACCAACAAGCTCACCAGCACGTTAGTCGTTCCACAATTTGATGGACCGCAAATGAGACCGCGTATAGTGTTTTGTTGTATGTATATGAATGTGTGTAGAGAAGCGTGAATGTGTGTGTGAGTCGCGAGTGCCCCTTAGTCAGTAAGCTGTAGACTGTAGAGTTGAGAACAATATGTCAGTAAAGAAATCATAAGTAAAATAGAATCAAACGATAGTGAAATAATCCTTCTATCCAGTCCGTCTAAAAGAACATGATAAAACAGTTTGGTAGCATGCTACCATGTCTGCGTCTTATATTCGAGGACATCATTTGCAATTTATCGTCAAAATTTGTCACGCGTATCGTTACAGGTTGTCGCACGAATCGCATCCTCTCCGTGAACTGTGAAAAATTGTTTTGATACATCGAAGCGGCGACGCGCCCTATGTATTCAATATGCTTCTGGTCCTATCGGATAATTGCGATATTCGAGACTTAACCTCTGAGCAGCTGAAATATATACCAAAGATTATTCTACTGCGAGAATTTGGCAGACACATTGATCAGTTGTGGGACAGACTCCCCGAGCATATAAAAGCCGATTTTGAGGTTCAGCTGCAGCGTCGGTGTCTAGAACATTATAATCGCCCTTGGCAGCGAACGCATATCGACGGTCCAGTACCATTGATTAAAAACTGTGGCGAATGTCGTCGACGAGAGTGAAGAAAGTCCGTGGTTTGTTAAATCGGGTGATAAACGCGTTACCTATCGAATTACATATCCGGGGATACCAGTTTTGTGGCCCCGCAACTCATCTGGCAAAACGATTGGCTAGAGACCTCAGTAGCAACGACCTCAGCGTAAGGCACGCGGCAGATAACGTACTCGCTGACAAAGCGCGAAAACACATCGTTGCGCGAGACTCGACTCTGGGTGAAAGAGGTGCTGCTACAGCTGTTTGGGCAGCTATGACGACCAAGACGAAAATTGAAATGGGGATGAGAACAAAACCCCGGAAAAGGACTGTAAGGAACGCATCGCAAAAGCGGATTCTTCCGGTGGCAAAACGGGGGACGTTTATTACCACTTCTCCCGCTGCTATGTGTTCTCGGATCATTAGGTGGCGGAGCGGCGGGGATCGCCAAGGCGGTAAACGATAATAAGGCGGCGCAACATCAGCTGCAGGAAATGCAAAGTCATAATCGCTCCATGGAAGGTCGTGGACTTTATCTCGCATCATACAAGCGCGAACAGGGAATATCGAAACGAAAAAAAAACGCCGATAAGAAAATAAAAATGCGTGTGGTCGTAACTACCGATGCACAATTGGAGGAGTTGGCAAAACGTATGCGTATTCCATTCTTTAGGTGTGTTTTTATGCGCAGAGCGCTACCTGCCGGAGGAGTACGTCGAAACGAGAGCGGTATCGTAAATTTGGACAATGTCGAGGGGCCGGGGACTCATTGGGTTTCGTATGCGAAGAGAGGGTGTCGAGGTGTATATTTCGACAGCTTTGGCAATCTTCGACCGCCAAAGGAATTGGTACAATATTTGGATAAAGATGCTGTGAAAATTGAATACAATTGAACGGATTAGCAGAAGTACAATCAGAGCAATTGTGGACAACTCTGTTTGCGCTTTCTACACACGATCGGCACCAAACTTACAAATTACCTTCCCACCACACTGATTTAGTACTAGTCGAGCAGTTTCTTGGAATATGTCATTGACATTCACTCTAACTAGACTATACCACTACCTATACCACTATAACTATATCACTAGAGTGGTAAGCTACTTTCCACCCATAGATTTGAGCGACGATGATTGCGAGCTTGGTCTGACAACCTTTGAAACTTATCATACAATACCGAACATCGACTCCAGCAACGATAAATTCTACTTCACCGCAAACTATGATATCAACAGCAGCGTCGACACCACTAATGAATACATTGACTACTAGACGCCATTACCAAGTATTTGAAGCAGCGATTACTCGAGCGGTATCCTCAAAAACTCGGTTGCACCGATGACAACAACGATGGCGGTGACAACGATGTGTATTCTATAGTGCTGCGACGCAACAAAAACACCATGTAAAGCGAGCTGTACTACTGTTTCGCCGTAGACTTTACGAAACCCAACAACATTGGATCGCTACTGGGCTTCTCGTCGAATCGGGTATTAGAACCAGGTCAGTGACACGAATCGGACGATCCAATTAATATCATGAACGTAAACATTATTCGCATAGAATGTAGCGTGACCGTTGGCGCGTACAACAATGGGAAGCACGTACATACGATACATGAATTTTCTGCAAGGGTCCCACCAGGATATAAGATATCGGAAACGCCCGCGCAGATCATTTACCTTCCAATCACCGCACGGGTCATTGCGAATCTAACGACATGCGTTGTGGATGCAGACGGACAGTTGCTCGATTTTCGAAGTGAAGAGATTACCATCAGATTGCACATACGACGGCGACGAAGAGAATACATGTGGTGTGACCGAAAGAGATGCTTGTGTTGAATGACTCCAGAAACTCGTTTCTTCCAAGTGAAATTGTTTGCAACAACAACAACAACAACAACAACAACAACAACATCAACAACAACAACAACAACAACACCTGCAACAGCTCTGATTACGGTAAAAAGAAAAGGCTCAATTCTGCGAACATTGCATTTTTGAAATCACTGGGATTCCTTGTGCGCATTTAAGTTGAAAAAAATGGTGGACATTCTAAGCATTGGAGGGAAGCCGACGTTTGATGATCGCATCGTCAAGCTCGAGACTCACACATACAACCCATACGTCAACACGACGTTGGATACAGCGATGAGATAAGAATACCCATACAGCAGCAGGATTTATACACATTACCGTGTGAAAGTTTCCTCTATGTGGAGGGAAAATTGAAGATAAATAAGCCAAGCAATACATTAACGGTGATGTTGGGAAATAATTGCATGGCGTTCTTATTTGATGAGATTCGATACGAGCTGAATGGCGTGGAGATTGATCGCAACAGAAACGTTGGGATAACTAGCGCGCTTAAAAACTATGTATCGCTGACATCTGGTGAAGACAAAAATATGGAGAATGCCGGATGAGGCTTGAAACGACGCGATGGACCCATATTGAAAAATCATTTCAATTTTTGCATCCCACTAAAATATTTGCTGGGATTTTGCGAGGACTACAAACGCATAACTATTAATGCGCGTTACGGTTTGATTTTAATACGATCGCGCAATGATAACAATTCTCTGATAGGATCGCCGATGTTGGAACCAGATATGAATTACTTAAAGTGCAATGGCGGATGCCTCATGTGACGCTGAACGACGTTAATAAGCTATCCTTGTTAAATGCTTTGGAAAGTGGACAAAACCGGAGCATTAGTTTACATTCGTGGGAACTGCACGTGTATCCTCTCTTACGCAGCATAACCAAGCATTCGTGGGCCGTGAACGCATCTGCACAGCTGGAGAAGCCACGTGTCATTATCCTTGCTCTACAGACTAATCGAAGGAATGTGATGCCCGAAGATGTTACTAAGTTCAACAACTGCAAATTCATCAATGTAAAACTTTTTCTTAACTCGGAATTTTACCCATATGATGACCTGAACTTGGACTTTGACAAGAATAAGCATGCCATCTTGTTTCACATGTATACGCAATTCCGTGAATCGTATTATGGGCGTAGTTGCAACGAGGCATTATTCACTGTGGCCGAATTTTTACCATTTGGTCCATTCGTGGTGATCGATTGCTCGCGGCAAAATGAGTCGATCAAGAATGGCACCGTGGATGTACACATAGAATTCGAGTGTAAAGAGAATGTGCCGGCAAATACTACAGCCTACTGTCTGATTTCTGCACGATCGGGTGATTGAATACAATCCGCTGACAAAGTCATGAGTCAAATTCGTACAAAATTTCATCATTCAAATCGAGATGCTTTACGATAAAGACTGCATTCTCCTGTCTCTCTTGGAAGCGAGCGGGCCTCTAAAATTATATCGATAATGGTCGTACCAACATTTGTTGTCCTGCAAGGGTTCATCGTTGATGGAAGATTTGTCGTCAAGGAAGTGGCTGTCCTACGAAAGGGAACAATTCTCTCGCACTATATTTTTGGGAGTTCGATGCCGCAATATCTTCTTACGAAATCCGACAAATCGAGCATCCGGTGGTTGGTGGCAAAACATCATGGACTACGGTGGGATGGTGGAGACGTTCCATAGAGTATGGCTGAACAGCTAATTACGAAGGCTGTAGCTGATGCTATCGACGAAGAAGGTGACGCATCCCATATCGTATACGTTAAAGGGCTACAGAAACGCGACTGGCTTGCGGATTTCCTCGATGAAGATACGAGAGCGGGCGTGATCATTGAGACACTAGACATTGACTATGAGGATATTAAATCTCTAAATAAGCTAAATGTAGGTAATACTCTGCGATGTGACAGACACGCAAAGCACTGTGCTTTGCAAAATGTATTTAAAATATTCAACTGGTGGTCTAAATGCCAGACGGAAATTCATAAATAAATATAATCAATTTTTAATACATATAAGAAATGTTTTTCTTTATCCTTCCCAACCCGACCTTCTGCATGTAATGTATACTACATTAAGAGGATGGTTAGAATTATTATGTAGTTGTGGTTCAATACACATTCAGAGTGGTATGATACACGTTCGATACACGATCAGTGTGGTTCGATACACGTTCGATACACGATCAATGTGACATGGACTAGTCCAATGACATGTCCAACGAAGAAGAGGAAGCGGTTCAGCCAAATGACGAGTGCGAAGAAGGAGAGGAAGGTCAGCGAAGATGATAAGTGCAAGGTGGAAGGGTTTCAAAAAAGAAAGGTATCCTATTTTGCAAAGCTACGCACTTCTCGGTTTCATGATAAGGGTTTAGATACGCGAGCCTGGAGATACTGCGAGACCAGTTGTCTATCAAACGCTGTACCAGCAGCTGTCAAAAAAGTGTCAAAGTGTGTGGTGATTGTTCACAAAAAGAAACAATTGGATACTGGAAGAAAACGCCAAATTTTGACCGGATGATGTGGCGAGATAATCAGAAGGTATGTATCTAATACTCTACAATGTTTTACACGTTTTTACGTTTATGGTTTTTTAAATGTTGCAATGTTATATCGAGGTTTGTGAGTTCTAGGACTTGACACCATCGTCGCCCCCCTCGACACAAAATTCGCCGTCACCGCCGCCGCCCCCATGGATATTCGAGTGGATGATCGCGGATTAATCCTCCCCTCTATCATCGCCGTCATCGTCGTCATCGTCGTCGTCGTCACCACCCTCGACGCCTCCATCGCCATCGCCACCGCAGCCATAATTATTTTATATTTTATTATTATTATTTTTATTATTATTATTATTATTATTATTATTATTATTATATTCATAGTTATGTAGCCTTTCGGATTGACAGGACAATGGATATATGCTGGACAGACAAGGTTTATTCGGATTATGTAGGAGTACATGGTTTGGTTTACAGGATGGGGCTACAAATTTCGGAAAACAGACGTTGTGTCTCGCTGAGTTTATACAATTCTACTAGATTCTATTTGCGGACGGCACTTGACTTTAATCTAATAAGGCGTCCAGGTGTTACTCTGTATTCTCCCGTTCGATTGGCGTCCAGGCATTATTGCCGAACTCTCCTGCCGGAGACCCTAAGCTGTCCGAGAGCGGCCGTTGGTTTTACCTCGTCCTCTCTCTCGGAACAGCGAAGAAGAAAATGCCTTTGCGGGCCTCTAATTTATACCCAATAGTTGCTATCTGCGGCCGCAGTAATCAACAGATGCGTCGTCAACTGCGGGCCTCGCGAGCCGCGGTTCCGCGCCTGCACGTCTCTCCTCACGGGCGGCCTACAAGCGTGTTCGCGTAAGTTCTCGATCGTCAGCGTTTCTCAACGCTTCCTTTTCTGCATGCTACAGTTATATTTTTCCATTTATATTGTATTTTATATATTGTATTTTATATTCTTATTATATTTTTCTATTTTTCTTTTTCTTTTATTTTCCTTTATTTTATTTTTTCTTTTATATTGTACTTATATATATATATATATTTCTTAAACATATATTACTTCTCCATTTTATTTACCCATCTTCCTCCTTCTCTCCTCACCATCTAATTCTAAGATTCGACGTTTCAAAAAAAATATTATATTTCGTTCTTCACACCGCCAAATAACATCATCCTGCCCGGCTGCTCCAGAGGAGTCAAATTACACACGATCGCGCGATATGCTGCGGCGTGAAATACGTGTGTAGGACAGTTCTAACTCAGGTCCTCTGAGGGGAGCGCGGAGGCGGGGGGAAGTGGGGCGCGTGGGGGGGGGGAGGTGCGATGGGGGGAAACCTGTGCGCGGGGGCAGCGGGGAGTGGAAGACTGGCTGCGCACGCACGAGCCGCGGAGTGGGGGAAGCCGTAATCATGGAGGGGATCAGTTCTGGCCGACCCGCCGCGGAGACCTCTCCAGACACGGCCCACCGCCGAAAATTTTTGTAGACCTGACCGGGGTAGAGGGTCACCTTGGCCCACCCCAAAAAACTTTCAGACGCGATCCATCGCCGGAAATTTTTTTTCCAAACCAATATGCAGCAGAAATTTTTTTCCATATCACCAGACATACAGACATTTATTTCCAACGTAGAGAAATAATTTTGAATCAACGATCTACCAAACCAATATGTAGCAAACAGACACTCTAAAGCTAATAGTATTCTAAAGCGTTCTGATTTAACACCACAGTTTATCGCGCGATTATGCATAATTTTAATCCCCTGAGAAAGCTGTGCAAGATGATACCTGCCATTTGGCGATGCGAACGAAATATAATACTTTTTAAACGTTGAAATCTTAAAATTAGGTGAGGAGAGATGGAGGAGGAAGACGGGTAAATAAAATTGTAAAAGAATATACGTTTAAGATATATATATATATATATATATATATATATATATATATATATACATACACATATTTTACAAGCCAAAAATGAAATAAAATAAAATAGAGTAATAATATAAATATACAGGGTGTCCGCCGGAAGAGTGGACAGCTGGATATCTCCTACACTATTGGAGACAAAAATATTTAAAAAAATAGGGAATTGCATGGTTCGAGGGGGCCAACTTATTAGCGCGGACGAATTTTTTTTTCGATTATTATTTTAAACGATACGATGGTCAAGTTCGGTTTTTTAAATGGAACTATTTTTTCTGAAGACCTGAGTTGATAGTGCGTTCTAAGACAAATTCAATAAGCTTTAATATATATACTTGATTTCCACTGGTTTTTTGAGATATTGCGCTTGCAAATTTACTGATTTTCCCTGGAAGAAAACTCACTGGAATAGCAAGGACCGGGGACGGTCTTGCTGGCGCCACGGGTGGCCTTGCCTGTTGAAACAGATACCTACCTGCCAAAGGTCTACGCCAGGAATGGCAGGCCCAAAGGCTGGACAATTCTTTTCCGTCAGAAATGCTACTTAGGTAGGTACATCTGCGGTATCGAGAAGCGCACCGTTACTTTTATTTCGCACTTGCTTCTACGCTCGGACGGCCGGTTCTTTTGGGAGGGATGTAAGTTCAATTGGTTAGGTTAGGAGGTGTGAAAGTTGCTAGACTAAATTTCAACCATAGGGAGCAGATTATATTAGAACCAATCGAATTTGCATCCCTCACAAACGGCTGCTCTCTTGAAGAGGCCCTCTTCACAGCAATACCTCCTCCCCAGTGCCCACCTTCTCTCGCACAGAATACGATGACGCATGCTTTTGTTTTGATATTAAAGCTCGTGTTTATATTCGAGAGGACCACGTGTAACGTTCTTGAACGAGATGTTGCCGTTAATTACAGGAGATTCCACAAGTAGAGCGGCTTACCTGTGAAATTGTGGGATTGGTTCGGGTGGCGCGCGATAAAGAAATGAATTTCACGAAACTAGAGTCCTTCCTTTTAACAATAAGTAACAAAAATGGTTTATTCAAGAAAATAGTTTTGACGCTAGGTCGTAATGGAACATAAGATTTTACGCTGAGTCGTTGAATTGTGATTATAAACTAATATAACGGAACATAAAGTAATTTCGTGATTACGTTTCGGTCGGTAAGAAAGTATAATGCTTGATTTCGATTTAGACGCTAAATCGGTTATAAAGAGTATTATGTCGGTTCTAACGCTAAGTCGATAATTAAGAATATTGCGTAATTAGTATTAAAGATATAGTATAATGGTACGATGCTAAATCGTTAATTGAATATAAGATCTCGACACGAAGTCGGTACAAGAAATGACGTTTGGTCGATTTGGTATGTTTAGTTGAGAACTGCAGAGAGTTCCTTTTCTTTGATTTAGTAGTAGCTTCCAGTTGCCTATCAGCTTGTCCACGCTTTCTAGGATGGTAGCCAGGTAGCCGGTTAGGACGTCCCCAGATGGAAATAGAATTATTGGTAGATCTCCCTCGGTTTGGTAATAGCTTCTGGTGCCTATCAGCTGGCCCACGCTTTCTGGATAAGATGGAGGCGCAGGTTAGGCGATTTTGAATGGAGTTGAGGGGGCTAGTTAAAGCGACCTCGTATGGATGTGAGGGGGCTAATTAAAGCGACCTCGGATTGGAAGTAGAGGAGCTAACTAAAGCTACCTCGTAAGGATGTGAGGGGGCTAGTTAAAGCGACCTCGGATTGGATGCTGGTAGTTCGTATGGAAAGGAAACGAAGTTTAAGAAATACTTCTTTAGACCTTTGAGACATAGGGGGCTAGTTAAAGCGACCAGAGTCTGTTTGGTTCGGTGGCAGAACCGAGTCTGTTTGGTTCGGTGGCAGAACCGAGTCTGTTTGGTTCGGTGGCAGAACCGAGTCTGCTCTCTGCTGCTGGCGGGCCTGTATTTATACCGATCTGTGGTACTTGGCCCGCACCAATTACTAGCTGTGCGGACTCGCGCACCAATTATAATTAACATCCGGTTCGCGCCACTCTCGCACTAGACTTGGTTTATTCGGCGTCCGGTTGATCGGGCGTTCTACGCATGGGCGCTTGGTTCACTCGCGGCACTGAGTTCACTGTTTGAATGGGCGGCTATGCGCATGCGTTGCGCGTCACTATACTCTCTCGCGCGCTGTTTGAAACGCTCTCGCACGCGTTGTATATTATCTTACGTCTAATATAAAGGAAATTAACAATATGTGATGATTAACATAGATAGAAACGGAAAAATGTACGGCGGTTCGTAGCGGTACGTTACACACGTGTCAACAGCGGGCTCCCATTTTTCTTCCCGTGTCTCTCCACGAGGCGTATTGACGGTGGATTGTAGGAGCGTAGATGTCTGGATGCCAGTTATTGAATTCAGGAGACGATAGAAACACTTTATTACAAAACACACATGTACTATAATTAAAGTAAATCGTATTCCTCTTGGGAAGGAGTACTGATAATCATCGAACTTGCGCCCTACTTCGCGCAGACCGATTACACGGAGGGTAGTCAAGTCACACACTGCACAAATGATAAGCCGCGTCTAGACGTTGCGAGGCTGCAGCGCGAGGCGTGCCTCGCGGAGTGAAAAGTCTGGAGAGTCCTTAGCTCGCCTTGGTCACTTTGCAAAGCAACCTCGTGCTGCTGCCATGGCGAGGACAACACCCCGCAGTGCCTCGCCGAATTTTATGGCTTTCGACCCTCAAAGGGGTTTGAATATCATTAAGAAGTGAGAACTGTTCAGGATTTCAAATGTTTCTATCTTTTCTTCATCGTATGGAAGGGGAATGTGATGCCATTGGATTCCTGGCGTTCCGTCGACTAAAATCATACCAAATTTCATGGAAATCGGATTATTTTTAACCAAGTCAATTCAGCTTGAAATGATATAAAACGATTTTTCATGGAATTTCCTTCATTATGGTCCGAATTACGTCGTACTTGGTGTTAGTTTCATCGGCAAAACATAAGGAATCAATTGGCCTCATTTTCGCAAAGATCTGATGAGAAATGCGGAAATTGAAGATTTCTCACTTCTTAATAGGGACTCGAACCCCTTCGTGGGTCGAAAGCCATAAAATTCGGCGAGGCACTGCGGGGTGTTGTCTTCGCCACGGCAGCAGCACGAGGTTGCTTTGCAAAGTGACCAAGGCGAGCTAAGGACTCTCCAGACTTTTCACTCCGCGAGGCACGCCTCGCGCTGCAGCCTCGCAACGTCTAGACGCGGCTTATCATTTGTGCAGTGTGTGACTTGACTACCCTCCGTGTAATCGGTCTGCGCGAAGTAGGGCGCAAGTTCGATGATTATCAGTACTCCTTCCCGAGAGGAATACGATTTACTTTAATTATAGTACATGTGTGTTTTGTAATAAAGTGTTTCTATCGTCTCCTGAATTCAATAACTGGCATCCAGACATCTACGCTCCTACAATCCACCGTCAATACGCCTCGTGGAGAGACACGGGAAGAAAAATGGGAGCCCGCTGTTGACACGTGGTCCTCTCGAATATAAACACGAGCTTTAATATTAAAACAAAAGCATGCGTCATCGTATTCTGTGCGAGAGAAGGTGGGCACTGGGGAGGAGGTATTGCTGTGAAGAGGGCCTCTTCAAGAGAGCAGCCGTTTGTGAGGGATGCAAATTCGATTGGTTCTAATATAATCTGCTCCCTATGGTTGAAATTTAGTCTAGCAACTTTCACACCTCCTAACCTAACCAATTGAACTTACATTCCTCCCAAAAGAACCGGCCGTCCGAGCGTAGAAGCAAGTGCGAAATAAAAGTAACGGTGCGCTTCTCGATACCGCAGATGTACCTACCTAAGTAGCATTTCTGACGGAAAAGAATTGTCCAGCCTTTGGGCCTGCCATTCCTGGCGTAGACCTTTGGCAGGTAGGTATCTGTTTCAACAGGCAAGGCCACCCGTGGCGCCAGCAAGACCGTCCCCGGTCCTTGCTATTCCAGCGAGTTTTCTTCCAGGGAAAATCAGTAAATTTGCAAGCGCAATATCTCAAAAACCAGTGGAAATCAAGTGTATACATTAAAGCTTATTGAATTTGTCTTAGAACGCACTATCAACTCAGGTCTTCAGAAAAAATAGTTCCATTTAAAAAACCGAACTTGACCATCGTATCTTTTAAAATAATAATCGAAAAAAAAATTCGTCCGCGCTAATAAGTTGGCCCCCTCGAACCATGCAATTCCCTATTTTTTTAAATATTTTTGTCTCCAATAGTTTAGGAGATATCCAGCTGTCCACTCTTCCTGCGGACACCCTGTATGAAAAGAATATAAATAGAATAATATAAGAAATATAGAATAAAAATAATATAAAATAAAAAGAAAAGAAAAGAAAAAATAGAAAAAGAAACTAAATGTTATCGTTGTCGCCACCTAACGACGACGACGACGACAACGACAACGGCAGCGGAGGCGTCAGGAGCCCCTCATCCATCCACGCCGGGGGGAGGGGGCGACCACGGTGCCGGCGGTGCCGTCGGCGGCGGCCTCAGGAGCCCCTCGGGTGGCTCGACGGGTGGTGTCATTAACACATCAAACCACTCGGGGGATGCAGCGGTGGTGGCATCAAGAGACCTCTGCGTGGATCGAGGGGCGGCGATGGCGGCTATCATGGCGGTGACGTCGATGATGACGACGGCTGCGGGGTCCGCGACCTACGATCCGTGGCCGCCGCAACCGAGTCGTCATCATGGGGCCGATAGTAGTATAGCAAGGAGAGTTCTAACGCAAATTTGAGTTTCAAGGACATTTCCCCCATCCCTCCTCCGACCTTGAAACTCAAATTTGAGTTTCAAAAGTCGGCGGAAAATTCCCGCAGGCGGCGGGTGGCGCGCGGCGGATGACGTCATACAGATGGCGAAGAGGTGGGGGTATAGCGCGATAGCAGAAGATATCAATCGATACCGAACCGCATCGAGGAGGAACCGCGGGTGAATTGCTGCTAATCTGGAGCGTGGTACCAACCACAGTCGGTAAGGAAGGAAATATTAATTTAAGATATTAAGAATAATCGAAAAACTGAATCTCGGGCGACGGGGCTCGAACCCAAGACCTCCGCGTTACGAGTCAACCGCCTAACCAACTCCCCCAACGCCCACTCTCTGACATTAGTCTTTAATGAATGGTACATATACCGAGCGTCACCAAGCATAATCCATTATTTTTTATCGGATGATGTCGGACAATGTCGGGAAAGATCGACGTTCTTTTCTTTTACGAACCACGTCTTCGGGACGGAAAGAGAGAGCAATACTTCGTTATAAATCTAAATTCGGAGGAGGGAGAGAGACAGCACTACATAGCTGTACAATCGCAGATATTCTAAAATTTTTAACCAGCGATCTACCAAACCATTATGTAGCAAGCATTCTAAAACTAAACAGTATTCTAAAGCGTTCCGATTTAACGTCGCAGCGTATCGCACGATCTCGCGTAATTCGAATCCTCTGGAGCAGCCGTACGGGATGACGTCATGTGGTGGCGCGAAGAAGGCGCGAATCATAGAAAGAATTATATGGCGTCGGCAGAAATTGGTGAGGTGAGAAGGAGGACGACGGATAAGTAAATAGAGAAATAGAGAAATAATATGATTAAGAGATTTTTTTAAAATTAAAAGAATATAAAAATATAAATAGAAATGTAATATAATTTAACATTTTTTTTCCTACGAGCATTAGCTAGAATATCATTGATGGCACATGCTACGAGTTCGCAATCTATAAGATAATCCTCGTCGTAATATTCGCCATCACGTATGATTTTAGCAGCAGGACGCGTATCTAATGTTTGGCAGGCAGCATCGCTCTGTTACAACACGTTAACAAAAGTTTTAAAGTTTTTCCTCACATCTTCTGCAGTTTGATGCAGCCGCGGATACACATATGTACCTTATACATGGCTTAAGATTAAATAAAAATGATACTGTATTCAGTTTGAAATACAAAGATTTCTTATGTAGTGTCGTCTTTACAATTGGAGGCGAGAATCATAGAAAGAATTATGCAGAGTCGATAGAAATTGGTGAGGAGTGAAGGAGGCAGACAGACAAGTAAATAGATTGTAATATATGTAAAATGATTATATATTGTTCCATTAATTAAAAAATAGAAATATAAAAAGAAAAAATATAAAAATAGAATATAAATAGTGTCTTGGCAGAACCATCTCTCTCTCTCTCTCCCTCTCTCTCCCTCTCTCTCCCCCCCTCTCTCCCCTCTCTCCCCCACTCTCTCCCCCTCCCTCGCCCCTCCTTAGGAACGTTGACTTTTTTTTTTTTTACTTTCATCTCTCTTTCTTGTTCTTGAATGCCTTTTACTTATCTGCTCTATTTTTGATCCACACTTCTTCCCCATTTAATATTCTTCTTTTCCATCCTTCATTTGACCATCGTCTCGGTTCCAAGAATTTGATTCGCATTCTTTCCCTTTTCATTACTTCATTTCCTCTCATTAGTCTTCTCACACATTTATATCTTACCGATCATTCTTCCGAGTTTATTAATCTCACTTCAAACTTCATTGCTCTTACTCCCATTTTAATTGCTATGCCACCTCTTCCTGTTTCTTTTAACAGCCAGTATGTTGGTGTTGATCTCTCCAATTTCA
Organism: Andrena hattorfiana; assembly: GCA_944738655.2. Classification (NCBI taxonomy): domain Eukaryota; kingdom Metazoa; phylum Arthropoda; class Insecta; order Hymenoptera; family Andrenidae; genus Andrena; species Andrena hattorfiana. The sequence continues at coordinate 16,579,021 of OX122895.1, read as the reverse complement.
TTATCCACCGTATGTATTTCGCCTGCAATTTTTCTAATATCCTCATACCTTCTCCATCCCCATATCTCTGCTCCATACGCCACGGTACTTCTAACTAGCGCATCAAACAGTTTCATTCTTCTTTCAAAGACATATCTGAATAATCTTTCTCACTGTATAACCTAAATATTCCAGTTCTCTTACTCTTTCTTCATCATTCCAACGGAGTCTTTCCTCTTTTCTTCTTCCTCCTGCTTTCCTGCATATCATTATTTAGACTTTTACATATTTAACTCCAAGCCTTTCTTCTTTATGTATCTTTCGAATCTCTTTATCATATTCTTCAATCCCTGTGCATTATTTACCATTAACACAACATCATCCGCATATGAAATTGTCCAAATTTACCTTCTACCTATTACGACTCCTCCTTCCGGTTCTTTGCTCATTTCTTTTTCCAGGTCTGCAAATGCGACATTGAAAAGTGTCGAGCTTAACGGGCACCCTTGTCTAACACCCTTTCCTGTTAAAAAAACTTTTCTATCAGTTCCTTCGTCACTCCTAAAGTGCATATAATTCTGTTGTACATTTCCTGTATCCTTATTCTTAGTTGTTCGCCTACTCCTTCTTCTTAAAGTCTTTTCCAAATTTCCATTTGTTCTTCTAATCTCCTCCTTAGAATATCCGCGTATATCTTACAATCCGTGTCCACCTAAGTTATGCCCCTATAGTTCTTAACCATTTCCCTTTCTCCTTTTTTTTTTTTTTTTTTTTTTTGAATACAGAACTTACTATTCCTTCTTTCCATTCTTTCGGAAAGTCCCCTTTCTTCCATGTTCTGTTTATCACCTTTGTTTGATTACCTATATTTATGAAGATGATTGCGACCTCGATGTTGAATTAAGATATAATTTAAATGCAGGAGTTTAAATTTTAAGTCTGTTCGACTTTTAATATCTTACATGATTTGAGTTGAGATCAACGTGAGCCAGATCGGTTTCTATCTATATTTACCTAATAAATTTTTATACAAAAGGACTTATTTTGTAAAATTATTTTTCTGCTATATTCAATACAAATTGGAATTTTATGTTCATTAAGAATAGGTGTTTACCCTGTGATAATTGGGCTTCAAATTCTAATTATTCAATATTAGGAGCGATTGGGTCAATTTCACAGTCAGTTTTTTATGAAGTAAGTTTATTTTTAACAATATTTTCTGTAATTTTATTAATTGAAAATTAATCGTTATTGGATTTTATATAAATTTCAATATTATATTAAATTTATTTTCATTTTAATTCCAATACTACGACAGGAAAATCGCGGATAGGTCTTTTAAAAATCGGAGACCAAGTGCTACTACACGGCAATACGCGGGCGGTCAAAATCTAACACCTGCGTGAATAGGCTCTTACACGATTCAAACACGCACGATAATAATAATTACAGTATAGAGGGCGACAAACAATCCGCGTTCAGACAAACACTTCATAGAATAGGGCAGTAATAGGGAAATGGTCACAGTATTGAAGGAAAGTAACGATACACTAACAATTACATATAAGGATAAGACTAAGAAAGGTAATTTATTGAAAAAGGTGGTAAATAAGCGCACAACTAGGCGTCATCGTCCCAGCCACGTAGGGCGCAGTCTGCCTCCAATAACGACCACAGTCGAGGCCGCAGATCAGGCCCTACGAAGATGTCCCCATGACGTTCTACACAAAAAAAACAATTGCAAGACTATTACTACACGCATGGAAATAGAAACAATAAGCAGATCTACAATCCCCGATGAAATAAGACACTCACCAAATAGGACCCTCAGACCCCATAAGTCTTCGTCATCCTCCCAGAATTCTGCATGATGGAAGAATCGGTGCCAGTGCACCCGATACTCCCTAATTGCCTCCATATAGGCACTGTTGATACAACCCGGCGGGGCGGGGTACTGGAAACGCTAGAGGGATAAACGGATAAATAGGATAATAAAATAACACATACGAAGAACAAACAAACAAACATCACTCGCACGTACAATTAGAGCAAACATAATGTCTCGGGGCACGTCTAAGATGGCCGACAACATCTTTGTCCAGGAGATCGCAACGAAATAAGAAGCGACTAAGAAAATCGAGACCCATTTGCCCTCACTTCTCACTTCTACTCAAGCCCGGACGAAGAAAATAAACTGTACTACGTTCGCAAAAAATTTATCACACACACACACAAACACACGCGCGCGTGCACGAGGAGAGACTCTATGAAACGCCGACTACACCTCGACATTATAATTTACAGGATTTTTGTCCTACAAACGACGATACCATTCGCAGGAGGAACAACCCCCGACATAGATTTCACTATAAAAGATTTCCAACACCACCCCGACATTTACTTCGAAAACCTAGGCGATTTACAAATTTATCGAGATAGCTGGAAGTTAGTATTACACGTAAACATATCTTACATCTACCGACGCGAAGCAAACCTCCAAGCTGCACTATATGATATACTTGCGCAATGTAAAATACCTTGTACCAACAATTTACAAAAGTTTTGTCAAACATTCACCGCGAAAATCCAAGACAAGGTAGACCGCATCGCCAAAACTCTTTACCTACGTCCAGTAAACTAAAATCTCAGCACAAAACAGCGTCGTGCACAAATAGGCGGATTAGGTTACATAGGCAAATCACTCTTGGGGCTAATGGATTCCGGGGATAGAAAGAAAATCGATGATTTTACTAGACCTTTTCAAAACACAAGATAACAGACTTTAAAAAAAAAAAAAGAAGAAAGAACGCAATCAAGGGACAAATGCAAATTTTAAGAGCAAATACCAAATTTCTCAACGAGACTATACATGACATACGAGACAACGATAACACACTCTTAAACGCGACGTGACAAGTTCAATACTTACTCCAACAGACAGCCAACATTACTAAATTTCGAGAGACAGTAGACGAACCCCTCATACTAATAAACGGCCTCGCAGAAACACTATTGCGCGACACGCAAGTCTTGTTAGAATTCATTATGGATATAAAGAAAGGAGTCCTAAACCTACGATTAATACCACCAGCACAAATCATAACGTACCCCACTTCCGCATTAGCACATATTTCGAATGGACTAGACTTCACAATTGGAATAAAATTAGAAAACAAGCCGCCATTATCGAAATCCTCCAGCTCTCCACATTTTCGGATACCAAATCAATTACTGTAGTAGTAGATATTTCATTGTTAAACGCGAAAAAATTCTAATTGAGCAAGGTACACCTGATACCGACGAAGATAAACGAATCGTTCTACGCGTATAAAACCCCTCGACTCGTACGAGGTACGTGGCACCTTGGTGCAAGATTACATACAACTAAGCAAACAGTGCCTAGCAAAATGTAAGACAATAAACGATCTGTACCTCTGCACCTCTAATCACCCGATGTTCAAAGCGATACCATACAGACCGTGCGAAGTACAATTGTACACAAAATTAACAAACACATGTAAAATGCGAATTATGACACTGAATCACACATTCCAGATAGAATTACAACTACCAGGCACGTGGATTTATATCGCGCCGAAACCGATACAACTAGCAGTAACTTGCGACGACAAAAGCACAAATATATATAGCATTAAGGATTCTGGTATAATAACAATAAGAAACAAATGTACAATCACTACCACCAAATTCACAATAGAAACTGGAAAACAATGCGGAATAGAAAGAACATGGTACTACTTACCTGACCAAAATTTTTTGTCATCAGATGAAATCACACTTTCACAGACTACTGTAAGTTCGTACGGAAACACAAATTTCAAGCTTAAAAGGATAATAGAACACCCCGAAGAATTAAATAAAGTTAGCAAACAAATTAGAAGACTTACAAAAACGATTTAGAAAAACCCGAAATTATACCAATCGAGTATCACCAAGCTTCTTTATACTATCTACAGTAACGGGATTTATCACATGAGGACCCATGCCTAAAGTTGCATACGTTGCAAAGTAGGATGCCTTCGTTCTTCACCTTCTTCTTCACTAACAATCCCCTTCCTCCTTGCACTAATCTGCTTCGAATTCTTCACAGATCATCCCCTTTTTTCTTTGGACACATTATTCGACTAGATCATACCACTTTGAATGTGTATGGAACATGTATTGAGCCACTTTTATCGTATATCGAACGTGAATCGAACGTGAATCGAACGGGTATTGAACGACTCTGAACGTGAATCGAACGTGAATCGTACCACTCTGAACGTGAATCGAACGTGAATCGTACCACTCTGAACGTGAATCGAACGTGAATCGTACCACTTTCAACATCAATCGTACCACTTTGAACGTGTATGGTACCACTTTCAACATCAATCGAACATCAATCGAACCACTTTCAACATCAAACATACCACTTTCAACATCAATCGAACATCAATCGAACCACTTTCAACATCAATCGAACATCAATCGAACCACTCTCAACATCAATCGAACATCAATCGAACCACTTTCAACATCAATCGAACCACTTTCAACATCAATCGTACCACTTTCAACATCAAACGTACCACTTTCAACATCAATCGAACCACTTTCAACCACAATCGAACCACTTTCAACATCAAACGTACCACTTTCATCATCAATCGAACATCAATCGAACCACTTTCAACCACAATCGAACCACTTTCAACATCAATCGAACATCAATCGAACCACTTTCAACCACAATCGAACCACTTTCAACATCAATCGAACATCAATCGAACCACTTTCAACCACAATCGAACCTCTTTCAACATCAATTGAACATCAATCGAACCACTTTCAACCACAATCGAACCACTTTCAACATCAATTGAACATGAATCGAAACACTTTCAACCACAATCGAACAACTTTCAGTTGAAAGTGGTACGTTTGATGTTGAAAGTGGTACGATTCATGTTCAATTGATGTTGAAAGTGGTTCGATTGTGGTTGAAAGTGGTTCGAGTGATGTTCGATTGATGTTGAAAGTGGTACGTTTGATGTTGAAAGTGGTACGATTGATGTTGAAAGTGGTGCGATTGTGGTTGAAAGTGGTACGTTTGATGTTGAAAGTGGTACGATTGATGTTGAAAGTGGTTCGATTGTGGTTGAAAGTGGTTCGATTGATGTTCGATTGTGGTTGAAAGTGGTTCGATTGATGTTCGATTGATGTTGAAAGTGGTTCGATTGTGGTTGAAAGTGGTTCGATTGATGTTCGATTGATGATGAAAGTGGTACGTTTGATGTTGAAAGTGGTTCGATTGTGGTTGAAAGTGGTTCGATTGATGTTGAAAGTGGTACGTTTGATGTTGAAAGTGGTACGATTGATGTTGAAAGTGGTTCGATTGATGTTGAAAGTGGTTCGATTGATGTTCGATTGATGTTGAGAGTGGTTCGATTGATGTTCGATTGATGTTGAAAGTGGTTCGATTGATGTTCGATTGATGTTGAAAGTGGTATGTTTGATGTTGAAAGTGGTTCGATTGATGTTCGATTGATGTTGAAAGTGGTACCATACACGTTCAAAGTGGTACGATTGATGTTGAAAGTGGTACGATTCACGTTCGATTCACGTTCAGAGTGGTACGATTCACGTTCGATTCACGTTCAGAGTGGTACGATTCACGTTCGATTCACGTTCAGAGTCGTTCAATACCCGTTCGATTCACGTTCGATTCACGTTCGATATACGATAAAAGTGGCTCAATACATGTTCCATACACATTCAAAGTGGTATGATCTAGTCGAATAATGTGTCCAAAGAAAAAAGGGGATGATCTGTGAAGAATTCGAAGCAGATTAGTGCAAGGAGGAAGGGGATTGTTAGTGAAGAAGAAGGTGAAGAACGAAGGCATCCTACTTTGCAACGTATGCAACTTTAGGCATGGGTCCTCATGTGATAAATCCCGTTACTGTGGATAGTATAAAGAAGCTTGGTGATACTCGATTGGTATAATTTCGGGTTTTTCTAAATCGTTTTTGTAAGTCTTCTAATTTGTTTGCTAACTTTATTTAATTCTTCGGGGTGTTCGATTATCCTTTTAAGCTTGAAATTTGTGTTTCCGTACGAACTTACAGTAGTCTGTGAAAGTGTGATTTCATCTGATGACAAAAAATTTTGGTCAGGTAAGTAGTACCATGTTCTTTCTATTCCGCATTGTTTTCCAGTTTCTATTGTGAATTTGGTGGTAGTGATTGTACATTTGTTTCTTATTGTTATTATACCAGAATCCTTAATGCTATATATATTTGTGCTTTTGTCGTCGCAAGTTACTGCTAGTTGTATCGGTTTCGGCGCGATATAAATCCACGTGCCTGGTAGTTGTAATTCTATCTGGAATGTGTGATTCAGTGTCATAATTCGCATTTTACATGTGTTTGTTAATTTTGTGTACAATTATACTTCGCACGGTCTGTATGGTATCGCTTTGAACATCGGGTGATTAGAGGTGCAGAGGTACAGATCGTTTATTGTCTTACATTTTGCTAGGCACTGTTTGCTTAGTTGTATGTAATCTTGCACCAAGGTGCCACGTACCTCGTACGAGTCGAGGGGTTCTATACGCGTAGAACGATTCGTTTATCTTCGTCGGTATCAGGTGTACCTTGCTCAATTAGAATTTTTTCGCGTTTAACAATGAAATATCTACTACTACAGTAATTGATTTGGTATCCGAAAATGTGGAGAGCTGGAGGATTTCGATAATGGCGGCTTGTTTTCTAATTTTATTCCAATTGTGAAGTCTAGTCCATTCGAAATATGTGCTAATGCGGAAGTGGGGTACGTTATGATTTGTGCTGGTGGTATTAATCGTAGGTTTAGGACTCCTTTCTTTATATCCATAATGAATTCTAACAAGACTTGCGTGTCGCGCAATAGTGTTTCTGCGAGGCCGTTTATTAGTATGAGGGGTTCGTCTACTGTCTCTCGAAATTTAGTAATGTTGGCTGTCTGTTGGAGTAAGTATTGAACTTGTCACGTCGCGTTTAAGAGTGTGTTATCGTTGTCTCGTATGTCATGTATAGTCTCGTTGAGAAATTTGGTATTTGCTCTTAAAATTTGCATTTGTCCCTTGATTGCGTTCTTTCTTCTTTTTTTTTTTTTTAAAGTCTGTTATCTTGTGTTTTGAAAAGGTCTAGTAAAATCATCGATTTTCTTTCTATCCCCGGAATCCATTAGCCCCAAGAGTGATTTGCCTATGTAACCTAATCCGCCTATTTGTGCACGACGCTGTTTTGTGCTGAGATTTTAGTTTACTGGACGTAGGTAAAGAGTTTTGGCGATGCGGTCTACCTTGTCTTGGATTTTCGCGGTGAATGTTTGACAAAACTTTTGTAAATTGTTGGTACAAGGTATTTTACATTGCGCAAGTATATCATATAGTGCAGCTTGGAGGTTTGCTTCGCGTCGGTAGATGTAAGATATGTTTACGTGTAATACTAACTTCCAGCTATCTCGATAAATTTGTAAATCGCCTAGGTTTTCGAAGTAAATGTCGGGGTGGTGTTGGAAATCTTTTATAGTGAAATCTATGTCGGGGGTTGTTCCTCCTGCGAATGGTATCGTCGTTTGTAGGACAAAAATCCTGTAAATTATAATGTCGAGGTGTAGTCGGCGTTTCATAGAGTCTCTCCTCGTGCACGCGCGCGTGTGTTTGTGTGTGTGTGTGATAAATTTTTTGCGAACGTAGTACAGTTTATTTTCTTCGTCCGGGCTTGAGTAGAAGTGAGAAGTGAGGGCAAATGGGTCTCGATTTTCTTAGTCGCTTCTTATTTCGTTGCGATCTCCTGGACAAAGATGTTGTCGGCCATCTTAGACGTGCCCCGAGACATTATGTTTGCTCTAATTGTACGTGCGAGTGATGTTTGTTTGTTTGTTCTTCGTATGTGTTATTTTATTATCCTATTTATCCGTTTATCCCTCTAGCGTTTCCAGTACCCCGCCCCGCCGGGTTGTATCAACAGTGCCTATATGGAGGCAATTAGGGAGTATCGGGTGCACTGGCACCGATTCTTCCATCATGCAGAATTCTGGGAGGATGACGAAGACTTATGGGGTCTGAGGGTCCTATTTGGTGAGTGTCTTATTTCATCGGGGATTGTAGATCTGCTTATTGTTTCTATTTCCATGCGTGTAGTAATAGTCTTGCAATTGTTTTTTTTGTGTAGAACGTCATGGGGACATCTTCGTAGGGCCTGATCCGCGGCCTCGACTGTGGTCGTTATTGGAGGCAGACTGCGCCCTACGTGGCTGGGACGATGACGCCTAGTTGTGCGCTTATTTACCATCTTTTTCAATAAATTACCTTTCTTAGTCTTATCCTTATATGTAATTGTTAGTGTATCGTTACTTTCCTTCAATACTGTGACCATTTCCCTATTACTGCCCTATTCTATGAAGTGTTTGTCTGAACGCGGATTGTTTGTCGCCCTCTATACTGTAATTATTATTATCGTGCGTGTTTGAATCGTGTAAGAGCCTATTCACGCAGGTGTTAGATTTTGACCGCCCGCGTATTGCCGTGTAGTAGCACTTGGTCTCCGATTTTTAAAAGACCTATCCGCGATTTTCCTGTCGTAGTATTGGAATTAAAATGAAAATAAATTTAATATAATATTGAAATTTATATAAAATCCAATAACGATTAATTTTCAATTAATAAAATTACAGAAAATATTGTTAAAAATAAACTTACTTCATAAAAAACTGACTGTGAAATTGACCCAATCGCTCCTAATATTGAATAATTAGAATTTGAAGCCCAATTATCACAGGGTAAACACCTATTCTTAATGAACATAAAATTCCAATTTGTATTGAATATAGCAGAAAAATAATTTTACAAAATAAGTCCTTTTGTATAAAAATTTATTAGGTAAATATAGATAGAAACCGATCTGGCTCACGTTGATCTCAACTCAAATCATGTAAGATATTAAAAGTCGAACAGACTTAAAATTTAAACTCCTGCATTTAAATTATATCTTAATTCAACATCGAGGTCGCAATCATCTTCATAAATATAGGTAATCAAACAAAGGTGATAAACAGAACATGGAAGAAAGGGGACTTTCCGAAAGAATGGAAAGAAGGAATAGTAAGTTCTGTATTCAAAAAAAAAAAAAAAAAAAAAAAAAAAGGAGAAAGGGAAATGGTTAAGAACTATAGGGGCATAACTTAGGTGGACACGGATTGTAAGATATACGCGGATATTCTAAGGAGGAGATTAGAAGAACAAATGGAAATTTGGAAAAGACTTTAAGAAGAGTAGGCGAACAACTAAGAATAAGGATACAGGAAATGTACAACAGAATTATATGCACTTTAGGAGTGACGAAGGAACTGATAGAAAAGTTTTTTTAACAGGAAAGGGTGTTAGGCAAGAGTGCCCGTTAAGCTCGACACTTTTCAATGTCGCATTTGCAGACCTGGAAAAAGAAATGAGCAAAGAACCGGAAGGAGGAGTCGTAATAGGTAGAAGGTAAATTTGGACAATTTCATATGCGGATGATGTTGTGTTAATGGTAAATAATGCACAGGGATTGAAGAATATGATAAAGAGATTCGAAAGATACATAAAGAAGAAAGGCTTGGAGTTAAATATGTAAAAGTCTAAATAATGATATGCAGGAAAGCAGGAGGAAGAAGAAAAGAGGAAAGACTCCGTTGGAATGATGAAGAAAGAGTAAGAGAACTGGAATATTTAGGTTATACAGTGAGAAAGATTATTCAGATATGTCTTTGAAAGAAGAATGAAACTGTTTGATGCGCTAGTTAGAAGTACCGTGGCGTATGGAGCAGAGATATGGGGATGGAGAAGGTATGAGGATATTAGAAAAATTGCAGGCGAAATACATACGGTGGATAATGAAATTGGAGAGATCAACACCAACATACTGGCTGTTAAAAGAAACAGGAAGAGGTGGCATAGCAATTAAAATGGGAGTAAGAGCAATGAAGTTTGAAGTGAGATTAATAAACTCGGAAGAATGATCGGTAAGATATAAATGTGTGAGAAGACTAATGAGAGGAAATGAAGTAATGAAAAGGGAAAGAATGCGAATCAAATTCTTGGAACCGAGACGATGGTCAAATGAAGGATGGAAAAGAAGAATATTAAATGGGGAAGAAGTGTGGATCAAAAATAGAGCAGATAAGTAAAAGGCATTCAAGAACAAGAAAGAGAGATGAAAGTAAAAAAAAAAAAAAAGTCAACGTTCCTAAGGAGGGGCGAGGGAGGGGGAGAGAGTGGGGGAGAGAGGGGAGAGAGGGGGGGAGAGAGAGAGAGATGGTTCTGCCAAGACACTATTTATATTCTATTTTTATATTTTTTCTTTTTATATTTCTATTTTTTAATTAATGGAACAATATATAATCATTTTACATATATTACAATCTATTTACTTGTCTGTCTGCCTCCTTCACTCCTCACCAATTTCTATCGACTCTGCATAATTCTTTCTATGATTCTCGCCTCCAATTGTAAAGACGACACTACATAAGAAATCTTTGTATTTCAAACTGAATACAGTATCATTTTTATTTAATCTTAAGCCATGTATAAGGTACATATGTGTATCCGCGGCTGCATCAAACTGCAGAAGATGTGAGGAAAAACTTTAAAACTTTTGTTAACGTGTTGTAACAGAGCGATGCTGCCTGCCAAACATTAGATACGCGTCCTGCTGCTAAAATCATACGTGATGGCGAATATTACGACGAGGATTATCTTATAGATTGCGAACTCGTAGCATGTGCCATCAATGATATTCTAGCTAATGCTCGTAGGAAAAAAAATGTTAAATTATATTACATTTCTATTTATATTTTTATATTCTTTTAATTTTAAAAAAATCTCTTAATCATATTATTTCTCTATTTCTCTATTTACTTATCCGTCGTCCTCCTTCTCACCTCACCAATTTCTGCCGACGCCATATAATTCTTTCTATGATTCGCGCCTTCTTCGCGCCACCACATGACGTCATCCCGTACGGCTGCTCCAGAGGATTCGAATTACGCGAGATCGTGCGATACGCTGCGACGTTAAATCGGAACGCTTTAGAATACTGTTTAGTTTTAGAATGCTTGCTACATAATGGTTTGGTAGATCGCTGGTTAAAAATTTTAGAATATCTGCGATTGTACAGCTATGTAGTGCTGTCTCTCTCCCTCCTCCGAATTTAGATTTATAACGAAGTATTGCTCTCTCTTTCCGTCCCGAAGACGTAGTTCGTAAAAGAAAAGAACGTCGATCTTTCCCGACATTGTCCGACATCATCCGATAAAAAATAATGGATTATGCTTGGTGACGCTCGGTATATGTACCATTCATTAAAGACTAATGTCAGAGAGTGGGCGTTGGGGGAGTTGGTTAGGCGGCTGACTCGTAACGCAGAGGTCTTGGGTTCGAGCGCCGTCGCCCGAGATTCAGTTTTTCGATTATTCTTAATATCTTAAATTAATATTTCCTTCCTTACCGACTGTGGTTGGTACCACGCTCCAGATTAGCAGCAATTCACCCGCGGTTCCTCCTCGATGCGGTTCGGTATCGATTGATATCTTCTGCTCTCGCGCTATACCCCCACCACTTCGCCATCTGTATGACGTCATCCGCCGCGCGCCGCCCGCCGCATGCGGGAATTTTCCGCCGACTTTTGAAACTCAAATTTGAGTTTTAAGGTCGGAGGAGGGGTGGGGGAAATCGCCTTGAAACTCAAATTTGCGTTAGAACTCTCCTTGCTATACTACAGCCGATGACCGGCCCAGACCGTCGCATCCGCACCTCTGGAGGTCCGGGCTGCGGTGCATCCTCCTCCAGGATGCGCGCCAACAGCGCCATGAAAATGATTGGCTGCAGGTCCTAAAACATATACACAATCGGCGATATAGTATTGATATAATTGAACATAATAAACATCAAATGTATAAAACAATGCAAACTACTGCATACCTGTAGAGGCGGTGGCGAAGGCTCCGGCGGCGGCGGCGACGGCGATGGCTGCAACGCCCAATCGGGCTCTCCCCAATCGGGCGACCATGGAGGTGACGGCGGTGGCGAGTTCTAGAACATAGAAATCCACGATATAATATTTTCAAAAAACCGTAATAAACATAAACACAAAAAACATTGTTGTGTACATACCTCAGGATTATCTCGGCACGGCGACTGGTCGCATTCGGGAGCGATCCGTGATAATCCTATTACATAAAAAAGTGTTACACAAAGAATCTAACTGCTTGCTGTCAAGCTTGATGAGCAACTGGTCTCGCTGCATCTCGAAGCTCCCACATGTGGACCCATGCCTGAAGTTGCATAGCTTTGCAAAGCCTTTGTTCTTCACCTTTTACTTCAATGGCTATCCTCTCCCTTTTCGTACTCCACCTGCATTGTCGCTGACCATCCTCACCTTCTATGCATCTTCTTCGAATTATTCACTAGCCATCCTCTCCTTTTTCTTCTTCGCATGTATAATTTCGCTGAATCGTTTTTCCATTCTTCTTTGGACACATCATTCGACTAGACCATACCTCATTGATCGTTTATTGGACGTCTATCATACCACTTCGATCACGTATTGAACATCTATCAAACGTGTATCATACCACTTTCAACGTGTATTGGACGTCTATCAAACGTGTATCGTACCACTTTCAACGTCTATCGTACCACTTTGTACGTCTATCGTACCACTTTCAACGCCTAACGTACCTCTCTGAACGTGTATTGGACGTCTGTCAAACGTCTATCGTACCACTTTCAACGCCTAACGTACCCCTCTGAACGTGTATTGAACATCTATCAAACGTGTATCATACCACTTTCAACGTCTATCGTACCACTCTGAACGTGAATCGAACGTGAATCATACCACTCTGAACGTGAATCGAACGTGAATCGAACGTGAATCGTACCATTCTGAACGTGAATCGAACGTGAATCATACCACTCTGAACGTGAATCGAACGTGAATCGTACCACCCTGATTGTGTATTAAACGTGTATCATACTACTCGGAACGTGTATTATACCGCTGATCGCATATAGAACCGCTTCTGCATAATTATAACTATCGTCTTAATCTAACGTACATTACATGCAGGAGGTTGGGGAGGGTGAAGAAAAACATTTATACATTAAAAAATTTATTTTATTTATTTATGCATTTCACTCTGACGTTTAGACCACCAGTTGAATATTTTAAATACATTTTGCAAGGCACAGTGTTTTGCATGTCTGCCACAACGCAGAGTATTAACTACATTTAGCTTATTTAGAAATTTGATATCCTCATAGTCAATGTCTAGTGTCTCAATGATCACGCCCGCTCTCGTATCTTCATCGAGGAAATACGCAAGCCAGTCGCGTTTCTGTAGCCCTTTAACGTATACGATATGGGATGCGTCATCTTCTTCGTCGATAGTATCAGCTACAGCCTTCGTAATTAGCTGTTTAGCCATACTCTATGGAACGTCTCCATCATCCCACCGTAGTCCATGATGTTTTGCCATCAACCACCGGATGCTCGATTTGTTGGATTTTGTAAGAAGATATTGCGTCATCGAACTCCCAAAAATATAGTGCGAGAGAATTGTTCCCTTTCGTAGGACAGCCACTTCCTTGACGACAAATCTTCCATCAACGATGAACCCTTGCAGGTCAACAAATGTTGGTACGACCATTATCGATACAATTTTAGAGGCCCGCTCGCTTCCAAGACAGATGAGAGAATGGGTTCTTTCTCATAAAGCATCTCGATTTTCACGACGAAATATTTGTATGAATTTAGCACAGGAGAGGGCGGGGCAAGTAGTATGGTAATTTAATTTATTTTGCGTACCACGTTTGTCAGCGGATTGTATTCAACCACAAGATTGTGCAGAATCAGACAGTAGGCCGTACTATTTATCGGCACATTCTCTTTACATTCGAATTCTATGCGCACGTCCACGGTGCCATTCTTCATCGACTCATTTTGTCGCGAGCAATCAATCACCATGAGGGGACCAAATTGTAAAAATTGGGCCACGGTGAATAAAGCCTCGTTGCAACTATGTCCATAATACGATTTACGGAATTGCGTATACATGTGAAACAAGATGGCATGCTTATTCTTGTCAAAGTCCAAATTCAGGTCATCATATGGGTAAAATTCCGAGTTGAGAAAAAGTTTTATATTGACCAATTTGCAGTTGTTAAAGTTAGTAACATCTTCGCTCATCACATTCTTTCGATTAGCCTGTAGAACATACATCGCGGCTTCTCCAGCTGTGCAGATGCCTTCACGGCCCACGAATGCTTGGTCGTGCCCTGTAAGAGAGGCTACTCATACGGATCCCACGAATGAAAACAAATGCTCAGGTTTTGCCCACTTTCCAAAGCATGTAGCAACGATAGCTTATTAACGTCGTTCAGCGTCACATGGGGCATCCGCCATTGCACTTTAAGTAATTCAATTTCTGGTTCCAACATCGGCGATCCTATTAGAGAATTGTTATCGTTGCGCGATCGTATTAAAATCAATTCATGACGCGCATTAATAATCATGCGTTTGTAGTCCTCGCAAAATCCCAGCAAATATTTGAGCGGGATGCAAAAATTGAAATGATTTTTCACTATTAGCCCATCCCGTCGTTTCAAGCCTCATCCGGCATTCTCCATATTTTTGTCTTCACCAGATGTCAGCGATACATAGTTTTTAAGCGCGCTAGTTATCCCAACGTTTCTGTTGCAATCAATCTCCACCCCATTCAGCTCGTATCGAATCTCATCAAATAAGAACGCCATGCAATTATTTCCCAACATCACCGTTAATGTATTGCTTGGTTTATTTATCTTCAATTTTCCCTCCACATAGAGGAAACTTTCACACGGTAATGTGTATAAATCCTGCTGCTGTATGGGTATTCTTATCTCATCGCTGTATCCAACGTCGTGTTGACGTATGGGTTGTATGTGTGAGTCTCGAGCTTGACGATGCGATCATCAAACGTCGGCTTCCCTCCAATGCTTAGAATGTCCACCAATTTTTTCAACTTAAATGCGCACAAGGAATCCCAGTGATTTCAAAAATGCAATGTTCGCAGAATTGAGCCTTTTCTTTTTACCGTAATCAGAGCTGTTGCAGGTGTTGTTGTTGTTGTTGTTGTTGTTGTTGTTGTTGTTGTTGTTGTTGTTGTTGCAAACAATTTCACTTGGAAGAAACGAGTTTCTGGAGTCATTCAACACAAGCACCTCTTTCGGTCACACCACATGTATTCTCTTCGTCGCCGTCGTATGTGCAATCTGATGGTAATCTCTTCACTTCGAAAATCGAGCAACTGTCCGTCTGCATCCACAACGCATGTCGTTAGATTCGTAATGACCCGTGCGGTGATTGGAAGGTAAATGATCTGCGCGGGCGTTTCCGATATCTTATATCCTGGTGGGACCCTTGCAGAAAATTCATGTATCGTATGTACGTGCTTCCCATTGTTGTACGCGCCAGCGATCACGCTGCATTCTATGCGAATAATGTTCACGTTCATGGTATTAATTGGATTGTCCGATTCATGCCACCGTCCAGGTTCTAATACCCGATTCGTCGAGAATCACAGTAGCGACCCAATGTTACTGGGTTTCGTAAAGTCTACGGCGAACGAGCAGTATAGCTCTCTTTTCATGGTGTTGTTGTTGGGGTGCAACACTATAGGATACTCATCGTTGTCATCGCCATCGTTGGCATCGGTGCTACCGAGATTTTGAGGATACTCTTCGAGTAATCGCTGCTTCAAATACTTGGCAATTGCGTCTAGTTCGTAGGAGCCGCAAGGAATCGTAATGTATTCATGGGTCATATCGACGCTGTTGTTGATGTCACAGTTTACGGCGAAGTAGAATCTATCGTTGCTCGAGTCGATGTTCGGTATTGTATGATAAGTTTCAAAGGTATCTTCGACATTTTTTGTGAATGAAATATATTTTTCTTTAGTTCTGGGTAATACGTCAACGCTACCTTCGAAAGCAGTGGCTATTTTCTCGATAATGAATTGTGAATCGTAGCCGAATAAATTATGGAAAACTATGGGGATGTAAAACGCATTTTTATAATTTAAATTGCACTCTGAATGTGCAGGGCCTCTAAACCGTCCGGATAGATGGCAGTGATCGCGGACTCGTATATCACTAGTCTTGAATGGTTCTTCGCAAATATGGTAATGTGTTGTATTGAAAAAATGTCGTCCACTGTTCGGTAGTTAAATCAAGCATTTGAGTATTACTGATCAGAATGGGTTTGACAAAGTTTGCAAAATTTTTCAGTTCGTCTACGAACCATGAAACACAATCCGCGTCGCGGCGACATTGATACATCGATAGCGATGTATCGTGCGAGCAATGCATATAATATGCAATGCTGGGCACATTGTGGTGTTGATACGCGCGCAATTTATTGTCTATATCACCCATTCGATGGATGTTTTCCGTTTTTTCGAAGATGCACTGAAGATCGGCGTACACCACGAAGGGAAGTCGCTCCTTCCTGCAGTGGTTGTCGAAACTGAGCAGATTGTTGTTTTGGCTGGGCAGTAGGGTGACACAGTCGTTCATCTGTCCACAGTCCACTGCATGCACCTCCAACTTTTCGGTGGATGCGAAGTAATGTATGCCCCTGCAAAAAAACCCAAAAAAATTTTTTTATTTTTTATTTAAATTTTTTTCACGCGACATTTCAACATTTCATAAGTTTATATACATACCGATCACAGATGAATTTCTTTGCCTTCTTCTTACTCAGCTGTGCGCTCACCAGCCGGGATAAATCCTTGATTAGCACGAAGTGCCCTACATCGCCCATGTTCTCGATTCGGCGTGTAGAGCAGGTTGACGTGTCGATCACTCTTGTGGTTGGTGAGACACAGTGGAAATTCTATCGAGCCCTTCGTCTTCTCCACCTCGAAACTGTACACGTTGACGGAGATTTCGTTTTGCCGCTCAAACTTCCCAATTTGCTACAGAGACATTGGAAATTCAATGCCCTGGAGATTTAGCGCGGAAGCATAGTCGGGGTACGAACTTGGGCGATCGGGATGTCTTTCCGCAGGATGTAGCGCGGCGACCACTGCCCACGCGAAACATGCATTGTCCGTGGATTGCATACTAATCGTCGCTCTCTTTAGCGCCAATTCCCGCGGCAACTTATAGTGACACCCCGCGCGCAGCGGATTGTACTTGTTGACATTGACAGTCAGGTTGAGAATTCTCGTCAATGCCCATCCGCTGTCACGTTCCTGGAACTCCTCCAGCGATGCCAGAATGGGTTCGATGATACATCGCTGGTACGACTCCTGCAGATCGGATGTGCCGAAGAGTTCGCAGTTTCGGGTATTGATGCTTTTACAAGCATGCTTGTCACCAGCGACAAATTCACCGTTAAACACGAGCGGACAATTTCCGCGGAGGGAGAGAATGCCCCTCTGAAAAAATTTCCCTACGCCCCACAGAAATTTTTTCGGAGGGGCATTCTCTCACTCCGTGGAAATTTCCAGCGGTGGGCCAGATCTGGAGATGTCTCCGCGGCGGCTCGGTCCGGACTTATCCCCTCCACGATTATGGCTTCCCCCCACTCCGCGGCTCGGGTGCGCGCAACCAGTCTTCCACTCCCCGTTCCCCCCGCGCCCAGGTTTCCCTCCACTGCTCTCCCCCGCGCACCCTCATTTCCCCCCGCCCCCGCGCTCCCCTCAGAGTACCTGAATTAGAACCCGCCTTGCTATACTACTCCCTTTCTTTATGTACTCTTCGTTTTCCTTTCCTTTGTTCTTCCTATTCTCTTCCTATTAGTTTCCAATTTTCTCTTTATTCTCCTATTCGATTCCTGCTTTACCATTGTGCTTTCAGTTTCTTTGTGGTCTCGCGACTCTATTGCTTTTCCTTCACGCCTCGTGGTGTCGCTGTATTTCTGTGTCCTTTGATCGGTGGTGCCCTCTACTTCTCTATCTTCCTTTTTACCGTGGAGCTTTCTGTTTTCCGTTTCCCTGGTGTCCTCTTCCTTTCACTCCTGTCCCCATTCCTGAGTTAGTCCCTCTCGTGTGTTCCCCTTTTTCCTTCTCTCGTTCCTTCTTTTGCTTTCTGTCTTTTCGTCTCCTCTCTTCTCCGTTCTTTTGTGTGTTCTCCTCCACCGCCCATCTCTTCGCCTTTCACCTGACGGTGTCCTCTACTTCTTTCCATTTTGTCTCTTGTATCTTTATTCTTCTCTTCCTCGTTTAACATCTGTAGTGTCATAAACTTGGGCCGGAGCAACCTAGGCTAAGGGGCCACCGAGGAGTGATGCATTGTGTGTTGGTCGGGCTCCATGTAGTTTCAAGACGGGTGATTGTATGTGTGTGTGCGTGAGAATGAGGAGTGCGTAACGGCAACTGCCTGGAAAATGCAAAAGGCAGTCAGTGTCGTATTAGCCGGGCGTGAGGAAACTTTGACCTGCAAGAAGCGATCAAGAGAGAGGTCTTCTGAGTGAAAGTTACGTTTAGCTTATTCTAGTTTAGTTTTCCTTTAATATTACTTAGACTACTTAATTCAATATATATATATATATATAATACAAAAATAAATTACAGAAATTGCAAAAACAGAAAGAAGCAATGGGAAATATGTTAAAATCGGTTACAAGGAATTATGGATAGAAGGGAAAAGATTTAGATGGCAGGAATTGAAGGAACCAACTAGTCAAGAGAGAGAGAAGAATTTTCCATAAGGCCTCAGGGTCAGAAGACAGAAAAGGCACGAGAAAGGGAAAGAGTAAATGGAAACTTCCTTTTTTGGAACGTAGCAGGATTAAGGAAAAAAGACATAGGTTTTTGGAATTATGTAGAGAAATTTAATTTTGTAGGATTAACAGAAACATGGGTAGAGGACAAGGATTGGGGTAAAATAGTATATAGATTACCTGGAAGTTTCCAATGGAAATTTCAACCGGCAGAAAGAGCAGCTACAAAAGGAAGAGCGAAAGGTGGTGTTTTAACAGGGGTGAAGAAAGAATGGGATGCGGGAGAAAAGGAATGGGAGGGCAAAGGGGTAATGGAGAGAAAAGTAAAAATTAAAAGGGAGAAATGGTCGATATGGACAATATATAATGGCGAGGGAATCAAAAATATAGAGAAAGAATTGGATAGATGTATAGCAGAAAATGAGGAGCATTTTTTGATGATTGGGGGTGATATGAATGCCAGAATGGGAGTAAAAGGGGACCTAGCTATTGAAAGGGTAGAAGACATGGGTGTAGGGCAGGCAAAGAGACGGTCTAAGGATAAAACGGTCAACAACGAAGGAGGAGCTTTATTGAAAATATGTGAGGACAGAGGCTGGCATGTATTGAATGGTAATGTTATGGGGGATGAGGAAAGAGAATACACCTATGTAGGCAAACAAGGATCCTCAGTAATTGACTATGTTATTACGAACACAAGGGCGTTAGGAAGGGTTAGAAGTTTCCAGATAGGGGAAAGGGTAGAGTCGGATCACATGCCAACTGAAGTGGATATAGGAGAAGAACATAGTAAGGAGGTTGAGGGAGGAGACGTCGTCAAGGAATATGTTATATGGGATGAAGAGAGCATAGAAGGATTCGGGAGAAAAAGCGAAGAATATGATTATAAGGATGGAACACCCAATGTAGTATGGGAAGATCTAAAGAATAGTATCAGGTGCAATATGGTGAAATAAATAGAATAAAAGAAGCGAAATATAATAAAATATATAAACACATCATGTGTTTTAGGCTACCAGAGTACCTGATGAAAGAGTTGAGGGGCAACAATCAGAAATTGATAGCAAAAGTGAGATGTGGAAATATGGAACCATATAATAGGTATTAGGAGGACAGTGAAAAGAGAAATTGCGTGATATGTGAAAGGGGACTAGGAACTTTGAAGCATTGAGTGGAAGAGTGTAAGGGAATAGAGATGGGGGGATGTTCGTTAGTGGAAATGTTAGCGGGCAGAGTGAATGAAGGGGCAATAAAATGGCTAAGAATACTAGACAAGAAACTAAAAGACAAAAAGAAAGAGAAATGGGGGAGGGGAGGCGTGGATGGATGAGTGGTTAAGTAAATATGTAAACCAAGTCCTATTCTGTGGCCGATGAGGCTAGAATTATAATAAATATATATATGTTTTCAAAGTCATTTTATATCATGGACCTAAGAATTAAATAGACGGAGCTCAAAGTCTCAACATAGACGAGGGGGTCGAGCCAGTCGATCGGGAGGAGAGAAGTCGTGGTGGACGGCTTGTGATTGGCGGAGTAGTACGCATGCGTCGCGCTTTATTTGAAATGGAATGCTGAATGCTTATACATATAGGGTGTATTACAATTAGGGTAGACCAGGGCGAATCGGATCACTTTGAGTTTGACGGTAAAAAAATAATAGTCAAACATTCAAAAACTAATTTTTTATTATATATTCGTGACTGGTACACCTTTGGCTTTAAAATGAATATATAAAAATTAAAACTAAACATAAAAATCTTACTTTTATAATCAAAAAAGCAAAAAGTGAGAAATATCCGATTCGCCCCGAAACTAGGGGCGAAGCGGATCACCCAAAAATCTCTGAAAAACTCAAATTTTAATAACAAATCTTTGGATTTAACTTGAAAAAATATAATTCAATAACAATGAGAGCAATTGACACTACTTGGCACATAGATCGCAAGCATATTGTCCCTTTTTACCGCTTCTATCAGCGCAACTCTCATGGCACCACTCCTCGCAGATGTTGCACTGAATCCAAGGTGGGTGAATAAATTTTTCTCCACAATAAATACAATGCCACCGTCTTAATAGGTTTTTTCTACCTTTACTTTTCCTCCTTGGTGTTGCTTTATCCTTTTTTTCATTGCGGATGGGTTTTTTATTTTCTTTCATTTTTTTTTGAGAGTTTACATTCTTCGGCCTTTACTTTCTTCTTCTTTTTTTCTTCAAGACTTTTCTTATTTTCGGGTGATGTCAAATGTAAGATTGGTTTTGCGATTGCCCGACATCTCTTGACAGTTGTTCTCCTTGGAGGCGATGAAAGAATGTCTTTTATGGTCTCAGTGACTTCAGTGCTTGCACTAGTTGATGGCTGTGGATTAGCAGTTGTGGATAACATGCTAGTGGACTGAGTTTGAGATGCTTCATTTGCGGTGTTATCCCCGATAAATTTGTGATCTGGTATTGCATAGGGATTCAAAGGATATATTCCTGTCTTCTCAAAGCCTTTTGTAGCATTCCCAACTGTATTGCCCAAATTTGCCACTTTCTCTTTTTCCATACCATTAATTCTGGTTCGAGATAGACCCTCTGGTTTTCGAATTGTTATATTCTTGTTTCTTTTCATAAATTTGTGGAACCAGTATTCCCCTGCCATCTCTTTCTCTGTGTTAAAATTATGTTTTAAACCATGACGTCTTACAAAATCAAAAACGTACTTTCGGAGATTTTTGGGTCTAATACCGAATCCGCGACTTGCTAAATAAATTAAGCGATCAGCGAACTTCTTTTCTGTCTCTGGATCCATCGTTGGCTGTCCACCACGACGCTTAGTTACACATTGCGAATAAGTAACTCTCCTTTGTAGACTTGTGTAAGGTACATCATAAATTTCTGCAGCTTGACGTGTAGTCATTTTTTAGATTTTACTTTTATTACTGCTTCTCTCATTTTTTCTGCACACCATGATCCTTGATTGGTCTTTTTTATGTACGTACGAACCATCTCTATATAAATAATTATAATATTTATAATCATACAAATACTCGAATGAAGAAAAAGACTGATCCGATTCACCCCACATGACGTGATGCGATTAGCCCCATATGTAAGGATTTAAAAGTGAGTAGATTACAGAAACATATTATGATATAATAGTCTAAAATATATCAAATACTAAATTTGAACACCACGCAGGCTAATAATAATAATAAACACATTTAAACTTTCAAGCTTACCTTGTTATTTTAAACACGAAATTACAGATTGCGTAGGTTAGATTCGGTACGAAATTCGGACATTCGCATGCGTCCGCCTCACTGAAAACGTGTGCCAGCACAAAACAATACCTTAAAACAATTGACGGGCTATTGCGTTTGGTGCGGGAGAGGGGCACGAGGTACTCCGAAGGATCGGAATGCTCATTTCTATCGCGATGTAAGAAATATGGACTAAATTCTTATTTTGATCCGATTCGCCCTGTGATCCGATTCGCCCTGGTCTACTCTACGTCCAAATCGTCCACGCGGTCGCGATGTGTAATGAAAACCACGGATGTTGCGGGCGATACCATATTATAAACTAGTGATGGTAGGATGGTAAAGAATGTATGTACAAATTCGATCTGAACAAGTAAACATATTTATTTTTAAATGTATAAAACTATACACCTGTTGTAAATACATACAAATATACACTTATATATTATTTATATATGGTCCATGTTATATATGACCCCTCAATTGACGAGTGGCGTAAGTCTTAAGGTCAATTTATATCATCCGTTCAGACACGGAACGTTACGGAACGGTTCGGTTCAGACAAACATTGTTGTGGGTTATTGGATATGACTGTTTATATGCACCGTCGCGATCAGTTCCGATACGTTCCGGCTTCAGGCATACGACAATCGACATTCTCGAAAAGAATGTTTTGACTAAAACGATACGTGACTGAAGTTGTCGGAACGTGCTTGAACGGAGACTCTCGGATGATATGCATTCAGTTCAGGCATAATCTTGCGAGCGTACGGATTTGTGCCTATAATCAATACGTTATAATGCACAACGAACAATTAATAGAAGCAGTCATAAACTACAGTTTTTTATATAATCAGGAAGACAAGAAACGCTGTAGAAGTACTACTACCACCGTGTAATGGAAGATTTTGCACAGTTCTCCCTAAAGGTGCCATAGCTGACGATTGAAAATTGTGAGAGGATATGATGTAGTTGTGCAAAATGCAGGTTGTTAAGATAATTTTATCTGCATGTTCCGGATGTAACTGCATTCTTCTTTGATATATTCTGAATTTTTGTGTTAAAATTCCAAAAGCATTTTCTGATACCCTTCTCGCTCGTGAATGCCGATAGTTATAATGTTGCTTAGCGGGATCATCGAGTTGTGGTTTCGGATACGGTCTTAATAAGTATTGTTGGAATGTGTGAATAAATCTCTGTTCCAATACGCCTACAGCTATAAGTGTGTGAGTGAGAGGAAAGAGAGCGGTGTGAAGTAGGGGAGAGAGAGGAGTACGAGTTGGATGCTCAAAGAGTAAGGAGCTATAAGCTACGTGGCAAGGAAGATAGAAATTACTGCAAATAAATATTGTTCACTGCTAATAATAATAAGTTAATATTTCATTCATTCGCTTCCAACATAAATCTGACAGTCTTCAATGGAAAGGCTTCGTCGCCAACAATCACATGAGGCATCAAAATATCCGTATGGGGTAATTTTCTGTCTTCCGGTACATTAAGCTTGTTACGTGCTAAGCATTTTCCTAATTTTGAATTACTAAATATACCTCCATATACCTGCTATAAATTTATAAGTGGCATCGACCAAAGCCAATAAGACAATAGAAAATGTTTTTTTTTATAGTTGAAATAAAGTGAACCGCTGTTAGGTGGTGCAGTAATAATTACATGCTTTCCGTTCAAAGCACCAATACAGTTCGAAAAATTCCAAGTTTTCCAAAATTGATCAGCTATTGCAAGCCACTTTTCCCGACTGGGTATACCTATGTACTGTGACAAGAGGTGTTTAATTCTTGCATTGGACACCTCAATTACAATAAATGAAACAGTACTATGCCCTGTCGGTAACTGAATGCTATGGTTCTGTATGAGTCACCGGTTGCTAAAAATCTGAAAAATCGCATATATATTAGCTCTAATTACTATGATACTTATGATAATTAGTAATTTTATTTAATCTGTTCAGCTAAAGATCGCAAGAAGCAGTGGAACAGCTTGCGAGATGGCTTTCGCCGATCTCTAAAGAAAAAAAGAGATACGAAAAGTGGACAAGCGGCAACGAAAATTAAAAAATGGAAATACGACAACGAAATGTCATTTTTAACGCCCTACATAAAGGAAAGGGAAACTGTTACTTCCGTAGACGTACACGACAGTGAAGAATCCAGTAACGGATTGGATGACGACAATACCATAGAATACAATAGCAATTTAATACAAAGATCACAATCCCCTAAAGTTAGCGACGCACCAACAGAAACATTTCGCAGAAAGATTAAAAAAAACAGGAGCAGCATCAGGAGTATTAATGGATTATATTGTTACGTTTTGCGTTCGACATAATATAAGTTTACTGAACAGCAACGATAACAGAACATTAAACAAGGGGGTAACAAGAATAATATAAGAACAGGTAACGAATATAATCTGTTAGGAATACAATATCGATACGTCTGCTTGTAATGGCGGCTGACTCTCGAATGACAGCTTGACAGGCGATCGATCCGATCGCCTTCTTCTCGCTGTCTCTTGTCTTCGTTGCGAGCACCAGCGGGCCATGAATCCTCTACATAGGGTGCTCGCAACACTGCTCCCCCCCCCCTTCGAGGAGCGGTCGTCCCGACCGCTGCAGATTCTCCGTTGATGGCAGCTGCACCCTGGCTCGGAAGAGTGGGAAGGACTCTTCCGTCCGTCGCCTCGGTATTCACCTTCACGCCCAGGGAAAAACCACCCCAAAAACCATGGGCAAGGCGTGGGTGCATGGCTCTTCGCGTCTCTACCCTCCACTTGCGGCTTCGGTCTTGCGTACTTCTTTCTTTGTATGGGCTTCATCTTCTTCGATGGCGCATCTTCTTCTTGTGTAGAGACTGGCAAGAGGTCCAATCCTTTTTCTGGTCGGGCTCGTCCAACGATTAATTCCTGGTGTTCCCTCGGCGGAAGTCCAGCGACGACGCTCTTCTGGAGGTTCCGGCTCCTTGTCCCACGACGTCCCCGGAACTCCAACAGTCCCTCGGTGGAAGTCAAGCGACGAAGCTCCTCTGGACTCCAGCTCATTGTCCCACGACGTCTCCGGAACTCCAACAGTCCCTTTCAGAAAAACATTGCATGCATTAATTTTCTCTTCTTCTCACGAGGAACGGTGGAGTCGAACAGAGTCAGGGAGACGAAAAGGCGAGACGGGCACGACAACAGGGGGTCACAACTCATGAGCTTGTCACCGGCCCGCTCCCCGATCAATCTTCCCCGGACTCTCAACTCGTCTTCCTCTTCTTTCTTCTCATCTCCTCCAGTACTCCAATCCGTGGCTTCTTGTTGGCCCCATTCCTCTTCGTGGCATCTGGTGCTGCTCCAGGGGGCCGTCTCGGTGCAGCTCGTCAGCGGTCCCGTCTCCGCGATGCCCCCTCCGACCGATCCGTGCGACTGCGTCGCACGTCCGTCCGGTGATTGGGGACACCATTTCCCGTTTGCTGTCCACCTCGTAGGAAGGGACCCCTTGGTAGACACTGTACCGGGGACGCGGCCAGGATCCCAGCCAGGAGGGTAGCGGGGTGGTTCCACGTATGTCCGCACCCCGCTGCGGACCGCCACGCTGTTGTGGCACATTCGGAGAATTCGGGACCGCATCCAAGCCACGGTAGCAGTCCCCCGACACCTTGTCCCTCGTCGTGGGGTATCGTGTATCTGTAACAGACTCAAGAGTGGGGGCCGGACTACGAAGGCTACCTCCGCAGCCCCGTCCACCGGATTAGCTTAAACTAATCTTCTTTCTTGAGTCTTCTCTGCATGTTGCATCCCTTCTCTCGGAAGTCTTCATTCCTCTTGCAATTGTCCCTCATATTTCGCATGGCGTCGTACGTGGACCACCTTGCACTTCTTCCTAGGCGAGCGTTGAATTCTGTAGACGACGTCGTTGATCTTGTTTACCACCGTGTAGGGTCCTTCCCAGTCGCTTGTAGCTTCGGGTACTCTTCGTGGTAGCAACCACACTCGTTCTCCAGGCTGGAACTCTCGAACTCAGCATCCTCGACTCTCTCTCTCTCTCCGCAACGGTATTCGCTCTCGAACTCCCTCCGTCGCGGCTTCCAATTCGGCTATCCTGCGACGATGTGCGCTACCGAACTCCCTTCGTCGCAGCTTCGCGACGGTATTCGCCCTCGAACTCCCTCCGTCGCGCCTTCAGTAACCCCTGTCGTATTCCTCAATCCCTCAACTAGTAGCAGTTCTTGCGAAGATGACCGGCCCCTCCACATTGCCAGCAAGTTTTCTTCGTGTTGTCGTCTGAGCGATCGTCCGACCCCTCGAACCTCCCCTTCTTCTTCGGGCTCTCGAAAGTGTGGGAAGATTTAGTTCTCCGTTTTCCGCGTCGCGATCACGGGACTTTGTCGCGAGATCGCGAGACATCGTCTCGATGGCCTCCATCTCCAGAGCTCTGGTCACGGCGGCTCTTAGGGAGGTGAACCCGCCAAGTCGCAGTTCCCGCTGTATGACAGAGCTCGACAATGCTGTTACAAACTGAGACGCGGCAAGTTTGTCACGGGTTTCTGCCGGGCAATCGGCGAAAGCGGACTGCGCCAAACGTTCAATTTTGGTGGCCAGCGAGGAGATGCTCTCATCTCTCCGTTGCCTATGGCTCTGGAAGAGTACATAGTTCAAATTTGACAGATTCTTCGCCCCGTAGCGGAATTCGAGCGCGGAAACCAATTCCACGAAGTTCTCGCATTGGGCAGCGGAGAGCGTCGTGAGGACGCTCCTCGCCGACCCCCCGAGGGAAGCGATCAAGGCTGTAGCCTTTTTTTCGTCATTCCACCCATTAGCGCGCGCGATAGTCTGGAACTGTACCTTGTACTCCTCCCACGACGTTTTTCCATCGAAAATTGCCGGTTTCACCGCGTACCCCAAGCTGAGTACGTGCGGTCCCGAAAAGGGAGCAGCGGCGGGCATACCGACGGAGGTAGAGACATGCGCCGAGGGGACATTATTTACACCACTATTTACATCACTATGTACATCACTGTTTACATCACTATGTACATCACTGTTTACATTATTATTTACATTGGCGACTGCCTCTCTACCCCGAGGACTCGCGCCGCTGTCAACCGATCCGCGAATATTTTGTAATAAGGAGACTACGACCTGGATGCGATTTTCCATTTCTGACAACCGGGCCTCGAGAGCCGCCTGTGTTTTTCGGTCGGTGGCTTCCTTTTCCTCCCTTCGACGGTCCTCCCTCTGCCAGCGGGCCTCGTTATCACTTCGCAGCTCCCTCATCTGTCCCGCGATACTTAATTGAAGAGAGGTGAACATCTCCTGTAGAGAGGCACCACCCGTCGCTGCAGGAGAAGGATTCGCGTAGGCCGCGGACGCACGAGTGGGCATCCCACTTCTGACACCAGTGTTACGTTTTGCGTTCGACATAATATAAGTTTACTGAACAGCAACGATAACAGAACATTAAACAAGGGGGTAACAAGAATAATATAAGAACAGGTAACGAATATAATCTGTTAGGAATACAATATCGATACGTCTGCTTGTAATGGCGGCTGACTCCGGAATGACAGCTTGACAGGCGATCGATCCGATCGCCTTCTTCTCGCTGTCTCTTGTCTTCGTCGCGAGCACCAGCGGACCATGAATCCTCTACATAGGGTGCTCGCAACAATATTTTAAGTAATACTGATAAGACTGTAAATACCGAACACCAATCTCTGGACGATATCGATTAATTTTTGAAAAGTATAGCGTTAACTGTTAAAAAAACTATCACCATACAATCAAATAATAGCCAAAGCCCGCGTTTCCATTTTGTTATCCGATTTACAAATACAAGAACTTTCTAATACAAATCGTCAATATTTTTCATCAGATTCAATAAATACATCAGTCGCTTCAACACCCACACCATCACCATACACACCAGAACCACCACAAACAACTAATCCACAACAGCCAACTACTTTATATACTGTGTCAAATTATTATACAACTTCGTAAATAAGTTTCGATACATATACATACATACTTTACTTTTTATATTTTTATATGTTTTTCAGTATTAAAATAATATAGATACCTTAAACATACTGCAAGTTTTTCTGTTGGACTTATAGCCTGCTTGAAAGTGGTATTCTGTTTTTTTTATGGACTTTTCTATTTTCTCCAAAAGAACATTAAAATCGTGCATAGACATCCTGAAGTATTCAAAGAACTTTTCTTCATCATCCATTAATTGTTTGAATAATGTCCACTATTTTCCTGAAATTTTTCTCTTCTTTAACATTTTATGAACAGCAAAACGACGTTTTCTGTTACTCTTCTCTTCCTCGTCATCTAATAATAATGCCACGCAGCATAAATCGTTTAAAGATAAATGTGGAAACATTTTCAAACGCCTGCCGTTGCCTGTCGTTGCCGAATCTGAACTGAAGGTATAAACACTTCATCG